>CM077175.1:37791115-39081115 GCA_039654105.1 Coreius guichenoti | reverse complement strand
GGAAAAGCGCAGGATGGCAGGACCACAATGGGCCTGATAAAAGTGTGGAGTGGAGATGCAGCTGTTCAAATAACAAGCATGTTGCATCTAGGCTACGATGAGTCATATAAGCCCCTTATGGGATATCAACAGGTTCTGCCTCCCAGGATTTGCCTGCTGCAGTTGAATAGATGAAAAAAGGGCAAATACCTTAAACAGTTTCCTAAAGCCTCTGTGAAAAGCCTACTTGAGAGAGGAGAGGGTGGTCGGCTGCGTTTTAAGTGTGATGGGAAAGATCCACAAGCCTTCACCGTTGGTCCACATGCATGTGAATTAACTTGTCAAAGGATAAACAGAGAGATATAATTGGTGACAGACAAGCCACCAAGGAAGGAATTCTAGGTTAAATGAGCAGAGTGATTTTTTAACAGTTTTTGACAGGGCTAAATCTGACAAAATGTCCAATAACAGAAAGGTTTTGGTGGGGTGTCAACACAAACTGGAAGTCCTTAAATGGGGTTTCACATACCTTATTTGTCACAATATGAGCTTAAACAGCATACATATTTCAACAAACACTACACTGAAAACAATTTGGTGTAGGATTTTACTTATAATTACTAATTATTATTAATTATAATAATAATTACCAAGAAACGGCAACTAGTACATTGAATTAAACATTTAGAAAGACTGAAATAGTATTTTCTCTAATCTTTAAGTTACACCTAAAAAAAATGTACAGCACATATGATCAATTTATTTGACTAATCAAATTATATTCTTATTTTGAATAACAAAATGCATTGTGAGACTGTTTAAGCAAGGATCTTTCAGTAGAAAGAAAGGAAGGCTTTAACGAATTATAAATTCAATGTGTTAATTCTGCAAATTTTACATACTCTAAAAGCCCAACCACAATGGAAAAAGCTTATCCATCACGGTCAATTCAAATCCCCCAGTGACTCCAATAAACATCTTTGGCTGGTAAAACAATTCAATCAACATCAACTGAAACATTTGTAACTCATTAGAAGAGAAGGTTTCTATGGTGACTGATTGAACTTTTGACTGAATAGGAGTGCTAGACGAGTTTGTTTGAATCCGGCTGGGTGACCCTCTGTTTGCTGTGCAGCTTTACATTCCCACAATCCTTCCCATGCGCCATCCTCCACTTTGATACAGCGGCATAGCAACCGTGAGGACTGGCATTTTACTGACAGAGACACAAGAGAGGCAAACACAAGATACAAGAATCTGCTACTGGCTATTCTCAGTTCTCTTGCTCCCTCTTTCTCTCTTATACCAGGGTGATTTTTGCTTCTTATGACGTTAACTTTCCAAATCTTTGATTTGTCTAAATGGCATTGCAACCCTTTTTCACATTTGTGTCAGTAATCACATCCGAACCACAATAATCCATCTCTGAAACTGCCGTTAATAGTTGCACAAGCTTATTTCATTAAAGATCTATTGATTTTTGCTCTGTGCATAAAATACTGTGGCCATAAATGTTTTATTTGCTATTAATAGTTGTTTCAAAATCTATTAACACTCATTCCTGAGAGGTTAACTTGTCGTAAAAGCCAGATCAATGCTTTCTTGTCTTGCGTGAGGCCAAGGAACCATTAAAACAGGACTGAGTGTTACTTTGTCATAAATCATCTTTGCTACTACTTGTGACCTGGTTTCTTCGGCTTCATTGATGACAAATAGTTATTGGCATGACAGAGAAAAAAAAAAACATATTGTCATATATTTATTAATCTGTCATCCTCAATGCTATGCATTTAAACGTCCTTATGGCTGCTGCATTGTGCCACCTGCTATTTGCAAAGATGTTTCTGTTGGCTAGATATTCCAAAAATGCAAAGTAATGAAAATGACCTCGTTAACACGGCAAAAGGTTCCTTTAAAAAGCCGTACAAGCTTAAATATACATGCTCTCCTCTCTGCTCTGAAAACAGCCTGGGGAGACTGATTCATAAAGACGTTAACCTGGCGATGACAGATAGCAGATCTAAGAGAGAGACACCTAATCCTTACATTCTTTTTTTCTGTCTATTCATATTACCATTGCCAGTATGTTAAAAAAAAAAAAAAAAAACTATGCAGATCAAAATCTAGAAGAACACATGCAATTAATATCTCAGTAAAATCATTTAAAGGTTTATACTTACTAAATTAACAGGTTCACCCTGCCCGATGCTTCAGAAATCATTCTAATATGCTGATTCTATCAGTGTTGAGCTGCTTAATATTTTGTGGAAACTGTGATACGCTTTTTTCAAGATTCTTTGATGAATAGGAAGTTTGAAAGAACAGCATTTATTTGAAATAGAAATTTTATTTTTTATTGAGCACTTATTCATTTATTTGAATTTGAAAGAAAAATCTTGTCAATTTTGATGCTGAATAAAATTATTAATTTCTCTCTTTCTTTCAAAAAACAAACAAACAAAACATCATACTGACCCCAAACTTTTGAACAGTAGTGTATCACAGTTTACACTGCTTTTGAAGGTAACACCACCCTTGCTATAAAACTCCTATCCTTTATAGGCTGTTATTTTTTTATTACTTTTACTGATCCGAATTGGTTCCCATCCACAAGGTGACCCAAAAAAACCTGACACCTGAATGGCCCTGTGATACGGGTGCAGATGAACTATGAGCGAGTGTTATGAGACACTTCAAATGACTGATGGATCAAGTCAAGTGACTGAGAGAATGGAGCAAGGTATTGTGGGTAATTATCAAGATCCATAAAAAGTTAAATATTACATCTGTCTGGAGATATTAATCAGGTTCACTATGACTCCAGAATAGAGTAAAATAAAATCAATACTGAAGTATCAGTCTTTTGTGAAATACTAACTAGTAAGATTAATTCAATAACAGATTAAATGCTTAAAACAAACTAAAAACTGGTCCAAATTCTAAGTCATGTAATTTTATTGATACGATATTAAGATGTTAGCATCAATGCTACTGTGATATTCATAAGCTATATAATGGACAGCGAGGCCAGACTCTGAGCCAAAGTTAAGCCTCCATTTCTGTTCCATATGATATGGCATATGACAGTAATGGACAGAAAATGACATAACTGCATTCACAGTTTGTCTCATGATGACAGGACGGAGAGTGAAATACACCGCAAGGGAATAAAGCATGCGCAATTCAAATCAGATGGATGCCGGCGACCGTACAGAGGTAAGCAGACCAGGTTGAAAGAGTTCAAATGAACAGACGTGATGCGACTTCTGTGAATTAAATACAAATCATAAATTTTAATAGTAGACTTTGGTTTTACTTCATTTACTAAGTGCTGCATTACCTCATGCTCTCGTCCTCACAATGGATTTTCGATAAATCTCAGCACGCTCTAAATGATGGAGGGCTCCACATATCACAAAAATATGACAGCCCTTATTAGCCTTTGAGAAGTTATTGATCGGACAGTTTTGATTAATATTTTACGGCCTTCTGTGGCTTTGGTGCCCAGAGACAGTGGTGAGGATTGGGCAAAGTTGCCAGTCCTTTAGCTTTTGAGACTGAGACTACATTATACACCGCTCTTAAACTCACTCAAGATGACAACTTCTTTATAGGACAGTACTTTTGATGTCACAAGTAGCAGATAATACACTTTTAGTTACTTATCAACAGAGAATTATTGATTTTGACCAGTGACTCCCTAAAAGAATCAACACAGACCTGAAGAAAAAAGCTGATGTTATCTTAGCAAAGTAAATGTACTTTAAAACTACAATAATTATGAAATGAAAAGTTGTATTTTTAAATATACACAACCATTAAAAGTTTGGGGTCAATAGGATTTTTTAAAAAGAAATTAATACTTTTATTCAGCAATGAAAATTCTGTCATTAAAGCTGCAGTCCGTAACTTCATTTTGGTAAAAAATTATCCAAAATCCGAAATATCCTTACCTTAGCCCGAATCACAACGGTAAGCTTGTAATAATGTGTTATAATTTGAGTGGTACTGGTAGCTTTCCACGGGAAATTCGAGCATGGCGCCGTTCGTCTTTGTGTCATCATGCCACGTCTGTATACATAAAGAAGCAGTCCGGCTCGCTTGTGAGGATGCTGCAGGTGGCGGATCATTTATAGCCTTTTCTCACAGCTCTGAAATAATTAAACATATGATTTTGATGGCGGATTGTAATCCAGAATGGTCCAAACAACAATCATCAGTGACAACTGGAGATTCACCCGTAGTCAAAAGCAAAAGATTAGACTGTACAGAAATTTAAATCTACAGGTAATGCTAATACACCCTAAATACACATAGTCACGCAATGATGATGTTGTTAACATTAACAATTTGAGAACAAAGATTACAAAGAAACAGTGCTCACGTGAACAGCGTCAGCCAACGGTGAACTGGCGTTCTGACGTAGAACGCGGAAGCGCTGTACTGTGTTTCCTACATCAACAGCGTAGGAGACTGACATGGAAGAGAAGAAATGGTTGAATTAAGTAGTTATTTTGGGGGGGTTTTGCACACAAAAAGTATTCTTGTCACTTCATAACATTAAAGTTGAACCACTGTAGTCACATGGACTATTTTAATGATGTCTACCTACGATGATTACTACCTTTCTGGGGCTTGAAAGTTGCAATGACGTTGCTGTCTATGTATGGTTCAGAAACCTCTCGGATTTCATCAAACATATCTTAATTTGTGTTCCGAAGATGAACGAAGGACTCACGAGTTTGGAACGACATGAGGGTGAGGAATTAGTGACAGAATTTTCATTTTTGGGTGAACAAACTCTTTAAAGACTTTTATGTTATAAAAGATTTGTAATTCAAATAAATGCTGTTCTTTTGTATTTTTTTTATTCGTCACACAATCCTGAAAAAAAATCAAAGTTTCCACAAAAATATTAAGCAGCTCAACTGTTTTCAACATTGCTGATAATAAGAAATGTTACTTGAGCACTAAATCATAATATAAGGATCATGTGATGCTGAAGACTGGAGTAATGATGCTGAAAATTCAGCTTTGCCATCACAGGAATAAATTACATTTTAAAATGTATTGAAATAGAAAACAGTTCTTTTAAAAGGGAATACTATTTCACAATATTATTATTTTTTACTGTATTTTTGATTAAATAATAATAATAAGAGACTAGTAGTGTACCTGATGTTCTTCAGCTGTTAGTGCTTAACATCCATTCCTCTGTGGAGGTGAGAGGTCATCCAGTTTAGAGTATTTTGTCCTGCACTCTGATCCATGGAAATATGGCTAGAAAAAAGATTTTGAAATAGAAACAAATCTTATTAGTGAACAGTAAGCAAGAATTAGGACTAATTCTTGTACATGTTTCCCCTAAAATCCTCTTTTGTCAGCCGTTTAGTTCGCACCGCCTCTTTTCACAAGTTATTTTAATGACTTCAAATTCCTGCTGATGTCAGAGCACGTATTTTAACGTTGGGCCTCACTGAGCCGTTCACACGGTCAAAACCACAAAGATCAAAATGAGCAGACATCAAGCATAATATTTTTGATAACAAGATCAAAAAGTCACATCAAGATCATAAAGTCCAGCTGAAAAAAAAAAGTCTAAAGCAGAGCTAATTAGCCCAAGTGTGCTCAAAACACACGCTACTTCAGCCAAGCTATTGTGAGCATGTTGCAATTATAACTGCGTCTGTGAATGAGGCCTTCTTGTCTAATCACGTTTTAAGTAGCTTTGTACAAAATGTGATCCCAACTAAGCATTACCCTGTAACAATTCGCTATTGTAACGTGTTTTAATGTCATGCATAGTCCCTTCTCTAACAGGCTGAGACAAATCATGGAAATATTACAAAACATTAATGAGGTTCAGTCCAACTCATGTTGACTTTCTACATTGTGCAGTTGTAAATCATGCTGCTCAGACTGTGTTATCACTTCTCTTTGACATCCTTTTAAAGACATGCATTCAAACAATAAATGGGGGACATGATCGTGATTCTGACTAATTCAGCAATCATTTTGGAGGCCGGCTCATTTATGTTGCTTAGAAGAAAGAAGCTTTTAACTGCATTCTTTATCGTTTACTACATTCATGTTTTGTAAGCCCTGAGGTCACGTCTCTGAAAACCGCAACCATCGATTCCCTCTTGAACATTGAAAACATCCTTTCTGTATCACATTTTGTTCGGCAGTCTAAACAGTAGACACACCCTTTAGGAACTACATTGTTTGATCCTAAATGATATTTCACCATTGTTCCATATTATTAGCATAAATGCAGCACATGACCTAGACCACAATACAATATATCAATATATCAAGGAAATGTTTCACACAGTAAAGATGTTTATCGGGAGCATTTTGGAATGAAACATCCCTGACACATCTGTAAACATGCACACTCAGTTTTTCCTTCTGAACCCATAAATTAATTATATTTACTTTGCAAATTTTGCATTGCTGTTGTTTTTGTTGGCTTGACTCTGCAAAACAGTAAGTAGCTCACTACCGCATGAAATTATTCCAAGGAAAAGTGATCTCTAGGCAGACATCTCACCTTACATAACCTCATAAGTCAGATTCTCAACTGCCTTGACCTGAAGATCACCCGTTGTCCAACACAACCAACCCAAATTATATGATATATAAGATATTTTCGCCATTTCTCCTGTAATCATGACAAGCCTGCTTCTGTCCAACCAAATGTTCCTCAGTAAGAACATTACAAAAAGTTAGTAAGGTGGGGGAAAAATAAATAATATTTTAATATATTGATAATTTATCTTTAGTCTTTAGTGACCTGGGATTTCATTCACTACCCTCCTCCTCATTCATTTTTTAAAGTTATAGACATCAACCTTCTTAGTATTCCTCAATCAATTCATTATAAACAATATAACAAATAATATTAATAATAATAATAATAATATAAAAGAGTGCATGTTTTCCCATTCATTTTCTGTAAAAACTGTATAGGGTCCCTAACGACCCGAGGTGTATAACAGTGTACAAGTATATTTTTTTCTGCACAACGATAATTGAATCTTTGATGACTGAATAAGTGCAGTACACCTTTATTCCACAAGGTGGAACACACAATGATGAAGTGACGATTCACTCATAGTTACTGCAGGCAGAAAACAAAAGAATAGGAAGTATCATCAGCAAAACTTGAAATGGCTCAGATTTACTGCAGAGCAAGTACTGAACGCAGTCAAATATTAAGTGTCACATGGTGGTTCTGTTGAAGAGGCTGTCAGTGATCAAAATATTGATTTTGAATACGTTGAAAACAATATAGTTTTGAGAATATGTTTGAGATCACGATTATGAGCCAGATGCTGAATGTACTGGGGAAATGAGCTCTGACAGGACAGTGATGATGGTATAAAACTGCTCAAACTGAACCCTTCCAAGCTCCAAAAGGCAACAAAATATGCTTTATTTTAGTCTTCTGTAATTGTTACTCTATCAGGAGAGTTATATATTATCGCGGCAGGTGGAGATCCATCCGTGTTAGATATAGATCCGGGTTGCTAAAGACCCAAATATGTAATAATGATTGGCAAACATCCATGCATTTAAGGGTTAATTTAAATACTTTTCAGTTGTCCTGCAGCTCCCTGGAAGTTTGATGAGGCCCTCTAGTAGGCCCCGGGCCCCAGGCTGAGAACCACTGCTGTAAGTGATGAATATTGCACAAATTACGCTTAATTTAATGAAATAATTATCATTAATAAATACATCAGCTAGTGAATTCAGTCATGGAGGAGAAACCCATGTCCCTTGACTTTTTAACTATCCCCCTTGCTTTCTTAAGATAGTTTGATTGTGATTTCTAAGGTTACAATTCTGCCGTCTGACCCAGATAGACAAAGGCAAGACTCAACATGGCTCTAAGTTGTGGTGGATGACTATATGTGCGAGCTCTGTTTAAAATATTTAAATGGAAGTTTCTGTGACTGTTGCTTTATTTACAGTATTAGCATGTGGTGAAAACCTAAACTGTAAGTTTGTGATATACAGTAACAGTACGAGGCAGGTACTGTTCAATCAAACTGCACAGGGCTAGAATGCATGACATCTTAGGTAGCAAACCTCTACTGAATTCACTATAGCGGTAAAAAAGCAAAAGCTTAACGCATTGGTTTAACCTCAAACGGTAGAAGTTCTAGCATTCCTCCTCCAGTTGTAATCTTCTTTCATAGTTGCTTGTAATTAGACTGAAAACGCAGTATTAATCTGGAGAGGTCAGGAGATCTGTGGCTAGTTTTCTTTGCCAAAAGTAAAAGCGTACAAAATGTACATGCATCCTTGTAATGCTATCGATTGGGATTCACCAATACCAACTCACAACACACTTTGTATTAGGGCCTCAGTTCTGTTTTAAATAAGTATTTGAACTTTCTATTTATCAAAGAATTGTGAACAGAATGCATCACATCTGTTTTCAACATTGATAATAATAATAATGTTTCTTGAGCATCAAATCAGCAAATTAGAATGATTTCTGAAGGATGATCAATATCAGAATATTCACAACATTAGATAATTTGCGTTTATTTGTCTACTGTCACAATTTGGAGCAGCTATCCTGAGAGAGACAGGATTCAGGGCTGGCAGGATTGAGCATTCACACTCATTATCTTGGGCATTATCGATCCTGTCTGCCTTTGCCACCTCACAGGATCCTTCGCCTCACCTTGTGGAATTACCCATCACTTTGTGCCGGTTGCCATAGCGACAGACCATTGATCCACTCCACACCCGAGGTACTGATTGATAAAAATTGCAGCTAATGGAAAGTCTACTCTTCTATAAATGAAACCAACCACTGTTTTTACTTGCCCATCCATCCTTTCTGCTCTGTGAATTATTAGAAGACCATGGAAGATGACACTCAAAATTAACATGATTGTCAAATTTAATAGAAGGAACAAGAGCAAAAGTCGATTTAATGAAACTTTTATGTGCCTTCACCACAGAGCGCTTCTAGCGAGCTCACCTCTGTCTCCATTTCATTTAGCAAAGGAAGGTCTGAAAGCAAGTGCTGTACAGTAGGCACTGAATGTGAAGGACACTGTGGTCAAGTTTATTTATCAAAAGGTCCTGATAATTATTGCAGGAAGGGAGCGACAGCATATCCAGTGGAACAAAACCTCTGTTCATTGTTGAGCGTAAAAAAAAGACAAAATTTGCGGCAGAGAGGCCTACTGTTTCTTGAGGTTTTCATTCGGTTCGCATTCTAAGTATAGATTGTCCGTTGTCTCTCCAACTAATTAGGGAGTATTGGACACATTTGTCTAAAAGGCCACTATGGGCTGCCAAGCAGTGTTCTCAATTACTGAGACATGTGAATATGGTAACTGCTTTCCTGTACAAACCTCAACTCCAGGAACCTCAGGCCTGAGGGGTGGGAGAGGAAATTCTCAGATAGTACCTCAATCCTATTAGTATTTGATTGTATTCTTCATTTAATAAACCATGAAAGGATGGAAACAAGAGGTGGCATGGAATATGATTTTTTAAGCATTGTGCCAATCATACAAATACACACATACAAAAATGTATCTCGATCACATTGTTAGTGACACAAAGCAAATCTAATTTAAGACTAAGAAAATGGCAAGATAATGCAGCAGTTCCAGGGCATGTTACTGAGTCACTCGATGCGAGCGATGCTGGTATGAGTGAATTAGAGGGCTTTATTGGCATCAGAGCGTTCATTAGTGGTGAGACCCGCTTTGGCAGGGAGAACATTGAGCCTGTGTGCCAGGTGAATAAATGAATTGATATTGTATGCTGATTCACCAACAGAACTTCAGTGCTTCCATTTCACAAACATACTGCCATTCTAGAGAAATCACTCATTAGGAACACATTAGTTAATCCCAGACAGCTAGTTATACTCGTCTGGATCAACAGTAAGGATTTTTATGCTGGTTAGGTCAGTAATTCAGATTTTTACATACCTTGCCATTTTTTTCCCACTGGCCTCATGACAAAAATCTTGTATGTATCTGAAATATATATTTTCCATTAAAATCACTTTTTTTTTTTTTTTACATCTAACAGCTGAAAATTACACAGCTATGTAACTTCCACACATTCATACACATTTTTTGCTATCACTGCTATACAATGCAAATCATTACTGAATGTTTTTACAATTTCCAACTTATTAGTGAGTGAGTGACCTTTGTTTATATAGCGCTTTTTACAATGCTGATTGTTTCAAAGCAGCTTCACAGTGTTAACAGGAAAATAATGCAACAGAATTTGATTTGGCTGTACAGTCGCTCTGGAGAAAACGTTGATGTTATCCAGCTCATTTCAATTATCATATAGTGACCATGCGGGCAGATCAGTAATTTAGTTGAAAATTTATTTGAAATTTTAGTGTCCCCAATTGAGCAAGCCAAGCCAAAGGCAACAGTGGCAAGGAACCAAAACTCCATCAGGTGGCATAATGGAGAAAAATAAACCTTGGGAGAAACCAGGCTCAGTCGGGGTGCCAGTTTTCCTCTGGCCATATTATGATGATTCCAAAACAAAACCTTATCTATGTTAACCGATAATGGGCTAGTATTAAAATTCAACATTATTTTGGCTAAATAATTCAAAAGAAAAACAATTCAAACTAAATCATTTAAAAGTAAAACGAAAAGAAAAAAAAAACTATAATGAATCATTTTGAATGCTAAAAGTAAATTTAGGCACCACTTTTAAATTTAACCAAAATATTATTATACAAAATAATATTATAATATATAATATTATAAAAAAAATTATTGTACAGTATATGAAATATTTGAGATTTGCTAAAGATTACATTGAATAGTCTTATCAAATTTTTAGTCTTTTTTTTAAAGATTAACTTTCAGTGAGTGTTAGATGACAGCAAAGGTAATCTAAAAGCATACAGTTGCAATCAAAATTATTCAACTCCCTGGAGATAATAATTTACAAATGTAAGCTTTTCTAAAGATAGTTTTTTTTATTGCATCAACAGTTTAGTGGCAAATTAAAAAAAGTGATAATGTCAATATATAATGCTTTTTTTATTATTCAACGCTGCTGTTTTTGTGTCACTTATTTGTATGGTATGGTACAAAACTGTGTTAAAACACAATTAAGCCTTTGGAAACTTTATAACAAAACTGAATTAGCTTGTGCTGTTACACATTCATACATTTAACCTATGCATGTGCTAAAGTGGAGTAGCAAATATGGCCAAGTCAAAAGAGCTCTCACAAAAGCTATAGAGGACAAATTGTTTTATTACATTAGAAAGTCTATGGCTACAAAAAGATTTCCAAAACACCAAAAGTTCCTAGAGACACAGCTGGCATCTTATTCATAAGTTTAACATTTGTTGTACCAGATATCATTAAGGGGAATAAAATGTTTGATCAGAGCAACTGAGAAAAACCCTCAATTTACTGCCAAAGACTTGCAAGATGACCTGATGAAAGGAGGAAAACACATTTCAAGAACAACACTAGACAAGCATGGCCTTCATGTTAGGACATCTGGCCGAATTCCACTCTTGACCAAGAAGAACATAAAAGGCCAGCTTGAATATGCTAAAATTCATTTGGATAGACCTGTGGAGTTGTGGAGTGATGTGACCAAACTGGAACTTTTTGGACCCATGGATCAGCAAAAAAAGGCCAAGCTTATGAGCAGAAGAACACCTTCTCCATGGTCAAACATGGAGGCGGTCCAGTCTTGTTATGGGGTTGCTTTGCTGTTACAGGAAGTGGAAATATTGACTGCATGAAGGACATCATGAATTCTTTGAAATATCAAGCCATTTTGCCAAAGATGGTGATGCCTTTGGTGCAGAGACTGAAGCTTGATGATCAATGGATTTTCCTGTGGGACAGCCATCCCAAAGTATAATCCAAATTAAAGTTTGGTTCAGGGATCAGTCGTAGAATGTTCTTAAGTGGCCTGTACAGTCTTCAGATTTAAATCTCATTGAAAATATTTGGTGGAATTTGAAGAAAGCAGTGGCAATGAATGTTTAGAGCCAATTTGATTTTTCTTTTCATTTTTCATCAACTTTACGTTAACTTTCTATAATAGTTTACTGATGTCTTTGTTGAACTGTTCTCAGAAAATGTTGTTCTCAGCAGCAAAATGTCTTGCAGGTCAAGGGGGTTGAATGATTTTGATTGCAACTGTAAATAGCTGAAACGAGCACAATTAAATATCCAAAATGTCACAAATCAAAACAAGCTCTAATACTGGCCAATAATTGTTATGGATACCAATATATTGTGCATCCCTACTGTTAACTGTCCCGAAACTCTCTCACAACTGCCATTCCTTATCCCTCCCTGACTAAGTGGACTGTTCATTTGAATGTGGTATAGGGACTGAAGGTTTGTAGATGGTGGAACGAAAAGAAAGCATGCATGGTTCCATGTCACGCAACTTTGCAAAATGAGGAAGAAAATCTCAGAGCATTACTATGAGAATGACATTGCATTGCTCTGCAACATTCAAAAGGTCCCTGTATAACTCTGTAACCATTGTCAGAAACCACTACAAGTCTCTCCACCAGATATTGGAAGGCCATAACATTTACAAGGGTCCGTCAAAACTTAAAAAGGAGGCCTCCCATTAGTAAAGCCAGGTATTTCCTGTGGATACGAATGGCCTTTTGGCTTTGTGGCCGACTAGAACCATACCTATCTGAAACAGCTTAACTGGTCCAGTGACCCATCTGTCCACAGGTATTTTAAAGGACTAAAAAGAATGGTTCAAGTATTCCTTTCAGACCTGACCAGATGGATGGTCGGCGCTGAGAATTCACATAAACCATGAAACAACTACAACTGAGGCATGGCTAAAGTTTTCCTTTGTATTCCTGCATTTTCAAAGGCTAGAGGGTTGAATACTCAGTAACAGTGATTTCAACAGTTATTATAGCAAACTGCTAATTCCTGTTCATGTTTAAGTATATTGTGATGCAGAAATTGTACAATACTAAACCGCGCAATGCAGTTTGGTTTCAGATATACGGTTAACAGCTTAGCATGTACATTGTATTTTACTATAAATAGGTAACACTTTAGTTTATGGTCCAACTCTCACTATTAAGTAGTTGCTTATTAGCATGCATATTACTAGGATATTGGCTGTTTATTAGAACTTATAAAGCACATATTAATGCCTTATTCTGCATGACCAAATTCTACATCCCTTAATCCTACCCAATACCTAAACTTAAATACCTTACTAACTATTAATAAGCAGTAATTAGGAGTAGTTAATAGTTAGTTAATAATGAGAATTGGTATGAGATCCATCTTTTCACACTGAGGACAATTGAGGGACTCATATAGACAACTATTACGTGAAGATGAAACATTTTGCTCATGACGGCAACATGATGCATTAAGTAATTAAGGGTTGTAAATCTTCTTATTTTGTTTAAAGACCATAGTGAGAGAGAGAGAGAGAGAGAGAGAGAGAGAGAGAGAGAGAGAGAGAGAGAGAGAGAGAGAGGGTGCGGGTGGGGGGAATAATTAATTTAATCCAATATTTACTCAATTCTGACACAAGGGACCAACAGACCTGATTGGTCAAACAGGCAACATGTAACAAAATATTGTCTGATTTAATGGACTGGCCTAGTTATCAGTCTCACTTGCTAATGTGAATGTCTGCATTTACTGTAATGTGAAAAAGTTTGCCTTAATCAGAGGGAGCTGAGAAATTAGTCCTAACTTTGAAGAGTCTGTTCAATAAAGCATGTCTCATTCAGAGCTGTCAGGACTGACAGCGCTTGTCGCCAGGACAAGCCAAATGATGCAAGGACGTCCTGTTCCACCATCATCCCATCTAAATCAAAAACAAGAATGGTTTCATCTCACAAATTGAACTTTTTTTGAGTTAAGGTCACCTCATCCTTTTAAGAGTGATTGCAGGACTATATATTTTGTGTGAAAAGGTCAATGAAGAGCATAAATGTGTCTGGCTGTGTAGCACTGGATACTAAACAAATATATTGTCTTATCTTTTAAGCTGAACATCTAAACAGGGAAAGAACACCAACATCATAAAATAACACAATATTTTAGTTTTTTTAGGTTGAGTTACTAAAGTTTTTTAATATAGTTGTGATTGAAGAGATTAAATGGCCACTATCTATCATGGGACACCTGTTGCAGAACTGCAGATCTCACAGTCTGAGATACAACAAATCCTTATTTTGCATATAAAATAATTGTATATAGCTACATATTCAGATCACATAAATAAATTTGTTTTAGCAAATTAAGGTTTAGCATTTTCAAGTGTATCTGAGTCATCTGTGGGTCAAACCACACAGAGTGGCAAGAGGGTGAGTTTTTGCTCACTTACATGCCAATTTTCAGAAGCTCTTGAAAGGCCAAACCAGGTAGGTGTTATAAATTCAGAGGTGCGCCATTCATTCATTTTGCCTACAAAGAAAACAAACCCCCTCCACAAAACAAAACCCCTCCAATGAGGGTCACAAAAAATATCAGATAAGATGCTGATATTTTTACTAAACAACTGCGTATATTAACAAATCAACAAACTCAACACACAAGAAAGTTTTCAGCAGTCGAAAGTGCTTTATGATCATCTTGATGATGGCAACTTTTAGTTTATTACAAGAATTTCTATTAGCATTATGAGGCAGACATAGTTTATAAAGGCAAAAGAGTAAATAGGAGGAGTGGGTAATTTAGCCTACAGTCTAAGATGTCATGCAGGATCTAAACTTTAGGATAGGAATGAATTAGACTTTGGATGCCGTGATTATTCCATACCAGTATAAAGTGAGTATAAAGGATACAAATGCCAACAGCGGATCTCAGCTTTTGGATCCTGTGCTTCTGTGAGTGACTTAGAATTCACTGTGCCGAGACTTCATGAAGTCTGCACCAGCCTTGAAGAGATGTCTGACAACAATAATAATAATCATAAATTGTCATTGTAAAGGAATGAAGAGACAGCACAAGAATATAAGTAATTTAATGTTTTTTTTTTTTTTTTTCCAGATCTAAACAATTCTTCTTAAAATCTTCTTCAAAAGTAAACCGTGTCCACTTTTGCACATTAACCTATAATCAAACAATAATAATCTGTTAAAGAAGCAGGATGCAGTCTGACCTTGATTTATGACATGCATTGTTTAGAAAAGAGTGCACTAAAACTAATTGAAAGGTGTTTTAAAGGACTGATTTGAAATAATACAATTCTGATGGTATTTTTGTTTCTTTAAATGATTATTTCTATAACCATTTGTTATTTCTGCTCATTTGAAACTGCTTCTAATAAGCTAACTTTATTCACATTAAACCCAGTAAACTAGTGTTTGCCATGGCAACGTGAGAATACGTTTGTGTCATTTCTGCAGAAATGAGGGAGGTATGGAGACCGTCTTTGCTCGGATGGCATCATAGTTGGACGGCACTCCGTCGAGTCAATAGACTCCCTCCCCCTGCCATAGATTTGCTCTGTAATTCATATGGGTAGACTGCCTCTACTCATAAGCGTCTGACCCTACCTCCCGTCAAACTAAGTCGCTCTTTCGTCTCCCACTTAGCAGTGACAGCCAACCTCCAATGTGCTCAGTCAGTGGCTATCGAGAGCGGTCGTTATTGCACCTGCTTCGGTAGTGGTCGTTGGGTAGCATCCATCCGGCACGCGCGAGAAGACCCTGCTGTGAGTGACTAAACTTTAAAGATCCGAAGAGATCATTTAACGTCATGGACGTAAGGCTGCATCTGAAGCAAATTGCCTTTCTGTGTTTTATCAGCCTGCTTCTGACGCCTTGTGGATTAGCATGTGGTCCTGGTAGAGGGTATGGAAACCGAAGGCACCCAAAGAAATTAACCCCGTTGGCTTACAAGCAATTCATTCCCAACGTTGCCGAGAAAACGCTTGGGGCCAGCGGCAAATACGAAGGCAAAATCGAAAGGCATTCAGAGAGATATAATGAGCTGATTCCGAATTATAATCCCGATATCATCTTTAAAGACGAGGAAAACACAAAGGCTGACAGAATGATGACCAAGGTATGGACTCATGCGTGCGTAATTGCCCAGACGTGCGCTACCATAAATAATGAATCTCAATTTTTGACTGTACATTTTTTTATGGCTTTTTGGAGATTATTAAAATGATTGGTATATTGATCAGTATATTGGTATATGTGTTTTTAACGCACCAGAACAGAGCATGGATGTTTTATTACATAACTAGAGAATAAAAAGTTATTGGTGTAACTCTAATAGGTTCTCATATTGCATCAGGCTGTAAAAACTTGTAAAAGAACCTTTACTTAGGTTGCAGGCACTTTGACTAAAACTTTAACTATTGGCAATCCGGCACAGCAGTGTATAACATTTTTACAGGCAGCTGGGCTAAAGTGATCTTCTCAATATGAAGATTTGCATTAAGACTTTACATGGAACTTAAATATTCGTAATATTCCATTTAATTTAAATCAAAATGACCATTCGTTGCCCTGGAAATTAGCACGATCTTCTATCTTTGACATTAGTGCAAAGCAGGCACCATTGTATAATTTAGTGTTAGTGGTTGAAAGCATGTGCTGAGCACAAGTTTTTTTTCTTACCAAACAGGCTTCTGACAGTTAATAACATAATTAAATACACGAAACACCCCGCCTCCACAGATCGTAAGCATTGCGTAATATTTTTTTTTTTTGCTTCTGGTTTGCCCGATCAATTAATACGTTCCTTCAAGATCACTTCTGCGTGTCTGTATATGAATAAGTCCCATGACCTGCTTTTATTGTCTTCTTAATAGAAAATGTGGGTCAGAAGTGATCTTTGTCACTGATGTTGCGCGTCTACTATTGGATAATAGCGGCTCCCGTGGTGAGCGCGTCTTGTTGCATTCCACTTAGCTGCACGACTGCTTTCTCTGATGAAAATGCTTTAGGATAATTATATGAAGCCAATTACAAAACGTTTTATCCCACAGTCGCCAGCATCAAAGTACCACAGTGCCATAGAAGATACTGGCATTTAATTAAAGCAAGCGAATCATTGGTGGCAACGTCTCTGTAATTGATTGCTGCTGCACAGGCTGAGAGAAAGAACTTGAATTTTCAGCTCTATTTACTCCTCTCGGTTATCGATCGGTCGGCCTGGAGTCTGCGCTCTTGACCTATCACAATAAACGATCGCACACATTTTTTACGCACAAACTAAGACCGACAATGTGCTTACTGATGTCTATGTCTGTTAACTGTGACTGCGCTCTGTATTGTTAAATTTCGATACGGCAGAAATTTAAAATCAACCTAATTCTGAAACGATGACATAAATTGACAAGTAATTCCTTTTTAGAAGTAGAACAAGAATATTTGTTTTAAAAACTGAAACAACATAAACGTCACTTATTTTGTTGGATAGCCTAAATTGCAGAGACGACTTGGAGAGGAGGACAGACAGACCTTTTGAGCATACTTTTTATTATTTACCTCTGAACATTCAGTAAATCTTCTGAATCTTCTGGTATGTATTGTAAGTATTGACAACCTGCCTCTCTCACTCATTCAGCGCTGTAAGGACAAGTTAAATTCGTTGGCGATATCCGTCATGAACCAGTGGCCGGGCGTGAAACTGCGCGTCACTGAAGGCTGGGATGAGGATGGTCACCATTCCAAAGAATCTTTGCACTACGAGGGACGCGCGGTGGACATCACTACCTCAGACAGGGATAAAAGCAAGTATGGGATGCTATCTAGGCTTGCAGTGGAGGCAGGATTCGACTGGGTCTATTACGAATCTAAAGCCCACATACACTGCTCCGTCAAAGCAGGTGAGAGCAACGTCATTAGCTGACATGTATTCATGATGCAGCTTATGCTTCATAGATGCATCATTTAAACATGTATAACCATTTAAACATATATAAACATATATAAATGCCTCATTCATTCATTTCATTCTATTAATGTGCGTAATTTGAGAAACACATCAAAGAACTTCAGCAAATAGCCTATATTGTGAAAAGATCATCATTTGGGGTTCTCTTGGCACTCTTTGTCACCTCAAACATCCCAAAGCTCCTAAGAGCAAAATAACCATCGTTAACACATCAAGAAATCGGGTTTTCTAACCAAAAGCAGCTAGCGTTCAAATAACTGAAATATAATGACAAACCTTTACAAGAAGTGTTAAATGCGGCAAATTGTAATTGCACTAGGCTATTTAGTGCGCGAATTGGCACGTTGGGATTTCTGCACCTGTGCAAACAGCCTATACAAAACGAAAGGGATCAGGGAAAAGCAAAGTCTGTAGGCTCAATTTAAATGACAATGCCTGATCACTTTGTGTTAATTCAAGAGCCAGAATCCCCAGGCAAGCGTTTCAACCCTTGCTTCTAGACAGTCTGAGTTTGGATTATTTCCATATCAGCACCACCATGTCAAAACCGTTGTCAATGCATCGATTTTTGTAAAGTGCTTTATAAATGCATTCCTATTGTCTTTTTTTTTTTTTTTTTACAGAAAATTCGGTCGCTGCTAAATCAGGGGGATGCTTTCCTGGATCGGGTACTGTTACACTTGCAGACGGGAGGAGGAAACACATCAGAGATCTTAAAGTGGGCGACCGGGTTTTAGCCGCCGACGAGAGAGGAAATGTCATATTAAGCGACTTCATTATGTTCATGGACCACGATCCGAAAACGAGAAGGCAATTCATCGCCATCGAGACGTCAGAGCCTTTTACAAAGCTCATCCTCACGGCCGCGCACCTAGTCTTCACTGGAAACGCTTCGGTTAGTTTGGGTGCAACAGCAACATTTGCCAGCAACGTGAAGCCAGGAGATAAGGTTTTGGTGTCGGATGGCACACGCAAGACCCTCAAGAGCGTTACAGTGAAGAGGATTTACACTGAAGAGCACGAGGGCTCTTACGCGCCAGTCACAGCTCACGGAACCATAATAGTGGATCAGGTGCTGGCTTCGTGCTACGCGGTTATTGAGAACCACACATGGGCACATTGGGCTTTTGTACCGGTCAGGTTAAGTCACAAGCTGATGACGTGGCTTTTTCCGGCTCGTGATTCAAACGTCACTTTTCAGGAGGACGGCATCCACTGGTACTCAAATGTGCTGTTTCACATCGGCTCTTGGCTGCTGGACAGAGACTCTTTCCATCCACTCGGGATTTCACACTTGAGTTGAGACTGCAGCTACAGTGTATCACTATGTGGGCATCAGACTCAAATGTATCTTTATTTTCTGTAAGAAAAGCCTTAAATGTTCACTCAATAATTTATTTGTATGGATCATCTGTTTCCGAAAACGTACACACCGATCCAAGCATGATGTGACCGTTGTTTGTTCGTTGTTGTTGTTGTTGTTGTTGTTGCGCATTTTGTGAAACCTACAAGAGATTATAGGAAATAAGAGAAAGCATTGAATTTACAGGGCTGTACAGTGTGCAACCGACTGTTCTATTTTATTGGATAAGCATAGGATGGCGCTCAAAAATTATATTTTTATACACAGATTTGTATATTAGATTTTTGACAGATCTAAAAGTATTTACAGAATCATATTTCGTTATTTGAAATAGTGCAAAGTACGGACGCGTGGTAAATTTATTTAAACAGTTGCGATGTATCAACGAACTGTTCATGTCATTATGTCGAGTATGTCAAGTGTCATTGTTTTGACCACTGTTTCAACGTTTGTGTATTCACTACACTAACAGTTTTTGTTTAAATGTACATTTCTTGACAAAAGTACTCAAAATAAATTCATGGTACGAAGTGTGCAAATTATTCGATGGCCTTCAGGAGTCGACTTTAAATTTGGGGTTTAAAATGTCTTTTGCGCATCAGCTTACCATAAATATTTTAAAAGACGTTTTGAACAACTAAGACAAACGCTAATATTTTTTGTTTTTCTCTTGAAATACATAGGCTACATACTTAAAGTGATATCTGAAACCGCTCGAGAGTTTCAGTAAGACTTTCGACAACATTTTTGAAGTATTAATAATATCTTAGGTAAAAACCCATATCACCAATTTCAAAGCGTTACCATTAGTGTTGCCTATTGTTACCATTTGATAACCAATACTTTCTGTTGCACTGTAACAGAAATGTGATATCCCAACAAAATATGCATTTTGCACATTATGATGCTTGTAATGAGTATCTGACAGCTGATGGCGTGCAAGGCGTATGTAGTGCGACATCTACTGGGTCTTTACGGCTCTGTCACACTGTGTGCTCCAGGTTTCCTTCTGACGACAGGCAACATCAGAGCATCTTCTTTTCTCAAACAAAGGAAGTTTATCCTTAGGTTTGAAATGTTTTGCGACATTGTATTTGAATAATTTTAATATTTAAATCCACCACTCGGTCAACATGAAGTGGGCCTATAATAATAATACTCACTATACTACTACACACTTAAAAATAAAGGTTCCAAAAGCGCGTTTCGTAGGGATGCCATAGAAGAACCATTTTTGGCTTCCCAGAGAACCTTACAGTGAACAGTTCTTATTTCTTTGTGTAAAAACATTTTAATAATCTAAAGAAGCTTTATAATCTAAAGAACCTAAAGGTTCAGTGGATGTTAAAGGTTCTTCACTGAACCATCAGTGGCAATAAAAAACCTTTATTTTTTAAGAGTAGACACTCATTTGGGTTGGTCAAGTTTGCATATTGAATGAAAATGCTACCAAGACGGCTACATTAATTACAGTAACACTTTATTTTACAGTCCTGTTCCCCATGTACATACTATGTACTTATAGTTATTACAATAATGGGGTAATAACTAGGTACCTAACACTGAACCCCTAAACCTAACCTTAACCCATTACCTTATATTAACCAGCACACTGTAATTACACATAAGTGCACGTACTGTGCAGCCTTAAATACTGTGCAGATCTGTAGCTGAAAGAAGAAGAAGAAAAAAAGAAAAGCTTGTGCATTACAAGAATAAAGTAGTTATTCCCTATGTAACCTTTGACATGACAGATGTTAGGGCAGCACCGAATATATGCCTCACAAAAAAACAAAAACAATAACTTTGTAGGCTCCCCCGGTAGTAAAATCAAGCTCAACACGACCAAGACATATTCCTAAAAAGCCCTGAACAGTCTTGGAAGAAATATAAAAGGAGGACATGTTTAGTCTAGAAAATAGCCACAAAAAGGCTTAGTGAAGAAAAAACACCAGAGTTTCAACTGCACTTATTGGTAAAGTACTAGTAACATGCAAGGCATGATGTAGATGGGAATGGAGATGATTCAAAAGCCGTTCAAGTCATTATACAAGAGCTTATGTAGAGATGTAGAAAGGCTCATTCACGTAAAGCTCTAAAATAATTGAAAGCAATGAAGCTCAACTTTGGCGCAAGTTCAAACAGTGACTAGCTCAATAACACTGCCCACCTGAGTCAGTTAATCCATCAGACTTCAATCACACACCAGGCACAAAACCTGTGATGAATGATGCAGACAGGCTGGGAGATACACTGGTATGCTGATCTTTTTCCCTCAACATTTTAGTCAAACACAACATTGGTGGTGGTGGTGGTGGTGGGGAGGGGGACTCAAATTGCTTAATGAGAAAAGTAAGTAACATTTAAAGAGTGTTGCGACAAGGATTGAAATTCCACTCACATTCTGCTTTTGAGGAGGGAGCGGTGTTGACTCTGTGTGGTTGAGACTTGCTGGAAGACACAAAAGGAGCTGCGTGGAGACAGAGGGATGACCTTGGGCCCGGCCCAGGTACAAAAGCACTGCTAAAGGAACATTCCAGGGGACCAGGAAAACAAACTAGCCCCTAATCCTCCCTCTATCCCACAGTCTGCCGGATTAGAGCAGGGCCACTCTCTGCAAATGTTGACATTCCCTAAGACAAGACGTTAAGAGTCTTGGAAAATATTTCAGAATGCAACATCTGTTGCAAGCAAAAGACGGAGCACAATAGATGAGGCGGTCTTGTTGTATCTAAGCAGCAGTGAACCACGTATTCTTTCAGTGGTCTGTGTGATTTCAGATGGAAGATATTTGTTTTTTTCTTTTTGTCTTCCTTTTTTTGTGTAAAGTTAAATCAACAGCTCCATCAGTGTTTGAAAACATAACTTTGAATTTGTTAAAAACTGTGAATTCTCAAATTATCTAAGGAATAGAATAAAAAAAACAAACGCAACTTTTCAAACCACAATCGCCTAAGAAATAATATAGGCCTATGATTTTAAAACGATACACAGAGCAGGAAGCTCATCAAACATAACCATTTAAAAAAATGTAAACTAATTACCAGCCTGGTTGAATATATTTAGAAAAGTTATAAACAAAAGTTTAACTTTAATATCACAATTTAAACTGCCTAAAATATCTTGAAATACTCTAAAAACATAAACGTAAATGTAAAAATTAAAGCACAATTGATTAATAGACTGAAAAAAACAAGCAAATTGGCCACTAGATGGTGCTAGACAGATGCATGAGCAAAACCATGTGGCCTAGGCAGGCTTTTATCAGAAAGATCAGGGAAAACATTTGATATTTGACATTTGAAGTAATTAAAGGGATAGTTCACCCAAAAATGAAACTTCTCTCATTATTTACTCACCCTCAAGCTGTTCCAAACCTGTACACATTTCTTTCTTCTGCTGAACACAAAGGAAGATATTTGGATATTTGTAACCAAGCAGATCTCGCCCCCCATTGACTACCATAGTATTTTTTTTTTTTTTTTTTTTTTTTTTACAAATGTCCAAATATCTTCCTTTGTGTACAGCAGAACAAAGAAATTTATATAGGTTTGGAACAACTTGAGGGTGAGTAAATAATGAGAGAAGTTTCATTTTTATGTGAACTATCCCTTTAAGTGTGTGCCTGTCTCAAATACAGTGCTTTAGCTAATATTGTTGGGGGAATAGAAAACAGGTGTTTTGTCATTACTGGCAGTTTTTAACAGGCTATTATCGCCATCATGATGCGCCTTTGTTTTTATAGATCATTTTTATCTGCAATGTCCACAGACACACAGAGTCAATAAAATTAAAAACATTTATGAGGAATAATGCATAAGTAAGAGTGACTGCATAAAAGTGTTATATAAAAGTCAAGTGTTATTTAACTCAATATAAGTGTTTCTTATATCTTATATTTTCTACTAAATTAGATGAACATCCACCCAGGACCATGCAATATGTATTTAATGGAAACCAAGGAGCAAAATGTAAACAACTGCCAAACCACAGTCTTCAACAAATCACAAAAAAGGCAAACATCACATCCTAACAAAAATGTTGGCAAAACTGGGAGAACACTGAAAATATACTACTCAGCATGCTATGGGATAGGGTTGACCTCCGAGAGATTCAGTGGTTCAGTCTTACTATGAAGCTGACACAGGTTTGAGCAGTAACAGGCTCTATTTTCACACCGGAACTGAAGGGTCTATAATAGCCGAGACAAAAGGAGGAGAAAAAAAAGAGCATCATGGTATATGCTACCCAATACCACATAAACAAATATGAATGAAAGGAGAACATGCTGGGAAACTATGGCGTCTACTTACATGAAAGCACTGCGTTCGTTTCCCCTGACAGCCACCTGTGTCAAAAGAAGGTTATAAAGGTCAGATCAAAGGTATGACCCCTGTGGGACACTCATTAAAAAGTAATGATGCCGGGCTGGCGCCCATTATCACGTTCCAGTAGTGTACTCTGTCCATTTTTATAGGGTGACAGCGGGCCTGCTGCTTGTCAGGGTCAGTGGTGTTGTTGTAATACTTGTGACATCATAAAACATCCAGCTCATTAGAAGCCACTGAGAACCAATGTTGCATGTAATAGCCGCTCGTTTTAACATTCCAGGTAGCGGTTTGGTCACTGCAGGACGCTGTAGGTGGTATAGATCTTAACATCTAGCGAATACTTGAAAATGACTTTTGTGTAGATCCCATCCTGTCACCACGCACAGATTGTTTCATTGATCACATCTACAATGGATTCAACCAAGTGAATGCTAAATACATAGGCTACTCCAAAACTCAAACTCTCAAAGCATAGAATAGTTTTTTTTTGTGTGCAAAATAAATACTTTCATTTTAGCAAGGATGGATTAAATTGATCAAAAGAGACCGTAGAGACTTTTATAATGTTACGAAAGATTTATATTTCAAATAAACACTGTTTCTTTGAACTTTCTATTCATCAAAGATTAAAAATACATATCATGGTTCCCACATAAATATTAAGTAGCACAACTGTTTTCAAAATTGATAAATGTTTCTTGAGCACCAAATCAGCATATTAGGAATCTATTAAAATAGAAAAGTAATTTTTAAAGTAATATTTCACAGTATTGCTATTTTTACTGTATTTACGATCAAATAAATACAGGGCAGATTAAAATTTTTCAAAAGTACAATTCTGAAATTTTCAGTCCCTTGCTTTACTATAGTTTGTAAGAAATATCTTTAAAATTAATTTAAACTCTGAAAGGTTTTAACAAGGAAGAATTCAAAATACAAACATTGCTTTTTGAGCCGATTCAAAACTGACATTATGAAAAGGACATCATTTTAAAGTAATCCATCAAATATCGATACCCACAACATTTCAAAAGTATAGTAACTTCTGCTATAGAAAATTAAGTATAAAGTATAAAAATAAGTATAGCAAATATAAGTATAGCAAATTGTCCCTCTTGACCTCTCTCTATTCAGCCTTACCTAGAGCTCGACCAAGACTGCCCTCTAGTGGACCTTTATGAAATTATAAAATTAACTATGATATGCAGCCTCAGGAACTGCATATTCAGATTTACGAGGCTCATAATATGCCTTCATGTTTCACCAAGACTATTCCAATCACAAAATGTTAAGATAAGTGAAAAAGAACATAATGAAGACTAATCCTAATGATAGAATAATGATTATGTAATAACACCATGATAATAAGTGATGGTGTAATTTCTACTTTTATTCAAAACTAATTTCTTAATCCTCATTTTATAATTATATTTTTATTGAATTAAATGAACTGAACCAATTAGTTTATCAGCTAACCAAATATAATGCACTGTGACAGCCACAGGGGAAAAAATGGTTTAATCTGGAAGAAAAAAAAACACCTACACATACACACGGAGCAAAACATATAAAAGCTGTGATTCAGATGACTGCCATGCAAGCATTGCTCAAGGCTGTGCTATGATGCCTCTGTGTCAGCAAGTGAACAATCACCTCTCACTCTCTGTGCAGTAATGCACGACATGACAGCCGAATGCCTCTCAACCCCGTCAAGCCTTTAGATCCGCGTACACCAGGGATAGAGTCATACTGTGCAGACAGGCACATCAACAGACCAGGCAACAGCAGGTGATTGGCTGCAGTAAGGATGGGGAACTATGGGGGAATACTTCATCCTCAGAGCTTCCTACTTCCTGCTCAGTCATCTGAGGGGCTTGTGCATTACAAGGAATAACATATCAAAGCCAAAAATGTATTCTGTTCTCTCGAAACAGATGAAGTAGATGTCAGTAATGAGAACCAGTAGAGAAGATGCCACATACTGTTAGGTCAAACAAGAGACTTTATCAGACAGTCTCCCCATTAACTTCCTTTCTAAAAATGTATTATTGTTTCTTTCTGATAGTGGCATTGTTTCTGTCTCTGCTTCTGTCGAGTTTCTTTTAATCTCACGTGTGGTCTTGCCTCACCTGTCTTTCTTACTTTTTCTGTAGTGCTGTAACTTATTGCTTCATTTAGGATTCTTGCATGATAACTGGAGCTTTAATAATTAACTTAATAGTTCATAATTCAAATTATGGATGTAAATTAAGGCATGGATAAAAAGCACTTAACAGTAACACTATATTAAGGTTAAATTCATTAACATTAGCTAATACATTTGGTATCATGAAATAACAGCATTTTATTAATAAAGGGTCATTTTAATTTATAAATATACACTACCATTCAAAAGTTTTACAAATACTTATTAAGCAAGGATGCATGAAATTGATCAAAAGTGTCAGATGTTTTTAATGTTTGTAATATTTTTATTTCAAATAAATACTTTTCGTTTGGACTTTCAATTCATCAAAGAATCCTAAAACAATTACAGTTTCTACAAAAACAACAGTAGAAATGTTTTCAACATTGGTAATAAGAAGAAAAATCATCTTTGCCATCACAGGAATAAATTATATTTTAAGATATATTAAAATAGAAACAGCTATTTTAAATTGTAATAATATTTCACAACTGTATGGTTTTTACAGTATATTTTGCATTGAAGACTTTAAAAAAAATACTACTGTTAATTGTTAATTCATGTTTGTTGATCATATAATAACTAATATATTAGTATGCAGAGATTAATAAATGCTGTAAAAGTATTGTTTATGGTTAATGCATGATGCCTAATGTATTACAAATTTAACCTAAATTTTAACAAATTACGTAAATTAAGATAGAGATGAAAGAACATTTATATCCAGCAGACAAACTTTCAACAATGTCACTGAAAACATTTTAGAAGACAAAATATGAGAAATTGAAGATATTTCCAAGGTGACAAACACCAAGGGCAGAAGAATGCAGGGCCAATCTTACAATACTGCCTGATTATTTAAGTTTTATTTTAAACGTTTGCACCAGGACAGCGTGTCATTAACCGCACTAACTTTCACAAAGGGGTTAAGCTGTTTCACAGTAAATTGCACTGATCGTATCAGCTTTCCAGGGTGAGTAGACGGGCCTGACAGTGAGTGGTGGAGTTGGGAGGGGAGCGGGGATTTGACCTACCTGAATGGGTCTTACTGACATCAGCAGGTTTTTCAGATGGACCCCAGCGGTTGATGAAGAAAGCCCTTCAACTGACACCAGGTCTGCAGCCTTGCCCATCCTCTCCCCCCTCTTCCCGCTCTACTGCTCGTCTGTTTGCCAGGCACCAAGTGGGCACTGCCCATCTGGCCCTCTCCGACTCTACCTCGCCCCTGAACAACAACCTGCAGCGAGCGCCAGGCGCACGCCGAGACGACCAATTTAGTTTGCCCTTCTGGCGTCTGCTGATGTTTCAATACGGACAAGATGCTTTTTTACTCTATTGACTAACAAAAGAATAAACCTTTGGGAGGTTAGACGCCATGTTTAATTTTACACTAATGGAAATGAGGCTGTAAGGAACAGACATACAGCGTGGTCAATGGATCTTAAAGACCTTAGTCAGAGTAGGTGCCATAATGAATTTTTTGAGGATGAAACCGTGGCTGTGTTTTTACAATGGCATGCACTGTATAAACAGGGTTTATACACATTTTTACCACTAAATTTCCATGACTTTCCCATGACTTTTGAGGCAAACACTCATGACCTAATGTTTCATGAAAGTCTATGTATACATGTAAAATAAGAATAAAAATCCATGTTCAAATTCATCATGGCATTTCTTAACTAAAATGAATGACTATTAAAGGTGCACTGTGTAAATTTTAGCGGCATCTAGTGGTGAGGTTGCGAATTGCAACCGTCCACTGCCCACCCCTCCCTTTCGAAGCACATAGAGAAGCTACGGTGGCCGACACAGGACAAAGATGTCGTCGTCTGAGACAGCAGAGAGTAGCTAGCGCTCTATAGAGCAGTTTGTCTGTTTAGGGCTACTGTAGAAACATGGCTTACCGAATACAAACACTTGTTGTACAGCCTACCGAAGTTAATGAAAAGTTTATGATAATAATATTCAAGTTGTACCGGCCGCGCGTGTTCAGTGCTGTTCGCGAGTGTCACGAGTCGCGACAGCAATCAACTAACCACTTACGTTTCTGTGGTAACCTACAGCTCCTGCACTGGGATTCAAGCAGCTGTAGCTTGTTTAAGGTAACCGAAAACCATTTTTAGAACAGCAGCGAAAATGTAAAAGTAGGCTATATAAACATTAATATAGGCCTATCCTTTTATTGAAACTGGTGCTTTGCTGTGCAAAGAGACATTTCGAAACATTTCACCCGCTGGTACTTTCGCTTTTGCCGGAGAGACCCTTGTGATAAATAAATGTGTCAGTTGACGAAAGATTTCAGTTGACGAAAATAAATAATAAAAGCGTGATAAGTCGCGAAAGACAACTGAATTACTGACAGGATGCTGTGCGCGCGCTCTGAGCGCAACACGGACAAGCATAGCA
This sequence comes from Coreius guichenoti, assembly GCA_039654105.1. NCBI lineage: Eukaryota > Metazoa > Chordata > Actinopteri > Cypriniformes > Gobionidae > Coreius > Coreius guichenoti. The sequence goes on along the minus strand of CM077175.1, from coordinate 39,052,945 downwards.
GCCTTTGTCTTCGGTTGCGCACCTAAACGGCCAAATAAACACAGAAATATATCAAAATGCCAAGTCGAGTATTCACATAAACACAGTAGATGTAAGCACTGTGTGCGTTCACACACACAAAGAGGATTTATAACTCAACCTCACAGTGAACGCCCTGCACAATTAATTCCATATTGCAACTTATTTATTGTTTGCTGCATATTTGTGTGTTTTTAGTTATGGACCTAATAATTACTACTGTAAAAAAGCATGTTTTTTAATAATAATTTTACATTATTTTTTACTGTGGCTCTTTTGGAAAAATGTATTAACCAAAAATGAAAAAATGGCTCTTTGGTCAAAAAAGGTTCCCGACCCCTGATGCAAGGGGACCCGTGGTGTATGGAGATAGAAATGGCTCATTCTAAGGTAATAAAAACATAATGGTTCATTATGTAAGGTCTTTATACACCACTGAAAACATAGTTATGTATATTACATTGCATTTCTGTCAATAGATCCTCATAAATACTACACACTGCACCTTTAATGCTATTTGTTTTAATAATAATTACAAGCTGCGACTGTGCCAGACGTTACTCTGTGCAAACGTCATGCGACTAATTGCCCGAATGCCAAGTATTGTAATTTGTTTAAATCAATATTATCAATTAAACATATATTCTATTATACAGATATTTGTGAAACAAATCTCCATGACTTTTCCAAAACGTTCTGGGTTTATTTATTTTTCCAAAACTTTTCCAGGCTTGGAAATTTCTGTTTTAAAATCCCATGACTTTTCAAGGTTTTTCATGACCGTACAAACCCTAATAAAAGGTCTTAGATCACGTGTCATTTTCAAAACTCGCAACTTTCAAAACTGGAAAATGGAGTTTTTGTCAACTGAAAGTTTTTTTGAAAGATGTTTCATTAGCTGTACTTCTTTCCCCTCACAGCCACACTTTCATTCATGTCAAATTAAATATTGTCTTAGGTCACCCAGACATCTAAATGTGACAAACAATTGTTTTTTGGAAAAAGACAATTTTTATGTTTTGTCAAACACACAATCCAAAAGACCCTTCACTGGCATCTAATTAAAGATGGTGTCTACCCTGATTAAAGGTGTCAACATTTCATGGGCGAAATCCAGTTATTTCAATTCAATCCACAAAAAAGAGTGAAAAAGTTGTGTTTAGCAAGTGTTCAGGTTGATAACGCAAATTTGCCGCACTGACCAAGAGAAAACTGCTTGGTTTGAATGTGACTTCTGAGATTCATGCATCAATAAACTATTGAAAATGGGCAATTGACCTTTCTGACCTGTAAAATAATGCCGAAATTTAGCTAATGTGATTGCACCTTAGGCTTAAAACTCCCAGACACTCAATTAACAAGTTCCACAGGCATACTGAACAGAAATAAGGAAAATAAGAACCAAGCAGCACTCGCCCACGTTTACAACAGGATAAGGACAGACACACATTTACCTTGTCCTGGGGCTGGTTTGGGCCAGATCCTCTCTTTTCTGTGGGACTGTTTAGCCCATGCTGCAGAAATGGAGGTGGAGATGAATCAGGCATTCTGAAGCTGACAATTCTGGCTTTTGTTTCAGTCACCGCTTTAGTCTCTTCACTCATCTGTGATGTGACAACAATAACAAAAAAATAGGAATGTTAAAAAAGTATAGGATCACATGCATCAAATGAATCAATCATCTCTGTACCTACATAATATTCTTAAAATAGTCATCATCATTTTGTTTGTGTGAAATGTTAAAGATAATGTATTGTATGCCAATATTATTATGCATGTCCCATTCTTATCCAAAGTTTTAATCTGAGAGAAAAAAAGCAACAAAAACTGACCAAACTACATCACCGTCATGTGCACTGAACATTCCACTTGACTAAAACTACATCAAAATGCATTTAAGAGGAAATTCAACATTCCTAAACAATTACATAAATACACTTAATATTAATCTCTTTCTCTCTATTCCTCTTTTTCATCACTATTCATTAATGGTGGCATGCAGGCCTAAGGATGGACTTGAACTCTCAGTGTATTTTTAGTCCACTTCCATGTGTCTTCTTGACCTTCCCATGCCGCATCCACCATCCTGTCGTCCTGCCGAGTGTCCCACCTCCCACCTCAGAGCTTAATGAGCATAAACAAATCAGGAGTCCCTGTGACTCTCTCTGCTTCAAGTTCCACACCTCTCTCGGCTGGCTGGGGCTCAATGTCACACCTGACCACTACACTGCTGTGAAAGCAGTGGGCATCCCCAGGCCTACAGTCAAAACAACTGGCCTACAATGATGTACAACAATGGAACTCCCACAGACTATGTTATGATGTTAGACAGCATCACAACATTTCCTGCCGGAGAACAGACCTGGGCATAATTGATTTTTCCCACATGAACTATGAGACAGTCTGTGGTATTATCAGACAATGTATTAGGGTGGTCAACGCATTCATTTAGTGCAATTGTTTATTTAAAAAATAAATAATAAAAATACCAACAAATTAGAGCAATTCAGGTTAACCACCTTCAATTTCTTCTTCAGCTACTGCTACTGCCAAACAACACCTACTGAGAGCAGCCAATACAGAAAGTGTAAACAGGCACCTACACAAGACACATTTAAAAACGATAAAGCACAACAGAATGGAACGAAATGCAAATCTTTATATCTCCGTAGCAAATATTGATATATGCGATTCGTTTATTTAATTGGCATATCATAAAACATTTTATTACAAAAATATATAGATACAGTTCAAAAGTTTGGGGTTGGTAAAATGTTTTAGTGTTTTTGAAAGAAGTCTGTTATGCCCAACAATGCTGCATTTATTTGATAAAATAAATACAGTAAAACAATAATATTGTGAATTTTAATACATTTAAAAATTAATTCATTCCTGTGATGACAAAGCTGAATTTTCAGCATTATTACTCCAGTCTTCAGTGTCACATGATTCTTCAGAAATCATTCTAATATGCTGATTTGCTAATCAAGAAACATTTCTTATTACTATTTCCAATTTATGTATTTTGTAACATTATAAAATGTCTTTTTTTCCTATCACTTTTGATTTATTTAATGCATCTTTGCTGAAGTATTAATTTCTTTAAAAAAAAAACTATTTACCGACCCCAAACTCCTGAAAGGTAGTGTATATGTTCGACCATTTAGAATTATTCATGCAATGGTAAACAGTTTTATTATGTTAGAGCCACCAAATGGTGTGTAACTGCAACAGCTGCATGTGAACCAAAGGAAAAAAAACTTATTTTTTTGTGAATTTTTGTCCCCATTGTAAATCCATACAAACACACAGCTTCTTTCTTTCTTTGCTTTATATTCATTTAGCTGATTTGGTAGGGATAAATTAACAAATGAAACCACTTTTGAGCCAGAGTTCATCAGTTTTCCAAGTTGGAAGTTTAAGTTTAAAGCTGAAGTTTAAGGGCCCAGTTTGAGTTGAATGACCAATAGAGGAAAGGACAGTGGCACATCGGTGAGAAATGCAAATAGTTATTTCCATTGTATGGAGGTTTTCATCCAAAATAATTCTGAATGTATAAGGACCAGTGAAATTAGACATTACCTGCCAGTAAACTCGCTGATACTTCTATAAAGGGGTTCACTGCTCTGAATACCCCTCTGAACACGACTTTAGACCATATTATGCTATAAACATGTCCCAAGGACATCCTGAATCAAAGCAGCACAACCTGACGCAGTGAAACAGAGCTATCTGTATTCCACTGCTCTCAGCACAGTGTAAAGTGATTAATCTCCCTCCATAGAAATCACAGCCCTCCATTACACCAATCACAGACTAAGCAGTATTATCCTTGGGTGACAACACTTGACAAATTCCCCGCTTGCCTTCACTCCTGCATTGTGTTCCCTGTTGGCACGCCTGCTATTATTCCTGATGAAAAATTAATTTCCCTTATCTGTGGCTAAGCTCTTCAATCCAAATCCGCCATACTAGCAACTCTCTATTTACAGGTATTAAGAGAACGTGCCCACACACACAATTTTTGCCTGCAAACACAGACCAAAGATTAATTGAACGTCTTCAGGGGGTGACATCCAATTCTGAACACCTGAAAGATACTTGATACTGGAGAGAGGGAGAGAGATAACATTGTCAGCGCGGATGAGACTGACAGCAGAACAATGTCCCTGGGTAGCATCTTGCTGATCTGTCTTTCAGCAGGCCCGCACCACTCTGTCAAATGCAACCTCATCGATTCGGCTGTCCGCAAACATTTCTCCGCAAAGACACCCCCCCCCCACAACCTCTATTAAGACTGACACCCTGTTATCTTCATCGGACTGCAAGGCTCACGTGCCTCTCGTCTCCTCTCAGTTACGGAAAGGAGAGAGGGGAGAGAAAGGGCAGATAAAAAGGAAAGACAGAGATGAAAGGACAGATATGTGATGTTGCTTGGGGAAGATGGAATTCATACATGGGGGAGAATTAATGGAATTGTTTTGGAAGTATTCTTTTTTATCTCTATATTCAGTCATGTGCATATTGCTCTCACTTATACATACAATAACACATGAAACACAATAATATGGACATAAAATTCATAGTGTGGAAATGGCACCAAAAGGCGAATTTATTAACATGCTAAAAAGTTAGCAAAAAATAGTCAACTAATGTAATACTTCATTTAATATTATATATTAAAATAACTTAATTTTATTTCTTAATTCAGTTTGGAAATTACATTTTATTTAATTCAATGAAAATGTAAACTGTTCTTTAACATTTTAATGTGTTGTTAACTTTAAAAAATAATTAACGTTACATAACAGCCATTCATGCTTTTGTTACAGAACTGCTTGACATGCAGAACAGCATTATAAGCTAAATAATAATTATTAGACTACAGCAATAAAGCATATGCATTATGAATATTTTAATAATAACTATAATTATAGTAATAATAGCATCAATAATGATAAAAATAATAATTATAATAATAATAATCACATTAAAATATGCCCATATGCATTATGAATTATTGTTGTGGTTAACAGCAACAATAATAATATCATCATCGTCATCATCAAAACATTCATTATGCATATGTATGTTTTTGTAGTCTAATGCTTATTTAGTTATTATAGTGTCACTGGTGCAGAAATTAATATATAAAGATTGGTACTGTAAGTAATCAGTAACCAGACACTTCAAAATAAACTGTATTGTAACAGCCTATAATAAAGCCAATATCTGTAAATCTCGAATCATGTCACAGCACTTGTGAGTTATTTGAGATTTTGACAAATTAATTCCCAAGTAGCAGTTATAGGTGGTATTGATGGGGAAGTACAGTACTTACACCTGGGCTGAAGTGTTTGACCACTGTTAGTTTGGCGGGAACAGGCCCCTCAGAAGTTCTCTGCTCTAATATCCTCTTGCCTCCTCGCCGAACTACCTGTGGATCTGCTGCATGGGCCTCGTCATTACTGTACTGTTGGTTCATCTGATTTGGGATTTGCTCCATCCCCTGTAACACCACCCTTTCTGAGCCCCACTGATGAGGCTGATTATGCTGCATCTCTGCTGCACGGCCTGGATTCCCTCGAGCCGGTGGAGCTCGTTGCCATGGCGGCTGAAGTGCGGGTACTAAAATCTGGTACTGGTGCTGCTGTGGAGGCAGGGGCTGGAATTCTGGATGGCGCTCCAGAACGAGACAGCGAGGGGGATTATGGAAGGGCTGCTGGTGCGTAACCTTTCGAGGGCAAGGATTCAGGACGCACGGCTGTTTCTGTTGATTTTGGTTGTTGTTCCAGTTTCCAGTGGAACTGTCAGTTTGGAAGCGCTCCAGACGCAGATGCTTCTTGTTTATGGCCCGCATAGATCGCATCCGTTCCTTATGTTTGATAACCTGCTCCCTCAGTCGCATCTGCTCCTGCAGCTTCTGCCTGTAGAACACCTCCTTATCACGCTGAGGATAACAAAACAGACCAGTTATGCTAATAAACAATTCAATGCTATAATCACAGCAAGCTTGGACATTTATTAGTACTTTTTTTGTTAATAATGAACACTTCATTTAGAAGAAATCATTATAAGGTGCAACTGCTCTGGTGTTCTGTTATTGCTTTAGGCGCAGACATTCTGCTAAATATAATTAAAGCATTTTTTCAAACAAAAATCCTTGCTGATATTGGCAAATGTCTGCTGTCTGAACATGACTGAAGGAGGAGAATGCAGATAGAAGCTGGACTGATTGATTTTCAGAGCAAGGCTTTGAAACAGCCCTGACAGTGGCTATTGATTTCCTCCTGACTGCATTGTTAGAGGTAATAATTGGTCTAATGAACAGCTTTCACACAGACTGTCTGACCTTGAGCATGGGGGTGAAAGGCTCTATTACCACACACTTTTATATCAAAGTCCAGAGAAAACGAGAGAGAGACACTCCTAAGCCTTCAAACACATTGATTCAAAAACTGTGAAATGATGCTAAAGAGTACAGCACAGCTAATATCTCTTATTCAGCAAGGTTTTCATTTAATAAAGTTGTGACTGTCACAGACATCACACTGACCTCTTTGTTGTTTGTCATGTTTAGCAGCCTTGCGGGAAGTTTTTGAGTAGCTGGAGGAGTTTGGGGCTTCACCTTGACCTTCTGACCCACATTTCTTCCCACCATCCCTGGTGCTGGTGGAGTTTTGGCAGATATCTTAGACTTGGCACTTGCTGGCGGCCTTGCAGAAATGGGCATCCCCCTGGCAACAGCCATTGGCTTGGCACTCTGCACCATCCTGGCAACAGCTCTTACCAGCACAGCAGGTTTCTGAGTGGGATGGAGGCTGTTATTAGAGATGGATATGTGCTGCAGTTGGTAAGAAGAGATCAGCCACACTAAAAGGCCACTGAGGCTTGCTGGATTAGTAAAGTTATATCAAAATTGTACATGTAGTGAAACAATGAGTGAAGAAATGGGAAGAGGACCTTTACCAAAAATTGTGTACATCTTAGAAGTAGTACACTTCAGTTCAAAAGTTTAGGATCAGAATGTATTAAATTGACCAAAAGTGTCATTAAAGACATTTATAACGTGAGAAAAGATTTCCATCCCAAATAAATGTTGCTCATTTGAATGTTCTATAATTCAAAGAATCCTGAAATTTTTTTTATCATGGTTTCCACAAAGAAATTAAGCAGTATAAATGTTTTCAACATTGATAATAAGAAATGTTTTTTGAACACCAAATCAGCATATTAGAATGATTTGCGAAGAATTATGTGACTCTGAAATAATTGCTGTGCTTTGCTATCACATGAACAGATTACCTTTTATGTAATATATATAATATAATGAAGTAATATTTCACAATATTGCTGTTTTTACTGTATTTTTGATCAAATAAATGCATAGGAGCCTTCTTTCAAAAACAAGACAAACTTTTAAATAGTAGTGTCAAAAAAGATCAAAAACTATATTCCTTTCCACAATCCCTTCTTAACTATCTTATCTTATTCAAGTGCTGCATTAAAAATCTCAAATTTGTAGTTATTTAATGCTTTATACGTCTAACTAAAATCTAAACTGAGTTGCAGCTTTAAGCAACGAAATTCCCTGGCACTCATGATGAAGGCAGATTGACGGTGTGATTTGCTTTGTGACTGGCCACACTGGGGATGTTTTTTCTTTGACAGGCAGAGGTAGAGTTTAAGTCAAAGGGCATAGTGCTTCCAATCTAAGAGCTGACTCTGTTGTTTGATGACATTTCAATTATTACGGCATACTTTAACAAAGAAACTTTGAGGATAGAAACATTTAAAAAACAAACTGATCGCCAATTACAATTAAGCAATATGTGGTACGAAAAACGGAAATAAAATCTGTAAAATTAACTATGAGACTCAATGTGAGAATCAACACATAGAAAGAAAATATCATATAAACATGGACTTACTCAATTTGTGTACAAATAAGTAAATATACAAGGGTGATAAATAATACTGAGGTCATCCTAGAAATGTGTGTATAGATATGTTTAAGAAAAAGACCAACAGAAAGCAAAATGTAATGACCTTCATGTAGAAATGATCCAACTCAGCCTCAGCCTACTGAAGCCAAACTGGAAACAAGGGTAATTGCCCAAAAATGCCTATAAACACTAGAGGGCAGCGTAGCCTACGGCTCCATCTGTCCATGAGAACAAACAGGCTTACCATTATTTATCCAAATGTATACTTTGAAGAGCATTCACTTATTTAGAGTAGACATTAAATGTATTTACATGATATTAGCAGTAAAAAAGATATTTTTTGCCATTTTTGACTAACCAAATTCAAACTCATGGTACCTGTATAAGCACCACAGCTTAATAAATGAAAGTAATGTGAACTAACCACTAGGCCACAGCTCCAACAAAATTATGCAGGGCAAATACACACTTGGTATTTAATTATGGGAAGTACACTACACCTATAGATAAAGTAAAGGATCTGAAGAGTATTTATGGGGCAAAATATCTTGAGCATCAGAAGAGGTTAATAGCCTCTAAAGGCGCACATTAATCTATCAAATCACAATTGCCAGGGCTGTCTCATATATTGGAGTGGTCATTATGCTACGTCCTTAAATATTACCTGTGCCTGTGGTCCAGAGGGAGCAGTAAAGGGACAGCCAGACTGAGACGATAGATTTTTCTGGAGAGAGTAGTGCCCACGGCGGGGAGTCCCAGGCTTTGACAGATCCGTGGGTCCCTGCAAAGCTGGACTGGGCCTCCAGGGGTCACTCTCATATCCTGGAGGATGAATGGAGCCCATGGGAGCAGGTCCAGCGAGGAACGGATTAGTGTCCAAGACTGAAGCAGAGTGTTGTTGATCAAACATATGCTGCCCTGGGAACACTGGCTCTTTGAAGGAGGGGTGAAACAAAGACAAAAAAGAGGGGAAGTGAACATGCGGTTGCCATATTGCCATATTTCCGCTGATCTAATGTGACATCTCTACTTCTGTTTCCACCTTGGGTGTCTGACTGCATACAGCAGGTGCTGAGGATGGAGCAAAGGTCAAAGAGGCAAATGGGCATTTCTGTGTAATTTAAAACATTGTAAATTCATGTACCTAATTCACATTCTGTGAATGATATACACTACTATTATTGGATTGAGTCGCTTATGAATTTACGTGATCAAAAAGACAGTAAAACAGTAACATTGTGAAATATTACAATTTAAAATAACTGTTTATTATTATCTTATGGAAGTAAAATAATGCCAAATGTTTTTGAAATAAAAAAGCTTGTTGAATTGCATTACATATGCATTGCATTAACCGTGCTTGCATTTTAATGCATTGTATTTTTAGGGCTTGAGTTTTTATTGGCTGAAATTCAACATGGTTGTATATTTAAGCTGTGAATATTTCAATTCAAAACATTTCACACACATTTTCATTATTAAAAATTCAATAATCCATATTCGCCTCTCAGATTTCACTTCCAAAATATTAATTCTGTTTAAAAATACAACCTATAATATTCGGCAGGCAATATTCAGTCTATTTTATTTCGCTTTACAAATTCAGTTCCACAAATTCAGTGGTACAAATTTGACAGAAAATTCAACAGTTCACATCCGGGAACTACAGGAATAGCAGTAGATTACCGAGCATAATCTCCATCTGCTGTTAGTCGACCTCACCAGCAGGTGGTGCAAGCGGCTGTTGACGAAGACCAGAGCAACGTGTAGAGAGAGTCATTCATTCATTAAATGGATTTACAGAGATGGAGCAAGCGATATGTATTTGTGATAATTATCAGGGTCAGTATATATATGGAAAAGATGATAAAGACAAAAGCAGTGTTTACATTTAAGTCTTCGTGGTTACTTTTGTACATGTAAGCAGCTTTCTCCACCGTGAACGAGATTATGTTATTCCCCGATGCTGACGTCCAGATCAAACGTTACATCTGAGGTAGACATATATTTATCTCGGTTGTTTATTTTCCTTAACTTTATATCGCGGCGCTGTGCTGCAGTACTAGGGGGGACCGTCTCTAAAGTTGCATACGACGTGTATACACGTTTCTTCACTGGCATTTGAAGAGAATGACTTACAGTCATACAACCAACTGTAAAGTGTTCATGTAGGTGTCAGGCATAATGCACACCTTTTAATTTTCTGAAATTAAAGAAGTTAGAAACGTGTATACACATGTTGTATGTAACTTTAGAGACGGTTTCTAAATTTGCGACTATCATCCAATGTCATTGTCAAGCCAACTTCATGCCAGTATATCACTGGGAAACGCTTAGCGTGAAACTTTGTGCGTTACATTCATATTCTGAGTCCACCTGCTTGCCTGTAGCATAGTATAGCCTACATCCCCAATAAGGTGTGAGTTTGGTCTTTTATATCACTGTATTAAGCTACTTCGACAGCAGGGGAATCCTGGAGTATGACATATTGAGGGAACCCCCTAGTACTGCAGCACAGCGCAGCAATATAAAGTTAAGGAAACTAAACAACCGAGATAAATATACGTCTACCTCAGACGTTTGATCTGGACATCAGCATAATCTCGTTCACGGTGGAGAAAGCTGCTTACATGTACAAAAGTAACTGTAAAGACAAATGTAAACACTGCTTTTGTGTCTTTATCAGCTTTTCCATATATATACTGGCCCTGATAATCATCACAAATATGTATGCTTGCTCCATTTCTGTAAATCCATTTAATGAATGAATGACTCTCTCTACACGTTGCTCTGGTCTTCGTCAACAGCCGCTTGCACCACCTGCTGGTGAGGTCGACTAACAGCAGATGGAGATTATGCTCGGTAATCTACTGCTATTCCTGCAGTTCCCGGATGTGAACTGTTGCATTTTCTGTCAAATTTGTACCACTGAATTTGTAAAGCGAATTAAAATAGACTGAAAATTGCCTGCCGAATATTATAGGTTGTATTTTTAAACAATGAATATTTTTTAAGTGAAATTTGAGAGGAGAATTTGGATTATTGAATTTTTAATTATGAAAATGTCTGTGAAATGTTTTGAATTGAAATATTCACAGCTTAAATATACAACCATGTTGAATTTCAGCCCATAAAAATGCAAGCCCTAAAAACATAATGCATTAAAATGCAAGCACGGTTAATGCAATGCATATTTTTTCAAGTAGTGCAATTCAACAAGCTTTTTTGTTTCAAAAACATTTGGCATTATTTTACTTCCATATTTTCTATTTTAACATATTTTAAAATGTAATATATTTCTGTGATGGCAAAGCTAAATTTTCAGCAGCCATTATTTTAGTCACATGATCCTTCAGAAATTCAGCTGATTTGGTGCTCAAGGAACATTTCTTATTATTATCAAAGTTAAACACAGCTGCTTAGTATATTTGTGGAAACTATGATACATTTTTGTTAAGATTATTTGATGAATAGTAAGTTTAAAAGGAAAACATTTATTTAAAATAGAAGTCTGTTATATAATAAATGTCTTTATTGTTACTTTTAATCAATTTAATGTGTCCTTGCTAAATAAAATTATTAATTTTAAAAAATCTTACCGCCCCCAAACTTTTAAACATTAGTATATATATATATTTAGGATACACAGTTCTAAAGTTTCCTAACTGTAAGAGCAGCACGGTAACAGATGGTTCAGTTAGAAGGAAAAAAAAAGTGTGTGCATCTAAACATACACCTTCAGAGACCGGATGTGTTTGCAGCCTTGTTTGCTTAACCATCTGGAGAACTGTATGCAGTTGGGATATGTGCTCTCACCAGGACTGCGGCAAGGTCTGGTGAGGGTCTTCTCTGGGGCAGGCTGTCCCTTGCAGGAGTGTATGAGATGACGCCTAGAGGGTTGAGGAGAGAGACCCTCTCGCAACTCGGATCCAACCTAATACAGACAAACACCAACAAATGAGCATAGGCTGACATTTTATTCAAAATTTTATTCAAATAAACAATACATGTAGGCCGCAGTTCATGAAAAAATAAATAACATAGTAATACATCATCTTCTATAAATCTCTGGCATTTACTTTAACAATATGAAATAAAACAATGGTTTTTTTTGGCTGTCATTTTATCACCTCTGAAGCAAACGATGGAGGAAAATTAAGGATAAAATAAGAATTTATATTTAGAACAATAATTTTAAAATATTATAATTAAATAGAGAAAGTAAATAAACGTATACATCTTTAATAAACATTGTTATTTTAAATAAAATATACAATTTTGGGAGCAGTATGATTTTTTTAAAATAAATTATTTTATTCAAAAAGGATGCATTAGATTGTTGAAAAGTGACAGTAAAGATGTAACAATGTACAATTGTAACAATTTCAAATAAATGCTGTCCTTTTGAACTTTCTATTAATCAAAAGATTTTAAAAAAGTTTCATGCTTTCCACAAAAATATTAAGCAGCACAACTGTTTTCAACATAATGATAAGAAATGTTTCTTTAGCAATAAATCAGCATATTAGAGTGATTTCTGAAAGATCATGTAACACTGAAGACTGAAATAATGGTAATATTTCTTTTATATTTATTTTTAAATTATTTTTCTTTCTTTCTGGGCAAAATAACATATATAATGATTGTCTTTAGTATGCTCACATTTATGAAGAAATTTCAAATTTTAGAAGAAACTTTGCTGGCTCTCTCGCCATTATGATCACGTACATCTGACATAATTGCACTGAGCTTTTTGGGGGCATATGATAACAATCCACTAATCCTTTCAATGAAAAGCTAACCGCCCTGATTTCACCTTTATCCTCTTAAATATCCATCTCGGTTCTCAAATAAGCCCTTTTTCACTGTACTTCACATACAAAATTGCCACCCTTACCCCTGTTAATTACCTGATGCTATCGTTCCTAATCTACATTCTAAACCAGAATTGATTACTCCCTTTTTTCCTCCTCTCCTTGGCCTGTGTGTGAATGAGATTCAAGCCAAGTCATCCTAAACAGAAAGTTAATCAGTAGCTCTATGCAACAGACTGTGGTTCAGAAATAACTGGCCATTGTGCACTTAATCAGTTCTCCACTCAAAAGGTCAGTTCCAGCCCCCCAGTAGGATTTAATTAAAAGCACTACACAAAAGCAAAAGCCATTTGTATGAATTTGATAACCAAGCATGCTCTTTCAATGGCTAATCCTGCATTTACAGAGAGAGAGAGAGAGAAAGAGAGAGCAACGGAGCAGGAGAGAGAGGGAGAGATAGAGGCAGCCGAATCTCTCCAGGGCTGGAGCCAGGTGTGGATTGCACTGCATTCAATAACGGAGATGATTTAGAGGACAATGGGAGGATGTTTCATTAGAATCATGCTCTGCCTGTTGTCTTCCACTCTCAGTATTAGAATTGCCATTGAAACTGCACCGATAGAGAGGGAAGACGGTCACGCCGCTGGGCCTCTTTCGTGAAGGAGAGATGCTGTTGTGGAATCAGAGAGTCATAAGAGGGATGTTTATATTCAGTGCACTCTAAATTAAAAAGTGCTGTAGGGCTACCGCTGAAGAAGGTCAAATGAGGGCAAAATTATTCACTTAAAATTAATTTTGGAGTTTTCTACATAATTTATTACAGGATAGGTAACTTTTTAATCATCTAAATATTATATTATGCAAAAAAAAAAAAAAAGACATATCTGCAGCCAAAATCAAAACGGAGCTGAATAGACAGTGCATATTTTTTTTTAACTGAACCTCTATCAGTCAAATGACCTGGATTATTGGTGATGCATTTTAACAAGACAGCGGTCTGATATTTTCCTTTTCACAAACAGCTATTTAAGTGACTTCTGACATCACTGAATTAAAAACTTGAGGGCAATCCACTGATCCATAGCAAAGAGCCTTTATCTGCCTCACTCACTATCAGAGCTGTCATTCAGCCAGTGCAAACAAACAGCAGCCAACCCATTCTCTGCTGCAATTAATGGAATTAATGAGATCTTTCACTGGAGGCAATTCATCCATTTCAATTCAGTGGAATACTCAATGCAGTTGTAAAATGAAGTTTAAAATGATAGACAGGATTAATATTTAAGCACCTTTCTTCATAGAAAATATTCTGCACACACACGCACACACACACACACACACACACACCACAGATGGGGCCCTGCATGTACGATTAGGGTGTGATTGTATGATAATGGTATGATAATCGTGATTAATCAGATGCCCACTGGCAAATGGAAGTTTCCGGGGGGCATTTTGTCACCTGCATTCTAAACGGCATCATACCAAGCCTTGGCCCGGCGACACTGCTGATTGGTTTAGGCTGAGATGCTCTCTGAAGTGCAGCACTTGATTGAGATTCACATTTGAGAGTGGAAAAATACACATCATCCAGAGCACATGAACATAACCGGCTTGAAAAAAACTATTTGTGAAGAACAGACAAGTGTGCATGGTCAAATACCCAGACCTTGCAGCTAGAAACGGACGATACTTTTCTCCTCATTTTCTAAAAAAAAAAATCAGCCCGTGTAATCGTGTCAAATGTGCACATACAGATTTGTGAAGCCATTTTAAAAGGAGGCTACGACCAATGATTTTGGACTTCATGGAAAGTAGCAAGTTGACTGATTACAAGAAAACAGATTGGACTTCAGGTTCAGGTTAATTGACAAACTCATTTCTTGAAATCTAATATGTAGAGCAGAACTAATATAAGAAAAAGATATTTAGGAATGATATTTTGACATATTATAATGAATAAGACTCCGACTGAATAGAAATGTTGATGCTGGGGCATATGTACCTAGCCCGTGACCTCACATCCTATTGAGCATTAAGTCCCCCTCCTCCCTAGAAATGAAATAAACATGTGCCTAAAGCCCATATCAAACCTTTCCAGTTGCACAAGGACGCCTATCAATGTTTACAGATTCAACTCAAACAGTGTTTAGCCAGGGCACTCATGATTAATAGCAGTAGAAAACATATACACACAGCACCGTCTGCGCACACACACACACACACACACACTGAGCGAGCAGCTGCTACTCCCTTGGATGCTCAAGGGAACCACAGCAGGCCAGGCCAGGCTTTGTATAGACATCAAGGGCACTGCAATAGAGAAGGATAACGCCTATTTGACACTTACTTCGGTTCAGACCCCTTAACTTCCATTAAAGACAGGAAATTGACTATTGCTTAGCTATTAAAGAACATTTCAATGAATAAAGAGCTTTGCAGTTTAATAATCAGTTATTTATGTAATGACTAGAATATTTATGAATATATTATCATTATTAACATTATTTAAATGTAATCTGGAATTGCATTATTATTGACAATATTAAAAAAAAAAAATAATTTAACATTATTATTATTATTAATGTATTCACGAAATTGTATTATTGACAAAAATAATAACAACAACAATAATAATAATAATAATAAATAATTATTATTATTACTATTATTAAAGTATAATGTATTCTGGAATATTATTATTGCTGATAAACCATAACAACAATAAAGCATTTTAAACTATTAAAAAAAGCATTATTACTATTATTATTTTATTTTATTTTTTTAAATTATAACACATTATTTTATTAATAATATTAATAATAATAATACGTCAATTAATTTATTAAACTGCATTATTATTATTATTATTATTATTGTTATTATACCCCTAATTTAGGAAAATTCAATAAATGTTTAAACAAAATGGCAAACCAAAAATCTAAACCCACAGCAATATTTATCAGCTCATTCAGAGCAACAGCAGCTTGATGAAATGAAAGTAAATTTGCAAAGCCCTCAGGCAGAAAGCGGCTGCAGGCCTGAGACTGACCTTGCCGAAAGAGGGCTCTTCTGGTCCTGGGGAAGGTGCCGATTGGCTCGAAGTGTTGTGGGGGCTCAGAAAGAGAGAGAGCTAGGGTGCGAGGTCTGTGGGTGGAACATACTTGCCCGAGGGGTGGGATCGGGAGCAAAAAGGCCACGTTTGATCACATCTTCTAAAAGCAGTGTTTAATGATACTGTATACCTGTTACAATAGGGTCAGAGCTATATGATGTTCTTCATTGAGAGATGACTTTATCAAATGTGATATCATTTGAATAAAGCCGGCAAATTCAGCACTTTACTCCAACGACGCCAGCAGACAATAGAGCTGCCACTCGTGCTGCAGAGAGAGGAAGGAGGGGCTGTGATACCTCGCCTCCGCCTGTCTGTGTCTATTAATGCCATGATCACAGATTACCGTGACTTCAGGATAGAAAGAGACAGGGACTGAGAGGAACATGGAAAGAGAGACAGAAAGGGAAAGACAAAGAGAGGGCATTAACACTTAAAACTGAACTATTTCCGGTCACATATTTCCAGTCAAATACAAATGTGTCAGAGGGGAACTGCTCAAAGAGCAACAGCCAATAAAATGAACAGAGCATGGTTAGAAAAACGTAGATTCATTTATACTAATTATACACTTTATATTATTTTATCATTCATTATATAAATTTTTTTTTATATTTCATAACTTTCTGTGACTTGACATTTTCTAAATAAAATAAAAATAAATGCACAATTTTAAAAATGATTATTTGGCGATATTATTCTACTAGATTTTACATGAAAGAAATTTACAGATAAATATCTGTCCATTTAATATGCTTGATGTTAATGTAGCAATATTTACAAGGCAATCTCAAAAGACAACCTGCTATAACATCAGCATCAGGTATGTCTTTTCGCCGTTTTGAGACACTACAGAGAAGTTTATGTTAGAGCGAATGAAGACATCTGCAACTCCAGTCAGCTTTTTGCAGATGACATAATGCTAATGTGGAGCTATGCATAATTTACACTCACTCTACTTGCTCCTGACATGTTAAATGAGCAGTTTCAGCCAATCCGACACCAGCAACGCTTCATTCAGCATTCGTCATGGAGTCGAGAGGAAGAGGGAGAGGGTTCTCTTCATCATCATCAACTAAACAATCAGAGGGACACATTTAGAACAATACCACAGCGCTATCAGGATGTGCAACCACTGTCTTTTGCATTGATTAAATATTGTACAGGGCTTTACAGTAATCGTCCAATGCAAAATATGCTTTTACCACACGAGAGATGCTAAATCCAAATCAAAACACAAAGCTAATTTCGCATGATTGACTCAAAGTGGAAAACTGCCAAGTTATTTTGCATAATCCAAATATCAACAACAGTAAGAGGAGCAATAACCCTTGATAATTGAAATAATTTCGTAAAGCAAACTCACCGAGCTCACGTTCTCGCATGACAAAAAGACCAAAACCTTTTCTAAATCTGTACATACACACACTCATTCTTGCTGTTGCCAATGAAAATGCACAATTACATGTACTAACGTTAATACATGCAAATAGTTAGCGGGATAAGCATTTTGTGTTTAATAAATTCATAAATTCCCACTGAGTGCTGGTCTGCTGGGGCTGGGGGTGTGTTGATTATGTTAGTATGGAGTGTGTATCAATCCCCCGTACTCTTGTCTGTCTATTAACCCCAAGGTCTTTCATTCCAAAGCAGAAGATCCCTGTTTGTTTACCAAAGCAGCCCTGCTTCAAGTTGTTCCGTTCCACAATATACGCTATTCTCAAACAACCACAAAACACAAAGAACCTATATAAAATATCCTGAAATATTAAAACTGCTGAGAAAACCAGAGCCACTGCCGCACTAACAGTAAGCAATGGTGGTTGTGAAATCTATACATCAAACATCATATAGAATCCTCCATTTTAACCTGCCTTCCTCTCAACAGGCTATGAATCAGCAATTATTTCTTTCACACTATGTGTCACAATCAATTTCACTGCTCTGCGTAACAGAATGGTTTCGGGTGACATCTCCAATCAGTAGGTAGGGAGCACATCCCTTCAATGGAAATAGGGTGCTGCACAGGGTCATAACTTCTGACAAAATGCAAATTACATTTGTAACATAAACTGAAATGTCAATTGAGCTTTGCTAGAGCTGCTCCTAAGGTTTTTATTGGAAATTTACAATGCATGGTGTGCACTAGATCAAGAGTCGAATGATGTGACTGAAATGGTGGTTTTAAAACAGATTCATTTTCCTGCATCTGAAAGTTGTAAAGGTTAGGTTCTGTTCATCACTTTCTAAATGAAGTTATTTACAAATGTGGCGCACTCTAACAGAGAAAAAAGCAAATTAAGTGAATATTTAACAAAATAATAAAAATTAACAGGAAACAACATGATTTTCCTTTGGATACCTTCCTCTATAAAGCCGGAATAGCACATGACCAAGCAGTAAAGAAAACTGCTGAATAGGCTCCACAGCGGAAATTATGTCAGCTTGCATATCAAAACTGAGAAGTGACCAGAGTGCCAATGGGAATCCCAGCCCCCAAACCGCCACCCCTTCTTAACTTAAAAAAAAGCCCCCGGTCCCTTTTGTGTCTTTACTCCTGACACAAACAGTGCGGTTCAGTGCCACAATTGGAGGCTAATACTCTGAGCACAGAGACTGTAAACCTAACAGCAGACACCATCTGTACTGCAGGTGTATGTTTATGTTTACAGTCTAGGCTAACAGCCTCTTGCTATTACATAGAAAGGTAGGTCAAAGGTGACAGACGGATCCAATTAGCCGAAGATTTAAGATATCAGCATCTATTTAGCAAACTAAATGGTTAGGCTGACAGATGAAAGGATGGATACCAAGTTCCTTTATCCTACAAGGAAACTGTTAGCATATCCAAAAATTTATTTTTGGCTTGTTACAACAATGGACTTTATACTGGCAAAAGCACAAAAGTTTTTGGTTCTCAATATCCTAACAGAAATAACAAATTTACCCACAGGTGTACTTGACACCCATTATTAATAAAAGTGTCAGCAAATATGGGGTTACAAGGATAAAGTTAGCAGAATTTGGCTTGTCATGTGATGCTCAATATGGCAGCCACCACAAGGTAGGTTCATTTCATTAGGTTTAAACTTTATTAAGTGGGGAGAACAAGTATTTGATACACTGTCGATTTTGCAGGTTTGCCCACTTACAAAGCATGTAGAAGTCTGTAATTTTTATCATAGGTACTCTTCAACTGTGAGTGACGGAATCTAAAACAAAAATCCAGAAAATCACATTGTATGATTTTTAAGTAATTAATTTGCATTTTATTGCATGACATAAGTATTTGATACATCAGAAAAGCAGAACTTAATATTTGGTACAGAAACCTTTGTTTGCAATTACAGAGATCATACGTTTCCTGTAGTTCTTGACCAGGTTTGCACACACTGCAGCAGGGATTTTGGCCCACTCCTCCATACAGACCTTCTCCAGATCCTTCAGGTTTCAGGGCTGTCGCTGGGCAATACGGACTTTCAGCTCCCTCCAAAGATTTTCTATTGGGTTCAGGTCTGGAGACTGGCTAGGCCACTCCAGGACCTTGAGATGCTTCTTACGGAGCCACTCCTTAGTTGCCCTGGCTGTGTGTTTCAGGTCGTTGTCATGCTGGAAGACCCAGCCACGACCCATCTTCAATGCTCTTACTGAGGGAAGGAGGTTGTTGGCCAAGATCTCGCGATACATGGCCCCATCCATCCTCCCCTCAATACGGTGCAGTCATCCTGTCTCCTTTGCAGAAAAGCATCCCCAAAGAATGATGTTTCCACCTCCATGCTTCACGGTTGGGATGGTGTTCTTGGGGTTGTACTCATCCTTCTTCCTCCAAACACGGCGAGTGGAGTTTAGACCAAAAAGCTCTATTTTTGTCTCCTCAGACCACATGACCTTCTCCTATTCCTCCTCTGGATCATCCAGATGGTCATTGGCAAACTTCAGACGGGCCTGGACATGCGCTGGCTTGAGCAGGGGGACCTTGCGTGCGCTGCAGGATTTTAATCCATGACAGCGTAGTGTGTTACTAATGGTTTTCTTTGAGACTGTGGTCCCAGCTCTCTTCAGGTCATTGACTAGGTCCTGCCATGTAGTTCTGGGCTGATCCCTCACCTTCCTCATGATCACTGATGCCCCACGAGGTGAGATCTTGCATGGTGCCCCAGATCGAGGGAGATTGACCATCATCTTGAACTTCTTCCATTTTCTAATAATTGCGCCAACAGTTGTTGCCTTCTCACCAAGCTGATTGCCTATTGTCCTGTAGCCCATCCCAGCCTTGTGCAGGTCTACAATTTTATCCCTGATGTCCTTACATAGCTCTCTGGTCTTGGCCATTGTGGAGAGGTTGGAGTCTGTTTGATTGAGTGTGTGGACAGGTGTCTTTTATACAGGTAACGAGTTCAAACAGGTGCAGTTAATACAGGTAATGAGTGGAGAACAGGAGGGCTTCTTAAAGAAAAACTAACAGGTCTGTGAGAGCCGGAATTCTTACTGGTTGGTAGGTGATCAAATACTTATGTCATGCAATAAAATGCAAATTAATTATTTAAAAATCATACAACACAATTTTAGATTCCGTCTCTCACAGTTGAAGAGTACCTATGATAAAAATTACAGACCTCTACATGCTTTGTAAGTAGGAAAACCTGCAAAATTGTCAGTGTATCAAATACTTGTTCTCTCCACTGTAAGTATTTACAGCCTTTGCCATGACACTCAAAATTGAGCTCAGATGCATCCTGTTTCCATTAATCATCCTGGAGATGTTTCTGCAACTTGATTGGAGTCCACCTGTGGTAAATTCAGTTGATTGGACATGATTTGGAAAGGCACACACCTGTCTATATAAAGGTCCCACAGTTAAAGGATTAGTTTTGAGTGTAGCGCCTCTCGCAGTTCAAAATGCTTACGCTACGTCTGACGACATTGCACACACTAGTCACGCTCGTCAGACGTAGCATAAGCATTTTGAACTGCGAGAGGCGCTACACTTTTTCCATAAGTTGAATACGGAAGGCGATTCGCTGGAAGCTAGATAATTTACTTTATAAAGTTTTAAATATGGATATTTTTCTTACACAAACGCATCGCTTCGCTTCAGAAGGCCTTTATTAACCCCCCGGAGCCGTGTGGAGCACTTTTATAACGGACAGATCCACTTTTATGGACTTCAAAAATGACCCAACAGTCACTGCCATTATAAAGTTTTGAAGAGCCAGGACAGTTTTAATATAACTCTGATTGTGGTCGTCTGAAAGAAGAATGTCATATACACCTAGGATGGCTTGAGGGTGAGTAAATCATTGGCTAATTTTCATTTTTGGGTGAACTAATCCTTTAATAGTGCATGTCAGAGCACAAACCAAGCCATGAAGTCCAAGGAATTGTCTGTAGACCTCCGAGACAGGATTGTATCGAGGCACAGATCTGGGGAAGGGTACAGAAATTTCTGCAGCATTAAAGGTCCAATTGAGCACAGTGACCTCCATCATCCGTAAATGGAAGAAGTTTGGAACCACCAGGACTCTTCCTAGAGCTGGCCGCCCGGCCAAACTGAGTGATTGGGGGAGAAGGGCCTTAGTCAGGGAGGTGACCAAGAACCTGATGGTCACTCTGACAGAGCTCCAGCGTTTCTCTGTGGAGAGAGGAGAACCTTCCAGAAGAACAACCATCTCTGCAGCACTCCACCAATCAGGCCTGTATGGTAGAGTGGCCAGACGGCACATGACAGCCCGCCTGGAGTTTGCCAAAACGCACCTGAAGGACTCTCAGACCATGAGAAACAAAATTCTTTGATCTGATGAAACAAAGATTGAACTCTTTGGCCTGAATGGCAAGCGTCATGTCTGGAGGAAACCAGACACCGCTCATCACCTGGCCAATATCATCCCTACAGTGAAGCATGGTGGTGGCAACATCATGCTGTGGGGATGTTTTTCAGCGGAAGGAACTGGGAAACTAGTCAGGATCGAGGGAAAGATGAATGCAGCAATGTACAGAGACATCATTGATGAAAACCTGCTCCAGAGCGCTCTGGACCTCAGAGTGGGGCGAAGGTTCATCTTCCAACAGGACAATGACCCTAAGCACACAGGCAAGATAACAAAGGAGTGGCTATGGGACAACTCTGTGAATGTCCTTAAGTGGCCCAGCCAGAGGCCAGACTTGAACCCGATTGAGCATCTCTGGAGAGATCTGAAAATGGCTGTGCACCAACCTGATGGAGCTTGAGAGGTCCTGCAAAGAAGAATGGGAGAAACTGCCCAAAAATATGTGTGCCAAGCTTGTAGCATCATACTCAAAAAGACTTGAGGCTGTAATTGGTGCCAATGGTGCTTCAACAAAGTATTGAACAAAGGCTGTGAATACTTATGTACATGTTATTTTTTTCCATTTTAAATTTTTAATACATTTGCAAAGATTTCAAACAAACTTCTTTCACGTTGTCATTATGGGGTATTGTTTGTAGAATTTTGAGGAAAATAATAAATTTAATCCATTTTGGAATATGGCTGTAACATAACAAAATATGGAAAAAGTGAAGCGCTGTGAATACTTTCCGGATGCACTGTAGCATTATTTATTAAGGTTTCATGGGTCATACACAATGAAAACTAACTATTTTAAATTATTTATTTATTGCATTTTTGTGGTGGGCCCAGTGAAAGTTTTGGTAGGGCAAGTAAAAATTTGAACCACTGAACTGACCAAGTCAGTAGACAAAAATCCTTAGCATTGAGCCCTAATGTGTAAACTGGATAAAACCTTAATATCATCCTTAACATGCATCTTTATGTTGGCCTGCAGATGGTCAGTGTAGACACCAACTGCCTGCTGAATACACATAACAGTTTTTCATCACAAGCTTTATGTTTTATTGATCAATCATATGAACATCTAATCAGCTGACATTTGGATAGAGCTGTCCCTGTATCTGATTAACATATTCAATAGCATTACCATTGATTTACTCAGTCTGGGTTATCCAGTGACAGCTTATTTGACCTTATTTTGTATTGCTCTCAATCACTTATGAAAGATTGTATCTCATCCTACAATGAAAGGCAAACCCTTTATTCAGCAATGTCTTAGACGTCCTTGAAATAATGATACATTGACTTCCCAACACATATCACACCATTATTAGGGATAATCTCTTTCTCTGGTGGACAGGAAAACAAGAGAAGAGCATCAGTTATATCCTCCATATTTAAGTCACACAGACATCTTTTAAAGGGTCAATAATCTTTTCACCTACACAGGGCGTTATCAGATTTGGTTTACGGCATGATAGAAGCCTATGCATTATCTGAGGCTGATAATTGGCGGGGAGTCTCTCCTACAACACAAAGAGTTCTTTTCCGCAGGGATGCGGGCCTCAAGGTCAGAGCTCAGTTCTGCCATGGAGACAACAGGGGGGCATTACCTTCCACCAAACAAGCTGTCAGCACTAACTTTGTCAGGGCACAGACAAATAAACTGCTAGAGAGTGATAATAGATCTAATTTCACCTCCCTGTCACTCCCTCCCTCAAGGGAGCCGATTCCAAAGCACCGAAAGAGCTTAGGAGGGGAAGAAGAAGAAAAAAAAGACGACAAAACCAATACTATCTAAAGAGATAAAGGGGTAACTCACTTGAAATTCATCTCCAGAAGGAGCATTGATTTCGATGTCTAAAACTTCACCAGGGTCCACCTCTGTCTGCTCTTCTTTAGGACATCTGGCTTGGTCTTCAGCAAGGTGTGGAGTTTTACACACAAGGTAAGGCTTTGTAATCGCCTGCACTTTTGGTTTAGAAACACTTTCATCGTGACATCTGAAAAGAAAACACAACCTGTCAAATGTACCACAAAGCAAATATAACTGTTAAAAAAAAATTATTGATACATGTCCATTTTAAAGTAGTATTAAAGGGTTAGTTCACCCAAAAATTAAAATCCTGTCATTAATTTACTCACCCTCATGTCGTTCCAAACCCGTAAGACCTTCGTTCATCTTCAGAACACAAGTTAAGATATTTCTGATGAAATCCGAGAGCTCTCTGACTCCTCCATAGACAGCTATTTAATTAACACTTTCAAGGCCCAGAAAGGTAGTAAAGACATCGCTAAAATAGTCCATGTGACTCCAGTGGTTCAACCTTAATTTTATGAAGCGACGAGAATACTTTTTCTGCGCAAAAAACAAACAAAAATAACGACTTTATTCAACAATTTCTTTTTGTCTGTGCCAGTCTCCTACGCAGTTTACGTTATAAATACAGTGCAGCCCTTTCGAGTTTTACAGCAGAACGGCGGCTCACCATTGGCCAATGCTGTTCACGTGAGCACCACAACGCATGTTTGTGATGCTGACGCAGGAGCTAGTCAATGGTGAGCTGCCGTTTCTTTGCGCACAAAAAGTATTCTCGTTGCTTCATAAAATTTGGTTGAACCACTGGAGTCACATGGACTATTTTAACGATCTCTTTACTACCTTTCTAGGCCTTCAAAGTGGTAATTAAATTGCTGTCTATGGAGGGGTCAGAGAGTTTTCCGATTTCATCTAACATATCTTAATTTGTGTTCCGAAGATGAACGAAGGTCTTACGGGTTTAGAACGACATGAGGGTGAGTAATTAATGACAGAATTTTCATTTTTGGGTGAACTAACCCTTTAAGATTATAGGCCATGTCAGGAAATCAGTACTCTCCAAGCACAGCATCGTAATTCTTGTTTGGAAATTTGCCAGATGGGAAAAAAAAAAGAAAAAAAAAAAAAAGAGCAAGATAAGGGCATTCTGAAACAGCATTCCCATTATGTACGATGTGCTTCGGCAATGTTTGCTCTAAGCAGAGCTTACTTGAAACATGGCTCTGGGGGGCATCAAAAATCAACCTTTATCCAACAGTTCACCTATAGACCAGGCTTCTACAGAAAGAGGAAAAGTTCACCCTACCTCATAGTTTCATTCTCATCATCGCTACGCAAAAGGTCATCGTTCAGCTCTTCATCTGATGTGTCCAAGAGATCCTGAGAAATACACCCTCAATTTTAACATGTTCCAACCAACACTTAATGAGTCATTCATTTGAAAATTGAAGCTGTTGAACTTTGCTGATACAGTCTTTTTAAAACAGTGAAATGTGAACAAGAACCTATCCACCTTCTGTAAAGTATATATATCTTATTATACTGGTTTACCAATCAATTTTGTGGTAATATTTCACATCTATAAATATTAAATAAGATTTTTTTCTTAAGACTGCTGTTGTCTGATTCAAATAATCCAAAATGAATACTTATTGGCATTTAAATAAATCACACATCTGTTGAATACAGCATGCTCAGAACTTTAATAATTTAAAGCAGGGATGGGTAAAATCGGTCCTGGAGTGCCGCTGCCCTGCAGAGTTTAGCTCCAACCCTAATCATACACACCTGAACAAGCTAATCAATGTCTTCAGGATTACTATGGGTGCATCTCAATCAGCTCCCTAGTTCAGTAGTCAGGGCACTGATCAGAGAGTCGGACATTTTAAGGGCTGTCTCAATCACAGAATCCTTCCAGGGCACTGAAACGTTCGCTCCCTAAAAAGTCCCACAATGCACCGTGAAAACCTAGGGAACATCCATGTTCACTATGTTCCCTTAACAGAAGTTCTGAAGTTTGAAACTTAAATCACGTGAGACAACTCACGACACACGATAGATATTTTTTAAAATACAAACCATTATTTTATTATATTTCAGCATAAACATACATCGCTAGACAGGTAACAATCTAGCAAACATTTATAATTTATTTACGCCTGAAATGTTGCACGTATATGTAACAAGTAAAGTATTTATCATAATGTACTTTAAAGGATTAGTTCACTTCAAAATGAAAATTTCCTGATAATTTACTCACCCCCATCTCATCCAAGATGGTCATGTCTTTCTTTCTTCAGTCGAAAAGAAATTACGTTTTTTGATTCCAGGATTTTTCTTCATATAATGGACTTCAATGGCAACCTTCACGTGGTTGAAGGTCCAAATCAATGCAGTTTCAAAGGGCTTCGAAGGGCTTCAGAGGGCTCTGCACGATCCCAGCCGAGGAATAGGGTATTATCAAGCTAAACCATCTGTCATTTTCAAAAAAAATAAAAATGTATATACTTTTTAACCACAAATGCGCGACTTCGGTGTTGTGCTTCTTCACCACATATGACGTCATCACGTCGGAAAGGTCACGTCCGTGGCGTACGTGGAAGTACCGACCCTGTGTTAAAACGAACGTGCAAAGACTAAATTAAACGCCCTTTACAAAAATAAAGGTAAAACAACGATTTCGGCCAAATATAAAGTTGGAGGAGAACATGAGATGGAGTTTTTCGGCACTGGGTCGGTACTTCCACCTTGCTTGACGAGATCCTATTCCTCGGCTGGGATCGTGCAGAGCCTTCTGAAGCCATTCAAAGCCCTTTGAAACTGCATTGATTTGGACCTTCAACCCGATGGTTGCCATTGAAAACCATTATGTGAAGAAAAATCCTGGAATGTTTTCCTCAAAAAACATTTCTTTTCAACTGAAGAAAGAAAGACATGAACATCTTGGATGAGATGGGGGTGAGTAAATTAAAATTGAAGTGAACTAATCCTTTAAATAACATTACAAGTAATGTCAGAAAGTTATCAGCTCTGCCGTTGTTCATAAATACCAGTAGTGATGTCACGATATACACAATATACTCGGGAGCTGATTGAGACGCACCCTAAGGCTACAGGCAGGTGAGGTTTTTAGCATGGTTGGAGGAGCTAAACTCTGCAGGACAGTGGCACTCCAGGACCGACATTGCCCATCCCTAATCTAAAGAATATATTGTTAAGCCTAACACAGAAGATAAATGCCAAAGAAAAGACTGAGTTCACAATATGTACAAGAAAAATATTGACGCACTAAAAAATCTTTTTGCTACTTTCTATTCAGCTTGTCTTCTCAGTTATTAAATGTGAAGTGATGTGAAGCGATGTGAAGACTTTGTAGTTCAAATCACTTAAAATCTGGTCAATCCTCAAGAGACCTCAAACCTGTCACTGTTAAGGCTATTTCTAGTAGTAAGATCCCTTTTTCCAGAGAACACCTTGTATTTGTGCCGTAGGATACATTTAGCAGATAATATACCATTAGCTGCAAAGAAATAGGACAGCTGGCCCTGTGAAGAAACCACCTGTCACAATCCTGAGGCAGAATGTGACACCATCACCTGAGACCTGGCATCTTAACAGATATTTACTGCTGTTTATCAGCATATCATACTGTGCACTGAGAATGCAGTCACTTCACATGATCTTCAAGACAAGATTCAGAGATCTAGGTGTAAGACAGCAGACTTAAATCTATTCAAATGTATAAGCAGTGTTCTGGATGTAACAAGCACTCACTTGTTTGGATGTCAGCCAGTCACCCACAAGAACATCTTCCTCTGAATCACTGTGAAAAGAAAGAAGATACAGCAAGACCACCGAGCCATGTAGAAACATACTGATCTTGCTACCAACACCAGTCATATTCACTTAAATAAAAGAGCTTTACCTAAAAAGCACAATTAAACAGTTTACAGACATCAAATGTGCACATGCTCTACCATGCTCATGTCATGTCTATATGGCAAAGAATATAAATAGACGGTAATACTAGACATTTTTATTTCTGGATAGTCATTATGTTATTCATTACAGCTTAGATAACACACAGTCCATTAGGCCCGTTTAACTCAAAATTAGTTCATAGCAGCATTAACGTTACCTGTTCATATCTTGAACTTGATACTTCCCTCTGAAGGACCTTTCTCTGCCAGGTCTGTCATAACCCACATTGTTATCTGTAAAGAGAATAAATCAGTTTATTTGTGTTTGAATTTAAATTAAGGTGCGTACCGAGCAAGAGTGGTTTTAATACAAGAAAATGTACGTTACCAGAAAAAAGTGCAATGCAGGAATAGGCCTACTAATAATGCCTTTCTGCACAAATACTGTCTATTTCAGAAAGATATAAGCCTTAAGTGCTTAATAAAACAAACTTGTATTGTCACCAGAAAAATTGTATGCGTCACAGGAGGAAATTTTCCGTTGCGCATGCGCAGTACTCATATGGCGCTCAGCATACATGTTTTTGTAAATCCCGTTTTCGTTCCAGTTAATGTTAGAGTGAGTGTTGATATTTTTTTTGTCAGTTGAAAGTGTCAAGAAACACAAAATTAACGTTACGGAAGAGCAATGTTCAGCACTTACGTGACTAAGGAGCACAGTGAACCTCTAAGAAGGTACATTTTTTTTGACGAGGAACCCCATGACTTAATTTGCCTACCTTGAATATTTTCCATAATAGGTGATACACCTGACCTGAGGTTTCAAATGTGAAAAGTTATGAAAAAGGGAGATATGCAAAGGATTCTGGGTAAAAAAAATAAATAAACTACAACTTTTGAAAATACACATGCATTCATTTGAAATTCCTTTCCACGATTCCTTAACACGTATTTAATATTTAATAAAAAATGTTATTATAAAATGTCAAAACTGCTTTTAAGGACCAAAGACGATATATATATATATATATATATATATATATATATATATATATATATATATATATATATATATATAATTAACTGTAACAAATGAAGGAATTTTTAAGCCTTGACAGGTAGTTCTGTTACAAAAACGCATTTTTTTCATGTTTTTTTTTTTTTTTACTGTAAACTCAATATTATTTTTGAAACGTTTCTTTCATAGAATGATTATTCACATAACTGCAGGTACTACAACAGATGATTCCTACCAATGCCTGATTGACACTTGACTAATGATATCTGCTCTAGTGGCGTCTGGGAACTTTCTCATCCGGGTATTTGATGTCTAGGCATTCTTTGCTCTCATTGGATAAAAGTCAGAATTCTGTGATTTCATTGGATGCCGTGGCTGTCAATTCTCAGTGTGGCCAGCAAGGTTGCTGGTCGTGGCAGCACGACGGACCGGCACGTAGACTTTTGTATAGGAAGAGCATTTGTAATTCATTTTCAGACGGCTTGTTGAGCTTTTGTGTAAGCTACCTGGTATCGAACTTGTACCCTAGTTCGCCTCAGTTTTTTTGTAGCAACGAAAACTTTTACGCGTGCCTCACTCACCTCTTGTTGTTCTCACGTAGCGTCTCAGGTAAGACAGTAAACACTTAATCGACTGTTCATGATGTCTTAGTTTAGTGAATGTAAAATGCCAGGTCGGCCACTACCCTATCCAGACCTAAATATGTAAGCTATTTTAGTTCTTTATTTTTAATTTTTAGGATGAGCTGCTCATTTACTCACGCACATAAAACAGGTGCAGCTGGCAGAAAACATTCACCTGTGTGCACCAAGTTTTACTCAAGAGTATTCAGAGCGCACTATTAAGGTGACTAATTTAGACTAGTAAATGGTTTAAACCCTATCCAAACTCTTTTAAATGACAGATGTGCATATATTGCGATGAGTCAGTGTTTTGGTTAGCAGCATATTAGTGTTAAAAAGGAAATTACGTAGTTGATGGACTAAAAAATAGTAGTTTTGATCATTCTGGGGCACTAGTTCATTCAGAACTTTATATATAAAAAGATTGTCCCAGATTGTAATGTCAACTTCAAGACATATATGCATAGAATACACCTTATAAACAATGTGGTACGTACATTTTAAGGCTGTGGCTTGAAAATGTTAAATACCTGTGAGGTGTGTTGTAGCATTATACATTTTCTGGGTGTTCACTATTCCTGTTATTCCTGTCCTATAACTGTTACTAAAAAGGCTTGTGTATTTTTGAATTTGTTCCTCGAGCGAGATGCCACATACTTTTTCAGACCAATGTTATTCCCTTTCGAAGAGTTAAGTAATGTTGACACTCCCCATTGTTGTGTCAGAGAAGCTTCTTGTTTGTTTAAAAAGGTATGCCAAATATGTACTCATTGTAATTGTGGCGTTAGATTTGTAATTGTTCATAGATTTGTTATCCTTAGTACACCATTGATGTATTACGCCATGTAATATAGCCCATATCTGAACATCAGACACAATTTTTAATACATGCAAACCTGACTTAAACCGTTGGCTATCTTGTGTGTGCCAATTTGGATATATTTGGGTAATAGCTGAGTGTTCGCTTAAAAGTTAGATGTAGTACACAATTATACAGTTGTTCACTCAAACTGTAAGATTGTTGTGAGGTACTTTCAGTATAATTGCTCAGACTTTAAGTGTCTTTATAAAATGGAATGATGCAATTTCCATTACCTTTACCATGTTTTCCTTATTCAGGAGACCAGAATGTCACCATGGATTAAACAGGTTTGCCTTGTTCTTGTGGCAGTGTTCATGTTGCCCAGTGCAACAGAGTCAAAGAAAGATGAAGCATTGTACTGTTCAGGTGAGATGATGTTAAGTGGCCTTTCTACACACACACACACACACACACACACACACACACACAGACAGACAGACAGACAGACAGACAGATGATTTGTAATGCTATACTAGGGGATGGGTGAGCTGGTCACTACAACACACTTTCCTAGTTGTTTAATTTTAACTATTAGACATTTATTACATTTAACTTCCACTCTCTTTTAAACTGTCATCACCATGTTTTTAATCATTTTGTGACATCAGAGCAGATAAATGGGAGCATGCGCAATAAATGCTAATTTATTCAGAATCATAAAGTAGTTTGATCAAGCATTAATGGTTAGCCGTATATCTATCTATATTTTCTTAGTGTTTTTTCCCATAATGAGTTAATTCACATAATTATATTCAGAATTAAACCTTTTTTTTTCTAAATGGTTCTGTTCTGTCCAACCCCATCATTCTAATTGAGAAACCTTTGACCTTTTGGAAAGACAGACAATGGCTTTGCTAAATACCAAATTTATTAAATCTTTCTACTTGAATTAAAAAAATTCAAAGTGAGGCCATAAACTGAACAGGGTGACATTTATTTGTATTTCTCCTAGTGCAACATCTACAACAATGTTGTTTCGTTCAGATTTAAAATGTTTTCGCAGACTAAAATGCCCTGGAAACAATTAAATTAAAATTTGATATTTTAAATAATATTTAACCGCAAACAACCACATGATCAATGCCAACTGATTATGCTTGTTTAAAAAGTATTGCTGCAAAAATAGCCTCCATTTTGAGATGAACTGTAGTTAAGCCTGCTGAGTTAAACTTTCAGAAAGCAGAGCAGTTTTTATTCGTGTGTGACCTACGTTAGACCACTTTTTTACGCTTATAATATCTGCTGCATGAAGTTAAATGTATCGCTATAATTAAGAGTACTATTGATTTCCTTTATCTCATCTTGGAAAAATAAAAAATGACAATTTTAGTGCGTTTGTCAGCTTGAGTTTGATATACTTTGAGTGAGCTCTAAATAATAAATGAATATATTCGTGTTGTTTTAAATTGGACATAGCAGATCAAGTTTTTTTTTTAAATGTCTTTTCGAATAGTCCATACTTAGATCTTTTCCATAATGTGTTAATTACAGAATGTATGTGAATGATTTATCACAACTTGCAGCATTATTTACTGTATTGTGGTTTCACAAATTACTTGCAGTTTTTCAAAGCAATAAAACTCAACATAGGTGCCGACATATTTAAGAGCTAAATTGCATTGATACAGTTTGTGCAAGTTTCAGTTGTTTGTTCCAAGCACATTTATATTCTAGTAGCAATTACTTGACAGTATGAATATTGTCATCAGTACAAGTCTTTAGTTAATGGATGTTCTTTTACTGTAATTTCCACACATTAATTTGAAACATGTATGTATTTGGTTATTTCACTTTTTTGTTTTTTTACTTGCCTCTAATTATAAATGTGTTTTCCACCCTAAACTATTATTCTAAATTTTGTCAAGCAAATGTCTCATTAGTTATTAATTTTGTTGACACATTTTTCACATGAATCATAAATATACATGTAGAAGTCTTTTGAAAGGCCAACATGAAACCAACACTGAAACAATCTATTTCTACTGTCTTGTATGTGAATAGATTTCATTTCTTACTTTCAGAGGATTCCGAAGTTAATTTGTATGGAAAATGTACAATTTAGATGTGTATTCCATTCTGGTCACATGGCAAGACTAAGATTCTTTCAAAAAGCCCTGCTGGTTTATAATATAGAATGATATTACTTGTATTGAAAAATAATAAAACTTGGTAAAACTAGTGCTAGAACCAAGCTTTTTTGGAGAGTCAAGGGGTGCAAAGCTTGGCTCAGATAAAGCCTACTTTAAGCTCCGCCCAGGTTTGACAGTTGCCATGGAAATATAGCAAGCATGACTAAGCACCAGCAAACTCAAGATTTTACCAGAAGCATAGCTAGTGCATTTTTTTGGTCATTGCCATTTTTTTCCATTAAAAAAATATATACAGGTAAACAATTTTATACATTGATACAAATTTGATTCTAATTCAGATGATTTAAATACGAGCCATGATTAAAATCCTAAGCCTGTTCATTAATTGTACAAGTAGGCATCCACCATTTATAAAAAAAAAAATGTTGCGCATAGTAATGTTGCTGTATTTACTGCTATAAATACTGCTTTAAAATTGTGATTTTAGCCCTATTTATTTCAGTCCATGTACAAAGTTTCTTTTATACAAATGTAAGGTTCATTCCTGTATCCAAATATTTTGACTTGAAGTGTTTTTCCAAGATACTAGACGAGCTGTTGCATTAGTTAAAAAAAATTAAGCCTGCATTTTTCTTACTTTTTTCATCTTTTTGTCTACCATTGGAGGTTTAAATGATTAAATCGATAGTAATGATTTTCTTCTTTATTTTCTAGCCTGTGTGGCAATTGCAGAGGAACTAAACTATTCAATCAGTCAAACTGATCCAAAAAAGACGATTCATGTTGGTGGATTCAGACTTAAACCCGACGGAAGTCTTACAGACAAAAAGGTACGATTCAGTGTTAATTGCAACACAATCACTTCATTTGTCAATACCAATGCGTTTACAGTTAATGCAACCAATGAACCAAAAAGTAATGCTGCATGCAGTTTCAAAGCGAACTAGATTTTCTGATAGAAATGGGAATCAATCACTGTGCCGGATGAAGGCACAAATTAAAGAGACGAGGCCAATCGTTATTCAGCATGCAAATAGATTTAAGAAGACTGATCATCTTGTCTGTATTTAAATATTATGATGCCGGAGATAAGGAAAATTGGGCATTTTCTCGACTCAAATATAAAGTTTAGAAAATTAAAAAAAATTATAATAATTACAATTATCAGCAAAACAGCTTTTAATAGTCTTAATCAGTTGCAGAAGTGTAATGTTTTTTTTATTTTTTTTATTTATTTTTTTTTTTTTATTTTATAAACCCCCAACATTTGCTCTTCGTTCAGGGTGATGCAGACAGGCAAAATGGGGATTGTCTTGCTCAAGAGCACAACATTGACAGTGATAAACTGTGAAAAGGTTTATCTGTCCATAGGATAGAGCTTATATCCTTTCTGTTAGGCCGTGTGTCCACCAAAGTGATTTTCTTTTTTCTGTAGCTAGCGTATTTATATAGCGTCTTTGGGTTTTTTTTTTTTTTTTACCGGCCGCCGTGAATTGAAGAATGTTCAACTTTGGGTAAAACGCAGCGCTCATCTCTTTCACTTTTTACCCAACCGTCCAATCACAGTGGAGGAGGGGTGGGACAAATACAACACCGACCAACCGCCACATTCTGCTTGTACAACGTCAACAGATGACAGAGCATAATAACAGAACAAAATAATTTAAAACAAGAGCCAGAGCAAATACTTTCCATTGTATTGACATTTTTTATATAGAATCAATACAGAAACAAACTATCTGTGTAATTAGACACTAGTAACACTTCCGCGGATATTCCGTATCATAGCAAGCAAAGCATCTCGACTGAAAGAAAAAAACGCTGCTCTGCCAAAGCACTCTCAAGCGCCCTCAGCTAGGCGTTTTCAGATGGTTTGGTGGACACACGGCCTTAGTGCCCCAGTTTTGCAGTCTTCACCACCACTACATTTATTATAAGCTATTAGTTTCATTACTAACACAGACGAATCAATGTTTGAAAACTCTACGATTATACTTGTTTTACTTTTTAGGTTTTTATAAATACTTAATTGTGTATATATTTTTCCTTTGAGATTTGTGTTTATTTAGTGCTTAGTTGCCTTTCTTAGCTCTTTAATATTTCCTGGTGTTTATAAGCTTGTTCTGTTTACTTGAGTAAAGGGAGCCATTTTCACTGTTTCCTTCTCAACAGTGGTGTCAATGTGTAAAGGTCAGACCCAATGAACTCTAAGCCCTGACCCCTGGTATCCAGGGACTGTCATTAGGTCCCTGACTCCACTATTGATTAGGGGTTAATCCCTTTTTGATTGTAACTGCTACCTAATAACAAGTGTTTGTTCAGTTCTGACTTTTCCCCTCCCTTCTCAGGCTGTTTCAACTGTGAGCAAAATATGTTTGTCAGCCTGTATGACGCTAAATGCCCTAATTGATGATAGGACTTCATCAAGCCTGAATTATATTGATTTATGTACACTGTCTGGGTAAAAACAAAAACTAACATTACAGGTGTTGTTAGGGATGAGAAAGAAAACCTGTTAAATCTTGTCTTGCTTCATTGCAGTTGAAACAGTTGATTAATGAAGTACTTAATTTTTTGTTTCATGCATCTGTCTTTTTTCTTAATTTGTCATTTATCAGCTCATTGAGGTGAAGTCAGGAATTTGAGTTTTAATTGCATATTATGCTTTAAATTGCGGCTCACGGAGCTGTAACATCATGATTTTGGTCAATATTAAGTTTTTATCTTCCATTTACAGATCAAGTGGAAAACTAAAGGTGAGATTCTAGAACCGTGTGGCGACATAATCCAAAGAGAGCCGTAGTTGACAGTAAAGCTGCCGCTGTAAACAAGTGAGAAATATAAAGAGTGAAACAGTTTTGCACTCTACATGTCCATACCAAGTTAAACGTCAAGCATGTTTACTTATCGCACATAACCACCATAAGAGTGGTGCCGGAAAATGAAGCGCGATCCATATGTCGATTTCTTCCATCTGACTGCTTTGGTCTTTGGTTCCTGAGTATCCCATCTCTCTTCAGTAATAAGGAAGCAAAGCAGAAGCAGTGTAGCAGAACTCACTCGCTGTTCCCTAAGAGTGGCTTCGCGTAAAAATAAATGCTAATTAAAGCTCCCCAAATCCCTCCCTGTTTCTCTTTTCATACTTGGCTTGGTTCACTTGCCCAGAAGCTGTAGGTGAACCTCTGCGATGCGCCCCATGTTTTTAGCAGATTCACCAAAGATAACCTTCAACAGCTTTTGCTGAAAGGTCAATTTATGTATAAATAATAACGAAAACTTTTGATCGGGTCCTATATCAAATTTTTTTTGGTCTGCCTGTTCAGACTTTTTTTTTATTTAGAGAATTAAGGCAGCAAAAATGAAATGCCCTGTGTCCTAACACTACAATGATGCCTGGCTCTCCAATGGGAATTCAGTGAAGGATGGCATCCCTGAGAAGCCTTTTCTCTGCCTGGGCTGCCTAGCCCCCCCTCTCTTTATTCCTACAGAAATTCTTTATTGACAGCTTCTATTCAAACCCTTCAGACTGTTACGGGGAGGAATTTAATTCCCCACCATTTTCAGGATTGCATGATAAGGACTCTGCAGAGGATGCAGCATACAAGCCATCCTCTGCTAGATCCAACTGTGAGATTTTTATTGCTTTTGCACTTTTGTGCATGAAAGAATCTCTTTTATTGTTCTCTGATGGTTAGCCTAAAGTGTCCTAAAGTTTAATGAGTTGAATTTAAAAGTGTAATTGGTGCAGATCTCAAATATGATAATCAATTTTAATGCTGAGGATGACATTATACCACATTGTTTAACACTGCTCGGGTTAAAAGTCCTGATGAACGATATTTAATTTTTTCATGATCCTGCATCGATAGTCAAACGATTGGCTCCTTCGTTGCACCCATAGTTGTTCATAAATTGTCTTATCTTACGGTCCATCCATCCGCATTCAGCTTTTTAATTAAAAAGATGGGGGGGATGTGTGGATGGGTTGCTGTCCTTCCATGGGACCTTTTATCTTATTTGTGACCAGATGGCAGCGAGCCACGGAAGCCTCTTTATGTCACCGAGCCTCACAAGAGTGGAGGGGGTAGAGACGCCCTCATAATGTAATCAGTGAGACCGGAAGGGTCCATACTGTGTCTGAAAGGGGACAATGGGGTCAGGGATATATCTACATCGCAAGAAAATCCAGCTCATCTGCAACCTGTCCTCTTTCCAATAACCCCCTCGCCCCCAACCCCGCCAGCCTTTGACTGGCCTGACAAGGAAGACTTCCTGCTTTGATCATTGGAGGGTGGAAGAGATGAGCTGCCCAAGAGAACCAAAGGATGGGACTCCACTGTTTACCCTGCACTTGGCTGCTGTTGACAACTCCCCTCCCCACTGCTTACCCCCCGCTCTCCAGCCCTTTCAATCTCTCCGCCCCCCCGTCACCCTTTCCCCTTTCTCCTTCCGGGGGAGGCCAAAGGGGCGGGAGCAGGGTGCACCTTGACCTGTCTAGACACCACAGTGTGTTTTTGTTCTGTTGCCAAGGCAAGGAGATCTACTTTTGCAACTTTGGAGATGCAGGTTAAAAGTCAGCGTCGTGGCACAGGGGATGTGTTTAAATGGGAACGGAAGGAAAAGGTCATCTAAGTGACCTCAGTGCCCTTTTCTTTTTTTTTTTTTTTTTTTTAAGAAATAATTTTTTGTTGTTTAAAAAGAAGAGGGGGCGATTTGATAACTTAGTCAAAAAGTTTTTCTCTATTTCTATTCTGAATTCTTTTTCCGATAGGTTCCTCTTGCTAGGTCCGAAACTCACTTAACTGAACTGCTGGAAGAAGTTTGCAATAGCATGAGCGATTATGCTCTCTATGAGGACCCGGACACCAAAGAGAAGAGCTACAAGAGATTTGCACCAAGAGGAAATGATGCCGGGAATTTTCCAGATTTCAAAAATTTTAAGTTTGATGGTCCAGAGAGTTCCAGTTCCTTGAAGTTTGCTGTGAGTATCAATTTTATATATTTGTCATTGAATAGATTTGTATATATTTTTATATAATGAAAAAA
The DNA here is from genome assembly GCA_039654105.1 of Coreius guichenoti. Classification (NCBI taxonomy): domain Eukaryota; kingdom Metazoa; phylum Chordata; class Actinopteri; order Cypriniformes; family Gobionidae; genus Coreius; species Coreius guichenoti. The sequence goes on along the minus strand of CM077175.1, from coordinate 39,015,864 downwards.
GTAAGTTTCCCAGTTCATCATCCAATTTCCATGTAAATTACATTGTCAGTTTTTTTTAATCATATGACAGTTGTGTAATATCATGCACTACAAATTATATTTTATTATAATTTATTATTTATTTATAAAATTATATTTTATATATATATATATATATTTTTTTTTTTTTTTTTTTTTTTTTCTGAAAGCCATTGAAGCCTTTACATAAACTGTTATTGCATGAATCATTGATACTAGTGTCTTTTTCCTAAACAAAATGGCATGGCTCTACAATAAAGAATTTTATGTATATTTAATTTATTGTTTATTTATTTACTTAGTAATATTTGTTGTTAATTATTTTCTAAATTAAATTAAATGATCAATGTCTATAGGGCATGTGTACTGTAAGCTTTCATGTTGTAATCTCTGTTTCATGTTGGAATATTTTTTTTTTTTTTTTTTTTTTTTTTTTTAAATATACAAGATGACTGAAATTATAGACCACAGTAAAATGACTTCATGCCATTTGCCTGTAAGTTGCCTCGTGAACCATCCAAGATGGCAGACTTGATAACACTATAGCACTAAAGATGGCTGCCCGTTGCTGTTAATGTATTTTGTACTGTTGTTAATGCTTTCTGCTTATTTTCTGTCTCATGCTCATAGAATGCTAACTATATTTTTAAAATGTATATTGCAGTGTGAAAGCCTTGTGGAAGAGTTGGAAGATGATATCCTCTCTCTCTTCGCCAGTGAGACAGACCATGTGGCTAAGATGTTATGCAGTGAAGTATCAGGTATTTACGTATGATGTGATTATACCTTCTTTCATTCCTTAAGTAAGCATGTTAATGGAGAAAACCTGAACCGTAGTGTTGTCTTGATTTTGCATTTTGTATTGTTTTCCACATTTTTTTTCTTTACACTTTTAGTGCTTTTTAGTGCATGCAAATATCAATGCAGTTTGTAAAGTGTTTTTTTTTTTTTTTCAGTGTGCTTGACATTGAACATGACTTTTTTATTATACGTTTAAACTGTTATTTCTCAATTGTTTTTTGTATTTATTTATTATTTTTTTTAAATCAGATTGCAGACTTCTAACCCTATGATATGTATGATCTAAATGTAGCCTTTTTCACATTATACCTCAGACAATATTCACTGTCTTCCTGTAAAATCTGCAATTCACAAACTTAGAGCATTGCATTTTAGTTTCATGAAACTAAAATCCGCAAGCGCTGAGACTAAGTGGAATAGTGTAAATAGACATTTTGCTAGAATTAAACTAAATTTAGAAAGCTTGTAACTATCTGAAATATCACTATTACTAGCTAAAGAATGGTAAAATGTACAGAAATTGATGTTAAATTAACATGCACTACACTGAAACTGCATTTTCTTAGCTAGGCTGATATGTATCTATTTTTAATGTCTTCATTCAATGCACTTAGTAAATTTAAATGTAATGCACATTTTTTTAGATGCTGTTATAAAGATTTTTTTTCAGCCTTGCACCTGCCGGATTTAAATATTAGAGAGTAATGTTGATCTGGTTATGCAAGTAGTTTTATAAGAATAAGAAGTCACTCTGAAATAGGATTTCAGATGTCTATCAAACAAATGCCTATGACAGATGATAAAATCCAAAAGCAAAACTTGTGTGTGTGACAGATTTTTTTTAACATTCAGATCCTCAGTTAAATACTCAGCCTTTTTTTCTTTTCTTTTTTTTTTTTTGCTCTGCTTTATGTAGTGTGTGTATCAAATGCTTCAGTAATTTTATGCTTTGTTTTCTTTACATATCCAGGTCACTGTAAGAGCTCTGTTTTTCAGCACAGTGAACTTTAGTGTCACATCAGTGTCTGCTGAAGAACACTCAAAAACACGGACCAAAAATGGAGACATCAAATATTTTCCTAAAGTATGCTATTGTTTTGACTTTTTTTGTCACTACAAATTATGATGATTAAAAATTATTTGATATTAGTATTACAAATGAATACTGAAATGAAAAGTGTATTACAAATGAATGAGTTTTCACTGCTGAGTAGTGGACACTCTTTCATGTAGATTTTTAATTGGAAATGACCTGTATTACCTTTTTATACACGCATACTATATATATATATACTGCAGAACTACATTGATGTTAAATTGATTGCATTCCAATGGCATGTAATTTACATGTTTAATTCCATTTATCAATTCTTTGTAACCTCCTATTTAGTTTCAGTGAACTTGACATGACAATCACTATGGTATTATGGTGTGATTTATGATGAAGTCATTCTTGATAAAAAGGAAATAAAATGTTTCAAATATAGTGGTTAAATGACTTATTTGTTTTTATACTTGGCACATTTTTCCTAATTCAGAATAATTTGTCTGAAGAACTGTTAACTGGCAGGTTAGGTGCGACAGCAAACCCATAGGTTTTATCATCCCAAATCGTTTCGCAGCACAGTCTGCTTGTTTTGTTCTGATGTCCCATGTCTGTCCAAGTCAGGCTTTTGAACATGGCCGCTGGGTAAGCATGATGGCATGCCTTTCGCACCCTTCCCTCACAGCTCCCTCCATGCAGAACTACGCATGCGCCGCTGTGGCATCAGCACAGGGGCAGGTCCTGTTTTGGGAGAGTAAAGGAGCAAGAGACGCCATGATTGCTTAGCTCAGTCTAGATGTGGGTATCAGCCAAATCACTGAGGGGGAAAATGACAATACTCACTGCATTCTCTGATAATATTGCATTGTTTAACACAAGTCTGCTCCCTGTGCACAGTGGGAAAATGTTAGATATCACAAAGCAATGTTCAGGAATCTACAATGATCCCAGTTTCTTTTGGGAAATAATACTTGGGTGTTTTATATTTGATAAGTTGATGTAAATGAATAATGTAATTATACTATTTTCTAAAATTTGCAAACAAATCTATAATTCTGCTTTATATATGCAAAATCAGTCAACTTTTGCTTAAATATAATAATCTAAATATAATAAAACTTTTTATTTTGGAAACCAAAGGATATAATGTATAATCAAAAAATCATAGAAATATCATTTATATTTTTTTATTATTATTACTAGTAACCTTGGGATTAAAGGTTTTTGGTCCCAAAAATGCTAGATCAGCTAATGAAATACGTGAAGAACGCCATCATAAATTCAAAGTTATCTAATGGTTGAAGACTTAAAATCCTCCAAGAACAGCAAAATTCATCTGAAGTTTAAGTTTTCAGATCATTTGTTTTTCTTTCTTTTTTTTCATGCTAAACTTAAATTTGGTGTGTATGTACCTGGCCCCCTTCAGGAAACCACTTGCTGTTTAAAAAGTTGGTTGTGACCTTACAAAGTAGCTTATTTCAATTGTGTTTGTCCAGTTCTGTGTATGTGTCTTGAGCTTCAGTTTGACAGATCAAGTGTTACCAAGGTGCAGTGGGCTATGACTCAAAACAAAGGGAACTGGACAACTAAACATCAATTTCCCATGCATACAAAATGCTTTCATGCTAGCTTGACTGACCTGCCTGCCCTAGAGTGGAGACATCCTCACTGAACGCAATGCTTTTTTTGTTTTTGTTTTTTTTGCTGATCACATCTTCTGGATGATTAACCATTTTGTAAACTTGCCTAAGTCAGTCAGAATGGACAAGAAGTTTTACACATTGAAAAAAAAAAAATGTAAGTGAAATTTGATCTCTCCCTTAAATTCGCTATAAAGTTCAACTGCTGAGCTGTGGCGTTAACTTGTATTCTAACAAGATTAAAATATATTTGTCCTGGAGATTAGCATACTTAAATCCTTTTTTGCTTTTTCTGAACTGGCAGTGCGCTTTGATCTGTGTTGCGTGGCAAGAGCCTGGCTTTGGCTTGGCCATCCGAGTGCCAAGTGTGAAATTGGCCTGATGTCATCCCCATTCTTCACCCTCTACATCTTTCACTGCCTTAATTATATTTCCGCCACAAAGCCCCAGCTCTTCATTGCATATTCAAGTTTGACTAGGATGCATTCAAAAACTATAGATAAATGACTCCTTTGGAATGGGGACAAGATAGGCCTTTCTGTGATGCGCAGACAAGGGAGATCAACACTGTTCTGATATGGGTTTTTTTTTTTTTAATATATATATATAGAGAGAGAGAGAGAGAGAGAGTGACTGGCTTCAGGAACCCAGCCATTCAGACTTTGGAAAGACCTGTTTAGAGAGAGGAAAGTATTGTGTGTGTGTGTGTGTGTGTGTGTGTGTGTTATCAAAGATAAATCATTGAAGAATGAATTTCCAAAGCAGGGCCTCTGAGGTAGCCATACTCCTATATCTATGGGAACTGCATGGGATGGACATCAAACTTTAAGCCGGCCCTTTTGAGCTTCATATTTTATCAAGCAGCCAAAAGTTGGCGGTATGACTTTTTGGACAAAATAGCTTGAGGAAGAGAGAGATCCTGATAATTTTCTGCATCCCAGATGCACAGCTGGATGAGAGTTCTAATCTCCTCACACCATTTCATCTCAACTTGGGTTGCAGAAACGTTCTGTTAGTGTTTGAAATGAAACCAATTAATGCGATGCCTTTAAGAAAGATCCGTGCTGAATTCCGAGGTGATGAAATGTAGGCGAAGTGAAACGAGCCACCTGCAGCTGTGACAGGAGGCTTTGACCTTCAACGGGGTCTCCCGGCCACAGACTTTATTCAGGAGCCTCGCTGCGCGTCTGAGCGGCAACTGCCTTTTTCTTCCCAGTGAAGCTCATCGAGTCAGTGACCGTTGGGCGTTACTTCCACATACAAGCTTGGCAAGAATAGAAATGCAGATGAGATTCTCTGGCATTGATGAACAGGTCAATGCTGGGAATGGTTCTCAGAGATAGCTCGCCTTTTGTGTAGGACCTTTTCAGTAATACGACTTTTCTTGAAATGTTTTCGTGGCATCAGGTAGCCTGAAGTACGTGTAAAGTTTCTGGTAAGGTTTACAATCGCAACCATAACAACGAAACCCCGTCTAGAGCGTTATTTACAAAGTTTAACCCAATTCTGATAGCAAATTAATTATACGTTTGAGTGTTTGCACAACATTATGCGCTTTTTGGACGCTTTAGGTAACTTTATCATTTGAGAGGTGACAGGCTAATTGAATCTCTTATTAGCCTACTTGGGTGTAAATTATTGAACCACAACGTGTCAGTTTTTAAAGTCTGTTAAACTCTTATAGGCCTATAAGAGTTCTCTTCGAAGTTTTTTTTATTTTTTCTGTCTGTTGGAAGGCTATTTTAATACTCGGAATTTTGTGTGTGAAGTTAGGCTACATCTATTAGCAGCATTTGGACTCCCCCAAGTGTTGAAATTTGGACGAGAGTTAGGCTATTGTTTTGTTTATATAATTTTATTGAGACCAAATCTCATTAGACGCCAAATAAACCTTGGGACAAAACCAGATGGGTAGCATGTCCCATGATAATCTATAATCTCAATTTTTTTATCGTATTTCATAAAGATATCTTGTGGCTCATGTAGTAGTTTTGAAGTCATACAAACTTTAGTAATACGAATTTTTCATTTTTTTCGTTTTTTTTGTTTGGCTGTAGCCTAAATAATTTTGTAAACGTTTAAGGCCTAATAGGCTAATTTCTAAAAGTTTTCATTGTTTACTTTTCTTAAATGTTGTACCGATAGCATCATCAGATTAGAACACAGTGAAGTTGTGCCAAAGTTATTTTATTTGTGCTTGTGCAGAGCGATTCAAATAAATGATTGGGGAATCAAGGACACTTTTGGCTGTATAATCATTGTTTCGTCGCAGTGTAGGTCTATTGCCTTAACATTTTTAGATAGGTTAAAAAAAACTCGTGCTCTATATGCCCCGCCTACTTTAGCAGCAGAATTGAATTTAGCCTAGCCTAGTGAAAAGCACAAATCACCATTTAAAGTTTCTATGGTTTTTGGTCAATGCATTACTTGCCTTCTCTTCAGATATTTCTGTCCATGTGAAAACATAATTTATAAGCTTCTACAATAAATCTATGCTTTTCCAGTTCTCTTTTGAAACTGTTACACAAATAATTATCTACCTCTGTGTAATGCTACATTATATATTGAAACTGATTTGCAAAAAAAAGAAATGAAATGGTCTGTTTACTTTTCATACATGCATATACTGCAGATTATTTATCTTTCTTTTAGAGATATGGTTGTTTAAAATGGTTTCTTACGCTAAAGTTCAGATCTTTACAGGCTACTTTACTTATTGTGTTTCAACTATTTGGGGCAACTTTTTTTTTTCTTCTAAATCTGGGTTTGTTTAATTTACAAAACGTAGGAAAGTATTGTGAAGGCGGACAATGGTGGTGAAGCTCCTTCGTTTTCACAATATGTAAATTAAGTGTTTTTTTTTTTTGTTTTTTTTTAAAGTAAAAGAACGAAAAGGGGCAAAACACGACAGTTGCAGGCTTTCACAATATATTCACTGCTGTCAACATTTTAAATGGTAATATTCAACCAAAACTATTTTACTTAGAAGTTTAGTTTTCTTTTTCAGCCAAGCAATGATTATAATTTCATGCGAAGCTTAAAATAAAAAAAAATCAGGGATGCATCAAACGAAATTCTTTTGTAAAAACTTGCCGGATATCCATTTGGAAAAAGAATATGAGAACTTTTATTGTACATTCCCAGCTAAATTAACAGACAGCAAATGAAGTCAAGTATTGTATTAGAAGTAGTTTTGAGGTTTGCTGACTCATGCATTTAGATGTCTGATCTATTTCCTGAAAATGTGAGGACATTTGATGTAGGTATCTTTTAAATACAATATACTGAATTATTTTAAGCATATGCAATGTTGTCTTATACCATGTCTCTAACAACTCAAGTCAATAAAGTAAAACATTCATCCAGGGCTAATCAAATTATGCATGGAAACAAACAAACATCTAGATCAGATAAAACATTTTTACCATTTATTTTAAATCACAGTTGCCTGAATGCAGCAGGAAAAATCTTTGGACTTCAGCATGGATTAAACACGTTCACATGTGGCTCAACGTCAAGTGTCAATCAAATCGCTCCCCTTTTTTTTAAATAAAGAAGCGTCCTTTTCCTCGCGCACTATATCTGAAGTTTCAGTCAGTACAGCAGTGATATTAATTGAAAAGGTTTTACACCACCGTACACATAAAGTATATACACATATAATATTGCAGAATCATATCTCATACATATAGTTTTCATTCGTTTAATGCTGGTATTTTGTACACTGGCCCTTGTTTAGAATTATTGCATTTTAGATGTCCTGTCCTTCACGTTAATCGCTGTCTGATTTGTCGTCCTTTGATGATGTGGCGTGATTGTACAGTCCCTGTGCCATCAGGTGTAATGCAAGTGTGTTTTTGTTCCCCGAAGCCTTTTTAATCTTCGCTCTTTTGTTCTGAAACCAGATTTTAATCTGAGACTCGTTGAGGCCGAGTTCCTGGGCCAAAGCTTGCCTCCTTTGCTCCGTCAGGTAACGGTTATTCTGGAATTCATTCTTGAGTCTCTGGAGTTGCTCCGCTGTGAAGGCTGTTCTTGGACGCTTGTCTTCCTTGGTTGGATTTTTCTTCTTTGGTTTGCGGGATCTTGGTCCTGCATTTCAGAATATAATCAAAGAGATTACGTTTTGCTCGTGCCGTAAAATGCACATATTAATGTTGTATTAGTAGCCCATTATCAATAGTATTTGCCTAATAGCCTAATAATAATATTAATACCAATACAACAACAATAAATAATGTTGACTTGTTTAAAGTTACTCTAGCCTAATTGGAGCAAGTATAGCCTATTCTTTCAGATCAAATGTTTCAAGGAGTCTGCTCTAGTTTTTACTATGGAAGCATGGTGTAGTGGTGGGGGTGGGGGTGGGGGTGACTGCCAGAAAGGGAGGGGTGAAAGAGGCTTTTCCCTCTCTGTTACCATAGGAACTACATTTATAAGAGAACGTTTTTTTTTTTATAAACTTGCTCCAAGAGTAGCACCTGTCGTTTAATGCTAGCTTTCACACTCCATATTCTATTTTTAGTTCATTCTTGGGCTACTCCAATACACCCAAAGGTTCCGCGTGGCATGAATGCTGACAATAGATTGATCTGCAGCCTATGAGATGAGCCCTTGCTCGCACCCCTAATTTTGCACCTTTTATTTAGCTTATCTGATTTCTATAGCGTATGATTTCGGTTGTAGACTGCTCTTATGATATAATATTAATCTTTTCACGTCGTATAATCGAAAATCAATTCTTCGCAAAGCCTATGACAAGGGGGTTAGGCTACACCTAAGTTAGTGTGACCTGTCCAAATATTCACCACTAAGTAGCCTATGTGTAGTCGGTTTCGTTGTGTACAAACTTTGGTCAAATTGTGTTCACGCACTGCATATTTGAAATGGGTTAATATTATTGGTCAGATTATTCTAGAACATATTAATCATAAGTTTCGACGTGACACAAACTTGCATTGTCACTTTTTCGGAAGGCCGTTTTGTGCGCCATTTGAACTTCATTTGAAATTAGTTGATCAAAAATCCGATTTTTTTTATTAATATTATCTAAAATCGTACGAAATTTGGATCTATCTTATGCCGGTTAGTGCGGTAATAATAGGCCTATATTTATTTCAGGAGCTAGTTTTGAAGATATCTGATTTAGCATTTAGCTTCCGTGGTGCGTCCAACTCCATTGTCAAAAATATGCTAATTAAATATCAACAAAGACATCGAAGTAACAATGGCGCAAAACTACCCGTTACTTAAAAAAAAAAAAATAATAATAAATAAAGGCAAAAATGTACCATAGCTACCAATCCTACAACTGTATTATTTTATTATTTCTCCCTTTTATTTAACAACTTGAGAAATGTCAAGTCGAACATAAACGAATGGCTATATTGCAACATGAAACTAACATTGTTGTTTCTTTTAGGGTTTTCAACTGATTACATAATACTACGTCTGTAAAATAATAAATAATAATCATCATAATTCGGATAATTATGGTGAAAATACTAGGCTATATTAGTAGTAATAAAAATAAAATAGTTGTACACAGCCTACTGCAGCAAATATATTTCTATCTATTTAAAATGTTTGTAAATATTAGATTTCAAATCATAATAATTTTGTTTTAGTTATTCCTGTTAATTTAAGAGAATAGATTCCATAAAAGAGAACTCCCTGACTCTTGGCGGGCCGTTTCACATATAGGCTACATAAAGAACATTTGCTCCTCGTTTTCGTGCCCCATTTTCATCGACTACATTTCTGTAATAGTTTACAAATAAAACTTTATTATTATTATTATTATTATTATTATTATTAGCCTATTTGTTCACTTTCAAGTCAAAACAGGTGCACACTTTTTGAGTACATAAATATGAACAAAAAAGAAATAAATTCTTACCCGATGAAGGTCTGTCTGAATATCTTGTGCAATATACCCAAGCAGGCCAAAGCATTGGTTGGTTCTTCTGCCCAGCGTTACTTTGCGAGCAATCCGAATCTGAGCTTAAACATTGATCTCCAGTCTCTGCACGGGCTTTCAGAGGTGCGTCTGCAGTAATATCAGTTTTTTTAGACGCGCTTACTGGGTGAGGGCTCGAGGTTCCTTCCCCGGACACTGGAGCTCCTACCTGTCCTGATCCGGGAGCCGATGGGCAGCGGTTCTCTCGTTCAACTATATTAATTTCGTCGCGTCTGGTTCCTTCTTTCCTGCGACCAAAGTCTGGTCTTAAAATGTTGTCGATATAAAAGTTGGTGATTCTGTGAGGGAGTAGGTTTCCAGGAGCCTGCAACAGGGGTAGAATAGCCCTATTGGACTCATCGCCTGAATCCTGGCGCTCCACATCTCTGTTGCTATGATCATTTTCTTCCATAGTGAAACTCTCCAAATGTTCTTTTTAACCCCTTTCTCTCTCGCGCGCGCACACACACGTATGTTTGTGTTCCAGTTTTTGTTGTAGCTTATATTTTCCTTATTTTTTTAGTCTCACTGCAAAGAGAAACAAACAGGAAAAAAGGACAAATCCTTTTTTCTGATTCTTTTGTCGGTTAAATACGACGGAACCGCCTTGTGTGCGTAGAAAGAAAAAACATAGTTTTAAAAATTAATTCCACAGTGTGCCCCTTGCAGTTGTCTTTATATCTACTTTGTAAAACATACAGACAAATTTAATCTATGCAGTATCAAAGCAGTAGACCTGCTCTAGTAAACAAGGAAACGCAAACTGGCTCTAGAATACTTTCACTACGGATTTTTGTTCTTATTTTTAATACGAGTCCCCCGGGTGACGTTGCAGTCCGGTATCCTAGACACGTGCCTTTGGCCAATAAATGGAGTGAAATTTTATCACGTGACCCAGTGACTCTCGAGTAAATGACAGCATCCAACCTCGCCTTATTCTCAATACTTAAAGCGATAGTAGCTACTCTATTGCCCAGAAGTGTTCAACATTCCAATCTTTTGCATTTTCAAATATCTAACTTACGAAAAACCAATTATTTGACAAACACATTTGTTTATTTGCCTGTGTGTGGAATCGCTATCTTTTTGAGCAGTCTCGTGAAACTATCGTTTATAAATCACACTGGGGGAGGGGTGTGTTCATTTTTACACGTAATTCGGTGGTAGGTCACATACTCTGTCCAATTTCATAATTTCGTAGCCACATTATTCTACAGTATGAATTGCTGTGTAATTACGGTAAAGTCAGTAGCATATGCCTATATAAGTAGCAGTGTATTTAGGCCCGCGTAATGAAAAACTATAATTATGCACTGTGCAGCATCACTCAAAACAACTATTTTGATTTACCGCCCCTTTATTTTGCCAGATTTAATGATTTAGGCCTACACTATGCTTTACGTTTATCGTTATCAATCTAGCCAAAAACTAACCGCCATCATTTGAAATGTTAGTAGGCTATGCAATGTCCCTATTGGTCTGACTTAAGGTATTGTGCGTTAATGTTCTTATGTCTTTGAATAGGCTATTAGTATCCAAAATATTTCGTTAAATCAATCGCTTTATTTCATCTGTTTCGTGGAACATAACGGCGAAAAGCAATTCACTCCAGTAGTTTTAAATAGGAGTAAATAGCTGTGGCGCTTTAAAGGAAACCAGCGAAGCAAACCAACAGTGATCTTTGGAGCGTATGTGGCGTCCTGGAGCGTCAAAAAGAAACAAACGACCACTTTAAAAGTGAGCTCATTGGGACAGGTTTTTGGCCTTGTTGGAAATCAAATTGACTAAAGGGGACGCATGGCCCATATTGTGGTATTTAGCTACAGAGTATTAGTAGAGCTAACGTAACTTCTTCGTGCTCACGTTTTCTTTTCGTCTTTGGAAAATTGTGGACTTTACTGAGGGACCCTTGGCATTATTTAATGACAGTAAGTTTAGATACATTTATGTTAAATCTGTCTAGGCCTACACACTGTTTAATGTAGGCGATAGACAGTTAGGACACAGTCATTCGTGTGATAACAGATACATTTATAAAAACACGAAAGCAACACGCAGTCTTTGAATGGAATACTGACAATACTTGTTTAGAATCGTTTGTGCATCAGTAGAAGTTCTTGCTGACTTGGTGTGACGTCTGAATGTTTGGTGTTCGATCACGGTAAGAATTATATGTGAGGTCATCATTGGCCACAAAATAGGAGTTAGATTAACTTTTAGTTGATGCATAACACGTAAAGAGCCAAAGTAGCCTTTAATTTCTTGTGTAAGTTATACCTGTGGTGAATGAGTAACTTGATATTACACTCGTTTTGCTTAGTCTAGTCTATGGCTATATCTTCGATTTGCAAGTATTTGATTAATTATATTCAACTTTTTAAACCTATTTTAAGTTATACAGAGAACTGTTAGGGAACTTGCAAAACATGTAGCTGTAGGCTAAGTGCATTGAGCCTATGTTTTGTTATGCCAAATTATGCCATTTAGATTATGTACACACAGACTCTAGGCTATAACCTATAATGCATGTTTGAAATAAAACATTTTATTTTTGTTGCTTTTTCAGTTATGATAATAGCATCATGCATGTCATGTGCAGGCGTGTTATAAGTGACATTAATGAGCTGTTATTGCAATCAAACGCCTTCTCACACTCTCTCTCTCTCATTTCTGAAAACAAGTAATGAAATACCCCCTCCAATTCTTGTTTCAAAATATTTTCAAATTTTGACATAAATAAAGTCAGTAATGTACTAAAACAATATGAAAAAAAAAAACAAGGGAGAACAGGATCTCGGTTTCTTCGCTTATTGTGTGTTACGTTATGGCTGTGCATTACATGTAGTTTTAATTTACAACAGGCCTATACGAGTTTAATATGATGTTTATAACGTATGTGACATGTGACCTTTGTCATTTTCCTATAGGCCAGTCATAACAAAGATTGTTACAGAAACACAAAACTTTTAAAAGCTGTCATAATGCGGCGCGGAGTAATTTGATGCACCTTTTTTTTATCCTAGAGGAATTCTTTAAGGATTAACACTCTTGAAACGCGTTGTCTTGGTGGTATGCAGCCCGCTAAAAAATCAATTTAACAAAACAGAAAATAAAAGCTTGTCCGTATAATGCAACGCCTCTAGTTCAGAATAAGGTTTGAGTCCTCGTGAATTTAACACGAACACTTTAAATCTCTATCATTATACCTACCTAGGTGTCTATAATCTAATTTAATAATGGCTCTCGACCTATTCAAAGTCGAACAAATGTGTTCTAGTAGGCCTATACTTTCTAGTTAGAATAGTAAAATAGATAGTAAGCTTTAGTTTAATTTTAGCTTTGATGAGCGTTATCTATTTAGAATGCCGTCAGTTTGGGGGTTTCCGGAACATTTACGCAAGTCTAGTTTCTGTTTTTCCCATTACAAAAGGTCGCGCGCAGAAGCAAAGAGGGATTTGTGAATGCGTGCAAGGGCTTTTGCCAGCTCACAGATCATAGAGCTCAGATCAGCACAGATGTGACCCAGTCAATGGATGTGATATCGGGCCTAGAACAATGCTGGGGTCACACGGGATCCCCCAGCTTCCTGTTGCCCTTTTGAAATCAAACTGAAGAAATAGGGGGAAAACCTTGAGGGACTCAGAGGATGAAGATAAAGGTTACTGACCATTTCCTGTTTCAGACTATGGAGTTCTGATACATATTCATATAATTTTATTGTTATGGTCCGGTATTTCTGCTGGTTTAAATGTTTGTGTAAGTTGAGCTTTTAAATATGTTCACATACGATTACACAGCCATATATATGTGTGTCTATGTATGTATATATGTATGTATGTATGTATGCATGCGTGTATATAGCCTATATATATCAGTCAAACAAACAAATCAATAAACTAATATGTCCCACATGTTCTGGGCTCTTGCAGTAAGTTTGCATTTATGAAAAAGCGACTACCTTCGTTGTAAACAAATCACTTACAAAGCTCTTTAGGCAACTCACATTAAATAACAAATCCCAAATGGAAGCCACAGTCGATTCTCAGTTAGCTGGCCAACTTCAGATGTTTTAAGCCTCGCGGGATGACGTGGAAGGGACAGCTGTTAGGGTCCCTCAGATATAAGCGACTTGTCTGTGCAACAGGTGTACATCGGATGCTGTTCATTCAGTTCTCCAAATCTCACTCTACATCACTAATGTCGAAAACGGTCTCTTTGCGCACAGTTTTCAATATGCTGTTTTGGTTTACGCTATTTATTTTCAGCAAAGAAAAGTTATGCCATGTCAAACTAATGTAAAATCTTAGGATAACATAGCCTATATATTTATTCCTCATCCTCAACTAAAGAACTGAACATCTGCATGCCTTAAAGATCCACAAAGATCTTGAGATTTTATATTTAGAATCACCATTATATTTAGAATCAGGTTAGCCGAAATTATGAGACCATTTGCAATAAAACTGCAAACGAACTATGCTGTTTGTTGCAGCACACTTGGACTTGCTTGAGCCGCCAATCAGATGGGACTGAAAGACACTGCATGTTTTGCTAATTGTTCACCAGACTATAGTTTAAGAGGTCAGTTAAAACAAGCTGAGAATGATTTACATAATTTTTTTTTAAAGAAATTGGGGTTTGACATTAGATGTACGTCAAGAAAATGAGGCTGAATAAAAAATGAAATAAAACTTAAAATAACTTAAAATTAAAATTAAATAATTAACTTTTTTTTTGGCATGGTTTCGTTTAATAAACCGTCCCTATGAATTGTAATTATTTGTCAAAAGTAGGTCTGCAATAACACAATGAAAACAGAAAACTCCAAAACAAAAAACCTCCGGTCCAATGTGTTGGACATGTGCTTTGTATAGAAAACTAGATGGTAGGCTGTACAGTGTGTGTGTGTGTGTGTGTGTAATATAATATATAATATGTATATATATCCCCATATATACTTAATCTTTTTGACATTGAGTTTGTTTATTCTATCTTGTGCTCAACATTTTAGTTTTTCCTAAAAGTTTAAAGTCTTGCGCGCACCCTTGAATTATGAAAACATCATAACGAATAAAGAATAACGAAACATAACAAACGTAAAATAATATTGTATAGCCTACTAAATGTTTTTTTTTTTTCCCCACTTCACCATTATCCGTGTAACTATTGCCCTTTGTTTTCCCTCAAAATCTTTTCGATTTTTTTCCCCTAGTTTTCCTCGATTTTTTCCTCGTGTGCATGCATTTTGGAGAAATAAAGAGCACGACGGAGAGAAAGGGCAGAGTGAAAGGACCGTAAGAGTAAAACTGGGCGCCCCGAAATCCTTTCTCATATTGTTTTGTAAAAGTTTGTCATTGTGAATCTGAGGTCAGGCATAACCGACTGCTGCACAATAGCGGTAACGCTTTGTGAGCACATAAAATAGAAAGTTCCAGCCAGTCAAATGCTGTGTTTTTGTTACGTTTTCTCCTTACCCAAGTTTAAAGTCATAAAAATATGCGACATTTACATGAAGCTCTATTATAAGACGTTTTCGGATTTCCACTATTCGTCTTGACAGTCATTTGATCTCATAAAAGCCACTGCCCATGACTGCCAAGCGTGATACATGTGCATCTTATGCTATAGACTCCTGCAACTCGAACATCTATATTAATGTATTTCAGATAAATATTCAGAAAAGCTCACAAGGAGAGGAAATGCTCTGTCTCCTTCACCCCCTCGTTCGTTTTGTTCTGTATAGACTACAATAATGACTGACCCAGATGCTAATAATATCGGTGAAAGGACTCAGCGAGTCTCAATGGGGAGGAAATGACATGGTCATGTCATTCATACAACATCACACCAGTGTCATTCTATGACACGAAGCCTCTGACAAACATTTCGATTTCATCTGAGACCACCAGAACAAACCGACTGAGTATCAAAAGTTCGTAAGTTTTAATTTTCTATTTTTATGTTTTTACTTGGTTGTTTAGAACAAAAAAAAAAGTTGAAAATGTGGTGCTCATAAAGGCTAAAAAGGAAAAAGAAATGTTTTCTTATTTCTAAACTAAACTGAAAACATATTAATGTGTTCGTTACAGCAAGAGAAACTGGTCGGCTACTTGAACTATAGATTACATTATTCATGATGTTCTCTCAGAGATAGGCTATATGTTTGACGTAATAATAAGTCTCCTGAATTTAAACACATGTGGCAGAATATTCCCAACTCGTGTGTTTTTTTTTTTATCTGTTAAACTCTTGAAAGTTTGGTAGTTATTCAATGCTTTTGGTTATTCAATGCTTTTTGATATGCATCTCTTTTGATCGTCGTTAACGTTACTGACAGAACCCACATCTTTATATCGAGCAAAATTATGTGTTGTATATGGAGGCCTATATAGCCTAATTATTTTTATACCGTCAATTGACCCATTTGTACTATATTATATATATACAAAATGGTAAATTAACCACATTTCACCTAATTTACCTGAGAGTATAGGATGCCATGCAAGATTTGGCACTGTCAGAATGTCATTGGGGACGAGCCTTTAATTGGATGTTGCTCTGTGACATCACAAACCACCATTACAGTAATCCCAGTGGTCTAACATGTCTCCGTAAAAACTCTGCTGCATGGCTGGAAGAGCTCAATTCAGCCGTTTTAGTCTGAAATGTTCAAACTTTGACAGAAAAACCATGTCTGCTGTACTGTAAAAGACCCTTGTGCTACGTGAGGTAATAAAGGCTGAGCTGATCCTGAGAGCAAACCTACAAACACGCATAAGTAGTCAGGAGCTATCCATGAGGATAACATAATTTTAAATATAATATGCTATTTAGTTGTGATTTTACATTAAGACAACGCTGGCCTTGTCCTCAGTTATGTCTTTTTGAGTGTGTTTAATTTTCAAGTTTTAATTAAAAAAGGCATCTCTTGGGAAGGATTCTTGAAACACCAGCAACAGGCAAAACAAAGAGCGACAACACACCAATAATTGTTTTCCTTGTAATATTTGTGACATTTGTTTTCTGGGTGAGTTTAATAATTACTCCTGATGTTTCCATATAATATGCCTAAATAAAATAATTCCTCGAAGATATGAAGCCGTTTGATATCCTGTCGCCAACGTGCCAAAATTACAAGAAAATACATTTTCATCTCCTTCACGATTAATCTTTATTTAAACTTTTATCAAATTTTCCGAGATCACCAAACCTCATTACACCCAATGTTTAAAGTGTATGCAAAACGGTGTCACTTGTAATACCATATGCATTTAAATTGGATATTAAGCTTGCGAATGAAATTAGACTTATCACTCAGATGTAAAATAACCCTGTAAAACAATGTTGATGACAGGTATTGTAGCAAAAGTTCCACATCAATGATTTATTCATCCAAAAGGTGACAGCTACACAGATTCTGTTATGTTTGTTTTTATGGTGAGAATTCATAAGAGAATGATCTACTTGTGGAACGGACTTTATCTCTTTTTAGTGAACTGTTAAATCGTCTCATTAAATCAACAAAACTTTATTTGATGTAAAGTTATTTTCAGTGCGCTTTGTGTTCAAGGAACCATCTTCAAACCAAGAACTATTTTTGAGTTCTTGATTTTCCTGGTTATTTAGAGATTTAAAATGTTCTTGCTTAACGTTACGTTTCTTCCGATCAACTTATCGAATTCTGGGGTTTTAATAGAACCAGATGTGTTTTTTGTTTGTTAAATATATTTTCAAATTTCACACCAACTTTTTAAAATTTTTTTTGGTTCTAGTTCGAATCTTTATTTTTAAAACAAAGTTATTTGTTATATTTCAGTAGCTATATAGATGTTCCACATTTTCAATAATTTCATTGAATGTTTATAAATTTTAACTTTTGATAAAGTTTCATCTAGTTTCAAAAGAGGAAAGGTTTTAAAGTTTGCTTTTCAACCTAATTAGCGTGATTACGCAGCGTAACTTCAGCGACTTGAGCATGATATTTGCCAGCTGCAGGGAAACGCATCAGCGGTGCGTCGGCTTCATTTTCCTTTGTTGTAAAATGACATTATGCATTTAGGGATGTAGCCATGTTCATTGGTGGTTCACGACCATATGTGTCGATGTTCTCATCTGTAAACCCCAAATCTCAAATTATACTGTGTTCTGAAACTGAGTTCGTGCATGTGGCGTTCGTTTTTTGCCGTCCGGAAGAAAGGAAACTTGTGAAAGCACTAATAGGCAATTAATGTAAATTCTCTGCCTGTAATCCTCGTGAAATTATAAAGACAGACCCATTTCTATTAATTTCACCTGTTAGATTAACATGATGTCAAAAATTGGATAAAATGCTAGATTGTTTCTATTCTGTAATACGAATTAGAACGTTTTGAAAGTTTGAACCAATAGGCTACATTTTAAACGGTTGAATATAATCGCACAAAACATTCGAATTCGTCTCTGTCGCATGAGATCAGTGACCTCAGTTGTGTGTAAAGCAGCTATATTTACTTTGTTTTTCAAGCATTTTTGGAATAACACTGAACTGACCAAAAATTCATGTGTGTACCAAGAAAAGGAGACCTTTTAACCCTACTTTCAGTAGTGCCATCCGCTCAAGTCATGACTGAAATGTGAGCTAAGGAGAGGAGCACAGTGGGACAGGGATGTATCTTACTTATTAAAGGCTCAGCGGAGCTGAACGCGCTCTTTAGACTGCTCTCTTATGAGACTCAAGGCCCTTAAGCTCTTTAAGAACCCTCTCAATCGAGGATTTGGGTAATGGCCCTCTGCAAATGGTTTAGAGACAAAAAGTTGCTGCTGTTCTTTATTATCTTAGTGTAGAAAAGGTTGTTGTATTGGTATACTGTTGTTTTTTTTTTAAATCATTCTAAACACTTTTGGTTAAAATTTGTGTCACGGAAAGTGTTTCTATATGGTCCTTTTTACCATTTCTCACTTTTTATTTTCTTTTAATTGTTCATTTGAAATTTTCCTTCATTGTGGCAAATACATTTTTAAAAGTAGCTACAACTGTTCCATAGCCTCTCAATTAATATGAACTAATTAAAGCTTACATGCATAATAATTAGCAAAATGCTGTTTAAAATAGTTTTAGATTGATTAAATAGCTTTTAATTGTAATTGTGTATTGAATTAGGACAACTTGTTCCTGATTTGACGCCTTTCCAAATGATTCTAATTTTGACACTCAGCAGGACATGATGATTCTCGACCTTGACCTATTGAGTCATTTTTGTAGGTCAAAACCAGCATAATACCTTGCACTCTGGGTATGATGATCTCACTCATCAACTTGAAGTATGTTGTTCTTAGGGATGACTGCCCTAATTAAAAACGTTGTCCCGTTTTTTCATTTAACTCTACTTATTAGCTCCCAATGTAAGTACTACTGTAAATCAACCCAAGGGGCATTTTTGTAAGAGGTACTGTTGAGAAAAAGTGTGTTCCAGCAGGTCACTCTTTGATTTTCAATTAATGTCATATTATTAAAGTATAATAGTCCTAATGATATGATCTCAATTTCTTTGGGGAGCAAGCCCTTAATTTAATTTTCAAAAACTGTTGAACCTGAAGACCCTGTATAGTTTTTGCATATGATGTTCGATAAATTCGTTTTCATTTTATACAAATAGAGAATGTTTTTATATCTATTCAGACTAAATGTTATGTTTTGTCGTGCATGTGTGTGTGTGTGTGTGTGTGGAATAGTTAATAATAAAAAAAAGAGTGCTATAATTTGCCATCAGATTTTTAGTGTGGCAAATGTAAACTTGATGCACTAAGTTGAGAGTGTCTTACAAAGAAAGAGGCTCTCATATGATTGTATATTTTTATAAATAATAAATTGTCTGTATGTGGCTTATAAACAATGGACTTAATGGTTTGCTAGTTATCATTAGGGCAGACTGAGAATTTCAAGACACAACATTGCTAAACTGACCTAATGGCTTATAATTGCTATGGATAGTAATCTCTGTAATTTATTTTAATGAATTAGTTTGTAGCTCATGCTGTGTACCTTTTCACAGCTGTATTGTGAGAAAGTTGAGATAACTCTGCAAGCATTGGTAATTAGTACAGATTCATCATCCAGTGTTTTGCTATGGAAGAGCTTTCAGTTTGCAATATATAACTAAATTTGAGAATTTAGAAAAGTAAGACCAAACTCACTCAATTCTAAGACGTTTGACCCAGCATAGTATAGTATAGTATAGTATAGTGGTGGAACTCATTTCATTCGGCCCATGAATTAGAGACACAATCCCAAATCTGCACACAAGCACGGTGACACCTCCACACTCCTGCCATGTCAAAAGGCAGCCTGGTCTCCTGGTGGGGTGTCTGTCTCTGGCACTCTGTGATCTCCTACATATCCTGCAGTGACTTAAGCACCCCTACCATCCAGGCATCGCCCCCGCTGAGCCCCTCCTGGCTCTCACCCCACTTAATTACCAGATTGGACGAGAGACACCCGTACTGTACCCCAGATTCCCTGTGTCAAACACCATTGTTCACTAAGTCTTTGGGTTCAACAATAGATCTATCAAGACTTGGAGGGGATCAAAAGTTCAGAGATGTCTTATGATGTATGTCATATATGACAGGATATTCATTCATGTGTCCATTGACATACTAATGCTATTGTACTGATGCTGTGTGCATTATCATATCATGTGCAATGTTCAGTCTTGTTTCATGCAGTTGTAGTTTCTAATTTGCCAACTATGATGACCTTAAACATATGGAATACCTTGCGGGGTATTTAGAAGTTTAAAGAACAACAAGACACTGCACATGGAGAGGTCATCAGCTTGTTTCACTCCAGCAGAGGTTTATAACAGGCTCTGTAGGTAAGCTAATGTAGCAGAGATAGTACACAGCTCGGGATGTGTGATCTGTTAAGTTTGCAGCTTTTTCTTAAAAAGCTATTCAGGGTGGGAAAATCTGGCAGAGCTCCCAGAAATCTCTGAGCAAAAGGTTAACTGTCAGTATCCCAGCAGGCAGGAATGGGCCGCCTCTCAGGAGGGACTTGCCCAGAAGGAGAAGGAGAGGGCCACTTGCTTTTGAGACTGACAGTGTGCAAATATATAGAACAGTGTCTGGCCTGTGAGGGATGGGACAGGGGAAATGGGAGGGATGCGGGCGATGGTGTTTCACAGCAATGACAATCAGACACACATGTCATTTCCATAACACCACAGTTCCTGAATGAAATATATTCAAATTTATTGACAAGCATGATATTTGCACAATGAAATGCACAGATGTAAATGTTTCACAAAACATCAGGTCAGCACTACAGGAAAATATAAAAATGGCATTTTCAAATCAAAAAGTAAGTTAATGGATAAATAGACAATTCTGAGCCTTTTTGGTGTATGAATATGTACAATTTTTCTTTAGGTCAGAGAGCTTTCACATCTGTTCTGGGCAAATCAATAGACACACACTTACACATTTCAACCAGGTTGTAGACATCACATGATATTTTCATCAGTTTTTAATTAAAGTCAATTTGATGTAATTGTTGTCTCTCAAATCCCCTGATACGCCACTTGTTTTTATTGCTTTGTGTCTAGTTATTCATAGCAATATCACATGAATGCCAAGAAATGAATATTTGATGTATAAATGCTTTAGGGATGAAAGTGGTTTCATTCCAAGTCCAATTTTGCTGCATTCCTTTCTGATTTAAATGATGTCAGAATATCATAAATCTCTCTTCTGTTTAGCAGTTGGTGATGCCAAAAGCAAAGTAATTAAGTAATACAGGATGTTGGTAAAGATTCCAAAATGTTATTGATTTAAGATGATTTTTTCCCCTTTAGATCATAATGTACTTCATGCATGCACTTATTTTGCTTTATTAATAAATAGGATTTCTTTTTAATTATCATAAATATTAATATCACTCCTGTCACACTTTCAGCATAAAGCTGATGGCAGCATATCAAGTGTTTAAATCAACATTTAGTGATCTGGTTGACCGAGATAATACTAGATAATAGGCAGAATATTGAATGCTGGCCTCCTGGTCTGAATGTGCCAACTTGCTCATCCTCTGGCTCTGATATTGAAATGAAGAGACTCATTCCTCAGAGGGCGCAGTGCCTCATTTCTATCCCCCGCTTTTTGTTTTCGCTCATAATTGGTTGGAGGTGGGTGGAGGCACAGATGCAAGGGATGGTGGGAGTTCCCATGATGCCGGAGAATGGGCACCTCTGTATTCTGTCTGCAAACAGAAGCACAGAGTCCGGCCAATGACACCGGAATACATTTCCTTGAAGGTTACTGCGCTCATCCCAGCGGCAGTCTGGGCACACTAAGAGAGCTGGATGTATGCCAGCATCTCTGTATATGTGCTCTAACAAGATAGAGTAAAGGAGGGAGGGAGAAATATAGAATGAGAGTAACTTAAGTGAGGGGGAGATAGACCATGTACAATGATAATATATATGTATTGATTACAAATACGCTATACTTTCTGGCAGGAGGAATCCACAGTAATTTGATAAGATAAGCCTGTAAAGTAGTCTGGCCTAGTGAGAAGGTTTGGTCATCCTCTGAGAAACTGTATAGACAATACTTTGATTTTGTTTTGTATATGAATATTTGTCTGTTACTCTGAAATAACATTTTTTTGCCAATTTTTTTTTGGACATTTTTCTATTTATTATATGTAATCTTAACCTTTATGTTATCTTAATGATTCCCTCTATTCTTGTGATAGGAGAGACATAAAAGTAGTGCCGGTTTTAGCCACCCAGATGAGCGGAGTGATACAGACCTTATTCACATCAGCGCCATCTTTTAATGGGAATGAAAGCGAGGCTGAGGGATACATCTATTCAGTGGGCTGTACTGTTATTTAGCCTAATGTGTGTTTGAATTCTTCTGCTGACAAAACACGGCAAAAATATATTCCCAAGAAGTTTCAGTAAAAAAACTCCAGACAGCATGAGCTGTGGAAAATTATAAGTCAGGGAGCTTTATACAATTTTTTACAGCGGATGCCATTGAAAACACGTTAAGTTTATCCCTCACAGCCTCGCTTTCATACCTGTCATGGCGCTGCTCGCTTTGAGGACCATGAATATTATGAAATATCAGGATTGCGCCATCGACCCATCAGAATCAAGTATTCCATAGGGAGGTGCGGTCAAAATTTGCATTCCATTTATTCCTAAGGGGGTAAAATTGACCCGCGAGGGAAGGATTTGTTACTTTTTTTTTTTATTTCAACAACATAAATGAATCCAGTCAATTTTATCAGTAAATAATATAATTTAAGCACATTCTTAAATTCAAAATAACTCCAATACATGCAATAACCAGCTCAAAATATCTCACATTGGGTCAATTTGGGTGTGTCTGCCGACCTCTTGTGGAAAAAAATAATATAACATGATATTTCATGACTCTTTCCACTAGATGGCCTTATAGCTCTATATGGAGCAAATGAGCTGTTCCGCTGGGTCCTAAAGTCAGTTTTTGAGTTTTCTCTTCGGTATGCATTCAGATGCACATGTGGACATTTAGAAAATATTTTATTTGGTAAAGTTTTAGCATTTTTAGTTTTAATTCCATTAATTCCTAAGGGGGTCAAATTGACCTGCGAGGGAAGGATTTGTTACTTTTTAAAATTTCAACCACATAAATGAATTCAGTCAATTGTGTATTCGTAGTTCAAGTGTGACAAAAGGTTTGGACCACTCCAATGAACACTAAATGTTTTTTACATTTAAAAAAAATGACCTGAGGGAAAGATGAAAACAACCATGTAGGAAGACACATCATGACCATATTCCAGGATGACAAAGTCAAGATTCATCAGGCTCAAATTGTGAAAGAATGGTTGGGAGGGAGCATGAAGAATCATTTTCACACATGAATTGGCACCTCCTTAATTTCAGGAGTCCCGACCTTAAATTAATTGAAATTCATTGTCAATACAAGATCTTGACCAAAAATGTATGAAAGTGAAAGTGACGTGACATGTAGCCAAGTACGTCCCATACTCTGAATTTGTGCTCTGCATTTCACACATCCAAGTGCACACACACAGCAGTGAGCATTGAACACACACACACCCAGAGCAGTGGGCAGCCATTTTTGCTGTGGCATCCGGAGAGCGATTGGGGGTTAGGTGCCTTGCTCAAGGGCACCTCAGTGGTGGGTAATGAGAATGTTCGTTCACTGCCCACACCTACATTTCCTACTGGTACTGAGACTCAAACCTGTGACCTTCGGGTTACAAGTCTCTCTAACCATTAGGCCACAACTGTCCCCAAATTGACACCTCTTGATGGAAATAAATGTTGTGATTGTTATTTCCATCAAGAGGTGCATCAATTTTTCGTCAAGATCTTGTATTGACAATGCAAAAGTCAAGCACTCTGTAAAGTCTCCTCCAGCACATCCCAAAGACTTTCAATGAATTTAAGGTCTGGACTCAGAGGTGCCAATTCATGTGTGAAAATGATTCTTCATGCTCCCTCCTTTCTTTCACAATTTGAGCCAGATGAATCTTGACATTATCATCCTGGAATATGGCCATGATGTGTCTTCCTACATGGTTGTTTAGGGTGTGTTCACACTTGGCATGTTTGGTTCGATTGAAACGTTAGTGCGGTTCAAAGTGTGAACGCTGTCATCCGAACCCTGGTGCACACTAAACAAGCGGACCGAGACTGCTGAAAAATGGGACTCTGGGTGCGTTCACACTTGTAGTTCGGTTCGCTTGGTTCATTTGGTCCGGACCAAAAAAGTAAACATTTTTTAGTCCTGGTCCGATTAGTGTTCAGATTAGCATTTTTATCACCAAACCTGTCCTTTTAGGGTCTCAACTTCCTGTTTTTGGTTCGTTTACATGTCTTTGGTCCGTGTTGCGTTCATATATCATTCGAACCGCACCAGAGTTCGTTTGGAAATGGACCGAGACCCATCTTTTCAGCGGTCTAGGTCCGCTTGTTTGGTGCGCACTAGGGTTCGGATGGCAGCGTTCACACGTTCAAATGAACCGCACTAACAGAGCAATCGCACCAGGGTTCGTTTTAATTGAAACAAACATGCCAAGTGTGAACGCACGTGCGGTTCAAATGATATATGAATGCAATATGGACCAAAGACATGTAAACGAACCAAAAACGGAACATGATGTCACATGATGCAACCCTAAAAAGGACAGAAGGCTCAAGAATACTTGTTTTTTTTCTCATCATAGTTGCAATGTTGCACATTACAGTTCGGTCCATACAGCTCTCACGAAATAAAGCAGACCAATCAGGTTGTGAACATATCCATATGCCTTAAGGTTCAGTGTTAAAATGCCATTGTGAACGCTATGCGAGCAGGACTAAATGTTTTTGTTGGGGTTTTTTTTGGTCCGGACCAAACGAACCAAGCGAATCGAACTACAAGTGTGAACACACCGAAATGAAAAGCTACACCCTCCATCAATTAGAACTGTTGCCAAACATATAACATGCTAGAAACATATTAATCACTGCAATGATGATCCAATCATTGAATCTTAATTATTTGCCTATTTAAATCCAAACAGTGAGGGGTTTTTTGGCCATGCAGTGTACATCACTACACTGTTAACAATATGCCTATTTTGCCAGCAGAATTTCACTGAAATAACACCAATGTGACCACACCTTAATAAGGCTATATCATTATTAAACACATTTTCATATTTCAATAGCTACCAAAGCAGTTGTACTAAACAAGGGTAGTGCTTACAAATTCTGTAATCTGAATGTCTTCATTGAAATCAATAAAGATATTGAATTAACGACTCTTGTTTCACTAAGCCAAAACAGATCAACTCTGGCATGGAAAGTGTGCGCAAATGGCTTTTGGCAGTAATGAATTCATCATATAGGCTACTATTCTGCTTGAAATGTCAGGATACTTATTGGCCGTCAGAGGTATAGCATAAAACCTCTCAATGAGTAATCTGAATCAGAATTAATTCATCATGTCATAGTGTGTTATATTCTGCTGTGTTGCCAAGTGATTTGATCTGTCCTTCGTTAGCTGTTAACCTTTAATCATGACTAATTTGTGCTGATGGAGGCTCTGGAGCTAGATTAGATTTTCCAAGGATCCTGTTTTAGTGGAATATGACATCAACTGCCCATTTCATGATATAAAATGAAAGATTCTGAATCTCTCTCAGGATTTTTGCCTATAAATTAATGAAAACCTTCACACCAATTGTAACATGTGGCCTATATTCCAGAAATGAAAGCTTGTACACAGATGTGATGGCTACACCTGAAAAGCAAGTGGCAAATGTGACCACATGGATAAAATTGGCCTTAATCAGTCTGTCACGCTGTGTCAGACAGTCAGGTAAAGGGATGTCAAAACCTAATTCTCTCAGGTCACAAGGTCCCATCCCTGCACTGAATCTAGCTGTCAATTAAATGATCTAATTATGCTTCCGATTGGATGCGTTTCAGAGTTTGTCAAGGTCTTTTAATGTTGATGTATTTGACCATGTGATGTGTAACCATTTGTATTATATCCTGAGATCTTTATATAGATTCGTTGAGGTAAAAACAGGAAATATACCTCTACCAAACATAAATGGTAAATATATGCCATGTAAGTGCACTTATAATATTACATTACAAGCAGTTGTTTAAGTCTGTGGTTTGATATTATGGAGGGAGTGTCTGTTGTTTTTCTGTCTAGTGTGCCCTCACCAGGACAAAAAGGAGACAACAGGTGATAAATACACAACAGCTTTGAGGCATCAGGCTGGTTTACACTTACATGACATGTTCAGTGTATGAAGTTCAACATGCTCCGAGACCAAACATACAAAATGTGTCTTTTTTATATATATGTGTCTATTCAAAGTTTTTCAAACAGAAAAAAAAAAATCTACCATGTGACCAGGGGCCCGTTTCAGAAAGGAGGTTAAGTGAAAACTCTGAGTATGTTAACCCTGAAATGAGGGGAACTCTGGGTTTTCTGTTTCAGAATGGGAGGTATGTCAAACCCGAGAAAGCAGGGTAAGTCAAGCCCATTTCTGAAAGAGAGGTAACTTATACTCAGAGTCAGTTACCAGGGTAACTTACTCTGTGAACCTAACCTGGTCGGGAGCAGGTTTTCTTCGGTAAACCCAGAGTTTCTTTCGGTCTCCTCCCCTTTTTAAAGCGCCAGCGGTGTTTAAATACTTCATTCATTCATTCATGCTGCACAAATGCTTTTCATACTGAGTATTTTTTCTTACCCTATTGGCAGATAATTTGCAAAATAAGAAAAATGCACTTAAATTAGCTTTTTTTGTCCCCCAGGAAACAAGACTAAATACTTATGTAATTTTTCTTATGTAGAAAATGCACATTGATTTAAGAATCTTTAGATATTTTGACTGGAAATTACAAGACAAAAGAAAAGCATTTTTTGCAGTGCCGGTACATTCATTCACTGCGGATATTTTCATCAAGAGGACACTGTCAAAATGACAAAAATAGCATCCTGAAGATGAGGAGGCTGCAATAATTTGTAGGGAGTTATATTCATGTCAGGAGATGTTTTTTGCTTGCTATATCCACATGCATATTTATTTGAGCAGTACCATGTTTTAATGATAGTTTTCTATATAATATCAGAGATGCAGAGCATATTAGTAAGGCTGCTGTATGCAGAGAGGTAAGGAAAGTTTGCCTCACTCTCACGTGAGCTCTTTCTGAATATGTTTGTGTCGTTTCCTGGGCACAAACCCATGAGAGCCATCAAAGAGGAGTGTCACAGGATTGCAGGTCAGTGGTGTAGAAATCAGGTTAAATGACATTCACTTCATATCTTGTTGCAACCTCTGGAAGTAACCTAATAATTATAATTTCCTTTAGGATTTCCAGTGTGGTTGGATGCATTGATACGCATATTCCCACCTTCCGAAAATGAAACAGATTACTATATGGAATGGAAGAATACCAGATGGAAAGGTAGTCTGAAATATATGCCATACACCACAGGTGTTAAATAAACACAAATGATTCACAATTTATTTGGTCATCTTTATTTGCTAAATACAAAAGCAACAGTTCTTTTTTTCCTGTTGGATTTTAATATTCTTCCACCATCTCCTCTTCTTCTGTCAGTGGTGGTGGTGCAGGTCCTCCCATCATTTTGCGAGCCTCTGCCTTCTTACTGTTGGCCTGAGTAGAAGTTAAATGTTAATTTCATTACCCTAATTCAGAAATGTAACAGGTTGGATTAGAGAACATTATGTGAAAAGAGCATTAGGCTATGTGGAAAAAGCTGCTGCACATTGAAAAAGACACTGAATGATATTTATTTAATATGTCAAATCTTTGTAAAGTCATGAAACGTACACCCATGAACCTTTTATGCTTAAAGCTTTACCTGATTGAATTATATTTTTATACTTCATTTTTAGCTGCTACTACATTCTTTTTTTCTTCTTTTGATACCATGAAAATGTATATTAGTTCAATAACTTACCGTTCTGCCAGTTTTCACATCTGATATTATAACAATGATTAAGAATTAACCTTACGTTTGACCCGGAAGTATGCAGACGTCTTTTTGTTGGGTGATGTTGCCATGGTGAATCGTAATTTCGGAGCTCCATTGATCATGGCTTTTCATAGTCGTGGTGCACGGGTTTAATTCAGAGTCAGTCTACTCAGAGTTGATTGAACTAACTCAATTCAGCTGTTCTGAAACCCAAAACTCAGAGTTTCCCATCTCAGGGTAAGTCAACTCAGAGTTTAAGTTTGAACTCAGAGTTGGTTGAACCTCCTTATTGAAACAGGCTGATTGTCCTATTGGAAAGTTGTCACAATGCTTATATCTCAGTAACTATAAGATTTTGATTTTGTTTGTTGGTTTTAATCGCCTTGCTGAATATATATTTTACAAGGCATTTCGCCTGTCTTCAGTGTCACATGATCTTTCAAAAATCATTCTAATATGCTGATTTGGAGCTCAAAAACATGTCTTATTGAAATTATGTTGAAAACAGTTGTGCTGTTTAATATATGTTTAAAACATGATACCATTCAATAGTCTGTAAAACAGAAATGAATATTGTTTATTCTGCAAGGACACATTAAATTGATCAAAAGTAACAGTAAAGACATTTGTGTTACAAAAGATTTAGATTTCAAATAAATGCTGTTCTTTTGATCTTTCTATTTATCATTGAATCCTGAAAAAAATATATAACATAAATATTAAGCAGCAAAATCTGTTTTCAACATTATAGTACATATATGTATGCTTTTCTTTAATAATAATGCGTATTGCATTGCACATATCCACTTTGCTGTAACTATCCTTGACGCTGTAACTAATCTTTAATCCTCAGGCAATGTGTTTCCCATGTATGTACACCAGGGGGCAGTTTTGCATAACACAGCAACCAAACAAAGTTGTAATAAAGGCCTTGCAAATAAAAACATAACAATCCAATATACATAACTTAATCAGAATCTGTCCACTTTTACGGTCATGTTCCAGTCAAAGTTACTGGTAGAGAATCTATGCATGTTGTAATAATATGGGTACATCGTTGGGAATCAATTTTGTGATTGTCACACATTAGACGTCAGTGACTTATTAAAGTTCTGCAGAGTAGTTAAAAATTCAATCAGTGACAGTTGAGCAATAGATGGGAGTGAACAATTTATCAATTACATTGTTCTTGTTTGAAATCTAAAACCTAGACAATCTTTCTCATTAATCAAGCTATATATTATCAAAAATTATTGTGAAAGAATGCTTTGATAATAATTGAAAAATTAATTGCTTGATATCTGCAGGGAAATAACACTTTGCAATATATTAATGACATTGCAGTTAGATTGAGAGCAAACTTTTTCTGAATTGCTAGTTTCCTCGCGACCGGAATGCTGTCTTGAAATACACTGTATCTGTGATAGTTTCCTTCTGATCTCATACATGTAATTGAGAAAAATTAGGAAATCTGGCAGTATGTCTCGGTTTGCATTTATCTTTGTACCTGATGTATGTACCTTTGTATCTATCTTTCCATGCTATTTTATATACACCAACACTGCCAAATTAGAATATAATTGAACAGCAATTCAAGTGCGGAAATTTCACAACAAACACATACAGCTGATGCAACTGGGATGATAAATCCAAACCAGATCCAGATTAACCATAAACCTCATACACCACAGAATATTGTGTCAGAAACATGATATCATATTATAACATATTACATCATATATATTCCCTCTAACAATTATCCCTCAACACCCATTTACTGTTTATTTTTTGCAAAGAAAGTATTTTTTGTACTACTTCTGCTCTTTATGATTATTGTGATATTTTTTATTGAGCATCCTTCCAGTCTTTGCATGTAAAACATGTCTTGCTCAGTGACAATAAAGAATTTCAAATGTTTATGCATGACTAACCTGTTTTATTGAATGGCTTTCTATAGCAATAAACCACACAGTGGCGGCCTGTTTCAAGATTTTTACTTACTGCAGTTACTTTATTAAGTAAAAAACAAATCAGTGTAAAACACAGAAAATATGTGTACGACCTGAGTTTATTGACTTTCACTTAATAAAGGTTATAGATCCCATTTAAAACCTTTAGCCATCATCTGCAGTGAAGGAACGTCAGATGTTTTATTTCAAAGAAAGGATCTGATCTCTTGCTGTTTTTTCATCATTCAGTAAAATATGATTTATATTTGTTGGCAAAGATATTGTTTCCCTGGTTACCATCCACAAAGGAATTTTCTTCCATCTCTTTATGTTGTCTCTTTATTTCTAAAGGCTGAAGAATATGAACATTATGAAAAGTATATTTCTGAATTTCATGAGCCCAGCTCAGTGATCTGAAATCACGACAGAGCTCTGATCGTGTGTTCTGTCACTCCACTAAAAGACAGATGTTTTAGATGCATCTGTCCTTGGTATAGCAAATTGAATTTGCCAATAATAAATATTATCCCACACCATTGGTTCAGAAATAGGTCCGTATATTACTTACATGCAGCTCATTTCATTCTGATCTGCCTGTGTCTTTTTCCTGCAGGTACAAAATAATGAGGGCATTTGAATATTTGAGCCACACACCGATAAAGCAATTCTTTCACCTGTGATCTCTTGTGTTTGGTCATTAGCATAATTTATTACATCATGTAGTCTGTGAGAATACCTACAATAGGATCATGTATGTGTTTATTTCCTCAGTGAGTCAGATGTTTTGCTATCCCTTCCATCTCTGCTAAATGGGAAGGTGCCATTTAGGCAGGTGTCACATCCATTATTCATGTCTCCCACGCCACCAACAAATTTCTTACCTGACACTTCACTTCAATTAGCTCTGAAAATGTCTCCTTTTTTGTCGCAGTGTGTTTCAAACTCAAAAGCACTCTACAGAGCTCCATTTGCAGCCAACTGAGCCTTTGGTCTGTCAATCTCTTGTCTGTGTATTCATGGATTTCAAAACACATTCTCTAATGTTTAAGTGCAGCAAGATAGAACCAACAGCTAAATAAAATAAGGTACAGTTGATTCCCACAGATATCTTAATATGAATACTCACAGCCTGAAGCATCTTCATTGAAGGTGAATGAGATTAGATTTGAATACAGCTGAATCCTTCAACGGCTGAATTATTTTATTAAAGGCCCGGATATTAGGCAATATATCTACTGCTCTTCATCTGTTTTTCAGTATTTTGATCAAGATCGCTTCTATTTATATTGCTATTTCTGCCCGTAATGATGAACACTTCATATATAAGTGGGAGCTTCAGACATGGATGGGACTGAATGAAAATCCAAGCTCTTTACAGATGTCAAGTGGCCCAATATAATTTGCACCCACATTATAGGGGAAATAAGTACTGTTGATCCATCATTTAAAAATTCTAAAAGCAGAGATGACTTCAGTCAAAGTCTCACAGTTGGAAATGTTCTGGCTTGGTCATCAGCTAAAATTGATGAGAACATATCAAACAAAAATTCATAAAGTTTATCAGTGGAGCTGTAATATATCATTCCCATATTCACTCTACTCAAAACAGAGACATTAGGTCATTAGGTGTTTATTAATTTTAACAAGCTATATCTTTCAGATTAACACATGACAGTAACACAAACCATCTGTACCGCGTCTGAATATGTCTGCACTGTAATTAGGAACAATAATAATCTACAATGAATAACATTAGTTAGGTTAACGTGACCAAAATGGTACAGTCTAAACAAAATGTACAATGTGCTTGTAAATTAAAATGCAACCAAATCCTAAAACAGATCTATAGGAGAAAGCTTAAATCATCAACAATATGTTACCAAAGAGATGCCAACTACTGCCTGTAGCTCTGGGTCATTTTCTCTCCTAAAGGAGATGATGTCCCATATAACTACATATAACAACACTCACTGTATACTCAATTCTCAGAAGTCTGAAGTTAAGTGAGAATTTGATACCTGCCCCAAAATAAATAAATACTCAAATGTTTTTATTTGAGTTTAACATTAAAATATAAAAACGTAAAAATCATTAAAATAAAATAATCTCTTATATTATGTATATCTTGCAGTTTTATATATACTGTTCAAATTTTGGGGTCGGTAAGATTTTTCAGTGTTTTTAACACATTTATTGGATCAAAAAAAAGGTAATATTGTGAAATATTATTACAATTTGAAATAAATGTTTTCTATTTTATTATATAGGCCCATATTTACATATATTTATAATGTAATTTATCCCTGTGATGGCAAAGCTGAATTTTCAGCATCATTACTCCAGTCTTCAGTGTCACATGACCCTTCAGAAATCATTCTAATATGCTGATTTGGTGATCAAAAACATTTCTTATTATTATCAAAGTTGAAAACACTTGTGTTGCTTAATATTTTAGTGGAAACCGTTACACTTATTTACAGGATTCTATCAAAAGACCAGCATTTATTTGAAAAATAAATCTTTTGTATAATTAAATGTCTTTACTGTCACTTTTGATTTAATGCACCCTTGCTGAATAAAAGTATACATTTCTCAAGATGCTCATTTTATACTCATTCTACTGAAGAAGCCACATAATGTTTAAAAATGAGTTCAGTTGAAACTAATCTCACATGTCACACTGTAAATATAAACTGACTGTCAAAAGCCAGAAGCAGTCTATATTCATTTAATGCAGGGGACAGACTGACATTATTGCCGAGTGTTCTTCACTGTAGACACTGGGTCAAATGGTCACTTTTCCTGGCATTAAAAGCCCAGACATCATTCTGTTTGTGAATCTGTGCTTTGTGAAGAGCTCAGATAACCACACTTCCCCAAATCTTAAGGTTGGTTTAAACTGGCATTTGTGGCGAGGTCAAGATTTCAGCTATCTCTCAGCGCTGGCGGGAGAAGAGATTCCTGAAAGCGTTATTGTAGTTCTTGTTGAAGGCTGTGTAAATGAGCGGGTTGAAGAAGGAGTTGGAGTAACCCAGCCAGAGGAAGACACTCTTCCATATCGGTGGGATGTGGCAGGAGCACAGCGGAGTGATGAGCTCGGTGAGGAAGAAAGGGATCCAGCACAGGACGAACACTCCGATGAGGATGCCCACCATCAGAGCCGCTCGCTTCTCCTTCTGTTCTCGCCACGTCTCACTGTCGGTCTGAAATGTCACAGTTGCATGGCGCACCGTGAACACCATCTGAGGCTGTTGCCTGGAGGCCTCTTTGACCTGAGGGAACAGATTGAGCATTACTGCTGTGAGTGGATCAGTCAGGAGCATAGAACGTGATCAAATAAACCACAGTACGTAGTTTTAAATTGATCATTTAATTCCTCAATATTCCATGTTTCCTCATACAGCTCATACAGTCTTGCTCAAAAGTTTACGCACCCCTTGCAGAAGCTGTGAAAATGTGAATAATTTTAACAAAATAGAGAGAGAACATACAAAATGCATGTTATTTTTTTATTTAGTACTGTCCTGAATAAGATATTTTACATAAAAGATGTTTACATATAGTCCACAAGACAAAAAAAATAGCTGAATTTATAAAAAATGACCCCGTTCAAAAGTGTATGTACCATTGATTCTTAATACTGTGTGTCGTTCCCTGATGATCCACGGCTGTTTTTTTGTTTTGTGATGGTTGTTCTTGAGTCCCTTGTTTGTCCTGAGCAGTTAAACTGCTCAATGTTCTTCAGAAAAATCCTTCAGGGCCTGCAAATTCTTCAGCTTTCCAGCATCTTTTGCATATTTGAACCCTTTCCAGCAGTGACTGTATGATTTTTGATCTTTTCACACTGAGAACAACTGAGGGACTCAAACACAACTAATACAAAAGGTTCATTCACATTCACTGATGCTCCAGAAGCAAACACGATGCATTAAGAGCCAATTCATTTTAATTTGAAGATCAAGGTAAACTGTACTTAATTTGTCTCTCAGGAAACATGTAAGTATCTTCTGTTGCTTCCGGAGGGCAGTACTAAATGAAAAAAAACTGATATTTAAACAAAATAAGAACAATTTGGACATCATCCTGTTCAAGTTTTCACCCCCCAGCTCTTAATGCATCGTGTTTCCTTCTGGAGCATCAGTGAACGTTTGAACCTTTTTTAATAGTTGTGTTTGAGTCCGTCAATTGTTCTCAGTGTGAAAAGATGGCTCTCAACATCATACAGTCACTGCTGGAAAGGGTTCAAATATGCAAAAGATGCTGGAAAACTGAAGAATTTGCAGGACCTGAAGGATTTTTCTGCTGTCCAGTTTAACTGCTCAGGACAAACAAGGGACTCATGAAAAACTATCACAAAACAAAAAAAACAACAGTCGTGGATCATCCAGGGAACGACACACAGTATTAAGAATCAAGGGTATGTAAACTTTCGAATGGGGTCATTTTTTATAAATGCATTTATTTTATGTTATGACTATATGTAAACCTATTTTATGTAAAATATCTTATTCAGGACAGTACTAAATAAAAAATAACATGCATTTTGTATGATCTCTCTTATTTTGTTAAAATTATTCACATATTCACAGATTCTGCAAGGGGTGTGTAAACTTTTGAGCAAGACTGTATGTGAGCCTTATAGCAATGGAATTTACATATTAAATTTTAAATATTTACACTAAAGTTCAAAAGTTTGGGGTCAGTAAGTTTTTTTAATGAATAAAAGAAGTCTCTTATGTTCACCAAGGCTGCATTCATTTGATCAAAATACTGAAGATATGCAGTAATTTTGTTAAATATTATTACAATTTAAAATGTCTGTTTTCTATTTAAATATATATTAAAATGCATTTTATGTGATGGCATTTTCAGTCTTTAGTGTTACATGATCCTTCAGAAATCATTCTAATATGCTGATTTGATGCTTAAGAAACATTTCGTATTATTATCAATGTTGAAAATTGTGCAGCTTAATTTTTTTGTGAAAAGCATGACACATTTTTTGGGGATTCTTTGATGAATAGAAAGTTCAAAAGAACAGCATTTAATAGAAATGGGAGTTTTTGTAACAATGCAAATGTTATTACTGTCACTTTTGATCAATTTAATACATCCTTGCTGAAAAAAAGTATTAATTGTTACTGATCCCAGACTTTTGAATAGTGTATGCATATTCAGATTCTTAAATGATTTCATTACAATGAAAAACAACAACATAAAAACAGTCTTCAAAGAAAACCAATCCAATGATTCCAATCCAGGACATGTTGACCCCGCTCATGCAGGTTTTGTTGAGTCATTTCTTCTATAGGGTTAAGATAACATGATGTAAAATTGCATAGAACTTCTGCAGTATTGAAATGGCCATGAAAATAGCCATTTAAGCATAAGCTTTTAAACCCTTAAAGTTTTTGTGTCAAACCTTTGACAATCACTCCTAAAACCAATGAAGTAGAACAGGATGGTAATAGAATGGAAAATAATGTGGAATTTATCTAAGGAAGGTGTCAGGATTACTATTCGCTAAAGTGTTGTGACATGCTCAGAGATTATACAAGGCAATAGAGCAAGCTAATGGGACATTCAGGTTCAATTGCCTATTGAATTGCTGTCTAGTAACGTTCTGTAGAATAATGAAAAGTGGATCTGAATCAATAGAATACAATCTGCAATTTCAAAATATTGAGAAAGAAATTCTCTGCACAGTACAGTCTGTGTAAAATTAAAATGCCAGTACATTGGTGTGTGCAGGATAAAATGTTGCAGTATTAAGAAAAAGCATATCACAACATACAGTATCATTTATACCTCTCCAGCCTCTGCAACTGGAGTGATGGTGCTGGTCCTCTTTGATCCAATACGGAACTTAGCAGCTTTGTATATCTTCCAGTAGACAAACAGCACAACACAGAGAGGCAGATAGAAGGCCCCAAATGTGGAAAAGATGGTGTAAGACGGCTCCTGGCTCACCTGGCACTCCATGTCCTCCTCTGAATACGTCTCACCCCAGCCAAACAGAGGGGAGAGGGAAATAACAGACGAGAGCAGCCAGGTCAAACCAATCATCCCATTGGAAATCTTCTTCCTGGTCTTCAGTGTGTACTCCAGGTGGCGCGTTATGGACCAGTAACGGTCAAGGGCTATTGCGGTCACGTTCCAAATGCTGGCTGTACAGCACAGGACGTCGAAAGATATCCAGACTTGGCAGAGAGCTCGGCCCAACTTCCATCGCCGACCGTTGATCTCATGGACCAGACCGAGAGGCATCACCAAAGCAGCCACCATAACATCAGATATGGCCATGGAGGCCACCAGGTTGTGGGGCACACGGTGGAAAGTTCTGACTCTGAGAATTGTGACTAGGACGAGCATGTTCCAGAAAAATGTAGCCACCACAAGCATTGCCAGCAGGGTGAACGTCAAGACGCTGAACACTGTCTGTGGCCTGTAGACATTTCCATATTCTGAGCTTTGATTAAAGGAGCTGTTCTGGCTGACACCAGCCATTTTATTGAGTGCGCTTTTGTCCACTTTACACCACTTACAAAATAGCCAGAAAGAACTTCACTGGACTGCTACAGCTGTATAAAAAGTGAGAAAATAGTCATTGTAAAAAAATTGCAGCTTCTGCACAGATATTTGATTTTGTAAACTGGAAAAAAAAAATAGTGATAATCAACATGATAATTGGAAACTGAACATTTGCTTGTAGATTCGGCTATGAAATTATACAATGTACGGTAACACTTTATTTTACAGTGTCATTGTTACATGTACTTACCATAGTAATAACAGTAAATTATGCATAATTACATGCAACTAACCCTCAACCAAACCCTAACCCTACAGTAAGTACATGTAGTTACTTAATATTACTCAGTACTTAAATATATAATTACACTGTAACAATGACACTTTAAAATAAAGTGTAACCCAATGTACCATTTAGACAAGAGAGAAGAGAAGAGAAGAGAAGAGAAGAGAAGAGAAGAGAAGAGAAGAGAAGAGAAGAGAAGAGAAGAGAAGAGAAGAGAAGAGAAGAGAAGAGAAGAGAAGAGAAGAGAAGAGAAGAGAAGAGAAGAGAAGTTGCTGTAAGAGGGAGGGGAAGTTATTTTGATGAAAAAATATGAGGGCACATGAATTCGTAAAAAATAATTACGTGCACTGATAAATCATTTAGGCTTATATTAAATACTGCAATAGGTCTATTCCATAAAAACTAAGAATTGTCAATTTTGACTTAATGGAGACTTTAAATTAGATTGCACTGGCCAGAACATGGTACTGTTCTGCTTGTAGCTTGTAGTGCGATGACATACTGGATTAAATCATAGTAGACACTTGATTTCCCCCCTAAATTGGTTCAGCTCAAACTCAAGATTTCATTACTCATGTCAGTCACAGTGCTGATTGCCAATACAATAAATACTAACCATTAACTCTACCATACACCCTAACACCTTAACCTGGTTTGGGGAAAAAAACATGCATCCATTACGTATTGGATTTATGTACCTACATCATTGCACTACAGACTGCAGCGAGGACATCTTAAATCTGACCACCATTGTCCAATCAGAATATTTCAGAGAGCTGTGTAATAAATGTTACCTGTTGTGCTAGTCTTACCACACCTAGATGACACAGAAAGACATTTACCACAGTTCCGTGTCAGCTGACACTGTGTAATAAAAATCTGATGTGTGAACAGTATTTTTTAGCTGAAATGACATGCCAGAGAAAATATGCCATTCACCATCTCTGGTGTGGCAGGGCTGACTTTGAAATGGCAGAATAAGGAAGATTCACGGTGGAAACATGTCAAAGTAGCTGACAAGCAAATTCTGTGTAACACTTCACCTTGGTGAAGCCATTATAGCCCAATGGCAGAGAGGTACAGACAAGGTGCTGTCATGATTGTTAAATAGTTATTTTAAGTTAAGAAAGAGCCAATTTATTTCCCCCCATCTGCCCATGATCAGAAGTTCAGAAAGCTTCAGAAACATACTATTTTGTGCAACCATTTGTGCTGATAATTAGATGTAACACTTCTCCTTCACAAATTGGATTCTGGGTGGATTGTGGACTCTTAACTGATCCTTACTTCAACTGCTCTATTTTAATGATCAAAGTATTAGCATTTTGATATGCATCTTGCTGGGAGCAAAATCTAATGAAGTCTTTGATAATTTATTCATATTTAATGTGAGCGAAAAGCTTAAATCCATATTTTTACTACAGGTGCTTACATCAATATTTTAGAACAAGTATTCCTTCATGACACTATTTTCATCATGCTTTGTGACTCCATAATGAATCTGCCACTATGACTGGAATCTGTTCAAGTAGCTATTGTTCGAAAGCGTAATTGAGCTTTCGAACAATGTCTGTGTGAACACTGGCCAAACTGATTAAGAATTCATGTATGGCTTGGGGAAATTCATAAGCAGAAACAATACACATCAATCAAACAGAAGGGATAAAATACAGGCAGATTGGTGACCAAAAGAGCTTTAATCTACCCTTGCCTTAAGGGTAAGCAGTGGATAAATATATGCTTGATGTATGTGAAACATTAAAATATTCAGAACACCTCAAGCTTGAACGTGCGCATACAAAATATATCAATAAAAAATTTTGGTCTATGGCCTAAATCAGCTCCTAAAGGCCAATTCACACTGCACTGACAGACGCCGGCAGTCACCAGATTACAGTACGTCACCTCTCAGATATTCCAAGACTCGAAAAATGTTCAATTGGCGAAAACGAGAGCCGACCAACGGTGACAGGGGTAACACAATGATCAGACAAAACCTGATGAAGGGTCTGTTGCCGTCTGTCAGTGTGGTGTGAATTGGCCTTTTAGTGTATCACTGTTCTACTAGACAGTGTTTTAGAAATTATATGCATGTGTGGGAAGTTAGGACTTTCATAAACCACATAATTTCCTTTAATCAATTATGAGACATCCAAAAGATGTGTCATCCGCTCTCACATAATGCCCTCATATTTGAATCATTACTTTAATGGCAGTTAAAACAGTGCAGCGTCGGAGGGCTCATCCTAATCACACTGGCACTTCTCTTCACAGTGGATTCCTTCAAATAGGTGACATGGGTTCATTTAACTGCTTTTACAGACCTGCTCAATAACACAATGCTCCTTCACACTGTTTTGGCAAGTAGCCTGCACTGTAAAAAAATAAATGTAATTGTACAGGTAATGGTCTGTATTTTTTTACAGAATTTTCCCATTTTGTCATTATACAACGAAACGCCTGTTGTTTTACAGATATTTGCTGTAATTTAAATTTCGACTATTAAATTTACAGGGAATTGCTTGTATTTTGGTATTACATCAAATTTCTGTTTTTTAAGAGGAAATTTTCTGTATTTTTACAGAATAATGTGTAATTTTACATAAAATTTTGATTAATATTTTACAGATTTTTTATGTAAAAATAGAAAAAAGGAAACGAATGTATAACTACAGAAATCAGCAGTCATTCAACATGTTTTTCTTACCATTTAAGATAATGTGTTGATTAAAGTGAGTTTTTTAGGCTAAATAATAGTATTTGTACATACAGTATAGGCTTACGTGTACTATAAATTTATGTATTGTTTATTTTACTAATCTTTTAACCTTGTCTTGCAAAAAGATGCACTGACTAATTCTCCCCCTAAATTTCCTAACCCCATCTATTATTCATGTACATTTTATGGTTTTCCAAATCGAGTTGCAAATGCGCAGCTTTGTGTGTGTGTGCGTGCGCGGGCGCGATGCAGATTCAAATTTGCCGCCGGTTACTTTTCCGTTAGTTACGCCCACAACAGTTCGCGGAGACTAGAGGCTCCCTAGAGGTACAGTGATGGTAGGGCGGGTGATTTGAATTTATTTTAGGCTACGCTCGTGAAGTGGATCGTGAGATTAACTGCGGTGTAAAGCAATCTTAAAGAGCAGCCGTGAGCAGGAGCATTGAACACACATTCGGAACTGTGTGAGGAAAAATAACGCGCCATTGCAGCGAGAATGTTTCATCAACTACAGCGACCTTTGACGAGCAGAGTCAGCGGACATCATACCAACCGATCACTGGCTGAGGTAAGAGTCTCATTCTATGATATTTATATCGTGTGGATGCACATTTGTGTTGTTGATTGTTTTAAAGCTATTGTTAGCATTTCTAATCGGTGTTCAGTGTTGAAGGTATTTTTGGTATAAAAATACGTGTGAGAGTGGAATTTGTAGCTGTAGAGCATATACACACATGTGTATCAATAAATTTGAAGTCACAGAGAAAAATCTTTTAGGAGTTGTAAACTTGTAGATTTTTTTTCTCACCTACAAACACAACACAACAGTTACACCTTCACACATTCTTCACTGCAGGTGCACAAATCCTATTCTACGAATCACACATGAAGAAACTCATACGCTCACATTTTTGCTACAGTTGCTGCAGTGAATATGGTGCAAAACGCATTCACACACCCGTATCAAAAATGTGAAGTCACGGACAAATTCTGCACATCCGCAAATTAATATGTGAATCCATGCAATGAGAGTTGCACACTTGTAGAATATTTGGTAACAAATGCATTACTTTTCTTGGATATTTTTCTAACACAATCACAAGTCCAATTACTACAACTGCTTGAATCTGCTGCTCCGAGTCTCAAACGCAGTTATTTCGTCTTCAAATGACAAGTTCCGCGCGCTCTCACTTTTGCACCATATACTACGTGAAATGTGGAGCAAAAGTGATTTGTGCATCTGTGAGGCAGCGGCAGGCACTGTTCAGAGAGCAGAGAATTTCGGCCAATCAGAAGAGCTCGTTTTAAGCCGGTGGCGCGCAACCGAGAAAGGGGGGGAAAAAAAACATGAGCAACCATCTCCCGAGCAGTCGATGTTAAGTACCAATAAAGGTATGTTTTTTTTCTCTCCCACCCCCCGCAATCACTCACCGTTATACATTTAAGTAGTTTTAATATGTGCGCTGGTCGGCTAAGTTGGTGATCATTGTTTCTTAGTTGGGTTAGCCTTTCTTGTTTCACAAAATGGAAGTTACGCTAACGCTAGCCTATCTGTACTGTTAAGTTTGCTATCCAATCAGCTCATAATTAAAGATACTCTAATATTAAACGATGTATTCCTTATATTCTCTTCTGCTTTACCTTCCAGAAAAATGACAGAACAGGGTGGCTCTACCATGTGTACCATGTTTATCTTGTTTTTTGTTTGGTTTTTTTGTTTTTTTAGGAATTTATAGGAATACCATATAGGCTTTATAAAATGTTAATTAACCTGCTCTGTGACTCACTGGAGCTTCCATTTAGGCCTACTGGGCAAATAAAATCCCTTTACTTTACTATGGTATTCCTATAAATGTTATCATCCACCAAAAACAAGCCAAGCCAAACCAAACCAAAAAACAAGATAAACATGGTACACATGGTAGTCTTACAGTGGGTGCATAAGTTACTTGATATGATACTGACCTGCGAAGACCCACCCTGTTCTGTCATTTTTCTGGAAGGTAAAGCAGAAGAGAATATAAGGAATACATCGTTTAATATTAGAGTATCTTTAATTATGAGACGATTGGATAGCAAACTTAACAGTACAGATAGGCTAGCGTTAGCGTAACTTCCATTTCGTGAAACAAGAAAGGCTAGCTCAACTAAGAAACAGTCCTTTTCAGGACTCTCAATTTTTATCAAAAGTTTGGAGTGAGATTGTATCTGTTAGGGGAGGAGCCACTCATATTTGCAGCAGCGGCCCCTCTGCCCCACCCAATTCTCTCAAGTTTATGCTTGAATTTTACCTATTGTTCATAAATGACCAGCACAAATAGAAGTTATGCCACTTGTTGACTGAAGTGTCTGTTCTTTGG
The DNA here is from genome assembly GCA_039654105.1 of Coreius guichenoti. Classification (NCBI taxonomy): domain Eukaryota; kingdom Metazoa; phylum Chordata; class Actinopteri; order Cypriniformes; family Gobionidae; genus Coreius; species Coreius guichenoti. The sequence continues at coordinate 38,974,052 of CM077175.1, read as the reverse complement.
CCTGATGCCCTTTACTTTTTACATGCCTGTTCACATCTGTCACACCTTGATGGGCACATGAGTTCTCCTGTCTGCAGTAGTAGGAGCTGGTTGTGCCTATGGTGATGAACGGCCATGTGGTTGACCACTCACTTTTAAAAGTACACCTATAGGTGGGCTGCTCCACTTAATGCTTTCTTCTTCACTGTTTTGTCCACTGACTCATCCACTGTCTCCACTACTGTCTCCCTTGCTGTCTCCTCCACCGCTTCTGCCTCCACCTCTTCCACTGTCTCCTCCTCTGATCTGGCAACCTTTTTAGGGGGCTGACCCTTTGGTACCCAGAATGAAATAATACTCTTTTGCTTTTTCCCTGACATCTTTAATCAGACAAATGCAATGATTAAATGTATGCATTACCAGGATATAAAACATTACTGAAATGATAGCCATGGCGATCTGCTTTAAGAGATGTAGTCTTAACATAGCTGAAAAGAGTATTAATGAAATAAAATAAAATACATCTCCAGTACTTGACTTAATGATGTTTTATTAACGTAGTTCGGGAGGAACACATCAAAATAAGCTACTCAAGTGTCACCAGCTGTCTACAATCAGTAATCAACAAATACTCTAGTATCACCAGCTGTCTACAGTCAGTAATCAACATATCTACCCAATCAGCACGAAGGCAAGCCATATATAATCACAGTCAAACTCACCTAATGATTCTCTAGTCTTCAGACTGTAGAGAATCAGACTGTAGGGGGGGGGGGGTTTTAAATAAACCATTTAGGGTTTATTTTTGCATGTGGATTTGTGGTAACATCCACATGCAAAGTAATTACAATTAATAAGTAACAAGTAATTAAAATAATTACAGCTGAGACCACTGATATCTCCTCATTAGCATGCTAAGGCCAATGTTAACTTTTTTTATCTATAGCATTTGTTATGAAAAATAGCATCCTACACATAGAAACTATAGCCACAACATGCCACAGTTGTAATATAAATCTTTAGTGAAAAATCTATCCCCTTAACTGATAATCTATTATAAATTCTACAACAAGTTAGTCAACATTTACCATAATAAATACAATAGAATGTGAATTCTAGTAAAGGTGGTCATGAGTAGTTTAAAACGCTTATTTTATGTTGGTGCAGGATGATGTTTTCTCAGACTCAGTGTTGCGATAGGAACGGCTGGCACAACTCATCACACTTTTGGAGCGTGCTGGTGAACGCGCGCAGAGTTTACGGTGATTCGCGTGCCATGCATGCACAATTAAATAAACCGGGCCTCAGTCATGTTGCGCAGATAATTGGTCCGTTCCGTTCGTACGGGAACTTGGTGCTTATAAAAGCTCAGAAAGCGCAATGTATATAATTAATAGCCTGATTCATGTTTCCATTAACCAAATATTGGGGGGTTGTACTTGCTTTGAATTGTATATTAATTGTACAATTGTCCATTAATTGTTCTATATAGAGGGACAAGTTATCCCTTCTCAGCGTCTAGAAATACAAGGTGTGGCGTGTGAGCGTGTGAACTGGTTGAAATGCGTGTCTCATGGTGAATGCGTGAGACTTGAGAGGTTGACATCGCCTGCTCTGGAGATGGTTGCTCATGTTTTTTTTTCCCCCTTTCTCAGTTGCGCGCCACCGGCTTAAAACGAGCTCTTCTGATTGGCCGAAATTCTCTGCTCTCTGAACAGTGCCTGCCGCTGCCTCACAGATGCACAAATCACTTTTGCTCCACATTTCATGTAGTATATGGTGCAAAAGTGAGAGCGCGCGGAACTTGTCATTTGAAGACGAAATAACTGTGTTTGAGACTCGTAGCAGCAGATTCAAGCAGTTGTAGTAATTGGACTTGTGATTGTGTTAGAAAAATATCCAAGAAAAGTAATGCATTTGTGACCAAATATTCTACAAGTGTGCAACATTGCATGGATTCACATATTAATTTGCGGATGTGCAGAATTTGTCCGTGACTTCACATTTTTGATACGGGTGTGTGAATGCGTTTTGCACCATATTCACTGCAGCAATTGTAGCAAAAATGTGAGCGTATGAGTTTCTTCATGTGTGATTCGTAGAATAGGATTTGTGCACCTGCAGTGAAGAATGTGTGAAGGTGTAACTGCTGTGTTGTGTTTGTAGGAGAGAAAAAAAATCTACACGTTTACAACTCCTAAAAGATTTTTCTCTGGCTTCAAATTTATTGATACACATGTGTGGATATGCTCTACAGCTACAAATTCCACTCTCACACGTGTTTAGTTGTTTTGCACCAAAAATACCTTCATAGTTCAGTCACATAACTGGCGTTGAGAGTAAAACACTGAAAATTGCAGCAGGCGTCTTTCAATTTTCCATCTGTTTTAAACCTAGAAAGATTAGTTATTCATAATGTTTGAAAGGTTGTTTATATGTGGTAGTAATGTTACCGCCATTATTTCAATCTCTTTTGAAACGATGAACTATCGATGAACTAACGATGAACTATAGGCCTAACGTTATACAGGCAAGCAGATGAGACTAAAATACGAACATAATAAAATGCATATTCTGAGCGCATCTGCTTACAAACCGGTACAGTATGCGCATATTGATCTTTTAATAATAATCTTTTTTTTTGATGCCATAAGGAAATTGTCATTGCATATTGAATCATAGGATACATTGGATAACGTTAGTAGGTTATGAAAATTGCGTCGATCCAGATGAATGGACAGTTACACCCCTAGATAGCAATATGATGCAGCTAAGTCAAAGTAATATAATTTTACTTTAATTATAAATACTATAAATTTAGCTAAAATCACACGGCAGCCGAAAATATAACTGTTAGCCTTTCCTGCTCAGCTTCCAGATCACAGTAGGTTAAGGTTTTGTATTGTCTCAGTAAAACATATTCTGGCATGTTTGTAATAGACCAAATTTTTATTTGTATTTATTTATGTTTATTTTTTTGTGATTTCAGGTCATGTGGAAAAACTGGAGATCTACAGCAGATGAGCATTGCCATGCAGGTGTGGAATGAGTGCACTGTTCTTCTCATTCAACAAATTCTTTGTTTACATCTTTTCATGCAGCTATTTTGTACAGTATTTTTGTTGTAATTGTAACTAGAATCATTCAGAAACATGGGTTTTCCTATCACTGCTATCCTGACACATCTCTAGCCTTCATTCCAGCCGGATGATCAGCCGGTAGCTGCTCGCATCTCAGCCTGCTTGATGGAAATTTCCGACCTTCACCTGGATGACCTTTACCTTCAACTCAACCTTGCCAAGACGGAAGTGCTCGTGGTTTCAGCCAGCCCATCCTTTGTGTTATAATTGATCAGTTAAACTTCACAGACCACATTGCTAGAACTGGCCGATCTTGCAGATTTGCATTGTACAGCATTGGGATGATCAGGCCATTCCTATCGGAACATGCTACACAACTTGTCATCTAAGCTCTTCCAAGTTCCAGATTGGACTATTGTAATGCTCTCTTGGCCACTGGCATCAAAGTCAAGGCACTGATGTTTGCTTACAGAACAACAACTGGCTCTGCACCCCTACACCTAAACTCACTGCTTCAGATTTATACGCCCTCTAGAAGCTTGCGTTCTGAAGGTGAATGGCGCATTGTGGTGCCATCCCAAAGAGGCACAAAATCACTTTCACAGACCTTTACCGGGACTGTTCCATGCTGGTGGAATAACCTGACTAACTCCAACCATTTTCAGGAGACTGCTAAAGATGCATCTTTTTGTGAACACTTGACCCATTAAAACTAGCTCTTTTCTGTTTAACTAAAAAAAAAAAAACTGTGCTAGACTAACTAGATATTGTCACTGCACTTATTGCTGCTTCCATACTCCTAATTTGTAAGTTGCTTTGGATAAAATGTAATTGTATATGTATAAAATAACAAATGCAATGTTACAGTATAAAGATATACAGATAAATATAAAGATAATTGTCTTTTAATGTAGATATTTTTGCATATTCTAGATCAGGGGTGTCCAGTCCTGCTCCTGGAGGGTCACTGTCCTGCAGAGTTTAGCTCTAACCCCAATTAAACACACCTGAACCAGCTAATCAAGGTCTTACTAGGCATACTAGAAACTTCCAGACTGGTGTTTTGAGGCAAGTTGGGGCTAAACTCTGCAGGACAGTGGCCCTCCAGGACCGACTTTGGACACCCCTGTTCTAAATGATATACTAAGCTTGTATTTCCTATAATTCAAGTAACTTGACATATAATGTGTTATGTACAATGACTAATACTGTAAATGTGCAGGTTCCTTTGATTAAATGTATTCTGTACTATATTTTGTAAATTTAACAGAAATTGGCTGTAAAGGTTGCTATTTTTTATGTATAAGTAGGCCTACTTAATTTAGAGGTTGAAGTTGTGAGTGGTTCTGTAAAAATAAAGATTAATACTGTATTTACAGTATTTACATGCAAACATTTGTTTTTGAATTTATGTGCTTACTGCATTTTTATAAATAATATCTTAGTTATTGTACATGGAAAACCTATATTTTAAAAGTAAATTACTGTAGATGGACAGAGCAGCTTTATAAAATAACTCATTAAAACCTTAAAATTTGCAGAGATTAACTTGAAAATTAGTTGTTTTATGTGTAATTTGACAATTTATCCACAGTTTAATAAATGATTATTAACAGTAATATACTGTAATTTAATTAATTTTGACTGTAAAGTCTATTCTGTATTTTTAAAGTTTTTGCATGTAATTTTGTGAAATGGTTATTTGCTGTAATTTAACGGAATCCGTCTGGAAACTCTGCTGCCAGACTTAGCGTTTTTTTACGGGATTTTTTCACAAATGTTTGTTGTTGTATGCATATGTAACAAACCTACAGCACTTCTTTATAGTTCTCATTTTTCAAGGTGCCCTCAGTAAGTTTTAACTTAGTACCACTGGTTTTAGACTTTTTAAAGACACCTATGCTGATGCATAAAGTTTGCCACTTCATGTTTTTTTCCTGTCTCACACATTTACACCGATCAGGCATAACATTATGACCACCTTCCTAATATTGTGTTGGTCCCCCTTTTGCTGTGGTATCTGGCACCAAGATGTTAGCAGCAGATCCTTTAAGTCCTGTAAGTTGCGAGGTAGGGCCTCCATGGATCGGACTTGTTTGTTCAACACATCCCACAGATGCTCGATTGGATTGAGATCCGGGGAATTTGGAGGCCGTCAACACCTCAAACTCATTGTTGTGCTCCTCAAACCATTCCTGAACCATTTTTGCTTTGTGGCAGGGTGCATTATCCTGCTGAAAGAAGCCACAGCCACCAGGGAATACCGTTTCCATGGAAGGGTGTACATGGTCTGCAACAATGGTGGTACGTGTCAAAGTAACATCCACATGGATGGCAGGACCCAAGGTTTCCCAGCAGAGCATTGCCCAAAGCATCACTCTGCCTCCGCCGGCTTGCCTTCTTCCCATAGTGCATCCTGGTGCCATGAGTTCCCCAGGTAAGCGACGCACACGCACCCGGCCATCCACGTGATGTAAAAGAAAACGTGATTCATCAGACCAGGCCACCTTCTTCCACTGCTCCGTTGTCCAGTTCTGATGCTCACGTGCCCACTGTTGGCGCTTTTGGCGGTGGACAGGGGTCAGCATGGGCACCCTGACTGGTCTGCGCCTATGCAGCCCCATACACAACAAACTGCGATGCATTGTGTATTCTGACACCTTTCTATCAGAACCAGCATTAACTTCTTGAGCAATTTGAGCTACAGTAGCTCGTCTGATGTTGCCGGTTCACCACTGTTCCTTCCTTGGACCACTTTTGATAGATACTGACCACTGCAGACCGGGAACACCCCACAAGAGCTGCAGTTTTGGAGATGCTCTAACCCAGTCATCTAGCCATCACAATTTGGCTCTTGTCAGTCTCGCTCAAATCCTTACGCTTGCCCATTTTTCCTGCTTCTAACACATCAACTTTGAGGACAAAATGTTCACTTGCTGCCTAATATATCCCACCCACTAACAGGTGCCGTGATGAAGAGATAATCAGTGTTATTCACTTCACCTGTCAGTGGTCATAATTTTATGACTGATCAGTGTATATGACAGACATTCTTGGATTCAATCCCAGTTATGTTTCTGTGCATTGTTGTTGGTTCATGAGGTCTGGCTGCTGCACTGCACTGTGATCGGACGGCCATGAGTTCTTCCCTGTGGTCGCTGTGTTGGATTAAATTTTTTCCTTGATCTGTGGCATGGGAGATGCGGGTCATCACAGTTTGTTTAATAACTCCAGCAGGGACTGCTTGTGTGGACTTTTTGTATTTCCACTCGTACTCATTCTGTCTGGTGGATTGTGCACATGCTGTGTTGTCTTTCAGTTCAGTTCTGTTGTGTCTGTATGTACATTGCATTTGTTATTATTTGCTGTTTTGTTTACATGTACTTTTATGTTTATTCTTCATAAAGCACCAGCCATGAGCACTGGCTGAAAGCACTAAAGAAAACATTATTGCTGATATTATTATTATTAAGTCAATTGCATGACACCGCTGGTCATGTGATCTCAATATGGCAGCAAGTCAACCACGAGGAGATGACCCACTCCATGTACACTCTAAAGGTTCCAAAAGAGGGTTTTCGTAGTGATGCAATAGAAGAACCATTTTTTGGTTTCCCAAAGAACAGTTCTTAAAAGAACCATGTTGTGTGAAGAACATTTTAAAAATGTAAACCTTTTTCCACTGTAAAAAACCTTTTGTGGAATGTACAGGTTCCAAGGAAAGGTTCTTCATGGAACCATCAATGCCAATAAAGAACGATTATTTTTAAGAGTGTACATTTGAACGCTGTTTCTCAAAAGTACTGTTCATTTGAAAAACTTTTTATTTTGCAGTATGAGTGCATGATCTCCACACTTTAAATCCATCGTCTTCTAGCCAAAGTAGCTGCATCAAAAGGTACACTATGCACTGAACTGCTCGGTGAAGGTACCTTTGTGCATTGATTTGCATATGCTGCTGAGCATCACTGTTACTTGTCAAGCTGCCCTGCAATTAACATGTGCAGATGCGATACATGAACATGCAAAAAAAAAAAAAATCTGCACAGAAGCACAAAATTGGTTCGTGCAAATAAATTACGACTATGAAATTGGACCTTACCCTAATAAGCCATAAAAATATATATAAATTTAACCTACTTGACCACTGTTTTTTCATTAAAGGATTTTAAGATATTTAAGATGACAATTAAGTAAGTTCCACAAAGTGGAAGTAGTAAAGTCGTATATTGTTCGCAATATAATTTGTTAATACAATTCAACTTAGCCCACTAATGAATTTGAAAGACTAACTTCCACGTGACATTCATATTAGGTTGCTTTACTAGGCTATATCTCAGAGAATACAGCATCATATAGGCAGTCCACATAACGTTGCTCTGCGCGTATTTAGGCTACGGCATCTCACCACAACAGTTTATTGTTTTTCTCCCCTTCCCACTTACCTTTAGGAAACAACACTTTTGCTTAAGCGGAGGCGGTATCACCCCAATCGGTAGAAAACAATATTCCGAGTGTCAGTCTCTGGATCTCGTGCAAGAGAGAGGAGTGAGCGCGCTACTGCAGTTTCTCAAGTCGCCACCTCGGCGCAGACCACATTGATACAAGGTTAAGAACATGTTACTATATCATACCTCAGTGAACATAGACAACTGAGCTGTTTTCTCGTCTACGTTTTTTGATGGTACCCTGTTTTCTTAATTTTTCATGATTGTAGGTTTATGCAGTCTTTACTCAGGAGAAATCACATTCACCGAGGCAGCTATTTCAACGTGTGAAAGGCACACACACAAGCACACAGACTTGAAGCAATGAAGCTACTGTATATTAAAGGACCGCTAATAAATGTTTTTCTTACTAAGCTTCATCATATTTACCGTGCCTCTAAACCTAACCCTCACACTGTTATTATATCTACAGCAATGTATAATTTTGCTGATTTTCGAGCTTTTTAAATTGAGAATGTCCTCACAATGTGGTTTTTACATTAGGCCATGCTATATTTGTGAAGACTATTTCCCCCCCCCACAGAAGTGTCCCTCACAAATAAAGCCATAGAAAGGGAGAAAACTGGGAGCAGATAAAAGACAAATATTTTTCCTTGCAAATGTTGATTTATTGTAACCTTATTTATTTACACATTATAGTAACATAAGCATTTTTCTTAACATACTACAAAATACATACCAACAAAAATCCACATTTTAATTTTTAATATTTTTCTTTTCATTTTCTTTATCCATGAAGATGTCCTCAGCCAGCCAGTGCATAAATTTAAATATAATATTTAATTTTTTTTTAACTTATTCTCTTTATTATCATTATTTTTTATTTTCGTGGACATAATATTTTATTAGATTTAAAGTCTCACTAGGTTATGTGTCAGCCTTGTTACATCATATTAAGTATTACTAATAGCCCTTTAAAAATGTTTGACCATACTTTAAGGTGACTGAATAGATCTAGAATGATAAAATATTAGTTACAAAGTTAAAAACCAAATGCAGGAAAGTGTAGAACTGTGTAGCCAACACACTGATACGTTTAAATTCAAATCGATCTTTAAGTCTTCCTAAATAAAGTGTTTTGGTTCTACAAATGAAACGCTTACAATACAGTGTTTCATATTTGGCGCTTTTATTGATGTAAATAAGCGCGTGGAAAATGACGCGCCGCCCACAAATGTGACGTATTGCACAAATGTAGGGGTGTTATGAAATACACATTATATTTGATTTTATAATACTCAATATTTAAAGGCCAGAAAATGTTCACCGCACAAGACAACCATACCCATAATGGAATTTGTTCATTTTATTCTTGCATTTTAAATATTTACCAGAAGTAACTGCGTAAAGTGATTGATCCCCCCCCATGAAAGATATGTAAGCGCCCAGAGCCCGCCGAATCCGCTTTGGCGCTTCTCTACCCTTTCCTATGAGGCCGGTTGTTGTACGCTAATCTGACAGCCACATAATGCTTACTTTCCGCTGTAAAATAATTTAAAGCAGTCAAAACAATGTCGGAAGACGAATTAAAAGTACCGGAAGAGCTTTTCAAGGACGTTAAGTTTTATGTTGTGGGAGACATTGATCCGAAGGTACATTTAACTCTGATAAGATATTCATTTAGCCTTTTGGCTAATAGTGGCTTACTGACTGGTGTTAGCATGAAAGCTAACCCACATCAACACTCATAACATGGCGAAAACTAGAGGATACCTTTGGACAAACTGTACTTGATGTTATTCTTGAGTACAGTAGGCTTTATTTATTCAGGACGCCCTCTTTTGTATGTATGGTGTACTCTCCTGTATCTGCTGTTAGCGAAAGTCCCGTCTTCAGTATGTTAGCTATCATCAGTGACAACAATGCGACACCTCTCACGTTGGACTAATCTTTTAGTTGTGTTAGCGATTTATTTGCATGTGTATGAATAATCCTACCCCTGAAGTGTGTTTATACAATATTTATCAAGGGTAGCTTGTATCTTAAATAGGAAGTCAAGGAAACGCTATAAAGCTAGCATCTGTAGACTTCTTCTGTGTTTATCAAAGTTTCTCATCTTTTGGTTTTATGTGTAGTGTTTGCTTACATTTTTGCACGATTTTATCTACGATTCCTGGTCTATTCATTAAGAGCTTGCAGCAAGCAGATTATATGTTTGTTTTTATGAATTGACTGATATGGTGATGATCGCCTGTTGAAATTTGCTTATAGGTTGTACAACTTCTGAAAGCTGGGAAAGGAAAAGAAGTGTCTTACAATGCCCTCGCCACCCACATTATAGCAGAAGATGGGGACAATCCAGAGGTCGGGGAGTCCAGAGAGGTCTTTGACTTGCCTGTTGTAAAGGTAAACAGACATATTGCACTGAAGGTTTAGAAGTCAGAAGCTACATTTAAGACAGATCTTCTGCCTGTAATTAGATGTGATCACTTACTGTTGCTAATGGAAATGTGCTGCAATGTTTAACATTCATATTAATTTATGTTTCAGCCGAGTTGGGTGATCCTGTCTGTCAAATGTGGAGACCTGCTACCGTATCCTTTCACGATTCAATGGTTTGAAATCGACAGTTCTGCTATTGCTTTTGCACCCATTTTAACATGTCACCATCATCTACATGCAACCTTGAAACTGATAACAAGTTAAAGAGGAATATCATACCATTTATCTTGACTGTTAATAAATCAGAGTTACAGGATTTTCTCCAGAGTCAGGACAAGTGTTCTTTGGTGTTACAGCTTGTCTGCCACATGTAAGTCATATATGCGTTTTCTGCATATTCATTAAAATCAACATATTGTCATCTGTCGTTATCTGGCAGCAGGGTTGATATTAGTGTTTACTAATCTTGTCTTTTTTATAGCTGGCAGAGGATCTCAACACACTTTGGGCCTTTATCACGTTCTATGGAGGTGACTGTCAGCTCCACTTCAACAAGAAGTGCACCCATCTTGTTGTACCTGAACCGAAGGGGGTAAGCGCATGTCTGTCGTCTTGGTTTAATGCATATAATTAGGGCCCGAGCACCGATGGTGTGAGGACCCTATTGTAATTGCTCAGCCTATTATTATTCTTCTCCCAAATGAATCACATTTTTGATGGCCTAAACATGCTCGAAAACTCATGACACTTTGCACACGCGTCAAAAGTGGTGAAAATTTACGTCTGATATGGGTTTCAGAATTAGGCGTGGCAAAATGGCTCGATAGCGCCACCTACAACATTTCAACGAAGTGCCTCTCCCGCTATGTTTCACGTACAGGTGTGAAATTCAGTAGACACATGTAACAGCCCAATACCTACAAAAAAGTCTCCTGGTATGAAATCTGAAAACGTGAGATTTCGTGAGATATTTTGAATTTTCTTTGCAAAATTGCGAATTTTGCCATTTTCAGACATTGTACTTCAACGAACTCCTCCTAGAGATTTAATCAGATCATCATCATATTTGCACAGTCTAATCTAAATGCCTTTGCGACGTTAAATTGCGAAGATCTTGAGTTTTCCCTGAAGGGTGTGTCCGTGGCGGCCTCACAAAGCTCAATGTTTCGCCATAAAACAGGAAGTTGTTGTAACTCGGTCATACAATGTCCGATCTGCCCCAAACTTCACATGTATTATTAGAGTCCTGGCCCGAAGACATCTACATGCCAATATTCAGTTACAGGCATAGCGCCACCTACTGGCAACAGGAAATGGCATGTTTTATACTGTGATTAACTCCTCATAGTGATTTAACCAGATCAACATCATATTTGGTCAGTCTAATCTTAAGGCCTTTACGACGTTAAATTGTGAAGATCTTGAGTTTTCGCTGAAGGGCGTGTCCGTGGCGGCCTGACAAAATCTGATGTTTCGCCATGAATGTATTATTAGAGTCCTGGCCCGAAGACATCTACATGCCAATATTAGTTAGTCATAGCGCCACCTGCTGGCAACAGGAAATGGCATGCTTTACACTGTAATTCCCTCCCAGAAACACATTTAAATATGCCATCATGTCCCAAACATGCTAGAAACACATTAAATCAAGCAAAACTTGGCTAAGTGCTAATGTATGCGATTTACGCCACAAAGCAGGAAGTTGTTGTAACTCAGGCATACAATGTCCGCTCTGCCCCAATCTTCACACGTTTGATAATAGTCCAGGCCTGAAGACATGTACATGCCAATATTCGGTTATAGTCAAAGCACCACCTGCTGGCAGCAGGAAGTGTGGCACATTGAAGTGACTTTGCCATATTTCTCCTATATTTACCCACTTAAAATGTGAACGGCCGCACTGGCATTTATAACGGTGCGGAGCAAAGCGAGTGTTTTCAATGAATTTTTTCAATGAATTCAATGAAGCTTCCATAGCAATGTACTGACGCGCCAGTGGACACGCACCGTGAATGAATGTTAGTGCGGCCGTGCTCATTTTACTTTCGGTTTGAAATTAGCGCCAATTCGGGGGCGGGTTGCTTGAATGGTGGGTTCATTAGCCTATTATTCTTAATGAAAAACACAACAGAACAGTACAATGATAAACTCCCTTAAATAGGCGCTTTTACATTTCGCTTTGAAACCAAATCTTCCGCGATCATCATGTCATTCAGCTCACTCTCGTGATGAATGAAATCCGACTCCTGCTGCTGGTCTGTGCTGCGACTCGTTCGGCTCACGCTGCACGTTCAGTTTTTAATTGTAGTGTCTGTTCTCTAACTGAAATAAATTATTTTATTACTATAAAACAATCTAAACGACGGTGGGGGCGGTGCCACGGTGGGCAAGTGATGTAACCGGTGTTTCGCCTGAACACTGGCAACACCGACTATCGCAGCAAGCCTAGTATACTTCTATTTCCGCATCCGGACGCATCTCGTACACAGTCGTGTCCGCACAGCTTTCAAAGTATACTCAACCGCGGATGAGTGTGGATGGCCTAGTTCGACACATGCGCAGTACAGTTGTTGTGACTCTTCTGACTTTCTGGCGCATGCACTGTTGCACGTGCATCGTCCGCACTGTCCAAAAAATTGGCGGACGGCCAAAGTATACTTTGGGCTTAAGGCATTGTGCATCAACACAGTCTTATGGTCCACTCTCTCTCCATAGTAAAGTGGGGGAGGTGTGTGAGATCCAGCAGCTCAGTTAAAGTTTACGACAAATAGAGTGCCTTTAACAGCTGCTATCTGCAAGACTGTCTAGGTTTACATCTGTGGGTTGTTTTCTGTTGGATAAGTTGATGGATGGGACTGGTTTGCTGGTCTTGTTTTATTGGCTGTTTTTGAAGTCTGAGTGCTGTATTCAGGAAAGGGTTAGTTTTATTGCCCCATCTTCACCTTCTAGGTTTTCAAAGCCTGCCTTTTATAGGAAACTCTCGGTAACCAAACAAATGTCATTGGTTTCTGATTGAGAAATATTCAGTATCATGAAAATATTGTCACTGCAGTGATGTGATCTTTTTGTTTGACGTTTGAGGTTGTGGATTGTTCAGTATGCATTAGTGTATCTGTCAAACACAGTTTTATCATTATGCTGCTGTAATTTATTGCTGCAATTCTTCACAAAATTGTGATCACTATTTAAAATTGATTTATTAAAAAAAAAATTGGATGTTATATAATAATGACTATATAATAATACATTTTAAAATATTAATAATAAAAATTTTTTTAGGGCTGCCCCCGACTAAAATTTTTCCTAGTTGGCTGTTAGATGTTAATTTAAGCCACTGCTTCCCAACCTTTTCCAACTCGCGGCCCACTGCACGAATTTGAACAAACCCGACTGTGTCGCATTGGTTAACGAGGACTTAGAAACAGAGATTATTAACAGTCTTTATTGAATAAACTGGCAACGAACAGAAAATGCAGATAATGGGTTATAGAGCCGAGGCCTGGTTCCAGAATCAAATCGGGTGCTCTAGCCTTAATGCAGACTTTTGTCCCATTCATGGCAATGGTCACTATGTCAGTCATTTTTCAATTTTGAGAGTGAATTCCGCATTTGCAGTGTGTACGTGGCCGTTAATCAATGAAGCTGCACAATAAATCTCTTTACATTGTGTCTACACTTTGTTAAAATGAGAGGATTTGCGAGCTTGCAAAACTCTGGCGTTTTGAGAGGTGAGTGGATTCTGACTAAATGAAACACCTCTGATTGACCATTGTGTTCAAGAAATCAACAGAGATGTCTGTGATTGGCTACTTTCTCAACACTGGCTCCAGACTGCGTCTAAAACGGTCGCATTTGCAACCAAAAATTTTAATTTGCGAATTACATTTTTTGCTGAGATCGCCACTGGTGACCATATAAATTTACATGTTATGATTAACTGCTTGTTCTGTGATAAGTAGCCCATCACATCTTTTGTTGTGTTGACGTAATAAAATGAGACGACGTGCAGCAAAGTTGCAGTGGGGGAAAAAAAAAAAAACCTCCCTGAGTTTGAGTGCCAAAATCTGCACGGAGACAGCGAGGATCAGCTTCTGAACGAAAAATATCAGGCTTTTTCAAAGCCCTCAGCTGTACTGAGCAACAACGCTGACGGCTGTGCCAGCATGAGCGATAAAACGACAAAGACATGTCAATGAATGAACATCCAGGTACTGTAAAAGTGCAGGAAGGCAGTGTCTATTTCATGCACACAACTTGGATAAACTACAACAGATAAACGTCAGCTGTGTGGACACGAACTAATTGTTAACAATTCTCGTTTTTAATTTATACTGATATGGATTCTTATTCTCAATATCTTTGCTGTTTTCTGTTACTGCCTGAACTTCACGTTATTTGTAGCGCAGCCATCCATAATCGCAGTAAGATTTGTACTTAACTGTCACCTTTAATGTGTTTGTTAATTTTAGTAAACAATTAACAAACTTTCAGCTTTCAAATTCTGTTGATTTTATCACGAAATACAAGCAATAAATGTTGTTGAAATTCAACACCGCCCATATAATTGCACGTGAAGAGCTGCATTTACCTCTCAGATATTAGTAATGAAGAAAAAATTAATTGGGTGTGTGCAAGACATACGACAAAGTTTATAGGATGCATCAGCCCAAACAATACTAATTGGCCAAGTGATGGATGAAAAATAAAATGAAAATAAAAAGGAGGGCAGATGTGACAACACATGACAAAAATAAAACACCCTTTATCCTTTTGTGGCACTTGAAAAAAATAATTTGGCGGCCATTTTTTCCCATTATAGGAGCGAATGGCTCCTTAATAGATTTTTTTTTTTTTTTTGGAGCCTGGAGCCCTGACTTAAAAAGCATGTTATAAATAGAAACATTTGATGTTGTCCAGAGCACAAACACAAATACACACTGGAGCGATACACACTGCCAAATCTGTTTTGCCAGTATCCTATTATTACAGCTTCAACTGAGGGTGCTCTTGCTTTCATTTGAGGGTGCTTAGCACCCCAGTGGAGCTGGGGTTACTGTAGGCCTCAAGAGACTCTGGTGCATAACAATGACATAATTAGACCTTATAAACTAAAATCTTTGTTACTCACCTAATGCAAAGGTTGGTGGTGTTTAGCATTTACAAAGCACTATGTGTTGGGCTGAAGAGAAGAAAGTTGCAAACGGAGATCAGGCTGTGTAAAGCTAAAAAAAAGAAAAGAAAGTTAGGCCTAAAATAAGCTAAATAATGTAAAGCTTCATTTCAGCAATACAGAGTGGTAACTGCTTGTTCTCCGCTCCCACACTCAAGAAGACTAGCGCTAGGGGCTGTATTTTCTTATAAATCTGTTGTAGCCTACAGTAACTGTATGCAGCAAAAGTATGTTAGATAATTGGTTGTTTATTCTTAAAACAACCAATCAGCAAGCTTAAATAGTGAATACACAGTAACTTTAATATTTATTTTTTTGTTATTTCATTATGTATTTTTAATTATTATATTGAATTATACATTTTTACATACATTTACAAAATTATTGTTTTTTTTCTTTGTAAATGGTGGCCCCCCTGGAATATCGCCATGGCCCACAGGTTGAAAACCACTGATTTAAGCCATTAGTCAATTAGTCAGCGGAGAATTACTAAATCGTAATGAGCATTAAAAATATAAATTAAGCGCTCTAGCGCATGCATAGAGCTTGCCACAGCGACGCTGGCAAACTTCGCATGAACTTTTCTGATATCAAGATTTATTTTGAGATCAAAATAAATAACACTATAATATAAATAACAGCCTTATCGTAAAAAAACAAAAATTAATGAAAATATTTTTAAAATGTAGGACAAATATAAATGATAAACAAACGAATAAATAAATATACAGCAAACTGAAATGCTTAAAAGAGAAATATCAGTGCAAACATAATCAGGCCATAATAAGTAGCCTTAACATTGAACGAAAACTCCAAATATGCTATAACAGCAAATTTAAACACTACAACAATATGGACAGCTATACCTGGCTCACTGTCACTATTTTTTTTCCCTCTGATCTCAGTCTTCTCATATTATGAGAAAGGAAGATAAGTTTGTCTATGTTGTCAAGGAGAAGTGAGCTCTGGGTCTTGCTCACAATGAAGCTGGCCTTTGAGAAGATGCTCTCGATGGCGTGGATGTGGAAGTTAAGTTAAACATGCCGTGCAGTAAGCACGGTGCTAATTTAGCTTCCACACTCCACACAAACACTTGAGTATATACGCCTAATATTAGCCATGTAAAGTGGATAATGTTATGCTACTAGTTTCACGTTTTAAATAGGTCATGTTTGAGGTTGCACGTCATCTTTTTGTGGTCATTATTTACCCTCTTACCCTTTGGATTTTCTGCCCAACATATTACCGCATTGACTAGCCATGTTAGCGATCTGTCACTGCGTGACTTCGGCAAATCCTCTGGATTTTTTTTTGTGTGACTAAAGCTGCAGTCATACTAGACTTTGAGCATGCAAAATTTGTTCGGACACCGCAACGGTCGTGATATGACGTCACGCTCTGCATCGTATTTTTAATAAACATAAATTCAACATATATAAAATAGTAATGCAATGTAAAAAATATACAATCTACCCGACTTTAAATAACCCAAACTGTAAACTGGAATTTGCTTTTCATTTGGGTTTTTCTCTTTTTCAGGCCAAGTATGAGTGTGCTTTGCGGCATAGCAACATTAAGATAGTAACCCCAGAATGGATTTTGGACTCTGTTAAAGAAAAGAACAGGAAGGATGAGACTTTATATCACCCAAGGCTTACATTATATGAGTCACCGGAAGAGGATGGCAGCGAGTATGAAAATGAGAGGAGCTCAGGTTCTGAAGGCAGCTACAGTGACAGACGCTCACCTCACAGCCGGCGGTCCAGCCCTACATCATCCCATGATGCTTCCCCAGTAGGCAGGCGTAGTCGTTCACCCTCACCAAAACATGAGCGCAAATCAGAGTTGATGTTCGATGACTCTGATGACTCATCCCCAGAGAAGGAAGACCGCAACCTGAACTGGACCCCAGCTGAGGTTCCGCAGCCTGGCCCTGCCAAGCGTCGACTACAGCCTGGCAAAGAAACGGGTTTGATCAATCTGTGTGCCAATGTCCCACCTGTACCTGGAGGCTTTGGGCCGCCAGATGCTCGGCTGGTCGGTACAGGTGGAGGTGTGCCTCTAGGGGTGGAGAGATCGGAGGTCATTGGTGGATGGAATCCAACTCCCAGGACACTGAGGAACATTACTAACAATGCAGACACGCAACAGGCCTCGCGACCCTCCAATGTGGCAAACGTAAGAAATAGTTTTGAGCGCTATGACTGTATGTACTTTGTAACAGTAAAGATCGATCCACTGGTAGAGATTCTGATATCTATGCTATTGGGCTGTACTATATATAAAAATAAAATCGATATTGTGAAATGGCTTAGAACGACTGTCAAATCACGCTGTTTGTGATTTAAGTAAGGGATAATCCACGGCTAGCTGTGCATTAAACGATTTTAATGTACGACGTGGAGGCAAAGAACCGCCCCACGTGAAGCGGAGTGTGGTTGCCTCCGCGAAGTGCATTAATATCGTTTAATGCACAGCTATCCGTGGATTATCCCGCTTATGCCATGGTCATTTGCCAGCATTCACAACTTAAAGCTGTTATTGGTGTTTGCAGCGCAATATTTGACCGGAAGGGTTATTTTCGTCAGTCACGGCTCATTAGATCTAGCATTCTGTTTGCATTGAATCAGACACCGAGATAAAGTAGTGCATAAGATTACATTTATTTGAATATATGAATTATTGCATTTATTTGAATTAATCGTCGAGAGAGAGAACAAGTTTCTGTGCGTGCGCAGCGCAATCTCCACTCTGTGTGCGAGTGACGTACAGTATGTGTGTGCGCGCTTGCAGCGCTTCAATAAAAACAGCGCATTAATATAAAACGGTGATTAAACTGACTTGGAACTACCTGTGCATTAAATGGTTTTATTGCACACCTTCAAGCCAATCAGAATCGAGTATTCAGGCAGACCATGCTATAAGTAAATGTATGTGCCACCGGTTTCAGACTGAAGCGTGCCATTTACACGCATCTAGTTCATGATACAGTGTTTCACGTTTTTACAGAGTGACTTGGTGAGCTGCACGCATGTAAATGAACTTACTCTGAAACCAGCACACTTATTTATTTTCTGGCAATGGGGTGTAACGGATCTTAGCCTTGCCTATTGAAACATTGAACCGTTTTTAAACCACTCGAGCGCAAGAAGTGGAGAAAGAGAACTCTATTCATTTTGTGCTCACACTCGGCCAATTCTTTCACGTCTTCTTGTGCTTGAATGGACACACAAAATTATCTCAAAATATCCATCTCTGCATGTATTCTCATAAACAGTCAGTTATGTCTTAAGTGTACGTAAAGAATTGTGTGTCAGTATATTGGATCTGTGGATTAGGTCTTAAAGTGACAGCAGCCTATAAATACCTACTGCTGTCTATGATCTAATCGAACAACAAATCACAGCTTTAACAAAGATGAATCTATATTTATTTTATACAATGAACACAATGCAGTGTAATTTTACAGTTAAATATTACATTTCTGAACCTGAATACTATTAGACCTTACTATTTTTGACCTATTGTATTCATCTATACTTGTAATTTGTGTATTTGTTCTTATTTTATTACTGACTGCTCACTTGTATTTAATCATTTGTAACGAAGGGTTTTTTTTTTTTTTTTTTTTTTGCGCGCTGATCCGAAAAATGATCCAATCCGTGACTCAAAAACAGTAATATAATCCGAACCATGAGTTTTGTGATCCGTTACACCTCTAGCCGGCGACACTTCAAAATAAAACCTTGATGGTACACTTTTTGAAAATTTAAATAAAATAAATGATTACTTAAATGTTATTTTTATATATATATATATATATATATATATATATATATATATATAAATAATATTTATTGCTAATGAACTTCTTATATTGACAGCCATAAAAATGACACGTACTGTGATGTAAGGTTTTGGTCATCCTTATATTTTAATATAAAACAGTTGTTTTGTTTTTCAGTTTTATTTTGTTTTGTTTTTTTTCCTTTACATTTATGAAACCGGTATTATTTATATTTATATTTTGTGTGTGTGTGTAATTAATTGTATGTAATTTTAGATCCTCCAGAGTCTTTCATCCTCTAAAGGTGTGGTGGAGCACCTGGGAAATCAAGGCCAGTCTGGTGTTCCCAACCAGATTCTGTTTAATCCAGTTAAGACCCAGCAGCAACTACCACCTGAAGCACAACAGCAGTTAATGCAGCAGCAGTCACATCAGCTACCACAACAGCAACAACAGCACCCACAACAGATGGCACAACAGCATTCTATGATGCTGCCGCAGGTCATGCAGATGCACCACCATCAGCAACAGCAACCGCAACAACAGCAGCAACAGCAACCTCAGCCACAGCAAGGCTTCTCTCAAATGCCTCAGCAATCCCATCAGTTCTTACAGCAACAGATGCATCAGCAGATGTATGCACAACAACAACAACAACAGCAGCAGCAGCAGCAGCAACAACAACACCCATTCCCACAGCAACAAATGCGACCACAGCAGCTCCAGAGGCCACCCTTGCAGCAGCAGCAGCAACATGCATTGCAGCAGCAATTGCAGCAGTTACAGCAGCATAGACTCCAGTTGCAGTTACAACAACAACAGCAGCAGCAACAACAACAACAACAACAACAGCAAAACCAGCAGCAGATGCACCAACAGCATTTGCAGCAGCAGCAACATTTCCTACAACAGCAACTCCAACAGCAGCACATGCAACAGATGCAACAACAGCAGCAAATGCAACAGCAGCATCTGCAGAACCAGCAGCCTCTGCAGCATCAGAACCAGCAGGTTACTCCACATCAGACCCAGACCATGCTGCAACCTCCAGTGATGCCTGCACAGCTGCACCAGCTCTTCGGGCATGAGCCAGGCCAAGACAGTAAGTGCAGTGGCTGTGAACACTATACATATAGTTTGTCTATGTTCTTGAGATATATGCGGAGTCTCCGAAAAAATTAGCTAGCTTGAAGTTATTTTTCCTGAATGAACTGACAAGATGGGAGAAAAAATTTAACATCATGCATTTTTTTTCAGTCCCTGAAGAGGGGTTCCTGGTTGGCTGTGTCTTTGCTATTGCTGACTATCCAGAACAGATGGCTGATAAACAGTTACTGGCCACATGGAAAAGGGCAAGTGACTCCTCCACACCTCAGCTAATACTGTTTATTAGTTACTCCAAGCTGTTTTTTTTGTACGAGTACATTGTTTAGAAGACAGTTTAGAGTGTATTGTAAAGTGCTTCTGAATATACAGAAAATAACAGAGAACAGGAGATGGAGCAACCCAGCTCCAGTGCAACAAACTGCATTTAGTTGGAGGAATTAATTAATTAATTAAATTTTTTTTCAAGTGTCAGGAAAATTACGGGCTCAAAAACGATCGTCGGCTTGGTGTGTCCCGGGCTTTAGATTTTTTTTTTTTTTTCTGGCAGAATGCAAATAAGACATTGTTATTTTGCAAACAGATCATTCAGGCAAATGGAGGCACTGTGGATTCTGCTCTAAGCCGCTGCACTCATTTACTTTGTGAGAGTCAAGTCAGCAACACCTATCTCCAGGTAAACATAAAAGCTTGCTTTGAAAAGAAACACATTATATATTATCCCAACAGTCTTTTATACTGCATGGTTTAATTGGTGGGAATACATCCTGAATGTTATGAGTGCTTTTTTAGGCTACTCTCAGTCGTGACATTTACTAATGATCTGTTATTAAACTGTTTTTCCTGCTCCAGGCTCTGAGAGAGGGAAAGCGGTGTGTGACGGCTCACTGGCTTAACACTGTTCTCAAGAAGAAGAGGATGGTCCCTCCTCACAGGACTCTTCATCTTCCGTTCAGCTTCCCTCCAGGGGCCAAGCCCTGCTCGCAGCATGTAAGAACCAGCCCTTTCAATTCAAGGGCTTTGTTCAACATCATATTAAATTAGGGCTGGGTAAAAATATCAAAATTATAGATTAATCACAGTATTCATTACATAAATTTTACTTGACTGTCATTGATTGGAAGTGATTGTTGTTGTCGTCATTTATTAATAATATTAAGATATTAGTGTTAATTAAAATATGGGCGTGATTTTTAATCCTAATATTTTATTATTGTTGTTATAGTTATTATTAATAATAATAATAATAATAATAATAATAATTATATAATGATAATTAGGAATGCAAAATTTCTGCTCAATACTGATGCCCGATTATTGAAAATGACATCTGCTGATGCTGATAGTTTTGTGGTAATGTCTCAAGCTTTTGCGCTGTACTGTTTGAATTCTCTTAAGCTGTCTAATGCTACGATAAATATCATGGTAAATGGTATTACACAATTTGAATCAATATTGATTCATTTGTAAATATTTTTCAGTTAGTACAAACTATACAGTGAACCTTCTCATTTAGTATTCATATTATATGAAAGGTTAAAATTAATAACAGAGCCCAAACTATTATATTCAACTGCTATTTATTTTCAGATATAATGATCATACTCAAATGCTGAGTTGTATACAAACATTTAGTGACCGAAACACATGAGAGATTATACATTTTTAGTAAGTTGTACTGTAACTTTCAATACACCTTCTGATGTTCATTTATGTTTATTTTGTGTTATAACTTGTATTAGAAGAGATGACTCATGCACCGCGCTGCCGCGTGAACTGAGGCACTATAGCATTTATTGTTTGAATTTTGTGATAAAATGAATGGGAGGCATGCTACAAATAATGTTTGGTGAAGGGAAAAACCATGAACTGGGCAACCCTGGCTTGAACTATGGATGATTAAATAGATAGGGTTAAATAGATCATGAGTTAACACTGCCAAATGATTTTTTTAAAGTGAGATTATGTTATTACATTATCGTGTTAACGTCAACAGCCTTAAATTCTACATGAGACTTTTTTTTTTTCACTCACAGTATGAGTTGTATACATTTTACTGCCCCATTTTGATTAGCCCTGATCATCTGCTGTTTAAAAAAAAAATCTGCTAATACTGATTATTGGCAAATACATCCATAATAATAATGATGTCCTGATTTTAAACAATCCTAATATTTTAAATAATAATACTTCAGTGTTATTGAAAATAATAATAAAATACTAATCCAGGACATGAACGTTCACACTTTTTAGTGTGTGAACCATACTCATTGATATTGAATCAATACAAAAACCAAATCAAATATAATCAGATACCCAGTCCTATGTTATATGCTATTATCCAGTTTATCATGCATTTGAGTTGTGAATTTTAGTGTCATTATCTGATTTTGTGTTTGTTTTTTGTCATAACTCAGATTATTTCTGTGACTGGATTCATGGACAGTGACCGTGATGATTTGAAGCTCATGGCCTATCTAGCAGGAGCCCGGTACACAGGTTATCTGTGTCGAAGCAACACTGTGCTTATCTGTAAAGAGTAAGAACCAATGCAGTCTACTGTTGTTGCCTGCTTCCAACGGGTTGCTCACTTTTTCCTTCTACCAACTGTTAAAAAGTTTCTTTCTGTAGAAAATCTAAAGTAGAGGTTTTTATATATACAGTGTGTGTGTGTATGTGTATGTATGTATGTATGTGTGTATATATATATATATATATATATATATATCTCAAATAAAACAAGATATCACAGTAATTGTTTTATATCTTTGTTAAGGCTCAATCTGTCTGTATTTAGTAATTAGCATTAATATGCTATGCCCCTGTCATCAGGCCGAGTGGGCTGAAATACGAGAAGGCAAAGGAGTGGAGGATCCCATGTGTGAATGCCCAGTGGCTGTGTGACATCCTCCTGGGGCACTTAGAAGCTTTGAGGCAAATCCAGCACAGTAGATATTCTCAGTTCAATTTGCCCGAACCACTGGCACCCAACCCGCATTTTGTGCACAATCTTCTGAGTAAGTTTTATTTCAAATTTCAGCAATGTAATTTTGAGTTATTTTGATGCTATAGCTGGCAGATTTCCAAGCTATTGAGGAGGTAGAACATAACATGCTTTCATTTTTTTTTTTTTTTCTAGGTGCTTGGCGCATTCCTGTGAAGATCTCACCGGAGGCGTTGGCGGTGAGTGGGCTCTCACACGGACACACTCTGATTGCTCTCTCTCTCGTTTTTGATGCTTGAGTCTTGCAGTGAAGGTCCTCAGTGGATACACATGTAACAGCATGTCTGGGCAGAGGTGTATGTGTGGAGACTCACAGTCATCTTTTTTGTTGTCGCTTCACACAGACCTTACGTCTGCAGCTGAAACAGAAACAGGCTGACGTCGGCTTGCAGCCGCCCAACAAGAGGCCCAAGTAAGTACAAACAGTGAAAGATTGCTGGAACTGTGGGTAGAGCTGTACAGCAGAATCCGGATTGTGGTGATTTCCGATCCGTTCTTCCTATAATTTTCTGTTGTATCTTTCAGTGTTCCTGTAAAGCCCATAGTATACTTCAGTTTTATCGTAAATGCTTATTGCATGAGCGCAGCCGAATACATAACTTTAATAATACAATAAGCTCACTGTGGGTAGCATATGTGAACACAGGCGCTCGATGCATGAATGATAAAAAGATTCATCTTTGTCCAGTGTCTGCTC
Organism: Coreius guichenoti; assembly: GCA_039654105.1. Lineage (NCBI taxonomy): Eukaryota > Metazoa > Chordata > Actinopteri > Cypriniformes > Gobionidae > Coreius > Coreius guichenoti. The sequence goes on along the minus strand of CM077175.1, from coordinate 38,950,341 downwards.
CATTTCTCTCCAGGGGCAATGACTAATATAAAATTCTTTGTTATGAGTGTCTCTTAACACACTCATCCAAGAGCTTGACAGCATGACGCACTGTAACATATTTTGCCATACTAGTGTTATTTTAGTGTTACTGACATACTATATCGTTTTTGTTAATATCTTGAATTCAATTTAATTCTGCTTTTATTTTAATTTTAGTTAAAGTTTTAGTAATTTTGTTGTTTTGATATTGTTTTTTTATTTTTATATAAATGTCTGTATAGTTTTTATTAATTTTTATTTCAGTTTTAGTTTGGTACTCCAGGTTAATGAAACTAAATAACAGGTTAGTTTCAACTAAATGAAAATAAGAAAAGTTAAACATTTTTTAATATTCTATTTTATTGAGTTGACGGGAATGTTTGTACTTTTATTTACTTCTGTTTTATAAAAAATATTCAATCAACTATCACAAACTATGCATCATTTGAAAGCTAAAACACTCAATATTCATGTTCTGAACTTGTTTTTGCGATAAATACACCAGAGAGGAAAGGGTTAAATGAAATGCTGAAGGACTAGTTATTTAAACATGAACAAAATAAACACACTACTCATCTTTCATCTCCTATTGTGCATATCAGATCGGACGAATCCAAGAAACACCAGCATACATTTCAGTGTAAGGGTCCACTCTTCAAAATGCATCCCACTTTTTAATCCAAAACAATGAAAAAATAGGGAAAAAAACAAAAAATCCTCCTTTGTTTGCATGAGCGTTTTGAGTTAGAGTAATCATGTCCATTTTCAATGAAATATCGATTCTAAACCGTATTCCATCATTCTGGCCTGTACTTTCAAGGCGACCAATCAAAAGGCGTCATCTTGCACAATTTCATGTAAACAGTATTGGTGAATACTACTCGTGCTTACATTTCCATTCACACTGGCGCACGTCTGCCAGTTTACGCACACACCTTAGCGCAGCTCGCAGACTGTTCTTATCAACTAAATGAGTTTTTTACACTTTGTAAATTCTGTAAATAGTTGCTTTAGTTTTTCAGTAACTGTATATCCATTATAATTAGCAGTTTATTGCAGATTTATTTGAATGAAAAACTACTCTTTACAGTTACAAATGTTCTGAAATAAATAGCCTTTTTGAAAGGACGCCTAGACTTTTCTTGACATAAAAGCTTACAGAAGCTACATTTTTGAGACTATCATCCTCAAATTTGAATCAAAACATGATCAGACATTCAGTTTTATATTTAGGTTATTTTCAGGCCTTTAACATTTAAGTCTCATCCATTTTTCCCTAAGTGAATTTCAATTTAAAAAAAAAGTGAGTCAGTTACATGTATATTTTACCTTGTTTTACTCTGTTCCTATACTACTTTGTTATTATGACTCTTGGGTAACAAAATTTCAAGTGTCTAGTTTAAAATATGACCAGATTTATGAATATAGACCATAGGGTTTAAGAGCTGCAGACATTTTTATTTGGGTATGTCGTTTTCAGAAAATTCTCAAAAATAGGGGCGCAAGTTAGGAGGTTAATCAACAAGCCCCACTCTTGTGGGGACTCTTATTTTGAAATGTATATGTTTTATTATTGCAGGATGCTCATTCAAATTTAGATAAGGGAGATTCTTACAACTGTGTACAACTTATTACAATATAAACATCGTAAAGTAAACATTGTCATAATGATCAGAATTAGTTGATAAGCAATCGCTTGGCATAAATGTGCGCTATTCATAGATTGCGAGCTGCTCGCGGGCCTGTAGAACGCACAACAGCGCCACTTTCAGGCTTTGAAACGTGAACCGCTCACATTTATTTAATGAAATCATAGCCTTTTGAAGTTTAATAATCACGTTAGGCAGTATCGCAATTTATGTTTTTCCATTCACAAAATATAAGATGCCTTAAAATGCTTGTTATACCATTTAAGGCATTGAAGATTTCATGATCTTACATTTAAGAAAACTGTTCCGCAAGTGAGATGGTCGCACTGTCGAGCTCTGCATAAGCGTTTCTTTTGTCTGTTTGTTGTTGTTGTTGTTGTTGTTGTTGTTGTTGTTGTTGTTGTTGTTGTTGTTGTTGTTGTTGTTGTTGTTGTTGTTGTTGTTGTTGTTGTTTAATCTCAACAGCCCGGCCAGTGTTTCTACCTATTAGACAAACAAATTAGTGCGTAAAATATTCAAGGTGCATGTGCTAGCTGAGCATACAGAGCTGCGTGCATACTGTAATGATGATGACATTTGCGTCATGCGTATGGTATGCATACCCTAGTGTACACCTAAAGACAAAGGTATACTTAAGGATTAAGTAGGATGTTGGACAAATAACATTGTCTCTCTTCTTTTGCAGGCTAGAAGAGTTGCCAACACCTACTAAAAAGCTTCCACCTGAGTCCACACCTTACGTGCTTTTCACAGGCTTCGAACCTCTGCAGGCTCAGCAGTACATAAAGGTACCTAAACACATGCATACTTCCTGTACAATGGCCTAGTTTGAAGAAGTACCATAATATTTCTCTAGTCACAATGTCAATGTCTAGCTGGCAGCTCTCAAGGCTGCTGGAAAGCTCTGAAAATGACTATGTTTGTAAAATGATCATGAGCTTATTCCCTCTGAACTGTTCGAGAGCACTGAGAAATATATTGCTCCATTCAGATGCGCGTCAGTAAGTTATCCTCATGATGTTCTACTCGCCCTCCCCTGCATCCTTTTATCCTCTCTTTTATCATCTCTCTCTCTCTCTCTCTCTCTCTCTCTCTCTCTCTCTCTCTCTCTCTCTCTCTCTCTCTCTCTCTCTCTCTCTCTCTCTCTCTCTCTCTCTCTCTCTTTCTCCTTGGCTGCAGAAATTGTATGATCTTGGAGGGGAAGTGGCTGACAGCACTCAGAAGTGCACTCATCTGGTTGCTAACAAAGTGACAAGAACGGTGAAGTTCCTCACTGCTGTATCTGTAGTCAAGCACATAGTCACTCCAGAATGGCTGGAGGAAAGCTGGAAAAGCCAGAAATTTGTGGGTGAGTCTGTGTGGAGTCAAATTTATGTTTCTGTTGATTATTACTGATGTGTAGATGCTCCGAGGAGCCTTGCTTCATATACCAGCAGAAAATGTTTTGGATTAAAAAATTAAATACAGTGGGGAGAACAAGTATTTGATACACTGCCAATTTTGCAGGTTTTCCTACTTACAAAGCATGTAGAGGTCTGTAATTTTTATCATAGGTACACTTTAACTGTGAGAGACGGAATCTAAAACAAAAATCCAGAAAATCACATTGTATGATTTTTAAATAATTAATTTGCATTTTATTGCATGACATAAGTATTTGATCACCTACCAACCAGTAAGAATTCCGGCTCTCACAGACCTGTTAGTTTTTCTTTAAGAAGCCCTCCTGTTCTCCACTCATTACCTGTATTAACTGCACCTGTTTGAACTCGTTACCTGTATAATAGACACCTGTCCACACACTCAATCAAACAGACTCCAACCTCTCCACAATGGCCAAGACCAAAGAGCTATGTAAGGACATCAGGGATAAAATTGTAGACCTGCACAAGGCTGGGATGGGCTACAGGACAATAGGCAAGCAGCTTGGTGAGAAGGCAACAACTGTTGGTGCAATTATTAGAAAATGGAAGAAGTTCAAGATGACGGTCAATCTCCCTCGGTCTGGGGCACCATGCAAGATCTCACCTCGTGGGGCATCAATGATCATGAGGAAGGTGAGGGATCAGCCCAGAACTACACGGCAGGACCTGGTCAATGACCTGAAGAGAGCTGGGACCACAGTCTCAAAGAAAACCATTAGTAACACACTACGCCGTCATGGATTAAAATCCTGCAGCGCACGCAAGGTCCCCCTGCTCAAGCCAGCGCATGTCCAGGCCCGTCTGAAGTTTGCCAATGACCATCTGGATGATCCAGAGGAGGAATGGGAGAAGGTCATGTGGTCTGAGGAGACAAAAATAGAGCTTTTTGGTCTAAACTCCACTCGCCATGTTTGGAGGAAGAAGGATGAGTACAACCCCAAGAACACCATCCCAATCGTGAAGCATGGAGGTGGAAACATCATTCTTTGGGGATGCTTTTCTGCAAAGGGGACAGGACGACTGCACCGTATTGAGGGGAGGATGGATGGGGCCATGTATCGTGAGATCTTGGCCAACAGCCTCCTTCCCTCAGTAAGAGCATTGAAGATGGGTCGTGGCTGGGTCTTCCAGCATGACAACGACCCGAAACACACAGCCAGGGCAACTAAGGAGTGGCTCCGTAAGAAGCATCTCAAGGTCCTGGAGTGGCCTAGCCAGTCTCCAGACCTGAACCCAATAGAAAATCTTTGGAGGGAGCTGAAAGTCCGTATTGCCCAGCGACAGCCCTGAAACCTGAAGGATCTGGAGAAGGTCTGTATGGAGGAGTGGGCCAAAATCCCTGCTACAGTGTGTGCAAACCTGGTCAAGAACTACAGGAAATGTATGATCTCTGTAATTGCAAACAAAGGTTTCTGTACCAAATATTAAGTTCTGCTTTTCTGATGTATCAAATACTTATGTCATGCAATAAAATGCAAATTAATTACTTAAAAATCAAACAATGTGATTTTCTGGATTTTTGTTTTAGATTCCGTCTCTCACAGTTGAAGAGTACCTATGATAAAAATGACAGACTTCTACATGCTTTGTAAGTGGGCAAACCTGCAAAATCAGCAGTGTATCAATACTTGTTCTCCCCACTGTATTAATATTTTGTTATGAAAACATAGATTTGGAAATTAGTTGGTTCTTGAGTTCACAAGCAGTTTCCATAGAAATGGATGAGCAATCTCAACCCAGCTCCATCTTGGGTAATTCAAGTCAATCAGAAATGTGCTGATATGAACATTTTGTTTGGCATCTATAATTTTTGGTGTTAATGCCCATTTTATGACACCCAAGCCAAGCTCGCACTTGTCACAACAAGACAAGCTTGACACCCTAAAATGTTGTATGTTCTTAAAACAAATTTCAAACGGGTTTGAAATGATTTTGAATATTATAATCTGAAATTTAAAATCTGTCTGAGCACTGGCCCAATGAGAGAGAAAACAGCTGTGACCGACAACAACCAATTAAATTGTGGGAAAACAACAAGGGGGAAAAAAGTGGAAAATATTTTGTCTTGTTTCTGTTCTGTGCAAATTAGTGTAAAAATGTCAATTTCTCCATGTTGTATTTTAACACTGCCAAAAACTGTGCAAGTTTTTTGCAAATGAATATTGGAATCATTAGTCTTCATTTAAAAATCAAAATCATTAGTATTTTCCATAAGCTCCAATCTAGAATGTTACAACAAATGCATAGAAAATACTGTTACCTTTTAGGTTTACACTTTATTTAGTACTTTAAAAATAAGGCCTGATATGATCTGCTTCCAATATTGTTTCAGTCACACCAGTGGCTGTAATTTAAAAGTTCACAAAAAATGAAAGTGTCATCTTTTACTCACCCGTATGTCGTACCAAACATGTATGTATTTCTTATATTTTGAGAAATGTCTCAGTGTTTTTGTCCATACATTTGAAGTAAATGGTCACCAAAACATTCTTCAAAATATCTTCGGTGTTCTGCAGAAGAAAGTAAGTCATACGGGTATGGAACAACATATGGATGAGTAAACGACAGAATTTTTTGGGTGAACTATGCCTTTAAGAACATTTTATTAGCAGGTATAGATGTATTGTGCATCCCTAGTGATAATTAGATTTGTTTGTCTTTGTGTTTGCAGATGAGCAGAGCTACATGCTGCGAGATGCAGAGGCAGAGGTGTTGTTCTGTTTTAGCCTGGAGGAGTCACTGAAGAGAGCTCATGTTGCGCCGCTGTTCAAGGTGAGGAGCTTTTGTATTACAGTCCATCCACTATCACTTCCCCACCTCAATTGTTTGTGTGACTGTGCAGAACAATAAGCCTAACAGCACTGACATGTGGCCTAATTGGATATCACAGAGAAGTGTTTGACTGATGGGTGTGTGTTCAGTCCTCTCACTCTTCTTTTAACAGGGGAAGTATTTCTATATAACTCCAGGAATCTGTCCGAGCCTCAGCACGATGAAAGTTATAGTGGAGAGTGCCGGAGGGAAAGTGCTCTCCAAGCAGCCCTCCTACCGCAAGATCATGGAGCACAAGCAAAACAAGGTACACTAATCAGATCCCCAATACAGAGGTGTGTGGCGCTGTTGTATTGATGAGGATGCTGTGTCACACTTAATGAACATCTATTTACAGCCAACACAACAGAGCTGTTCTATGGATTTTGTGCTCTTTTCGTTTTGTTTGGCGATTGGAGTCATTTCTCTCAGTCACAATGTGAACTTGAAAGTATGTACCATTTAAGAGGAGTATCCAGGATTATGGTAGTAGATAAACAAGGATGCATTACACTTTATTTATTGCCATGACATGTAGGCTACATAATTTAATACTTTAATATGCACTTCCAAAAGATTTTTGTCTTGAAACAAAATGAATACTTTTGTTCAGCAAGGATGCATTAATTTGTTCAAAAGCAACTGTAACAATAACAGTATTTAGCATGTTACAAAAGGTTTAGATTTCAAGTAAATGTTTTTTTTTTAAACTATCAGAGAATCCTGACAAAATTCACCACAAAAATATTAAGCAGCACAACTGTTTTCAACATTGATAATGATAAGAAATGTTTCTTGAGCAGCAAATCATCATATTAGAATGATTTCTGAAGGATCATGTGACACTGAAGACTGGAGTAATGATGCTGAAAATCCAGCTTTGCCATCAGGAATAAATTAGTTTATAATGTCTTATTAAATTGTAATATTTTACAATTTTACTGTATTTTTTGATCAAATAAATGCAGCCTTGGTGAGCATAAGAGACTTTCAAAATGCAGTAATTATTAGTTAGAAGGGTTATTGTAAGGTGTTATTAAATGTTTTTGACAAATGTCTCATAACTATGGCCTGAGCATGCTGGAAGTGCATGTAAGACATTAATTAAAATAAGTTTGTTCTAATTGGTGTAATATTATGTGTAATAGTAACTGACTATTGCATTCTGGATTCATCCATGTTTGATATAGAATTTACCGGAGATCATTCTGATAACCTGTGAAAATGACTCTCATCTGTGTCGAGAGTACTTCCTGAAGAACATCGGTAAGAGGGCATATCCTTCATGTCCAGTTCTCATCTCAGTATTTACATTCATCACTGTATCATTTAAAACCACTGTAGTATGAAAATGACATGCGTATGTATGTGTATTGATCAGTCACAACTTATCAAGCACAATCTAATGATTTATTGTCTTTATTTTCAGATGTGTACACTGCTGAGCTTATATTGACAGGGGTGTTGACTCAGACCTTGGATTATGAATCATATCCTTTTAAAATACATGCAAGATTTAACAGACAAATAAAAAACAATCACTTTTGAGCGGTTTCTGAATCCGTGTGATTCACCGCACCACAAATCTTTACTTTCACTGATGTCGGACTTCACTCAATGAAGAACTGCTTTGTGTAATTAAGTTTTGTGAAACTCATCATTTCTGACGTTATATGACGACATGTAGTTAGACATTTGCAACAGCTTTTTTTTGTAATTATGTATGTATGTTTTGCTCCTTAACAATCTCACATATAAATTCACATGATGTCCTTTTAAGGACATGAATATTATTTGACTGCTGGTGCCCTGCTCTGGATCAATGCTAAAGGTTACTTATTACATTTTAGTGTACAGTCATGTTATATTTCAATGTTTGTATTTTATTACTTGATTAATAAATAATTTGTTACCAGTTTTGTAAACAAAGTAACAGTGAATCTAAATAAATTACTGTTATTTGTATTGTTTAAATGAAGGCAAAGCTATGTTTTTACTGTGATTTAAATGTTTGCCCCTTTTATGGTTTTGGAATAAAATCTGAATTTGATTGTGATATTAAATATTAAGTCTGTCAATATATCTGTCTTGATTTGTCAGTGTCAAGTCTAAAAGAGAACCAGGGTTAAAATAATGTTTCCTAAAACATGAACTATTATTATTTAAAAACCTGGTAGTATTTTGGTTTTGCAGGTCACAAAACATATTTACACAATGGCTTCCAATCATCTCTCCTCACCGTTGCTTTTGGGAGTACACAGGGTGCTCTGTTCTCTTCTCTTAAAAGCATTATTCCTGATAGACAAAATTCAATTAAATGCTAATGAAGTGTTAGAGTACTTACCGGTGGAAGGCAATTGTGTGCTGTCAGACAGTTCGCCTGAGGTGATCCCCTGGCTCCTGAGCTGGGTTGTGGAGAGGAGTTGGCAGTAATGCCCTCTAAAATGGGATCAATTAAAACTTACCCAGCCAAGGTCATGTGCCAGAAATGCAACAGGGGAAACAATAGGTGGTTTGCTCAAAGCTAGGGATCACCCACCCACTCAAGTGTGGAAATATAGATCGATAACAGTACCTGAAGGGTCTTCTAAATGCTTTTGTTTTGGCATTTAACACTGCATCGAAAAAAATTGATATTCCTTTGCAAACTGTACTGAATAGCTTCATACATGAATCCATTGAGCTGGTTCTCTTTATAGCTACAAAAGCATTTAATCAAGTGTTGTGGAATCTTTGTATCATCATTCATGGTTCTATGGTGGCTAAATGTTTTTTAAACCATCGCGTAACATCTGCTTGTGTTACTGTAAGGTGAGCTCTAGCAGAAGATTGAGAAGCAGAAATGTGAGCTTCCTTTTCTAGAGGCTCATTAAAGAAACTAAGCAAACAGCAGAAGCTTGAATAGCTATTGCAGCCGCCTTCATTTCCTATCCAATTGACGCTCTCGTTAATTGCGATGAATTAAAAATGCAAATTAGTGACCAGATCTTTGATTAACTTACACAAGTTCCTTGTTGGTTTGTTAATGTCCTCAAAGATTTATGATGTTGATGCTCTTGTACCATAAAACATCAGGAGACACAATAATTAATCTTAAATGCTAAAAGGACTTGCACTTTAATTACTCTTGTTCTCCTCCTCTCTGTAGCATTGTAACATTTGGACTCCTCACTTCTTAATGGTAAATGTATTATAATATACAAATTACATGCTAATTAGATGGTGCAAAGCTTAGGGATTCAGTCATTCTAAAATTTGCATATGAACTAATTATCTTTCATTAAAGCTGGCTAATTACAAATTTGAGGAGGACCGGGAATGAAAATGCAGCGCTCCTTTGTCCAGACAGTGTTTTCATCTCTAATTAGACATTGGATTGTTTGTACCTGTATGTACATTTGGAGAAACTGTGAAATTCATTTATACGAATTCAAATTTCATTTTTATTATTCAATTTCATGGTGCTTAGTATGTCAATGGCAACAATAAAACAGTCGGTGGAAAAAGAAACTCTCAGCTGATGATGAACTGCACCATGTGTCTGAACAGGTACGCTAAATTAATTCTTTAAGACTGAATTGAACTTGGCATTAAAAGTAATGCATATCTAAGCACAGAGGAGAAGTCCAAATTAATAGATGTGCCAATCATTTGTCTCAGAGGAGTTTTGCTGTCCACATAATAGATATGACTCTTACATCAATCAGGTATTAATTGCTTTCACGTCTCATATAATGAAATGACTGCTAAAGGGCATAGGCATAGTTCTAAAATGGTTTTTGAAACCCATTTTTAAAGACTTTTGTTTAAGATCCCCACTTCAGTCTATCTGATATCTCAATATAGCCTTTCTTAAATTGTTACTTAAAGGTCTGAAACAGTAAAGGGCTACTCTGGTAACACTGTGACAGGATCACGTCCAAAGTACCTGAGTACAGTGAGGCATATAAATATTACAAAACAAAATTACTATGATTACATACAAAAAGTGTGCTAAAACTGATGCCAGTTGCTTTCAAATTATTGGGTCAATATTTTTTCCATCACCAAATACAGCAAAAATGCATGAATTACAACAAATACGAAAAATATTGAGGTTTTCGTCCATTTGAGCTTTAGGTGATTACAGCACGTCTCTCTTCACTGAGAAGTCAGTGCTGCCCTCTGCAGCTGAATATCGCTGTGATGGGAACTAGAAGTGTGTCATTGGTGTTTACAAATTGTTTGATCAGTTTATGTTTGCTAGAGAGACATTTTTACCTTTGCTTTGAATTCTGTTCTTCATTTTTCTGCATTGACAAATACATATTCTAGAACATTCCACACATTAACATGAACAGCATGGGGGGAAAAAACAAGTGAAACGAAATGACAATACAATGGAAGCCCTTTATTTGATTTTCTTCCAAACTATTTTTTGTACAATTTATACAGTATTACAAAATCCGAGGTAATATTTACAGCATTTACCTTTGCATCATCCATGGTTAAATATCTGAAAAGCATGCATAGGAGTCAAATTTGGCAGTTATTCATAGCCAATATTTTTGAGTCTAATACTTAACATTTCAGCATGTAAATCATGTTATTTTTTGGCATTTGACATGAGTTATTTAAAGGAGTACAAGAATGGTAACACAAAGCTAGGCTACAGAACCACCACAATGGTTGTACAACATCCACTCACACTATATACACTTATGTTTTGAGTCTTTAAATGAACAAAACTTTTTTATGGCAAAACACTATATACTGCATATTGTTAGTTAAAACTGGCAGTGCACTGGAGGCAACAAGCAACAATTCAGATTAAATTTGCTGTCAAAACAATCACCACAGACTTGTTAAACCAATACTTATAGACATACACTGGGCTCCAAAAGTCTGAGACTTCTAGTGAAATTGCTTCTATTTAAAATTTTTAATATTTAATACATAAATTATATTATCAACATAATTTAAGTTTGTGTAAAACCTGTCCAGATTGATTTGAGATGATCCAAAGAGCAAGCAAGAACAGCTGATCATTTGTATATATTTGACCTAGAAGTGACCTAGAAGCAGAGCAGAATCTATATATTCCTTGTTTATTCGTGTTTTGGTAAAAATCCTAAAAATTTTTGAGAGTTTAAAAATGCTCTCAGACTTTTGGACCCCACTATATATGGCTAATTAAAACTAAAAACACAAAAATATCATGTTTTCATTTCCTTTCCCTAAAATACCAATGTATATTTTATAAAGCTCATGTAAGTAAACAAATGCACGTCTATAAAATATAAAGCCAACACTGTCAAGTTTAATCCCTCACATTAAACTTGACCAAACCAAAACAAAGTTCATTATCCAGAAGCACCATATGTGGCACTAGATTCTGAACTACTTCTGGATTTCAGAGGAAGTGCACAACGACAATAACAGCACCCAGAATACATGGCATAACTAAATCTTTGTTACAGAAGTACATGGCCTGCAGAACACCACCTTAAATCCCAACAGAATGAGTGCAAACAGAAAGAGCAAAAAAGAGAAAATGGAGAGCTCATGCCATGTCCCCGGTAAAGGATGCTGGTGTGATAGCGGCTTGGCCACTGCCGGCCTTCAGAGACCTGCGGCTGCTGAAGCTGGACATGTGTACAGCTCGACTTCCCCGGCACATGGCAGTGGGAGACAGGAGGGAGGGAGGGAGAGGAAGGGGTCGAGGAGGAGGAGGAAGTAGAGTTCGGAGAGACAGAGGAGGAGGAAGAGTACGAGCTAGAGGAGGCTGAGGATGAGTAGGAATAGGAGCAGGACTGGCCATTTTGAGTCTGCGGAGGGAGGGTTAGGTTTTGACCTTCAGAGCACTGAGAAGGCCCGGGAGACTGTGAGGGCGAGACGGGTCTACAGCTGGGCCAGCTCAGACTAAGACACGGGATTAAGGACTTAGAAGAAGACGAAGAGGTTTGGTTAGTAAGCCTAGAAGTATTTGAAGGAGGAGCATGGGTTGAGCTATGTTTCCATGAGCTAGGTATAAAAGCTGGGAACTTAGAAGCAGGCAAAGCAAGGAAAGCATGTTTACTATTCCCACCAGCTTTCATAGCACTCCCGTTAGCCTGCGAACAAAGACGCCGGAAGACATGGAAAGTCAAGTAGGATGATAGCACATACGTGAAAATATAGAGCTCTATATTCCATAAAAATAGTCTACAATACAACACCAACAAAAATATTACTCTTGTAACAAAATGCGTGATCTTGTCTCTTTTCTCTCAGTTTGATTCACACATTAAACAATAAAGAGAAAAAAGAAGGAATAAAAGGATGAATTTGGCCACCAGACCAAAGAGGCCAGAGTTTCTTCAAAACGTCTTCATAATCCAAAGAAATGGAAATATAAACCATCACTCCCCGACCAACACAGTGGGATTAAAATCTAAGATCCTTTGTGTTTGTTTTTATGGGTGGTTTTTAGATGACAACATTCCTCTATAGCTTAGTTAATAGAGCGTGGTGCTAACAATGCCAAGGTCATGGGTTCGATTCCCAGGAAATGCATGGGTTTGGGTTGGTAAAAAAAACATATCTTAGAAGTGTCTATGTGTAAATGATAAACATGCACAAGGAACTGGTTGTGATGAAGCATAGGGGAAGAGTGAACATCATACTGGATCCATGTGTGGCCAAAATACAATTACTCAAACACATTTCCCGTCTGTGTCTTCATGCCTTACACTGGCTGCTCTACAGTAGAACTACCTGTCGGAATTGCCTCTGGGAGTCCTGGAGCTTTTGGGGCTTTCCGGGTTTTTCCACAGTTCCTGGCTGCTGGCGGGACTTGGGCGAGGAAATACGGCTCGAAGCAGGAGAGTCACCCGAGTTCTGCAAAGATCGACAAGGAAACAACGTCAGAGACGGACTGAGGCGAATGACTACTACACATCAGAATGAGGACAGAGCTTTTAAAGATTTCGTATTTGTAGACATGATTGAGGACAGAAAAATACAGGCAGCATGCTCAAGTGTACAACCAATTTCCCAACCACAGTACATGCACTTTATTAATACCACAATAGATCAGAGCAAGTAGGTCAGACAGAAACGGTTCATGGGTTTAACCTCACTGAAAGTGAGCAGTGAAAGTAGACACAGTGATTTGAAAAAGAAGAGCACCAAGTCCATAATCATGTCTACTGAAATCACACAGAGTCCTCAAAACAGCGTGTTCCCAAGTGTGTTCCCCGGAAGACACCTACAAAACACATTTACAGTTGATTAAAGTCAGTGGTTAGAAAGTCAGGCTCTTAAAGCAAACCCAAGCCACCAGCAGAAGGGCAAAGAGGAGTTGAGAAAGACCTGTTTACTGCTGGAGGAACTGGAGGAGGTGGACGTGCTTGAGGAGGATCGAGACTGTGTTTTGGATCTCTTTTGCAGTGACGACTTGTGGGGTTTGGGCTTTAGAGGTGCCGGCCTTTTTGTGGGACTGCCCTCCTCCGGTTCTGCATGACTGGCAATTCTCTTTGCTTTCGATTCTTCTTTGCAGGAGACTTCGGAAACCAATGTAGGCCCAATGCCACTTATGGTACTTTCTAGCTGCTTAATGGTCTGCTCAAGGCTGTCTAACGTTTCATACGTAGTCTTACGGAGTTCTTTGGTTCTGTCTTTGGTGCTCTGTGGTGTGCCAGTCTGGTTTTGTGATAAAGACCTAGGGGTGGTAGAATCAGAGTCTGTGTGGGACTTGATCTCAAATCTTTCAGCTTCTTTGACCTCAGTCACGGTTCCATCTGGTTCCTCTTCATCCTCGTAGACAACGACCTGCAGTGTCTTTTTGCCAGTTTTTGTCCCCGTACGAAGGGCCTGGCCAATAGCTACAAGCTGCTTCTTGGGGAACTTAAACTTGAATTTCTTTTTCACATCTTTAGAAGATTCTGTCTTGTCTCCTTCCTCAAAGTCAAGAGCAGAACTCTCGAAGGAACTCTGCTGTTGTAGAGGCACTGCAGAGCTACTACTTCTCTGACTGTTCACCCTGTTCTCAGTTCTGCACTGATCTAGAACATTGTTTTTAGGTGTTACCTGACCAACCTGACTTGAGTTGGCTTCCGCTTCTGTCTCCTCCTCGTTCTCTTCATCGATCCTCTCCTCTGAAAGCACCCTCTCCAGCTCTTCTTCACACTCAAAGATGGTGGACAGTCGCTTGTAGGCCTGACAGATATCCATTGGCTCGTCAAAAATTATGATAACTGGCTTCTTGTCGTATCCAGAGTCCTCTGGGGCAGATACGGTTGGTTCCGAGCCCACTTTAAGAGTCTGGACATCCGTGCCTTTGCTGTTTACCAGCTGTTGGTACTCTCCTGTCGACAGAGCCTGGACCTTGTTTTTAGTTATCCTAAAGGCAATGTTATTTGGTGGAGGAGGACCTTCTTCTCCTGGGAGGTCTGGACTTAGACTGGCCTCCTCAGTGTATCTGACCTGACCACTAGATGTTCTCTTTGTCACTTCCTGCCCATTCTCATGATCATTCAGCTGTGTTGAACATGAGGCATCAGTGTTTGGCTGATGGATCGGTGAGTGATTTTGAGGTTCAGCACTCTGAGGACTTTTGCTAACAAGTGTAACTTGAACAGTGGTTGCACGGTAGCCATGCTTTATTGACTTATCCAGAACAGGTGCGACTTGCTCAGAGGACGTACGCAATATCTGCTGTTCTAACTTCTCAACAGGTGAAACTTTCTCAGAGGGTGAGGGAACTACCTGCTTTAGGGACTTCAGAACCGATTCAGTCTTAATCTCTTTTCCAACTTCAGGGCTGTTCTTTAAAGAGTTATATGGACCAGATGACACCTGATGAATATCGTTTAGCTTTCTTTGGACCTCCTTGACTGATTGGCTTGACTGAGGTGAAATTACAGGTAAGTCATCAGATGTTAACAATTTTTGCTGCTGGGAAAGGTCAGAAGCATTCTTAGGTGCAACCTTTGAAGTAGAAAATGTTGCTTCCTTGGGCTCCTTTAGGTCATCTGGCCTATAGGTGCCCTCATTTGAGGTCTTTGATGTTCCGGTGATATAATACATGACCTGGCAAAGAAATCAAGAATTCTTTGGACTTCAAGCAACACATTAAAGACAAACTGAACACAATATGCATACATGCTCTTAAATCTCACATACAACTAATGCAAACAGTAAAACAAATTATATTTACCCCAGGTGAACCAGGTGATGCAGTATTCTCCCTACTTTCAGATAGTGCTCCTTCTTCAGATAGATGAGTGGTGGTCTGCTAGGACAGTTTGTTAGTACAGAGTCATTGCATCACACTGTGACAGACCTTTATTGACATTCTCATATTAATACCCAGCTAGTCAGTATGATGCAGAGAGAAACCTTAAAAAACAGATCAATGGCGCCATCTAGAGTTCTTTAGCTTTCAAAGAATATAACCATTAGTTCTCATCCATAGTTTGCAAACTACAGTGTGCTGTCAAGCATTGCTTAAAAGTAATGTTTTTATTGAGACTAGACAGGGAGTAGTGAAATGTTATATATAGCAATTTCCATGCAAAGACGGTGATAGAGGTTGCTGGAAAACACATGCTTGAATTTTTTTGTTTAGTTTTTTAAACAAAATATTTTAGTGGAGAAAGTGACTTGCATCTAGTCTTTATATAGACACTCCAAGATCCAGAACATAGAAATACTTCTCCTGTTTTGAAAACCCTGACACTGTTGGCCTGTAGGACAAAAATTGTTCTAAAAACTAAAGTTAAACACACACACAAAAAATTGGTATCTACATATATATTTTATTAAAAAAATAATTAAAAAAAGCAATTAATTACATCTTTATAACTCTTTAGAATGGACATTCTGGCCCTTTTTCTAAGTGGACTCTGAATGCTAAAAAAGGTCAGAAGTCAGAGTGTGCTGAATGGCCTTTCCAACGCCCCAGTCACTCTGACCCACACCATCTTATACAGCTGTATCTATTAGCATTCAGCAGGAGAGTGTGAGTGACAGACCAGTGTTAGACACACATTCAAACATATTACACCCTCTCTTGATGAGGGGCTACGGTCAGGCATTGGCGTTCATCAGTATGTCAGTATATCAGAATGGGTTTTTTGTATTAGTGTCAGTAGAGCGGGAGGTTATGGGACACGATTGGCCATGTGAGCACTGCTGTTAGATTGCGATGGGGAGTTAGCTTTTATCACATCTGTTACCTTTGTGTGGTAAGATAGGGAAAGCCATGGCTCCATCTCACTGTCTGTGGGCTCATGGGTTGTGAGATCAACAATGTATCTGGGCTGTAAATCTTTAATAGTGCACTTCTGAAACACCTGAGGAGGGGTAAGGGTACGGGTATTAGGTGCCGTGTCTGGTGGATTTTTCCGTCCTGCGTTTGTGTAATTATGTGTCAAACAGAACTGAACACCTTTATCCAAACAGGGTTAAATATATATATTCATATATATAGTGTATTTACATTGTTACTTTTCATTGCTAATTAAAATAAAGTCATGGATTCATTCATGATGACATTAAATCCATAGGAAATCTTACCCATTCTCAACAATAGAGGGCAGCACAACTCAAACTTCTGAGAGAGTCAATACACCATAGTGCCCTCATTTTGAAGCTTTTGCGTAAATGTTGACACTGGCGGGGCAACCATTGATGTTTGTATGGGCTCGATATTTGTCGTTTAACACCTCTGACATGTCTCAACTTCCTGTGCATTTGGTTTTCCTCTATACGTGTTTGTAAAAAAAAAGGTACGTTCATGTCTTTGTCTAAGTGGCTCCTGTGAGCACGGTTGTGGTTTGCTCACCTGTAGCTCAGCCATGATCTTATCTCCTTCATCCTCTTCATCTTGTAAGGTGGAGGTGTTGACAGGAAGGGTGCGGGGCTTGGGCTTGACCTCTGGGCGCACACGCAAGGGTTTGGGCTGCGGGGCCTCCTCTTCATCCTCCTATAGCCAAAACAACCAGCCGAGTGTGACCGACCCTCACCCACCATTATGTCTCTCAAAACAACAAAAGCAGCTGGAATCTCTACTGTGATTTTCTGTCATTATTATTCACAAAAACAGGACAGAATATGCAGTGGACAGCACACCCAGGCAAAATATAGCATGCTGCAATTTCAACACGTAGTGGGTATGTTGTATGATATCAAATATATATAAAATATAAGTGCTGTTTTCAAATAATAATAATGAAAATTGTCATGTTGTCTAGGAATATGGCTCAGCAAGGCCTGAGTCACATGGATGATGTTGGTGCAACCTTAATAGCATGACACGCACCTGAGCACTGGTGGACTCTTTCCGGGTGGTGTAGATAACCTCCCCTGAACGTCCAGTGGTGAGTCCAGTTCCAGAGGGGTAGAATTTGCGTGGAGGGGGAGGGGGAGGTGATTTGCTGGTCATCTCAGGGTTGGGCTTCACTCTGTCAACACTGGCCCTGTGGGGCTTTTCTATGGTCGGCTTCTGTGGCCTCTCCAAACTGGTCTGGACTGGTTTATCTGCTAAGGGTCCATCCTGTGGTGCAGTTTCTGTTTGAAGTAAGATAAAAAGTGTCTCATTAACTGATTTAAATCCTGCAGAGTTTAGATTAAACATGAATCAAACACACCTGAACCAGCTAAACAAAGTTTAAAAACAAAAATTAGTTGTCCAACACATGCAAAAAAGAAACAGAAATTATATCATATCGCTGCGTTTATACTGGCACAAAAAATCAGATTTTTTTTTTACTCACATCTGACAGATTGGAATTTGTTGCACAAACACAAAAATCCGCAAGAGATCCCATTATTTTGCATCCGATCTGAGCCACTTCCAAATGTGGTTTTAAATCAGATACATATCCGATATCTAGATATCCGGGGGGGCCCATTCGGCCCGTTTAAATCTTTTTGAAAATAATGTGATTTTTATATTACTTTCAGAGGGATGCAAACCCAATGAGGGGTCTCCTTCAACCTGTCACAGGCCACATTCACCATGATGTGTTTATAGAACCCATTTAATATGACTATACAATAACCCTAACCCATCCTAACCCTAACCCATAATATTAAAAGTTTTATTGCATTATAAAAATAAATCAATAAAGAAATATATTATTATTATTAACTATTTTAATTACTATTTATTATTTTTATCTACTAATTAAAAAGTCCAATATTTCATAATAATAATAATAATAATAAATACTTAAATACTTTTCAAACAAAGATTTTGGCAGAAAAAAAAAAACATTGGATCTACACTCACCTAAAGGATTATTAGGAACACCTGTTCAATTTTTCATTAATCCAATTATCTAATCAACCAATCACATGGCAGTTGCTTCAATGCATTTAGGGGTGTGGTCCTGGTCAAGACAATCTCCTGAACTCCAAACTGAATGTCAGAATGGGAAAGAAAGGTGATTTAAGCAATTTTGAGCGTGGCATGGTTGTTGGTGCCAGACGGGCCAGTCTGAGTATTTCACAATCTGCTCAGTTACTGGGATTTTCACGCACAACCATTTCTAGAGTTTACAAAGAATGGTGTGAAAAGGGAAAAACATCCAGTATGCGGTAGTCCTGTGGGCGAAAATGCCTTGTTGATGCTAGAGGTCAGAGGAGAATGGGCCGACTGATTCAAGCTGATAGAAGAGCAACTTTGACTGAAATAACCACTCGTTACAACTGAGATATGCAGCAAAGCATTTGTGAAGCCACAACACGCACAACCTTGAGGCGGATGGGCTACAACAGCAGAAGACCCCACCGGGTACCACTCATCTCCACTACAAATAGGAAAAAGAGGCTACAATTTGCACGAGCTCACCAAAATTGGACAGTTGAAGACTGGAAAAATGTTGCCTGGTCTGATGAGTCTCGATTTCTGTTGAGACATTCAGATGGTAGAGTCAGAATTTGGCGTAAACAGAATGAGAACATGGATCCATCATGCCTTGTTACCACTGTGCAGGCTGGTGGTGGTGGTGTAATGGTGTGGGGGATGTTTTCTTGGCACACTTTAGGCCCCTTAGTGCCAATTGGGCATCGTTTAAATGCCACGGCCTACCTGAGCATTGTTTCTGACCATGTCCATCCCTTTATGACCACCATGTACCCATCCTCTGATGGCTACTTCCAGCAGGATAATGCACCATGTCACAAAGCTCCAATCATTTCAAATTGGTTTCTTGAACATGACAATGAGTTCACTGTACTAAAATGGCCCCCACAGTCACCAGATCTCAACCCAATAGAGCATCTTTGGGATGTGGTGGAACGGGAGCTTCGTGCCCTGGATGTGCATCCCACAAATCTCCATCAACTGCAAGATGCTATCCTATCAATATGGGCCAACATTTCTAAAGAATGCTTTCAGCACCTTGTTGAATCAATGCCACGTAGAATTAAGGCAGTTCTGAAGGCGAAAGGGGGTCAAACACAGTATTAGTATGGTGTTCCTAATAATCCTTTAGGTGAGTGTACATGAATCACACAAATGACATATTTTGGATTCAAAGTGGCAATTTTTGCAGAAAGGTGACAATTTTGCAGACCTACGAAAATTCCATTCAGTTCATTCATTAAATTTAACCTTTTTCAAAACTATGACACCAACAGACAAAGTACAAAGAGCACATCTCTAAGAAATTGGCAGACGTGTGTATCCTTTCCTTTATCATGGACACTGTCAATTACGCAGATCCCAGTTTTGTGTTATTTATGTCCTGCAATCTGAATAAATGGTTTATATGCAGATTCACATGAGTGGACAGACATACCAGGGAGTGGAGACACAGGGAGTGGAGAGTCCACCTCATCCGGCAAGATGGGTGTTTGAGAGAGGGCGCTGTCCACCTGGTTGCTCACCTCCAGGTCAGGTATGGCCTTCATAAGGCTGGCCTGGGTCTGCTGGAGGATCCTTTCCATTTCCTTTTCCACTTGTGGTCCAGCAGAGTGAACCGTGTCCTCCGCTACTGCCCGTTTTGAGACCTGTGGAGAGCCAGAGAAGTAGATGTTTATTGCAAACAATTATGGGGAAAGTATAGTTGGAGAAAGTTCCCTGCAAATAAATACAGAGTTACAGAAATAAGTATAAATAACCAAGACATTTTTGTGTTGGTGCCAGTCCACTAATCTTAATGAATTAAAAGTGAAAGGCACAGTTGAGCCGCACCTCTTCAGGCGTAGGCCTGCTTGTGTTGACAGCGATCTCCTCCACTTGCAGTGGAGGTGAAGAGGTTCCAGTCGTGCTGATGGCAGAGGTTACTAGCGCGGCTTCCTGGCCCTGCGGAGCTGCTCTCTTTTGCAGGGCAGGGCTGTTTTCTCTGCTCCTGGGACTGACCTTCGCCACAGTGGGGGAGTCCCTGCCATGGGTGGGTGTGAGGGGGGGACTGGGGTGGTGTGTGCTGACGGGAGCCGTCTGAATGCGGTGCACAGTTACAGGAGAAGATGGCACGGGTTCCGAGCAGCTGATTTTGGCAGGTGATCTTGGTTGTGGGGTGGGGGACTCATGAACAGGTTTTGGAGATCTGTACTCCTCCACAAAGGAAACTGAATCAGTAGGCAATGCCTTCACCTGGGCTGGGTCAGAAGTATGGTTGTGGCTTTCGGTGGCATATCTACAGAAAACAGAAACCCTAACAATGAACCCTCCAAACAACTACAACGCTCTAAAGGGATTTAATATTCTAAGTGGTACATGAGTTGCACCTTCTCAGTCCACTCAGCGTGTCGGTCAGAGCTTTGACTCTCTTCAGCATGCTGTCCATTTTGTGAGGCTCCTCCTTCAGGAAGCGCACCGCCTCCACCTCCACCCGCAACACGGCACGCATTTTCATCTGCAGGGCTGGGAACTCTCCTGAAAAGATGCAATTCATTATTTTACAAGAGAAAGATCTACACTGCCGTTCAAAAGTTTGGGGTCTGTAAGATTTTTTTAATGTTTTTTCAAATATGTGTATTATGCTCACCAGGGCTGCATTTATTTGATCAAAAATACAGAAAAAAATTTATATTGTGAAATAATATTATTACAATTTAAAATAACTGTTTTCTATTTTAATATGTTTTAAAATATAATTAATTCCTGTGATGACAAAGCTGAATTTTCAGCAGCCATTACTCCAATCTTCAGTGTCACATAATCCTTCAGAAATTAACGGTTGTGTTGCCAAATATTTTTGTGGAAACCTGTCATGATCCCAGCCTGTGTCCCCCTGGTCTTGTGTGGACTTTTATGATATTTCCTGTTCTGCGCCATGTTTTGTAGTTTTTCTTGTTGATTAGTTATTGATTAGACTTCACTTGAACAGTACAAATCCAACAAGTGTTATTATACCAAAGGAAAACAATGGAAAATGACTGCTTCACAGCATCGTCCTGTGACATTAAAAACCTTGAAATGGAGACATTCTCTTATCTCCTACTCGTGAAGACAAACATCCCTTAAAACCACACAATCATAAGATTTAAACAACAATACAAAATAAATAATAATATAACATATAAAAACATAAATTACATATATGAATAATAATAATAAAATGATTAAATGATATAAATCAAAAAAGAATAATATGAATAAATGAATGACAACTACATAAAATGATTATAAATGATTATAAAATTATATCATATAATACAGAGTAAATAAAACCCAACACAGATGTATGATTGCTCTTTTAAAGTAACACACACAGGTTGCTATTTAAAATCTACAAAACCGTTAAAGAAATAAAAACCGTGAACCATTTTTGATGAATAGAAAGTTCAAAAGAACAGCATTTATTTGAAACAGAAATCTTTTGTAACATTATAAATGTCTTTAATGTAACTTTTGATTAATTTAATATGTCCTTACTGAAAAAAAAATCTTACAGACGCCAAACGTTGAACAGTAGTGTACCACCTTCACTTAGAAAACAAAAAGTCAACAGGCAGGAAAAATACAAATGCAATCACCTTTGAGTGTGGCCAAAGCTTCTCCTACCCTCCGTAAGTTGACCGCCCCTTCCTCCACATCCTTCAGAGTGACTGGCCGATGGTTCATGGCAGAGGTGGATTCTTTCTTGAGCATCTCCACGTAATTCTCCAGCTCTCTGTGACATTGTTACAGAGGATGTGTCATTTATCAGAACAACAAGTTGAGGAATCAGTGACTGACAGAAGTACAACACAATATATTTACGGAATATACAATTGGGTCTAAAAATCTGAGACCACTAGTGAAAATGCTTCTGTTCCTTTTTATTATTAAGATTTTGTTACAAATACAGTATAAAAAAATTGAACTGAATGATTGACATTTATTTCAGAATCTTTAAGTATTTGTCTTTTATGCTCGAGCTGCACAAGTTTGTGTAAAATCTAATGATCATGATATCAGCATGATTTGAGGAAGCATCTTCTGCTCCAAAGTTTCTGTTCATTTCCTGGTTTAAGTGAACAAAAAAAAATGCCATATTTCAAATGTAGTCTCAGACATTTGGATGCCACTGTTTATATTTATTTCAAATGCATTTAATCCAGTATTTGCAGCTTTTAGCGACACTTAATACTGTGTAATGAGCAAGTCTTGACTGTGAGTCCTGCTGAAGGCTGAAACCTGTTTAACGTGATTTAGGCTTGTTTGTTGACTGACAGTTCAAATACAGATAAGTTTGGCTGTGTAAGCTAAGATGGCAACAAAAGTCTGCCCTCAGCCAAATACCTTTAGAGGATCATCACAACATACATCTTTCTCGGATTCTCTGACTTCTTCCCTCTTGAAATGGTTAAGTGTGAACTGTTGAAGCTGCACATCATGAGTTGCACCAGCATTTAAAAGCCTTTAGCATGACCAGATATGCAGGAATCTGCAAGCCAGTACACATGCTCTGAGATCATAGTTGAGCACCGTCTCTGTGGGAAATGGTTTGTGTTTTCTGTAATTTACCCGAGGGGTGTTTTAAGGGTTTTCCCATGCACAATGACATGATCTGCTTTGTTATCTTTCTCACTACAACACAATATAATGTAAGCCAGAATTATTATGTGTATGATGAACTAATAGATGTTGGTCACTGGAATAAAATGTTTTGTATGTTTCATTCAGTGTTATTTTAGTATTTTTATATACTATTATAGTATTTATTCATATTTTGAATGATCTTTTATTTTTATATATTTAATTTAATGAATTTAATGATGTTGTCATTGATAGATTTTATATTCTTTAATATTTCTATCTAGCTTTAATTTATTTTCTTTTTTAGTAATTTTAGTACTTTAACTTATTTTATTTGAGATAATTGCCAAGGCAAACTGTCTAATTTTCAATTAAGCGTTTAAGTTTAAGTTTCTTATCTAAAATTTATATTTTATTTAATCTTTATTTCAATTAACAAATAATTTGGAATAGTTTTAGGTAAAAATAACAAGAAATTGTGGCTAAACACCCACTTGTTTCTGAAGCAATCTGATTTATATTTCCCCATGAGGACATGGGACATTCATCATGACAGGAAACACAAAGAAAGTTTCACAAGTCTTATTCTTCCGAGACAAGTTGGGACAGTGGATTATTCAATGCGTCATTTCATGCAATCACACACATCTCCACCCAAGGAAGGCATGATTAGTTTTACTTTATCAAGGTTTACAGCACCAAATGGGTTTTAGAATAATAGTACAGAAATTGAGTAATTAAGTACAGCACTAATGCTGTAAAAAATCCCTTCTGCTCACATCTATTAAAACCAACATCTTTGTTTATTAAAGTATGCATTCAGCACTGAATGGAGACATGGGATTATAATTAATTAGTGAAGAGATTAGAAGTGAGCAGTTAATCAGCATCAAATCTGTCTCCATTGCAGCAGCTAATCATTGCTCTGATTTTCCCCTCTAGATTGCAGCATTTGTTCTGTTCGTCCACAGCTGTCTCTCACATTCTACAGATGACCAATTCATGATGAATTCTTCATGGGTAATTAATTTCAAGGTCTTAACAGGATCAGTATTGGCACACCAGTCACAAAAAAAAAAACCCCGATCTGCACCTTACCCGAGCTGCACAAGAACTCTCTCCTCCATGCCCAGATATCTGTGTCTTTCTTCTTCTACCTGGACTCTTTGTCTATGAACAGGTTCCCCGAGGTGCAGCACAGTGCCTGAAACCACCTCCAAGATCTCCTGCTCTGCCTGTCGCAGCATCAGCCTCATGGCATCCTGGTTTTGCAGCTGTATATGCAAAGCAAAGCTCTATCAGCACAACTGTTTTCTGACCCAACGTATATTATAACCAATGTATATATTATAATACTACATCACATTACTATAATTACACATCATATGTTTGCTTATATATACACAACTGTTCAAAGTTTTGGGGTCTGTAAGATTTTTTACTGTTCTTTAAAGAAGTCTCTTATATACTCACAGAGTCTGCATTTATTTAATCAAATAACACATAATTATTGTGAAATATTATTACAATTTTAAATAACTTTTCTATTTCAATATATTTTTTAAAATGTAATTTATTCCTATAATGGCAAAGCTGAATGATGATGAGCACATGATCCTTCAGAAATCATTCTAATATGTTGATTTAGTGCTCAAGAAACATTTCTTATTATTATCAACACTGAAAACAGTTATGCTGATTAATATTTTTGTGGAAAGTGTGATAAAAAAATTTTCAGGATACTTTGATGAACAGAACGTCCTAAAGCACAGCATTTATCTGAAATGGATACATTTTGTTTGTCTGGCTATCACCAGACCAAGCTCAATTTAAGATTGAACATTAGTCTGGGGAGTCTGCTCTGTATTTTCTACTGCACAAGAGGCTGATAAACGAGCATTATTCAAATGACTCTGTACGCAATTGGATAGTCCTTCAACCAATCAGACCACAAGAGGCGTGATCAACGGGCAACGACCCATCGCTTCTCTATCCGTCATCATGTTAAACCCGCCAATAGCGTGCCAGGTGGATAAGCCAGTCTGTGATTGGTTCCCGCAAAAGTGTAACAGAAGCAGTAGAAATGAATGTACAGGTTTCCAGACTGAGTTGCAGGACGAAATCAAATCACCGGCAGATCAGGCTGGGTTTACCCAGTCTAACATTTTGTAGCATTATAAATGTGTCTTTACTGTCATTTTTGATCAATGCATCCTTGCTGAATAAAAGTATTAATGCGTATTATTTACAAGTGAAGATAGTTGCTTTACTATTGAATTGAAACTATTCTAATACTTTTTTATTTGACTGAAAGCACAGGACAAACATTTAATACATCAGCAACTCATCTATAGAAAGAGCAGATGCCCTGGATAGAACTTCATTTCAATTTGAATTCCCTATGTACCTGCATCTGTTTGAGTTGGTGGAGCTGCAGTCTGAGGTCAGTGACGTTTCTCCTGAAGTTGGAGAGGATTGAGCACATAGCAGGGTCTCTGACCGGAGTCTGAAACTGTGCTGAAGGACTGTCTATCTGCACAGATGGGTCCTTAGATGATGTTACAGTACATACACCTAGAGAAAAACACCAATTTTTGAAGTTAATGCTCTGGTAACATATATATATATATATATATATATATATATATATATATGGTATATGGCATATACTATCTATGTAATCACTAAGTTAAATTAAGATTAAATTCAGATTCATGACTCACAGGAACAAGACGGAATGATAAAGGAAGCATCATCATGTTTACTCACCATCATTCTGTGCCGGAGAACCCACCTTTACTGGTTTGTCACTATAGAGAAAGACAAAACAGTGAGTTTTAGAATCATTTTGCAGTTTTAATTATATTGTTTTTATCTTCATATTATATCAATACAAATTCATGCTATATATGAATTCGATTAAATGTGTCTGTGAACATTTACCTGGAAGTCTCTTTGGCACTTATATTAGGCCCTTTCATAAGAGCATGTTGAACAAGACCAGTAAGACTGGCTATCTGCTGCTCCATAGCCTTTATTCTTTGACTGCAAAACACAGGTCACATGACTCAGTCAATAAAGACAATTCCATAACTGATCGTAGGCCATTCAACTGTGGATCTAAGGAGCTTTAAACAATGCTAACAATGCTAAACAATGCTAAAAGGGGCACCAGCAGGGAAATTATATTGCCATAATCTGTTTCTGAGGGCAAAACTCTGCCAAACTTTGATATTTGAGGCATGAATAAGAGCATATATATGAATGATGGACTTGGCTCCGAGGAACTCTTGTCCTCTTCTCAATTTCACTTCATTCACTTCACCACAACATGACATTTGTTATTTTCCTCATCAGCCCTTGATTACTCATGCACTTTTTGAACAAATAATAACATCAGAGGAAAGAGAAGGGAAGTATTATCACTGTTTCCTTGTTTTATTAAGATCAAAGAAAAGCATAGTATATACACTACCATTCAAAAGTTTTTTTTAACGTTTTTGAAAGAAGTCTCTTATGCTCACCAGGGCTGCATTTATTTTATCAAAATACAGCAAAAACAGTAATATTATAAAATATTATTACAGTTTAAAATAACTCTTTCCTATTCAATATATTTTAAAATGTAATTTATTCCTGTGATGGCAATACTCTCCAGTCACATGATCCTTCAGAAATCATTCTAATATGCTGATTTGATACTCAAGAAACTTTTACTATTTTAACTTTAAACTATTATTATCAATGTTGAAAACAGTTGTGCTGCTTAATATTTATGTGCAAAAATATTGAGCAGCACAACTGCATAACATTTTTTTCAGGATTCTTTGATGTAGCATTTATTTGAAATAGGATTTTTTAACATTATAAATTTATTTTCTGTCACTTTTGATGCATTTTATGCATCCTTGTTGAATAAATGTATACACTGATTTATTTATTAATGACTCAAAACTTTTGAATGGTCATGTACATTAAAAAAACAAAAAACATTTGGGCATGAAGTAGATCACATTTAAACCTGTATTCCTGACATAACGGCACAACGTCAAATTCCCTCTCACCTCTGTGGATCTCCAGCTGCCACGTGACCTTGAAACGGCCTCTCTCCATGACCGGGTGGAAGGTCGGCAAAAACAGGGGAGGCCACGTTGCCTCTCACCCTGGTCGCCACCTCCATGGCTCCATTACTGTCCTTACGGAAAGATCTTCGAACAGGTGACACCCTTTCTGCTGCCACACCTTGTGAGGGCATGTGGGAGTTCTGGCCTGGGAGCATGTCAATCATTCTGACCTCATTGACCCTGTGAGGAGAAACAGGTGGAGTTTTGGAGCCCATCGAGGCGAGCTGACTCTCGCTGTACTTGCGAGATTTCTGTCTGTAGAGGGAGTGCTGCAGGTCCTGGCCATCAGCATATGCGCCGACAGACTTGACGGAGGAGCGGTGCTGAATGTATGCTGCCCCATCTGGGACGTCTCCGGTATGGCTGCCTTGTGATGAGGCGACGCTGTGTCTGGCCTCAGGCGAACCGTATGCTTCTGAATATATAGGAACGCTCTTGCTGCTCAGATCCTCATCTGGTTTTACGTCCCGTCGCTCCAGGATGGCACTGGGGCAGGGTGTGATGGAGCGACTGGGGGGCACGCTGGATAGGCGGTCCCTGGGTAAGGTGGTGCTACCGGGCATAGCAACAGAGTGACCAAATGGGAACCTGGAAGGTGAGGAGGCCATGGAGCGTGGTGTAGGAGGAGACAAGGAGCCCTGTACTGAATGTATGGGACTGTGAGGCAGAGTGTGCACTGGACTTTGCCCTCCCGGCTGCTGTCTGCTACTGTAGATTCTCTCTCTTGTGATCTAGGGATAGACCGAAAAAGCACATGAGAGAGAATTTGGGTAACACAAGCCCTACAAAGTAAGTTTTCAGGGAATATGTAACACTTCGCTGTGAGAAACAACAGGTGTTCATCAGCTGGTTTTGCTACATTAAGTGGCAACCCAACACATTACCAAAATTGTTTATCATACAGAGATGCACCAAAATGAATTGTTTACCAAAACACAAAAATCCAAATTTTCATTTAGCCAAAATCCAAAACCGAAAATAAACTTCGGGGGTGCATCTCAATCAGCTCCCTAGTTCAGTAGTTAGGGCACGGATCAGCTATTTTAAGGGCTGTCTCAATTGCAAAATGTCAGCCTTCCAGTGCACTCCCTAAAAAAAAAATCCCACAATGCACCTCACTACATTCCCTTAACGGATATTCTGTGCGATGCATAAACTGCACGAACCAACTCAATGCACATCATGACACTAGACAGATGTCATCGAATTGTTATTTAATTATATTTCAGCATAAACATACATCACTAGAGGTTGCAGGTATATGTAACAATCAAAGTATTTATCATAATGTATTTTAAATAACAAAAAAATGAATAAATGTCAGAAAAATCAATTCTGCTGTTGTTCATAAATACCAGTAATGTTGTACAACGAGGAGCTTGTCATGTCACAATCAGTGTCCCAATGTGTAGTGGGTCCTTACTGTCCTTACTAGTGCCCTAATTCATGTACATGATATACGGATTCATGACCTAGGGAGCTGAGACGCACCCTGGGTAATTCAGTTTAGCTAATTGGGTAATTGAACTTGGTATGCTGTTCTGTGTGTTGTGTTCTTGGGTGATAAATTAAATCGTAGTAAAGTTCTTCAGCAACATGCCACCTCTTGATATTTCAGCCAAATAAATTTTACATATTGCTACTCATTCTTTTTGATTATAGTGTTGCATCCACACTGTGACTGCTGACATGTTTACCTGTCGTAGTTTCTCCGTAGCGTAGCATAGCGTGCACAAAACAGACACTGATACGGTCAAAAAGTGTAATTGGAAAACTGCTAATTAAATGTCACTGTATTAATATACAGTCAAACCAAAATGTATTCAGACACTTTCAACATTTTCTCACATTATCACAGTTTATTCGCTATAGTTTAGAAAATGGTAATAAAATATGACAAGAACTCAGAGTTAAACTATGTCAGAAAAAATTCATCTTGATAATGTCAGATAACTTTGATAGAAAGGTATGTAATGGATTACAATCAACCAATCAGCTGTCAGCTGTTAAATTTAAGTACACAATTAGAGAATACCAATTTAGGTCCACCAATTACCAAGCAATGCTTCATTTTGTTCAGTCTGTGGTGTAAAAGGTCACATTAGCAATTAAAGAAAAAACACTTCAGCAAAACATAGTCAGGTCAAAGAGTCTGAATAATTTTGGTCCCAAATTTTTATCAATGTTACTGGTAGTCCACTGTATAAAGAATCTTTGGGTGTAATATGTCACAGTTTACTTTATTTTGCTATCCTCACTTACATAAATGAACTATAGTGTCCTGCACCCACTAGAAAAAATGATATCTGGTGTCTGAATAATTTTTGGTTTGACTGTATATATTCACTGCAAAAAAGACATTTATGGTCTGTGTCCATGTTTATCCTTGTTGCAAGTATAATACATTTAATGTATTCTGGTTTATTTTTTCTTAGATTCGTGCTATTGTTCATAGCTTTTGGCATAGTTTTGCTCATGGTTTTGGTTTTGGAATTGGTCTAATTTGGCTAGTTCCTACCAAGTGACAGATCATTTTGTGTCAAAATCCTGTACGTTTGACTACAAGTACAATCTTTGATGTCAGTAACAAAAGATATGGAATTGGATTTTTCCTCCCTTTTAAAAGTTGATAATAACTTACAATAACTGTGCATGATTATATGGTTAGATGCATTTTGCTATTTAGATTGCATTGGTTTATTGTTTTCTCCGGCTGTTCGTGACACTATGATTCATAACGCCATCCCACTAGGTGAAAACTGCTGGTAAACAACTCTATGACTGTAACGATTCACCAGTGTGAGTGCCCCTGATCACCACCAGAGGGCACTCCAACCTGGACTGTCATTCCATCATAGACTACATCACCCATAATCCTTTGCCCGGACTCATCAGCACTCACTGTTTACACCTGTGTCTCATTTACCTCATTACCTCTGCCTATATCTAGCCTGTTCACCCTGTCATTCTTTGCTAAGTCTTGTTTTGTTGTTACACTGCACTTCTGAGCGTTCTCACCGGTTTCATGTCTCTTGGTTTGTTGGATTTCTTGCCTGTGTCCCGGATTACCCTTTTGCCTCTGTCTCCTGCCTTGTTTGCCTGTTTGGACTGCCTACCTGTGTTTTGACCTTGCCTGTACTTTTGACGATGATTGTGGATTACCCTTCTAATAAATACTGCATTTGGATCCTCAACCTTCGTGTCTCGGAGCAGTTCGTAACAATGACAGAGAAAGTCAATGGATATGAAAAGGATCTTTGAATTTAATGAAAAGGAACTTTTTATTACATATTTGTCATGAAAAAGATTAATCTTTACAGAGATGTTTTCAAAACAGCAAACTAAAAACAAAAATTGTATTGTATGACTGTGTTGATATGATTTATGTTTAGACAAGAGCACAGATCCGAACAAAAGACTGAACCAGTGCAAAAGGACAGACAATAGCCCTGCCCAGACCTGTCTTTGTACAGTGGTCATGCTTAAGCGTGCAGTAATAAAGCCACAGACAGAATGTGCGTGCAGGTGTATTATCCGCCATTCAGAGCAACAACACCCTCTGCATTAGCCTTAAGATGAACAACATTTTCCAACCTGTCCTTATAACCTCAGGTCTAGTTTCAGACCACATTCATAAGAGGAACCAAGAAAATAATAATTGCACTTAATGTATTTGGTTGATGATTTGGCTGAATGCTCATGTCCTGAAAACTGTGTCAAATGAATGACAAGACAATACAAGCAGCTTCAAATAAAATACCTCAGAGTTAGTCTGTCTGTCATTGCTTCTTAAAGACTTCTTTAAAGAGGCTTGCTGTTAGAAATAGACTAAGTTCTCACGAAGAACAACCAAACTGAGTCAGGCATGTTTAAACAGGTGCAGCCATCGTTTCATTATTGTATTATCTAAGCTCAAAAATAAAGGTGTCTTCTTTCAATAAGTACATAAAGACCTCCATAAAATTGGCTTAATATTTCTCACGTGACCACAGAAACCAAATTTACTACAAACATGCACGTCTAAGTCTCTGGGACCTTTAGTTTGTCACATGTCAGAAGTGATGCAAAGCACCTGGGAAAGCAAATTCACAGAGCACCAGTGTACATGGGTCTATAAATTACGTGTATGAAGGACAAGCTTCAATTTTCAAGAGATGTACAGCACTGATAAACAGCTAAAATGAAAGGCCAATATATCATCAAGCCCAAACATTACAGAAAATGGGTCCATTTTTACAATCCTTCAAAATAAGTGCATCACATCAGCAAACGTGTCCATGCATGTTTGCTTTCTCACACTCTCAGAGGACCTGTTTTACACATCCATTTGTTTTTGTAGTTCCTATCATTCTACTAATCTTACATTTGGTTTAGGTGGGAAAAGGTTTTCCCAAATACACAGCATGTGGGCGCAGTGTTTTTGCACAGCTGTGCCAGTGAAGCTACTGTGAGGTCACAGGTTGGAGACCTTATGCAGGTTATTGTCCCATAAACACAAATTGACACATGTGCAAAACACACTGTGTAGAGATAAAATGGGAGTAACTGGTTGGCCATTCCAGCTGCAAAGGACAGAAAAAAAATGGAACACTTGTGCATAGGCACATCCTTCTGTGAAATGACTAGTTGGTTAACTAACTAGTCATTGATTAGGGACTAAATTTGGAGACACAACAGAGGGTTTTGCAGAGGGTTTTCGCTTTAGTGTACAAACTGTCATAATGCTAAAACCCTCTGAAAGATGTTGTGTTTATAAATTCATCCCCGTTAAAGTACTGCTTCTCCAGTCATCAAAGTGTCACTCCTAAAAACAAATTGAATGCTCCATTACAAAAAAATGTAATGCATTTCTAATGAGCAATGTTCCCGTCATTATGCACATTATGCATTATTTCCATGACTTTTCCCTCAGTTAGTGAATATTCAAAATCATTCAACAGAGACTAAACTCCCAAAGAAAACTTTGTAGCCAATTGAATAATGTAGTGCTGAGCATAATGGGGGGGAAATATATTTGCTATAGAAATTTCAATGACTTTTTAAAGATTTAAGCTAATTTTCCATCCCTTAAAAGCACTTTATAAAAAATAAAAAATAAAAAAAAAAAAGCCCTGATATTTCCAGGTTTCCCATGACTGGCAAGCCTGTATGTATACACTGCAACTATGACAGTTCTATGCAATAAAATGTTATGTTATTTAGCCCATTTAATTGCAGAATATCTATCAGTGTTTTTTTGGTGTTATTTATGGTACTGATTATAGTATTTATTAATATTTTGAATTAACTTTTATTTTTATATTATCAGTTATCATTTTAGCCATTTTGTTATGCATTTAATTTTTTTAATAAAAAAAAATATTAGATGACATTTATATATATATATATATATATTTCAATTAAAAAAAGGATTTTTAATAGTTTTAGTTAACAATAACATCATGATATCTATCACATTATTCAAGAACCACATATGGCTGAAGTCAGGTGGACAGCCAAATTATAGAGGGCTTACTAGTGGACTAGTTGTTCAGACAACCCGCTAGTTGATTTTGCAAATATGCACTTTCGCACATCCCTAGTCTAGAACAATTCTGAACAAACGATGCTCAAGAAAATGCTTAAAATCCAGTTAATTGCATTGGTTTGGAAGCAGGTCTGTTCTATTGATATCATCTAGCCACCGTTCTCCACACTAGATGTGGTTATGAAAGATGCATAAGCCTCGCTAAACAGCAGGCTGCTTGCGTTGTGGGTGGTGTGGTGGTGCAGACAGGAGCTGGTCCCTTCTGCACCCTCATTAGAGCTGAGAAATACAAGGTCAGACGCATCCGCTGCAGTGCTCTCCTGAGAGCTTGACCTCAGTTCATCCCCACACCCGGCCCAGGAATTTCAGCCTTGGCTTTGAATTATGCTCTTCCCAATCCTCCATGGCCTGCTTAACTTAAGATATGGATGAGATAGCTGGAGACACTGTACTCTTTTCCAGAAGTGCTTATAATTAGATCAAGCAAATGACACCACAGCACCAAAATATTTAACTCATCCTGTTAAGAGTTATGGCGTTACGTGTAACGTTCTGGCCTGAAATAATCACACTACACTTTTTAATGTTCTTCTTATGCATTCCAAATCTAGATCTAGCAGCTAAAGCAATATTCAATATGATTAAGTTACAAAATCATCCAACTGTACATT
Organism: Coreius guichenoti; assembly: GCA_039654105.1. Lineage (NCBI taxonomy): Eukaryota > Metazoa > Chordata > Actinopteri > Cypriniformes > Gobionidae > Coreius > Coreius guichenoti. The sequence continues at coordinate 38,917,178 of CM077175.1, read as the reverse complement.
TGTACGTCAATATCATAAATTGACACAGTGATTCATGGAAAGCAGATGGATTTGATTAGAGAGCAAGATGCTTGGAGCATGTTTCAAATTAAATCCGTTACTCAAATCAAATTCCATTTGTTACATAATAAGATAAGGAACAGACATTGTTTGGCTTTTTAAAATGTATTAACTGTATAGCTTCATTGGTCTCTGGCAAAATTCTGCAATATCTACATTCCTGATGTCAGACAAATCAACTAAAGGTCACCGCCCATTATAATGGTGCAGCAGTGGAGAGACCAATCAGTGGGCCCCCTGCCAACATTAATGGGTGTGGCAAGTATTTGCTTCAAATTTTGAGCTCTAAAGAACAGATGCAGAACCTTATCCTTCACGCTCCTGCCACCTGTCAACACCAGATGCAAACGGTGTTGAAAAGAAAAAGAGCTTTTTGAATTGATGATGATTTTTGAGTTGAACATGAAGAGTAATATTAATGGGACAGTTCTGTGGGACTGGGGTCACAATCTGTCACTCACCCTAATATCTCCATTATTGGCTCTTGCATTTTGGTTGAAGGCCTGGGCTGGGTCTTTATGATACACCTTCAGGCAAGACTGTGATGTGATGTTCCTGTAAAGAAATACTGTATATATTATTTTAGAACATTAATATTGTTGTTTTTAATATACAACAATTCAAAAGGTTGGGGTTGGTAAAATGTTTACAATTTTTGGAAGAAGTCTTATGCTAACCAAGGCTGCATTTATTTGATCAAAAATAAAAACAGTAATATTGTGAAATATTCTTAATTTAAAATAGCTATTTTTACTATTAAAGTTTTCTATTTTAGTATATTTTAAAATGTAATTTATTTCTGTGATAGCAAAGCTGAATTTTCAGCATCATTACTCCAGTCTTCAGTGTCACATGATCCTTCAGAAATCATTCTAATATGATGATTTGCTGCTCAAGAAACATTTATTATTATCAATTTTGAAAACAGTTATGCTGCTTAATTTTTCTGCAAAGCATGATACTTTTTCCCGATTTTCTGATGAATAGTAAGCTCAAAAGAACAGCATTTATTTAAAATAGATTTATTATCACTTTTAATCAATTCAATAAATCCTTGCTGAATAAAAGTATTAAAAGTATTAAAAAAAATCTTATTAACCCCAAACATTTGAAAAATTATGTATATATTTGTTCTTGGTGGTAAAGAGTCCAAAGTGTTTTGGTGCAAATAACAGAGCACTATGACAGAATGGTAACATGCGTGTCAACACAAGCTCCTTCCTCATAACTATAAAGCCTGTTAAAAAAACCAAGACCATCCTGTGCCAAATAACTAACACACACACACACACACACACACACACACACACACACACACACACACACACACACACACACACACACACACACACACACACACACACACACACACTCTGTTCCTGCTGACTTATTAGGAAGCCGCGGGCCAGTGAAGTGTAGGGTGTGGAAAAGGGAGTCACCCAACAGTTTGAATGTACTTAAAATCAAGCACTGCCTGCAATTTTCTGCACTTAAGAACCAACCACACTGTAAAAAGGAATGTCTGTGATAATTTCTGCAAAATCATATTCAACATAATTTAACATGTTGTGCATTGCATGTGACACTTTTTAGATTCATGATACAATTCATGCAAAAAAAACAAAATAGCACCCTGGCCACTACAGTCTCACAATGACAAGAGATCCTATAGTGCAAGACACACACCTGACATCAGTCAACTCATAGTACATATTCCTCATGTCATCTTTGATGTATATAGCCACACTGGGGGACTCCAGTGTCTTCATGGTGAGATGCTGGGGGAAGGCACTGACAAACAGAGCCCTGATGGTGTCTGCACTGGTCACCTCGTTGGGCAATCGGATCTGTTTTGTCTCTTCTCCATACTGCAGGTAGAGGACACCTAAGAATAAATGAAATAAGAGATTGTTACCAGCATAATATGTACTCTTATTGAATGAGTAAAGCTGTATAACACTATAAATATGCCCTAAATGCATACAGAACAAAATATAGACTAATTAGGGTACCAATGGTAAATGGTGACAACTGCATTCTGTCCTAGACCTTTTATTAAATGATTCCCTTGAGACACCCCAAATGGGGTCTCGGAAGAATGCGGTGCAAGCATTTTCTTGCCATATGACAGATATGTGGAGCAAAATAAACCATTTGCTCCCTAGCTGTAACAAACCATATGTTTAAACATACATGTACAGATCTAGATGTTTTATAAAAAAATAAAGCATATCCACATTAATAACTTTACTAATTAAATTGAAAGAATGCCCAATTGTATGTAATGCTGAACTGGTCGGTAGAGTAAAAACTAACTTACTGGTTATCTGATATATACTGTATATTAGGGATGCACCGATCGGATTTTTTTGGCCGATACCGATTTTAACAAACAGCTACTGGCCGATTTAGATACCGATATTTGTCACTTGCTCTCTTATTTGAACCTTTGTCATTAAAATATATTAGTGTTTTGATCATGTTTTAAATTAGCAAAGTTCAAAAACTAATGCATTAAGGTATACTAGCTAGTTTATTGCTGCATCATCAAATAACTTCTATTAAACATGGATTGGATCCATTTAACATTCAGAACAAATACAAAAGAACAAAGATACATATTATGAAATAAACAGTGCTTTTCAGGTAGGTCTAACAGTAGTTTTCAGGTACAGAAATAAAGTAATCAAATGTAAAATATAGGCCTATTCTTTGTATAGTATTGAGCGATTTTTTGTCTTTTGTTTTTTGCTTAACATTAAAGGGGGGGAGGGGGAGGGGGGGTCTAATGCTATTTCATGCATTCTGACTTATTTACACTGTTAAAGAGTTGGATCCTCATGCTAAACATGGCCAAAATTTCAAAAAACGAGTTGGACGTATGACAGAGTATTTCTGTGGCAAATACACTCCTTCAGGATTCGAACAAGTTTCGGAAAGTTTTTTTCGAGTATGGCCCTGTATGACATCATAAAGAGTGGAATTCCTTGTATGGGCATTTCTCCCAGGTGAGCGTGTGCGCAAGTCAACCAGAATGAGAGCAAGAGTGCGCCCATCAACATGCTTCGTTGGGGTTACAGAAGCCATCAGCAGCGCTGTCATTTTGTTTTTAGACCACGAAATCAACAATGTCACTAAAGAAGTGTGTTTTTGGTTGCGAGGGAAAGATAACCTTGTTCAGCTTCCCAAATAACCCAGCGTTAAGGGAACAGGGGATGCAGTTTGTTTTTCCGGAGCAGCAACAGAGTTCTGCAAGTGTGTTTGTTTGTTTGTTCCCGGTCACGAGTCGAAACAGCAGTCAGTGAGTGAAACGGTCCGGGTTACTTGACTGTAACCCTGTTCCCTGATAAAGTGGAACGAGATGCTGCACTGCTTAGCGCTATTGGGAACGTCTTTATCTTGACCAGCTGTGAATATAGTGTGTAAACACGTCAATGGAATTGACCTAGAGCTTTTATAGCCTCAGTTAGTGACATCATCAGAATGCGCCAGCATCAGAGGCTATAAATAGATGAGCCCACAGCTGCATCGTCAGGATATTTTGTCTGAAGAGCAGTCCTGGGACATCTTCAGCACGGCAAAGCAATGCAGCATTTCGTTCCACTTTATCAGGGAACAGGGTTACAGTCAAGTAACCCGGACCGTCCCCTGACAAAAGCTACACTCAATGCTGTGCTGCTTAGCGCTATTGGGAATGAGAATACCCACGCCGCCGTGCTTGAAGGTGTCTGGACCCCTTACGGTTGTGTAGGTGTGCTCACAAGAATGCAAGAAAGCCTCAGACATTAGCTTGTGATGTCGACTCAAGGATGTGAGAGCCCGGAGTGGCATGAGCATCCAAACTATAAAACTTTATGAATGTGTGCGGAGAGGACCCACCTGCCGCATCACAAACAAGTTGTAAGGGGGCACAGGGCTCCAGACTAACTTTTTGCCTTGGTTGCACTGGTGCGCCTAACTTTTTTATTTAGGTGCACGCAAATTTTTCCCCAGCTCGCGTCACCTTTAACGCCACAATTTCAAGGTCACCTTTTTATAACGCTCCATATACATTCATATATATTATGTAAATGACAACATATGCATTTACACAGGGATTAAAATCACAGGAAACAATGCTTTGAACATTACTATCATAAAACTGCAGTTTTAACAAAGTGTTATAAATTAATTTAAAATATAATGAAATAAATAATGAAATACAACTCATAATAAATAAAAATACGGAATTTTTAATTTCCTCTGCCTGCTATATATATCACGCTTTGATGATTGTCATAATTATGTGGTAACGTTACTTATAGGCTATTGTAGGCTACGGTAGCCTAAACTTGTTTATATTTCTTAATAAAATTGTGCCAGCTGGAACAAATGCTATAATGAAATTATGAATTATTACGGGTAGATCACCGCAGGATTAAAAGTGGTCGAAAGTTTTTTCAAAGAGCCAGAAAGTCACTTTGGAGCAGGCACAACAAATTAACAATGATACTAACGTTAGCGTTTCAGGTAGGACAGTAGATATATCAGCAAATATCGTTCTCAAAGAGATTAAAGAGAAGTTCATGTTCATTCTCTCACACATACTCTCACACACTTGCGCTCACACACACACTTTCAGTGAAATGGACTCACAAACCGTTTCAGCGTCGCCTTTGATACTAGGGGCTGAGGTGGGTCAGACCCGGCGTATTTTAAATCTGCTTTTATGCGGCATTGCGTCTTTACACAGGATTTTGAGCAGACACAGAGCTGCTTTAGATCAGCCTTAACTCAACTGTGTAAAGATGCCTTATGGGTCTATTTCTTTTCATTGTTCGTCGTCTGTTTTCTTGCGTTTATTTTGCTGATGCTGATTGCCGTAACTGATTCTCTGGTGCTCCGGTCGCAATTTCAATCACACAGCACGGAGCAGTGTAGGCCTACAGGAATATCTGGACCACAGACAATCAGAGGCAAAGACCCGCCCCATCTCTGTCTCTGGTTTAGACCACGATATGATCCAACCATGCGTGTGAGTTCCGTCAAAAGAGAACAAACGTTTCGTTCGTGGAGAGGCAGCGATGCGAGGACGTTAGGTGCACCGGTGCGACCTAGGAAAAATTTTAGTCGCACCCTTACAAATTTTGGGTGCATGTGTGCCCAAATTGGTCACACTCTAGAGCCCTGGGGCACCCCTTGCTAAAGCAGTAGAGGAGGCGACCCCCCTGGTGGAGTGAGCCCTTAAGCCTGTTGGCGAAGCTTGGCCGCGCGCCTCATAGGCGAGAGCAATAGCATCCCTGACCCAATGTGACATGGTCTGTTTGGTGGCGGCCGCACCTCTGTTACGGCCCCCATAACAAACAAACAGTTGCTCTGACTTACGCCACTGGCTAGTGTGGTGGACGTAGGCCTGAAGAGCACGAACTGGACACAGTCTATGAAGTTTCTCCTGATCTGGCATTGAGAACGGCGGAGGGCAGAAGGTCTCAAGAGTGACAGGATGTACAGTCGAGAAAGGAACCTTAGGCAGGTAGTCAGGATGAGGATGCAAAATCACTTTCACCATTCCTGGGGCAAAGTCTAAGCAGGATGGCGATATCAACAGAGCCTGCATGTCCCGATTCTCTTTAAGGAAGTTATAGCCATAAGGAAGTGGCGAGAGAGTGGCGGGGCATGTGCCTGTTGACAACTTTTCCTGCAGGAAGTCCAGAACTGAAGCAATCTGACAATTGACTGGATCTGCCTTATGTGTCGTACACCATCTTTCAAAGACACCCCATTTACTGGCATAACTTTTTCTAGTGGAGGAAGCCCTAGCACTTAGAATGGTCTCAATAATGTCAGGCGAAAACCCAGTGTCCCTCAGTTGGTACCCGTCAGGGGCCAAACATGAAGGTTCCACAGGTCGGGCCTGGGATGGAATAATCGTGTCCCCCGCCTGAGACAGAAGGTCCCTCCTCTCCGGAATCGTCAACGAAATTAACACTGGTGTTATGTACCCTTTAAAACAGACAGCAGCGCAGCAGGAATATTAGGTTGCTGTCGCTTAAGAGCTGAATATAGGCCTATTCTTCTTTGTATATATTAAATATACATTAATCTTTATTAAAGTTACAAAGGTTTTTTAGTGAAGAGTAGAAAGTGAATTTTTGTCTTTTGTTGTTTGCTTAACATTAAAACAGACAGCAGCGCAGCAGGAATATTAGGCTGCTGTCACTTTAAGAGCTGAACAGATCACAAGTGTTTTATTTCTAAACTGTTTACGTTCATTTAAGACATAACCGACATTTTGATATAATTTTTCACTTCTCACACAGTGAGTAGAATTAGTAGAGTTCTCTTTCGCATTTTTTTGTGCTTGAATATTTAAATTCACAAGGCTTAAAAACACGTGCAAGGGATAAACGTTCATGAAGATGCAGCACTGGCCTGATCGGGACAGTGACAATTCCGTCAATTGTCCCGAGCATTGTTCACGCTGGCCCCGGGCAGTCCTTATTGTCGAGCCCTACTGTATTTTATACAGGTTTCTTTTTGTTTTGGCAAGTATTTAATTATTATACCCAGAGAAAAATGCTGGATTATGCAACAGACATTATACTCAGTGCCTTCAAGCAGTAAATTAATAAACCGATGGCTTTAAATAGATTAAAAATCAGCCAATAAATATCGGCGGCCGATACAACGGTGCTTCTCTAATATATAAATATATAGCTATAAACTATACACACACACACACACACACACACACACACACACACACACACACACACACACTGGTTTTTAATCTACTTTTCATGTCTTATAAAAAATATAATAAAAAAAACCTCCAAAAGGCCAGCTGGCAAAATAGCGAAGACTTTTTAAGCGGCGTGGCATGCCCAAAGATAGGGACTTTGTCACAACGTGCTGGAATTTATATTACACACTATTTCTTTAATAATGATGCTATTTAAATGGTTTCAATAAGAATTAATTCATAATATTCAAATATTGTGTTAAAATATAAACATCCATTTTAATGTGCAACATAGCACTTAATCTACTAATATCTGACCGACATCAACCCTGCCTTAAATCTTGACAAACTTGATTTGTAATTTAATCAGTATTACTTCAAAATATCTACTCACAACAACAAAGAAAGAACAAATAAATCAAAGGCACACCCACAAGTGAAAACACTGAGTCAGTACTGTACCTAATGACCTGTCCTTGGTCTGGTTATTTGACTTGACCACAGGGAGGCTCGCTCGGGAGCGGCTGCCTCGGGTGAAGGCGGAGGGGGCTTCTGCCTCCGACATGGCCTCCAAAGACTCAAAGGAGGCCAAAGAGAGATGCTCCCCCGGCTCCCCTACAGCAGACTGAGGGGTTACACTGTGCCCAGAGCTCCTGATCTACAAGACAACACAAAATGATCAAAGAAGAGGTTAGACAGAGCATTTAGATTTGGATCTAACATCAAACACTTCACAAAAGACAGTATTTTTGTGTAAATAATTCAACCCTAAAGATTTGGGTGGTGTTATTTTAGTATTATTTGTATACTATTATAGTGTTTATTAATATTTTGAAAAGTTGCAAAACATTGCATTTATTTAATCAAAAATACAGTAAAACCAGTAATATTGCAAAATATTACAAATTAAAAGAACTGTTTTCTATTTGAATATATTTTAAAATGTATTTTATTCCTGTGATGGTAAAGTTGAACTTTCAGCATCAATACTCCAGTCTTCAGTGTCACATGACCCTTCAGAAATCATTCTAATATGCTGATTTGATTATCAAGAAACATTTCTCACTATTATCAATGTTGAAACAGTTATCCTTGTTTAACATTTTTGTGGAAATGGTGATACCTTTTTTTATGATTATTTGATGAATAGAAATTTCCAAAGAACAGCATTTATTTGCATTTATTAAATAGAAATATTTTGTAACATTATACATGTCTTCAATGTCACTTTTTATAAATTTAATGCATCCTTGATGAATAAAAGTACCAATTTTTCTCTTTTTTAATCTTACCACAAATGTTTGAAAGGTATCATTGTTTCCACAAAAATGTTAAGAAGCAAAAACTGTTTTCAACACTGATAATAATAAGAGCATAAGAGACTTCTTTCAAAAACATTTAAAAGTTATAACCAAACTTTTGACAGGTACTGTAAATTTTTTATATTTTCAATTTTCATTTTCATTCTAGTTTCAGATTTAGCCTTTTTTATGTGCTTTTGTCATTTTTTTTTTTTTTTTTTATATTTCTATTTAGCTTTAATATATTTTTTTATTTCATTTTAGAAATTTAATAGTACTTCAACTTCAGCTATAGTTTTAGTTTTAGCTAACAAGAACAACACTTTTGGGTAGTATCTGCACCGGTAAACATTTATAAACAGTTTATTAACTGTGTGGGGCATTCTAAATGTCAAGATGTGAGCAAAAGTACAGTCATAAACTTTAATGCTCAATAAAAGGCCATCGAAAGGTCAGAGAGGATGGTGGAGAAATGCTAAATGGACAGACAAAGATCTATTCAGTAAAATAATAATCTGAGAGAACAAAAAGACAAAACAATGCATTACATTACAATCCTTCATTTAGTATTCAACCATACTTTTAATTTATGTGCCAAAAAGAGATTAAATTAAAACAATTATCTACTAATGACAAGGGCGACTATTAAATAAAAAGTAGGCACACTAGCAGTCTGACTTCTTTTTTGTTGCACGACACGTGGATATACAATCGTCAACACGTCTTCATGTCAATTACGGCTCAGTCCTGTAATTTAGCTCGCATTAAAAAAGAAAATGGATTGATTTATCTCCAGTGACACAAAAGCAGTAAACGCACAAAGACCAATTAGTGTGCTCTGGCACAGGCATTATCCTTTGTAGCCTATTTATATTCACAGACCAAAGTGCATCTACGTGGTTGTCCTTGCAGTAGCACCTTTTGGGCACACACAGACAGCAGACGTAGGACGATGGATATGCCGAGTTCACTGAGGATGGGTTTTCACCCTGAGGCTGCAGTCATTGCTCCCTTCTCAGCAATAGGAAGAAGAAGCGACAGGCAGAAGGCCACATATACTGAGTCAGAGAGCGTCTCATCACAATGCCAGCACGCACACTGACCTGCTCTGACATGCACGCCTGTCAGATTACCACCCTGCATGACCCGAAGGAACTTAATCCTCATATACTGCACTGCTTCATTTCTGACTGTGGTTTTGGTGACAATGCAATTATGAGGTCAGGGGAGAAGCACACAATTACACCTTAGACTCTGCGTTTGACGCAGGCATTTCCGAAAGCGTCTCAAAACATTTCTGTAAACACCTTTTCAGAACTATAGTTAAATCAAACCATTATTTTGTACATTTTACTAAAGTTTTGAGGATCCCCACAGATTAGTTTGTGCTCTAAACATGTTTTGACTGAACAAATCTGCAAAAACTAAGACACTTTCAATGTCTTGTGTCATGCAAATTGTAAAAAAAACACTATTGTTCCTTTGGGAGGATCTCTGCTGACAGTAGTCTGTATTAAAGATGTGAAACTCTCCATAACGCGCTGTATGCAAGTCTGGAAGTTGATACTAAAGAGTAAAGGTCATAACCAGTTCAGCCACAGAATGTGTTTTCGCATTTAAAAATGCGAGATGCAGGGCAGTGGAAAAAAAGAGCTACTTTTTTAAAAGTTGATGAACTTGAGCGCCACACTTTTTGAATTCTGTGTCATGCGCAAGACACTGCAAAAGACGCAAGACGTGAGCGCAACGGTCAAACACGTACACCTAGCACGTTAATATAAAACAATAGAAAAGCAGCGCAGTGGAATATAAAAACACGTTGTGTGAACAGCACCTAAATGTTTCAAAATGGTTAAAAAAGGGTCTCGTGTTTAAAAACGCAAGACACAGGTAAGTTCAACAGAAGAAAATACAAGGTCTAGAGAAGTGTTTTTTAAAAGTTGAGCTTATTTTAAATTGAGTGCCCTGTTTTAGAACGGCGTGTCATGCGAAAGATGCTGCAAAGTGCGAGTGCAACAGTCAAACATGTTTTTGTGAAAATGCAGGACAGTGTGATAAAAAGGTCTAGAGAGACACATTTTTCTCCCAAAAACGTATTTTAACTGAGCGCCCTGTTTTTAGAATGGCGCGTCATGATAAAAAAAATGCAAAAGAAGCAAGATGCAAGCGCAATGGTCAAAGATTTCCATCTAACACATGGGAAAGCAGTACAATGGAATGCAAAAATGCAATACAAAGGGCAATGGAATGAAAGAAAACGCAAGCTCCAGAGATGGACTTCTAGAGTTGAACTTCTTTTAACTTGAGTGACTTGAGTTTTTAGAACATTGTGTCATTAGTGAGAAGCTGCAAAAGTCAAAGATGCACGGTCAAAGGTGTCTGTCTAGCATGTTTACATGATAGCATGTTTTTGTTACACAAAAACAATGGAAAAAACAGTACAGTGGAATGCAAAACGGAATGGCCCCTAAGAATGCAAGAGGTCATCTTCACTTTTTTTCATGAAACCGCTGCACTGACACCAGATTCACCATATTGAAGTACATTAATGCACAAGTTTTCAAAGTCAAAAACTATGATGACTGACAGAAAACAGTGCTCTGGCAATTCACTAGGAAGCATATCCAAAAATCTTTCATTCTGAAAGTCCAGGCTGAGACTTGAAAGTGATGAATATGAGTTTGATGTTATCTTTGCACAGGTGTTGCATTGTGAGTCGACTAACAATCGCTCCGGTGTGCACAGACACGGCAAGAGCAAATAATAGGCTTTTATGTTGACTTGAAAAAAAGTGACCAGATTAATGGTGCATGACAACTGGGATCATTTCAGACCTGCATAATGCAACTGTGTGTTAAACTGTGTGTCTTAAGATTGTTTACCTATTCCACATGCATAAGCAAGCCGTGCCTTTACCTATTCCACATGCATAAGCAAGCCGTGCCTTTACCTATTCCACATGCATAAGCAAGCCGTGCCTTTAGCTATTCCACATGCATAAGCAAGCCGTGCTGACATACGCTGGCACTCGGCATTGTCAGAATGCGTTACCTGCAGAATGCCAGGAAACCAAAAGAGGCCTGAAAACAGCAGTTTAAAGCATAAGGGTGGGCTTGAGGGGAGCAGGTCACACGGTTCACTGCACTTTCCTCTAATCACAGGCAGATGAATAGCCACAGACCATGCTTCATCTGAGCTGGTCTAATGCCAGGTCTTTGAAAGCACTGGCAGGGTCAGATAAATCATACCTCATTCTCTCTGGGTCTGGAGAATATTGAAGAAAGAAAGAACGAAAGAGTGAAAGGAGGATGAAAGACACACTCCCTCCTGCTGGATGGGCTTCAGTTTTATTCAGTGCCAGGGGCGTGATATGATATTACTCATGGCTGTGCCCAGCCACAAAGAAAACTTACCAAAACTGAAAAGCAATATATATATAAAAATCAAGAGACAGACACATTGCATTGAAAGAAACCAGTTATTGGGAGCGTAAGTGATACTTTTAAGTTAAAAGAAGAACAAAGATCCCAAGAAACCCTTCCAAAAAGTACTCTGGAGGAACCATGCACATAACATGGTAAAGTATCAAATGGTAATAGCATGGTACATTGTACTTTTTATCATATTTGCATGGTACTCCAAAGTCCTTCAAACAGATCATGGTATACCATGGTACATGTTCAAAACACTGTGATATTACCATAGTTATTTAGGGTACACTAGCACTAGCAGTAGTTTTTATCTCATAATATGATAACTTTTGAATTTTTAAAGTTTTGAATACGTCCTTCTTTTTGAGTATTTTGATCCAAAAGTAAACCAGTATGTCGACTTCTCTGTTTACATGTTCAGTTTTCACATGCATTACTCAGATAACTTGCAAGACAATGCGTTGATTCATTAGCTAAAAAGCTCATAATTTCGTTTAATGTCCCTATGAACGCGTTATTTAACTACTTTAAACCTATACAATATAAGTAAAATAATTTCCTTCAAGACAGAACGAGTTGAGACAAGTCTAGCCTACTGTTTACACAGATTTGCTGACACTGTAAAACAATTGTCATTTTAACTTGATTCACAATACCTTGATGCAAAACTTCCACCTGGACTCTTCACAAAATGGAGCAGGGCATATTCCAGATAATAAACAGCAAATGTCAATAGCAAGGAGTATGGTTTCGTGCCTGAGAGCAGATGTAGATCGCAGCATAAGTTTGTCTGCAGTGTGAGGTGCTCTTTGAAAGCCGTGACATCAGCGTCTGCACAGAGACACACCCACCTATATGAATTTACCTGAAAGACTTGTTGGGCTACAATAGACGAGGTTGCGAAATGTGCCTTTCCATCACCTTCTTGTTTACTAACTGTAAGCAAGTCCTGGCGACAGTTAGTTCTGAAAATATTGGTTGGCGTATTCATTGTTAAATACTAAAATGTATTACAACCCTCTCTGGAATACTTAATTTTGATTGGTCAATCGCGGCATATGCGGACACTGGGACAAACATAATAACACTAAACGTTTTTCGAGAAACCCATTTCCTACACGCGTTCTGTATTATTGTCTCTACCAGTAAACTAATAATATAAAATATAATATTTTAACTCAAGTCAAAATTTCAAGTCCATTTATTAAATGTGTGTATTAGGCTATAATAATAATAATAATAATAATAATAATAGTAGATATAGATATAAATATTGATTGGAAAACATACATTTATCTTAAATTGAAATGTAATTGACCGTTCGCAAAGACCCGCCCCCTTTAGTTACTGTTGCTATGTTCGACAAGCCGTGCTCTCACACCACACACGTTCTCACGCAGTGAAAAACACATTGCAGAGCAAAGAGGATACTGACAACGCACTGACAGACAGGACAGAACAGGTTACTTTTAATATGAAACAGAGTCTCAACTCTAAAATTTTGTCATTTTTTAAAGAAATGTAAACAATAAATACCGTTTTGTGGCTCTTTAATGTGTGGTGACAGGTCGCTGTAGCGCCTCAGTTAAAGCGGCTCATGAACCGATCATCTCTTCCTTCTAGTTAATTTATAGTATCAAATAAACATGAATGAACTTCAGAAGGAATGTTGTTTCAACTGCGGAAAGACATCAGTACACACACACACACACACACACACACACACACACACACACATATATATATATATAGACAGTAGCCTATATAGGCTATAATTTAGCCTACCTCATTTATTTAATGCAGGTGTAAACATTTTTTAGAATTTTAAGCATTTATTTCATTTTTTAATTAGACTTATTGTTTATTCAAGCATACTATATTCAAATAACCCTTGCAAGCGTTTAAGCTATATGACTACACTCAAACTTATCCAGCTGGCAAAGATACAATGGAAATGTCAAGTGGAAACTAGCAGCAATGAAAATGTCAGTGTGCCTTAATCTGTCAAGAGTCAGGTGATACATGCGTAGATCATAGGAAGGATTCCTCAGTGTGCTGTGTAGATGAAATATGGGATCATATCAGCATGTGTGTTGCTGTAAAGGTTGACACTGTAAATTGGAAGACTGGCTCATAGAACTATTTAATATCATGTAATTTAATTGACTAGGCTATAAAAACTAAATGTAATGATTAACTAGAAAATAATGGAAATTTAAAGAAAATATTTATCCACAATAATTCACACCATTGACAACCCTTTGTTTTTGTGCTTGTCTGCTGCTATATTATTTTATCATATGCTTCCATTGTAGTAATTAAGACCAAGTTGAAAACCTATAATTTAGCGTTTAGTTTAGTTTTCAAAAGCCAACCTGAGTAAAAACAACAACAACAACAAAAAAAAAAGTCAACAGCTGATTTTATTATTTCAGAGCCAAGCTTACCTGGTCTCTGATTCTTTCCTGGTGCCCCATGATGACAGAAGCGTGATGTGGATACTTCTGTTTCAAATGCTCAAGAAAGGCCTCTTTCTTTTGGTCCATGTTGTAGGACTGCATGATGATCACGTCCCCAGCAGTGCGAGGCCCTCCTACTGTGTGTCTCCTTGGCACGGTGCGGGGGGACCAGGGGTCTGACTGCTCGCTCTCATCTGCGCTGCCTTGTTTTCTGCTGTGGCTGTCCACATCCTCATGGGAGCACAGCCTCTGGTTGCTTCTCGCTGACTCTTTGATTAAAGGCATAAGAAAATATACAAAGGAATACAGATTAGATAGGGACACTCAGTGGGCGGCTGTACTTGGCTTGAGATCTGCAATTAATTAGTGTGATAAGCAACACAGTCAAGGCAATGACCGGCTTAAGAGTCAGACAGCTGCTGGCCAAGAGAGCAATTATTGAGCAAAGCTACAAACAGGCCATTTGTTTCCCATAAACAGCTTGCACCTTGCCAAAAGAGGTCTCCGAGCATTCAGTGTGATGGCTCATTATTAGCCCGGGCTGACTGCATGGCATTGAGGCCCTCCAGTGGGGAGTTTCCACAAAGCAATGAGTCAGAACGCCGATTCCATTCAACAGTTGTACTGTAGGCACATGCAGTGTTGTTATCATTAACTTAAACTAAAATGATGAAACATTTTTTTGAAGTGTATAACACTGTAAAAAATTCTACGATCAATAAGTTATGACAACATGTGTTTTTACATTGCTTTAACTAATCAAAATAAGTTAAGCAATTGTCAACTTTTTTTTATAAGTTATACAAGATTCACCTCATTTTTTAAGTCAGTGTAATGTATTTTAAGTTGAAATGACTTAAACATCCAAGTTGATTGTACTTAAAAAAATTGAGGCAGCAACTTTTTTATAGTGTAACTGAAATAAAGCAAAAATACAACAAAATATAAAGGACACACTTTATATTAGGTGGCATTAACTACTATGTACTAACATTTAAATTAATAATTTGATAATATGCACTTATTGTGTACATACCGGTTTTTACATTGTACTTACATTTTAAAAAATACCTGCATGTAATTACATCTGTAATTAATTTCTGTAATTACATTCATAATTACACTGTTGACACTTCCCTTACACCTAACCCTACCCTTAAACTTACCCACACCACCACACCTGTCCCTAACCTTACCCGTATCCCACCTCAATATCAGCAAAAGTGTTTTGCAATACAATATGAACACAATAAGTACATTGTACTATTTTTTGATGTAAGTACATAGTAGTCAAGACCACCTAACATAAAGTGGGGCCAGTTGGGGGGACCTAAAACTGAAACTGAAATAAAAAGAAATAAAAGTTTTAAGCTTAAAAAAGCTAAAAGCTTAAATTTAAATATTTAGTAATAAAGTAATAAAAATGACAAAAGCACATAACAATATTTACTAAAACTTAAACTAAAATTAAACCTGAACATAAAAAATAAACGCACATTCAAAATATGAATTAATAATATAATTGTATATAAATAATACTAATTGGTAACACTTTATTTTACAGTGTCCTTGTTACATATGTTACATGTACTTACTCCAGTAATAACAGTAGGTTACACTTTATTTTAAGGTGTCCGTGTTACAGTGTAATTATATATTTAAGTACTGAGTAATAATAATTACCTACATGTACTTACTGTAGGGTTTGGTTGAGGGTTAGTTGCATGTAATTATGCATAATTTACTGTTATTACTATGCTAAGTACATGTAACGTGTAACAAGGACATTGTAAAATAAAGTGTTACCTAACAGTAAATTATGCATATTAAATGCAACTAACCCTAAACCAAACCCTAATCCTACCCTAACCCTAGTAAGTACATGTAATTAATTAATATTACTCAGTACTTAAATATATAATTACATTGTAACAATGACACCTTAAAATAAAGTGTAACCCCTACCCCTAAACCTTAACTTAACCCATGTAGTTACACTACTCAGTACTTTTGTGGTAAGTACACTGTAAGTACATCGAAAGTGCATGTACTGTAAAATAAAGTGAAATCACAGTTAGTTTGGACATACACATTTAAATAAAAACGTTCTTATGTTGTGAATGTGTAGGGGAGCCATTTATTAAATTTTCTTATACAATAAAACAGCTTTGCAAGTCTTTAACAATTATTTTAGATACTGTACCATGATACTTGATATATTGCAAGCAATGCACAAATCTCTGTAAATTTCATTAAATTTCCATCGTTCATGGAACCTGTAGGGGAGTGAGAAATGGCACAGAGTTCGAAATACAACAAGACAGGCGTATGCTGACTCCCCCAAAACATCAGCTTGACTATAAACAACCATTCTTAATAAACGGACTATTCCATGGATCTTCAATATTACACTTTTTTCTGGTGAATGTGCCAACAGGTTTACTGTAAAGAATTATTGCCTCATTATTGGCTATGACAGACACATTCCATCATGGGAAGCTAATGGGAGACAGGCAGTAATTCTATCTAATTTCCTCTCTCATAGTAGCCATTTGTAGCGTCTCAAGCTTCTTGTTATGGAAATAGTTTATTGCTGAATGAGGACATCTAAGAAACTTCCATCAAGAGATATTCTATGGTATGTGCAGCAAATGACTCATCCTTTACTGTGCCGCTGTCCTCCCTTTCTGGATAAGCTTCACTGAGGAGACCTCATGTGACCTGTAGTTTGACTTAATACAGGGCATGAGATGATCCACTTACAGACAATATATGGTGAGATTTGTTCTTTATGTTGGTCTCTCTGCAGGCCTAGTCCTTGTTGTGGGACTCTGACATGCCAACTAAGGTGTCATCTCAGTGAAAATCTCTTTAGCAGGAGTCCGCTAAAGCCCTTTATCAGTCCAATGACTTTCCTGACCGGAGCTGTCCACAGCCCATTGCTCTCTCATGAAAAAATAGACACTTTAAAAAGACTTGTTTCCTCACAGAGACATTGTAAAAGAAAAATCACACTGTCAACAAGACTGAAGAGGGTCAGAGCGATGAAGATGAAAATGTTTCCTGTTTGCATGCCTTTGCACTTATTCCCCGTAAAATATATTGCACGAGCGAATATAAATCATTTTTCTCATTTTTGTGCAGAAAGTGTCACATATTGTGAATGAGGTATGTTGAGAAGGAGTGATAACTTACATCTGTACTAGAGGAAAAATGAAACACTATTACAGGGCGGGTCCTGCCTCCGACCAGAAAAGAGATGTTCCCTCCATTTTCACCACCCATTTGAGAGAGAGAAAAAAACATGCTTGGTGTGTGATCAACATCGGGCATCTGGACGGCCCCCGAGAGGAAGGCCACGGTTAATGCTGCTGAGTGGTCATAGATAACTGATGATAGCCAGCTGTTCCTGTGGTGATTATGTATGAAAGCCTGATTGTTGTGGACTAAAACATTCACACTCCTCTGAAAGTTATCATACAGATATACTAATAGGCTAATACTGCCGTTATTCTGAGGAACGTGGAGGATGCGTTGTCATGCACATGCAACTGTTTTGCAAATTACCT
Source organism: Coreius guichenoti (assembly GCA_039654105.1). Classification (NCBI taxonomy): domain Eukaryota; kingdom Metazoa; phylum Chordata; class Actinopteri; order Cypriniformes; family Gobionidae; genus Coreius; species Coreius guichenoti. The sequence goes on along the minus strand of CM077175.1, from coordinate 38,899,637 downwards.
TTAGTGTAAGGCTGAGATTTTGTAATACTTTATTCTAATGTATAATTTTTGATCTAAGATATATTTTATTCAAAATTTCTATTTTCATATATTGTAGAATGTAATTTATTCCTGTGATGGCAAAGCTCCAGTCTTCAGTGTCATGTGATCTTTCAGAAATCATTCTAATATGCTGATTTGGTGCTCAAGAAACATTTCTTATTATCATCATCATCAATGTTTAAAACAGTTATGCTGCTTAATATTTTTGTTTAAACTGTGATATTTTTTGATACTTTCAAAGCATCTTTGATGACTAAAAGTATTAATTTCTTTCAACTAATACAAAAATATTACTGGCCCCAAACATTTGAACAGTAGTCTATATTTTTATATAAAAATAAATCAATCAGTTGAGACCAAAATGTGTGATGCTCAAAGTGCTATAAGATCTGACAATGAATAAATTACATATTTTGAGTTAGTATCACAGTGAGCTGTTTTGTTTATTAAATCTGTTAGCATTATCAAAGCATCTCTCCATTCATCCATTTATCATCTACATTATATTTTTATTGTCTTTTAATTACTTCAGATGAAGAAAAAATGAACTAACATTATCTCCAGTGGCATTGAAAAGCCCCTCTGGGTAACTTTCTATGTTTACATCCAATTTCTCCCAGTGTAAAACTTGCCACTTAATGTCCTTTTAATGTCATCTAGTTCCAATTGTATATATTAATAAAAAAACGTCCACTATCCTTTCATTTCCTCGGAAAACTCTCCTCAGTAAAACAGGCAACCACTGGAGAAAATCCAGGCATTGTCTGTCATTTTCCAAGCATGTAAGGTCACTTTATGGAGAGGATATCCTCTCTCCACTCACAGATGTTGATATGCACATGGGACTGGATGACAAACCTGTATCTCCAAAACTAAACTTAAGCATCATGGTGTGAACATGCTGAGGCACAGCATTAGCCATTTGTCAACACATTTAAAAGTCTCACTCTGATGTTTCATCTGAAGTTTCACATTAAACACACCACACACAGGACTTCAAACTGGGTTTGACTAATGCCTCATCACTCCACTAAGCTATACGTGTGAATGATTTCAAGAGGTTGAAGGATTTGCCGGCCTGGCTTCATGAGTATTTGCTTTCCTCTGCAAGTAAATGTTGATTCCTCTGCCTCTTTCGTGAGAGGTGTACTCTTGAGAATTTTCCCCTTTAATATTTATGTTTTATTTAAGCTTTATTTCAATTACCGTAAACAAATTTTAGGTATTGCAGTCACATGCCATGTAGACACACAAAATCTACTATTTATGGGGTCATTAAAGGGCCAGACAAGAAATTCATTGTGTGCTTCTTCCTGAGAAAATAATCAGCCATAGATGCACAGCTACTATGTGACAAAAAAAGGAAGAAATCCCCATCATATACAAACCCGATTCCAAAAAAGTTGGGACACTGTACAAATTGTGAACAAAAACAGAATGCAATGATGTGGAAGTTTCAAATTTCAATATTTTATTCAGAATACAACATAGATGACATATCAAATGTTTAAACTGAGAAAATGTATCATTTTAAGGGAAAAATAAGTTGATTTTAAATTTCATGGCATCAACACATCTCAAAAAAGTTGGGACAAGGCCATGTTTACCACTGTGTGGCATCCCCTCTTCTTTTTATAACAGTCTGCAAACGTCTGGGGACTGAGGAGACAAGTTGCTCAAGTTTAGGAATAGGAATGTTGTCCCATTCTTGTCTAATACAGGCTTCTAGTTGCTCAACTGTCTTAGGTCTTCTTTGTCGCATCTTCCTCTTTATGATGCGCCAAATGTTTTCTATGGGTGAAAGATCTGGACTGCAGGCTGGCCATTTCAGTACCCGGATCCTTCTACGCAGCCATGATGTTGTAATTGATGCAGTATGTGGTCTGGCATTGTCATGTTGGAAAATGCAAGGTCTTCCCTGAAAGAGACGACGTCTGGATGGGAGCATATGTTGTTCTAGAACTTGGATATACCTTTCAGCATTGATGGTGCCTTTCCAGATGTGTAAGCTGCCCATGCCACACGCACTCATGCAACCCCATACCATCAGAGATGCAGGCTTCTGAACTGAGCGCTGATAACAACTTGGGTTGTCCTTGTCCTCTTTAGTCCGGATGACATGGCGTCCCAGTTTTCCAAAAAGAATTTCAAATTTTGATTCGTCTGACCACAGAACAGTTTTCCACTTTGCCACAGTCCATTTGAAATGAGCCTTGGCCCAGAGAAAACGCCTGTGCTTCTGGATCATGTTTAGATATGGCTTCTTTTTTGACCTATAGAGTTTTAGCCGGCAACGGCGAATGGCACGGTGGATTGTGTTCACCGATATTGTTTTCTGGAAGTATTCCTGAGCCCATGTTGTGATTTCCATTACAGTAGCGTTCCTGTATGTGATGCAGTGCCGTCTAAGGGCCCGAAGATCACGGGCATCCAGTATGGTTTTCTGGCCTTGACCCTTACGCCCAGAGAATGTTCCAGATTCTCTGAATCTTTGGATGATATTATGCACTGTAGATGATGATAACTTCAAACTCTTTGCAATTTTTCTCTGAGAAACTCCTTTCTGATATTGCTCCACTATTTTTCGCCACAGCATTGGGGGAATTGGTGATCCTCTGCCCATCTTGACTTCTGAGAGACACTGCCACTCTGAGAGGCTCTTTTTATACCCAATCATGTTGCCAATTGACCTAATAAGTTGCAAATTGGTCCTCCAGCTGTTCCTTATATGTACATTTAACTTTTCCGGCCTCTTATTGCTACCTGTCCCAACTTTTTTGGAATGTGTAGCTCTCATGAAATCCAAAATGAGCCAATATTTGGCATGACATTTCAAAATGTCTCACTTTCAACATTTGATATGATATCTATATTCTATTGTGAATAAAATATAAGTTTATGAGATTTGTAAATTATTGCATTCCTTTTTTATTCACAATTTGTACAGTGTCCCAACTTTTTTGGAATCGGGTTTGTACAAGTAACAACTTTACCAAATCATAACGGAAGCATCTAATGTAATAAGACAAAATAAAGGTACAGTACTCCACATACAAAATCAGCACTATATTTTTGATCAAATAAATGCAGCCTTGGTGAGTATAAGAGACTTCTTTCAAAAACATTAAAAAATCTTACAGACTCCAAACGTTTGACCGAAAATAATATATATATAATTGTTGTTGTTTTTTTAACAGATGGTCAGAGAAATATTGATTAAAGAACATCTACAGTTAGAGAACAGTCTTAGTCATGAGATCAACAGTGGCTAGGTCATTATGTGTCTTCCCATTCTGAGGGGAAAGTTTTTTTATGTGGCAAGGGAAACTTTTCCTCACTGCAAACCTTCAAACTGGCATTGTGAACGTCCTAATTATGGCATTTGACATAACTGGCATGGTTAGAGTGTTTTGTGTCTGCCATCTGCCATGGTTTGAATGTTCAGGCTGCAGTGTATTGTGATTAGTATTCAGTGTGGTGTCTTCAGTTGAGAAAGTATTATGTAAAACTGAATAGTCATAAAATGTGGGATTTTTAATGACTTGCTTTCAATCAGTTCTCACAACAGCACTTGCATTATAGGTGTTGGCGCCTGTGTCATGATAAGCAGCTTTGCATACTTACCTCTCTGTCCTGTTATGGGAGAATTGCTTTATCTTCCAAATTCTAAACTGTGTTTGGCACTTGTTTATAGTCCAGCAATAAATGCTCTGAGTCTTAAGTGTTACGTAACTCAAGGGACACTGTGAATGAAATAAAACCAACACATCCATCGTTCTTGTCAACTGATTTAACGATTCCCTAACCTGTTTGAACAGTTATAAAAAAGTGCAAATTTCAAGCATTGAAATAATACAGCTAATCCCTGAAATCAGGACCCAGTTGTTCAAAAGTAATCTGATCGGATTTCGGCTATCGGATTGGATCAAATCTTGAAAAATGTGTTGTTTAAAAGAAAAAAAAAAGGATTCTGATATCAGATTAGATCACAAAATCCAATCTTGGTTTTGATCTGGATCGTCCGTTTGTGTTGTTCAAAACTTTTTTAGTAAGACTGAGATCTTTTGATCCAAAAAAATCAGGGTTATCCTGATCCCAGCAGAAGGGTGGATTTCAGGAACAAAAATGTAATAAAACTTAAAAACTTGAAAAAAATTAAATATCAAACAAAAATAAAATATTTAATTTTAAGTGTTTTTATAATCACTGTATATAAACCACATTCACACAATCAGAGATGAACCAGTCAAAAATAGTTTCTAACAATTGCATCCATGTGTATTTTGTTGTTGTTGTTGTTGTCGGTCACATGAGGAGATATGGAAGATCTAAAGGGACATGGTGAATTGGTGATGGGAGGAAAAATATGAGATGGGCGTTCTAAAAGTTTCCCTAAATAAACTTTGCATTCACTCTTAAAACTTTTGAGTTCTTTGCGAATTAACACGTTTCTTGGAGGAACGCAAAACTTTTGTTAGACAACGCAAAAGCTTTAAAATAATTTTTTTTTTCTCCCATTTAATTTTTTTTGCATTACTACAACCCTTTAGTGCCTCCGCAGGGGTCTGATTGAAAATGGAAAGGGATGTTTGTTTGTTTGGGTTGTTTTCATTCTCTTCAAATAAAGCGCCTAAAGTGACCCCACATTGACTCTTCTACCTGTTGTCCTTTATAGCTAGCAGCCAACATAGATGTGAAATCTAACCCCATTTGGAGTGCTGCTAATCCAGATTTGGTAATCTGACAAAGTGTATATCTGTATCAGGGTGATCCAATCCTATTTTGCTTTGGAAAAACTGGCACAAAAGTAAGATGGATTACCTGTACTGGATAGCAAAACATGGGATTTCCAAATCTAGATAAGAAAATATCTGATCCAGATTAAACTTTTTGAACAACTGCGCCCAGGAGTTAGATGACTTTAATAAATTCAGTTTGGTTTACTACAAATGTCTTTGATATAAACTATCAGTGCCATCTAGTGTTTAATAAGACTGACAGTTCTCAATATGACAATCTGAATGGTTAAACCTGGAAATAAAATATGGAAATAATTTAAAATTAAAATTATTTTTATGTGTTAAAAGAAAGAAGACCAATTGAAATGTGAATATTAACTATTCAAATATTTGATAATATCGAGCCAGCACAGCGTCTAAAAAACAGTGTCTATTATTATGGTAGGAGTCTGCAATGTGAGTGTTTTTCTTGGCTGTCTTTGAGCTTCACACACTGAGAGGAATGTACCTCCCCTAAAAGACTTGTTCCATGACTTTGCAATTATTTTGGTAGCCCCTCACATTCTAAAGTAGACAGTGTCCATAGAAACCTGTAAAGTGCTGTATTAGCCAAGAGTATCAATCTCTCAGTGTAGCAACAACATATGTAAATCAAACTTTTAAGCTAGCCAAAAAAACTGATAAAACTTCAGGCTGTTCAACTCTGCTTTCCATCAAGGATTGGAGCGTATTGTTCGAGAACTAACTGTACCAAGAGCAATGGACATATGAGCCTATAGAAATTTAGTGGATGGAGCATGAGTGGACTCAAAAATAGATGAATAAATGTATACTAACCGATTCTGATTACATATATCCCCCTCCTTTTCTGGTATTCTATGAGTGAAGAGCAAATCTTCCATTAACCTGCCAATGTACTTAGTAGATCAGGACACCAGCATCAGTCAGGAAATATCACCCAGCCCAGATCCCCCTTGCACAGTCTTTTCCATTCATTCGACCTTGGCTGTTTTTCCTGCCCCGATAATTCACACAGACTAACAGTAAACCTAAACCAACTCTCCTCACCTAAAACTAAAACACAGTATAGGATATGGCCGCAACACTATTTGCTGGGCTGACAACTTATATGCTCACCCACTAATACACTATATACAATTGAAATTGCATTTTTATTTATATTTCTTTGTATTTTCTTTTGAATGATGATGGTGACATTATACCTCAGTGTCTTCAAAATATTCAAAGACAGCTGCTTAACACTGTTAAACGTTAATTTATTTTGCTTATTTAATCTTTTGCACATACCCAGGAATGGCTGAAGGGTTGTGGGACTTTTCATCATGACATTACATTCCTTAAAGACTTTTAATCGGACTAGTTGCAACTTAATAATGGGGGGAGATGTACTGTAAACCTTACTCCACCTCAATTTGTGTAAGCAGGATAAGTGACAACGGGGAAAAAATGACATTACACAAAAACTCGACATGGATGACTTCAGACCGTTCCAGCAAGCTCATCGTTTTACCAGTACTTCTGCTGTGCTGAGGAGACGGTGAAGTTGATTTTTTTTAAAAATCGCTTGTTCTCCAACAAGCATGATTTATGAGGCGAACTTGCATTAGATTGTCAAAGGAGTGTAAATATTAGTATGTTAACTTCAGCTGAGCTAAACCAGGGTTCTAGAGCATGACAGAATATAAATGGACATGTGCACAGGAGAGAGCTCATTAGAGTACATCACACACACACAGAGACTGTGTAAGCAATGTGAACATCTAGTGCAGAATCTGTACATGTGATGCTGGGTGAAATGCTTTGGGTTTTGGTGGTCATTGCTTCATTGTGTATTGAGCAGTAGCTTTACATATGGGCTGATAGAATGCATCATCAATATCACTGAGTTAATGCCTCAAACACAACCCTGCAGTCAAGACATTTTTTTTTCAAAGGTGCTAAGATACACCAAAAGAATAGTGCAAGTAATTTCCTCCTTGAAACAGACACGTTTTGCACAGGCAAATCCTTTAAAGACCCCATGAAATCAAAATTTTTGTCCATGTGTGTTAGCTAGGCCATGTATATTAGTATATTTCTTAAATATTGACAAAAATGAATCTTTAGCAGGTAAACATTTAAAATGTATGGTCTCATTCTTTCTGTTAAACGGCCCAAAAATATTGGTGACTCATCCTGCACTTCACAGCCCAAATTACTGTCCAGAATGTGAATGTCCCTTCTTATACATAGATGATAATAAAGGCGATTCAAACTTTGAACGACAGTGGTCTTTCTCGACCTATACAGTCTTCAATAGGAGATCTGTGACGCCTAGGGCATCTGCGGCGGTACTACAAGGGGGTCCAGCAACTGTTGTTTGATATCAAAGAAATTTTTGTGAAAAAAATGAAAATACATTGTTAACCTCAACTAAGTTAGGAAACTATAGCTCAGCAAAAAGTTTCAATGTCTTTCCTACATTAAAATGTAATGTAGAAGTATAAAACTCTGTACATCAATAATTAATATTTTAATGGCATTGCAGTGTAAACATCATAAAGTAGGTAAATACATTAATATGGCACTATACACATTTTATTATAGGCCATTTTATAAGATGCAACACTTGACCTGCTGCGTGCTTTCTATCCTAAGCATGTACAAAGACCCAGTGGCATAGCGGACGGGGGGCCCTGCATGTCGATAAATGCTCCCAAGGGAACACAATCTCTACCGAGGGGGGCCACGGACTTGTGATCCAATAATCTCATAATTATATATGTAACTTTAATAAAATGTAGAAACAAATACAATGTACTTCCTGTACAAACACATGCCTGTTGCATGAATATCTGCTGCTTCAAATGACATCAATTGTATTTAACAAACATTTTAATGCTTTCACCCACCCACCCACAGTCTCGGTCTAAACCACACACCTGACCTGTTGTTGGACATATTGAATGAGCCTTCCCTCTAACTCAGCGCTGGCACAGTCGCGTCAAATACAAATCCTCCCTAAGTCAGCAAAGCAGTGGAATGCAACCCAACCAGCGCCCACTCACACAAATGCCTCGACTCAAAAGATTTGGGCTGATGCATGGCCATCAGCATTTCAGCAGACCTCAACAACAATTAAGCCTCATCAACCAGTGCTATTTCATAGACCATTTAGCTGGCTCACAGTAGAGTCCTGCATTCTACCCCATTAGAGCTAAAATCTTTGTTAATCTATCACAAATATCTGAACCCTGATTTCAACTGTGGCATGTCTGCTCATAGCCAACTCATTAGTGATACCATTATTTATTCACCTGTAACTGCTGGTTCATTTTCATGTTAAATTTTTGAAATCGCATCCTGTACTATTCTGAAACAATATCCTTTTTTATACTGAAAATCTCATTTGACTAAAGAAGTCGGCAAAATGTAATTCACCCTATTTATTCTCTAAATGCATGTTATAGATCTTATTGTGAACAATTCATCCATGTAAGCTTTATTTATTTATTTTAAAAATTTAACCTCCTAATGTTTAATTAAAATGTCGATCTTCATGTGAAAAAACTTTTCTTTCTGGTGACGTATGCCGGACTTCTCCAATAATTAAGTCGAGTATGGGGTCTCTGCAGAACAAAAGTGGGCGTTTCTAAATTTGTGGGTGTTTTCAAACTGGTGGGTGTTTATAAATCATGCAATGAAAAAGATGCCCTTCAACCGGCTCCACCCCTAAACCCTACCCTCACTGTGACATGGGCAAATCAGGTAACGCGGACGAAAACGCCCCTCTGTTTATGACCTCGCCCACTGATCTGGTAACTCCTATTACTGTCCTACAGAGACCTATTTGATTTAGTCTGCTTAAACCCCGCCCCTTCACAATCAGCTGCAAGCTTACATTCATTTTTGAGAGCAATGCCCATGTCAAAATCCAATCACAACTGTTGGATAGAACAAAGTCACCAACATATTTTTTTCTCTTTTTTGATAATCCATTAAACTTGGATGTACATCACAATACGGGAGAAAAGATCTGTTGATACTTCCGTTTCATCGCAACTTTAATGAGGTTGTGTAGCTGTTGAAGCTATGAAGCCCAAACCACATAATTACCAAGATAATGTTCATCCACAAATAACTTGCAGTTTTATACTTCGACCGCTGGCAGGCAAAAGTTAAGTATTGCAGCAATAAACATTCTGGTGGAAGGATACTTCGCTATGGGCCATTCCCAGCACTTGATTTTTCTCCCTCAAACCAGTTCAGCCCAATTACGCCCTGCAGCCAATTTGACTGGTTAAGCTTAGGGTGCAGGGTAGGGTTAGTATTTGATTTAGCATTGTGTAGGCAATCAGCAGTGTGATTGACATGACCAATGAAATCCCACAAAAAAAACCTCATATTTAATAAAACTCATAGTTATAATATTATCACCAAGAGCTTTCTTAACTTAAGGGCTTTGTTGCATCTAGATGCAGTTTTTTAACAGACCGTATAAATCTATCTGACATCTTATTTCCTATAGAGGCCAAAACATTAGATTAAACTGACTGCTTTATTGCTCTCTAATACAAGAAACGATCACACAGCAAGCAAGTATGTGTGAAAGTATATGACAAAAATAACATCTCTACTGCAAATGAGGTGAGCAACACTCCCCTTTGCACATTTCACACTCTCGTTATGCCAATGTCAGTCTATTGAAAGCGAGGCAGACAGAGCCAAAACACTGTTCCTGTTATTAAATCATACAAGCACATATGTGGTTTGCCAAAATAAAGCACTTCTAAAACATTTCCTGAGAAGAGAAACAAGAAAACATTTTCATTTTAAGGAGTGAATAATTGCCACACACCACATTAAAAGTGAAAACCCATGCTGAAACAAGCTCCTGAAAATGATACAAGCTCCCAATTCCTGAACATTAATGACCATACTTCACTCATGGTGGTGCATAAATAAGGATTTACAGTGCAACCGATTCAGGTAGATTGTTAAGTATAATAACACGCTCTTAATGCAATAAACATATATTGCATGCTTGTCATGTAAAAATTATGTTACAAAATCTGAAATATCACACTCTTTACAATGGTTCAATGACAAAATGCTTTGCAATAACGCTGAAGTCCAAATAATTGTAGCACTTTACTACAGGCTGATTCGGGTTGATAAAACATGCAATAAAAATCTCAATGACAAAGTTCAATATCTGCGAAGGAGTTCTTAAGCAGCAATACAAACATAAGACAGAAGCATTCCGAACTACGGTTTATGAAATGTGTGCCTATAAATGATTTGACATTTATAGGGGTAATTAAGTCCTACAAAAACTCACCAGCTTTTAAATGTCCTCTGAGTAAGTGTGCCTGTGTATCCTGCTCGGTGTGAGGCTCACACTGCCTCCCTTTATAAAATATATGAGTGCCTCGCTCACTGCTCAAACCACTGCTCTACTCTCTGCCCGACAGAGCTGAAGTTTATGTAAGTTAGAGAGTGTGTGAATTGGAGATGCAGCAAAAAGGAGGGTCTATTGTATTGTAACCTCACCTTTGTAAACTATCAGCAAGGACAGGACAGAGGTGACAGAGAGATCACCGAATAAAAGGCATAGACAATTAGTTAAGAAGTGTTTATGTTTGTGGTTCCAGGGTGTTTGGACACAGGTTACGGCAACAGAGGTTCAAGACAAAGAACACAATAAAGCCAATGAGAGCTTTCCTTCAGGTTTCAAAGCACAGCTCTCATTCTGTCAGCAAGGGGTTCGTTTTTCAGCAACAAACCCTACCTGTGACCCTGAACAGACAACAACAGAGGTTTCAACAGCATTTTTAACAAAGTTTAAAGCAGTAGGGCAGATTCTGAACTCTCTGACTGCACCCCCACCTTAATGATTGCAAGACGTTTCTCAGAAGATGCTAAAAATTCCACTCATTGTTTTTCATATAATATTTCCAACACCTGCCCATTGTTTGCAGGAATTGGAAATGGTTTTGCTTGTTGCAGTTAATCACCAATTTCCGTAGCTGGTTCCTCCACCCTTTCTTCCTGTCCATCCCCCAGACAGAGCGAGAAAGAAAGAATCAACAAGGCTTTGAGCCAAAGAAACAATGCCTACTACATAATGAGTATCTCAACAACATTATTTTATACAGTAACTTTATTATATATACTAATATTAGACATTTTGGAGTTGCTAAGATGTTTAAATGTATTTTAAAAGAAATCTCTTATGCTCACCAAGTATCTATTTAATACAGTAAAAACAGTAATATTATTACAATTTAAAATTAGTTTTCTACGTTAATATATTTTAAATTGTAATTTATTTCTGTGATGGCAAAGCTGAATTTTCAGCATCATTACTCCAGTCTTCAGTGTCACATGACGCTTCAGACATCATTCTTAAGGCATCTTTACACAGCCGAGTTAAGGCTTCTCTAAAGCGGCTCTGTGTCTGCTCAAAATTCAGTGTAAAGACGCAATGCCGCATAAATGCAGACTTAAAATACGCCGGGTCTGACCCACCTCAGCCCCTAGTATCAAAGGCGATGCTGTAACGGTTTTGATTCAGTGTAAATGCATTTATGCCGCTTCAGAGAAGCATTAAACAGTCTGTGTAAATGCACATCTTTGTGATTTTATGCCGCTTCAGATTTGGTTTCTGTGCTGTGTTTGCTGTGTAAAGATGCCTTAATATGATCGATTTGGTGCTCAAGAAACATTCCTTGTTATTGTCAATGTTGAAAACAGTTGTGTTGCTTAATATTTTTTTGTGGAAAAATAATTTAATAGTTTTTAAAACTTTTCTAAACTAAAAAAAAAAAAAAAAATGTTTTAAGCAAATATTTTTTTATTGTATTTTTGTGTCATAAGTTGATCATAAAATTAAAATGATGGCGAGAACCAATGGCCTGAATCATCCCAAATGTTTTCACAGCACACAGACCAGCAGACTGATTCACCACAAAATGGTAATGACATCACATGTCTTTGTAATCTGCCACTGCCAAAGAACATAAAAATATTTTTAATGAACAAATGTACCCCAAAATAAAATATATACAAGGTAGTTTACATTAGACTTAAACGGATAGTTCACCCAAAAATTAAAATTCTGTCATTAACTCACCCTCAAGTTGTTCCAAACCTTTATGAATTTCACAAAAGAAGACATTTTGAAGAATATGGGTAACAAACAGTTTATGGGCCCCATTGACTTCCATAGTATGGAAAAAAAAAAAAAGTATGGAAGTCAATGGGGCCCATCAACTGTTTGGTTACTGACATTCTTCACAATTTCTTCTTTTGTTTTCAGCAGAAGAAAGAAATTCATACAGGTTTAGAACAACTTGAGGGTGAGTAAATGATGACAGAATTTTCATTTTTGGGTGAACGATCCCTTTAACATATAAAATAACCACAAAATATCCAGCAGCTTTAATTTTCAAAACTGCACTTTTTATATCATGTAACTTTCCACTTAACCAAGTCCACTCTCCCCGGCCACTTTTAACATTTAAAAGAAAAACTGAGAACAAAGCGATAACAGTCCAACTATACAGTCCAATGGGCAAAACTGACATTTATATGAAGGGCTGCCCAGAGGACATCATATTTTCAGTCATTCCTCTTTCAGCACCATTAGATAGACACCAACAACACAGAAAAAAAAGTCCCTGAGCAGGTCAGCTTTATTCAACCAATGAGAAACCTAATGCTGCCACAGCCAAGTTTACACCTCTAAGCTCTTCACTAATGGTATTCTGTTTCCAAGCTAACCCATAAGGAGGGTATAAATACACCAGGTCTCTAGGATACAAGACACACTCACGAAACTCTTCAGACTTCGGGTTTTAGTAAAGGAGAACTGACTGAAAATCAGCACCACTTAGCTTTGTTCAGTGTTCATGTACATGTCTGGTTTTGTTTTAGAGAGTCTTATATTAGACAGTCAATATAGTGCTGCCAATAATAAATTGCACATTTTTATTTTTATTTTTGCACAATTATTCATGATTAATTACACATAAAATTAAAATTTGTAATATATTTTTATATTGTAATACATGTTTTCACACTGAATTTCAAAATTAATGTAGAAACAAAATAAAGACGCTATATTTTAAATATATGTTTCATGGCATCGATCTTTTTACTATAGCCTACTATGAATGAAGGTCAGTATCACTGATACCAGCACCAGTCTCTCTATTAAATGTTCTTTTTTTCCAATTTCTGGGGATGCATTTAGTAATTCAACATTACAATATAATTGAAAGCCATAATTTTAAGCCATATTTAACAACTTTTTTATTCAAAGGGACTACACTCACCTAAAGGATTATTAGGAACACCTGTTCAATTTCTCATTAATGCAATTATCTAATCAACCAATCACATGGCAGTTGCTTCAATGCATTTAGGGGTGTGGTCCTGGTCAAGACAATCTCCTGAACTCCAAACTGAATGTCAGAATGGGAAAGAAAGGTGATTTAAGCAATTTTGAGCGTGGCATGGTTGTTGGTGCCAGACGGGCCGGTCTGAGTATTTCACAATCTGCTCAGTTACTGGGATTTTCACGCACAACCATTTCTAGAGTTTACAAAGAATGGTGTGAAAAGGGAAAAACATCCAGTATGCGGCAGTCCTGTGGGCGAAAATGCCTTGTTGATGCTAGAGGTCAGAGGAGAATGGGCCGACCGAGGTATGCAGCAAAGCATTTGTGAAGCCACAACACGCACAACCTTGAGGCGGATGGGCTACAACAGCAGAAGACCCCACCGGGTACCACTCATCTCCACTACAAATAGGAAAAAGAGGCTACAATTTGCACGAGCTCACCAAAATTGGACAGTTGAAGACTGGAAAAATGTTGCCTGGTCTGATGAGTCTCGATTTCTGTTGAGACATTCAGATGGTAGAGTCAGAATTTGGCGTAAACAGAATGAGAACATGGATCCATCATGCCTTGTTACCACTGTGCAGGCTGGTGGTGGTGGTGTAATGGTGTGGGGGATGTTTTCTTGGCACACTTTAGGCCCCTTAGTGCCAATTGGGCATCGTTTAAATGCCACGGCCTACCTGAGCATTGTTTCTGACCATGTCCATCCCTTTATGACCACCATGTACCCATCCTCTGATGGCTACTTCCAGCAGGATAATGCACCATGTCACAAAGCTCGAATCATTTCAAATTGGTTTCTTGAACATGACAATGAGTTCACTGTACTAAAATGGCCCCCACAGTCACCAGATCTCAACCCAATAGAGCATCTTTGGGATGTGGTGGAACGGGAGCTTCGTGCCCTGGATGTGCATCCCACAAATCTCCATCAACTGCAAGATGCTATCCTATCATTATGGGCCAACATTTCTAAAGAATGCTTTCAGCACCTTGTTGAATCAATGCCACGTAGAATTAAGGCAGTTCTGAAGGCGAAAGGGGGTCAAACACAGTATTAGTATGGTGTTCCTAATAATCCTTTAGGTGAGTGTATATGTAGAATTCAGAAAGCCTTGTTATTAGCGACACCGGTGGCCATTAAGTGAACTGCAGCCTACACACCACGTAACTTACAAGAGACTGAACGTGATTCAATGCCCCGATATACTCACGGCGAAGTAAAAAGAAGTTGGATACCTTTGCAGCGATATACTTAACGAACATCCAGACGCCGCCTGCTGCTGAGAGTGAGAGTGTTGACAGATGAGGTAATTCATCTAATTGAGGTAATTGTAATCACAACTTCAGACATGGGAAGTAGAAAATGTCCGATATAGCATGTGAAGGCAGTAGTTTCCGACAACTCTTTCAGTGTTTATCGAAAAACTTGCTAGCAACCGCCTTTTTCAAGGCACGTAATGGCTTAAAAAATCACGAGTGGAGTAATACTGGTGTATTTGTTCACCACAGACCTTATTTTAGCCATTTAACCAAAATCCCATAAAAAAAAAAACTCATTGACTTTGGGGTAATGGAACCGAAAGTGCTAAAATGCTAACTCATTTCTGCGTTTTGGCCTACAAAGTGATGTCATACCAGCACCACTCTATTTGCCATCTTTTATGTTGGTGAGATGTGATGACTCATGATGAGTGACGGGGTTTTAGCTCGATAAGGGACCAGATTTTGAACATGTAGATATTCAAGCAATCGCAATGCAAAATTTGCACGGTAGAGAGTGGACTCTCAAAACGTGAATTACACATGTGGTGGGAGATGACTCAATAGCGCGCATTAAATATAACTCTGATAGAGCACATTTGAATGATTTAATCAAAATTGAAACTGAATATGGGACTATACTACTCCTGTTCAGCATCAGGACATCTTTTAAACCATCTGGACTGTACTGGTATACTCGTCCTTGACAGCTGCTGGACTTGATCAGTTTTGACTGTGCAAAGTTCTGCATTATGTTCTACAATGTACTTCATGAAAGACGTATTGTAGTTCTGTTTGAAGTTAACACAAAGGTAAGCGCGTTCTTGTTTTTTGTCGGATACAGTATGTACAGATTTTGGCTGTGGTGTGTGCATTAACATGTGTGAAATACCTGCTAATTACATTGCTTAGTCAGTCATGCACTGATTTGTAGGAGAAAGGATATATTTGAAGAACTGTCTCAGTCAGTGTTTTGATTTAAAACAAAAAGGCTGCCAAAAGGATGACACCTAAAAGCAGCACAGTGCAGGGAGGGACACAGATGTAATGGTGGTGGTGGAGGGCTTTCCTAGTTTGACAAAGCCAAGCTGATTGATCTAGTTCACTTGTGCCCTGGAGCAGGGTCCTCTGGACTGCCATACTGCAGTGGTTCACTACACTCTCAGTGAGTGTGTACAGCACACATTACAAACAGCACAGATAAGAGGAGGAGAAATTCATTATGGTCCTGAGAAGGATCGCTCCTCTGCTGTTTGCTCCTGTGTAGAGTTTCTGGCTGGGCAGAGACAGGGAGCAATGGTGATGTGGGTAAAAGAGCAGGAATGAGGGACTCTAATCGCTTTTTTATGCTATGCCAAAACAAGACATAATACCATCCTGTGGGCTAGGCAGTGTACAGTACCAAATTACCAGACTTTCTGGGCAGACTAACCAGTGACAAAATCTATAATTTATCACTGGCTGAAAATGCTCATGATAAAAAAACAAAATAACAAAAAAAACAAAAAAACATATGCTACAGTGCAATGCATCCAGCTGAAAAATGCATCCTTTTAAAATCGCTACATCATACAAGACTTGTATTAAAACAGAAGGACTTTTACAGACTTTACTTTTTATATATATATAAGAAAATGAAAAAGCACTCAAAGCATTAGTGTTTGTCGAGACAAGGGCTCAGACATGAACCCAAATATCTAGCTATAAAGAGGAACAGTGTGGCATGTTCAAAACAGTGGCTTTTGATCAATTAGATCTGGCTTGTTTGGCAGCAGTTGAGGCATTGGGAAATTTAGCGTTGTCCTTGTATGACAGCTACAAGATGCGTCTGTGATTTGACAGCATCTGTTGTAGTTATCTAAAGGGACAGTTTCAGTCAAGCATAAAGATGACGTATTCTGTTTTCATTGCTGTGCAATAAAAGCTAATAAAAAACGTTTTAAGCTTCAAATTAGGATGCACATAATAAACTGTTATCGATGCATGTGTACAGATCAGCTTTTTCTTGCATGGGCAGTAATAAAGAGCTCAAGTTGTACATTACATGTACATTAGTTTGTTTTTAGCTCATTAAGAAATTTAATGGCAATTGAAGCAATTTATCACTACCAAAACTCCAATTTGTCACGTTATGTCTCAGAAATACTGATGTTGAATTGATTTTGATGTCTCAGAAATACAAATGTTGGTTTATTCATTTATCAGTTGATTTTTTTTTTTTTTTTGTCAACCGTGTAGTTGAAATTTGTGTTTGATCACACCTGTGGCATTGAAACAGACATTGAAAGAGGTACAATAAAAATTAAAGCTGCAAGCAGCGATGAAAGGGCCCTCGCACCCGGGAGCACCGCCACCCAGTGGCCTCAGGAAAACAGCGAATAGTGGGCGACATGCATTTAAGTGGGTAAATATAGGAGAAATATGGCAAAGTCACTTCAATGTGCCACACTTCCTGCTGCCAGCAGGTGGCGCTTTGACTATAACCGAATATTGGCATGTAGATGTCTTCAGGCCTGGACTATTATCAAACGTGAAGTTTGGGGCAGATCGGACACTGTATGCCTGAGTTACAACAACTTGCTGTTTTGTGGCGTAAATCGCATACATTAGCACTTAGTTTGGGACTTGATGGCATATTTAAATGTGTTTCTGGGAGGGAATTACAGTGTAAAGCATGCCATTTCCTGTTGCCCACAGGTGGCGCTATGACTGTAACTGAATATTGGCGTGTAGATGTCTTCGGGCCAGGACTCTAATAATACATGTGAAGTTTGGGGCAGATCAGACATTGTATGCCCGAGTTACAACAACTTCCTGTTTTATGAACATCGAACTTTGTGAGGCCGCCACGGACACGCCCTTCAGGGAAAACTCAAGAACTTGACAATTTAACATCACAAAGGCCTTTAGATTAGACTGTGCAAATATGATGATGATCTGATTAAATCTCTAGGAGGAGTTTGTTGAAGTACAACGTCTGCAAATGGCAAAATTTGCAACAATTTTGCAAAGAAAATTCTAAATATCTCACTTCCTGTTGGTTTTCAGATTTCATACCAGGAGACTTTTTTGTAGGTATTGGGCTGTTACATGTGTCTACTGAATTTCACACCTGTACGTGAAACGTAGCGGGAAGGGCACTTCGTTGAAATGTTGTAGGTGGCGCTATCGAGTCATTTTGCCACGCCTAATTCTGAAACCCATATCAGACGTAAATTTTCACCACTTTTAAAGCGTGTGCAAAGTGTCATGAGTTTTCGAGCATGTTTAGGCCCTCAAAAATGCGATTCATTTGGGAGAAGAATAATAATAGGCTGAGCAATTACAATAGGGTCCTCACACCATCGGTGCTCGGGCCCTAATAAGATTAAAATGTGTGTTTGTATATATATATATATATACATACATGTATAAAGTGAAAGCCATGTGAGGTAAATGTGACTTAAAAATTCCAACGATTCAAAAGTAATACAGTTGGATTAGTAAAAAATTAAAAATCACCTAGGTAAGTGTGCCATGCCATTCTAGTTAAAAATCATTGCTTGCATCTTATCCTTTGGCAGTACCAGTGGCAGTAGATATAAATGTCCTTTTATAAATATTCTTTTTCGCTGTAGACATTTCACAGGGCCTTCTAGAGAGCAACAAACAAACAAGTCATACAGAAGATGTGTTGTTTACTTATCATCTACAATTCATTTATTCATTCATGAAAAATCTGAAAAAGAATAACAGTTTTATTTATTTGTTTATTTCATATATGTGAAATATTTTAACAAGATTTAGCCTTCTAGTTAAAATTAGAGTTTGGTGTTAATTTTGCATTTAATTTGCTTTTTAATGTCAGGTCTCTCTCCTTATTGAAAGTTTCTTATGCTGGGTCCCCTGTCACCTATTTCAATTTTGTAGGTACTTTTACTGTAACTTTTACTAAACTGGCATGACCGTAACTCAAAAATACCCTGAAAATAGCAAAACCAGCTATCTGGTGCTATAGCCACAAAACCACAAAATCATACTATTGGACACACATCTCGTTCCTTGTCTGAGTGTGTGTAAAAAGTGAAAAACAGCATACACGGCAGAGAAAGAGAAGAGGCAGAGAAACCAAACCACACCATTTTTTAAATAATACATGACCTCCACACATGGTAATGGATAACCTCAGGAAACTGTCTTCATTCAATACCACATACCACTCTTGCCAGTTACAACACTTTTACTTGCGAAACATTGTGAATGTCTGATTGTCCTGTAGTGTGACTTTACTCACATCATTGAACATAAACTTTGACAACTGCTCTACAGAATTGTTATTGTACTGCTGGCAAATGGTCTGAAATTAATCTTCTTTCCTGACTATAATGAGTAGGAAATAAATTATCTGAGAAGAAGGATAGTGCAACGTGAGGAAGAGCTACTGCCGTCTTCTCCCTCCAGTCACCTCTAAGTCTCATTATAGCCCATTTTCGTTGTGGGGGGGATGTGTATCTTTAATAACTCAGTCTGAAGAGGCCAAGCTAAGCATTCTGCAGTGTGGATCTTGGCCCGCTCAGGTTTTGAAGTAGCTGTGGTTCTGACAACAGTGAGGACTGATATTCCTGGGCTCAGCAACTACATAAACGGACAAGCTCGATTGGAGATTAGCATGCTCACAGCAGCTTTAAACTCCAAATCATTATCAGAAAATTGCACAGAATTGGCCAGTATATTAACAGCATGCTGCAGTTCTTCCATGTAGAACGTGCCACTGAATGACACGAATGTTAATGTGGACACGGGATTGAATACTGAGAAAAAATAAGCTTCGTAATTTCAAACATGGATTTTATTTTATTCGTTCTTATTTTTATTTTTAGAAGAGGTTGTTGTGCTCTGCATACTCTGTGTTTTCTGTACTGTTTTGCTCCAAAGCTGTAGAAACACTGAGAATAAGCTAAGCTAGTGGCAGGGACAAAAATGATGTTGGACAGGGCAGCAGAGAGGAACGAGACAAGACATGCACACATCCTGTGTGAGATCACACTGATGTCAAACTATATCGCTTCCTGCTGATTAAGCTGACGTAACGGCACATGAAGATCTGGCTAATTCCTGTATTACATTAGTGCATCAGAGGCAGATGTGGGGAGGTTATATAACTACAGAGCATTAAAGTTCATTTCACTAGCAACATGAAGACATTAAATTTCTGTGTACAATATGCAGTTTAGTAGGCTGATTAAGTGAATTTTTAAGCTTTGGAGTCGCTAAAGTGATGTTTCCTAATGGTAGTCTATTGCTTAACAAAATAAAGCATCACCTTTTAAAACATCCTGTTTCCCTTTTAAGGGTTATGGTGTGATGAGCATTAACTCTAGAGGAAATCATAAAGAGAACAAATGTGTTGTTCCAGAAAATTTTCTGAGAACCTTTAATTTTGCTGGCACAAAAACAGTGAGGAGCTTTAAATGAATGAACAATACCAATTAGGGTGACAGTATCAAACTTGAATGGGTAAATTTATACTAAATACATGTTTTACATGTGTACATTCTTCAATGACATTCTTCTTTCAGACAAATACAATCAGAGTTATATTAAAAAATGTCCTGGCTCTTCCAAGCATTATAATGGCAGTAAATGGCAGCCCAAAATTTGAAGCCCAAAAAAGTGCATCCATCCATTATAAAAGTAATCCACACGGCTCCGGGGGGTTGATAAAGGCCTTCTGAAGCGAATCGATTGGTTTTTGTAAGAAAAATATCCATATTTAACACGTTATAAAGTAAAATATCTAGCTTCCGGCAGACTGCCTTCCGTATTCAACTTACGAAAAAAGCGTAACTGGCATGACGATGACGTTGGACGTAGCGTAAGTGTTTTGAACAGCGCGAGGCCTTACACTTTCTTTGTAAGTTGAATACGGAAGGCGGTCCACCGGCAGCTAGATATTTTACTTTATAAAGTTTTAAATATGGATATTTTTCTTACACAAACCCATCGATTCGCTTCAGAAGGCCTTTATTAACCCACTGGAGCCATGTGGAGTACTTTTATAATGGATGATGGATGCACTTTTTTGGGCTTCAAATTTTGGGCTGCCATTCACTGCCATTATAATGCTTGGATTAGCCAGGACATTTTTTTAATATAACTCCGATTGCATTCTTCTGAAAGAAGAATGTCATATACACCTAGGATGGCTTGAGGGTGAGTACATTATGGGATAATTTTCCTTTTTGGGTGAACTATCCCTTTAAGAGAGAAAGAGAAAGAACCATAGGCCAGTGCGTTTAATTATTCCATCGTTCCCTCGTACTGGAGAAACTACACTATATGACTGTCACAGTACATGAGCTAGTTTCTGTACTATTAGTTAGTTACCAAAACCCCGTCCCCAACAGTGCCTTCCCAAATTTTCAGGACGGTATTTTTCCCATAGGGATTTTAAAAACATATTTTCTTTTAAGAGTTATAAGGCATGAACCAAATCAATCAGCCACGAGGTGAATCACAACATTACAAATGTAAAAAGTATTTGAAAATTGGACAAAAAAATCGGACTGTGTATTCAACAGCTTTAATGAACGAAAAGTTATTTTGCGTTTATTGCAAATATGCATATTATGCATACAAATATTTAAGTAGTTAAGTAGTAGTTAAGTAGAACACACAGATGGCTTCAACAAAAGCATATGTAGCCAAGTCAACAGGGGGCGCTGCTGTGCGTATTCGTAAAAGGTGCGCTTTGCCTTTAAATACAGCACTTCCTATGTAGAATGTTTGTAGTGCCTGAATTGTTTAGTGTGCAGGTGGTTGCTGGTTGCTAGAAGAGCAAGTTCTGTTGATTTTTAGATGTGTGGTTTAAATGTCCCAAATGCTGATTAAGTTTGGCTGGACGAGCAGTAGTTGCTGAATGATCAGTACAAAATTTTGCACAGAAGTGTACTTTAAATGCCCTCACATGGTTATGTTGATCTGCATGAGCGGTGGATACTGAAACATTGTTACAGTGTACTGCACGGAGTGAATGGCTGTACTCCCTGTGGCGTCTGAAGTCTGCCAAACGCAACAAAGAGTTCTGTCCTGTGCTACTGATCACTGTTTTCCCTACCTTTAATTTTTTGTTTTGTTTATTTAAAATCCCATTGTTTTGTGAAATGTTTTGTTGGCCCAGTACTAGTCCATTGTATATCTTTTAAATGGTTTATTTGGTATATTACAGCTAGGCCATTACTTATAGCTTGGTGTATTGTAACTAAGGGGGAGATAGCCTACTCAGTCTCACCTATACAAGTGTGGTGTGGAAATGGTGTGTGTTTGAGTTTCTTGTGTATTAGTGTGGTGTATAGGAAATTGGATTTTTTTGGGGTTGATTGTATTTATTTATTTGGGTGTTTCTTTTGAAGTGTTATGTCACCCTCTATAGTTACTGCTACCTCGTATGAGCAATTTTGGCCAGCTTTTGAGTGAAACCAAATGAGACCAGAATCCATGTACAGTGGGGAGAACAAGTATTGATACACTGCCGATTTTGCAGGTTTGCCCACTTACAAAGCATGTAGAAGTCTGTAATTTTTATCATAGGTACTCTTCAACTGTGAGAGACGGAATCTAAAACAAAAATCCAGAAAATCACATTGTATGATTTTTAAGTAATTAATTTGCATTTTATTGCATGACATAAGTATTTGATACATCAGAAAAGCAGAACTTAATATTTGGTACAGAAACCTTTGTTTGCAATTACAGAGATCATACGTTTCCTGTAGTTCTTGACCAGGTTTGCACACACTGCAGCAGGGATTTTGGCCCACTCCTCCATACAGACCTTCTTCAGATCCTTCAGGTTTCAGGGCTGTCGCTGGGCAATACGGACTTTCAGCTCCCTCCAAAGATTTTCTATTGGGTTCAGGTCTGGAGACTGGCTACTCCAGGACCTTGAGATGCTTCTTACGGAGCCACTCCTTAGTTGCCCTGGCTGTGTGTTTCGGCTCGTTGTCATGCTGGAAGACCCAGCCACGACCCATCTTCAATGCTCTTACTGAGGGAAGGAGGTTGTTGGCCAAGATCTCGCGATACATGGCCCCATCCATCCTCCCCTCAATACGGTGCAGTCGTCCTGTCCCCTTTGCAGAAAAGCATCCCCAAAGAATGATGTTTTCACCTCCATGCTTCACGGTTGGGATGGTGTTCTTGGGGTTGTACTCATCCTTCTTCTTCCTCCAAACACGGTGAGTGGAGTTTAGACCAAAAAGCTCTATTTTTGTCTCCTCAGACCACATGACCTTCTCCCATTCCTCCTCTGGATCATCCAGATGGTCATTGGCAAACTTCAGACGGGCCTGGACATGCACTGGCTTGAGCAGGGGGACCTTGTGTGCGCTGCAGGATTTTAATCCATGACGGCGTAGTGTGTTACTAATGATTTTCTTTGAGACTGTGGTCCCAGCTCTCTTCAGGTCATTGACCAGGTCCTGTCGTGTAGTTCTGAGCTGATCCCTCACCTTCCTCATGATCATTGATGCCCCACGAGGTGAGATCTTGCATGGTGCCCCAGACCGAGGGAGATTGACCGTCATCTTGAACTTCTTCCATTTTCTAATAATTGCGCCAACAGTTGTTGCCTTCTCACCAAGCTGCTTGCTTATTGTCCTGTAGCCCATCCCAGCCTTGTGCAGGTCTACAATTTTATCCCTGATGTCCTTACACAGCTCTCTGGTCTTGGCCATTGTGGAGAGGTTGGAGTCTGTTTGATTGAGTGTGTGGACAGTTGTCTTTTATACAGGTAACAAGTTCAAACAGGTGCAGTTAATACAGGTAATGAGTGGAGAACAGGAGGGCTTCTTAAAGAAAAACTAACAGGTCTGTGAGAGCCGCAATTCTTACTGGTTGGTAGGTGATCAAATACTTATGTCATGCAATAAAATGCAAATTAATTATTTAAAAATCATACAATGTGATTTTCTGGATTTTTGTTTTAGATTCCGTCACTCACAGTTGAAGTGTACCTATGATAAAAATTACAGACCTCTACATGCTTTGTAAGTGGGCAAACCTGCAAAATCGGCAGTGTATCAAATATTTGTTCTCCCCACTGTATTTAATAAAAAATACGCTTTGTTTATAGTAATTTTGCCTTAAGTATATTCATTGAATTGAATAGCTGTGCGGGAAACCCTCAGGTGATCTGGGATATCCTACCCAAATAAAAGAGCAGAGTCAAGAGCAGTTTAAAATAAAAACAAACACCCCTTAGCCCCATTACACATATACCATCGATTAACAACCTTGTAGCTCACAGCTGGTTTGTGTTTAAAGGTTTATAAGTTATTGTTAAAAATCAATTCCCCTATGGAGAAAATGAAAGCGATTTTTATTTTACTTCCAGAACCCGACTGTGGCACTCTGTTGCAGTCCTGACAACCGTTCTGATTGGCTACAAAAGTAAAGGCCACACCCAACTCATTTTCTGCTGGTTGCAGAGCTTCAGGGCTCTCATGAAAACAGGTGTGATGTCTCATGTGCAACTTTTGCTAAAAATGCAGCTGGGAGTCCAGCTGAATAGGAAAAAATACATTCTTCATAAACATGGACTGCAGTTCAGTGCACAGACAGCCACAAGAAAAGAGCCTTAAAAATTAGGTGGCAGCTCATGAGGGAAATTGGTGCTGCAGGTTTTTCAGAGGAATCTTTTTCAGCACATTTGGAGCCTCTGAGGGTAGAAAGAACTCTAAGAGTGCACGCTGTGTTGGATTCTGTGCCTGTGGAAATGTCATGTACTGTATCTTCAGCAGCGTGGCAGGATTGGTGCTGTCTCTGGAATAAATCTCTGTTTTAACAGACCTGACAGAGGGAATGGGTTACAGCAGGGGACAGTGGTTCTAAGGCTGCGCCTTCAATCTCATACCTCTCTAAGCAGTGTGAGTGAAAATCATTGAAGTGAAAGAAAGGTATTTTGGCATTTGAAAGTCACTGGAGACTGATAACATAAATAAGTGTAAATCACACATACCACAGCAACTAAAGAGCAAACAACAATCAACTTGAAAACATGTAGTAACAGGTGAACAGTATATATATTCTAAATTATCAATTGCTTATGTCATGTTGATCAAAATGTATTATACTGGCTCTCTGTTGAATAGTCTTACCCCTTAAAACATCTAGGCATTAGTTCCTTGCATAAGTCATTAAATGCAAAATGGTTGGACTAGTTGTCATAATGCATTGAAGGAGTAGTTCACTTTAAAATGAAAATTACCCCATGATTTACTCACCCTCAAGTCATCCTGTAGGTGTATAGAGCCCCAGAGCCGTGTGGAGTACGATTATTATGGATGGATGTGCTTTTTTGAGCTTCAAACTCAATGGACCCTGTTACTGCCATTATAAAGCTTTGAAGCGTCAGGATATTTATTAATATAACTCTGACTGTGTTCATCAGAAAGAAGAAAGTAATATACACCTAGGATGGCTTGAGAGTAAGTAAATCATGGGGTAATTTTCATTTTAAAGTGAACTAATCCCTAAGTGTATTTTCTATAAATTTCTATTAGACTTTTTTTTTTGTAAATGTGTCCTGAATTGATGAGTTGCGGAGGTGAATGAAAATGTAAAGGGCTAGATCAACAACCAATGATCAACTAGTTCTCTAAAATAGCTCAGAGGTGCATCTCATGAAGCTTTATTTGGCAAGCATATATAAATAGAGCATAGATTAACGCATCCTCTCTGTAATAAATTGTTAATTTTTTTTAATCTTACTGACCGCAAAAATGTTTAAACGGCAGTATATATAAAGCTTTGTATAAATTACCATTAAAATAAAATTGTCTGCAAACATGCAAATAGCGATGCCGGTTTTTTTGTGGGCGGAGCCTACCTGACTGCAGAAAATGACAGTTCTGCAGTAGCAGTCTATGGAAGCCACAGAATAAAAAAAATAAAATAGGGTAATAGATTGCTGCAGCCGTGCCGTCAAAACTCGAAAGACTAGTTCACCAGTGGTTCCTTCGAGATATTCCCATGGGTTTTTATAATGGTGTTTTTCAATTTATGAGTAAAATAAGCATGACTTGACGATACTTTAGGTTCCAAAAGGGAGGTTTTGTATAGCGATGCCATAGAAAAACCATTTTGATTCCCCAAAGAACCTTTAAGTGAACCTTTAAGAACCATTTTTGTCTTAGTATGAAGAACATTTTAATAATCTAAAGAACCGTTTTTCAAAGAACCTTTTGTGCAATGAAAGGTTCCATGGGTGTTAAAGGTTCTTCATTGAGCCATAAATGCCAATAAAGAACCTTTATTTTCCAGAATGTTGGATGTTTACCACAGGCTTTATTTTACTCATATAATGAAAAACCCATAAATTATAAAACCCCTAGGAAAATCTCAAGGGAACCAGGGGCCAATTAGTCTTCCAGGTTTTGACATCATCCCTACATCACCCTATTGAAAAACCTCATTGTAAAAACCCCATAGGAAAGTTTTGAGGGAACCACTGGTGAATTAGTCTTCCAGGTTTTGACGTCATGGCTGCAGCACACTATTGCGAGTTTATATCTCACAATTCGGACTTTTTTTCACACAATTCCGAGTTCATAATTCTGAATAAAAATCTGAATTGCAAGATATAATCTATATTCTGCCTTTTTTCCCCTCAGAATTGTGGTATAAACTCACAATTGCATGTTATAAAGTCTGAATTGGGAGATATAAACTCACGATTGTGAAAAAAAAGGCAGAATATCGATTATATCTTGCAATTCTGATTTTTCTTCTCAGAATTATGAACTCGGAATTGTGAGGGAAAATTTTTTTAGAGGTTTAAATGTTATCTATGTATATGTTATAAGTTTAAATATAATTTCATATGCTTTAACTATAGGGCTAATAAATTATTCCCCCTATGAACTGCATACTGTATGTGAATATTGCGTAGATCTATTGTTTACATCAAATTCATGCTTTAATAGTAGAGTAATCATTGCAGGTTTCATCAGTCCAGTCTGTCCATTTAATGGCTTGCAAACATAAACATCTGCATTTAGCTTCGAAGGGCGTTTTCGACGATGGTATTCTATAATATAAAGACTGTGTTTTTTGCATTCTGATTCTGACATCCAAAGGCACAAGAAGACATTTTAGCACCACCCATTACCCAGCATGCTTTGCAGCTGAGTTATAACTGACTGAGTTTGGACAGAATTACTCAGCTATTTTCAGTATTTATAGTTTAAAGGTGCAGTGTGTAGTATTTATGAGGATCTATTGACAGAAATACAATATAATATACATAACTATGTTTTCAGTGGTGTATAAAGACCTTACATAATGAACCTTTATGTTTTTATTACCTTAGAATGAGCCATTTCTATCTCCATACACCACGGGTCCCCTTACAGAGAAGTCACCATTTTGCACCGTCATGTTTCTACAGTAGCCCTAAACGGACAAACTTCTCTACAGAGCGCTAGTCACTCTCTGCTCTCTCCAACAACAACATTTTTGTCCTGTGTCGGCCACTGTAGCTTCTCTATGTGCTTGAAAAGGTAGGGGTGAGCGATGGGCGATTGCAATTCACAACCTCACCGCTAGATGCCGCTAAAATTTACACAGTGCACCTTTAAGTGTTATTTTAAATGGCATGTTTGATATGTGTGTTACTGTAGACCTTATTCACATCAGCCCCATTTTAACAGGAATGAAAGCGAGGCTGTGAGGGATAGACGTGCATCTCTTCAGTGGGTTGTTTTTGGATTGTTCTGCTGACAAAAGACTGCAAAAATATATTTCCAAGAAACTTCGGTAGACAAAAAACTGCAGACAACATGAGCTGTGGAAAATTATAAGTGATCTAAGAGCTTTATATTGCTTTTTACAGCGGATGCCATTGAAAACACGGTAAGTCTATCCCTCACAGCCTCGCTTTCATACCTGTCATGGCGCTGCTCTAAATAAGGTCCATTGTGGAACTTTGTATTACAAAGAAGCTGTCACTGGGACGGTACCCTTTAAAAAGTTTCTAATATTTACACTTTTGGTACCAATATGTACCTTTGAGGTAATAATATGCACTCTTTGGGTACAAAGGTGTACCTTTTGAAAGGGTACCGCCCCAGTGACAGCTTTTGTACCTTTTTTCTGAGAGTGTAATGGCTGATAACTGAATGAAATAATATGTTACTTTGAATTTGTGTTTTCAACTTGCAAGGACAAACCACAAGAGAGTTTTGATGTTTGTGGAAAGTGTATGGTATAATAGTACTTGATAGTTACTTAATAGTAATGAAAAGGTTCAATCCTTGTACCCATTAGCTACCATGTGGTTGCTAAACTGACCTAATTAGAGCTGTGACAGGTCTTCAAAACTTTTGCCTAACTGAACTATCAAACTTGTAAGTCAACTGCTCTGACATCAGTTCAGATATCTTTTTATCACTGCTTTTCTCTTTCTCTCTCAGATTTTTCAAATCTTTTTTGTGCCCAAATGTTGATAGAACATTGCACATAAGCACACAGATGTCATTGTTCATTTATTCAAATATAGCTGAGATTATAAAGTCAACATACATAGTCATCAAAATCAGTCTATTGCATCTAGACTGATACAATCTTCTGGCTCATAAATTGGTCATTGTTATGCTTAAATCAGCATTACAAATATAGCTGTGTTCATCTACATATTCAGTCACTTTCTAAAAACGTGAGTAACTCTCAGTGAATCTAGCTGAGAGTGACTTGTTTGATTAGCACCAATGAGATCAAGTGATGTGAGAGAATTTGATGATGAGGAGGGGAATGTAACTAATCAGCAGAGTGAACAGTGAGGGTTAAACCCCTGTCTAAATCCCCCCATATAGAGGGCATCAGCCAAACTATACAAGCGCACTCATGTGCTGCAGTCAGGAATACCGTACAATAGCTCCTCAGACGGGGGGGATCTAAACTAATGGCGGAAATGTAATCATCTGTATGTGTGTGCATGGTCATATGTCTAACATTTTGTAGTGTGACACATACACATACATTTAATCAACAAAATCACAAGCTAGTGCTAACACCATTTAGATTTATGAAGAGGTAATACCTGGATTGGAACCCACTGGGTTGGTGGCAGAAGACTTCTGGGGTGGTCTGGATCTCACAAGGTTGTCCTCACTGCCAGCCCTCATTAACCTCTCCCCGACGACCAGCATGTGTGAACGGTTCCCTGGAGGCTCCTTTCGGGACTGCTTGGAGGGTTTGACCAGACGTGAAGGTTTGGACATCTCTCCAGGTTCTTCTTAAGCACTCTCCTGAAGTATTTTTCCAAAGGTCTCCTCTCCCTCTGAAACTACACACACCTTCACCTGTCCAAACTTTGCAGATAACCTGACATCCAACTAATTCATTTGCTGTTGTTCTCTGTTAAAATTCATTCTTGCTCTGACGGATACTGTAAAGTGGAACCAGTTGAAGTAGTTGAGGAGTCCTTGGAGACCATCATATGCTCATCTTGAGGCACCACAGTGAAGACACAACTGAATGCTTGAAAAACTGGATCATTGGAAGAGCTGAGGTTGATAAACTCTCTCGCTATGCAGAAACGCACAGCATGCTGATGTCTAATCACTTGTCCCGCTTTGGAGAAATGATCCTCCTAATAATCCAGCACGGGGCAAGCATCAGGCTTTAATCTACTTGTGTAGTTGCTGGTGAAACACAGTGCTCTTAATGCAGATGTAATCTCTGTGTTAAGTCGCCATGCAGATTTAACCAGGGAGGCAGCAGAGATGATCACTGTGTGTCAGTTGCTTTCCTACTGCTGTGCATGAAGACCAGCGCCACAGCTAAGTCACATTCGGGCAGTGAGAGAGAGAGAGAGAGAGAGAGAGAGAGAGAGAGAGTGAGAAGGGATAGAGAGGAGAGAGATTTACTCCCATATGCATGGTTGTGATAGGAGCTCTTGTAACCTCCCTCGCCACCTTATTCTCATATAGTGAGTATGTCGTTTTTCACAAATTCTATCAGAATAAACATATAAGAGAAAAGTTTATAGTAAAACCCAATGATCATATTCTCCAGCATGATTTTTTATTTCATGTCATAACATTTCTTTGTTCCTATACGTTTGTTATTTCAAGCTTTGAATCAGATTAAATTTACAACCTTTTTTCATAACTACACTCTTAAAAATAAAGGTGCCAGGAAGAAGAACCATTTTTGGTTCCCTGAAGAACCATTTTGTGAAAGGTTCTTTAAAGAACCATTCTTTTCTAACCATTTTATAGTCTAAAGAACCTTTCTGCACTACAAAGAACCCTTTGTGCAATGGAAAGGTTCTTTGGATATTAAAGGTTCGGTAACACTTTATAATAACTCACGCTATGAACCATTAGTTAAGCATTAGTAAATAGTTCATTCACCATTTATGAAGCATTAATAGACATTAGTAAGCAGTTTATAAATATAGCTGTAAATGTTTTATTCTTGATTTAAAAGCATATCTGTAATGTCAATATAATTTATAATTATATTGTCATACTTTATTAATGATCAATTTATCATTTCTAAATTATACGCCAAAGAACCTTTATTTTTAAGAGTGTAATAACTGTTATCTTCTAGTATTTACCCAAATAAAATAAAAAAATACATTTAATTTTAGCACACTTAAAGGTGCACTATGTAACTTTTCCGTCCGCTAGAGGTCGCCTATTCAAAACAAAGGCGTAGCTTGATGACGCCAAGTTTGAGAGCAGAATCTTGGGACATGTGGTCTTCACCTCACAGCCGGTTGAAAGAATCGGGATAGGAAATCATCAGAAATCAGAAATCATGTTCATGGATGCGATTATTAACGTTACTGTAGTATGAAGCAGAGCGGGACCGAGTGTTAATAAGATGAGCGCAACACACACCTCGCGAGCAGCGGGACTTTTATTATGCCACAGTCGCCGGTGCCATTTCCACTTTTCCGGTCAGTATGAGGTAACGCATCTCTGTTTATCATATTAGATACATTTGAGTGTGTTGAAAATGATGTTATGACGTTACTCTGTGCGTTCGCTCGGCGGCTGCTATGACACTTGTTGCACACTGCAGTAAGAGTAAAGCATTTCTGCAAAATAAAACCGGAAACCGAGGGTAACGCAGATATGACGCAATTGACAGGCGACTCCCTCACACGTCCCGGTTCCTTGGTTAAAATAGCAATTTTCTCACGATTTACAAATAGTTGGAAACATTTGGGATATTGTAAGTACTCAACTGGACAAAATATATAACACTGGCCTAGTGGTTTTTGGACATTTTACTGAAAAAATGTTACATAGTGCACCTTTAAAAAGTTTTGTTAATGTGTACCCAGAAATATAATGGGAGGTAATGTGACATTGACTCTGTTTTACACCTCATGTTGAACTTTTATAACATCTTCACACATCCAAGATAGAAGGTTAAAAATTGATTTTCTCACGTAGGTCATGTACCGTTGATGTAACTCTGCCATCTGGATCATGTTACTATGAATCTGGAGCTGAGGGGGCAAAATTATTTTGAAGCTAACTGAGTAACTGTCACGCTATTCAATAATGACACATTCCAGCACTGGTCATTAAAGACTTAAATAAAAATAAAAAGAAACTGCAGCTATAAGAGGAAGAACAACATACTCAAAACAATAAATGTTGCTGCAAAGAAAGCATTCCTCCTACTAAGGCTATTAGTCTCTCCCATTCCCCTCTGGAGTGACTCTAAACTAACCAGAACAGGGGACAGAGAAGAGTGATGAGATTGCTGATTCTGCTGCAAAGCTTGAAGAAGAGAGGATCTTTAACAAGAACTATCTGCTCTTATTGGGAGTACAATAATTCAGTGCAGAACTAATTCATAATCAAGAATGTTTAGAGTTATTTAAAAAAATAAATATCTCAGCATGAGCCAGTATTTTTAATTGGGATGAGTGCTCAACTAGGTCTGTTTCACATGAATGTGTGTTTACATATGCAGTAAGATATTTATAGAGTTATTAACATTCTGTGCATTTGAATGGTGTGTTGTTCTAGCCACTGTGCTGTTATGGCACCTTAGTCTTTAAGAGTACTCTTGAGTATGTAGTAAGACAATTCACTAGTATTAGAATATACTACCCTGTCATAAAATGCCATTTCCATACCATATTCTAGCATGCTAACAGCATTTCAATATGAGTATGAGTATGAGTAGGCCTATACGTATGAGTATGAAAGTATAAGTATAAGCATGGGCGTCGGAAGCAAAAAAAAAAAAACGTGGGTGGGTCCTCTCAACAGAGAAATTTTACTGGAGTAGATGCCATTTACTAGAAGTACAAATATATCACCTTGTTTACTAAACGTCTGGTTGGGGCAGACAAAATTACGGAAAACACAGTATCATTTGCAGCAATAATAGTGTAGGGGTAAGACGGATGGCATGAAGTTTTGCCGAACTCGCTCTACTCCCTTTTCCCATCACATATCAGATCGGAAAGGCAGTTATTATTATTTTTAATAAAAATGAATAAAATATTAGAAAAGTGAAAATAAAGCGTCTAACGTGTTTAATAAGTGTTTATCAGTTATGGGTAGGTAAACAGACATGTGCTCAATTAGAGACGATAAAAGTGAGTGGGTCCAATGTCATTGGTCTTAAAAAGTGGACCATACAATGGTTCTGACGCCCATGGGTATAAGTAAGTATAAGTACAAGTACAGTATAGCATCAAGCTAAATTCACCTTAACTCTTAAAATGGCAAAAACATACAAATTTCTAAAGAAGATTCATTTATTGCTACACTGTAAAAAAAAAAATAAAAAAAATAAAGGATTGTTTGAAGTTGTAAATAAAGATTATTGGAGTACGTTTTACAAGAAAGTACTATTACAGTCTTTCTACTTTAAAATGTTATATTTAATTCAATGTTACTTCCGTTTCTTTGTAAATAATTGTAAAATTTACTAGCAATTTCTACACCAATCTTTTTTTCTGTGTATTTTCCAATAATTTGAACTTAAATAGTACAATATATTTTCTCCAAATATTGCTTTTATTTTCAGTTTTATGGTTTGTATGCAAAAGATAGGCACATTTATAGCATGCTGCTACTTTACTTTTTAGATAAAGATGGTGACTTTTTATAAAATGTCAGTTTTTACCAAGTCACAGTTGCAGGAAAGCTCTTTTCAATATTTGAATTAAAATCTTTGACTTAAACATAAAAATTGTCCCCCCAAAAAATTCAGGGTTTTACACTTTTTTGTGGCTATAGTATTAGCTCAAAAAGTATGTATGGATGAATACTTTGAGAATCCAACAGCAACACAACATATTTGGGATTCAGTCTAGCTAGGATTTGGAGATGTTGTTCTGCAGTTCATCTGGCTGTGTTTTTTTTTTTTTTTTTTTTGAACAGAGCATAAGAACATTGTGGTCAAAAGCAAACATTTCTGGTGTATAATAGGAACTAAAGCATATCATGGACATTTCACATCAAACATGGCCTGCAGCCACACAGTGTCTTGTTTCTCAGATTAAAAGAAGACAATCCACATCCCCTTCTGTGATAGCAATAATACATGTGCTAAACTCAACCTACAGATGCACCGAAGTATTCTGTCGTCATAACAATTAGGTGATGCCCATGTCTCCCTGCCCCTCCGGCATATTTTTGTGTCTGTCATGGGTTACTGTGCTCTAATCTGTGCCAAAAATATCTCACAAGCACATGGTCCAGGGAGTTTATGCTGTCATGGTTCTCTGAAGAACAGGAATAAAATGGCTTTAATAGGTGTTTATTTTCAGCACACCCTCACAGTTCACATGAGAGCAGGCCTGAGGTCTAAAGAATGAAAGCTAACAGACACATAGGAATACAGGATCCAAGACTTTAGGTGTATCCTCATCTCATGACAGTTTGACTTGTCAGCCTGTCAACAGCGTCTGGAGATGATTTTATTCAAAAGTACACATTCAGCAGTCCTGCCTGAACAGACTACCTATCAACTCCGCTGTCAGTGCTGTCACATGAGAGCAAAAATCGGTGTCTGATTTTATTATTTACCATGTGGGTTAGAAAGAGTTCACAGAGACATTGACCACACTGCATTTTCTCTGCACATACCTCTCTGTAAACCCTGTTTTGGCTAAATTATTTTATTTTATATTGTTTCTGCAGGGTACATTGTTACGCCAGTAGGTGGCAACAAGTGACTGTCTTTATCAGTGAGTCGTTAAATCATTCACTAAAACAGATTCGTTCAAGCACAAGGATTCATTCAGAAACAAAACAAGCGGGTGTTGTTTTGAGTGAGTTATTGAATCATTCACTCAACCAGTTTGTTAAAAAAAAACACTACTGCAGTTAATTCTGCTTTTGCTTTGTTAGGAACTATTTTCAGAGGGCAGTAAAATATGAAAAAACACTATATTATAATATATTGTAATATCATGTATTTATAATCAATTATAAAATCATATATTTGTTTTATATATAAATAAACAAATCTGCATGCATTTTGTGAAATAACATTGTTTTGGTTGTGCTTTGGATCTGCGTGACTGTGTGGATAAATATGGTTTTGTGGTCTCATAAAACATTCACTACTAGGCGTAAGAGATATAACCTGTTTAGATGGAAAGGATCTCAAGTTCTGTGACTGTCCCATTCTCTTTTTGCTAGTAGACTCTCCTATGTTCAGCGTTTTTTAAAAACAGGTGATTCCCCGAAAGTTCAAGATTTAGCTGCTCCACTTCACCTTTCTCGCTCGTTGTGACAACTAACCTATGCCACCCCCACACAATATATGAGTCAAAGTAGCCGGAGCAACTTTTCTTTATTTATGGATATGACAAGACATCCACGGGCGAGCAACATATGTGCACATTTTCCTGCGAATACCATACCGACAGGTCTGAAATATAAACACTTATAAGAGGCTTACAGTGAATCAGGGTAAGACAAAAACACATTTTGGAAGAAGGATTGATGATGTATTCATTCATTATTTAAATGTTGTTAATTTTGAACAATTTATTTTGTACCTTTTAACTTTCAATAATATTGTTATATTGTACATTAACTGTTTGTATAATCTTATACAATTTTTATATTAGTATTATTTAAAAATTAACATTGAATCTGTAGGTGCAGAGGAAGAATGGTTCTAGTTGGAGCTCTGGAGAAGGGTCAAGACACTGTTTTTCAGTTTGCTTGCTGATGTTTAGATTGTGAGTGGGTTAAGCAAAGCAAAAATGGACATAATGGCATCACCACAATTATGAAGTTCAGTGAGGCAAATTACAGATTTATTGGATCATTTGGGGGTTTCTTCAGGGGTGAATGACTTCTGACCACCCTATGCATATATTCAACATCATTTCAATTTCAGGTAAACATACATAATTACACAACATCTTATTTCCTGTCCTTACATCTGAACCAGTCTAGCATGATGAGCTCTTTCCCTCTCCTTCGTTTAAGGGGAACGGCCAGTTCTCCGTCCCTGATTGTCTAAGCAAGTTATCAGGAAATGAGTTTTCCTCCTCCTTAATTTAGTTTGCCTTTGCTATGAGCCAAAGGGTATGTACACACATATGCACACTTGACTGATCTTTGTACTTACAGTGAGTGTGTGTGTGTGTGTGTGTGTGTGTGTGTGTGTGTGTGTGTGTGTGTGTGTGTGTGTGTGTGTGTGTGTGTGTGTGTGTGTGTGTGTGTGTGTGTGTGTGTGTGTGTGTGTGTGTGTGTGTGTGTGTGTGTGTGTAGAGGGGAAGAAGGCACATTGATGTTGAAAGGAAGTATGGGCTACAGACCTACTTTTGGGTTATTGATTTTTTTTTTTTATTTTTTTTTTACAAAGCTCATCCATGGAGACAGATAGCTGAGTATAGTCCAGCTAGTGTCGTGTTGTGAAAGGGGACAGAGTTCACCAGGGAGGAGATGGTATCACTATAGTCCTTCCTGTGTTTCTTCTCCATTAGCCACAGTAATATAAATGTCACCTTCTTACCCACAGACAAGATAAAATAGAGCCCTCATTATCTCCTCTCAGGATGAAATGCCGTAGCTGTGTCATGGTCAAAAACAGGCCACTCTGAGAGTAAGGGTGGAAGAGTGCACACTGGATTTGCTTAGAATATACAGCATGTTTCCTTCCTCAAGCTGCTTATTGTGACACCACTTGTTAGGAGACAAAAAGTAATAAGACACGACTGTTCAAAACATATTACAATGCTAAAACCAGATACTAGGACAAATGTTGCATATTCTCCACTTTTTCATCATAAATGGAATAACAATAATGTAAATGTTTTTCTACATCCTCAAAAGTGCCATTCGCAGGCAGAGTTCAGCACTATTTTGAGGAATGAGAAAGGTGGGCACAAGTTGATAGTTGATGACCGAACGATCCATTCCAGCTTATGTCTATCCATAAATCTATCTATTTTCCAAACAGCTTGTCCTAGGGTGGCGGGGATGCTGGAGCCTATCCAAGCGTCTCAGGCCGTATGAAGGGCTACGTCCCCCCTAATCCAATCTTAACTTGCAGCGAGGCAGCTAAACAATTAATAGGTATTGTAAGCTATTGTAGCTATTGTAACGTATATCTGAGTGAAATGGCTACTCGAACAAGGAAAAATGTAGGCCAGGATTTGATTTTCTCCATCGGGAATTTATTTGCGACTGCCTGGCGAGGCACTGATGTTTGCCTACAGAACAGCCACTGGCTCTGCACCTCTGTATCTAAACTCATTACTTCAGACCTATGTGCCCTCCAGAAGCTCGCGTTCTGCAAGTGAATGGCGCCTTGTGGTACCATCCCAAAGAGGCACAAAATCACTTTCACAGACTTTTATCTTGACTGTTCCAAGCTGGTTGAATGACCTGTAACTCAACCTGAACTGCTGAGACTTTAGCCATTTTCAAGAAACTGCTGAAGACGTTCTTTTTCATCAACATTTGACCAAATAATACTAACACTTACTATTTTCTCTCTCTCTCTCTCTCTCTCTCTCTCTCTCTCTCTCTCTCTCTCTCTCTCTCTATATATATATATATATATATATATATATATATATATATTGTTATCTTATATATTATTGTTGCCCTATTGGTTTTAATTACATTAAAAAAATTATGATGTGCATGGATAAATCATTTACAATAAATACTGCAGTATTCCATAAAAATAATAATAGTGTCACGATTATGTTCTGTTTAGTTATTTCCTGTCGTTTCATTTTCCTTGTGTATAAATACTTTCAGTTTTAACCAGCTGCCTGGGTCTTCCCCAAGTCGAAGCAAGCTGCCCAGTCCATCTCAGAGCCAGGAGCGGATCACCACCTGATAGATCTGTGGTCTGCGGATCCAGTTCCCTCCCGAGTCCCCACTCTCGAGTCAACGCCTTCTCCCCCGGTCCCATCCAGCTGCCTGGATGCTCTGGTCCCATCCGGAGATCTTCCTCCTCCGATGTTTCTTCCAGTTCCCTGGATCCGTCGGTTCCATGGGTGTCATCCTGCTCCTTGGCTCTGCTACCGCCGCTTGCTCCGTGTGGTTCTTTGGCTCCGCCTCTGGCTTCCCATCCACCAGCTCGATTTGAGTTCCCGGCTTCACATCAGGCCTTCAGGCCCAAGTCTCCACCTCGGCCTATCAGCCCATCGGCATCGCCACGGCTATGCACTCCCTTGACTCCAACGTGGTCCGCCAGCCCTAGGACTCCACCAGGCTCACTCATCTTTCTGGATCAGCCTCGGTAAGTTGTCGCTCTGCCTCTGCCACGGACTTCCGGGTGTCAGGCTACACCTCAATCCTCCACCCCTTCAACTCCACCGGGCTTCTCCTTCCCTCTGGCTTCCCCATCATCCTCCCTCCCTTTGTTGTCGCCCCGGCCTGCCGATCCCCTGTCTCCGCCTCGTTCCCGCGAGCCAGTAGCTCCACCTTGGGCTTCCGGGACATGGATGTCGCCTGGGTCCGTTTGCCTCTCTGCTTTGCCATACACCACCTCCGTCAGTCAGTCCCTGGGTTCCACATGGATATTCTGACAAAGCCCTACCCTGGCTCCTCCCACCGTCAGCTCCACCATGGTACCTGTGTCCACCATCTCCTGGTCCCTGTCCATCACCAGCTTCACACCCACATCCAAAGCCCCCTCCCTTCTCAGTTGGACATTGTACGGCGTGAGGACGTGCCTTTCCGTGGGGGACGTAATGTCGCGATTATGTTCTGTTTAGTTATTTCCTGTCGTTTCTGTATTAGTTCTTGTGAGTTTCTATGGTTATTGATTTAGTTTATCTTTGTCTAGCTGTTCCTGTTTAGTTCCCTCATTTTCCTTGTGTATAAATACTTCCTGTTTGGTTCAGTTTGATGTCGGTCATCGTTAATGTTAGTGGTGTTTTTCCTGAGTGTCTTATGATTGTATATTATTCTACGTATTCCCCGTCTTTGTGAGTTCCGTGACTACCACACCTGGACAAATAGATTTATTTTTGATTACTTTAAAGCCTTGGAAAAAAAAGATCTGGTTAAGCAATTTATATGCATTAATTACATGGCTCTCTGGAGTACTTGACCTGATTGGACAGTGGCGGTATTATGGGGTCAGATATTTCTTAAATGTATGGTCACTTATGGGTACATTGTCATGGACTAATTTGTTTTTTAGCAGAAGCTAATATAAGCTAAGATAATAGGTTCAAATCAATATTTCATGCCCACGTATTTAGCCTATATATGGTGTAGGCCTTGCCATGTAATAAGCGTGATGATGCACGGTTAATGTGCATTATCCCTTAGTGGTATCTCCCTGGACATTTAAAAAAAGATTTTAGCTACGTGATCGTCTCATAGATACTGCTAATGGTGACTGTATGAGCTGGTTTGTAGGTGGGCTGTCAGTGAGTTGAGCCTTGTGTGCTGAAGGAAGCCAAAGAAGTCCATTTTAAA
The DNA here is from genome assembly GCA_039654105.1 of Coreius guichenoti. Taxonomy (NCBI): domain Eukaryota; kingdom Metazoa; phylum Chordata; class Actinopteri; order Cypriniformes; family Gobionidae; genus Coreius; species Coreius guichenoti. The sequence goes on along the minus strand of CM077175.1, from coordinate 38,861,253 downwards.
TTAACTGGACCCTAATACCAAGTCCAGGTCACTCTCCCCCACCCTCATTTCTTCCTTTGAAGTCTACTCCTACTCAGACTGCATTAATATCCATGCGTCTGATGTTCTCTCCCACAGACCTGTGGTTACAGACAAGCTACAGTAAGAGCAGATTGTGGGGGATGGAGAGACAACTATTTCAATCATGTTGAAAACACTATTAATTTAATAACCGAAAATGACTCATACATAGTGACCCATCATTAACCTGAAAAGACTGTGATACGTTTCTAAAAAAAAAACTGTCCAGAGTAGAGAAAGAAACTGCAGCCTGAAAAAATCAGTCCATACGAATGCAGTTGAATGGTGACATATGTCACTGAAGGTCATATCCAGAACTGGATCATCCTACAATTAAAGGAGTGCTCATTAAAGGAATATGTCAGACTCACAAAGTTCATCGGACACAAAGAAAAAAATGACTCACACTATTCTGTCAGACATAAACTGGAGATTGACAGAGGGAATAGATTCTCACTTTTTGTGACTCAAGGATGCATTTAAAAAATATATACCGTATAGGCAAGATTAGTGTAGGGTTTCCACAGTCATGGAAAATCTGGACATATCAGGGAATGTTAAAACCGTTCATTTCAGGCCTGGGAAACTTGTGGAAACAAAAACAAAATTTCCAGAATTACTATTTTTAGACATTCTCAGCTGCTCAGCTATGTGCTAATATATATTTGCCTTGAAATGTCTCTTTTACAAAATACCTATCTAGTAATCACAAACGACTTGTAAATTTTAAAAATGGGGTTATGGTCAGTATAATAACACCAAGTGTCAGTCAAAACTTGAGTCAGAATCTGCAACTGTGAATGTGAAAACGTTTGCAGTGAAAAAACATGACACATTGTTTTTGTTAAATATTAATACTAATGATATTAATATTAGCTACAGTTAAAAGTTTAATCCACATCACATTATTGTGTTTGGGTTTAAATTAGAACCATCAGTGGAGTTCAGTCGGTCTTTCACAGTTGTAGCCAAAATTGTAGTTTGTTGACAGATGTTGACTGTTCTTGCTCCTCTTTCAAAAAAGCTTTGTGTCTAAAGATGAGCAACATTTCAGTTATGTACCTTGGCACATTGTTTTCATAAGCAGCCACTGGCAGAGAACAAAGGACCTCCTTTGTGTATAAAAGCCATTAGTTTTAGCAGATATCAGCTCTTTGAGCAGGTTCTTGGCACAGTTTGATTTAAGAGCATTAACAGGATTAAAAAACCCCAGAGGGATGGTGGGAATTCATTGAGAAATATCAGAACTGGAACCGTCCATCTCATAGAACACACAGGGGAGCAAATGAATGTTGCGTATATCACCATATGAAATGGGAAAAAAAGTTGTTTATTTTAAATCTCTTGACAGATCTTGTAATATTTGTGATATTGTAAAGGTCTGTTTACAATATTGCATCCTAAATCACAGCTACAGTAGATTAATATAAAAACGGATCAAACTGTTATCTAATTATATGCCCTGTTCCATCAAACTTTTATAAGAAGGTACACACAAAGAAAAGGGTTGTCAAAATTGTACAACGGCTTGTCCCTGGGGCAGTACCCTTAAAAGGACATCTTTGTACCTTTTTTACTCCTAAAAGGTGCATATTAGTACCTTAGAGTAGAAATACATACCTTAAGGTATTACTATGAACCTTTTTGTGGATTACAAAAAGGTACAAAGATGTCATTTCAAGGGTACTGCCCCAGCGACAAGCTGTTGTACCCCTAGAGGTACAATTTTGACATCCTTTTTCACTGTGTGTACCTGGCGTGAGCTATCCATTAGCATTCCCATTCATTTCGATAGCAGTTGCACAATTTAAGAGCCCTCTACAAATCAGTCACTGGTAGGCCTACATGGAAAACAACATTTTTTTGTGTTTTATATTTTGTTTAAATATAACCCCCCCCCCCCCGTCATAATACACATCAATTTAAAAAAAAGATGTTTTTGCCCCTCAGAATGTTGGAATTATGACATTTACCAGCAGGGGCTGACTGGACCACCTGACCCCTTGTTTGCATCACGTTAGACCTTTTTTAATATCCGTTTAACAAAAGCCAGTTCCTTGATGGCATCATCATCAACGAAGTGATATAATTTTTGGTGGGAATAGTATTAGTATTAGTATTAGTATTAATCTGTGATGTTTTATGGTGGTGTTATTGGTTCGTCTCACTATAAAACATTCCATCCTGTAAATGCTGTCTGTGTAATAATATGGACATGTCCAAAGTGTCACTTTAAAAAAAAAAACTGTCAAAGTTAATTTCACATGAGTAAAATAATTCTCAATCTTTCAGATTGCATCCGGGTAGGCCTCCTATTCTGAGGTTTGTGTTGTTTTATTTAAAATCATAAGTTTCGCAACCAAATTAATTATAGTATAACAATATAATAAATATTAAATATAGCTCAACAGATTACCAAAATGAAGGTAAGAGTTCAGGAAGGAGTTTCATGAGAATGAACAGTCTCAGTTTAATGATGTCACGCCTGGTCAGCTACTGCCCTCTAGAGAAAACAGTCACATATAGCAAAGCCTAAGATTCTGCAAAGCATGCCTATAAAAATTTCTTAAAATACATAATATCAGAGGCATTAGATAAAACAGCAGCAGATATGTTCTGTCAGAGTTGTTCTCACTTTCTCCAGGGTAAGACTAAACCATCAGCAATAATCAAATTTATGCCATATGCCATTTTGAACCTGTCATATGCTGCCAACTCTAACTAATTATTTTCTCTGTTTATTCAGAAGGGAGCTTTAGCTTATGTCACCAGAGGCCATTTGTTAATATCATGTTTTCCCCTCCCAGTGGTGTGTTCTCTGGGGGCTGCCATGTCTCGTTTTGGTTTCCTAAACAATCTGGCCCTGATTAGATCCCATGGGGTTCATTCAAAGTCTGTTTTTTTTTTCAATGTGTGTCTGCTGTGTTGTGGCTTTTAATAATTATTACATGGGTCACTCACAGTAGGTGCTTAGTGATTTATTAGATTACCCTCCAAGAAAAAAATAAAATAAAATAAAAATAAATAATCTTTAAACAGAAATCTATTTTTTTTTTTCCACTTTATATATTCAATTCTATTTTTTTATTTATTTAAATAAAGGCCTATATAAATTTGTTTCACAATTTTGTCATGTTCTTTTTGTTGTTTAAACAAAATGAAAGAAAAAGATATTACTTTTACTGCTTATAATAGATAACAATTATGACCGCAATCAATAATTAGAGACAATTTCTTAATATGACAAATGATTAATTGGCAGCCTGCCCATTTCTGACTGCTGGGGCAAAAAAAAACAAAAAACTGACTGCCCACTGACCTATTTTCCACAGTTTAGTACATATGGGGATTACTGTGATTACTTCTGTGCCCATATTGATAACAATTTAATTAGGAAGTATGTAAATGAAGAGTCAGAATTATAAATAGACAAAAACAAAACAAAAAATTCATTTTTTATTTTCTTTATAAAGTTTTAGTGTTGTAGGTTTCTGAAATAGCCAACATTTAAGTTGTACATTTTTTTTTAAATAAATATAAAAATAAATGTAAATTAAAAAGAATGTTTTGTTGTTTATTTGTTTGAAATTGTCTCTTGCTTTTATTTGCAAGAATAACTCCTTTGCGGGTTGAGACGTTTTAACCAGTGGAGGGCAGCAAAAAGCGACCTTGTGATTGTGCCTACTTTTAGAGCAGAATCAATCAGAATAGTGATGTCCGATCTGCCTCCTGACTTGATAATGAGATGAAATCATCTTAAAATGATCTGTTTGCAGTGACACTGCTGTCATTTGTTAGCATGGCAAATCCAAAGAAGCCCCATGAAACTGAACCCCTGCGTGCACACTAACGAGAGCCTGGATCATTTATCCATTTATGTTGCTGAGTGTCATGTTGACATCTATAAATGTGCAATATATAAATACATCTGCGAAGCATTTTAATAATTTGCATAAATTAGTGTCAATAGGCCACTAATAGGCCATAATGATCTTGTTGTCCTGTCCAATAGCACCCATTTCCCCAGTCATTCTATTAGAATAGTTTGATTCTTCCTCAGAATGGTCCCCATGAATGGAGTAGTGTGACAACACTCCTTTCAGCATAGCTCTGCCCAGGCTCGCACTGGGGTCCCAAGGCTTCTGCAGAGTGCTGGTTCAGACTAAATGAATTAAGACTGATTTCCATTGTCAGCTGGTGGGCCATGTCTTAGGGAATTTGTTGCTTGACTTGGCTTTAAAAATATACCCTCCATTTTCTGTAAAGTTATGCCTGCCTCATCATTATGACGCAGAACTATTCAGAGCAGTTTCTAAATAGCTGCTAAAAGATATGTGTTTCAAAGGGGAAAAATATATATATATATATGTTGTTGTGAAATTATACATTTCATGTTAGAACAAAAATGAATATTATAGCTACTTATTAAAAATAAAACTGTATTTGTTCATTTAATCACATCAGATCCTAATTTCCTAATTGTTTGTTTTCAATAAACTTAGCTTAAGATGGAGAAACAACATATTTGATATAATTTGCAGATTTCATTGTTTTTACATTGCACATTATGATCAATATCAGTTTAAAGTTGTGTACAAACAAGCATTTCAATACCCTGTGTGAGCTGAAAATGACAACCAGACAAAAGAATATACTGAAAACATTTATTTTGGCTCATTAATAGGTGTGTGTTAAACCAGCATGTCCAAGACGGTTGCTCTCACTTTACGCCTGACTGATACTCAATGATACGTATTGATCATCATTAAGGGCTCTTTTTTGGAACGGCATTAAATAACAAACCGCTTTGGACTGCATACAAAATGAACATCAGAAATATCCATGCAGTGAAAACAGAGCCAAAAATGCCCACTATTAGCCCTTTACTAAACTGAGAGGACTACACTGATTAATTAAAGGGCCATATTGGCTTGCCCCAGGGCAGACTCTTACAGTAGAAGCAACGCTGTCTCTGAGGGGGAGGGGACATACCTAGAGTCTGCTGTTGTGACTGCTTCACTGAGGGTAGGGCTTACACCATGCAGGGGAGTATATTTCAGTATCGGGGATTATGCTGTTTAAGCAGACTCAAAGAGATTATGCCATCTAGACAGACTACGGCAGACTAATCTATTTTAATGGACTTTTCCTTGTCTGAAAATGAAGAGTGGGCTTTGTGATTAGAGACATGAAAGTGCACAACAGCCCCCTTAAAATATATTAAGGAGGTAAACACAGTTAATTTGAAGTCTATTGTCTGTCATCAGTCTGAGATAGGAATTGACTAGAATTGCTTAATAAACACAAAGAGCTAGTCAGCTGTCATGGTGAATTAGGATAGCTGTTTAGAGCTAATCAAGGGTAAGGCTTCAGAATTTCACTTGTAATTTCATTTGTCAATATCTGTTCTGCTAACAAGTGGAGCAGGTTCAGTCCCATTTAAACCATTTAGTCCCTGCAGGATTAAAAGGTTTTTTCCTTTTTTTTTTTTTTTTTTTTTTTAACCGTGAACTAGTTTTAAACTAGTAAACACCTATACTGTGCAACTCTGAGACAATAACTTCATAATTTTACATGACACTTGAGCAGTGGTTCTCAACCTTTTTTAATAGCCTACTGCTCAAGTGTCATGTAAAATGATTGTTATTGTCTCAGAGTTGCACAGCAACTTGATATAGGTAAATTAATTGACCACCACAATTAATTTTGTGTTTCCAGAAGTTTCTAGAACTTCAATAAAACTGTATTAAAGGGGAAAAAGGAGACTTTTCACTTTCATCTCGATTGAATTTTTTTAAAAGCATTTTTTATTAAATTTGTTTTAATATATTCTTCATAATATTAATTAAATTAATAATTATATATTCATTTAAATAATTTTAAGTCGTCATGTGACCCCCTTGGAAGTTTACTGAGGGCCCATAGTGGGCTCCGGCCCCCTGCTTGAGAACCACTGCAGTAGAGCATGTGATAACCAACTAGACAGCCTACATACCCTGAGCCTTATCGCCTAATTACCTCCAGAGGAGTATTTGCGCATGTGCTTTCCTTGAGACGCATGCGCAGTCTTGGCGCTAAATTTTTACCAAATAAAGCGTTTAGTTAAATCAAATGGATTTGACATCCCCGGCATAATATTAATTATTACCCATAATAATATACAGACCTGTTTAAATAATTTAATTATTTACAACATTTTAATATAAAAACGCACGTATAAACAATAAAACAATTTAAAAGATAATTGCGAGTTTATATCTCACAATTCTGACTTTTTTCCTCAGAATTGCGAGTTTAGGCCTATATCACGCAATTCTGAGGAAAAAGTCAGAATTGTGAGTTTATATCACGCAATTCTGAGAAAAAAAATAAATATATATATATATATATATATATATATTTTTTTTTTTAATCAGTGACGAAAAACAATCTTCCATAGTATCATATGAGAGTCCAGCTAAAAACGGCTCAGTCAGGTTGCTGTGAGAGTCGCTTCCTGTTAAGTTTCTGTTGCTACGGCAACCGTTTTCAGCACCAGAAATCTGTAGCAAAGAATTGCGCGATAGCATTTTATGCCCTGTAGTTTGGAATCATGGACGTTATCGAAAAGAGAGTAAACAGCATTGCGAATGAAGCCGGAGAGGCGCTGATTTCAAAAGAGATTGAGGAAATACGTCGGTAAGAAGTTGTTTCTGCTCTCTTGCAAACAAGCTGTAAAGTTGCTGAAAGACATCCAGACACAAGATCAACTTGAGCTAAGTTTTTCCGGTGAACTATGCCGCATTTTTTCCACTAGGGTAGGATCTGAACTTAATTTCACCTCACGACCTGTCTCCCTCTTCAGGTATTCTCTGTCCAATCAGTTGAGGACAGGTTTTTTTGGACAAGATGCCTGTGTCCAAACGGACGAATCAGAGCTGCCAAATATAAAGATTCTCGCTGCCGACACTACAGATCTTATGATGGTGTGTATCTGCTACCTTTAGATGAATAGTCAGTCCCTTATTATCGTCAGTGTAGTCTGCTCATAGCACTTAACAGGAAGCAATCCGTCGGCTATCAATCAATCTGCAGCCATCTTAAAAAAAATGCAAGTTTGTCTTGCCTCAAAAAAGACCCACAGAAAGCTGATACTTTGTCAGTGCATTCCGCTAGATATACTCAGTGAATTCATTCATGCTGCTGGCTTTTCATCTTATTAGTTCAAGATTCTTCTAACTCCAGCTCTGAGTGGCCTCACTGTGGGCTGCCTAGGTCTCCTGCTGAGAGGGCATATGGTGGCTTTGTGGTGAAAAACAGTGCCTTCACAAGGAATCCTCTAGCCTGCAGAGTTAAACATATTGATTAGCAGGCTTGCAGCCGAATAAACGCTCTACTAAATGCATGTTCTAGTTCCATCACTCACAGTGATATCCTCTACAATATTGTGATGGCAGCACAACAATAAATGCATTTATTTGTAGTTGGGAGTTTTTTATTCCCTACCTAAAGCAAGATAATTCTGTGTTAAGTAATATGTTTTAAAATATTTGATTTTATCTCAGGAAATGCACATGTTAAAAGAAGGCACTGAGAAGAAACTGAAAATAATAAGTTTTCAGTATGAGACCAAACTTCAAGAAGAATCTGATGCTCTTTATGCAAGAATGAATGATAAAATCAAGAATTTGGAAAACTGCTACAAAGAGGTTTGTATTCAACTGTCATCCATAAATGTGTTCTGAAATGATCATTACTACTGCATTGATCTTCACTTCAATTTGGTGTCTGTTTTATTTTAAGAAATTATCAGTTTTCCGGAGAAGCTATCAGCAGCAGCTCTCTGATGCTATGCAGGTGATCAAGGCCAGCTATAAGGTAAGCTTTTAGTGATTTTGGAACATCAACAAGGATGTTAACAAAATTCACAATCTCACAATCGCATTTCTTAAAGAATAAGGAAGACACGGATCTGGTTCGTGATGTTACTGACGGAAGAGTAAAGGACCTTCTGAATGAGCTTCAGGAGAAGAACCTGAAGATTGAGTCTATAAGTGAACAGCTGAAGAAATATGAGGTACAGACGCACTGCCAATCATCACAGAAACACAATAGCGTTTCATTTGTTGAACTATAGGCCTGTATGTGTATAAATATCTACACGAAGAAGTAATGGAGAAGGACCAGTAAGAGCATTGAGGGAATACGAACAGAATGTTCTGAACGTTTGCACAAAATATATGTAATGCATACACTAATGTTCAAAAGGTTGGGGTCAGTAAGATTTTTAAAAATAAGTTTCTAATGCTCACCAAGGCTGCATTTATTTGATCATAAACACAGCAAAAACACTAATACTGTGAAATATGATTGCCAATTTGCCATCAAAAAAGTTTTCTATTTGAATACATTTTTAAATGTAATTTATTCCTGTGATTTCAAAGCTGAATTTTAAGCAGCCAATACATTTTTCTTTTTTTGAGGGCAGCTTTTGCACTGAAGCATTACTTGGCCAGTAGTGCATTTATCATTAATGATGTCAATATGATTCATGATTGCTTAAATGTCATCAAGCGTGTGTTGATATTGACCAGCAGGATGGTAATTATTGTTTAGTGGCCTGCTCTGTTATGGCCTGAAGTGCACTTGGGAGTGGCCCGGCCCCTTGGCTATAAACTAATAAGCAGGTTCTTGCGTTCCACAAAGTGAAATCAATTACTCACCTTTAAGCCCTTGCAAAAGGGTTTTTCATGCAACATGAATGAGCTATCAGGTGCCAATAAGTGAGGTGTCTATTATTAGCCTTTTTAATAGGCAGCCCCTCTCACTCCGTCTGAGAGAGTTATCTCTCACCCTTAGCGTCTGAGCTCTGTCCAACCAAAACGGCTGCTTGTGTAGGCAGATGGCCGGGAGAACGGCCATACAAAACCTGCCACTCAAAGTGTAACAAATGGGTGCAGCCCGGCGGAGTTGAGCTTTGTTCATTGTGCTAATGAGAACTCTCACGCCCACAGGAGAGATGCATGGCTAATCACCTGTAGTTCTGTTACTACAGCAGATGGTGGAGCCAGAGTTAAAGGTTGGGGTGTTCAGACAGGGCAGAAAGATGTTCCTTGGAGTATAATATTTTTTTTTCCTCTTTGAGGAGGAAAAATTAGGTTCAGTAACTATAAATGAATCCATAAGTTTACTATCTCCGCCACTTCCTCACAGTCAACAGTAGATGATGACAATGAAACAGGGAGGGAAGGATGAAGCGACCACCCTGCATTGAGTAATATTTCTGTCATGCTGGATGCATCGATGTCCATTTCTATTAGTGATAGAGTAATCCTCTAGTCCATGACATGTACATCATCATCATCATCTGACCGTCACACTTGGGGAGTCACATTCATAACACATGGGTCTTTATTCTGGGATTAAATCTGTAGTAAGCAACCGGCAACCATATGCAAGATGGATGCATTTATTCTGTGTGACTAAAATGACACCATGACTATCCCAAACGTGACAAAAAAGGAAAATCATCAAACATCAAATAAACTTATTGCAATCAAAACCTCTTTATGATCACAATTTATTTTCCTTATGAATGAGAGAGAGAGGGACAGAGTGAAGAAAGTGAAAGAAGAAAATCCTTTGAAAGCCTTTGAACGCCTGCACAATCTTAAGTGTGACAGGCATGCAAAAGCCCTGTTAATGTTCGGGGCATGAATGGTTGCTGCGGTACAAAGTAGAGGGCCAACTGCGTGGATATCACAGGAACCTGATGGGCTCCATGCGGCTCCCAGTCTGCAAACTTCAGCGCACTGACATGTGATGTGATCCTGGTGACACTGGCAGCGCTGCTACTGAGGGACAGCACAAAGGCAACAAGCCCCCCCGGGAAACTGTGCTCTCTGCGAACCCCCTGGGACTGCTCAGCCATCCTCCAATCGCCCCCCTCACACCCTGGCTCTGCAGAGCTTGTTAGAAAGCAGAGCCCAGACTGTGGGTGGATAGGCCCCAGCTGCCTTCCTTGACTTCCAGAATAAATTGACCTGAATGACAGGGGCACACAAACAGTATGATATGTATTATTCCTGTCAATAAAAATGTCCCCATGAATTATGGGCTTTGTATGTAATGTACTGCCGTCTTTCTTCCGGGCAAGAAGAAAAGGCCGAAAGAGAGAAGAAGAGAAAAAAAAGAGATTGCCCTCTTCTAAGTGTGTTTGCTTTTTTGTTTCTCGCTTTTTATTATTCAGGGGGAAATGGTAGGAGGCAGAAAGTTGTACGATTGCTTTGTGCCTGAATGGCACTCATATTTGCCACGCAGCTTGAGCGGCGTGGCTTTTGTTTTGCGCTGTAAAGGGAAAGTTAAAAAGGACTTGTGTCATTTTTCAGATCGGCACCGAGGGAGCGGAGGACCCAGAGAAAAGCAGACTGAAGTCAGAGAATGAAAAGCTAAAAGATAACATTGACTTGTTGCACGTCGAGCTGGAAGAAATTCACAGAGCCCTGGAATCCAAAGAGCAGAGGCTGGGTAACATGTCATATTTTAGCTTGTTTTTTGCTAAACCACACACACACACACACACAAAGTTTCATTTTTTTCCAGTAGGTTTTGGGACAAAAACAAACATCCCTTATTTGTCCTGGTGTGTGAGGTAGTTAGCATTTAGAGCACAATGTTTGAGGACACTTGTCAGACCATAGCTATCATCTCACACTCTGTGGGAGTCTGTGAGGAGAAAGCAAACACAAGACAGGTGTATTCTCAAGGGTCAGGCCTTTATCTCTCATAGTGTTTGATATTCATTCATTGCTTATGTAACTTTGGTAACCGTCTGAATTTTTTACGCCACTGTTTTTTCTGATTACGCATGAACACATCTATTTTTGAAATGCTACAAAACAACACAACATTTTATTGGAACAAAAACTCCTTTTATGTATCGCCATTCAGAATGTTAAGATTCATCTGCTAAAATGTTTTGCATTGGCTGTGACTAAAGATAAGAGCTGTCCAGGTCTTAAGTCTCTCTATTGAAATAAAAGCACTTGGGCATTAACACACACTTGGCCCTTGAACTTAGTGGTTTGTGTTTGGTCAGTGCATGTGAGTGGACGTGTCAACAGCATTGCACCAGGTCAGAAGCTTGTCAGGACCCTGAGCCAGAACAGGTCATGCAGGCCAGGACTGGGCTTCAGTCCACTGAGCCAAGATGCAAAAGATGAACAAAGACAAGTGGATGTCCTGTCGTTGTGCTCCTGACATCAGCCTTTGTTTCTCTTCTAGATATTGTCCTTTTTTAAAAACAAATGTTCTCACTTACTTCTGTCCATTGCTCTGAATTTAGCCCAGTTGAAATCAGAGGCGGACGACAGCAAAAAGGCCCTTCACAAGGTATTTTATAGTACACAAAGAAGTTAAATCCTAATATAACACCCTAATACACTTATTGCATTTGTTTTATTTATAACACTTTTATTTTCATTTATTTCAGTTGACAGGTGAACATGAACAACTGAAAATGCAGTTAAACTTTGAGAGAGAAAGTGGCAGTGAAAAGGTGAGATTTTCTTTTTCTATTTTTGTTAAAGGAAAATTCTGGATTCAGTACTAGTTAAAGCTCAAAAGGCAGCATTTGTGGCATAACGTTGATTGCCACAAAATTAATTTCAACCTGGCTATCGTTTCCTTTTAGAAAAAGCTAAAATATTATTATTATATTATATTATATTATATTATAATAACACAATGGAAGTAAATGGATCCAATCCGTAACCATTAAAATACTCAGCCACAAGTCATAAGCATAATGCAGTTAACTTGATTTTTTTAGTGAAAAAAAAAAGTTTACTAACCTTTAGTGTGTAAAGTTATATACAAATTTACAACTTTGTTGCCATGTAATTTTAATAAGTTTTAGCAAAAGAATTATTGTAAGTGCTTTTATAAATTATAAGCTTCACATTTCTGCTTTTAAATCTTCAAATGATTGGCGCCATTCACTTCCATTACATACATATTGTTTTTCCTGTTCCTCCCAGGAAATAATTCTTCTTACCAGAAATGGTTACTGTGTGACATCTAAGATAAATAGGCCAGCATATGTCAGGTTTGCAGCCCAGACAATGTTGTCCCTCATAATTTTGCATGTTTTAATCGTGTGTTAGCTTTATGAGCAGAGAGAAGCATGCCAGCGGAGCAAATTACCATGAATTAAATACTATCCAGCAACTGGTGCATGAGGGAGAACTAAATTATTTTATGATATGTGATCAAGCACAGCTGAGGATATCCAGCATCAAGCTGACATCGTAGCATGTTGATTTTGGTAAAACATTTGGCGAATGGACATGGGGCAGCGTTTTTGACATGTATTGATATAGTATTGTTTATTTAGTGTTTTATCTTTTGTGCAGTAAAGATGAAGTGTGTGTGAAGTAGCACTGCGTGGTGTTAAGATTGGGGCCATGCCAGAGTTTATATTATTGCACTACAGTAAGAAACCATGTGGTCCGAGTGCTTTGTTGTGCATTTTGAATACGCTCTAAGTTGGACTGATGCCTTGTATTCATAAGTCCTGAACTCAAATGTCAGCCTATTGCTTTATTTTACCACCAAAACCTTTAAATACAATATTAATTCATTTCAAATAATTTCAGAATGCAGAATTGTTCATTTACATACCTAAAATGTGGTTAGCAAGTATCATTTTACACAGCATTTTATTTTGCAGTTGATTGCGAGGAACAATATGCACCAAGTTTGCCACACAATGGCTAGAATTAAAATATGAACACAGAGGACAACGTAAAAAGAGTGTGAAAGACTCTATGGTACTCAGCCATTGAATCCGGCCACACAGAATCTAGGAGGTTAAAAGTGTCCCTCTGGCCTTGCAGGGTTGCTGGGAGACAAGCAGCAAGGGTCCTGTCAAAGCTGGCATAATTTACCCTGCAATCAAACGCTCATATTAGCACAGCTCTTCAGCAGAGTAAAGAAGAGTATGCATGCAGTATGCAAACAGATGTTCACTTGTTAGTTTATATATTTATTTTAAATAGTTTTTTTTATGCATTAAACTAAAGCAAATGCTCATTACAAGACCATGCTTCCCACTGACAATTAAATGATTAAATAAAGGAAAAAATGCAGACTGATTTTTCTTCCCAAACGTATAGAAGAAATAATAAAATAATTTAAAAATGTGTTTTTTTTTTATTAAATTTTTTTATTATTACATACAGTATATTAGCTCACCACTGAAAATTAAATTAATTGTTGAAATACATAAATAAACAATAAACTAAAGTTCTGCAGTGAAGACATTTTTTTAAATGGACATTTTTAATTTTAAAATTTTAAAATTTGTATTGAATATATTGTTATTATGCACATTTTTGTAATTTAATATATATAAATATGGTATGCAGTTTTTAATCTTTTTTTTAAATTTTTTTTTTAAGTGCTTTATAATAGAGAGGCATATTAGTTTTAGATCAATAATGTTCTTCCGGCTCTTCACATAATACTGAGTGGACACAAAACCTGGTAGGACCAGGAAATAGGCTAATGGAGCAGGTGGTGGCCAAACACACTCCATGTAGAAACCCTGGTTAAAACCACTAATGAAGACCTCCTTAATGTTGTTTGAGCCACCAGGAGAAAAGGATTATCCATATTTAGTGTAGCAGTTCAGATTGGCTTCTTTTCAGTCTTGCATCCTTTGTTGAGCCGCCCCTTTGTGCTTTGACTGACAAACTCAATGTTAAGGTCTAGCGTGGTGGCTATGCATAAAAATGTAAAGTAAAAAATGACATTTTGAAAAAACAGAGTTTTTTTTTTTTTCACTTTATTTTGGTGACTTTGATCAATGGAGCAGAAAATTTGTTTCCATAGCCAAAGGGCTGCGGGAAAGACCTATAATGAGAGGCTGAAGCCCAGGCCAGAGTGGAGTGTGAAGCTCAGCTGGGTGTAAGCTTCGCCTCTATGAAAAGACACTCAAATGAATGGCCCATCGACCACATAACTGCACTTGTCATCAGCACCATTGGCTGACCACTCCTGAAGTTTTAACCTGGGTGTACTCCTAAAATCCCAGAACCTTTGAGATGGTTGCGAGTAAGCGAGCAACGTGAAGTCTCTCTCACTGTCTGCTCTTGTTTGTGAGATAACATTTTTTAATTTTCTTTTGCAGATAAAACAGTTAAAAGAGGAAATAAAGAAAGAAATTGCATGCATTGAAGCTTCACGCCTGAAGGAGGTGAGTATGAGACGCAGCTGAACACATGCTCAGATACGGCACGGACTTGACTCAAGTCCTATCTGACTCAGGATGTTTGGAGGTCTTGAACTCTTGACCAAAGGACGGTCCCTCCATTACCCCAGACATCAGCGTCCTAAAGCAAAGACGGAGGATAAGGTGCACACGCAGTGTCTAAGTCCTATCGATTTTAGCCATGAGTCTGTGGTTAAAATTCAACCCGTACCAACAGTGAAACGCATTCATTAACAGCCCTGAGTGATGGATGGCAGCTCCCTCTCCCTCTGCCAAGTGCAGATCTTTTTCTTTTTCATCAAAACATATCTTAAGTGCCTTTTCTATCACAGATGTGAATTACAACCTTGCTAAGTTAAATTCGTAATTCAAGCTATTAATGCTCATCTACACTACTGTTCAAAAGTTTGGGGTCATTAAGATTTAAAAAAAACACATTCAATTGATCAAAAGCGACAGTAAAGACTTTTATGTTACAAAGATTTCTATTTCAAATAAATGCTGTTCTTTTGAACTTTCTATTCACCAAAGAATCCTGAAAAAAATGTTTAGCAGCACAACTGTTGTCAACACTGATAATAAGAAATGTTTCTTGAGCACCAAATCAGCACATTAGAATGATTTCTGAAGGATCATGTGACACTAAAGACTAGAGTAATGGCTGCTGAAATTTCAGCTTTGTCATCACAGGAATAAATTACATTTTAATATATATTAAAATAGAAAACAGTTACTTTAAGTTGTTAAAATATTTTACAATATTATTGTTTTACTGTGTTTTATAAAAACATGAAGCCTTGGTGAGCTTAAGAGCATAAGAACCTTCTTTTCAAAAATATGTGTGCTGGCGTTAGTGTGGGGGGGGTCAGGATGATGACTCTGTCAACAGTGTGACCGCATAGAGGCGGCCGAAGAGGTGGCCAGTGTGAATCCCTGGCCTCAGCGCCTAGGAGAGGGTGGAATGTGGCATGCAGCTGACACAACACGGTGACAGGCTGGAGTGGGTGATGGGGTACAGCTGAATAAAAGTGGACAATAAGCCCGGTTTAAAGTCCACTTCATAAAGGGCACCCTTACAATGAGCTTGGCCACTGTGGCTAGTTATTATGGAAATGTGTGTAACTCTTATCTTTTTTTATAACGGCCAAGCCTCGATTTTAACTGGCACGTGCCTGGCCCTGTATAGACAGTGACTCAAACTTAGATACAATGCTCAAACTGTTTGATTTATTTACCTGGGAAAACAATAGTTCTATAAACATGTGGTCTGTGCTTTAATGATAAGAAGCAATATTCTTCAAAATCATGTCATTTTAATTAATAATGTTTTTTTTTCCTTACCAAAATACACACTAAACACAAAAGTTTAGGGTCAGTAAGTTTTTTTTTTTATCTTTCAAATTAATTAATACTTTTAACATAAATATTAATAATTAATATTAAAGACATTTATAATGTCACAAAAGATTTCTGTTTAAAATCTGTTCTTTTTTAACTTTCTATTCATCAAAGAATACTGAAAAAAAATTCACTTTCCCCACAAAAAATCTCAGCACAACTGTTTTCAACATTGATAATAATAAGAAATGTTTCAAAAATATGTCTCATTATTACAGTTTTTACTGTATTTTTGATCAAATAAATGCAGCCTTGGTGAGCATGAGAGATCTTACTAACCCCAAACTTTTCAATGGTATTGTACATAGAATGTATCAAAAATGTTCAGAAGGTTATTCTTCGGTTGAATGTCCGATTATTCATTATTTTATGCCTGAACTATATATTTGCAGCTGCATCCATCAAACTAGTAAGGAAACAGACTGAAGTGTAACATGCCTTCATTAGTGTTAATTCTCAATATAGAGTACTTTATGAGCCCTTACACAACTCACTGTTGTATTGTCACAAATCAACACCTACTCCTTTTTGCAAACAATGGGTCTTTGAACAATCTGGCAAGGAAACTTTCTTTTTCCCATTCTCTTTTTTCTTTGGTTAGGATGAAAGAAAAAGAGTGGACTGACATCCTTTCTGTGTTGGGTTAGACTAACAACACACTCTGCACCCACTCTTACTAAGAGAAACTTAAATAGGGACTCCCACGTTCTGTTAGGCTTTTTGGGGGAACACGGGTGGAAAAGTGGATGTCCGAGCTGACCTCAGGTGACCTGACCTTCACACTGCTCTGAACGTATGCACTCAATCAGCCAACATGACATTCCACAAAGCTGTGTCAAGCCTTGATTGGACATGCCACACAAAGTGGACATTTGGTGTTAAAATGACCCTTTGTGAGCGATGGACTGATATAATGAGGCACAGAATATGGCCCTCCATTTAAATCTCCATTGGAAAACAGATAAAACTTCAAAGCCATTTCCTTTCTTCTGAGCTGAGGTGGACAGGCACATGAAACGTGTTGCTAGATTCAGTGGATAGTTCACCCAAAATTGAAAATTCTTTCATCATTCACTCACCATTATATTGTTCTAAACCTGCTAAAAACTCTCTTTCTTCTGACAAACACAAAAGAAGATGTTTTTAAGAACGGAGTCCAAACAACATTGGACCCCACTGACTTTCATTGTATGGGCAAAACACACTGAGACATTTCTCAAAATATCTTCTTTTGTGTTTCATTGAAGAAAGAAAGCAAAGTCCTGCGGTAACTGCAGATTTCACCAGCTCCAGTTTGGATCAACAACTCTGACTGATAGCATAATATTGTAACATTAAAACATGCATTTTTGTGAAGTGCTATACAAATAAACTGAATTTAATTTAATTGAATACAGGTTTGGAACAACATACTGTACTGTAAGGGTGAGTAATTTATGACAGAATTGTCATTTTTGGGTGAACAATGTACTGTAATAAAAATGCAAAGATACAAAAGTAACATTTTATTTGTACTCCTTTATTGACATACAGTTACTATACAGAAATGCATCATTGTCATTTTAGTACATGTTTGTGATTCTCCCATTGTCAGAAAGCTGCCACTGAAATTGAGAAGCAGAAGCCAGCAGAACCTACAACCACAGAGGTATGCTTTTCTTTGTAGAAGTAGCATACAAGCATCCATAAACTTCTCTGAATCTTAGCATTCTTTTTCTTTCAGCTTCTTGGGGATACAGAGCTGGTTCAAAAAATTAAAGAACATAGAAAGAATGAAGCAGTGCTGAAAGAGGAGATCGAAAGGTATAATAAAACTTTGAAAGAGATCAATCCAGTACTTGTTCTTTCCACTGCCCTCTGTTGTTCTTATTGTTTTTAAATGTTATCAGGCTCAATAAGCAGTTGTGCATATCCAATCAGGTGTGGGAAAAGAAGTTTGAGATTTTAAGACAGAGGTACACCATCAAGTTTTGTAACTCCAATTTTTGTTTCATTAGGCTCCAAGAGTTGTGCTACATTGACTCTTTCTCTCTTAAGTTTCCATGCCATCAAGGATGAGATGTTTTTACGGCAGACGTTGCAGCGGCAGGAAGCCATTCTGCACAACGCTTCAGTCAGCTTTGCGGTTAGTAGCTTTTCTGAGAACGATACAGTTTTGTCCACTTTGAATCAATATGCTCTCCCATGATATTAACATGTCTTTTTCTTCATCAAAGCTGATCTTACCACTGTGAAAGAGGGAAGGAGCTTTAATCATGTAACCCTTAATGAAATCTGCACCTGTGGCCTGTCCCGCACACACACACAGAGCACATATACAGTAGAGGTTAACCCAGAACAGACTTCAACAGGTGCACGCCCATTAAGCCCCTCATCTCTGGTCTCAATTGGTGAAGGCTGATGAATATGCATAAGTTTTGTTTTTGTTTTGCTCTGCCCCTCACACCCCATTTAGCAGGCGAACAAACGCAACTCGGCTCACCTCGTTGAGGCCCGCTTGTGTCGGATGTCATTTATTAAACAAAAAGTGCACATGAAAACAGCCGAGAATGCCTTAATAGAGACGTACTCAATGTTTGCCATTATATGTTATTTTTGTTGTATATACAATACTGTTCAAAAGTTTAGGGTTAGTAAGACTTTTTAATGTTTTTGAAAGAAGTCTCTTATGCTCACCAAGGCTTCATTTTTTTGATCAAAATTACAGTAAAAACAGTAATATTGTTAAATATTATTACAATTTAATAATCTGTTTTAAAATGTAATTTAGTCCTGTGATGGTAAAGCTGTATTTTCAGCAACCATTACTCCAGTCTTCAGTGTCTCATCATGCTGATTTGGTGCTCAAGTAACCAAGTTTCATTATCCACGTGAGAGGAGGCAATGCCTCCACTGCGCTATGATTTGATATGATCGGTTATGATTGGTTCATGCAATAAATCCCGCCTTTTGATGTCGCGCGCATTCTCGAATCGGCCTGAATGAAGACAATGATGGTGTGAAGGGGAGGACTAATTAAAAAGTAAGAAAACAACTCAGCCACTTAGATATCACCGATTTATGTCACGTCAAAATCAAACTTGAAATGGCCTGAAAACATGATGACTGTGGGGGTTTTAGTGAGCAATCAACTTAAAATTAAAGGTGCATCTTCGTGTCTGTGACTAGTGTGTTCAAGCTTTATGACTGCTGAAAATAAGTTGACTATTAAAAAGAAAAGCTGAACATTAGTTCACAAATAATATATATTGTTTAAATTGTTACTGCCTTTAGTTATTTTTGAATAAATGTAAAAATGCGTAAAAACACATAACTTGATGATTTATACTTGGTTTTAATAAATAGAACATTACATAGTTACTGTAAAAATAGAATTGTATTTGGTCTCTTTTTTATGTAATGTTTATTTAACCATATATAGGTTAAATATATAGGGCTGTCAACATTAACACGTTAACGCATGCATCAGTAATTGCATCAGTAATTTCTGTCACGCAGTTAGATGATCTTAGGGGCCATTTACACAACACTGTTTTCAACTAAAAATGGAAAACTTTTTATGCTTTTTGTCATTTTATGCATTCATTTACACGACAACAGCATTTTGGGGACCTGAAAATGAAAACGTTTGAAAAGTATTGTTTTTGAAAACAATACCTTTGTCTCCGTGTAAACTACAAAAACGCTAATTTGTGAAAATGGTGACGTCATGCACATGCGTATTATGTGTTCAGTCTATAGGCGCATAGTTTTTCTTTACAAAACGTTGTTGTCTGTACGTGAAAAACGCAAAGGAAAAACTTCTCCCTTTTTAGTACAATGTTGTCATGTAAACGTACCCTTAGAATTCGGGAGTTTATCACACTGAGCATCTACAATGGTGCAAGCGCCTGTAAACCTGGTCGGTGGAAATTTCTTTTCTAACCCTTTAAGCCGATTTCGCTTCTCTGTTTGTGATCAGATAATTTTGATGGTATGTTTACACGACAACGATGTACTAAAAATGGAAACGTTTTTTCTTTGATTGTTTTGTGTACAGATGACTTGTCAAAACCATCCCGTTCACAAGGATCTGTGAAAACGACTAGAAACGCTGTGTTATGCATGCCAAGCCAGTAGTTGGCAATGTCACTTTGTAAAGAAACATTATGCACCTATAGACTTAAAGGGTTAGTTCACACAAAAATGAAAATTCTGTCATTAATTCCTCACTCTCATGTCGTTTCAAACCCGTAAGACCTTCGTTCATATTCAGAGCACAAATTACGATATTTTTGATGAAATCGGAGAGATCTCTGAACCACCCATAGGCAGCAACGCCATTGCTACTTTCAAGGTCCAGAAAGGTAGTAAAGACATCATTAAAACAGTCCATGTGACTACAGTGGTTCAACCTTAATGTTATGTAGCGACAAGAAAACTTTTTGTGCGCAAAAAAACACCAAAATAGTTTTTTCCAACAATTTCTTCCCATCTGTGTCATTCTCCTACGCTATTGATGTAGTAAATACAGTGCAAGTGCTTCCGAGTTCTATGTCAGAACGCCGGCTTACCATTGGCCGATGCTGTTCACGTGAGCACCACGATGCATGCGTGTGATGCTGACGCAGGAGCTAGCCAATGGTGAACCGCCGTTCTACCGTTGAACTCGGAAGCGCTGCACTGTATTTACTACGTCAACAGCATAAGAGACTGACACAGACGAGAACAAATTGTTGAATAAAGTCGTTATTTTTGTTTGTCTTTTGCACACAAAAAGTATTCTCATTACTTCATAACATTAGGGTTGAACCACCGTAGTCACATGGACTATTTTAACGATGTCTTTACCTTTTTTTGGGCCTTGAAAGTTGCAATGACGTTGCTGCCTATGGATGGTTCAGAGAGTTCTCCGATTTCATCAAAAATATCTTAATTTGTGTTCCGAAGATGAACGAAGGTCTTACGGGTTTGGAATGACACGAGGGTGAGTAATTAATGACAGAATTTTCATTTTTGGGTGAACTAACCCTTTAACACGTAATACACATGCGAATGACGTCACCGTTTTCACAAATTCTCGTTTTTGTTTTTTACAGGGAGACGATAACGGTATCAGATTTCAAAAGCTTGCAGTTTCAGGTTGCCGAAACGCTGTTGTTGTGAAAAATGAATGGCCAAAATGCATAAAAGCTTTCCGTTTTTAGTTGAAAACAGTGTCGTTTAAACAGCCCCTGCGTTTTCAGTTAATTATTCATTCCAGTGTGTTTCTCTTTAAAACACGAGCTCTGCCATATTCTGTGATTGTTTCTGAAGAGCGTGAGCCCTGCGCGCATCGCGCTGTGTGAAATACATTACAGACTGAACAGACCGTCAAAACATCCCACCGCTGAATGGCCAGAAGATACGCAAACTACTTATTTTTTTGGCTGGATAAAGCAAACCAGCATCTCGCTAGTAAAGTTTTAATGGCTGAGGATTGCAAACAAGGTAAAGACGATTGTGGTGACGTACAGGAGTCGTACAGTAAGCATGCGCGAGTCCGTTATATTAATGAGCAAACAAACCGATTTGTCTAAAATGTAAACAAGCTCTTTGATGTTGCACTGTACACATACTAAACACAGTGAATTCTGAAAAGTTTTTTTCTGTAGGGTTTTTTCCCCCCTATGGGTGCTTTGGTGTACATAAATTTATGAATTACACTATATTGCCAAAAGTATTGGGACACCCCTCCAAATCATTGAATTCAGGTGTTCCCTTTCGTTCAGTCACTCCGAGTAACGTCAGTGACTGACGAATGGGGGTTTCGCTTAGAAGCCTATCATCTTCGAGATCTAGAAAACGCCCAATGGCAGCGCCAATGCCATGGGCATGCGGAATTTGCATAGCGTAACTCCGCCCCACAGCGTGGGTATATAAGGAAGTACGCTGGCAACATCGCATTATGTTTCTGCTTCGGAGCCAAGAGCATCTATCTCTTCACTCCTTAAGCCTTTTTGAGTATATCGTCAAGCTTCTTCGAGACGAACAGCTTTCCAGTCGGTGTTGGTGTTACGGCGCGTTCCAGCGAGTGTTTACTTCCTGCCTGCTGATCTGTGCAGTGATCTGCATCCAGCTGGTATTCGTTCCCTGGGCGCTTCGGCATCGCTGTGAAGCTCCCTCTCACAAAAGAGCTCGCATGTGGCACGTCTTTTTAAAGACGGTTTGCCCGTGCACTTCTGGGTGCGGTCGATCTCTGTTGCCATCTGATGGGCACAATCGCTGCGTGACGTGTTTGGGCTTCAGCACGTTCAAGCAGCGTTTGTGGATGCGTCATGTTCTCACTGCGGGAACATGACCATCGCGATGTTGCGGTCGAGACTCAATGACCTCCGCAAGGAAAGAGAGTCCCCTCTGCCACACCCCAATCTACCGTCTCCGAGAGAGATGGTACTTTGGCTGGTGGCCAGGGTGACCTGAGGGTTACGGTGTGGCATAACCCCGACGATCATTCCTCGGGCCACACCCCCCTCTCGCACATCGCTACCCGCGAGTGATCGGACTGAAGCAGCGGGACCGTCTGCGGACGCCCCGTGTGTTTCGTTCGGCGCTCCAGTTGGTGATGAGATGTCGATCGCCGCATCTCAAGGTGGGCTGGAGTCCTCTGGGGATGAAGATTCGGCTATGCTGCTGCCTTCGGGCGTGCCAGCATTGCCCGAGTCCGACCCGGAGTTGACAGCCATGTCATCTCGGGGGATGTTTGGTCTTTGGGTGTGACGCGTCCTGACAGCTGTTGGGCCCCGCCCCCAATTACTTTCTCTCCCGGGATACATGAGGAGGTCACGTGGTCCTGGAAGTCCCCGTTGTCTTCCCGCGACCGTTCGGCGGCCTCCTCCGCCTTCTCTGCCCTCGATGGGGCCGCGGCCAAGGGTACACTGGGGTCCCCCCTGTTGACGCTCAGTTGCAATCACGGTCGAGACTCAATGACCCCCGTATGGAGGGAGAGTCCCCTCTGCCACACCCCAGTTATCCTCTCCACGTGACGGGATGTTTGGCTGGTGGCCAGGGTGACCTGAGGGCTGCGGTGTGGCATAAACCCCGACGAGTATTCCTCGGGCCACACCCCCCCCTCTTGCACAGAGTGCTTCAATGTGGCGCGGTGATCCTAAGCACCCCTCCAAGGCCTGTAGTTCTCGTCTACTCTGGTGGCGAGGGACTGCAGAGCTGCGGGGCAGGCCGCCGCCTCTCAGCACGCCATGGCCATCCTTCAGGTCTTCCAGGCCAGGATGCTCGTGGCATGCACGAGGGTAGAGCTGTCCCAGGGCTCTTAATGAGCCGCGTGCCGCCACCGACCTCGCCCTCCGGGTGACGAAGGTGACCGTGCGCTCCCTGGGTCAGGTGATGTCCACAGCTGTGGTCCAGGAGAGACGAGGCTCAGCCTGGTCGATATGAGAGAGGCTGAGCGAACCCGGTTCCTCAACGCTCACATATCCCAGGCCGGCCTCTTCGGCGGCACGGCCAAGAACTGCGCCCAACAGTTCTCGGCCGTCCAGTAGCAGACTAAGGCCATTAAAACTGCCCCGGCGGCTGTTACTCAGCCGCAGGCTCAGTCGCCTCAGTCTGCTTGCCGCCGAGGGCGCCCTCCTGCGGCTTCGACCCTCCCGCCGCCCTTTCCGGGCCGCGCCGTAGGGATGGTCGCAGGAAGGCGCCCCCGTCCGCTTCCAGCCCCGCAGCCCGCCTACGCCAGGCTAGCGGCGCTCCTACGCGGACAGCTCAGGGATGGGCAGTTCTTCCAAGGAGTTGGTAGCAGGGCCACTCCTTCCCCCGGTGGAGGGCCGGGGGAGAATCTTCTGTTCAGCTGCTGGCCCCCAGGTCAGCAGCACCCTATGTGGAAGAACTAACTCACCCATCCCTGAGCACCCAGAGACCGATGGCAGTGTGCGCCGCCCCCGGGCCACGCCACTCTCGTCCCTCTCTAACGCCAGTCTCCTCTCAGAGCAGACCCCAGTGGAACGCGCGTCCTTCCCTGGTCTCCTCTGTCAGGACGCGGCTGATGACCGTGCCCCCACACCGGGACGCTACGCCTCCCACGTCCGGGCCGGTCACGCCGCCTCGCTGCCCCACCCGGGGTACGTCTGTGGTCCGCACGACCCCGCTGGTGCAGTTTTTGGGAGCCTGGCTAGAGCTTCCCGGACTGTTCCGCTGGGTCGAGAAGACCATCAGGCTCGGCTATGCGATTCAGTTCGCTCAGGCTCCTCCCCGCTCCGGGGAGTCCGCCACACCAGGGGGGGCCCAACGCCCCTGTCATGCGTGCGGAGGTTGCTACCTTGCTGGCGAAGGGTGCGATCGAGCCTGTCCCTCCAGCCGAGATGAAGTCCGGCTTCTACAGCCCTTACTTCATTGTACCCTAGAAAACCGGTGGGTTACGACCGATCCTGGACCTGCGCGTCCTGAACCGATCCCTTCACAGGCTTCCGTTCAGGATGTTGACAGCGAAGCGCCTTTTCGAATGCGTTCGTCCAGGTAGATTGGGTTGCAGCGATCGACCTGAAGGACGCCTACTTCCATATCAGTACGCGGTCCTCCCATTCGGGCTAGCTCTGTCCCCTCGCGTCTTTACGAAGATTGTCGAGGCAGCCCTTGTGCCACTCAGGCAACACGGGGTTCGCATCCTGAACTTCCTCGATGACTGGCTGTTCCTGAGTCACTCTCGAGAGCAGGTGTGCGAACACAGAGACCTGGTGCTCCAGCACTTAGCTCGTCTGGGCCTTCGGGTCAACTGAGAAAAGAGCAAACTCTGCCAGTCCAGAGGATCTCTTTTCTCAGTATCGACTCGGTCGCCAGGTGCGCGCAGCTTACGAGCGAGCGCGCGCAGTCACTGCTGACTTGCCTCCGTCAAATCAGGAGCAAGAGTGCGGTTCCACTGAAGTTATTTCAGAGGCTCCTGGGGCATATGGCATCTGCAGCCGCGGTAACGCCGCTCAGATTGCTTCATATGAGACCGCTTCAGCACTGGCTTCGCGATCGAGTCCCGAGATGGGCATGGCAGTCGGGCACGCTCCGGTCCCAGTGACTCGGGCCTGCCTGCAGACCCTCACCCCGTGGTCGAACCTCAGTTTCTACGGGCCGGTGTGTCCTTAGAACGAGTTTCCAGGCATATTGTTGTGTCAACAGATGCCTCCACCACGGGTTGGGGTGCCATGTGCAATGGACATGCTGCCGCGGGCTCCTGGACAGGACCCCAGCGCCTCCTGCATGTCAATTGCCTCGAGTTGCTGGCAGTACGGTTCGCCCTGCACCGCTTCCGAGCGCTGCTCAAGGGTCAACACGTGCTAGTCCGGTCAGACAACACGGCCACAGTAGCGTACATCAACCACCAGGGTGGTCTGCGTTCCCGCCGCATGTCTCAACTCGCCCGCCATCTCGTCTTATGGAGTCAGAAGCACCTGAGGTCCCTTCGTGCCATCCATATCCCGGGAGTCCTGAACCGTGCAGCCGACGAGCTCTCACGGCTTCAGCCACTTCCTGGAGAATGGAGACTCCATCCCCAGACGGTTCAGCTGATTTGGGAACAGTTCGGCGACGCACAGGTAGATCTGTTTGCCTCCCACGACTCTTCCCATTGCCGCCTGTTTTATTCCCTGACCGAGGGCCCCCTCGGCACGGACGCTCTGGCGCACAGCTGGCCGCGGGGCCTCCGCAAGTATGCGTTTCCCCCAGTGAGCCTTCTTGCACAGGTTCTGTGCAAGATCAGGGAGGACAAGGAGCAGGTCCTTTTGGTCGCCCCGTTTTGGTCCGGCCGGACCTGGTTCTCCGAACTTGTACTCCTTGCGACAGCCCCTCCCTGGTCGATTCCTCTGAGGAAGGACCTCCTTTCTCAGAGATGGGGCACCCTTTGGCACCCGCGTCCCGATCTTTGGAACCTCCACGTGTGGCTCCTGGATGGGACGCGGCAGGTTTGAGTACCCTACCACCTCAGGTGGTGGCTACCATCACTTCCGCTAGGGCCCTGTCTACAGAACGACACGCCTATGCGTTGAAGTGGAACCTCTTCGTCACTGGTGTTCTTCTCGCCAAGAAGACCCCTGAAAATGCCCGATCGGGTCCGTGCTCGCATTCCTCCAGAAGGGTTGGAACGAAGGCTGTCTCCTTCCACCCTCTAGGTTTATGTGGCCGCTATATCAGCCTACCACGACCTTGTGGAGACGAAAAAGGTAAGTCAGCACGACCTGGTCATCAGGTTCCTGAGGGGAGCGAGGAGACTGAATCCTCCTCGCGCTCCCCTCGTACCCTCTTGGGACCTCTCAGTAGTCTTAAGTGCTCTGTAGAGGGCTCCCTTCGAGCCATTGCGGTCAGCGAGCTTAAGTTCCTGTCTATGAAAAGACAGAGCTCCTGATCGCCTTGGCCTCCATCAAGAGGGTAGGGGACCTGCAGGCATTTTCGGTTGACGAAGCGTGCCTGGAATTCGGGCCGGCCTACTCTCACGTGATCCTGAGACCCCGGCCTGGATATGTGCCCAAGGTTCCCACCACTCCGTTCCAGGTGGTGAACCTGCAAGCGCTGCCTTTGGAGGAGGCAGACCCAGCCTTGGCACTGCTCTGTCCAGTACGCGCCCTCCGTGCTTACGTAGACAGAACGCAGTGTTCAGGACCTCAGACCAGCTCTTTGTCTGTTATGGTGGGAAGCTGAAGGGAAAGGCTCTCTCCAAGCAAGGTTGTCTCACTGGATAGTGGACGCCATTGTTTTGGCTTACCTGACGCAGGGGCGTCCATGCCCCCTAGGGGTCAGGGCTCACTCTTGGGCTCTAGCGCATGGCGCCTCGCTAACAGACATTGCAGAGCTGCAGGCTGGGCGACACCCAACACATTCGCCAGATTCTATAATCTCCGAGTGGAGCCAGTGTCCTCTCTTGTACTCGCCTCTACTAGTGGCCGGTAATGGACTAGGCTCAGGTGTCTTCGCTTGCTCGCCATTCCACTCCACGGACTGGATACGTGCGATATTTTCCTCAGGTAGTTTCCCTGAAGCCCTGAGTTCCTCCAGCACTGCTGATGCTGACACCAGTACGTCTGCCCACTCGCTCAGGCCCTCGTGTTGGCTAGGTGCCACCGTGTGCATGGTTCCCCCGTTGGGCGACCCCCACATGTGTATTCCCACTGTAAGTCTCCCTGAGCAGGTGTCTTTCCCTTGGCAAGCCCCTTGCCACCCCTGGGGGTAAAATTCTTCCACCTTCGGCTGGTTACCCCAGAGTTCCCATATGTAGCCCTGAGCGGGTCATATGTGTTCTTAAGTCCTCCCTACGGGTAGGCATTTGGCGCATACTTCCACCTGGAATATGCTTCCCAGTGTACCTTGGTATTCCTGTGTTAAGTGGGAGTCCTTCGTCCGTACTAGCTTACGACAGGGAGCTCACGCTTACGCAGGGCACTGGATGACAGCCGAGTGGCGTGATTATATTGGGACCCCCATTCGTCAGTCACTGACGTTACTCGGAGTGACTGAACGAAAGGGAACGTCTCGGTTACGTATGTAACCCTCGTTCCCTGAGGAGGGAACGGAGACGTAACGTCCCTCTGCCACTTCCGCTGTACCGCTGGAACAGCCGGGAGTTCAGTCTTGGCTCCTCAGCAGGTAAACATAATGCGATGTTGCCAGCGTACTTCCTTATATACCCACGCTGTGGGGCGGAGTTACGCTATGCAAATTCCGCATGCCCATGGCATTGGCGCTGCCATTGGGCGTTTTCTAGATCTCGAAGATGATAGGCTTCTAAGCGAAACCCCCATTCGTCAGTCACTGACGTTACGTCTCCGTTCCCTCCTCAGGGAACGAGGGTTACATACGTAACCGAGACGTTCCAATCACTTCCATGGCCACAGGTGTATAAAATCAAGCACCTAGGCATGCAGACGCTTCTACAAACATTTGTGAAAGAATGGGTCGCTCTTAGGACCTCAGTGAATTCAAGCGTGGTACCGTGATAGGTTACCACCTGTGCAATAAGTCCATTTGTGAAATTTCCTCACTAGTAAATATTCTACAGTCAACTGTTAGTGGTATTATAACAAAGTGGAAGCAATTGGGAACAACAGCAACAGGCCACTTAAAATCACAGAGGACAGGCACTGAGGCGCACAGAATGCAGAACTTTCCGCAGACTCAATAGCTACAGACCTCCAAACTTCGTGTGGCCTTCAGATTAGCTCAAGAACAGTGCGTAGAGAGCTTCATGGAATGGGTTTCCATGGCCAAGCAACTGCATCCAAACCTTACATCACCAAGTGCAATGCAAAGCGTGGGATGCAGTGGTGTAAAGCACGCCACCACTGGACTCTAGAGCAGTGGAGATGTGTTCTCTGGAGTGACGAATCACGCTTCTCTGTCTGGCAATCCGATGGACGAGTCTGGGTTTGGCAGTTGCCAGGAGAACGGTACTTGCCTGACTGCATTGTGCCAAGTGTAAAGTTTGGTGGAGGGGGATTATGGTGTGGGGTTGTTTTTCAGGGGTTTGGGCTTGGCCCCTTAGTTCCAGTGAAAGGAACTCTTAATGCTTCAGCATACCAAGACATTTTGGACAATTTCATGCTCCCAATTTTGTGGGAACAGTTTGGGGATGGCCCCTTCCTGTTCCAACATGACTGCGCACCAGTGCACAAAGCAAGGTCCATAAAGACATGGATGAGCGAGTTTGGTGTGGAGGAACTTGACTGGCCTGCACAGAGTCCTGACCTCAACCCGATAGAACACCTTTGGGATGAAATTTGTCCCCAGAAGTGAGCTAAATTTGACAAATCCTCTATTTGGGGACTTCTGGGGACACAAATTGATAATATAAATAAAGTAAATATAATTTTTTTTAATTGTAAAACTGTTTTCTGTTAGGGTGTGAATTTCAAATTGTATGTAGTATTTATGATTAACTAAATTAAAACTATGTAGTTATATGATATTTCCGCATTTAGAGTAAATGTGTGTGTTTGTGTACAGGTTGGGTTATACTTGTGAGGACCAAAGCTTTAAAAAAAAGGTCCTCAGTAATATGGTAAAATATGTTGAAAACTGACTTATGAGACATATGAAATGGTCCTCATTGCTTGAAAGGCTTTCATGATGTTTTCATCATGCAGTCCTCATTACTTGAAAGGTTAATATGTTTTCATTTTTAGCAAATAGTTTGGAGTTTAGCAAATATCATGACCTCTGTATAAAAACAACTGCATCTATGTCTGCATTAATAAAGTGAAACCAACATGTGCATATGAGAAAATTTGAGATATTTCAGATGTCTTTTTCTTGTAGATGGATGCTCCTTGCTCACCACAGCAGAAGAGTCCAGCAGATGATACTTTTAAAAGGTTATATCCAAACAGCAAAGTTGCTCCTTTGGTAAGGAACCTTCCAAATGAAACTTCTGGTTTTGGTGTGATGGACTTTGTAGCTTAAATGTCCCTCTGCTGTAAGCCACGTATAGGTGCTGGAGGCCAGCAGAAAAGGGACAGAGTCGTGGACATCAGCCTACAGAGGGAGAGAGGTGCAGATGCTCTCCCTGGACTAGGTTAGTGCATGTCAACCTGAAAGAGATAACAACACAGACAAGTAACTAAAAGATCTAATTTAACTTGATTACAGTTGTATGATAGCATTACCCCGTCCTCAAATTGACCACATCAAAAAAGACACGTTTATAAAGAGTTCAAAGATATTGATTTGACCAAACATGTCACATCATTTTGAAAGGCTGCCTTGTTCACTATTATCATATTAGCACTGACACATGAGTAGCAATGAGAAATGATGGAGAGAGTTGTCTTGCCTCAGCTACTTTTTAATCTCTCTTTGCCTATTATTGACTTTCTGATGATTGGGATCTAGGTTAATGAGCTTAGCAGGCATGACTTGGCTAGATAACTAAAAGACTTAATACCCTCTGTCAATATGGAAGCTCTCAGACACAAATATCTGATGCACAGAAGCTAACTAATCAATCTGCCCAAATTACACCGCTGTGCTGTCGGTGGATTTCAACAGGCCAGTAATCATAGACAATAAATGTGTGTTATTGGTTCTGCATTAGTTCTTTTTATTGCAAATGTTTGTTGATTTAATAGATAAATATATAGCTATTTCAATTACATATACACACTACCGTTCAAAAGTTTAGGGGAAAAAAATCAAAAGAGGCTGTAAAGACATTTATAATAAAGACTTCTATTTTAAAAGCATGCTGTTCTTTTGAACTTTCTATTCTAAAGAATCCTAAAAAAAAACCTATTTCCACAAATATATCAAGGAGTACAACTGTTATCTACATTGATAATAATAATAAATGTTTCTTGAGCAGCAAATCAGCATATTAGAATGATTTCTGAAGGACCTTGTTACACTGAAGAGTAACGATGCTGAAAATTAAGCTTTCATAAGATTTTTTTTACTTTTTTTATTTTTGATCAAATAAATGCAGCCTTGGTGAGCATGTGTGTATTTAACTGAAATAATTATAAAATTATATATATAAGCAGTAAATATAAAAGGGTTATATCTAACCCTCTGTATATTTGCTTAAGTACTCGTGAAAAGCCTTGTACTTGCAGCCTGGGCTCTGGATAGAGATGTCTACAGGCCACTGCAGTGGTTTATAGTTGGGTCAGCATGAAGGGGGTCACTGGTCCTCTGTCCAGAGGGCCTGGCCAGTGACCTCTACAACTGCTAGCCGGCCCCTGTCTAAACCATGGGAATCTGGTCCATACATCACCACTGACACCCAATAATTGAGACACTGGAGATAAGGCACCAGCTACTGAAGGTCTTGACACTTGGAAAGAGTTGGCAAACATTGTTGTCACACAGCAGATTATGTTTATTCAGTGTGTCACCAATCTAAGGTGGTGTGAATAATTTCAAGTCTGCACTTTTACAAGCTTTTATTTGGACATCCGAGCCAAGGCTGCCTGTCTGTCTGAGTGGTCTTGTTAGCTGAGCCGAAATTTTTAATAATGAATATTGTATTCTAAAATTAATCTGATTTAAATGCCAATATGTTTGATTGAGGAAAATTGCACAATAAAAAAAAACTTTTTATCTACATTGTGAACACTATCAAAGAGAGTAAAATCTGATCAGCATGTTAAAATCTCACTTTTTTCTAAAATATTTAAATGTTCCCTTTTTTATATACGGCAAGAGCATGGCTTCAAAGTCATTCGGCAAATGATCAAAAGAAGGGGGACAAGACTGCTTGGACACAACCATAATAAATTTTTTTCCCTTTTTGTTCATGAATACGTCTGGCCCATATGCTTTTCTGCAGAACTATTTGAAAGAGGCATTTACAAACCCAGGCCCACCACATTAAACTCTATAACAATCTTCATTCATGGTAACTTATCAGACTCAATTAATCAACCTCAACAATGGCAATTCTGATGTGTTCAAGCAACCTGAAAGGCCTAGGTCAGCACTAGGGCAGTCCTAAACTTGACTTTTTTTTCCTGCACTTAAAACTGCGTATTCTGTCATCAGCAATTATTAAGACTATTTTGATCTCATATTTAGACCTACCCCCCATAAAAATAAAAAAATAAAATGTCTTAAGAAAAACAAACAACTTTCAAAATGAGCTTTTGTTTTTCTTTTTTTCCTTTAAAAGGCTACAAAGCCCTGCAGTTGATAAAAAGCCTCTCAGTCAGTCTCAAAAGAGCATGTCTTCTCTGCTGCAATGTGAATGGTATTGTTATGGCTATTCCAGTGGGCTGAAAAGGGGTAACCACTGGTTTGATTCGGTTACACGGTGTGGTTAAGTTCTCCCTCCCACCGCCTTGGTGTCTATGGAGGGTCCATGACCTGTTTTGAATCGGCCAGGGAAATGTCATGTTGCCCCTCCCATGGGCAGTACTCGCATTCACTTGATTGGTACAAAAAATGACTTGGGATGGTAAAAACCACAGTTCCTGCATCACAATTTATAGGTGCTCTAATATCAATGAAGTGTATGATTTACTAGTGATATTCAGTTATGTGGCCGGTAATGCTATGCACTACCTTGTAATTTAAAATAAAATGAATCATTTTGGATTATTTTGTGAAAGTTAAACTTTATTATTTCAATTGGTACTGTTGATTTAATGTATAAGATTTCCTTTGCATTTTGAAGCTTTTTGCTAAATTAAGTGTTTTATTTAATTGCAGATTTCCACGTGACCTTTGCAGATGAGGAAGATGAAGTGTAAACTGGATATCTTTCTTTCTTCTAAACAGGCAACCACACTAGATTGAAGCACACTATAAAACACAGTAGGATTTTTGATTTAAATAAGTTAGAAATGGCACCAAGAACGATAACTATAACGATAACTATATTGTTCTGTTTATTCTAAGCATGTTGCCGTTATGTCGTCTAGCACTTTAAATGCTCGAGCTCTTTAAAGCAGGATGGATTCTGATTGGCTGTCAGTATTTTATCGTTCATCAGCTGGAACTGTGTTATTATCGTGATAGTTGTGGTGTGGACCCTGCTATTTTTTTATATTTAGAACGATTTTTAGAACTATATCTTTATCGTTGTTGGTGTGAGCAGGCCTTTAGTCTGACTTGACTTAGAAAACTTGACTATCTACTTTCTATTGACAAGTTTTTTTCTTTATAAATCAGAAGTAAAATTTTTAATGCTTTCGTTTGAATTGTTTTTGATCTGAAGAAGGAAATACCTAGTTAGAGTGAAAGAAGAATTCAGTCTATAATTATATTTATGGATATTTATTTACCTGTGTCAGTACATAATAAAGCATTTGCACAATAATTCCTACTCCATACAAAAGTCGATTCATTTTGTCAGTGAAGATAACACGGCACTCTACAGTGTGTTTGAACTTTTTGGCACGTTTTCAAGCAAAGCAAAGAGAAAACTTCAAATCTCTTTAAGTAAATTCATTCGATTTCCCCCATAGTGAAGCCACACAGAGCTCCCATTAAGAGAAAACAAAGGCTATCATGACTTTAACTGACTGTAATTGACTGTGCTGTGAATGGACTCAGTCTACTGCAGCTCTTAAGCCTGAATGCTGTTGGAGAGGTGCAGACATGAGTAACTGTATGCATTCTTTTGCCACAGTAAAGAGTGCTCCAAGAATGGTCTTTCGCTTTCCGCATGCCGCATACAGCACAAAACCAGCGGAATGCACAGCTTTGGAGGCGATCTCAATGGCTGTGAAGCCGAACAATAAGATCTTGGCTCTCAAACCCATTTCAGTCTTTAGTCTTGCTCTGCCCCCATCGCTTTTGCTCGGTCTTTATTTCGCTTCTTCACACTGTACAGAATAAATGATCATAGAAATGCACACTACTTTGACGTTTCGTTGCATTGTACATGCTTAAAAAAAATCATTTTTTTAATCAACAGATTTTACTATCGCCCGTAGACTGAAATGTAGTACCGTTGACCTTCTAAATCTCTAGAACAGAGTGGTTTGGCTGGTAGCTGTAGTGTTCTGTATAAACAGTGTCCCTCTGTGGCAAACCCCTGCAGAGCTGTTCTCCAAACTCTGGTCTCACCAGACCCCACTGACCCTCTGGGACAAGCTTAGAATCAATTACCAATTTCTCCTTTAACTATCTGTCATGTACAAGGGATGGTTATTGGGTTATGACTTGATCAGCCTGATCACTGTGCCGTGACCCTTTTCTCAGAGATTATGTGATTATGGCCTAATTCCTTGTAATCTTCCACTAACTGGTCCATTGCCAGAGTCACAAAACAACTTTTCCATACTGCTGTGCTACTGAACAGACCAGCATGGTCCGAACTGCTTGCAGCCTAGTTACCATAGAAACTACTATAAGATGTCAGATATATATCATTAGCTAAAACAATCCCAGGAGGGGGTATCGCACTAAAGTTGTTTGCTACTTTCACAGGGTTTCAGGCTCAGGTTGTAAAACAACAAAGTGGAATTTTAGCTGAACTCCAGAAATTAATTAGTTTCATTAGTTGGTAGATAAATGGCGATGGCTGGTGTGTTGGATTCCAGCAGAGTTTCACCATAGAGGGTTAATGGGAGTCTGGCCTGGAAGCTTTCCCAGCTCTGGCCCAAGGCCATTTCAGCCAATCACTCTAAACTTATGGTCAAGTTGCACTGAGCTGCTGTTTCACGCTTTTGCTTCTCTGCCACAGCTATAAGTTTATTCAAAGCTGGAAAACAATTGAAGAACAGTTAATTGAAGTAAACAAAATAAACATTTAAAATAATTTGAGCGATTACAATTAATAATTTAAAAAAAAATCTTTATAATAATATAGTACCTACTTAATTTATTCTCATATGTTTTTTTTAGTTGCAGAGAAATAATTTATTAATGTCATAAAGCTGGACATCTTTACTTTAAATTTACTATTTTGTGTGTGTGTGTGTGTGTGTGTGTGTTACAGCTGCATTTGTGTTGCAAATACCTCCCCGCTGAGAAATGCTTATAATAGGAGAAATCAGTTGGACAGCAGTGAGGTTCATGCCAGCGAACAACTGAAAGGTCTGTTTTCATAGATTCCCTTTTGTGAATATTAAAACGAGACCTGGTGAAAAATGATGCATGCTTTTACACTTTAGAAACCTGGCAACTAGGGGAAAAACCCTCTCAAGTCCATCCTGTCGAACAAAGGGCGGTCGACGCATTGAGCTAAGATGCAGCGAGTTCTGCGTCCCAGGCACATGACGTGCATCATGGAAACATATTGTATCGAAATCGTTTGTGGGAGAATACCGGGGATGAAAAAGAATGGGGCGCTTTGATCCGCGCCCTGGGGTCCCGAGCTCCCCGAGTGCGCGCAGACTGACTGCAAGGCCTTATTCACTTTCAGATAGACACACTTACAAACGCCAGTGAATGAAATTTGCATATTTGTAATTTATCACATTTTAGCCGACTTTTCTGTCTCTTTGCGGAAGGTAGAAGTCTGAATAAAAAAGTGGATCAATTATCAACGCGAAGCTGTTTCCTTCTCATATGCAGAATGCTGCGGTTTGGAAATGAGGAAAGTAGTTGCTGTTAAAAACGGAAAACGTTCAACAAATGAAAAAAGTAGAACTATACAATGCATTTTAGACAAACCAACCATAAATCCACAGAAACATTATGCTTCAAATGTATGTTTTAAAATCGTCTTTTTTGTTTTGTTTTCATTTTTGTCGTGTCATGGAAAAAATAGTCTATGCCAGCCAGAGTGCGATTAATGGGGGCTGCCTTGAACCCCATTAAAGGAAGTCAGAAAGTTGGGGGGGGTCTTAAATACCTTTTAAACAAAGGCTTTTTTTAATGATTATATTTATGAAATATAAGTCTTCATAAATTGGCAATGCGATGATACGTCTCAGGATAAAGCGACTGTTTACGAGCGTGTATTAGCACACTCTTACTAACCTTGTTGGAAAACACTGGAAAAACGACGGCACGAAAATTACTTTAAAAAATCAATTACATAAGTTTCACGTCGGCCTAAAATAATTTATGGGAATTCATAGAAACTGAAAGGTTCTAAAGCCCAGAAAGGAGCTTTGCGGAAAGGAGTGTTGGCCTATTAACATATTTATTCACGTTGTTCTTGGGCTTTCTAAGCCCTCATTTCTTGAAGAACTTTCAGAATATGCGCATTCCCTTGCGTTGGGTTCAAACAAAGCAAAAAAAAAAAAAACATTAATAAAAGTATGGGATCCAGGCATTTGAAAGAAGTGACAGGCAGGGTCTGGATATCTTAGCACTGACACAAAACCGCATACGGTAACTACATGCCTGCCTTGAAATACGAGAGTTTGAATAAAGGAGCAGTAATATTTCATATGGGGCACGCAAAAGCTGGATACAATGCCTCTCATATTAAGAACAATATTCAGTCCATTCTGTGGCGAACAAAGATCATAGCAAGACGTCTTTGAGGCTAATTCAGTCAAAGGCGCATTTTGGCTTCCCCCGCGGTAAGGTCAGTGTCGTTGTGTATGGTCCACCAAGGGTGGTATGGGGTTCCATGGCCAAGCAAAGCCAGCTGTCCCTGGTGTAGGGCGACCAATCTGAATTGTTATTATTAAGCACCAGAGATACTATTGTGGCTGATCGTGAACCTTGTGTTATGAGTTTAAAGTTCAAAGATTTTTTTCTTATTCTCTGCCAGGGCTATCTTAATATTTTACGTACAATGCAAGTTTTGTACGGTCAGCTATGGCTTCTAAAGTAACGATTTGACTTTTTTTTTTTGTCCAGAACGTCTTGAAGTTTGCTTTGACCATGACTTGGAAAAACCAATACAATTCGATGAATTGCTTTAATCGGTCGATTAACCATCATGTCATCATTTCCATAATTAAAAATGGCGGTAATCATCATCACGATCATCATATAATAATTAATTTTAAGAGGTGTCACGCATGCCTGAGGTGATATAATATGTTTTTAACTTTCATGGGTTGAATTGTTAACTTTGAACAGGTGTGCTTTATAACGCTGAGCACAAGATAAAAACATAATTTAGCCTACATAATAATTGCATGAATAAAATATATTTTAACATTTACTGACCTATTAAGAATATTATTTATTGAGGAAAAAACAATGCACTTTCACAACAACATATATCAAAACAAAATTCCAAATATGCACATTCAAAAATGCATAAAGAACGCCTCATAGATAAAAGTAACTGAAAATCTGGAGGAAAGTCTTGTGCTGAAAGTCTTGTTCCTGAATTCAAGCTTTGGGGTGAAGAGAGGGAGGCCACCTTCAGACGAGCACAACTCTGCCAGCTTCCCGTTTTGCACTTGTTAGATGGGCATCCCGTGCGCAAAAACCCAGCTTGCCTTGGTGATATTTTATTTTCCAAGGTCCAAAGTCATGGCATAACAGTATTTTTTCTGGAGGTAACTGGCGTCTTTTGTTAGAAAAGAGAATGACGAGCTGCCTGAGGGGGTCATTCTCTCCTTTTATGCTCAATTGAACAATATTTTCTTTTTCTTAAAAATCCTGCACGCGTGCGCGCTTTTGTGCACTTGTTTCCCTGGATCCTGTTTGGCTGCTAAGAAGTTAAATGATTCGCAATAGACACCGGTTGCTGTGTCGAGGGTTTCGTCAGTACAAAGGCTGCTGCTTTCGCACCATATGCTTAATGGACACAGCCGTAAAGGCCATAATAAAGGTAAAACGTGGTCTTTTAAAAGTTGGAAAGGTTCCCTTTATTTGATTTAGATGGAGCAGACTACGTGCGCACAAACCAAAGCGCGCCCGGGCATTGACTCGCTCTTTCTTTTCTGAGGCACTGCAGCCACCACGTAGTGTTTCATTACAACATAAGCTTTTCATCACCCGGCTTTGTTCGGAATGAAAGTAATGCTGTGAATTAGAGAAATGACAATATTTTCTATCAGCTTGAAGGTCCAAGAGAAGGGCTCTCAAGCTTGGCAAAAATCAGGCACATCATTCATCACGTCACCCCGCACCTGTGGTCCTGGCATTCAAAGTATACAAACCTATTCTTATTAACCTTAATTATTCAAAAACGACACAATGGCTGAAATAGAGCAGGTTGAAGTCTGTTTATTGGTCGTAAATGTCTCTCTGAAGATCTCCAAGGCTCTTTGTTAGTCCCGCGCGGAGACCGCTCTTCTCCTTTCAGACATGAGTAGCCTTGGACTTTTCAGTTTTCAATCGTAACATCTGCTTAATCGTACGGATCAAAATATGGAGACACCAAACATATGCAATGGAGGATTTGTTAAATCCGGGTAATGAGTTATTAACAAGACAAAAAACAATGGAGCAGGATGGTGAGGGCCTTATGTTAACGGAGTCACTTTACGAAGCGCCTCGCATTAACCTTGCCTCTAAACCGAACGCCAGGTGATGGCGAGGGAATCAATGTCCTTGGGAGGCAGCGCTCCGGTCCCTTTTTTCCGCACGTGAAAAATTGGTGGACATAAATTTAATGGCTTGATCAAGTCACCGCACTGCGTCTATTGCCTGTGGACTTGGAGGACAAAACAATGCTGTTGGCTGGCTCGTGTTGGCGCCCTAAATCCGGGTGGATCATTGAAAATGTGTTTTATTATAACGCACGTCATGCTTTACTGTTCCCATATTGTGTTAAGACAAAGGCTAATGGTACATTAAAGACAAGAAAACCATGCCAACACGTCTTGGAGACGTTGTAGACGGAGACGGGCCTCCCTCTTTGCTTGTTTTAAGCAGCTGCTGTCCAGGACCCGGGCGCACAAAAAGAACAAGTTTGAAATACCAGGTGCATCGAAGAGAAACTCGATTTTAAAGCTCAGAACACTGTCCTAGCAATAAAGATATCATGGCAATTATCTGCAGACTCAGCACCGTGTAAAACTAGGGGCGCCTGGACAGCCTGTACTTTGGCAACAAAGTCCCCCTACCCGGGGTGCAGGATGAGCCTGGCTTTCTCCAGCACCTGTTAGCCTGTGCCCTCCAGAGGTAATATTTCTGGACAAATAATTAGTGATATATTTGTTGTATTGAGGATTACGCTGTACCCCCCAGAGGCGACTTGGACATGGGGGATTTAGTAGGCTTTAAAGAGTTTGGGTATCGGGGAATCAACTGGTGTTTGTTCAAGCTGGCAGCTGGCACCCCGATGCCACTGTTGCCATGCACTAATGAAAATGCGCTGGACTCAAAGATTTTCAGTCTTATCCTCCATATTTTTGCAGGCGATAATCCGAATATGAGCAGATTTAAAGCTTATGAGAATCTTGATAGGCGTTGTTCCCAGCTTAGCGCGCATCGTAAGATTGTTGACACTGATAGTTATAAACCGTGCGTAATCGTTTCACTTTATTTAAAACTATATGGGGATCATAACTGATGACGGCGCTGTACATTTATTTTCCTAAAATTTCACTGTGCAAAATCTGTCTGGTTTAACGCACACAGGAAAACTTTTTTTTTATTCAGTTTGTTTACAATTAATCAAATCTACACGACTGACCGAAATGCGCCAAGCCTACATGAAATCGCCCTGTAGCGTAATAGGCTATTCTAATTCCAGTTTCTAATACCATTAGCTACTCACCGGCATCCACAGTCGCAGACTTTGCAATAGAGCCTGTGGGACGTTGGAACACATAATAACGGGTAAAAACCGGACAAGCAATAAACGGTCGCCTTTTAAGCTTTGCCAAGCCAAAACCCCAAAGTGACAAAACAGAAACCTGAAAAGATCCAGTGCATCAGCCTTTTTCTTCCGCTCCATCGGCGCTCTTCCAAAAGATGCTTTAAGGGTTTTGTACTGTGCCTGTTTTGAAAAACTCTTTTCACTAGTAGCCTATAAGATGCCAAAATACAATGATAGCCGCATTTTTTGTCTCTGTCTTCCCTTAATCAAATTGAACTGTTACCACGGGCAAATAGTTGAAATCGCCATAAGACGTTTGGGGTCCTTTATCTTAGTTAAGTCTGACTTGCTAACATTTGACTTTCTAATGAGCATAATGGGATTACATGGTTTTAGTCCTGCGCCCTGGATAGCAGAAATCAACGCGTTTAATGAGGCGCTAATACATGGAAAGGTTGGATTATGTCCATCAATTTAGATTTCATTTAATTCATTAGGAAAGTTCACAGTGGAGTTTTCGGATTATTGTTGACACTAATTAAATAGTCATCTCCACATGATAAACTTGCATAGGGAAGTAAATACATTAGTAACCGGTAAGCATTAGTTAATAACAGCAAAAATGTAAAATGTATGCTTTCACTTATTGTATGATTGCATATTGATGATTTGACATAAACAATGAAAGACATTAAAATATAAACAAATGAGATTTCAAATGATTATAGTATTAAATAAATACCTGTGATTCCAGTCCCAGTCCATCCAAAATATTAGCCTCCAATAGCTCTTCGTGAGTTTACATTGGACATGTGGACATGGGCATGTGTTTGGGCTACCTCTTAATAAGTGCGTGAGCTGACGTAGAGACAACTGGGTACATAGAGCACGAGTGGATACCACGGGAAAATTTCGCCTCTGAGCACCTGCAGTGTACCCAGGCCAACTGCCCAAGGCAAAGGAAACGTCATGCCTCTTTTAGCAATTTGGACCCACACTTTAAAACATACTCGTTCCTCTCCTGTTTAGTTATTTATTTATTTTTCACCCAAACTGTCAGAGTCACAGCGAGGGTCCGTCAGATTTCCATAATGATAAATAGTGACATCTTTCAGCTGTTGTTGCACACTATATCCAAGGCTTCACACCTCACATTAAAGTATCTATTCAGAAATCACGTTTTAGTTACAGTTAATCGCACGATTTGACTCTGGCCTATTCATTGTCACAGAATAAAAGATGACCTGTCTACAAGATATATCATCATATACTACTCTATTGAAGTTATATTATAAAAATAGAATTATATAATATACCAAAGCATGCATGTTTGCCTAAATGATTTCATTTTGAATCATTTTGATATTTTAAACCTTGAGCAAACAAACAAACAATAGTTTTTTGGGGGGTCCAGGAATTGTTTTATATAGGCCTATTGGGACATTGAAAGATTCAAACACATGAGCGTGGGATATTAGACAAATTTATTGAGTCATCATAGTATAAATATAGACGATTTCTCGTGTTTCGTTTGTATAAAAATATGTTTTGTTTGACATAAAATCCGTATTAAGTTAGAAAAATATATTACAGCACAATTAAAACAATTAAATACAACATCACAAAATGATTGCCAGTGGCCTTATCTTCAATTCAGACTAAAAAGCTGAAACACGGATAGTCACAATAATATATTACAAATAAACAAAAAAAAAAATGGATATATCCATACAATTCAGTTGTACACAATGTGTATACAGGATAATAACGGCACTGCCTTAGGAAATAAAGTTAAAGGGGGGTTCATTCTCAATGTTGTTTATGGACGATTTCAAGTGCAACTTTCGTGGGTCCTCTGGTGTCCAGACTTTCGCTGTTCTAATGATGTTCTGATCTTTTAACTGCTTCTCATCAGTCCATGAAAGAGAGTGTCCGGCGAGAGGAGGCAACCCGTAGTCTGGGTCATTTGGAGACGGGGATCCTAGGGGAAAAAAAGAGATAAGAGTTGTTAAAATAACGATGCTAACAACAACAACAACAACAACAACAACAGTAATAATAACAATAAAGTCGAAATAATCAAATGATCATAATGATATACATACTTGTTCCCCTGTGGCAAATGATGACTTTTTTAGGTTGGTTTAAAGTATCACTGTGTGGGTTCCGGATTGGCATGTCCGACTGCACAAGTTCTGCAAGGAAGTTTATGTAGCCGATAGCCAGGCGCAAAGTGTCGACTTTCGAAAGTCTCTTCTCGTATGGCAGGGTAGGGATGTGAGATCGTAGTCCCTCGAAAGCATCGTTAATGGACTGCATCCTCCGTCGCTCCCGGACGTTAGCAGCTTGACGCAACTGTTGCATCTCCGCTTCGGATCTCATGCGCCTCCGCCTCTTCAGTAAGAGACCGTCTCTGTGAGGGGACAGCTCCGAGGTGCTGTCAGCGCATCCGTACGAGAACGTCGAAGAAGACGAGGAAAAAGAGAAGTTGCCAACGTCACAATAGTCTCCGTCCTGCGCTATCCGACTGTCCTTATAATATTCTTGGATTTGACTGGTGAGGAAATCGACGTCGTCGTCCAAAAAGTCGTCTGTGTCCAAGTGGTCTCTCGAGGAGTGGTCCGTGAAGAAGTCATCGTCGTCGAAATAAGGGGAGGAGAAGGAGTCTAAGCCTGTGAATGGATCCAACACAGTGTCCATTTTTTTGTGCTGTCTTGGTGTTGCCCAGTAACAACAATCGCCGACTTTTAGAGCTTTCCTCTTGATGCTCAAGAGTTGGTTCGGTTTGAAAGGCGGCACGCGAGGACTCTTATAACTACATCCATAGTCGCGTGCCATTGACCGTAAGCGCCAACCAATCAGCGCCAAGCATCCCCAGCGCCCGCAGCTGAGGCAGCTCACCTTAGGCTTAGGATAAGGCATGTTAACAGGCCACCCCCCCAGTACACGCCCCCTGAGCCCAAAACACCGAGACAGGACATGCTCCTAAATTGTCAACAAAGCGACTGCCTATATTGACAACTGTATCAGAAATCACCTCTCCGTCAGTGTCCCAGTCAAACCTTAATAAATGACCAGAATGAAGTAAAACATTTTTCTTGTATTTTTGTTTTTTAAATCATTTTATATTGTTTTTCAGTCGACTTAAATGACAGAAATGCGTGATTTTGCAGCACACTCATTTTTATGATACAAAATAATAAAGGATTATATAGCCTAACTGCAATGCAAGAATATTTTATTAATTAATTATATCATTTGTCGTCATGTGAATTTTCTACCAATTTTAGAGTTATTGTGCGGTATTTGGTAGTCTCGGTTCCTCGGATCTT
The DNA here is from genome assembly GCA_039654105.1 of Coreius guichenoti. Classification (NCBI taxonomy): domain Eukaryota; kingdom Metazoa; phylum Chordata; class Actinopteri; order Cypriniformes; family Gobionidae; genus Coreius; species Coreius guichenoti. Next base: position 38,819,144 of record CM077175.1, on the reverse strand, counting down.
AAACACACAGACAAATTTCAGTTAAAGGACATTCTTTATTATTGACACTTAAATGTCTTGTATGCCCGCTTCTTCCATGAACAGTGACTGCATAAAGTGCACGCAGTTATCACATGTAATTAAGGGGTCATGGAGGTAGGTAGGCCTACTGTTGACCCTGTCACCTTGAGGCTCCTCTTAAAGCAGGTAACCATTCAAGCGCTCACCATTCGCGTGCGCGAAGCCTCTTCCATCGGCCTCTTAATTATCAAGACATGCAGTTATGTTAAAGCCCCATTGGTTGTCCACGACGTCCATACAATACAGCACAAACATTTGTGTATGAGTGATGTCAGTGAAAGGAGCTGTCATTTAAGAGGCAGAAAGGGTAAAGAATAGGTCTCTCATCAATCACGGGTTGTAGGATGCCTGGCCGCACGTTTGTGTCAAAGCAGTGGACACTCGCCTGTTCAAGAAACAATCACAAGAATAAGGCGAGAGCTCCAGTGGTAAAGCGGAGGCGTTTTCAGCTTTCAATAGGCTACCAACAACCTATAGTCACCCTAAGCGCATCTTTAACAATAGCCTACGTGTTCTTGAACAGACGGAAAAATATTGAATGGCAAAACAAACATAAAAACGACTCTCACTGATTGAATGATGATTGTACATCAAGTGGAGCGCACATTTGCAGAATTATAAATTAAATCACGGTCTCTCTCTCTCTCCTCTCTCTCTCCTCTCTCTCTCCTCTCTCTCTCCTCTCTCTCTCTCTCTCTCTCTCTCTCTCTCTCTCTCTCTCTCAAAAAAAAAAAAAAAAAAAAAAGTTAGTTACCAACACTGAAAATTCATTGAAAGATGTTGGTGTTATTTATACAGGTAGTTTCACAAACCAAAAAGCAGTTTTCAGTGAAGAACTTTGCATATTGTGTCCATAAACATTAATAAATGTTATATAAATATTATTATTTAATAAAATGATTTAACGTAAAAACCTTAACGTAAAATAATGTATTGGTATAAATCCTGCTTTAAAATTATAATGTTAATGTTACTGTATATTAAATATCTGTAAAACGTTTAAAATAGCATTATTGACTTGACTATTGACTATAAATTTCCAACTAAAGTGCAAGTTCAATTAGTAGGGACCTCCACGCTTTTGACCGACAAATTCCCATAGATTTTTAGAAGAAGGAAAAAAAGGAGTTGTCCTATAAATAAAGTGGGTGGTTGTATGTTTTCTTTTAACACGAGACATCATTAAGTCCTTGAATAACAAACAAGACTAAATATACCAGCGGAGAAGCGACAAGCAGCGGGTATGGTTTTATTATGTAGAGGGCTGGTACTGGCATTAAGAGCAGTGTGCCTCACAGTGGTCGCCAGTGAGGAGGTTTGTAAGACACCTCACAACAAATTATGCTGGTACCTGAGATGCTAACTGGTTGGAGCCCATAAACAACCCTTATTCTCTGCTATTCAAATAAAGATGGAGGGGGTCACTTTGTTAGTTAAAGGGAAAAAGGGTCTGGTGAGTGTATGGTTGTTGCACCCCGCTGCAAGCTGCAACGCGAGGGACAATCCGTGGGAATCACACCACTTGCGCGCTCTGCACTCAATGAGACCCACTGCCGGCAGTGAATGAACAGAGCAGCCGTACAGCTTGTATTTAGAATATTAAAAAAGGTTGATAAATGTCTGTCTTTTTTTGGAAGAGGACTGTTATTCATTTCTTGCTTGAAAGTTTAAAAATGGACGAGGTGCAAACACATCAGAACGTATTTCTCCCAGAATATTTAGTTCAATTTCAATATATGAGTAATGATTTTATTTTTCATCGGATTATGCAACATAAGAAAAGTCACTGAACGACTATTTACTCAAGAGCACAGAGTTCACGTTCAAGTGCATATAAACTCTCCACGGTTTGGAATGGTGCACCTGTGGAGCGACACAAGTGGCACCTGAACGCGCACCGGTTGTTCAGCAAAGCGAGTCATTCAGCCATTAAGCGCAGACAGGAGCGTGACCGTCACCTTTGCGCTATCAATTAAGCAATGTCACATATCTCAACGACCGCGGCTGCAGACCTTGGGCTGGCATGGGAATAGCAACACATGGATTTTTGAACAGATATTACAACGATGAGCGTTATAAATGAGACGTCTTACTTCTTAGGTCATGGTGCATTAGCCTATAATTCATGAGGCGAGTAGCAAGAACCGACGCGTTAAAATTTCAAAACTATGGATAATAATTATAATAATATTTATTATTATTTATTAATCATAGTTGTTTTAGAAACATTTTTGGATTAGCGAGAGGAAAAAGTTTCAATTTATTTCAGTGGAAATCGCTGCTAATCCGTTTAATCTCTTTTGTCAAACAGGATTAGAGAAAGGATTAGATATAAAGACAGATTAAATGAATCAATCAATGACAATAATTGGACTACTTAACAAGGTAATATGGTCTTGATAGGTGTACCAAGCCTCTTGAACGTTTTAGAGGACGTGATTTTTGACTTGGCTTCCCCGGAAGACACTTCGTGGGCCATTGAAAAAAAAAAATCTATTTTCAGCAACAAATAGCCAACAATTGTTGAAACAAAAGCCACACAATGTGATTGGCACTGGTCCTCGCGTGTTGGTAATGTAAAACGATAAAAGGCACCACACTTTGTCGACGCGCCTGTCAAGTGGCTTTCATTGTTTCTACACTTTACATTTATTGACCTGGTATTCAAAAAGGTTGACTGGTAGACAACTATTGACTACAGGAGCCTTGCGTTTTCACGGCCTCTTTGAAGGGTCATAGATGTTAGGAGCGCAAGCTGCAGAACACTGGGGATCCCTGGGAATCCGGCCACATGCGCCAGAGCAACAGGAGCAGCAACAGCGCACTGAGCGCTCGTCCTCCAGCTTGCCAGACAAATTAGAACGGTAGTCGTGGGGTGTGGAGAGATTCCTGCATTCACAGCGATGAACAAATAAAGCGCTCTTTCTTAAGTGTCACATCACACGGGGATACCCTTCACATTTATTTAAGACAGGCAATGGTTTAATTCAAATATCACTAGAAACTCAGCATCTCCACTGAATGAAAGATACTTCATCGAATATGTAGTTAGTTAACTTCGATTAAACCTATTAAATGACGACTCATATTTTATCCTAGATTAACAGCATCAATTTCATGTTTCTGGAACGGGGGAATGTAGTTCGAAGCGTAATCATAATCCTCTCAAAAGCGTAAACAGCACCTATAAAAGCGTTATAGCCTAGTTATTATTACGTTTATCCTCGCGGAGATTAAGAAGATTGATTCACTACATCCTAGACTAATTGATTTTTCCTGCGTTAATCTGAAAATATGTCTGCCCTTAGGCTGTTTCAGATTAGTGAGGTGTTTGAGTAGCGTCTAGCAAATAAACCTTATAGGGAAAGGGGAGCGCGGGGGTGCAGGGTCGTCCTCTTCAGGCGCCCTATGGCCCAGTGCACTGGTCCTATTTCTCTTCATCATTCATTCTGCAAATAATGTAACAAATAATCTTACAATTTAGTCGACAAATTTAAAATTTCAAAGTTGATTAACAGTAAATCATTCTGTAAAAAAAGAGCCTATTTATTTCAGGATAGCAGACATTTTAAAATAGATAATCCGAGCAGATTAAGTCTTCAACAATGCTACACGCATGATGGCAAGTAAAATAGTTTCACAAACCAGAAAGCAACTGTTCATTATTAAGCAGAGCGTATTAATGCATGTTTCGGGAGCTGTCAGTTCCAAAGGTGCTGAACTGGTCCAAATTCCGCAATATCTCGAGCAGTTCGTCTACCATAGACTACACAAAAGAGTGCGAAAATACTGAGCCAAATATGAAATGCATGACTTTTTTTTTTTTTTTACGTTGCAAGTTATGAAACATTAGAACTACGCATTTATAGGCTATCATTAATCAGTTTATTCCCTGTAAAATTTGGTCCAGGCTATATCATGATTGCCGAGTTTCGGCTAAAAAACAATTTTAGATTGGCCAGATTTTACATTGGGCAAGTGCACTTGGCTACCGCGACCCAACACAACACCAAAACTGTTAAATTGTAGAAAAGTGAACAAAAACGCCTTATAACGTTAGTTGAATTATGCGCAAAATAAAGCAAATTTCATTGGGCGCACGGCCTTTGACATCATCGAGATTCCCATTCAATTTTTAAAGTTGATAGGCCTAAGCCTATTTATTACGCCGTCCAAACTATGCACGATTTTAGCAATGTTTTTTTTTTAGTCCTCAAATTAATCTTCAAATTCCTGTGGTATTAATACATTAATACCATAGTCCAAAACTATACGGTTTTTTTTACCATTTCAATTTGGGAAAACGTGTCCTTTTACTCGGTTTCCCAACAGCGCACTTAACATGAACGAGCATTATTAAAGTCGCTGTCAGTTCAACAAATGTTGCCTTAGAATCATGGAATTTAATTATAACTTTTTTTTGGTCTAACGTTAAGAACCCGTTATCCGTGCGTCTAATCATGCCAATAACTAGGATATGATGCTCGGGGTGTTCAGTTGTCAGAAATATTGGATCCCTACATTTATACTTTTCTAATTCATAACAAATAAAAGCACTCTTGATGACAAGTCAAGTCACACTGTTTTCTTGCAGGTGACTGCATGAGTCTGGCACTATTGGATCACTCCAGAGCACAAGATATTCAGGTAGACACTACTTAATACTTTTGGGAATCAGTCAGCAATTCTAAGATGGTTCGTACAATCGTTTTTACTTTAGACAAACGGGGTCGATTATGTTCAACTATAAATAAAAGGGCCCCACTTTATATTAAGTGGCCTTATGTACTTACATCAAAAAATAAGTACAATGTACTTATTGTGTTCATATTGTAATGCAAAACACTTTTGCTGATATTGAGGTGGGATACGGGTAAGGTTAGAGACAGGTGTGGTGGTGTGGGTAAGTTTAAGGGTAGGGTTAGGTGTAAGGGTCAACAGTGTAATTATGAATGTAACTACAAAAATGAATTACATGCAGGTATTTTTTAAAATGTAAGTACAATGTAAAAACATGTATGTACACAATAAGTGCATTGTATCAAATGATTAATTAAAATGTTAGTACATAGTAGTTAATGCCACCTCATATAAAGTGGGTCCGAATGTGCTTTTATGTGCGGGATGGTGCAAGGTGCATAAGAGCAACAAGTGCTTTGTTGCTGGATCCTCAGTGACGCCTAGTGTTGGAAGAGAGCATTTTCGCACTGGTTGTTTCCTTAAATTACGTTATTTGACTAGGCCTACTATACATTTAAAAAATATCGAAATAAACACAAATGCCAGGACGGGACATTACGATGAGGGAAAACTAAATGCACGGTCATCTAATTGCTAGGGTCCCTTTGTATTTAGCGTATGGGAAACCATTCACATGATCCCATACAGAATTCATATAAGCTACCCTATCATTCTTGTTTGTTGCACGTAAGATTTGAGGAACAAGTATGAGGAATAATATTGGCTTTACAAGCACCACTAATAATGGTTTACAAACAGGATTCCCCTTCCACCAGGCAGTCCAGCTAACACCTAATTAGCAAAATTGCTGACCTAGCCTTTCCTACCTGTAAAGATATCCCAACAGTTCTCTTAAAATCCTCCACCTCGTGAATATGATGCATGAGTTATTTTTCTTTACAGCGTCTCCTTTCGTTCGATCTCGGTAATTGCCCCTAAACAACATTAGTCACGCAAAAAATAAAACAGTAGTACATAAACACTGAAGTTATATTATTTTAATACCGCAAAAGCCAAATGAATAATATACGGTGTATTTTTTTTTTTTTTAATTCATTAATTCATTCATTGCAAACCCCCAGGCAGCCAATTCATAATAGGTCCCCATCATGATAATGTTGCAAAAAATAATGTGAATTAATATTTGTATGTAGGCCTATATTGCTTGTCTACATTTTGTAATACATGTCAAGACAAAGTTTCAAGAATTTATTCTTTGTTCATCGTATGTATGCACATATAATAATGTTTATACATACAGTACAACATATTCACAATATGAGGGTGGCATGACAGATCACTAAACAGAATCCAAACCGTATAAAATAAATCCTAAATAGATAAGACAAATAAATAAGTACATAAATAAATAAACAAACAAGTATAAATCAGATATATATCTATAGGACTCAAATTGTGTCTGCATGCTTACAGGAACATCCTCATCATTGTTTTCTTGTACAAACAATATAGACTCAAATAAGAACAAGGGGCTTTGATACTGTACATGAGATCATGAGGCTACTTGACTTCAACCAACAGAAAAATTCAAAGATTGTGTTAACCAATAAAATTAGGAAGCACTTTTATAGACTCGCACACACACACACGCACACAGGCTCTCACACACACCTATTTACCATAGAGATACATACATTCTTTAAAACACAAACGGATTCACACCTGTGTGCATTTAACACGCAAACACGCTCACAAATACACGCGTAAAACATCACCGCTGGGAGACCCTGAATTTGCTGCACTCGCTTCATCTCTGTCTTTTCCTGAGAGTTTAACGCTAGCTTAGCTCACCTGACACGGCCGATCAGGCAGTCGCACGGTCCTCTCAGAGCCACAACCCTTTTGAGCACAAAGCTTACTAAAAAAAAAAAAAAACTTCCCCCTGTACACAGTATTAAAACACACATTAAATTAAGTCACTGGAATTGCTACTGGAAAGACATAATCTTGTGAACAATGATGAAAAGCTTGCATTTTATTAGAACTCTCCTTCTAGTGTCATTTTTTTTGCAGTCGTCTCATTGAAGTACCTCTACTTGTCTACATAAAAATCCACAGAAGGCCCCAAATCTAGGTTAGAAAAATGATTAGTAGGTTTATTTGTATTTTATACACTAAAGAATATAATAATGTGCCTAAATGTCCCAAGTAATGTATGACTAAAGAGGTTTTAAAATAAGTTCAAGAGTGGCCAAGTGTTCACAATAGTAAGCATCAGAATGACAAGAAACAGAAATGGCTACAGAATAGTGAAGGCATCTTTTCATTAGCAATGAATCAGTTAAAATAATGTAGTAACATTAGAATTTTATACGAGTATTGCTTTTAGCTTAAAATACCCTGTTATGTGGTAATCCTTTTCCAATTGTACTACAAAAAAAGAAAAAGAAAGGGCAGGGATGGAAGTGAAAAAAATGGCAAAACGTTCTGCTCTTCTGAGAAAAACAGAAATGCTAAAAGACAACAGGATACAGTATTTCTAGATGGACTGAGAGAGACAGAGAGAGGGTTTACCTACTTTACACGGCTAGGAACATAATTCACTATGATCACATCTCTCCAGATCATCAGATTAAGACAGTGTGTGAAAGAGAGAGACAGATGGGAAAGACTGCGGAGAAGTAAAACATTAAACCTGCTATAAAATTCCTTCAACCCTCAAGGGAAAAGGTACAGACAGATTATATTACAAACCCCCAGCCCATTCCACTCAGAGTGAATACGCTTATGTTTATTATTTGTCATAAGTCTGTGTAGAACTGTTAAATGATAAAGTATATATGTGTGTATATGCCCACGTTTATCTACATGGAGAGCAAAGGTCAGCCTATGGCTCTGAGAGAGGTCGCTATGCATGTGGAACCATGTCTGTGTGTATATGTGATTACAAACAAACTGTATGTAACCACACACGCATAAAAAAACAAAAATATTATAGTATATAAAGTGGCTGAGCTCCAAATGTGTGTATGAATGATCTCATTCAGGGTAGACATATGTAATTTGACGTGAATGAAAGCGAGGCTCTAAAGGAACAGTTAAGCTATTGATGATGATATGTGAGGTGTAAAGAAATGCTGCTGTAATATAAAAAAATTATCAATAGTTATAATCAGTAGTATATAATTAAACACTGCAAAACAAAATCCTTTAGAAATCCTTGAAACAAGTTACATTTTGAGAAGCAACACTGTATAAGACATAAAAGACTTTCAGAGAATGCGTCTCTAATACTAGTGTATTTCGTATGACTCCATTGCCAGTGCTGTTAGACTAAAAAGTTTGGGGTCAGTAAGACTTTCTTTTTCTGAAATAAATTAATACTTTTATTCAGAAAGGATACATTACATTAATCAAAAGTAAATATATTTATAATGTTACAATAGATTTCTATTTTAAATAAATGCTGATAAATATGAACTTTCTATTCATCAACGAATCCTGGGAAAAATGTATTACTGTTCCCACAAAATAATTCGAAATTTCATCAAAGAATCCTGAAGAAAAAAAAAAACTTTTCCACAACAATATTAAGCAGCACAACTGTTGTCAACACTGATAATAAGAAATGTTTCTTGAGCATTAAATCAGCATATTAGAATGATTTCTGAAGGGTCATGTGACACTGAAGACTGGAGTAATGATGCTGAAAATTCAGATTTACCATCACAGGGATAAATTACATTTTAAAACATAGAATAAAATAGAAAACAGTTATTTTAAATTGCAATTATATTTCACAATATTACTGGTTTTACTGTATATTTATTAAATAAATTAAGCCTGGGTGAGCATAACAGACTTCTTTCAAAAACATAAAAAAAATCTTACTGACCCCAAACCCCAAAGATACAATCTACGAAAACAAGTATTAATATTTTATGCAGTGTTGCTTGTCAAAGAAAAAAAAAAAAATTAAACTTGGTTTAAGTAAAATTTTTACTGGAAACAAGTAAAAAAAATAAGGTCCCTCCAGTGAATCTCAAACATTTCCACCACTGCATGTTCAGGATGTTTAATTGGTTGTACCTTTTTTTTTTGGTTGTCTTTACAAAAAGTTTCCAGGGGACAAAAAACAACAGGAAAAAATGGGGTGTGAAAATTAGATTAACCATACAACCTACAGCCTCGTTTTCATTTGCGTAAAATTAAATAAGCCGTTCATAAGTCCTGACTAAAGTAAATAAGTCCTGACATAAGTCTTGGGGTCATAGAAATATGATGTACATCTATGTTGTATGTCATTTTTTAAATAATGAAAGGTCAGATTACTACTACTGTGCTATCATGGTGCTGGTGTATGTCTCTCCTAATATACAGTGGTCTTAGCATTAGGCAAATATAGATCTGTGTGACATGTTGTGCTCATGGCAGAATTCATGTGTGAGTGCGTTTTCGTGTTTGGCAGTTTCATAGTCTGGTCTGGGCCTCGGGTATATAGATCTCGATGCTGTCTGCGCTCTCTGTGGCCGAGTTCTGCCGCACCGAAGCAGCTCGCTTGGCCGCCATCAAGCGCTTGCGCGCCTCTTGACGCTGCTTCTCGGTGCTCTCCAGCGAGCGGTCTCTGGCCAGGGGAGGGTGGCCTTTCGGGGGTTTCTTTGGCACTGGGGGAGGCAGCCGTCTCTCCTGAACAGGGATGACAAACAGTCAGTTAGCCGCCGCGGCGGGCGGAGAAAGACGAGCGGAGACAGCAATATGGCACACCTGCACACAGACAGTGCTAAGGCCAGCCGCGGCTCCGCGGCCGACTGCGTGCGGTAAGAGAACAGCCCGGCGGGGGTGAGAGGTTGGGGGCCGCTGCCCCCATGGTGCGTGCCAGATGGAATGACTTCTGAAAACAGCTCACTGTCAAACAAACAAACAAACAAACAAAACAAACATGAAGAGGATGTCAGGAAATTAAGAGTGAGTGAGAGAAACATTCACAGTCACATTAGACCAACAGACCGACATGAGGCACAGGGAGGCAAGAGCAACACTTTAGGAGGCAAATTAATTTTCATTTCACAATAATATTGTGGATTTTGCAGGTTTGTTATTGCCAGTGCCCACCCCTGAATGCATAATATCACACTACAGACGCAACAGATCATGCACATGAATGAAAAAATGCAATGTTGCCCTTCGATCAGGCATCTGGCACGTCTGCATTCATATTCTTCATATGTCAACGACTCTGCACTGATTCTGCAAGTTTGTTGTACCTTTCTCTCGGGGGGGTCGAGGGGTCTCCAGTTGTTGGCTTTGAGCTGGTGAAGCTCATCGAACTTTAGGCTGATATTCTCAATGGAAAGTTGAAGCATGTCCCAAAACCCTGCAAGATCTTGAGCCACTGGCCGCGGGTGAGCATTTGGGTTCTGTTGAGCCAAGAGGTGTTACAGAAGTGAAAGAGGAAACATCATATATTGCTTTTAGTTTTCTTTGCAGCTGGAGTGCTCATCCTGGTATTGTGCTTGTGCAAAGGCATCCACAGTTCCATTCCTTTCCAAAGAGCCACAGCTGATCAAAAACTACTGTTCAAAATTTTGGGGTTGGTAAGATTTAAAAAAAAATTTTTTTTTTTAAACAAGTCTTTAATGTTCACCAAGAATCAAAAATACATTAATTGTAATATTGAGAAATATTATTACAAATTAAAATAACTGTTTTCTATTTAAATATATTTTAAAATGTAATTTATTCCTCTGAATTTTAAGTAGCCATTAGCGTCACGTGAGCCTTCAGAAATCTTTCTAAACTGTTGAAAACAGTTGTGCTGCTTAATATTTTTGTGTAAACCATCATACATTTTATTCAGGATTCTTTGATGAACAGAAAGGTCAAAAGAACATTTATTTGAAATAGAAATATTTTGTAATATTATAAATATCTTTACAGTCACTTACGATCAATTTAATGCATCCTTGCTAAATAAAGGACCCCAAACTTTTGAAAGGTATTGTAAGTTGCGTTTGTCAAATAAATGTTTATTATTATCATCATTACTATTAGTACTCACCAGATTTTCCTCACACAGCTCCCTGAACTGCTGAAACTTCTGGGACATAAGCAGCTGTGCACTTCCCACTGCACTGCGGATCTTCCCCAGGACTGAACGGCACACACACACACACACACACACACACAAACGAACAGGTGAGCATCAAATTATTTTATTATTATGCTATTATTAGCATAATAATAATAACCCTGGAGAACCAGAAACAAGGAATTCTGCTCATTCTGAGACTTGACAGGCTTGAAAGAAAAGAGCTATTATGATTAGCATAATTAGGAGAGACTAAAGTGTCGGGTGTGTTGTCACTGTCAGCATTTCTTAAAACAATGCCTGAGATTTCAGGCGAACAGTGCGAGTACCAGAATTATCCAGCAGGGGGCAGATGACGTCAATGCAGAAGGGCTGATCTCAATAAACAGTTGTTGCACTTTTGCATGTAGTGTTTCAAAAGTCATTGGCATTATTATTATTAGTGCAAACATGCCTACTGAGCACTGAAACAATGCACATAGCACAAAAAACTAACCAGAATAATGTTTAAAATGATATTTTACTTTCTTTAAAGATGGTTGACCTACTAGAATATATTTATATGAGACTCCATTATGGGTAAAATCAGTCACTCACTGTCATCAGGTAGCTTGTTTTCCTTCTCATCGTGCTCCATCTGCCTGCACCAGCCCTCCATGCGCTCTGTCTCCGCTTGCAGCAGCTTGAGGAACCAGCGGCCATCACGCTGGCACACCGAGCGGCCCACGACTTCCAGGGGATCTTCTGTTACGCTATCAATCCAGGGGTCAGGTGGAGGCAGGATGGAGGGATCAAACCCAACGTCCTCATAGTCGTCTGAGGTGCAGGCGTGGTAGTGATTCCCTGAGCCCTGGATGCTGACGGTGGAGGTGGCGGCATCACGTGAGTACTGCCGTGACAAGCAGCCCGAAGAGGGGAAATCTGTGACAGGAGAGTCAGCTGGTGTGTAGTCCGGAGTGTCCAGATCAGCCTGCACTGCTGCCGTCACGCTGTTAGAGCGAGTGAACCGCCGGTGACTGAAGCACAGAGCAAAGAAAGAAAAAGAATTCAATTCATACCAGTACATACAGTAACTACACACTCTTCTATGATGAAAATGGATTTAATTTCTGTTTTAATATTCATTTTGGTAATTGTTTGGGGGGCATAACACTTAAAAAAATGTCAGGGTGAAACAACTGTCCCAATATCATAATGAGGATAAAAGCCTTATCTTCATCTCGAAAATCTTGAAAATAAAACCTTAAGTAATTTGGCATCATCTTTTACTATATTGTTTTTATTAGCACAAATTTTGTAGAAAAACTACACTGTTTATTAAGATTTGAAAACCTGTCTGCAAAATCAAACTCATGTGGTGCAACCAACATGCAGAACAAAACAGGAAATAATGTGAAATGACCCCTGCAGACCCTCATGACTATATGCCAAGGTTAATGTCTCTCAGATGTAAAATGTCACTTGGTGTGACTCCCCAAAAACATAATGATATTTAATAAATAATCATTCATGATATTTGTATTTGTTAAAAAAAGACAAGATACTTTTTAGCTTGAAAAATATATATATTTTTAAAATAATAATGAAATGATCAAAATAATAATGAATGGCATTAAGGTTTGAAACCAACATGAATATAAAGAACATGCTTCTTGAAACTTGACGTGTTTTCCTTTCCTTTTAAAGGATTTTTTTTTTTAATTTCTTCGTCATGGCCCTTATACACTCACCTAAAGGATTATTAGGAACACCTGTTCAATTTCTCATTAATGCAATTATCTAATCAACCAATCACATGGCAGTTGCTTCAATGCATTTAGGGGTGTGGTCCTGGTCAAGACAATCTCCTGAACTCCAAACTGAATGTCAGAATGGGAAAGAAAGGTGATTTAAGCAATTTTGAGCGTGGCATGGTTGTTGGTGCCAGACGGGCCGGTCTGAGTATTTCACAATCTGCTCAGTTACTGGGATTTTCACGCACAACCATTTCTAGAGTTTACAAAGAATGGTGTGAAAAGGGAAAAACATCCAGTATGCGGCAGTCCTGTGGGCGAAAATTCCTTGTTGATGCTAGAGGTCAGAGGAGAATGGGCCGACTGATTCAAGCTGATAGAAGAGCAACTTTGACTGAAATAACCACTCGTTACAACCGAGGTATGCAGCAAAGCATTTGTGAAGCCACAACACGCACAACCTTGAGGCGGATGGGCTACAACAGCAGAAGACCCCACCGGGTACCACTCATCTCCACTACAAATAGGAAAAAGAGGCTAAAATTTGCACGAGCTCACCAAAATTGGACAGTTGAAGACTGGAAAAATGTTGCCTGGTCTGATGAGTCTCGATTTCTGTTGAGACATTCAGATGGTAGAGTCAGAATTTGGCGTAAACAGAATGAGAACATGGATCCATCATGCCTTGTTACCACTGTGCAGGCTGGTGGTGGTGGTGTAATGGTGTGGGGGATGTTTTCTTGGCACACTTTAGGCCCCTTAGTGCCAATTGGGCATCGTTTAAATGCCACGGCCTACCTGAGCATTGTTTCTGACCATGTCCATCCCTTTATGACCACCATGTACCCATCCTCTGATGGCTACTTCCAGCAGGATAATGCACCATGTCACAAAGCTCGAATCATTTCAAATTGGTTTCTTGAACATGACAATGAGCTCACTGTACTAAAATGGCCCCCACAGTCACCAGATCTCAACCCAATAGAGCATCTTTGGGATGTGGTGGAACGGGAGCTTCGTGCCCTGGATGTGCATCCCACAAATCTCCATCAACTGCAAGATGCTATCCTATCAATATGGGCCAACATTTCTAAAGAATGCTTTCAGCACCTTGTTGAATCAATGCCACGTAGAATTAAGGCAGTTCTGAAGGCGAAAGGGGGTCAAACACAGTATTAGTATGGTGTTCCTAATAATCCTTTAGGTGAGTGTATGTCATTGACTCATCAGCAATAGTCAAAGGCTGTCTCAAAACATAACATGCCTACTGCCTACATGAGCTACTGTCTACGTAGATACCATTTGTACCACATTAGTAACTGGTTTGAGATGTTCTTTGCAGGCGCAAACATCATTAACAGCTATTTATTTGGCAGACAAATAGCACCACTCAAGTCATTTGCAAAAGAGACTGTTTTAAAGCACACAGCTAGTCATAATTTAATAAAATGATGTAGCAAACATGAAAATTGGATAAAATAATGCATCTTTTAAAGCTGGTTTCCTGTCAACACTTTTCAGTAATGACATAATAAACATTTACACTCTCCTTTAGCTTTGTTTCACCATGTTAATGAAATTGTTTTGCTGAGCTTGTCACAATGAATTGAGGGCCTGCCTTATTGAAAGAAACATGTAGTGGTACTTCAAATTTAGGCAAAAATTTGGTGTTTTAGGATGCAGCATAAACTGTAAAATCTAGCATAAAATCTATAGTGCCTAAAAATACTGTCTAGCTAGGCAGTTTTGAGAAGAGCCATGGTGTGCCAGGTTTAGCGCTCAGGGATAATCCTGTCCCTGCTCAATACCTTTAATAAAGTGAAAGTGTCTCCCTAATACAGAGTTTCTTAATCCTTCATTTTAATGCACTCTCTCACCATATGCAGTGTGCAGTATAACAGCTGAAGGGGATAAACAATACTTTTTAGAAATCAGAATGCAACAATATTCACTTCAAACTACTACACTAATCTTTAGATTGAATCAATTTGATAAAATACACATGAATCAGACATATTTTAGAAACAGTCTGGGAGGAAATGGAGCACTAGAGCAGTGGTTTTCAAACCCTGCGTCGCGACCCTTGGGTGTTGCCAGGATGATTTAAGGAAAATGGAGTTACATTAAAAATAAAAAAATAACAAAATTTGTTTTCATAAAATCATAGTCTATATGCCTATATAAAAGGAATAAATACGCAAAATATATATGACTTAAAAAGAAAGAAAAAACTGTGACAGTGTGCTGCTGAGTTTGGTTCATTTTTGTGAGGCGCGGCGCTCCTCAAACAAGTTCACGGAAAGGAAAGACGACAGAAAGCGCATCTTGTTATCTTTATTTTACAATAGCACAGTGTAAGTAAACACACTGCAATTTTCAACAATGTCCTACTCTTATTATCAGTAATGACCAAAATGACAGAGTATTTTATGTTTCCTCTGTTCGATCGCGTCGGCGCCTCATGAGCACATACTCCAGCATTGCAAACTTATATCGCAGCCTGTTCATTATCAACATAAAATAGTCAACCTAACATATAAAAAGTTACACAGCTCAGTTTAAATAATCAGTAGTACAATTCGTGCCATTCAGCGTGAGCACCGCCGCTGTGGTGTTTCCAAGCACATTTTTGCGCATGTGAAGAGGATGATTTTTTCCATCAATATTGGGACGCGAGTGAAGTACAAAGCCTATAATAAATAATGGTTTAGCATCCAAATACATCGCGAATATGGAAACATTTGGATTCGAATGAGAGAGTTAGGCTACGTGAGCCTAACGCGGGTTACTTTCAGTTTCTCATTAAATGATTGCGTTTTGGCTTGTTTATAGTTAGCCTACTTATATTTTTTAATTCTTGATCTGTTCTGAATACCGTTAAATTTAAAGGATTTGTTGTGGAATGAGGGGAACTAAAATAGCCTATAGCTGTGTTTGTAGTGTTTATAATGTTTGTAGTAGGCTACATTATAACATTTCGCTTTATTTACGGGTATTATTTCTGAATGCAATCAAATGCGACTTATACGTGACTTACGTGTTTTTTTCCTCTCTCAAAAACACACATACATATATAAATATATATAACGATTAATTGTTAATAACCAGTTAATTAGCGTCCCAGCTAGATCAAATTAGTGCAGAATCAACTTTGTGTTGCGAACGCGTCAAGGATCAAAAGTGGTTGTGTGGAAAAGTGCTGAGCTGAATTTTTGTGCCATCTAGCGGTTTAATGGAGAATACAGTCAAATGGCCCATCGTATACAAGTATTCTTATGCTTGGCTTGACTTGTTTGAATGTAAATGGTTGTAGGCCTATATATGGGTCGCGACAATAATAAAAAAAAGAAAGGGTCGCTCTTAAAAAAAAGTTTGAAAACCACTGCACTAGAGGACACAAAGAGCAGGTGATTATACATAAAGGTGAGTGGAATACTTTTGATGCAGCCTAAATCAACTTAATTACCCATAATGTCAATGGTTTAACCCAACATTAAAGACTGAAGTGATTTGGAAAGTGATGTTTATGATGGTATACATGAATTAAGAATTTGTTCTCTCATTTTAGTAAATCGAGGCCACCTTTTACTAATTCACTTACTCGTTTTAGTTAAATCATGGCCACAAATGAACTTGCTTATTTGTGTATAATGTATAGTGTAAATGCAGATATGGGACACTTTTAAAAGATGTTTTCTGGTCGTCAAAAAAATCGGATGTAGCCTACAGGGCATTAAGACCTGCAGTGTAAATGCGGCCATAGACTTACCCATGCTCTTCTTCAACCTGAATCCCCACTGACTGGAACTTGGACGGGTCCTCTAGTTCCTGGTCCTCAGGCCCATCCACCTGTTTAAACGCATTACATAGTAAACCAGCCACCTCCACACTCATTTGAAGAATCATCTACTAAATGCTGTTCTAATAGCCATAAGGACTGATGAAACTATGAAAACAATGATGAAAACAATGCTGAATATTTTCTCACTCACCTGGATGCCAATAGAAAGGCACCTGCTCTTCCTGAGCACATCTCTGCGGACGTCTTCCAGGGCTGGTATGGGAATGGGAACAGGAACAGGCATGGGCAGTGGAGAGGACGGGGTAGTGCTGATGGTGATGGTGCTGTTGCTGACGTGCTGACTGACAGGGCCGTGGATCTGAGCGTTGGCCGCCTCGATGGCTGCCGTCAGCGCTTTCATGCTATCAATGCTCTCGGTGGAATTGCTCAGGCCGGAGTGGAGGACGGGCTCACCCCGCGTACCGGGGCCGTCCATGTAAGCGTCCTGTGCAGACTCAGTGCTGCTCTGGGCCGTGATGGAGATGAAGGGCTTGGTGGAGGTGCGGGGAGGTACCGGAGGAGGAGTCTTCTTGTAGGTGGTGATACATGACGATACTGTAGACAGAAAATTACACATTCATTTTGCAGATGCTTTATAACTTAGAAAAACTGATGCAATACAGACTTGTAGGATGTAAATGGTTATGGAGTTAAGGATTGAAACAGCTATGAGGCACTTTGAAGCCCTTGCAGGGAAAAAAACAGGGTTGAGTCAGGATACATAATACCAGTTTTTAATGTTTTTGAAAGACGTCTCTTATGCTCACCAAGGCTGCATTTATGTGATCATAAATACATTAAAAACAGTAATATTGTGAAATATTATTAAAATTACTGATTTCTATTTCAATATATTTTAAAGTATCATTTTTTCCTGTGATGCAAAGCTGAATTTTCAGCATCATTACTCCAGTTTACAGTGTCACATGATCCTTCAAAAATCATTCTAATATGCTGATTTGGTGTTCATTTCTTATTATTAATGTTGAAAACAGTTGTGGTGCTTAATATGAAAAAAAAAGAGCATTTTTGAAATATAATGTTTTATTATATGTAATAATGTTAATTCTTTACTGTCACTTTTTATCAATTTAATGCATTGTTGCTGATTAAAAGAATGTATTTCTTTAAAAAATAAAAATCTGACCCCATACTTATGAACTGTAATGTAAGTGTGTGCATGAGTAATTCAAAGTAGCTACAGCAAGATAATCTTATATCTAAACCAGAGAATTATGATTGCTGATGTGACGAAAGCAAATCATCTGAATGTAAAACCAGTGTCGTGAACCTCCATGTAAACATCTTACATATTATGAATGCATATCTTGCAGTAACTTGCCATTACTTGAATGAAAAGTCGATGCCGCCCACTGTTATGCTGGCGGTTTTTAAGTTTTCTGCAACACACACAGCTAAGCACATTAAAGAGGCCAGGAATGTTTTGCTGGAGTCATGGGGAATAAGAGATAAGACTCAGAACAGACCACACTTCCAGTATGACTCTGTGAGCTAATCTTTTGCCTTTGACACAACCTTGAATCTGGCAGTAAGAAGTCCTTTCACAAACCACGGTTCTGCATAGGATTTGTCTCGTAAACCATTTCATGTCAAGCTCAGCTGCCACATAGATACGGTCTGCAATCCAGCAACAGATGGGGCCCAAGACGGAACGGCAAATTCTGGATGTTTCCAATGTATAGCAGTGTGAGCTCTGGGATAGACCCCTGTCATGTGGTCTTTACTGGTAGACCTGCAATATTCTGACTTACAGTCTCACAGATAAAAACCAAGAGAGTAAAAACAGTAATATAAAATATAAAAATACAATTTAAAATCATACGTTTATATATTATTAACATATTGGTGTAAAATATGCACGTTTATGATCTTTTCACAATATTATATGACCAGCAGGGGCCATCACGGTGAAATACTCATTGCATTCAATTTTAATTTTAATCCTTAAAAAGCTTCTGACAGAGAGTATGATTAAATATTCACTTATTAACATACTTATGGATGAATCCTGTTATATCAGTGTGCCATCTGTTGACATTGAAAGTGTAATGTTGAAGTGCTACTGCTTGACACGGTGCTGGTGCAGCATTGACTCATTTCCTCCAGCACTTCACTTCAAAGAGAGAAACACCCCTCACAACCCAGGCTAAACATGAAGTCCTAAACGATGGCTGCATAAAGCTGCAGATAGAGGTGTGTGTTGAGATAAACAGTGAGAGTATGGCAAGCCGTTTTGACTTTTATTCATTCACAGAATATGAATTCTTGATATCAGCAATTCAATTTTCACTAGTTAAAATGCTAATTCTTGATATCAACAATTCATTTGCCACTAGTGACAATGTTAATTTCTGATATCATGAATGTGATTGTTACTAGTAAGAAAGCCATTTTAGATATCTGAAATTATATTGATATCAACAATTCAATTCTTGATATCAGAAATGCTAATTGTTGATATCAACATTTCAATTTGAATGGCAGCCTATGGTGACATTTCACTAGTGAAAATATAATTACTAATATCAAGAATTAGAGTTTTTACTAGTTGAAATTCAATCGTTGATATCAAGAATTAACATTTTAACTAGTGAAAATTGAATTGTTGATATCAAGAATTCATATCCTGTGAATGAATAAAAGTAAAAATGGCTTGCCATAGTGAGAGAGTCTTTGTGAGCAAGGCATATATTTTCCTTATTTTGTTCCCAAACCAACCACAAGAGGGCAAGCTAGAGTGAGACAGAGACCAGCTGTTAATGTCCTGTCTGATTTCACTTCCTCTTTCTCTTACTCTTTGGTTTTTCTCTCCCCATATATTCAGTGACTTTTCTTTTCTCAAAAAGCATGGCGTTGATTTGTCATATTTTGCCATTGTATTAACCACCAGTTTGTTTTGAGAGTGACTGTTTTACTGTTTTTATGTCCTAAATATAAAACGTAAAATTATGTAAAAAAATATATATTAATAATAATTTATTATGAATTATAAAAGTATAATAATAATAATAGTACATTTAAATTAAATTTAAGCACCTCTGGCTTAATTAAAAATCCATTTTATTTATGTTGTTTTTGTTTGGAGTCAATGTAACCATAGCCAAAAAAAAAAAAAAAACCTGTAGAAAATGTGATAAGAATCTTAACATGTTCGTTCATTCGTTCATTCATTCATTTTTATTTATAAAGCACTTTACAACTACCCAAGCAGACCAAAGTGCTGTACAATCAACATACAAATACATAAAATACTATAAAAGCAGATAACCCAAAAGGGTATCAACTAAAACGCATGCGCACACACACACTAAAGGCTAAAACATCATGCATGTATTTATTTATTCATGTTTTGTATCTGACCCCAAACATAAATCAAATTTTTCATGTTATTATTTCTAATTAATTCTCATGAAAGAGAAAGGAATAAAGGATTAAAGTAATGTGATGACACTTAATCTCAATGTTAAATATTTTTCAAGCTATTAAATGGCCTGAAATGGGATCTTAGAGATGAGAGACACGAGGGTTAAAAAACAGCCAAGATACAATATAAAAACATCATTATCTTTTGTATAAGTTATTCATGTTTATGATACCAGTCATGCTGAATAACACAGGCTATGAAACCAGCCCTTAACACTCATTTATATGCATTCAAACAAGTTCCCATGGAAGCTAATTTTTTGCCACATTAAAAAAAAAAAAACATTTAACACACACAAAGTCATAATTATGAGACAAAAAGTCAAAATATGACAAAACAATTTTGAAAATCTCATATTAAATTAATGTCAATATTTTTTTGTCATAATTATGACTTCGACAAGAATTGACAAGAGATTTTTCATCTTATAAATATGTCTGATTATGTCCTTTATTTACCAAAGATGATTAGATTTACCAAAGCATGATTTTTTTTTTCTTATGTGGCAGAAATGGACTTTCTCTTGACTTTTCTCTTGAATTACCTTTTAAATCTAAAGATAAAACGGTGTTGTTCACAGGAACAGCCTATCACATTTTCTCTGCCAAGGAGCCCATTCTTGTTTTCTTTAACAACCAGTTACACAAAGAGAAAGTCACGGCATGTGTTCGAATAGTAGAATTCACCTCCCCAAACAACAGAGTATCAAAGAGTGCATGTACACACAATTGCTTCAACCGACTTAATCTCAGTCTCTCACGCCTTCACTTATTTACGTACATCCGCTCTACTTCCATCCAGACAGAGGTTCACACACAACTCTGCAGCCAAAACAAATGGTTCGTTTCAGCTCAAGAAGTCTAGCTAGTAAGTTCAGGACAGACTTCTGCTCTCGAGCTGCAGTGTGTGTTGCTGAGATAACAGCCTGCAGATCAGATGCTGCTCCAGCTCTAGAGATTTCTGTCATAGAGGCATCCTCTCCTCTAATTTCACCCCCTCCCTCTCTAATCAACTCTCTTTTCATGGTCCACCTGGGTTTGTAGTGATACAGGGGATCAGTAAAGCTGCATTGTTGTAAACCGTGATTGTTTTTGTATAATTACCAGCGAGACTGCTGCTGATTGTGTCATTATCTTTGGCGTTTGTTATTATACCAAAACAGATGTTCACAGGAGTGTTTGACAATTACTATCAAAAGCATCCTAATAGACGACACAGCAATAACTGGGAAAGACAGACTGTTAATACACCGTAAGAATGGTCATAGGGTAAGGTGACCAGATTTATGAAATGGAAACCGGGGACATTTCCTTTTTTTCCCTTTTTTCTGAAATCTCATTTGTTATTATCTATTAATTAAAATACGGGAAAATACATTTTTGAATGTTTTTTTTTTTTCCTTGTAGGTTCCCTATATTATTATTAACATTAATAATTATTATGATTTATTTTGATTATTAGGATTTTTGGCCTGGTTTTAATACAATTCACCGCACCAGCAAAAAACAAACCAAAAAACCACAATGAAAACTAGTTAATAGTAACCATTGCAGCAAGTAGTTCAAAACAATATTATAACAGAATTATGACTTTACAAAAACACATTACATAAATAAAACAACATAAATATGATATTATAAATAAAACTATTTAACAAATATTTTAACATTTTATAATTGTATTTAATATTTTAATTTTCACAGGTTTATACTGTATAAATTGCTACTTTTTTACTTCAAATGTTTTGTTACGTTTGTGCTTGAAAATGACTCTTACTATCCTTAATTGGGCTTATTTTGCATGTTAAGCTTATTTTAAGTAGAAAGTATGTGTATTCTGCAAATGTATTTATTGCAAGTGTAATTGTTTAGGTTGTTTTATAAGATGTGTGGAAATTACTTCGGGGACGTTTAAAATAGTTTAAAATAATCCCGCTGAGGCCCTGTTATAAAGCACATACAAACATTATTGCTTTAATTTAATATGAATAGTTAGTATGTTACTACCTTTGAAAGCGATAACAATGTTTCTTTTGATATTTGATGATAATGACGCTCTGCTCTCGGTTACGTAGCTCGCAGCGGCATCTGTTGGTGAAAATAATCACGAGCTGTAAAACGGGGACATTTCCGGGGACAGCTCCAGTCGGGGACAGAACACCAAAAACTGGGACTGTCCCCGGAAAACAGGAACATCTGGTCACCTTATCATAGGGTTCATCACATAAGGTAATTAGTGGACAGAATAGCATTTAGCATGAAACAGGGGTTCTGAAACTTGCTGGAGGTTACAGTAGCAGTCTGGATGATGATTCTAATTGGTCACCTATAATACCTGGAGAAAGCAGAAAACATCTCAAAAGCAGAAAAAGGAACCATCAGAAGTATGCAAACTGTTTAATGCTATCTTCGCTCATAAGCACAGCATTATTTTGAGCCAATCACTTGAGTCATAAATGTCATGTGACTCTGAAGCCACAAGAACATGACATCATAACTCAGCCCCAAGCCCCTCGCTAGTGACTATCCTGCTAGTGCTAGAGCTGTGACGTAAAAGCAAAAGATGGGGAGAAATGTCTACTTGTAAACGTCTACTGTTTTTTTTGCCATCAACCTTTAAACAGATCTTATGAAACATGCAGTATGGTTAAAATTTTGGGGTAGGTTAGATTTTTTTATGTTTTTGAAAGAAGTCTTTCCAAGGATGCATCTACATGGTTACAAATCAGGGGCGGTTCTAGACCGTTTTCAGGGGGGCTTTAGCTCCCCTGTCTGTCCCCTGTCCCCTCAGCCCCCCTAAAACTATAATCACCTATCTGAAAGATCAGGCCAGTATTGCTTCATAATTTTAATGTGTTTTTAAGTCTTAGTGATTTTAAGCCATTCAAGCGCAAGATGCAGTGTTTTGTTGTCCGCGTTCAGCTCCGTTGTGCACAGTTGAGTGCGCGAGCCTTTCGAAGTAGTGTTTGGCACTTGCGCACTATTATCTAGAGGATTTTGTTTTCTCACTGCGTTTAACTAAACTCCTGCTCCTGTGTATATTTACAGTAATAACGTTTTCACAAACACTGTAAAGTACAGTTTAATTTAATTTCGGTCTTTGTTCTCTTGTATTTATTTGTGCTATTGCTTGTAATTAGTTTATTTGTTATTATTTTATTATTGTCTTTAATGTTTGAACTTTATATTAGTTAGGCTAGTATTAGTTTTTGCTGTGATCTGACCAGGCCAGAAAAAAAATCCTTAGTGTTGAGCCCTGAGTCCATATTTTAGTATTTTTTTAGCTAGTTAACAGTAATACTTGTTAATAATAATGATATGATGACAATTTTCTGTTAGTCAAACAGTAGCCTAAACGTGTACCGATTTGAACTGTAGCCTACTGCAGAAAGACTCCATATCATTATATAATTTATTACGTTTTTGTATTGACTTGGTAGCAATTTAAGTACTGGTAGGGTAATTTTGACTTACTATATAGTAATAAAGTGGTGCCAATGGTCTCTTGCTACACATTCTCACTGAGAGCTAAGCCCCCCTGAAGAGATCCTAGAACCACCCCTGTTTCAAATTATTATGCAGGTCTACTTAGGTAAATGGAAACCCTACTTAAAGAGGTTGTTCCACATTATTAAGCAAGTCACAGTTCTCATGCAATATGGAAAGAAAGATCTTTCTGAAGATGAAAAGCATGAAATGGTGCAACGTTACGCAAAAGCCATGAAAACAACTAATATTGTGTGAAAACTGAATAGAGATTATTAAACTATCAAAAGATTTGTGGTTAATTTACAGCACAAGAGAACTCGGTCAGATAAAGGCTTATTAAGGAAAGTTTCTGTCAAAAAAATTAATTGTATAAAAAGGACAGCTATAAAAAAGCCACCTTTGAACAGCAGTCTCTGGAGTCTCAAGAACCTCTCCATGCAGGCTGGCACTTGCGCGTAAAGTTGCATTTCAGCCACCTCTAACCAAAGCTCACAAAGAGAAAAGTTTACAGTGGGTTTACAGTCAACCTCTTTAAGTAGGGTTTCCATTTACCTAAGTAGACCTGACAAACTATTTAACAAACCTGTCTGAGACTGATATCTAAAAAGATAGGGAGAAATAAAACAAACAAACTAAAATCTGAATGTTTATTGTACGGAAATCCTACTGATATGTCACTTGCATAATAATTTGGAACAGTGTATATTTAATATTTTTGTGGAAAGCGAGATGCATTGTTTTTAGGATTCTTTGATGAATAGAAGTTTTAAATGAACAGCATTTATTTGAAATAGAAATCATTTGTTATAAATGCCATTATTGTCACTTTTGATCAATTTAATGCATCCCATCTGAATAAAAAAGTAACAATTTTGGTAGTGTAATATTTGCACAGATGTTGCTGGAAAAATACATGTTGAATAGTCATCAATAAATGCTTTTCAGCAGCATAATGGTGTAGTTACGGCATTTTCCAGCAGGGGCTAATGGGCCAATGCTAGTCAGCCAATCCTTTGACCCCTTGATTTTAACATATCACTTCGTATTTTTAATTCGATAGTTTCTCTGTCATTTTCAGGTTTAAATGATTGCCCATATCACTGCAGTATCACATAGACAGCAATGTCAGGTACATCTTAATTTTTCCTTGGTAGCGATGAACCAACCAGAGGCATTTGCAATTAAATAAATGATCAGTAAAAATAAGAAAAAATAATGTATAAAATAACATTTATAGAGATTGCAGGGACATACAGTATGTCAGATACCAATCCAACCTGAGCCATCAAGTGCCCCCTTGAGGAAGACAGTCCATCGTCCTATATTTCCCTTACTAATTCCTCCATTCCTCATCTATACTAATGGAAAGTGTCAGCTAAATGACTAAAATGTAAATGTAAAGGGAAGAGATGGGGTGAGCTGGCACTCCTGCTGATGCGCAGTGTAAACACACCCACACATACAGGCACTGCTCAAGTCACTGTGTCTCCTCTGGCCTGCCAGCCTGAGCGCTTACAGAGGGCTGTGTATTACAGACATCATATAGAGCCTGACAGGAAAACCTTCAAAATGTGAGATGCAATCAACTCTGGATTTACTGAAACTGTTCCAAAAGAAGAGGAACAGATGTTTCTGATAAAACTCTTTATGTGATGGTGTTGGAATGCACACAAATATCTGATAATTAACAGTAATAAAACCCCAATGATAGCAACAGCTTATTATTTTAACATATTTGAACAGTTTTACTTAATTACTGCTATCAGTTGGATGTGTAATGCTTTTAGCTTCCCGAAAGAGTATATGATGACATACTTGCTTACTAAATATGAGCGATACCTCAACATTATGCTAGCAGATTTCAGCCTCAGTAGGATTACTGTTAGTTACTCTCATTAAAATATCACACATAGTTCCCTCTTATGTGCAGATTTGTTTGTGTAAACTAGTGCATATCACTGTGTGCGAAAGTGTTTAAACCTTGACCTCCAGTCACTGACAGCATTTGTAATGTTTCTGCCGCTCTCTGACCCTGAGCTCAGAGGACAAGGTGAACGATACAGTCGCAGAAATATAAATTCAAGCCCACCGACCAGTCTGTCCTACAATGACAGGACGCTCTCTGCACCTTCATGTTCTTAAACACCCTGACAGGGTTGTTTCAGATGACAAACTGACAGAATTAACCCACCTCCATTTCCTCAGGTGAATGCTCTTTCAGCCATACAGAAACATCATAATGAATTATACTCTACATCCATAATCGTAAGTATCCGCATGCATATTGAGTGCCCTTAACACCCCCTAATGTCAGATCTTTTTCAAGGACAGAGTCATACATGCTTGGCTAATCAGCATAATCCTGACTGATTTTTAAGACCACAAAAAGAAGCAATCCGGCCTGGACAGGAATCTCAGGGTTTCATTCCAATATCTAAAGCTGCCAAAGTGTTTAATGCGGTCTAATTCTTCCCAGATGAGACCTGCGAGGAAAAAGAGAGAGCTCAAGAGGGAAAAGAGAGCGCTTGCTGCCGTTTTGCCCCATGAGAGGTAATTAACACAAGCTGTCTGGCTTAAAAAGTACACAAGTACGTCCATATGAGAAGAAAGGTCAAGTGCCAGCCAAACTATGGGTCCCAGGGTGAAACTTTGTCCGACAACCACTCACACACTATTCTGGTGGCTTTTTTGCCTTGTGTTTAGCATAGTAAAATGACCTGATACATACAGTAGTTTTTATGTAATAAGGGTTTTGAAGATGATGCCAGATTATCAAAGTCTGGGGGTAAAAGGTTGAACACAATGCATAAATCTTTTCAGTGAGTTGACTTCTACTGCACAAAGCCAATGTACACTGCTGGCAATCCTATGATAAACACTGTGTGCAGACTAAACTACAGGCTAAAAGCTGCAGAATATACAGCACATACAATGGATAATGTAGATGTATGTTAGGCATGTCAAAATTTGGTCAAAGATATTCATGGCCTTAAAAGTCTTGGCATATAGTTCATATAGTCTTTCTTTGAAGCATTTTATTGTCCATTTTTCATATAATACACATCCTGACACATCCTGTGTCAGTGTACATGAAAAGAAACTCTTTTTTTCTCCCATAATATGATGTCATTTTGAGTGTAACACGACATTCTATGACAGAAAATATATGCAGAAAATGACTCCAATGAAAGTAAAAGTCTTAGAGTATCTGATTGTAACAGTACTTAAGTATTTTCCTCGTACTGAATGTAGGCACTAGTCTTCAACACCTAAAAGACATGCCAGTGAAAAACAAGAAACAGTTGATTTGTCAGGAGGGCAATCCCATGTTTATTTTCTAAAATCGAAATAAAACTGAACACCTCAATATTACCACAATAAATCAAGGCTGACGCAACAGACACACTCAAGTCTCAGTTAAGCTCAAGTGCTCAAAAAGGGCACAAGTAAACCAATATCCTTCAAAAAAGGCCTCCTCAATATAACGGATAAATCAAATAATATCAAGTAAAATTAAATAGTCTAAGCCTACTTGCACTGGACGTGCAGCCATGTTTTCATATCTCATATATAAAGCACCTGCGATTCAGCAACTACCTGCTAATGCACTTATTTGCATAAAGTAGCCTTGTTTGGGTGAGTAAGGGCAAAGATATACAAGGGCATAAGTAAGGGCATAGATATAGAAATATGGCACACTCATATTACTAATGAATGGGAGAAAGTGCAACGCGCAATATGGCGGAAAAAGCCCTGCCTTCTAAATAAAAAAGCCAATCGCTGATTGATAAAGTCATTGCGTTACTGCAGCTGCCGTTAGAAACTCCGGTTGCTATAGAAACAGTCAGTTTTCTGAGACACGTGCTAATGACTGCACATGAGCATTGGATGGTCTAGCCTGAAAAATAAGCTATTGGAGCATAAGAAACAACATTTATAGGCAGGTGTAAGGGATGTAGGCCAGTAAGAGCTGTGGTTGTAAACCTCACTCCTCAGGCCTCAAGAGGCGTGCTAGCGACTGACGCTAGCGGCTGCGGTTTTTAGCGCCCCTTGTTAGCACACCCGCCTCCCATATCGGAGACCTGCTTCAAATCCCACTCAAGCAAGACTTGTTAACAAAGGGGCGTCATGCACTTAGCATTTTACTTAGTATTTTACCTCCATTACCTAGCGTACACTGAGTTCGGTTGATCAGTAAAATTCATTATAACAGAAGGCTAAAAATGTATATTTTGTAAAGATTTTGGACTGATTGCCCCAACCACCCGCACATAAAAAAAATCAATGGTTCTGCACGAATCGCCTAGGCTATGTGACATATTTTAGCTTTAAAAGTGCTTTGCACGTGCCCCCTTGCTTTGAATGGGCATGATGCCTCTGTTTATGGTTTTGATTTGAAATATGTTACTTAATTGTGAGTGTGGCAAGCAGTTTTTGAGATTTTAAGATTCCCCCATTCAGGTAGATAGGACTTGGTCTTTGATGAACAAATAGATACTTAAAAAGATACTTAAGTACAGTAACTAATTACATTTACTCAAATGCTTTCACCACAGAAAAATCTAATAGATTAAGAAGCAAGCTAGAGAACACGGGGGAAAAACACTCCCAACCACTAATATAATATATTATATAATATATTCCATAAGCCATACTTTAAAATAAAATCATAATTTAAATATTATATGGAATATATTATTAAAATTAACATTCATGTTGTATAAACTTGTATAAATTGAAGATAAACACCTTCAATTCAGTTCACATGCATTTGTATAGCACTCTTCACAAAAGAGTTTTACTCAGAATATGTGATTAAAGTTGCTCACTAGACATAATCTGGTAAGCAAGTCTACTGCTAAACAAGAAACCGCATGATTGAGCATGTGTTAAATTAAAATAAACTAGGTGAAGCCTGATCAGACACACTGTCCTGTGTCTGGCACACTGCCCTGGAAATGACCTTCACTGTGAATGTGTGTATGAATATGCATAGGTATTTGTACTCTCAATCCTCACTCAATCACTTTGTCAGCAATAAAATAAAATATCTCCTAAGTAATGACAAAAGAACAAAGGAAAAGAATGGAGAATAATTTCCTCAACCAAGGCAGATAACAAGAAGCTGACAAAGCCATCTAAGCAGCAACTCTCCAGTCTGAAAATGTGGAATAATATGGCAGAGCGTCGTCACAGCTTCCACTGATAAATGCTTGCTTCCCAATGCTGCACTTGTGAAAGTGTTTAAGAGTGAGTGTGTGTGTGTGTGTGTGTGTGTGTGTGTGTGTATATATATATATATATATGAGTCAGGCATCAACTAAGAGTGACTGTGACAGGCCTTCTTCTCCAGCAGCAGTAGTATCCCATCCATATCTCAGCCTCGAGCTCAGCCCGCACCAGTATTACATACACGTCATGTACAATCACACTTCACCCCTCACACATACACACACACACACACACACACATCCCCCCACACACTTTGCTGGATTCCATGCTCAACACTACCAGAGAAATGGGAGTTCAGGAATAACAGGCATACTGTATCATCAGTAATGCTTCCTCTGATTTTTGTTCTTGTTGAGAAAAATTGGGCATGCAGAAACCCTTTGGCACCTGAACAGAAACACACCAACTACCTGAATACTGCAGTGTCCACTG
This sequence comes from Coreius guichenoti, assembly GCA_039654105.1. Taxonomy (NCBI): domain Eukaryota; kingdom Metazoa; phylum Chordata; class Actinopteri; order Cypriniformes; family Gobionidae; genus Coreius; species Coreius guichenoti. The sequence goes on along the minus strand of CM077175.1, from coordinate 38,790,124 downwards.
TGTCTTTACAAAGAAATTCCATTAAACAAAATGCCTAATTCAGAACACTTTACTTCTTAATTTTCTTAGCTATGTAATATGGTACAAATTAACTATTTATCGCATTTTGGCAAAAAACATGAATGTAAAATATAGGCTAAAATAATATAATCAGGTTAACAGTATCAGAATAATAATTATAAACATATAAACAGGGTAATTTTAAGCTTGTTTTGTCGAGATTATGCCAACACCACAACAAAATTCATGACAAAGGCCTGTTTAAACTTGGTATTACGATGCGATTTCATAGATCCAATCATAAGTGGACAGGTGTAAACGAGACCTAAGCCATTTTGAGCTTGTCCACTTTCGACCAGTTCCCGTGGTAGCATTCAACTGGACTGCTTTCATTGTGTAGATACTCATGTGGTCGACTGCATTTGAACAGCCACAAAAGACTGCCTAGTTGCCGCCCAACTGATCTGACGGAAAGCGCACCAAAACAATTGATTCAAACTTCACTACGTTGTACCAAGACACATGGAATACGATTGAAATCATGTACTATCTGTATCCTTTTACATTCATTTCCTTTTCCGCTCGCTCGTAAGCAGCGTAACATGGCTTAAATTAGGGGTGCAACGGGGCTGTGAGACAAATGTATCTTTGTTTTCTATTTTTTACTTAAAGTACACTTTAAAGGCACAATATGTAATTTTCGCTGCTAGAGGTCGCTTATTCAAAACAAAGGCATAGCTTGATGACGCCATGAATGAGAGTGGACAGGATTCATGGGAGTTGTCACCTTCAGCTCTTCACCTCCATAGCCGATGGAAAGGAATCCTACAAACTCGGGCAGAAATCACGTTCAAGGATGAGCTAATGTATTAAACTTTTATTAAGGTTACGGTGGTATGGATCAGGGTGGACTGAGGCCGCTGGAGCGAATGCTAATGAGAGAGACCTGCGATACACAGTGGTCTTGAGGACAGCTGAGCTTCTACTCTTTTTCGTTGCGTATGTGGGGGTAACACAGTGCTGTTTTACATGGTTAAAACAATCATACTAAATACATTTCAGTGTGTTGAAAGGTATGTTATAATGTTACTCTGTGCGTTCGCTCGGTGGCTGGTATGAGAGACTTGTTGCACTTTGCAGTGATCTAGATTGATAAAAGATTGCTAAATGACATGCAATTAATTTTAAAATATACTGTATGATGGAGAAAGCTCTCTCTGATTATGCTTCGTTAGCCACTTGACAAAATTGTCTCTGAGGCATGGTAAATCAAGAAAACAAGCGAATCAAACAATAAGACTAACCGTGTTAAGACAATGATTAGTTTTCTGTTGATAAATGTATCCAAACAGTTGACCTGTCTAATAAAAAACATAATATATTAAAGTGTCTGGTGATTCCATAGTTTCTACAAAAGTAAAACTGGAAATCAAGGGAACTGCGGATATGATGTCATTGACAGGTGACGCACACACACGATCCGTGAACAGTCAGTAATAAAATAAGAACATGTAAAATGTGAAATGTAGTCACAAATAGGAGAAAAATGTTTTAGGAAAGATTTTAGGAAACTAAGTTGTAATTGTGAAATGTAAAGTCAGTAAATAATTTATTCTTAAATTAATAAATAAATATTAATAAATAACTTTTACAAACACTTGTTTGGTGCTGCTATGAACTGAACAGGTCCAGTATTCAGTCCTTATTTTGTGAAATACCCAAGACTGCATATTTCCACAGCCAAGCTTTCCTCTTAGCTTCAGTTCCACACTAAAATCACTAAATCAATGGACATGCGAATGGACTACAGATGAAACACTGCTCAAACATTTAGCGCTGATTTAAGACATATCCAGCTATTTTCCATTTCAAGTATGAATTTCTTTTTATGTCTACACTGGACCTGCAAGGCTGCACACTAGGGAACATTGATCATCCGTCCCAGCGATGGCAGCTGTGGTATTTCCCTGGCATACACGGACTGAGGACAGCTCTAAATAGCCTCCATCCTTTGACTATGAGTCTAAATGATAGCTGATGCCGAACCAGGAACACAGTTTAGAGACAGTGGGAGGATTTTGCAGTTGCAACCTGAGGGACGTCACAGCTAAAGCGTCATTGGAGTGCTCTGTGCAGTCAGCCTTACAAAACGACACAACGTTGTGCAAACAAACGCTCGGCATTGTAACAGCCCACCTGTCAACATCTAACCCCTGGCTCTTTCTCTAAACTTCCTGCCTTTTACTTCACCACCTCTCTCGCTCAATCTCTGCCTGTTGGGGGTGGGAATCCTCTGCTCATGCTGTACAGCTCAGGCTTGCGTTTAGATTTGTGAATGCTGAAAAGAAGCAAACACTACGTCTAAACACACACATGCTCCAATGTTTTAACCTTACTGATACAAAGCGAAGAGTTTGTATCTAACTGAATCTGTGTCCCGACAGAGGAATTAAAGGCTGACCATTAATACACGAGAGTGTAATGCCTTTGTATTTAAGTAATACTGGGGAATGGATGACATTAATAGAAGAAATTGCCCATCACGTTCATTCATGACTCGTTTAGCGTGTGAGTTTGCTCCTGAGATCAAGACAAATTATGTTTTCAGACTCATTGTCTGCTCCCTGTGGTGAGGATGAAGTATTGCATGGTAATGGTTTGTCAATTAGTTATACTAAAAAACAAATACGGAGCAAAACCAGGCTATTAACAATTTATCAAAAGCTGCATGTTATTATGATAAAAAAAAAAAAAAAACATGAATAACAGCTTCAGTAGAACATTTTGAACAAACAATAAAGTGTAAAATCCTAAACTTCGCTACACTCCACTTCAAAGACTTTGCGCACTACCCCAAAGGCAGTGTTGCAGCGTGTCATAAGGGCCTGCTGCGTACTAGGCAGATGGTGCCGCTCTGTTCGTCTGAACACACAGTGGTGTTCTGAAGGGGATGAAGGGAAGGTAGGTGCCCTCTCAATGTCAACCCTGACAGCTCCCTCAATTAACCATCTCATAATTCGTCTGGCTGGGTCTCCGTGGCGAGGACATCTGGAAGGGCCCACACTGGACGGGGATGACCGGACACAGTGCTGTCTCTACCGTCCAGTGGTACAGGATCATTCACTCAACCTCATGTCATTCCAAACCTGTGTGACTTCCTATTGTGGAACAGAGAAGAATATATTTTTTTAAAAAAGTGTTTTTATTGTTCATTCAATGAAAGTCAGTGGGGTCCAATGTGGTTTTGGAGCCCATTGGCTTTCATTATATGGAAACATTCTCAAAATACCTTTAAAAAAAAGACACTTAGTTTTGGTGAACTCTCCCATTCACTAATAATGTGATGATGCGTTACCATAGTTATTAACATTGTAAATCAATCAAAGTTGTATTGTATTATGGAAGTAAAGTGGATTGCAATAGACAATGACGCAAACAGAGTTGGTGTTGGATACATACCGGCTTCAACCCTAACAAACACCACTCAAATGCACAGCAATTCTCACTCTCAAATCAATGTCAGGCACAGATAGAGGGTCAGGTCATGTCTGTCACATCTCTTGCCAGCGTCACCCAAGCCAAGGCGTCACATCAGGCTCCTGATCCCTTCTGAGCTTTGTCAGTATGCGAAGTTTAAACAAATGGCAGCTATCAATTGCACAGCCCTGCCAAACTACATCTGCCTCCGGCTGGCAGGTGCACCCCATGCAGAGCAACACACTATCTCTAATTATAGACATCACACATCTTTTAGATCTTTAGAGTGACACAAGCGGATTGTTATATCACGCCATAACAATATATACAAAACAAATAAAATTTCTCATTGTTTGCTTACCTTGCTTTAAATTAGGGATGCCAAAAGTACTGGTACTTTGGTACCAAGTAAATAAAAAAAATGTATCAAAAGTTCTATCTTGCAGAGGTATTAATAAAAACATAATCAGTTATGTTTAAATTTAATGTAAACAGGCACGAAAAAAATCCAGAACCGTCGAGGCATGGACTCCACTAGACCCCTGAAAGTGTGCTGTGGTATCTGACACCAAGATGTTAGCAGCAGATCCTTTAAGTCCTGTAAGTTGTGAGGTGGGGCCTCCATGGATCGGACTTGTTTGTTCAGATGCTTTCCCACAGATGCTCGATTGGATTGAGATCTGGGGAATTTGGAGGCCAAGTCAACACCTCAAACTCGTTGTTGTGCTCCTCAAACCATTTCTAAACCATTTTTGCTTTGTGGCCGGCCGCATTATCCTGCTGAAAGAGGCCACAGCCACCAGGGAATACCGTTTCAATGAAAGGGTGTACATGGTCTGCAACAATGCTTAGGTAGGTGGTACGTGTCAAAGTAACATCCACATGGATGGCAGGACCCAAGGTTTCCCAGCAGAACTTTGCCCAAAGCATCACACTGCCTCCGCCGGCTTGCCTTCTTCCCATAGTGCATCCCGGTGCCATGTGTTCCCCAGGTAAACGACGCACACGCACCCGGCCATCCACGTGATGTAAAAGAAAATGTGATTCGTCAGACCAGGCCACCTTCTTACATTGCTCCATTGTCCAGTTCTGATGCTCACGTGCCCACTGTTGGCGCTTTTGGCGGTGGACGGGGGTCAGCATGGGCACCCTGACTGGTCTGCGGCTATACAGCCCCATACGCAACAAACTGCGATGCACTGTGTATTCTGACATCAGATCCAGCATTAATCCAGCATTAACTTCTTGATCAGTTTGAGCCCATGACCCTGTTGCCGGTTCACCACTGTTCCTTCCTTGGACCACTTTTGATAGATACTGACCACTGCAGACCGGGAACACCCCACAAGAGCTCCAGTTTTGGAGGTCGTCTAGCCATCACAATTTGGCTCTTGTCAAACTCGCTCAAATCCTTACGCTTTCCCATTTTTCCTGCTTCTAACACATCAACTTTGAGGACAAAATGTTCATTTGCTGCCTAATATATCCCACCCACTAACAGGTGCCGTGATGAAGAGATAATCAGTGTTATTCACTTCACTTGTGTTATGCCTGATGAGTATATATATATATATATATATATATATAAAAAGCTTAAAAATGAATGGAACTAAAATTAACTACTGTTACTAACAGACCCATCAACAATATGCGTTCTGGCTGCCTGGCTGGATTATACAGAGTGACATGAGATGATGAGATTGGTTAAACAACACTGCCTCCATATTGATCTAAGGGATTCTTAAAATGTCCTTGTAAACAAGGTCTAGTTGCTTTTCAAGAGAGATGGCATGAAAATGAAAGTTTTGAAATAACAGTTTGTCAGTTCTGACAGTATTCCCCTGGTGTTTTGATCCATTGGCAGAAACCAAAGCTGTGACTCAAAGATGCGGTTCAAAGCCCTAAATTTCCACTCAATTAAACCAGCCCACAGGTGACGTGAGCACTAACGTGAGACCCTAAAGGTTATCCCATAAGATTTCAAGAAACTTTTCACATTTCCTTACTTTCCTCCTCCTCAGCCAGCTGTCTTCTCTCCATAGACGCACTGAGGCTGGTGGCCATATGTTGGCTCTCTGACTAGCCCCAGGCATTTGGAGAACACGAGTGGAGAACACAGCACTCAAATCTGCATTACTAGTGCAGAGAGAGAGATTGCAGCACTGTCTAAACAACACCCTATAAAATGAATGCAACTTCCAATGAGGGATTACGACATCAAACAGTTCTTCGCACGTCCTTATTTATTAAAATACAACATGTCAATGTTTGCAGCGTTGTGGATAATCTCATTTAAATGTTTTTACTGACAAATATTACATACTTGGGCTTTTCCAAACAAATTGCCAGTGTGAAAATTACGTCAGAGACCGTAAAACTTAAACCCAGTTCATACTGACAGCGACCTGCAGCGACACCACAACCGGAAGTTACTCATCATTTGCAGTAAGAATTGGTGATTTTCAGCAACTAGTGTCCAGTGAGATCTCAGTGGAGCTTTAGCTTGTTTTGTGAGAAAATGAAGTTGACTTTCAGTGGATGTCAGTCAGACATTAATGCTCATTCTCATTTCACTGTTCTGTACCTGATCTGCTTCATACAGTACATACTGTATATTGATTTGTAATTTTTTTTTCTTATGTTGCAACCTTCTGATAAAATTAAATAAACTAAGCTGAGCTAATTTAAGCTAAGACATTGCTTTATCAAACAAACTAACAAAACCGTTTTTTGCTTAAAATCATTTTAAAATCATCATTACATAAATGGCTCTGTGACTTTTGGCTTAAAATGGTAAAGCATGTCACATATGATTATTTCTATCCACATAATGTACAGCGATTTCATAAAAAAAGTGTGAAAAACCATGCTAGAAATTGTTCGCATTCTGAGTGAGTTGGATTCATGCATTGATAATCGTTCATCTTGTTCATGATATGATGTATTATGCAGTGCTGCTATATCCAAAGGCTTCCCCCTGAAGAAATAAAACTTATTCCTTGTCAAATTAGACTGGCATCTTATTTTTACTGGCAATACATTTGTAATCAGATCTTCAAAAGCTATAGGCAATTACACAGCACACCAATAACATTAGGGCATCCAGCAGCAGAAACGCATGACTGAATGTGCAAATAGGGCTTTACAAATTACATTCAAACTAGGACAATAATATATTAAGAGCAGACAGGCTTCACCAATAGGTTTAGTTGAATATAAATAAAAGCCCTGCATTTTTTGAGAGACTGTGGGCACTTTTTTATGAAGACGTCAACTGTGATGAAATCAAACTGTGTTCGAATGCTGGAGGTGAATTAGTGATCACTGGGGTTTCAGATTAAAGAAAACCCCAGAGCAAAAGCAGACACAGGTCACACTGAGTTCACACATCCTGACTGACATCTGGACCACTGTTGGTCACTTGAAATCTCACAATCAGACTCTTATTTGTAATATATTTTCAAACATTTGCAAATGTGTATAAATAATAAAGATACTTAATTTTCCATTTTTATATGTTGCACATTAACATGATAGCCTACTTTCAGAGTACATGCCATGATTTACTCTTTCTCTATACATCAGATTAAATGATTCAAATTCACTTAATCATTCAGTTCCCCATTACTGCTGTTATTGACTCACGGTGCTAATAAAAAGCAAATCAGACACATCCTGTCAAAGCTTCTGAGGATAAACATGTTGTGACCCACAGAGGAAAAACAACAAATGAATATTGATTTTCCGCTGAAAGCCTCCTTGATACATGAAAGAGAGTTTCATTTACTGATAGAGCGAGCTGCTAATTTAAAGATAGATAGACAGACGGATGGATAAAATGACACGACAGACAGAAGTATAAAGATAGAACAACAGACAGAATAACAGACAGAATGACAGATACACAGAGACACAGACGGATGGACAGAAAGTTGGATGGATAAAATGACAAACAGAATGACAGACAGGCAGAATAACAGACAGAAAGAACAGCAGACAAAGTTACACAGATAGAACGACAGACAAACCAACAAACGAAGGAGAGGACAGACAGACAGAGCAATAGACAGATAAAATAACAGACAAACATATCAATAGACAGACAAGTGACAGACAGATACAGATACACAGACAGAGAGATAGATGGTAGACTGGTAGACAGAACAATAGACAGAATGACTGATAGACAGACAAAGAGAGATAAATAGAATGAAAGACAGAACGACAGATAGAACAAAAGACAGAAAGTACAGGGCTGTGCGATTTTCAAATGTAATTTTCATTTTGATTTTGGTTTCCAACGATTATGAGGTAAAATGATAATTGTGCCACATTCTGTCTAGAGAAACTTCCTTTCTCATTGCCGCAGTTTTGTTCTTCCCTAAGAGCCTAAACTTATTGGTCAAATCCGCTAAATCAGTTATTGTCACAAAAGGCAGTCTACTGTTGCTAAACTGTGGAACATGTTTGATAATAAAAAGAGTTATTAAAAGTATGATAGATAGATAGACAGACAGACGGAGTATGCACTTGCAGGCTGACCTGTGCTGCTCTGGATGGTTCTGACAGTAGTAGTGGTCCTCGGGGGGGAGGCCGGGAGCAAAGGTCCCTCGTCATCCTGCGAGCAGCCCTGGTCGATGGCACGCACGTAACTGTGACTCCTCATGCGGAAGCATCCGGGCATGGGCAGGTCCAGGGCGTCCACGGCCTGCGACTCCATCTCACTGAACACACTCTCACACACTGCCTCAATCTGCCCGTTAACTTCCACCTCACTCACCTGCAGGAAGGCAGAGGAGAAAAAGAGGAGAGATACAGACAGAAAGAAAATTAGAAAAAAACAGTCAGGAGAAACAGACAAGGCAGTGCTCAGAGAAAAGAGCGGGTATCATCTGTAAAATGAACTTTAAGTCCCACTTACCACGGGGTTATATATGGGGTGCAGAATCAAAAGAAGGGGGAAAACAGAGCCAAAAACTACAGAGAAGTCATTAGGAGTAGATGAGAAACACAAGGCAGTGGCAAGAGGAGGAAGAGTCAATTAAAAAAAAGAAACATAGTAAGGCTTGAAGGACAGCTCTACAGGGTAAATGAAGGTGTACGCCACACTAACATGGAGGAAATCCTCAAGTGGGGTTTACTGACAGGGTGGAAGATGGTGAGACAGTACTAGGATCAACATGTTCATTAGTGTTGATCCTAACAGAAACCGAGGGTGGACGAGAGCGGGGGTTAATGAAGATGTGATAAGGTACAATTGTGGAGAGAGGAGGATTGTAGAAAGGGTGGGTGTTTTGGACAAGGCCGACAGCTCAAAACTCTGTCCCAATCACCCATGAGAGCTATATGGGCCACACTCTTATTTACTAACTGTGAAGTTAACAGTCATGTGCCATCTACAAAGTCTTTACAGGAAGGTCTAAAGTGTTTTAATGGTAATATTTAATGGCAAAACATACCTTGTGAATTTAGTTTTTTCCATCTTCTATCAGAGAGCAGTCAACGCTGGCACCAAATGGTAATGATGTCATATTTGCCATTTTGTAACAGGCATGGCAAAACAGTGCTCGGGGACTAAGTGTGCCTAAGATGGATGAGTAACTGCCTGATGAATGCCATCCCACTTCTACGTAACATGGAGCATGTTAGTTGGTTAGAAATACATCTGTGATTGAACACTGTTATGGTGATGGCTCAGATTCATCTCACCGGTGGATGAATTGGATGTCTGTTTCATGGTTTTTAACTGGACATGTTGGACTAATATGGGCTGATTATGACCTTCCTCCCCCTGAACCCCGCTATGACGGTGTGTTTGGGGGTGAGCACAAACCTGGCTGATGGTGCTCATAGCCCTCATGTAGCTCTCGTTGCGTGAGCGGTATTGGGGAGAGGCTAGCAGAGCTTTGGGGTCCAGGGTGTCCAGGCTCCTATTGATGGAAACTTCACTCACCGCCCTCAAGTAGCTGTGACTCCGGATCTGCAGCTTTGGAGAGTGCTCTGTGGAGATCCTGTGGATGCAGGAAAACACAAGACATATTTTTTGTTGAGAGAAAGCATTTTATTAAAATACTGACAGTGTTTTAACCACACTATTCAGTTTATAATATATACTGTATACACGCACACACGCACATAATATAAAATTATATATATATAATAAATATGCATTGTTAAAATATTATACAAAAATAAATTAAAGATTTTTCATCACATTTTTGTTTGTTCTAGTATTTTTATTTAATATTTAAATATTTATGTTATAATGAATAGAGACATTATATTAAAAATATTTGTATTTAATATTTAAATTAAGATTAATATTAACGGAATTTAATATATAGTTAGAACCAATTATTGGACTACATATATGGCATAAAATGTCTATTTTGCAAGAATTGTATTTCTAATTTGTTATACGTGTTATATCAAAAGAAATATTAGATAAATAGATAAACAAATAAATAAATAAATGTGCTGTATTATGAAAACAGCTCAAAATAGCACTTGGATCTGTTAAAGGCACACAATTTAGTTTCTCCATGTAAACACATGATTGAATGATAATAAAGACAATACATTTTTTGCGAAAAACACACTTTAAAGTAACAAAAGAGACAGATAGGGCCTAAGGTAATTTTTCTGTAAAACTGAGACCCACAAATAATTTCATTCAATCAAATGTGTAGCATGTTCTGTAACGCCATGTGTCGAGTACTTAAAGCATTTAGATGGCATGCTCCTAATCAAAGTCAGTTCATCAGGGCGCGTGGGGAAGCCGTGAGCAAATCAAACGCTCATGCAGGATTCCTGCATGTGTCCAGTGCACAGGGGCCTACATTATGGATGTGGCTCTTTAAATAGATAAAGGGATGGTTCATTCAGGTCACTCAGGCATAAAGCAGGTGGGGCGAGTGCAGCACATGGGCAAGAAGAGAAATAGCTAAACTCACTTAAGGCCACCCACGCAGACCAGCACACACATACCAGAGACTCACGCTGACACTTTGCTGACAGGCAGACACCTTGCATCCGCATCAGCAGTATGGGAATTAGTAGAAGCTCCGACATTGGCGTAGTTTTCCCACCCTCCATCTGCATGGCTTCACACATACATAAGTGAACACAACAACTCCTCACAGAGCGGTGCATTCCAAAATGCCCCAGGGCATCTCCCTACACTACTGGAAAACAGAATGTCTAAACTTCACAAGTGCTAAGGGGGGCCGCATCCCCACGGTGAACCTGGCTTTGGGGAACTGGTTATGCATGATGTCATCGTTGCGGAATAAGCTAATAAGTTTCCGCCTCACTGTTGCGGTCGTCTCAACGGATTGGTCGCTGTGCGGTTGTTAATTACGTCAGCCATTCACAATGCAGCGCTGTGCCTCACGTAGTTTCTGCTGCAGTGGCAGCTCCCCGAGGCATCTAAGACTGTCCATTTTTATGCTTCACAAAGATACAGAATTGTATCTGATGACTAATGTACATGTGTGTTCTGAACTATAAAATAACTTACTTAATGTAAAGAACAAGGTCTATAAATATAGACATCAAGCACTCACTTAATATTATTAATCATAAACAAAGTTAAAGGTCAAAGCACTGTCCCCTGGCATATAATCAGGGCATTAGTTGGTTCGAAGGATTGCGACAGTACGCTAAAGCAAACAAACCTCCCTTGCACATGCAGATGTAACATTGGCATTTGAAGCTTTTCTTCGTCAATAAACAGATAAAACCATCAAAATGCGGATTGAGGAAATTCCACAAGATGAAATATTTATGATCGCTCATAATGCTAGAACAGTATTACAAATCTGCAAAATCCTCCAATCCTTGTCTGGGCTTTCCAGTGGGCTTAGGGTGGAATCTCGGAGCACTTTTGTAGAGCTTGAGCAGATATGAGTCTGAATTTGAAGCAAATAAATTACACAGTCTGACATGTAGGATTGACAAGACAGCAGTGCTAATCTCACCAATAAAATTACTGAAGAAAACATTGATGAAAGTGAGACAATGTGCATCATGACAACAAGTATACAACTTTTCATAAAAACATACAGTTGGCAGGAATTGTTATATATATATATATAGTAGTTGTCAAACGTTTACACGTAGAATCAGCAGAATGTCATATCGTTTTATTTTGTTAAAATTAACATTATGCAAGGTGTATGTAAGCTTTTGACCACAATTCTATATATATGCATGTATATACAGTACCGGTCAAAAGTAAGGAAACATTACTATTTTTAATGTTTTTGAAAGGTCTCTTATGCTCATCAAGCCAGCATTTATTTGATTAAAAATCCAGAAAAAAACAGTAATATTGTGAAATATTATTACAATTTAAAATAATGGTTTTCTATTTTAATATACTTTAAAATATAATTTATTTGTGATGCAAAGCTGAATTTTCATCAGTCATTACTCCAATCTTCAGTGTCATATAATCCTTCAGAAATCATTCTTATATGCAGATTTGATAATCAGTTATTATCAATGTTGGAAACAGTTGTGCTGCTTAACATTTTTTTGAACCTGTGATACTTTTTTCAGGATTCATTGATGAATAAAGTTAAAAAGAACAGCATTTATTCAAAATAAAAAACTTTTCTAGCAATATAAATCTTTACTATTACTTTTTATCAATTTAACACATCCTTGCTGAATAAAAGTATTAATTTCTTTCAAAAAAAGAAAGACTTTTTTAAAATGTATTTATTATTTTAAATAATAAGATAAATAATCTTTTTTTGTTACTTTTTATTCATCAAAGAATCCTGAAAAAAGTATCACAGGTTATAAAAAAAAATATCAAGCAGCACAACTGTTTCCAACATTGATAATAAATCATCATATATGCTGAAAATTCAGCTTTGCATCACAGAAAAAAAATATATTTTAAGTATATTAAAATAGAAAACCACTATTTTGAATTGTAATAATATTTCACAATGCAGGTTTGACGAGCATAAGAGACTTCTTTTAAAAACATTAAAAATAGTAATGTTTCCAAACTTTTGACCGGTACTGTATGTCCCAACATAGATGGCAACAGCATATAAATCATTCTAAGTGATTATTTTTGTTTTCTGTAATGGGTAGGTTTAAAGTTTAAAGTCAGGGATAGAACATACATTGTAAACTGTATATTCTATTTTTATAAAAATCATTATGTCTATAGAATGTCCCCATAATTACATAATCCCAATAACAACATTAAAACCCAACATGTGTGTTTAATTTACTTTATTTTATTTAATTTTTTTCTTTAATTTTCCACTCTCTACTAAAATGCAATTTTTTGGTTGACTAAAATGTGATGCCATTTTAGTGAGTTAAAAATGAAAAAAAAAAAAGCACAACATTTTTTTTTATATATATATACAGTGGGGAGAACAAGTATTTGATACACTGCCGATTTTGCAGGTTTGCCCACTTACAAAGCATGTAGAAGTCTGTAATTTTTATCATAGGTACTCTTCAACTGTGAGTGACGGAATCTAAAAAAAATCCAGAAAATCACATTGTATGATTTTTAAATAATTAATTTGCATTTTATTGCATGACATAAGTATTTGATCACCTACCAACCAGTAAGAATTCCGGCTCTCACAGACCTGTTAGTTTTTCTTTAAGAAGCCCTCCTGCTCTCCACTCATTACCTGTATTAACTGCACCTGTTTGAACTCGTTACCTGTATAAAAGACACCTGTCCACACACTCAATCAAACAGACTCCAACCTCTCCACAATGGCCAAGACCAGAGAGCTGTGTAAGGACATCAGGGATAAAATTGTAGACCTGCACAAGGCTGGGATGGGCTACAGGACAATAGGCAAGCAGCTTGGTGAGAAGGCAACAACTGTTGGCGCAATTATTAGAAAATGGAAGAAGTTCAAGATGACGGTCAATCTCCCTCGGGCTGGGGCATCATGCGAGATCTCACCTCGTGGGGCATCAATGATCTTGAGGAAGGTGAGGGATCAGCCCAGAACTACACAGCAGGACCTGGTCAATGACCTGAAGAGAGCTGGGACCACAGTCTCAAAGAAAACCATTAGTAACACATTACGCCGTCATGGATTAAAATCCTGCAGTGCACGCAAGGTCCCCCTGCTTAAGCCAGCGCATGTCCAGGCCCGTCTGAAGTTTGCCAATGACCATCTGGATGATCCAGAGGAGGAATGGGAGAAGGTCATGTGGTCTGATGAGACAAAAATAGAGCTTTTTGGTCTAAACTCCATTCGCCGTGTTTGGAGGAAGAAGAAGGATGAGTACAACCCCAAGAACACCATCCCAATCGTGAAGCATGGAGGTGGAAACATCATTCTTTGGGGATGCTTTTCTGCAATGGGGACAGGACGACTGCACCGTATTGAGGGGAAGATGAATGGGGCCATGTATCACGAGATCTTGGCCAACAACCTCCTTCCCTCAGTAAGAGCATTGAAGATGGGTCGTGGCTGGGTCTTCCAGCATGACAACGACCCGAAACACACAGCCAGGGCAACTAAGGAGTGGCTCCGTAAGAAGCATCTCAAGGTCCTGGAGTGGCCTAGCCAGTCTCCAGACCTGAACCCAATAGAAAATCTTTGGAGGGAGCTGAAAGTCCGTATTGCCCAGCGACAGCCCTGAAACCTGAAGGATCTGGAGAAGGTCTGTATGGAGGAGTGGGACAAAATCCCTGCTGCAGTGTGTGCAAACCTGGTCAAGAACTACAGGAAACGTATGATCTCTGTAATTGCAAACAAAGGTTTCTGTACCAAATATTAAGTTCTGCTTTTCTGATGTATCAAATACTTATGTCATGCAATAAAATGCAAATTAATTACTTAAATCATATAATGTGATTTTCTGGATTTTTGTTTTCTGAAGTAAATTTAGTCACATAATATTGACTAAATGTATTTAGTCAAATGATATTTGTCAAAAGAAACAAACTATGTCACTAAAAACAGTGTAAAAATGATCACTGCACATCAGACTCCAGAAATACAGAAGTAATGAGAATATACACAATAATGAGAACAAACAATTGATTTAATAAACTCAGCCCACCTACAGACCATTTGAGCCAACCTTTTAAGATGTATTACAGCACAAATCTGTTACTATGGCAACCCCACAATGACTTCCCTAAACGTAGACTATCCCCCGCTCACACACGCTGTACTCACATGTGCCGTAATGTGCTGGACTCTTTAAAACCACAATGACGCATTCATATTGCTTATTAGGGCTGCTAAATATATCGGTGAAGATCAGTTAATGGTCAGAATAAGTGATGAGTTTGAGGTCCTGCTGCTTACAAGACCTCAGTGGACAGATATGAGAGGGTGTTTTACAATGTAACAGCTTTTAAGTAAGTCTCTGGGCTAATTACAGTAATTACTTGTACCTTTGCCACTGCAGTGGCATGGCATATTGTGCTTCCTTAATTAAATCCGTACTCGGCCCCTGGCCGGCAGGAATAATGGTGTTGTGTAACCGTGGAGATGCTGACTGATATCTCCGCTGAGGGAAGCATGTCTGTCTGACCATCTAATCTCGTACCCTTCGATGTGTCTGTGGATATCAGCTGCGGTTCTGCCCGTCAAGCTGTGCTAGGTGCCCCAAGTCATACAGCAGGTTGGTAATTAGCGCAGGGCTGTACCCTGGCTGATTAGCCACTCATTACTCAGTAGTAACAGAAAAGCCTGGTGACCTAAATTAACAGGAGTCAGGTGCCTATGGGGAAGCAGGGCATGTAGGTACAACAGCCTAACAAAATCAATCTGAGCTCAGAGCTGGACTAAACCAAAGTAAGAACAGAAAACCGTTCAGAGTGATAGTTAAAGGGCACAAATGCCCACTTTGAAGATAATGCTTAGCCTAAACTTTAAATAAAACCTGATATCTCTAAAATCCAACGTGGCAGTCATTTGATATTATTTAATTTATACAATTTATTCAATTTGAATCGCAGAGATTGTATTTTTTATTTTTAATTTGAAGGTGAATAATGTTCCAACCTAGAAGGCGAAAGCTTTTGTATATCACATTTGTGTTCTTAGCAAAAGCTTTCTTAAAGCAATTTACTGTAAAAAAAAAAAAAAAAAAAGAAAAAGAAAAAAAAGGCAATAAATAAAAAAATTGCATTAAAGCATATTTTGTCCCCTACACTGTAAAAAATAAATCCGTAAAATAACAGAAAAAGTACTGTCAGCTTATAACCCTAACCCTAAAGGGCCGTTCACACCAAGAACAATAACTATAAAGATAACTATAAAGATAACTTTAGCGTCCACACCAGCGGACGATGTCATTCTGTTTATTCTAAGTGCGTGCTTGTCTGCCGCTTTAAATGCTCGAGCTTGTTACAGCAGGATGGATTCTGATTGGCTGTCAATGTTTTTAGCGTTCATCAGCTGGATAAAATCCTTCTGAAAATGATTCCAACGATATAGTTTCTCTATATTGTTATCGTTATAGCTGTGGTGTGAACTCTGCTATTCTTTAATATTGAGAACGATTTTTAGAACTGTATCTTTATCGTTATCTTTATAGTTATCGTCCTTGGTGTGAACGGGCCTTAACCCATACATCCAGTAATTTTACGGACATTTCCGTTAACCCTAAAACACAACGCAATGAAGTTCAAAATTCTAAATAAAGGTAAAACACCTGTAAAAAATAAATACAGAAAATTCCGTCAAATTAATACAGTACATTGTGCCCTATTTTTATGGATTTTTTTTTAGAGTGTAGAAGAGTGAGAAGTTAAAAAACACCATTTGTATGGAACTATTTTAATATGTTATGTTTACTATGGCCAGAGGAGAACCGGCCCCCTGACTGAGCCTGGTTTCTCCAAAGCGTTTTTTTCTCCATTCTGTCACCTGATGGAGTTTGGGTTCCTTGTCAGTGACTTGGCTTGCTTAGTTGGGGACACTTAATATTCAGCAATATTATTGATCTGACTGTACTGAGAACTGAACTGAGCTGGACGATGATAATTTTTTGCAGAACTGCTTTATAGATGAAACAAACTAATTTAATAATTGATGATCTTTATAACAGAACTGAATCAACACTGAACTGACTTCAGCTTAACCCCAGCCGAAATGCATCATCCTTTGAAAGGTTTGAAACAAAAAGGGTTTGTTTCCTTTGAAACAATCTGTATTGTATAAAGTGCTGTATAAATAAAGGTGACTTGACTTAAGAAAAAAATATAATAAATTTTTCATGAGCAACACAGGAAATTGACAAAAGGCTGACAAAATTGACATGTCTTATCATAAATGAGCAGCTGAAATAAATGAGAAACCAAAACAATAGAGATCTAAGTTCCAGACAAATTAATAAAAAAAACCTGTTTCCCTGCACCTCTCCATAGGGAGATGAGTGCAGCACAGCAGATAAAATAGACAGTTAATAAACTCATCACTCTCTATAGCTACATGGTAACAGATCTGCATGTTTGGCAGGTGTTAAAGGGGTTGACTACAGCTCTAGTACGCTTTGAAATGGCCATTGGACAGGCAGAGGATTTGAAGCTGTTAGATGGCCATCTGGATGACTATTACGTGGCTAAAGCACAGTCATTCTTCAAGAGATGCCAAGCTTTGGATCCCAAAGCAGAAGAACATGGTTAGAGCTGTTGCCAACATAAAACACTTTGATGCGTACTTTTATTTAGCTTCACTTGCACTTCAAGTAACACACAATATGAGGAATTGTGGAACTCAATGGAATTATTTAATAAATCAAATGGCAAATCAATAATCAGTTCAAATAATATGAAAACTGCCATTAATACAGTCCAGATGTTATTATTGGAAGTTTGGAAGATTCATTTTACAGAATCAGTTTTTGATCCAAATTGGTTCAAAAAAACAATATCAGGATATCATCAAACTTTCGCTTATTGCTTATTGTTTGTTAATAACCTTTTTGTCCCATTTCCACAACAACTGTTCTGTAAAAATCACTAGGTTCTGGCATCAGCCTTCAGGTGAAACATCCCCCAGCGTGATGTCTTTGGATTCAGCAAGTGATTCACTCAACGAATCAATTCAACTCGTACAAACGTTTTAGTTTAATCAATAGCTCTTAATCAATAAGAGTGAAATTCAGTTCGACTTCCAAACGGGTTAAAACAAATCATTACAAAGCTACTCTTGAATCAGACATCACTAGATGAAACTGCAGCAAATGGTCACTGATCAATTAAGTAAAAAAAATACTGAAAATATCCAATTTGTCTTGGCTCCTCAGAGTAGTTCAGTTGAGAACGGAAGGTCTAAACCGGATGGCAGGACTGAGTTAATGAGAAAATAGGTAATTACCTAGATAATCTACCTGTTCAAACGATCTGCTATTCTCTATGTGACCCCTTTCATTTAACTTAATTCAACAATTTTTAATTGCATATGTATTGATCCATAGAAAAACACTGGCCACTGCAAACCTGTCTACTCTCTCATGTTTTTTCTCACTAAAACATGAGAATTATTAAAATAATTATTTTAATTATATATTCACCAATACATATCGCCAGCAATTTCCAGGAATATTAAACACTTATATCAATTGAGGAATTAAATGCACAAAGGTGCATAACACATTATTACAGTCTGGAAATGGCGAGTGGTCAAGACAGTGTTATTTTAGTATCATTAATATACTATTAATGGTTTTTATTAATATTTTGAATTAGCTTTTATTTTTATATTTTCTGTTTTCATTTTAAAACCTTGAATTAGTTCTTATTAATTTTTGTTCAAGTTTTAGTTCCAGTTATTTTAGTACCTCAAGTTAAACTAAAATAAAATGAGAAATGATGCCTTGACAACTAGCTGACACGAAGCTAGATTTTATTTCAGTTAACATTTATTTTATTTCAAGTAACACATTTTTTATGGTCTTTGTTTTAGTTAACGATACTAATCCTGATCAGTGCTGAACTCTTACACTACAAATATTAATACATATAATACTATGGATCTAAATCTTAGAACTTACTTTAGAGTGGTCATCTCTGTGAGTGATGGCTGGGTGGCTTTGAGGTAGCTGGCCCGTCGTGCCTGCATCTTGGGCGAGGGTTTAGGGCTGCCGTCCGAGTCTCCGCTGTCATCCTCCGCCATGGCTTTCACGTAGCTGCCGCTGCGCATGCGTCTACATGGGATATCCTCATCTTTCCCCAATGGAAAGCCCACCCACTCGTCTTGAGGGACCTGCGGGGTCAGAGGTGACACTGTGTCATTTACCTCTGCCGGAAGGTGCATGTCACCATCCAAACGGTCTCCTCTGCGCTTGGCTCCACAAACCACCCATACATACACGCGTATATATATATATATATATATATATATATATATACACACATTCTGATAGCCTCTTCGTCTCTTTGAGCCGCCAGAGATAATTAATGAGGCTGCCGGTGTGAGCTTGCATGATTACACTAACGACGCCTCCCTGGGTAGTTAAGCATCTGTCTCAGTGCAGCTCTCCCAGGGCAAACTCTCATCAATAGGACTCTCTGAAAGTATGAGAAGTTGGACTGCAGTTTAAGAGAGTGAAAGAACTCAGACTGACAAAAGGGAAAGGTTTTAATTTTCAACCACTTGGTTTTTTGAGGGTAATCAAATGCTAACTATCTAATAGTAATAAAACCTTGACAAATGCTCAGACTCTACTAGATAAAAGCATGTCTGATGTAATAAAATATATAAAACAAGCATTGTATTAAACCATGAAGTATGAAGTGTTCCAATTATGTCAGAGCTCTTGACAGTAACCCCAAAAAAGCCAAGTCATCAAGTAAAAGTCATAAAATTAAAACTGTTTCAACTAACATTCAATAAACTATATAAATACACACACAAAAAAAATAATAATAAATAAATAAATAAATAAATGAAATTAATAAGGCTAAAATGCTAAATTATAGGGGTGTAACAATATGTCGTCTCACAATATATCGCAATACAAAAATGCAACAATATGTATCGTGAATAGTGACTATCTATTGTGTATTGTTCATAAAAATGAAAATTACTGTGTGAAAAAAAATTCAAGTTTACAG
This sequence comes from Coreius guichenoti, assembly GCA_039654105.1. Classification (NCBI taxonomy): domain Eukaryota; kingdom Metazoa; phylum Chordata; class Actinopteri; order Cypriniformes; family Gobionidae; genus Coreius; species Coreius guichenoti. Next base: position 38,770,569 of record CM077175.1, on the reverse strand, counting down.
AGTTTTAGTGTCAGTACTACATTAAACTACTATAGATAATGTTGAATATAATGTATAATAATGCAATGGGGGAATATTTGTGGGTCCTGATAATGCCAAATTTCTTATGTTACCAGTAAAAATGTGGCCTACATTATTTTAAATGTATATAGTCAGTGACAGAGTGCAAGCATATATGTCTAAAATACCCCCAATGTAATACCAAATTTAGCATTTTAATCAACAGAACATATTTTGTTAACCTTTTACCATATGTCTTGGAGTATCGCAATAATATCTTATCGTGAGTTCAGTATCGAATCGTGACATGAGGGTATCGTTACACCCCTACTAAATTATGAGGACATTCTTATGCACTATAAGAAACATAAATAAAAGTCTATAAAGTTGGGTCATAATAAACTCTTTAAGCACAGTGACCCAGGCTCAATTTCCATTATGACAACTAAATTTATCTTTTAATAAATCAAGTAAAAAGACTGCAACTACGCCAGCAGATGTATAACAGAAGCAGGATCTAATCTGGTTTCATTTTAGTTGCTTTAACTTGATTACTTGACCTCAAAGCAAGGGTGAACGCACTGTGAACTTAGTGTTACACAAATACCTGCCAGTATGTTATAAATGCAACTGTTCAGCACTTTGGTAATGGGCCCTTCATTATTAATTATTATTATTAAATCAGTGTCAGAGTGAGAGCATGCAAATTACTGCAAGCTCATTCTAAGGCCATACAAATGAATGCTAACAGAGAGCACTGCTGTGTTTCGAGCTGGTATGCTGCAGGCATCACTCTGCATGGATGTTCATTTTAAGGTATGGACAAAGATACTCGGCTGGCATCGAGAGACAATCCCACTTTAAAGAATTTCACTGTGATTATATGAATCACTGCAGAGCTTGTGTTACTGGGGAAACGGCTGGCCTTGACGTCAGGAAGTGTATAAAAGGCAGTCAGAGGAAGAATGACTCCAGTAACACCGGTTCTTTGCCCACACACACACTCACAGACCCGACAAACACAAAAAATTCCTTCAAAGATACCACCAACACCCACACAAGCCTTTCGTCAAGTCGCGTCTAATGAGCAGAAAATGAGGATGAATCCTGTTGAGCAGACCTGGGTACAGGGCTCAGAGTCCTCACAGCAGATTGGGCTTTGCTTGATGATTTCAAGGGATGAAAGACTGTGTCCCACATGAGAACTTCCATTTCCTTTTGTTAACAGAATTTCAGTTTATATCTTTAGCTGCGTATTTTAGCCCGATGTAGATTTTTAAAAGTGCAGTAAGCAATGTTAGCTGTTCTGAAACTACTAGGGCCGCATGATTAATCGGAATAATGCAGAAATCTTAGTGTGACAGTGTGATTATCAAATTTTTAATTACATAAATTCATGCACTGCATGTTTCAACACAGTGCAGCACTGTGTTCTTTTACACATGTACAGCTCATGATCCATTGTTTTCAGTGTCTCAGAGTGCTTGGTTCACAGTAAATGTCACTCCATACAACATGTGCGGCAATATTGTTGTCAATATACTGTATATATTATAACTATTAATATTATTATTATTTTTTTCTTAAATACTTTAATACTATATTTTATTTTACAGTGAAATATTACAATAACATTTGTTTCATATTTTTGTTTCATATTTTTATTTAGTAATAATAATAATCAATATTATTAGTATAGGTCATATTAAATGTTTCAGCACAGTGCAGTGCACGATTTTTTCATCAGAAAAATTGCAATTTGTTTTTCCCCCAAAACATGCAGCCCTACCAACCACCATCCTAAATAATACCGTTGATGAGATCATTATATTGAGAAGAGCAGCTGCATATCATCTCAAATGTTGAAAAACATTATCAAAACCAAGGGCTATTTCGCACAGCTAACAACTGAACTCGAATGATCTGCTTTACCTACCATGCTCTCAGCTTAGTGCTTACCATATATGGGCTCCCCTGTGAATGCACAAAATGATTGACAGGAAGAAAGGGCCTTAAAGTGTTCTGACTGGCAAGCCAAAGAATCTGACTGTGGAGAGATGTGTCAGAGACAGGTGCCATTCTATAAAAATCGCTTACTGCACTTTGAATATAAGGATGTAATGAAACATAAAATTGAAAGAATTGATCATTGAAAACCCTACACTGATTGATCATTGTAAATACTGGGGGCGAGTTCCCCTCAATGTCTATGTTCGTAATAGACCTGCATTAATTTACTTCAATACAAAGCAAACATAAGGGCTCAGGAGCTAATGCACAGACACACACAGATGTACAAACCCTTAAATACAAAAATCATAAAACCCTAGTTTTTTGTATGAAGTCCACAAAATCTAAATAATAATTCTAACTTGATATTGACAAACTCGCTGAATGTCTAAGAAAATCTTTCTACAAACCTTTAGAACAAGAACTGCACAGTGCAATGCCCTGTCACTCATGGTTACTATGGCAACTGGCATCCAGATTTAGCCCCGAAGAAAGATGCCAATTATTCTTTGTATTGACAGAGCATGATAGAGAACATGTGAGACATCCTGCCAGCTCAATTTAGCCTCTGAATTAGTATGGGCTGCCCACGTGCAAACTCTGATTCACAGTCCGCTGCAGGTGGTCTTAAGATCTTTTCTAGTTCGCTCATTTAATGCATGTATAACGTAACGGGTTACCTCATTTGTCTGTTCACTCAGACTTTGAGGACTGTGCAGCCTTACGTACAGGAATAAGAACAACTTCAAATAATATCAGATACACGGAGTTCCCTCTCACTCCAACTTATATGTTATTCTATTTCTGACTCAATGATTAATATTAATCATAACTCTAAAAACTGACACATGCCCTGTAAAGACAAAAGTACTGAGGATGTAGCAATTCCATAAAAACTAAATTTGTCAATGCTTCCTCTCAATCAAACTATATTTAAACAATGTCATAAGAGTGCTGTTATACAGAGTATCAGCACAACAGTGATTCGGTGGTATTCTTGTTCTATCAACCACTTGCATAAACAATTTGCTTGCCTGTTGAGGACCCAAGGGAGTAGCCGTTTGTAATGCCTGATCAAGCAACCATAATACCTATAATGCCAATTTAAATTCTGAATCTGAAATGAATCTGAATTGAATTTAAATTTAATTAAATTTAGTTTATGTATTCCAGATTAAATATTTAATCATTTAATTTGTTTGGACCAGGGTGGACAGTTAATTCTTCTTGTCATTCCAATTCAAATTCCAGTTCAACTTCCTATGGTGTGTGGCCAATTTAAATTCACACTCATGAATGGAAAGGGTGCAAATTCCTCAATTCTGAAACTCTACTGCACAGGGTATAAACTAAGCTAGCAGTATGCTGCGCTAGAACCTAATTGTTCATGACACCAGTGGCCAGTTGCATAAACATAGCCACTATGTTAAGACTGTGTATTAGTCTGACCAACCAGCAGTTAGTCAAGGGGTAATCAGTCTTAACTTTTCAAATTCAAATTAGATCAATCTACTTTTTTGTGTAACTGACATACAAAAGTTATGACCAGTCTTAAAGGAAAAAAGAAAATTGATGACTAGCTTGTAAGACTATAGTCTAAGCAGTTTATGCAACCAGCCACAGATCTAATTGATCTATAAAGACTATTGTCTTCATATGGATCAACAAGAACACTGCTCATCCAGTCAGATCCATCCTATCCCACCACCTACACAGACACATACACGCAAACACACATATTGCCCAATAAAATAAGAACTTTCAGGAAAACACTGGTAAAAAAAAATGTGATTTTCAGGTTTAGAGAGGGAAATAATACCAGTCAGAGATTGAATGGATCCAAACAGATGCTTGTCAGCTAAACAGAAAGTAAGGCAGCTAGTGGGTTGCACTTACTTCTCGGCAGAACTCAAATCAAAACTGGAGGCTCTCTCCAGTGGTGGAGGAGGAAGAGGAGGGGTGGTGGAAAGGTGGAGGTGGGTTAGGCGAGCATGTGGGTGTAGGGGAGAATCGAAAGGCTTTTTGCATACCTGCAAGAATTGGCATGAGCGCTCCTGCTGACAAGCCTCTGCTTTCACTAGAGCCTTATCTACATTTACCGAGGCCTTCTGGTAGACTTGACGTGCTCTGCTCACCGTGAGAGAGGACGACCACGAGCTCTTCTTCACGAGCTGTGAAGCGTCCACGCTCAGCGGGACGCTTGTGCACGTCGAGCACTTGCCCAAATCGCTGTTGCTGCGGGAGTTTTTAAGCGCCTGGTCATTGATGGTGTTGTAGGCCTCCAGGAAGTACTGTGACTGTGACTTATCCGGGTGACGGCCCATGGTCATGACGCCTGGTGGTCCATGGTGAAACAAGCAGGCCTCACGTTCCAAGTCATCCGAGCTCCAGTAGCCGGAAGGTGGCGTCCGGTTCTTGGGCTCGGCCGACTTGCAGCGCTCCCGGCTCTTGCTGCGCTTGCGGTGCCGAATAGCAGGGGGTTCTCCATCGGGGCTGGCCTTGCCTCCGTTGATGCTGCCCTTGCCGTGGCCATGACCGTGGTGTGGGCCTTCTAGTGAGTGGGACTTGGTGAAGAGCTTCTGAACGGAATGCACCAGGTGCCGGATTCGGCCAGGGCTGTCGCTTCGTTGCTCCAAGGCTGCGGCGGCACGCTTGTACTGTAGTGTGTGATAGCCGTCCCGAGGCACTGGAAGTTGCCGGTCGAACTGATCCAACAGTGCAATGGGAAGACGCTGTTGGCCCTTGTTGGCTGGAACCCCTCCCCCGGTGTAAGGAACCACAGCAGTCTCTTCCTTGAGCTCATGCTGAGAGTTGTAGTGTCGGCGGGGGAAGGTCCCGTAAGGCACCACGCAGTCAGGCTGGTAGGGGCTTCTCTGGGAGTAGTAAGAATGGTCGGCTGGGTGGGGGCTGTCGATCTGGCTGATGAGGTAGGGCTTGTGGTCCAAGTGGTGACCCATGGAGTCAAAAGAGGTGTCACAGGTCACCACGTGGTGGTGGCTGCGGCTGCTGGATAAGCCTTTCATCACAGAGATGGAATCATCCAGCGAGGGTCGGAGACATCCACACGCAGTACGGCTTCAAAGTGACCTGACGGTCTGCAGGGAATACAAAGAAAGACATAAACAACCATGAGTACACTGTGGGAATTTTATAATATATAACATTTAATATATATATATATATATATATATATGCAGTGCATCCGGAAAGTATTCACAGCGCTTCACTTTTTCCACATTTTGTTATATTACAGCCTTATTTCAAAATGGATTAAAATCATTATTTTTTCCTCAATTCTACAAACAATACCCCATAATGACAACGTGAAAGAAGTTTGTTTGAAATCTTTGCAAATGTATAAAACATTTTTTTTTTTTTAATTAAAAAAAAAAAAAAAAAAAAATCACATGTAGGCTACATAAGTATTCACAGCCTTTGCCATGACACTCAAAATTGAATTCAGGTGCATCCTGTTTCGACTGATCATCCTTGGCATGTTTCTACAACTTGATTGGAGTCCACCTGTGGTAAATTCAGTTGTTTGGACATGATTTGGAAAGGCACACACCTGTCTATATAAGCTCCCACAGTTAACAGTGCATGTCAGAGCACAAACCAAGCCATGAAGTCCAAGCAATTGTCTGTAGACCTCAGAGACAGGATTGTATCAAGGCACAGATCTGGGGAAGGGTACAAAAAAAATTCTGCAGCATTGAAGGTCCCAATGAGCACAATGGCCTCCATCGTCCGTAAATGGAAGAAGTTTGGAACCACCAGGAATCTTCCTAGAGCTGGCCGCCCCCGGCCAAACTGAGCGATCAGGGGAGAAGGGCCTTAGTCAGGGAGGTGACCAAGAACCCGATGGTCACTCTGACAGAGCTCCAGCATTTCTCCGTGGAGAGAGGAGAACCTTCCAGAAGAACAACCATCTCTGCAGCACTCCACCAATGAGGCCTGTATGGTAGAATGGCCAGACGGAAGCCACTCCTCAGTAAAAGGCCGTCTGGAGTTTGCCAAAAGGCTCAGACCACGAGAAACAAAATTCTCTGGTCTGATGAAACAAAGATTGAACTCTTTGGCCTGAATGGCAAGCGTCATGTCTGGAGGAAACCAGGCACCGCTCATCACCTGGCCAATATCATCCCTACAGTGAAGCAGGGTGGTGGCAGCATCATGCTGTGGGGATGTTTTTCAGCTACAGGAACTAAGAGACTAGTCAGGATCGAGGGAAAGATGAATGCAGCAATGTACAGAGACATCCTAGATAAAAACTTGCTCCAGAGCGCTCTGGACCTCAGACTGGGGTGAAGGTTCATGTTCCAACAGGACAGCGACCCTAAGCACACAGACAAGATAACAAAGGAGTGGCTATGGGACATCTCTGTGAATGTCCTTGAGTGGCCCAGCCAGAGGCCAGACTTGAACCCGATTGAACATCTCTGGAGAGATCTGAAAATGGCTGTGCACCAACCTGATGGAGCTTGAGAGGTCCTGCAAAGAAGAATGGGAGAAACTGGCCAGAAATATGTGTGCCAAGCTTGTAGCATCATACTCAAAAAGACTTGAGGCTGTAATTGGTGCCAATGGTGCTTCAACTAAGTATTGAGCAAAGGCTGTGAATACTTATGTACATGTGATTTTTTTTCATTTTTTATTTTTAATACATTTGCAAAGATTTCAAACAAACTTCTTTCACATTGTCATTACGGGGTATTGTTTGTAGAACTGAGGAAAAAATAATGAATTTAATTCATTTTGGAATATGGCTGTAACAACAAAATGTGGAAAAAGTGAAGCGCTGTGAATACTTTCCGGATGCACTGTATAGATATTTAGATATGAAAACCAATTGTTCATCAAATGTTCATGTGGTGAGACCAAATTGCAGAGACATGTAGAAAAAAAACAAAACAGGAAATGATATTATAGAGACGACCCCTGCAAACCCTCATGAATTTGTCATGGTCAATGAGTAATCTTTAAAATATTACATAATTTGACATTTTTGTGACAAGGCAAGGTTAGTTCAAATTCTAAAATGTGGTGCAATTAATTTATGAACTAATACAATCAAGTAAAATGTACTTTTTACCTTGGAAAATACTTTTTTTTTTTTTACCTTAAAATAAAAAAATGAAAAAAAGATGCCACACTCACATGTTTTTCAGGTGTAAGGAAATGGTGTTAAGTTTTTAAAACCATATAAAACCAACACCAATACAAAACTTGTTCTAAAGTATTTTTTAAAAAGATTGTTTTCTTTATATTTGATTCTCTTATTAGTCATTAACCCTGCTATCAGCAAAAAACAGTTCAATAAATGGTCTTGTTCCTGTTTTATGCAAAGTGGAACCACAACCACTTTACATAAAACAATATGTACCCTAACCTAGCCAAGCAGAGCTGATCTGATCAAATACACTGTTCAATGAACATCTGTGTCTGACATTACCCAGCAACAGTCAGGCTTTCAAAATGTTTTTTGTCTGACAGTACTTGAAAGGATTATTCAAGGCTGAGAAGTCTTGACATACTTTTCTGTTCTTCTCAGAGGGAGGGGAAGACAGCCTAAATTCAGATGATAGACAGACAAATGTAAAAAGTCACATTGAGAATCACAATGAAGTTGCCTTCCAGCATATTCAAGAGGAGCTACAAAAACTTTTTTTAACTTTCAAAATAATAAATAATAAATAAATATTTATTTATAAAATTATAAATAATACAATCATTTTTGTTTTGAGCATGATATTGATGTTGATGATAAAACCAGACAGAGCATTTCAAGCGCTACTACAGTCAACCCAATGTGTTGACTAATGGTTAAACCAAACGACTTGAGTAGTCTGCACAGTCCCTAGCATAATTAATTTAATTAATTTTATCCCCACTCAAAACTACTTTCAGCCGCTCTCTGTCAGAATCCCTAAAGGGATAGAAAATTATGAAAAAAATGAAAATTACCCCATGATTTACTCACCCTCAAGTCATCCTAGGTGTATATGACATTCTTCTTTCAGATGAACACAATCAGAGATATATTAAAAAATGTCCTGGCTCTTTTAAGCATTATAATGGCAGTGAATGGCAGCCTAAAATTTGAAGCCCAAAAAAGTGTATCCATGCATTATAAAAGTAATCCACACGGCTCTGGGGGGTTAATAAAGGCCTTCTGAAGTGAATCAACGTTAAAAAAGTAAAATATCTAGCTTCCGGTGGACCGCCTTCCGTATTTAACTTTAAACGTATTTACCACTTTTTAAATTGCACCAACTGGCTATATCTTAATTTGGTTACAGTATTTATGAATGTTACATTCTCTTAATACTCCTAGATAAATTAAAAACATTTTGGGTCATAACAATGTCTTTTCAGATGTTGTCCGAGCTCAGGCTTTCATCAAGGCTCTTCTTGGAAAGCTCACACCCTGCAATTGCTTGCAATAAGTTCACAAAAATCAAAACTGATTATTTAATTTTTCGGTCAGGCTATCTAAATTAGCTGGGATAAAGCCCTTCGTCAGGTATGCGATGTGGCTGAATCACTCATATGAAACTTCGTCATTCCAATTTTGGTAAAAACTCTAGGCTTTTTGTAAGGCACGCAGCTAAATGTGGCTAACTGCAGATGGTGAGCATATCCTCATTCAGCCACACTAATTGCGTGACGTTGGATATGAAGAGGAAGATTTGTTCCAAGAAAGAGAGAAAGAGAGAGAGAGAGAGAGAGAGAGAGAGAGAGAGAGAGAGAGAGAGAGAGAGAGAGAGAGAGAGAGAGAGAGAAAGAGAGAGAGAGAGAAAGAGAGAAAGAGAGCAGAAGAGCAGCAAAGAGAGAGAGAGAGAGCCAACCCTGTTATTAGAGAGGTTATTATTGGGCCTTGTGACAGTCTAATGGGAGGGGGCTGTTGCAGCTAGGAGTGCAAAGCCACAGATCTCAAACACCTACATGCCACACACTCATATCACACACACACACACACACACAAACAGGAAGAGAGGAGCTCATTTACACTAAATCTTTAGACAGCCAATTGCAAAGCCACTGATTCAAACAGCACTGGGGTTCACACTGGCAGTGTGAATGTCCGTCATGCCAGCGATCCTGTTCATAACATCAACCAGATACACATCATTCACAGTCCAAAGTCTTTACATAACTCTTTCTAGATACAAAAAATTATTTTATATAAAATTATAACAAAACACAACAAAAACCATAATGTTGTGATATATTTTTACAATTTGAAATATTTCTATTTATTTATTCATTTTAATATCTTAAAATGTAATTTATTGAATCATTACTCCACTCTTTAGTGTCATGTGAGACTTTAGAAATCATTCTAATTTGCTGATTTGTTGCTCCAGAAACATTATTATTATCAATGGTAAAAATGCATATATATATATATATATATATATATATATATATATATATATATATATATATATATATATATATATATATATATATATATATATATATATTTATATATGATGTGATGTGAATTGATAATGTATTTAAGTTTTACCAACGCAGATATGTCTATATAAGAATTTTGGTTGGAATGGTCAAATGAACGGTCAAAAACAAGGAGATTGCCAAAAAGGTGATATAGCCTACTGTTCTGCTTACCCCAAAAGTCTTTCCTAAAGGCCATCTGCTTTATATCTCAGAAACAATGTATTCAGCACTCAGTTCTGACTCTGATGATAACGATGCTCAGTAAACCAATGCTCAGTAAAACACGTGTTTTAGTGTGATAGTAGAGCAGTGCCAAGTGTGTACATGTATTAGCCTTGATGAGAAACAGCTCTCCAATTAGAAGTTATTAATCACCACATTTTCATAACAACTCTGAAAATAGTCAACTAATGTATCATATTTGCCGTAAACATTCACAGATAATAGGAAAGCACTTTGTGGACCATCCCATAATGCGTGCCCTCATTCTACTGTACATATAAAAATGAAATATTAATGCTGCATGCATCTTAATAAAGCCATTCCCCTCAGTCATCTCTGGAGAGACACCAAATGAGAAAAACTTAACAGGTCCTGTAGCTTACGTCCTGGAATTGCATTCCGTTTGCAAGGGAAATAGGTCATTGTGACAGGTGGAGTGTGGATTGGCCATGACGTGATTCCCTATAAAAGCTTTCTAATGGAGACTAACACCTGCCACCCACTTTCCCCTAATGTTAGTGAATTCTACACTACCATTCATAAGATTGGGACACCAGTGTTGTCCCTCAGTGTTGTTTTTCCAAGTGCAATGCAGTGTGTGTGTGCGTGTGCGTGTACGTGTGCATGTATGTATGTATGTATGTATGTATATATATATATATATATATATATATATACACACACACTAGGGATGTCAATGCACTCACCAACTGAATGAGAAGGGTTTTCAGTCTAAATAAAGGGCTAGTAGGATTGTAAATCGATGTCGATGTGATTGATCATTTATTAAATTACTTATTTAATAATCAAATATAACGACTAATACAATGTGTCACCAACGCCGCCTCAGATGCGTGCTATTCAGAATGTGTAACACCTGTTGTGGACACGTTCTTCCAGCACCAACACGCCGAAACACCGCAACTAAACCAAAGAATTCAAGATTTATTACAATTGTGTTCTCATTATAATGTTATGTAATATGACAGTCCCAATCATAGTTATTATTAGTAGTGCATTGCTGTCTGAGCTGTGCGCGCTGAAGCTGATGCACTGAATGAACACCGGTAAACTGAAGCCCTTTGCTAGCAGGTTAACTCAAACGCATCCTATATGAGATTAATCAGATATATACAAAATAAACATAATATTACAAATTATATCTGCACAAAATGACGCGAATGCACAAGTGAACTTGAACTAAGTTACGTGCTATTCAGAATGTGTAACTCCTGCTGTGGACGCGTTCTTTCCATAACATCCCGCTGAAACAGCAACTAAACCCAATAAATTCACAGCATTTTATTACAGTATTGTTCTCTTTATAATGTTATGTAATATGACAGTCCCGATCATAGTTATTATTAGTCTTGCATTGCTGTTTAAGCTGCATGCGCTGAAGCTGAAGATGATCACCGGCACGCTAATTCTTATCTTCTGGATTATGGATTATTGAATTTTTAATAATGAAAATGTGTTTGAAATGTTTTGAATTGAAATATTCAGTTTAAATATACAACCATGTTGAATTTCAGCCTATAAAAAGCCCTTAAAATACAATGCATTAAAATGCAAGCACGATTAATGCAATGCATATTTTTTTCAATTAGTGCAATTCAACAAGCTTTTTTGTTTCAAACACATTTGTTATTAATTTTCTTCCATATACGCGTGCACACACTGCTGTTCAAAAGTTTGGGGTCAGCGGGGCTTTTGAAAATTTTTTGATCACATAAATGTCGTCTTGGTGAGCATGAAAGTCTTCTTTCTGAAGCATTAACAAATCTTACTGACCCCAAGCTTTTGAACAGTATATTATACATATACACATATGTATATTAAAACAAACAAACAAAAACAAGAAAATATGAAAGACAAAGATTCAGTAAAATTATCTTGAAAATAGACTGGCAATCTGTATTGTACCACAGTACTATATCATTATATTTAATATAGTATGAAGAAGCAATATTATCTTTTTTTTGTGTCTGCATCACTCGCTTTGAAGGTAAAAAATTAAAAGATTTAAAGATAACATTAGTCATTATCTTAATAACATATTAAGAAACATCTGTCTTCTATAAGCATTTGAGTGGAACTCATGCAGGAAAGTGTGTTGTGCCATATTTTTATGGGTGACAAAAACTATATTTTATTACTATAGTCTTGCATGGCAAAATGCCCATCTGTCTTTTTGTGAGTATTAATGAGAGAGGTTACACGGCATGAGTAATTAGTCTCTGAGGGAAAAGGGTAACCTCACAGTGGTTAAACAGATGGAACAAAAAAATAAATAAATAATATATACAGTATATATTTATATACACACACACACACACACAATATAAATATACACAGTATATATACACACATATATACACACACACAGACACGTATATTTAGTGCTGTCAAATCGATTAATCGCGATCAAATCGCATCCAAAATAAAAGTTTGTTTACATAATATATGTGTGTGTACTGTATAATTATTACGTACATTATACACACTCATAACATTATGACCACTGACAGTCTGCAGTTGTCAGTATCTATCAAAAGTGGTCCAAGGAAGAAACAGTGGTGAACCAGCAAGGCTCATTGATGCACTTGGGGAGCGAAGGCTGGCCCGTGTGGTCCGATCAAACAGAAGTTGCTGAAGTTGCTCAAAAAGTTAATGCTGGATTTGATAGAAAGATGTCAGAATACACAGTGCATCGCAGTTTGTTGCATATGGGACTGCATAGCCGCAGACCAGTCAGGGTGCCCATGCTGACCCCTGTCCACCGCCAAAAGTGCCAACAGTGGGCACGTGAGCATCAGAACTGGACCACGGAGCAATGGAAGAAGGTGGCCTGGTCTGATAAATCATGTTTTCTTTTAGGAACACATGGCACCAGGATGCACTATGGGAAGAAGGTAAGCCGGCAGAGGCAGTGTGATGCTTTGGGCAAAGTTCTGCTGGGAAACCTTGGGTCCTGCCATCCATGTGGATGTTACTTTGACACGTACCACCTACCTAAGCATTGTTGCAGACCATGTACACCCTTTCACTGAAACGGTATTCCCTGGTGGCTGTGGCCTCTTTCAGCAGGATAATGTGCCCTGCCACAAAGCAAAAATGGTTCAGGAATGGTTTAAGGAGCACAACTAGTTTGAGGTGTTGACTTGGCCTCCAAATTCCCCAGATCTCAATCCAATCAAGCATCTGTGGGATGTGCTGAACAAACAAGTCCGATCCATGGAGGCTCCACCTCACAACTTACAGGACTTAAAGGATCTGCTCCTAACATCTTGGTGCCAGATACCACAGCACACCTTCAGGGGTCTAGTGGAGTCCATGCCTCGACGGGCTGTTTTGGCAGCAAAAGGGGGACCAACACAATATTAGGTCATAATGTTATGCCTGATCGGTGTATATACATACATACTAATTATACACAGTAGACACATACATACACAAACTTTTATTTTGGATGTGTTTAATCGCAATTAATCAATTTGACAGCACTAATAAATAAATAAATAAATAAATAAATTTATCCGAAATTCCCTACCCTACCTTTAATGCTACAAAATCATTCTCATAATTTTGATCTTCTCAAACATTGGAGAATGGACACACACACACACACAGAGACTGGAAAGGTACAGCTAGATACATACAGTTACGAACTGTACAGCTATGATCACATTCAAAGGTCATTTTACCACAGGCCATGAAATTAGTAGAGTTAAAGGTAGGGTAGGCAATGTTTTTATATACACTTTTTGTTATACTTATTGAAACTTCCTGACAACATCCTGATAGCAATCAATGATAGTGGTCTAACTATAAAAAATGTACATATATCTTCTGTGGAAGTCTCAGGACCAAAAAAATTCGTCCAATAATAGCATTCGGCCCGAATGCAATGATAGGATGTCCTACCTGCCTGTCAACATATGTATTTCCATACCTCCGCACACCCTGCTTGCACAGACATCACATGTCATCAGCACGTTACATGAGGCTATGCAGGGTTGTAGACACAGACATAGAGTGCCTCAAACAAACAGCAGCGCCTTTTACAGTTCCTCCTGAACCAAAACAAGCTTATGCTGCATTCATGCCATGTTTTAATTATCGTAATTAAGAGATGGCAACCAGTGACGTTCTTCTCTGAGCCGTTGATGTCCTCGGACTCAGAAATTATGCGTTACTATGACAACACTACCAACGCCAAATTGAATCTGCAGCAGTCAGGTGGCACTTTAAGTCAGTGCTCTTTAAGTTGTTTACACTGATTTTTATTGCAATATTTTGTGCTTTGAGACATGAGTAGTTTAACACCGTCTCTCGTGACGCTTTGCAGACTGTGCTCTGGCTGTGCGCGTTCATGTGTTTTGGAGGAGGCGTGGCTTTGGAGAGCGCTCTGAAGGGAGGGTGGGATCTTCAAAGCTAGCTTGCTATTGCTAACCTCTCCAAAATTGCCTACCCTACCTTTAATGCTACAAAATCAACCTCATGATTTTGATCCTCTCAAACATGGGAGAATGGAGCCCTTTTTGACTGAATCTCACAAACCCTTTAATATAATAAGCATATATAAATTACAGTATAATACACACACACACATACATATACATACATACATATATATATATACACATATATACATATATATATAAATAAAAATTACAGTAATTACAGTACAGTAAATTACGGCAATAAGCATTTAATGAAGACCACTACTGAGAAGGGGAAAATGTTTAATTGCCATGAAAATAACACTTTTACGTCCCCATGTTTCATATGCAAAATATAAAAATTTTCATTTGATTTTGGGGTGAAATGTGATCTGCACGTTTTGTGATTTATCCATTAATGAAGCAATTAGCACTTGTACTACAGTTACTCCAAACTGTTTCAAGTATCTTGGTGATGCTTGAAATCACAGCTGACTCTGAGCTCTCGTACAGACAGCGGTTGTGACAGAATGGGAGTACTATGATAAATTGGTGTGTTTTTCCCCTGATTTAATGCTGCGGTTGTGGGCATCCACAAACGTATGAAGAGCCAACAGATTTTCCCCACTTTCCGAGCCACTTATCAGTGAGGAAACAATTACAACTTTGCATAAACATTCAGACCATTGAAGTGTTCTTGACCAAAAAAAAATCTTACTAGGAGAAATACAAAAGAACTATGAAGTACTGTACAGAAACGTACAATAGGTCAAATCTCTGTTGAAAAGGATGACTGAAAGCACAGTGCTAATATGTGTCTCTGCTTCAGGAGATGTCATCCATCACCAATTCTCTCCTGAATTCCTGAGTCAAACCCCAGAAAGATCCATGACCCCTGTCTGCCCCTTACCAGCCACTTTCATCTCCATCCACCCATCCCTGTCTATCCTTCTCCATTCGGTCTTGAATGCCTATGGCCTTCAAAAACCGCAATCTTACAGTGCTGTCAGCAGGAAACGGGAGCCTTGACTATCCTCAATTGCTCATTAATCAGTTACAGATGGATGGAGGTGCACATACCAATATAGTGATGACCAACATGGACATACATGTTCATACACACTCACTATAGGTGACACACACACACACGTTACCATGCGGAGAATGATGAGCCGATAAAGGGCGATATTGATCCCGGTCTGGCGGTATACCATTGGAGGCAGCGTGATTGACAGCGTACCAAGGACCAGGATAATAGACTGAAATTTGATTTGTTCATAACACAATATCCATCTGACATTTATACATTGTTTAAAGAAAACGGATTAGCCTAAGAGAACAAACGCATTAGTTATGATCAATAATAATGCAAGAAAAAACGGTCATAATAATCTATGAAGCGGGAGCTAACTTTATGACAAATCTTGGTTATCCTGAGGTTTTTTGTGCCAAGAGAAGGGGGTTTTAGTTGTATCAAGACTTGTGTAATTAGTTGGCACAGCTTTAGCTGTAGTGAGGATGGTGGAGCTACTGAATCGATGCAAAGGCCTATTGTGCATTTTGGTGACTCAAGAGCCTCTGTTTGCAGACTTCCTGCGAGCCAAAAATAAACTCAACTTGAATAGATTTCCTCTCTTCCCACGCAGGAATCAGAGAAGCAGAGGGAATGAGAGAGACGAGAGAGAGAGAGAGAGAGAGAGAGAGGGAGGAGAAGTGGTATAATGTTCATTAGCTGTCAGAAGGATCTGATTTTCATAGGTCTGCATTTCTTAAGACGGGAAAGGTCATGTGTCATAGCCGGACATGACTCTGTAGACTATGGATTCACTTGTGGGTCTTTTACATCATACAAGCTATTTTATGAAAAATGTTTAATGGATCCTCAAAGAGCTAAGATGCATATGAGGGGTCAATGTTTTACTGGTTAGCATAACATTGTTAGCCCCTGCTAGTAGATGCTTTAACTAGACCAATCTTTTCCCACTGACGCTTATTCGAAACTGTAAAATACTAAAGAATATTCTGGGCAGTCTTTTCTATGTAATGAAAGTAAATGAGGACTGGAGATTCAAATTTATTAGCATTATATTCTGAAGTACTCTGAAGGAAATCCCCAAAAATGTAACCAAAAATCATTTAGAATTCACAAGAGAAGCTGTGGTGTCCGATTTGTGAACGAATTCATCAGAGATATCGGGCCCTATCGTACGCCCGACGCAATGCGACGCCAGGCGTGACACAAATTTTTTTTAAATGCTAGTTTCAGCCCGACACAGTTATCATTTTCACGTCCAGTGCCACTTTGTGTAAATAGCAAATGCACTCGCGCCCATCTGTTCGCCCATGGGCGTGCTGGTCTGAAAACGAGGTGTGTTCAGGCACATTGTTGGCGCGTTGCTATTTTGAGGCAACTGAAAACGACTGCGCCATTGACCAATAAAAACCTGGTCTAAAGTCAATGGTGCAGTTTTTTTGGTCATTTAAAGGGCGCGTTAGTAATATGCGCCTATAGGCGGGTGCACAACCCGCTTACACAAACATTTTTAAATTCCTCTCTGGAGAAGCGTTTAGTCTTTCCGCTTGCAAATTCCCCCATGTAAATAGCGAATCCGCCATGGTGCAAGCACAACTGGCTTTTAAAGGGAATGAGAGATGAGACTCAGATTGGTTTATTGCACGTTACGCCCAAAACACACCCATTAGTCATTAAGAGACTAGGGACAACCCCTTTGGACCATGCGCCTGGCGCGCCACCCGTTTTCCGTCGTTGAACTTGCAAAAGTGGATTTGGACACCCCCTAAGTGCACTTGCACCATACGCTTCAGACCATATGCTCAGATCATTAAAATAGGGCCCAATTTGTTTTAATGACTCTGTTCACAAAACAGTCTGATAATTTTCTTCAAAAGAGATTATCAGTGAAAAATGACTTTAGGAAATATTTCCCCCCAAAAAAGTAAATTCTGTCATCATGTACACACCCTCATGTCATTATAAACCGGTTTGTAGAACACAAAAGATGATATTTTGAGGAACGCTGGTAGAGCCAAACCATTTTGATGACTGTTGTCTTACACTATATGAAGAAATTAAATTTCACAAAATATCTTTTATGTTCCACGAAAGGAAATTCATACAGCATTAGAACAACATGAGGGTGAGTAAATGATGAAGGTGAAATATCCTTTTAAATTTAACTCTGACAAAGCTATTATATGGCTTAAAAGATTTGCTTAAAAGACTTTTGATACTTTTATGATGCTTTTGCGACATGAGTTGTAAAATCACAATAGAAATGTCATCCCTATTTCCTATTTCTACCTGAACCCAAACACTGACTAAAAATTAAACCAACTATTTGGTTTTAAAGCCAAAATTTAGATGTCACTATATGAAGCACATTTTAAGGCTGGTTGGTTGCCTTGCAAATCATTTTAACAGTGTACTGCAGTTTTCAGATTAGATCTTGCTTGCCTGGCTAGGTTTTATTACGTCATGTAGGCCTTGGCAAAACTCTTTTAAGCCTTTTCATATTGACTCTCTCACTTTTTTGGGTAATTTTGACAGCGCAGGGCTTTAACCTTTTGTGTTCGCAAGTCAGAGTTATAAACTCAAATAGGCATGATAGAAAAAGATCAGTAGATTTCATACAGTTGTGGAAATATAACGTGTGGTTACGTTTAGTACTGGATTCAGTGTTTATGTGCACAAATATGTTCTGTTCCAGAAATATCTCAAAAGATGAGGGGTGAATGTCACCATGGTAACAGATGGTTTTAATATAAATTGCTGCAGTCCTTCTACAAAACATTTCTGCTCCTTTTAAAAAACGTCTGGGCATGACTCCATCAGGCACTAGCATCTGGGAAAACACCAATGAACATTCTAGCAAAACAACATTTAATATTAAAATCTAATTAAATGTAATTAATTGACCTCTAAAGAAGGCTACTGTTAAATCTCAGACAGCTGTAGTAGAAATAAAGTCACATACTCAACCACAAAATTATTATATTATAACAAAATTATTATTATTATACAGTACATGCAAATAATTGTGTATATGTGGTAATTATGTAAAAATGTTGGAGCTATAAATAAAAGTTCTTTCCTTTATGGCTGAATGGTTTCAATGTCATGTCTGTAAAACATTGGCATTAGCTGATTAAAACAAGTTATCCGGAAAATTGCATTGCAAGGATTCCATCACAAGGACAGTGCCAGCTGTGGGAAACAAGGGGTTGTGTTTAGAGGGATGTGGAAACTGTGGGATAGGGTTGATGGCTTCAGCTTTCATTTTATTTTGTAGTGCTTTATTGTTTTGAGAGATTGGAATTAGCCAGATGAGTACAATAAAGGAATTAAAAGTAAAAACAAAATCTCTTTTGTAAACTATTTAGGAGCAAATAACTAACGGCTTTAAATGAATGCATGCATGCATGAATGAATGAATGAATGCATGAATGAAAAAAACTTTTTTTAAACACATTTTTAATTTAGTATTCTGTATGGCATTTTACTACACAATGGCACAGTAAAGCACTTAAATCTAGAATGCATTAAAAGTTAATGCATAAAAGTTTTTTTAAACCATATCTGAGTATGTCCACTATTCCTTATATAGAACTACAATGTACAAAAGGTACAAATGTACAGGTCATATATTTATAGAGCAGCAAACAACAGATAAAGACTTTGGTTGCAATTTGTGTCGCTCATTTACATATGTGTTAAAAAAAAAACGAATTTCTTAAATTAAATTCTCTAATAAGTGTAGTATCACACCCCTGAATACAATGCTTGTAACGTCAAATTATACAGTAAAGCTGTCACTTTTCTGAAGTGATAACTATATGCAATTTTTCAACACTTAAACACATTATTTATCTAATTAACAGTTATACATTTACTTTATATAAATGTATGTTATCAAACTGGAAAATGTACGCCTCATAGAATGATCCTTCAGCTATGTATATTATACAGTTCTCAATCTCAGTTCTGTTTTACCATATTTAATTCACAAATTAGAGAATAAAAAAAATGCAGAAACCCATAAAAAAATTCAGAGATTATGTGGGAGCTTATATGTTACTGGTTTAATTCTAATTATTTAATGTATTTTATTTAACTATCAAGTGCTAATATAATTTACAGGGGTAATTTTGTAATTGTTTACTTACTTATTGATCAAATTTTTGATGATATAAATGAACAAAGAACTGCATTTATTTGTAATATGAGGTGCAGTCAGGTACAAACTCTTCAGCAACAGGTTTACGTTCTCTGAATTGCAGCCATATAGTCATCTGGCTTTTAATTGTTTCATGCAGATCTGTAACATCACCCTTTGTTTAGTGTAATAAGCGATGACCTCTCCTAAGCAGTGTGAATATACTAAAGGAAAGGGCACACCACTGGGTTTTCAAACTGCTAAATGACCTTTTAATGATAGAGCAAGCATTTAAATAAGGATAATTAAAATGCTATTGGATTGGATTTCTAAGCAACTATGTGGAGTGATAAGGGAGATGGCTGAATCAGGACAAAAACCCCAATGGTGTGGTATTCCTCAGGTGGGTTCTGTCCTTTAATGTAGCGATTTCTAATCACTTGAATGTATCTACCTTGATTGTCACATACTGTACTGCCTGCAACTGCACTAAATGAATGGAGCATGCTTCTATTAAGATAACACAAAGCATTTATCTGTTGACTTGACTCTTATCTGACTAGTATCAACGCTCCCACTGAGCTATTGAAAACAGGGTCGTGACAGTTTAAATCAGGGGTGTACAAACTCCGTCCTGGAGGGTCACTGTCCTGCAGACTTTTGCTCCAACTTGCCTCAACACACCTGCGTGGAAGTTTGTAGTATGCCTAGTAAGACCTTGATTAGCTGGTTCAGGTGTGTTTGGACATGACGACCATATCCCTGAAGTGTCTGTAGAGACAATAGTGTCAATTAAACTCCCCCCTGTAAATGCCGCATCGACACGACATCCTCATTAAACCCGTCCCCGCCGTGACAACTCCAATCTTTCGAATAATCCTACGAATATCTATTGATCTAATATGACTTCTGACCTGTAATGTTGCCAGAATCATAATCATACACTATTTGTTCGTCGGCCAGAGGAGAACTGGCACCCCGACTGAGCCTGGTTTCTCCCAAGGTTTTTTTCTCCATTCTGGCCCTGAAGGAGTTTTGGTTCCTTGCCACCGTCGCCTTTGGCTTTTGGCTTGCTCAGTTGGGGACACCTAAATTTCAACTATATTACTGATCTGCCCGCATTGACACTATATGATAATTGAAATGAGCTGGATGACATCACCGTTTTCACCAGAGCGGCTGTACAGCCGAATCAAATTACGTTGCATTATTTTCCTGTTACCACTGTGAAGCTGCTTTGAAACAATTGCCATTGTAAAAAGCGCTATATAAATAAAGGTGATTTGATTTGATTTTGATTTGTTTAATTGGGGTTGGAGATAAACTCTGCAGGACAGTGGCCCTTCAGGAGCAGGATTGGACACCCCTGGCTTAAAGCCTTTTAAAATGGTTCCTTGGTTTGGCTCCATCTTACTTCAACAAAATCTAAAACGACAGGTTAAAACTTACATCACTTGGCTGATACTTTTCAAGTAAAGTTTGTTCTTAGGAATATTTGACTTACTTAACCACTATGTTGGTATTCGAAATCGAGTTTAGTTTATAAAACTACACTCCAAGTGCTGTACAAGTACTGTGCTTTCATGACAACCAGAATCTTAACATAGTGCCATTTTAAAACTGTTAAAAGAAGCATTTGTAGCGATGCATAATATAGGCATAAGTTATTGGGGTGGGTGCAAGAACACACTCCCATCCATATATTTGGTCCCCCCAATATTGAATATATTTTTATAGCCTTGAATTCTTTTTCAAGGTTTTTGAATGATCTGGTAGCTAAATTCAAATGTTTTGACTTTTATTATCACAGATGTTTAAAACTGGAAGTCAAGCTGAGCGTTTTCATGTGTCCAGGCTTGTCATTTTTTCTCTACTTTCCATTTCACACTGAAACACATCTTTAGCCACTTTCCCCTCATCCTTGCCTGCACCAATAGTGCTGAGCAAGTAAATAGTATAGCAACCATCTAGAAAAGGAGGACAGCTCATGAATATTTCAAAGAAACGCTACCTCTGGTCACGCTAACAGAGCCAGGAATTCAAAATATATATATATATATATATATATAAAATTAATT
Organism: Coreius guichenoti; assembly: GCA_039654105.1. NCBI lineage: Eukaryota > Metazoa > Chordata > Actinopteri > Cypriniformes > Gobionidae > Coreius > Coreius guichenoti. The sequence goes on along the minus strand of CM077175.1, from coordinate 38,749,176 downwards.
ACATGATATATTGTTGTTGTTTTCTGAATTGATATTACAAGGCAAATGAGAAGTGTAAATTAATAAAATAAGCATTAAGATATAACTTTAGCAAAGGGAAAGGGAACCTGGTTGTGTTTTATTGTATTAACTATAAGCTGTTTTATCTGACAAAATTGAAGTGAGGTCCACATGAGAGTTGTTTAAAGTTAGTGCAGATGTTATCTGTCAACACATATCCTCCACTGATTAGCTGCTAGTCCCACAGGGCTTAAGCAATCTCTTTAGGCCCAGCATACGTGACACTACTCCATTTTTGCTTTCAATCAAGCCATGATTACAGCCTGGGAACTACAGACCACAAAGACCCCTATCTAGCCAATCAATTTTAGCAGTCAATCAACTGAAAACTCGAGTTTGAGTTTTATCGAGTGAAAAAAAAAAAAAAGACGTGTCAACAGAAAACACAGGTGCAAAGATGCTCACAAACACACAGAAATCACATATTTCAAGAAAAAGAAAGTTTAGATATATTAAGTATATAATATTATCTTGTTTAATTTTCATCCCTAAATGCAAACAGATCTCAATAGCATATTGTTGTCATGGATACAGTGCATCCAGAAAGTATTCACAGCGCTTCACTTTTTTCACATTTTGTTATGTTACAGCCTTATTCCAAAATGGATTAAATTCATTATTTTCCTCAAAATTCTACAACAATACCCCATAAAGACAATATGAAAGAAGTTTGTTTAAAATCTTTGCAAATTTATTAAAAATAAAAAACGAAGGAAAAAAAAAAAAAAAAAAAATCACATGTACATAAGTATTCACAGCCTTTGTTCAATACTTTGTTGAAGCACCATTGGCACCAATTACAGTCATTTTGAGTATGATGCTACAAGCTTGGCACACATATTTTTGGGCAGTTTCTCCCATTCTTCTTTGCAGGACCTCTCAAGCTCCATCAGGTTGGTGCACAGCCATTTTCAGATCTCTCCAGAGATGTTCAATTGGGTTCAAGTCTGGCCTCTGGCTGGGTCACTTAAGGACATTCACAGAGTTGTCCCGTAGCCACTCCTTTGTTATCTTGGCTGTGTGCTTAGGGTCGTTGTCCTGTTGGAAGATGAACCTTCGCCCCACTCTGAGGTCCAGAGCGCTCTGGAGCAGGTTTTCATCAAGGATGTCTCTGTACATTGCTGCATTCATCTTTCCCTCAATCCTGACTAGTCTCCCAGTTCCTGCCGCTGAAAAACAGCCCCACAGCATGATGCTGCCACCACCATGCTTCACTGTAGGGATGATATTGGCCAGGGGATAAGCGGTGCCTGGTTTCCTCCAGACATGATGCTTGCCATTCAGGCCAAAAAGTTCAATCTTTGTTTCATCAGACCAGAGAATTTTGTTTCTCATGGTCTGAGAGTCCTTCAGTTGCCTTTTGGCAAACTCCAGGCGGGCTGTCATGTGCCTTTTACTGAGGAGTGGCTTCCGTCTGGCCACTTCACCATACAGGCCTGATTGGTGGACTGCTGTAGAGATGGTTGTTCTTCTGGAAGGTTCTCCTCTCTCCACAGAGAAATGCTGGAGCTGTCAGAGTGACCATCGGGTTCTTGGTCACCTCCCTGACTAAGGCCCTCCTCCCCCAATCACTCAGTTTGGCCGGGCGGCCAGCTCTAGAAAGAGTCCTGGTGGTTCAAAACTTCTTCCATTTACGGATGATGGAGGCCACTGTGCTCATTGGGACCTTCAATGCTGCAGACATTTTTCTGTACTCTTCCCTAGATCTGTGCCTTGATACAATCCTGTCTCGGAGGTCTACAGACAATTCCTTGGACTTCATGGCTTGGTTTGTGCTCTGACATGCACTGTTAACTGTGGGACCTTATATAGACAGGTGTGTGCCTTTCCAAATCATGTCCAAACAACTGAATTTACCACAGGTGGACTCCAATCAAGTTGTAGAAACATCTCAAGGATGATCAGTCGAAACAGGATGCACCTGAACTCAATTGTGAGTGTCATGGCAAAGGCTGTGAATACTTATGTACATGTAATTTTTAAGATTTCAAACAAACTTCTTTCATGTTGTCTTTATGGGGTATTGTTTGTAGAATTTTGAGGAAAATAATGAATTTAATCCATTTTGGAATAAAGCTGTTACATAAGAAAATGTGGAAAAAGTGAAGCGCTGTGAATACTTTCCGGATGCACTGTATACTAAAAATTGTAGTATATCTAAAATGTACTACAGGGTACAAAAATTTGAGAGCACACTGAAAATCTGGAATTGAAAGTCTAATTTACACCTGTAAATAATAATTAAATTTTAAAAAAAAATTAAACTTAAATAAATAAAAGATCTAAGCGCATGGTCTAAAGCGCATGGCGCAGGTGCACTTAGGTGCATTTATCCACTTTTGCTAGTTTAACGACGGGAAAAATGGTTGGCGCGCCAGGCGCATGGTCCAAAGGGGTTGTCCCTATTCTCTTAATGACTTATGGGTGTGTTTTGGCCATAACGTGCAATAAACCAATCAGAGTCTCATCTCTCATTCCCTTTAAAAGCTAGTTGCGCTTGCACCATTGTGATTTCGCTATTTACATGGCAGAATATAGACACCCTCAACCTGACGAGTCAGTTTAAATACATGTGTGTATTGCCACGATTGGTTAAATAAGTAGCCAAATTCATTCATCATTACTGCAAATAGGTAATTCTGATATATGCAATGACTATCCATTATGCCATGTAGGCATTTTTATCTTTATGTACGCAATAATAATCTTTTACATTGTAATCCTTTCATTTTTAATATTTAAAAATGTTTGTTCGTCCCTGTGTGTGTAATAAGCAGAGTGTACGAGCGTTGTGCACATATTGTGCACATATTACTAACGCGCCCTTTAAATAACACAAAAAATACTGCGCCATTGACTTTAGACCAGGTTTTTGTTGGTCAATGGCACAGTCTATTTCAGTTGCCTCAAAATAGCAATGCGCCAACAATGTGCCTGAACACACCTCGTTTTCACTCATTTGTGCATTTGCTATTTAAACAACGTGGCGCAGGACGTGAAAATGATAACTGCGTCAGGATGAAACTAGCAAATAAAACACTTGTGTGTCGCGCCTGGCGTCGCATTGCACCGGGTGTATGATAGGGCCCAGAAAGTCTATTTGTGTGCAGGCCAATCAAACAGTGGTATTAACCCATGCCTTGGCAGCTATACCATTCACAAACACACATAGACACAGAAAACAACCACTTTAGCTCTAGGCCAAATGCCACAGTTTGCCAACTTTATTTGCTTGCACACAAAACCAGCCTTGAGTCCCCACAAACCTGCTTATCTAGGTTATTTAGCAAGACCTTTAGTCAAACAGCTTCACCAGAAAGACAATGTCAGTCCACCAGCTCAAACCAACATAAACAATCCTGGACCAGCATTGAAATTCATAGTACATTCATCTAAGGTGGTCTGTTCATGCTGGTGTTAAGTCTCATAGTCTCTTTAGACAAAACTTTTGAATGACTGTCAATGGAGAAAGATGCTTTTTGGGCCCAGATGGTGCACAGCAGTTACAACATTTAACATTTTGACCCCTAATTATGAGGACGTGTCTTGCACTATGAGCTGTAATTTCACTTCAAATAACAGTGCTTTCAAGATCGTATTTACGAGCTAAACACACATGAACATCAACACTAAGTCGTAATTATGAGTGGCAAACTCTGGAGTTGTCGAGAGGCTTGTCAGTGAGAAAACAAATTTGTTGAAATGAATTGAATGAAGTTCTTTTTTCCCACTTGCAATAAAACTAGCTACATGTACAAAAGTTACATGTACAAAATACAATAGAATATATAACAATTCAATTTACAGCACCTTCATCAATTGGATAAAAAAAAAGAGCTGCACGATTAATCATTAAAAGGTTGCAATCTCATTCCTAAATGACAGCGATTCGCCTGTCCTTTGACAAAATGCCACTGGAACATTCAAATCTCGCCACTGTGTTTCCATCACCCTGTTTTTAATGCGCATTTTGAATTATCACATCAGAAGCGAGTGATGGAAATGGCAAATTTTGAAAAAAAAAAAACAAACAAATTTCCCATATGTATGGGGCTCGACGTTGTCGTATTGCCATTGTTGCTAATGTCTTCGTCAAAAATTCTGCATTTCTTCTTCTGTGCATTCAATTTGTCGATTGCAAGCTGCACTGCTAGTAAATTTATAACTTGCCAAATCGTAACTAATTGCAGTCCTGTCTCCATTTTCTATGCATTGCTTGTTTTATTTACTGTTGGTTACTAGGTTACCAATACCACCGTCATCCACTCAAGCAACTTGATGGAAACGCACGTAATTCGCATTTGTATTTTTTTCTTTTTTGTGAAATTTGAAAAGATTTGCTTTACGTTTGGATGGAAACACAGCTATTGAATCATTAGTTGAAGAGTTTTGTTCAAAAACGCTGATTCATCCAGTAATGAAACAAGTATTTATTTAGTCACTGAATTATTAATTCTGATTTTTCTAAATAATTGTTTCAAATTAATTCAACATTTTTAAATAGACTGCAGCAATTAACATCTTGTCAGAATCTCTAGTAAACTACATGTTATTTTGTTTAGTTTGTTCAGAATCGTTGGAGAATCTTGATCTGAATCGTGATTGCAGAAGTTCTTATTTCCCAAATGTAATGGAAAGTCTTGGCCCTTTATCTTATTCCTTAAACCTACCCTTTATAATTTAGGTGTTTTTATGGGACGTAATCGTAATTGTTTTACCAGTTTTTCTCAAATTGAGGCCAATTGTGTCCACTTTAGAGATGGAGATGATCCTTTCCTCCCGCCTTAATTATTGTAATTCTCTTTTTACTTGTCTTAATTCATCCTTGAAATGATTACAAGTGGTTCAAAATGCCACCAAACGTTTAACTAAGTCATCAAAGAGATCACATGTAACACCAATTTTAATTTCTTTACACTGGCTTTACATTTAGAATTCAATTTAAAATTCTTCTGATAGTTTTTAGAACATTGCATGGTCAAGCTCCTGCTTACACAAAAAAGTTGCTCCAACCTTATAATTCCAGCAGGAATCAGAGATCCTCTGAACAGGCCGTCCCTCGCTCTAGACTAAAGACTAAAGTTGACCGTGCCTTTGAGGTTGTTGCGCCTCCCAAATTGCAAAATGCTCTCCCTTTGGATTTAAGATCTGTGGACATTTTTAAAAAGCAGCTAAAAACCCACTTGTTTAAACTTGCTTTTGTCTAATTTGTTCTCAATCATTCCATTTTTTTTTTTCAAATATATATTTTATTGTCCTTTTATCTTTTTTCTGTTCTAATGCCTGTCACTCTTATTTTGATTTCAGTTTTATATTTGGATATAAAGCACTTTGTGACGTTTGCTCTAGAAAGGTGCAATAGAAACTGGTTGACTGTACATTATCCTCCTTAATACACTGCAACTTCTATTAATAAATGGGCATCAAGTATTGATTTGAGTTGAAATTATTTTAGTATGTTGGAAGAAAGAGAATGTGGAGTGAAACTAGCAGAGCGTCGGAAATTCGTTGCCAGGGACAACAGGCAAATCTACAGTTTAGTGTCATTATACACAAATATCTGAATGCAGAATACCACAATTGGCTAATCAGAATCAAGAGTCTGCATAACTACATATAGTGGCTGGCCTGATGAAACCATATGTGGAGTAATGTTATTTATACTCTTACATCAATCTGCTGTAGACGAGAAATCACAGAGTGGGGGAAGGAAAAGCATCTGTAACAATTTTAATGGAATCAAAAGGTTAGCAAGCACTGGCTCATTACGTCAGACATCAGGCAGTATGCAGAAATCCATTATGCATCAGCACATGAAAACGAGGAAATGCAGGGGAAAAGAAGAGATAAGGGAGGAGAAATGTCAGAAAGCTGAGCCGCAGGCTGCATCCTCCAGTCCGCCTGGGATACGTCAGAGTGTGAGTTTGTGTGCGCAAGTGTGTATGTATGTCTGCGTGTCTCTGGGAGAAAAGAAGCACATTCCCACCCACTCAATCCCATGATTCAACCGAGCCTTCGCCAGGCGTGGGCTTGAGAGAGAGAAAAAGAGCGACAGAGAAAGATCTCTCTTTCAGAGAAAGCGAGAGAGAAGAGAGAGAACCAAGCAAAGCGGACGCAGTGAGAGAGAGAGAGAGAGAGAGAGAGAGAGAGAGAGAGAGAGAGAGAGAGAGAGAGAGAGAGAGAGAGAGAGAGAGAGAGAGAGAGAGAGAGAGAGAGAGAGAGAGAGAGAGAGCGTTTCTTTATCCATTCCTCACCGCTATGTTGCAATGTGGCTTTCAGCTGTTCAGGCAGTGCTTTGAGGATGCAGGGCTGCTGGGCCCCAGGATGGGGAGAGGTGGGCAGTTTGGAAGTGTTTTTGCACCTGACAGCTTCAGTTCATCAGGACACGTCTTAAGAGTTTTCTGGGTTCAGTACAAGTTAAGCTTAATTGGCAGTGTTTGTGGGATAATGCTGATTACCACAAAAAAAAAAAAATATTTCACCTGTCCTTTTTTTTTTATCCAAAGAAGCAAAAATCTGGGTTACACTGAGGCACTTACAATAGAAAGTGAATGGGACCTCTATAAATAGGGGCTTTCGTACCAGATGAACCTTTTCATAGTTCCTAGAACTAATGGTGGAAATACCCGGATTTTGGCGTGTTCGCACCGCAGGAACTAGGATTCTAGTTTTTAGATCTAGTTTTTAGAGATTTTAGTTCTAGGAACTCCTCATTTAGCTCCTACTTCAGAATAGGGTCTAACCCAGCACAATAGGAACTACCAGTGACGTAAGTGTATGCAGATAAGTAACTAACTCTACGAACAGTGATAGATGGACCTCTCAACCATTACGCTAAAGAGAAAATCCAATGCAACTTTGAGAGGACCAAGCGAAACATGATTATGTATTTCTGCTCAGCTAGCGACATTGGACATCAACCACACGGCAAACGCTAATACTTTTTCATATACTGTCTACTTTCTTTGTATAACAGTTCCATCTAATAACGTATTAGACAGGCCTGTTAAACAGATCGTAAACTAATGAAGACGGAGAATGTGAGAGCTGTGTTGTCAGGCTCTGGCGTTCTCAGCGCCATCAAAATAAAAGTCACAACAACAAGCGTGGCTTACGTCACATCAGAGTTCCTACTGGCGGTGCGAATGCAACCAGGAAAAAAAAGGCCATATGGGAACTATTAGTTCTTGGGGAATTAGTAATTTTAAATTGGAATAATATTTCGCAATATTACTGTTTTTACTGTATTTTTGATCAAATAAATGCATCCCTAGTGAGCATAAGAGATCTTAAACTCTTGAATGGTAGCGTATATAAAACTTTATAAACCATAAAACAACTGTAAACACAAATTTACAGCTCAAATAATACACAAGATTTAACAGGAGAATTAATGCTTTTATAAAATTATAAGCTTTTAAATCATTTAAACATTGACCCCATTTAGATTTTTGCTGTTTTTTTTTTTTTTTTAAAAGAAAAAAATATTTTTGTGTGTTAATGAAAATTATTATGTAAAATTAAAATTATATGAATTGAGCTTCACTTGTATTGACCCATATTTATTTAAATACAAAACATGGCCAACTGATTCACAACTATGAGTAATATGTGCATTGTGGTGCTCCATTAGGTTTTACAAGGCAATGGAGACCCCAATGATCTAGTAAACCAGACTGATTCAGTTATTGGAGTCTAGGCTTGTGAAATAGACACTACAATCCATGTTGTTAAACAGATTTGCGAGAGCTCAAGATGACAGCATGACAGACTACAGGTGTAACATCAGTCCCAGTCAGGTGGTGCCTCTCACTGCCAGTTAGGTGTCCCCATAGATCACTGTAAGATCATTACTCTTCACATTTTTTGTCAATCATTGCAAACACGGCTGGATCAAAGGATCATCGGCCCCTGGGGCAGAAATGTCACCCAACCCATCCATGATGCCACATGACGCCCTCGATGTGAAACATTTTCCTGCGATTATGATACTGTGGAAGTGTCTCTACATGTTAAAATAAATACAAACACAAGTAAATGGTTCAGAATCAACCTTCACCAAGCACCAAACGCAAGTGAAGAAATTGATTCACGTTACTAGTCACCGGTTCATACTGCATGATTTATATTTCAAGATATTTTGACTTTCACAGGGTTTTTTTTTACCTGACGTAAGAGATGTGGGAGAATTGAATTAAATATGTACAAGAGCTCTACTGAAGTGACTGTCTAAATGCAAGTGTTTGTGAGTGACTTGTAATTTAAGCATCTTCAATGAACTTGTCGAAAATTTACCAAAGGTTTATGTCTTACAAAACCAAACAAAACAAAACAAAAAACATGTTCCACATGCCTGGTTGGTAATCCTGTCCTGAAAAGAAAAGAAAAATAAAAGAAGTAAAGTAAAGTAAAGTAAAATAAAATAAAATAAAATAAAATAAAATAAAATAAAATAAAATAAAATAAAATAAGGCATAGGCCCTGGATTACAGTTCAAGGACAGTACATACTGATGACAACTCCCACAGGTTATATGTGGAAAATGTCTTGCCAGTATTTCTGAAGCACATGCAGCTGGTATTAGCCACTTGCATTCCCCATGAAATGTTTTCTTCAGGCCATGACTGTTTCATTAATGTGCTTCGCTATCTCTCACATACACACACATGTGCACAAAGGACGGGAAAAAAAGAAAAACGAGAAAACAAATATCAAACGGGTGCCCTCTTCACATTTCCCTGATGCAAATGTCCTCTGTTAATGTTCACTGCCTTGAGTTGGATGACTTGGGGGAGCATAAAAGTTCATGAAATTTGCATAAACAGGAGCAAACTGCACTGTAAGACTATGAAGTCCTGTGGGAAAACTAGCATAAGAGCTGATGGAATGAGGTGTACATGAATGTCTTGTTTTAATTTAACTGAGAATGATGTTTGTCTTGAGTTTGTGTGGCTACTTCTACTTCTATGACAACCATATTATACAAATGTATCAAGAGACAGGTTCATGTTATGTTGCATTTCTGACAGTCAATGATACCATGGACAGCTCCTACATTCACTCATGCATCAGACTCCAACTTCAGCACCCTGGCCAGCTCCCCCAATATACAATATACAAGGTGGCCTGGGCCGTTTCTCAATACAAAGTACACAAACTTCAGACTTGAGTCCTTGGTAGTTTGGACTTGCGAAGTTCGACTTAGGAGAATGAACTCCCTAAGACGGAAGGACGCAAGTCCGGCAATTCCTCAAATGGAACAGCAGCGTTCTTGATAGAGTCACTCCGCTCGCTCTGGCTACTCCGGTTATCTCTGTATGTATATTTTAGGCTACAATAAAATGAAATATGTGACCCTGGACCACAAAACCAGTGATAAGTCGCACGGGTATATTTGTGGCAATAGCCAACAATACATTGTATGGGTCAAAATAATTGATTTTTCTTGTATGCCAAAAATCATTAGAATATTAAGTAAAGATCATGTTCCATGAAGATATTTTGTAAATTTCCTACCATAAATATCAAAAATGTATTATTATTAGTAATATGCGTTGCTAAAGACTTCATTTGGACAACTTTAAAGGCGATTTTCTCAGTATTTACACTTTTTTGCACCCTCAGATTCCAGATGTTCAAATAGTTGTGTCTCGGCCAAATATTGTCCTGTCCTAACAAACCATACATCAATGGAAAGCTTATTTATTCAACTTTCAGATGATGTATAAATCTAAATTTCAAAGAAATTGACCCGTATGACTGGTTTTGTGGTCCAGAGTCACATATGTTATAAAACACCACTCTGCCTCTTTTCGTTTTCATTTAAAAAAGTAAACATATTAAATAGCCACACAAATGTGGTTCAAGCAATGTGTACACTGATTATCTTCACTGCATGTATATTTATAACAAAACGAAATATAAAACACAACCCTGCCTCTTTTTGTTTACATTTTAAAAATATTAAACATATTAATATGTGGATCAGGCAAAATGAGCATATGTAAGCTACTCTGATTATCTTCACTGAAATAAAATTAAATATGACATAAAACACAACCCAGTCTCTTTTTGCTAAATGTCAGTTTTAATAATCAATAATAGCCATTAGGGCTGGGTAAAAAATATCGATTTCTCGATTTTAATCGATTCTCATTTTTACGAACCCATATCGATTCTTAAATCCCAAGAATCGATTAGTCATCCTGTTTTCAGATGAATGAACAGAACATTGTAGCGCGCCTCCCATCCATTAAATCGAAATGATCTTTGTGCTTTGTTACTATTGATATGACACAAAGTCTCAGATTTCAAATTGCGTCCATTTTATTTCGAAATTCAAAAATATAAATACCGTTTTGGCGCTGTGCCGTGAGATCGAAGCGGCAGCGCGGAGCTCACATTAACTGATCTTCTCTTCCGCCAGTTACCAGTTACAGCGCGAAATAAACATGAATGAGCATCTGAAAGTGTTAAAAGATACAGTACAACTTACCGAAATCTGTATCATGTTATATGGAATCGCTCAATCAGTGTTTCAACCGTGAAAAGGCGTCAGTAAACGTAATGTCATGTAACGTCACATTTACCTCAGAAAAACCATATCCAGTGTCCATAAACTCGTTAGTCAGCTAGAAAAATGTACTTTAGAGAGGAGCATTTTGCTAAATATATGCCCCATATCACATATTCATTATCATTTTTAATGTTCTTAAATATTTAATGCATGTATGAATAAATCTGGCAAGTTTTAACAGCCACCATTTAAATGTTTATATTTCAAAAAACGATTTGGCGTAGAAATATGATTATGTAATTGTAAAGTTAATATTATAACTTTATTATTATTAAAAAAAAAAGTCATTGAGTGTAATTTAAGTGTTTGTAGCTATACAAATCAGTTAATTTTTTACCTTCAATATTATAGTAGGCTATAACTGACTCCCATAGTTTACAGTATTAGTTGAGATTTGTTTTCCTTGAGAAAATTTGCCATGTATTGTACCCGATATATATCCAAAATGATCGATATTGACTCGAAATCGAATCGAATTGCAAGCTTGTGAATCGAAATCGAATCGAATTGTGAAATTTGTGTCAATACCCAGCCCTAATAGCCATTATAAAAGCATAAGTAATAGGTATAAGAAGCTATACAATAAGAAATAAAGCAAACAATTCATTCAAACATACAAAGTCAGCGCTCTAGTAGCCTAAATGTATAAAGTTATGACACCATGTTGCCAGGGAACAAATAATAGATTCATGAGTCCAAAGATCGCCTGTTAGATATACACAAGATGAATTATATCTCATGTTTAACAACTACAGAGACATCAGAGCCAGCGGCAAACATCAGAAGGACTAGCCGAGGAAAGGCTGCTCTCGGCGGGGTTAATGAGCGCTGAACGCCCGGTGATCGACTGGATCTCACAACTCTGAAAACGTCAGATCAAATTTTCAAACAGGCGCTATCTTTATCAATAAACCACATATTTGAGCTTTAAACAACTACATTCTCGCCTGAAAAACTCTTAAAACTACATTTCGTGACATATTAACAGTAGTATTTTTAAATTACGCGGGTTTTCTCCGCCACTATTGACGCTTGCTGGTTGGTGCGAGATGCATTCTGGGATACCTGTCTGTCTCAAGTCACCTCTCAATGCATCCTTGATAAAAGGGGCGGATCAAGGACACATCCAGGGATTTGAACTGTACTTGGCTAGATGTGAACTTTGAATTGGAACAGTACTTGGGCTGCGACTGATGACGTTTCACAAGTCCACGAGAACACATTTTGAGAAACGGCCCTGCTCTGTGCCAGCTCAGCACCCTATGCTTAGCGCACTTTCCTCCACAGGGTGTTAAAATGTCACCCTCCGTTTAATCCACCAGTAAAAGTGTTGTGAAACACTATCTTCAATTTGCACTTTCACACTTACAACAAGGCTCTGCTCTCTTCTCGTTGAGGAGGAACTGCTGTTTTAATTTGTTTTGTAACTTCTAATTTGTCTCTTGAATGTGTTCTTCAGTAGTGCTTTCAAATCTGACGCCAATGAGGTCTGTAAAGCCCCTTTCACACAGAGCACTGATCCAAGAAAATTGCCATAGAATTGCTAGAGTGCCTTCTGTGTGAACGCAAACATGTCCCGGGATTGATCCCGGGATGGGGACCTAGTAACATTGCTGAGATCAGTCCCGGAACGCGCCCTGTGAGCAAAAGGCAGGACCAATGCCTTAAGGGGTGTGTCGTAGTGATGACGCTGATGCTGAGATCGTGCGCCAGCTTAGTGGAAAGGTACGCGATGCGCTAGTTTATGATCGAATCAGAAAAAAAAAATTAACATTACACATCATGATGTCATGTGTCTTTACGGGATGTGTGTGAACCACAAAATCACTGGCATTGTGAATGAACCAAAATCAAATGATCCCAGGACACATTATCAGTGTATTTTCCAGAATCTCTGTGTGAAAGGGAGTTAAGAAACCTTTTAACTGGTAATTCTAGTCACCGTCACTTGGAAGAGCTCTTTATTTTGTGTGGAGACTGAACTGAAGGTTCCTCTGAATAATGAAAAAGAGAGAAAAACCTCATTATGTTTTCAGAGTATTTTTTATTTTACACTAGGCCAGTGTTCTGGACATGTGAAGCTCACAAGAAATGTGTTTATATTTTGTTTTTGCACTTACATGAATAATTCAGCACAACCCTTTTTTATTATTTGAGCTGTAACGTTTTCCATATCAACCTTTCTAAGGTGGGAATACTTTGTTACTACATAATTATTTATCCTAGCATACAAGATCAATGTTATCAATGTTATAAACACACAAACACTTCTGTTATAATATTTATCTTATCGTTCAACGCAGAAGAAAGCTATTTCATGTAAATGCGTGAGACTTCTGTTTCATTAGCCACTGTCAAAGAATGACAGTAAACAGCAGTAAACTATTTGCGATACAAACCAGTGTTTATGATTACGATAATAAATCAAAATAATATGATGACGAATACCAGTTTGCAACATCAAGCAGCATAGTGAGCTGTTTTTTTACAGCAAAAATAACTGAAAGTGGCTGACAATGGAAGCCTCGCACATTCAAGATTAAAAATGTCCATGTCTCCTCTTACGTTAAAATAAGGTGGATATAAATCCGTCAGTGTCACATGATCCTTCAGAAATCATTCTAATATGCTGATTTGTTGCTTAAGAAACATTTCCCATTATTATCAGTTGAAAACAGTTGTGCTGCTTAATATATTTGAGGAAACTGATGCATTTTGATTCTTTGATGAATAGAAATATTCAAACAACAGCATTTATTTAAAATAGAAATCTTGTGTAACATTACTGTCTTTACTGTCACTTTTGATCAGGTGGATCAATATATATATATATATATATATATTTACTGATGGTAAACTTTTGAACAGTAGTGTATACTACTTGTATATAGATCTTTTATGCATACCCCATTCATTTTCACTTTATATTGTGTCTGTGTCTCTGTAAATGTTGTTATATTTTTTACCTCATCATATTCTGAGTCTAGAGGTTTTCTCTGTAACCCATACAAGTCAAAAATCTGTGTGAGCATACTTGGCAAATAAAGCTTCTGAAAACGTGAGCATTGAATCAGTGACGCTGGTAACTACTAGCTTGACTCACACGTGTGTTTGTAGGTCAGAGGTAATGGTGGGGAAACGATGCCTCCGCTGCGACACCGATTCTCATTTGGGTTTAGTTGAGTGCTCAACCATATTTCATTAGAGGAGATATTTCTGGTGCCGTGCAGCAAAGCATCTTAAATGAGATGATAAGATACAGGATATGCTTAATAAGAGAGTATAATTTTTTTTTTAATATGAAGTGAACACGCACGCAATTACAAATATAACAATGAGAGTGAATCATCCTAAGGCAAACATTTCCGTTATGATGCGTATGGCAGAAAGGGAATTCATTAGGTCTGTTACAAAACATAGTGAGCTGCCTCGCTACCTACTGCCTACATAGACAGCTGCCGTCTATGACAGAATCCAAACTGAAATAGAACTTCATAAGTGACTGATTTGGAACACACTATTTAGGCAGCAACTCTGTGCGTCATACAATACATATAGTGCTCCTCATGCAAAGCACAAGAGGGATTTCATTCATGATTAGGGGTGTAACGGTACACGTATTCGTACCGAACTGTTTCGGTACAGGGTGTACCGAACGGTACGAATGCAATCTTTAACAGTTAACAGTAGGCTTGTTTTTTACGTGTGGAACATACTTCAGTCCGAGTTCCCACACAAACATATTAAGTATTCTGTCCATTTTATCATGAAATTCAAACGATAAAAGCCGTTTTGATGCTCTTTAATGTGACGTGACAGATCACTGTATAGGCGCGAGCGGCAGCGCGGCGCGCGAGTGAACGTGATCATCTCTTCCTAGTCAAAGAATAAACATGAATTAACATCTGAAAGTATGTTGAGGATACATTACAACTTACTGAAATGTATCATATGACGTGTAATCGCTCAATCAGTGTTTCAAAGGTGGAAAGACATCAATAAAACAGCTTGTAAACAATGTCACGTAGCATTACATTTACCTCAGGCAGTCATTGAGTGTCCACAGCTGGTTAGTTCACTACAGAAATGAACTCTAAAAACATAATTTTATAATTAGATTTAGAAGTTAATGCAAAAACTGCCTAATGGGAAGTTTACATGTTTGCATACAATGTTATTTGAGTGTTGATTATTATATCTAAAAATAAATAGCTACTTAAGGTAATTTGGGCTCTGTTGAAGAAACTTTTAGTTATAATTGAATTAATTTAAGGACAGACACAATTTGTTCAGTAAACCACTGTTTAATAAAAAAAGCTATTTAATATTTAGTTTTCTCTCCCCTGCTGTATCGAACCCGTACCGAACCGTGACTTCAAAACCGAGTTACGTACCAAACCGTCAGTTTTGTGTATCATTACACCCCATTCACGATTAATTTCAATACAACCGATTCCAGAGGAATAATTAAATACTTGGACTACCTAGAGTTAGTCCATCCAAAAATAAAAATTGTCATAATTTACTTACCCTCATGTCTTTCCAAACCTGTATGTCTTTTTTTCGTCTGTGGAGCATTAAAGAAGATATTTTGAAGACTGTTGGTAACCAAACGGTTTTGGTTCCCATCGACTTTTATTATATTTTTGTCCATACAATGGAAGTCAATGGGAACTGAAATGGTTTGGTTACCAACATACCTCTTTTAAAGTTCAGAATTTTCATTTTGGGGTGGACTATCCCTTCAATAAGCTTAAATATACATGCACTACTGTTCAAAAGTTTGGGGTTGGTAAGATTTTTTTAAAATGTTTTTGAAGGAAGTCTCTAATGCTCACCAAGGCTGCAAAAATCCAGTAAAATTGTATTATCCTTGCTGAAAAAAAAGAAAAAAAAAACCTTACTGACCCAAACTTGGAATGGTAGTGTATAACACACAACTTCAGTCTTTAATTATTTTAATCACTATTCTCAGTATTTTCTCTTACATTCACCATGAAGGATACATGGAGATGCTGCCTTTGAAAAAGGCCAAAGCAAGGTATCTTAGGATAACAATTAATTCGCCAATTAATTCTGGAGGCAGCTCACTAGGTTTTGTAGTTATTCTGTGCTGAGAGCATGTTGAATAACTACTGCCTGAAGAGAAATGTAAGCATGAAGATATCTATAATAACCATTCAGTGTATCAGCAGCATATCCTGGAGTTACATGCACTACATACACTTCATAATGTCAGAATTTACATTACGTAAAGTTCTCAGATCCTCCCTGGGGGTACCTTACAAGGCTCATCACCTTCTAGTGCATTTACATAAGACATACATGCTTATGAAATATGAACTGCAAATCAAGGTTAAAAAAAATGATAGAAGCCAATGCTAATGTTATTTCTATATTTGAGGGTACAGTGGTTTTCTTCTTCAGGAGTTGGAATCAATAATGTTTGAATCATCTGTCACTGTGATGTAGTAATTGTACTACACCGATCAGGCATAACATTATGAACATTATGACATAACATTTCCTAATATTGTGTTGGTCCCCCTTTTGCTGCCAAAACAGCCCTGACACGTCGAGGCATGGACTCCACTAGACCCCTAAAGGTGTGCTGTGGTATCTGGCATCAAGATGTTAGCAGCAGATCCTTTAAGTCCTGTAAGTTGCGAGGTGGGGCCTCCATGGATTGCACTTGTTTGTTCAGCACATCCCACAGATGCTCGATTGGATTGAGATCTGGGGAATTTGGAGGCCAAGTCAACACCTCAAACTTCTTGTTGTGCTCCTCAAACCATTCCTGAACCATTTTTGCTTTGTGGCAGGGCGCATTATCCTGCTGAAAGAGGCCACAGCCACCAGGGAATACCGTTTCAGTGAAAGGGTGTACATGGTCTGCAACAATGCTTAGGTAGGTGGTACGTGTCAAAGTAACATCCACATGAATGGCAGGACCCAAGGTTTCCCAGCAGAACATTGCCCAAAGCATCACACTGCCTCCGCTGGCTTGCCTTCTTCCCATATTGCATCCTGGTGCCACGTGTTCCCCAGGTAAGCGACACACGTGATGTAAAAGAAACGTGATGTAAAAGAAAACGTGATTCATCAAACCAGGCCACCATCTTCCATTGCATCTTTCTTATGCTCACGTGCCCACTATTGGCGCTTTCGGTGGTGGACAGGGATCTGCATGGGCACCCTGACTGTTCTGCGGCTATGCAGCCCCCATACGCAACAAACTGCGATGCACTGTGTATTCTGACACCTTTCTATCAGAACCAGCGTTAACTTCTTGAGCAATTTGAGCTGCAGTAGCTCGTCTGTTTGATCGGACCACACAGGCCAGCCTTCGCTCCCCACGTGCATCAATGAGCCTTGGTCGCCCATGACCCTGTCGCCGGTTCATCACTGTTCCTTCCTTGGACCACTTTTGATAGATACTGACCACTGCAGACCGGGAACACCCAACAAGAGCTGCAGTTTTGGAGATGCTCTGACCCTGTCATCTAGCCATCACAATTTGGCCCTTGTCAAACTCACTCAAATCCTTACGCTTTCCCATTTTTCCTGCTTCTAACACATCAACTTTGAGGACAAAATGTTCACTTGCTGCCTAAAATATCCCACCCACTAACAGGTGCCATGATGAAAAGATAATCAGTGTTATTCACTTCACCTGTTATTAGTTAGTGTTAGTGTTATTCACTTCTTCATAATGTTATGCCTGATCGGTGTATGTGTCATTAGTTTTAGGGTACTC
The DNA here is from genome assembly GCA_039654105.1 of Coreius guichenoti. Lineage (NCBI taxonomy): Eukaryota > Metazoa > Chordata > Actinopteri > Cypriniformes > Gobionidae > Coreius > Coreius guichenoti. The sequence continues at coordinate 38,731,783 of CM077175.1, read as the reverse complement.
CGTGTGAGCATCATATCCAGCTCAGTGCATTGCTGCCGTTTTAAAAATAAGGGTCACAAATGTGTCTCACTTTCATCATCTTTCCATTGTGATTCAGGTTGTGATTCAATAATGAAAACTTCTCCCTTCTCCCTATTAGCTCATACTCTCATCAGATAAAGCCATTTTAAATGGGGAGCAGAACAGGAGAAAAGAAGGGAAATATGGAGATATTAAACTGAAAATTTAATGAGCAGAGCTCTCGCCACGGGCAACTCAGAGCCACCATTCTGAGAAAGTGCATCTCCCACCACGTGTTTCACCTTCTGCTGTGACACATTCGCTGGTGCCAAAAAAGGCATGTTTCAATCTCGCTCACAAAAGACGGGCAACAGCACACATGAACAGCAAAACATGGCCTATTTTTTAGAAAATGCCCGGCAACCTTATGCAGCTCTATCACCGAACTCAGGGATGCTTTATTTATGGAGACCCATTTCTACATCCTTTATGACAGTTTCTCTGCAAAATCCATATGAAACATCCTACACTAGAGAAATGGCATTACAAAACCGTATTGGAAAATGGGAAAAAGAAGCTGTACTAAAGAGCTATTGGCAAGGTGAAGCATCCACTTCTTTTTCTCAGTGAACATTTTCTGCTAATTTCTGATTGTAAACTTCAGTCACAATCTGCTAAGGGGTTATAAAGGAATGGAACACTATTATTTACAACAGGATTTGCATTTTCATGGGTTTAAATAAAATATTTTTGTTATAAGAGACAATAAAATCAACTTTGTGCATCCAAACCACTCCTTTCCTGGTAAAAAATTAATTTGACTTTCAAGTCAACGAATTTGCGACAGCTGAATGTTCAAAATGAACTACGCATTTAAAATGTCTCCAGGACGTTTTATAACTACCCAAAAATCAAAAATAGTTCACTCCTCACGCACGTTATCACTCACGTCCGTCAAAAAAATCTGTTGGAATATTAGAACTAAAAACATTGTGGGCATCAATCATGGGCATCAATCACTTCACTGAATATTTAAGAAATAATTTTTACTTTTTGATCCATCTGTTTCCTAATCCACATCATTTGAATATCATAACATCGATGTCCGTCAAAAAAATAACATGCACGACACACGGAAGCATTCACGAGAAGCAGAGGTCCAGCAAGTACACGCATTTTTACACAAAAAATTTCCAAATGGATGTTTTAAATGAGTCATCGCTTTCCGAGAAGAGGGAGAAAATGGTGGACTGAGCGGCTTCAACATGTCAGAGACGATAACGTGCATAATACAAAATGCACGCGAGTATAAATATGTTCTTCACTCGCTTAAATTGAATTGGAATGATCAGGGAACTGAGTAAAATACTTCACACTGCATGCTAAAGAGAATAAACGCCAATCCAATTGAAAAACTTGTTTTTAACAGACATTTTTTATGCACGAACTACACATTCTGATTCTGACATTCTTGATTTGAATATTTTCAATTTTCAATGACTGATCTTTCTTTCATAATTTTGGCAATAGATGAATTTTTAAATGAGTGATCTTGAGATGACTCCCTGTAATGTTTTGAAGAGTTTCATTTAGCTTGGCAGCAAAATTTGTATCCGTATACTGTATGTAAAATGACTTAAATTTAAGACCATGTAACGTAGGTCTACTGGAGGCGAGCTTGGTGATGAACCCATGTGCAGTTTATTAAATCAAACGTGAACAAAACACATGAACCGTGACCATGAACAGACTTGACCACAACACTCACCAACAGTAGGTTACAACATCAATACATGACAAAGTAACATGGAAAACAAGAGGCTTTAAATACATGAACTTGGGGAACACAAGACAACCAATGAACAACCAGAACTCATAACCACATGACAAGACAATAAACCAATCAGAACAGGACACATTCACAAAGGGAAGCACAAGACATGATAACATGAGGGCAAGGGAAGCACATGGCAAACAGGAAGCATGACAGTGAGAATACAAAATAAAAGACATGAAAACATAAACGTGAAACAAAACCCAAAACCAACCGTGACAGACCAAGTAAAAGTCTATCAGTTAAATCCCACTATAGTTACCAGAAGGCATCAACTAATAATTTTTTCTGTTTGGCCGATGTGTTGGAAGGGGTACTTTTATTTAGTTGGCGCTAAAAAATGCTGGCTCTAAGAACGGCAGCGCCTGAGCACAGCGCTCCCATTCTCCGTCTTCATTAGTTATGGTTGCCGTTTAACAGTTTTGTCTAATATGTTACCAGATCAGCTCCACTGGAGAAGCACGATCGACAAACTTTAAACCCTTGATTTCAAACTATGCTGCGCTATATTCAGTTGCCCAATATGTCGTATTCATGTAATTTTAATTTTCACTGTGCTGTATGTAAAATTAGTGTTACCTTGTCCTTATTTGGAAAAAAAAAAAAAAAGATTCCCAGTGCGCACAAATTTACCAGATTTACAAATTTACCAATTTACCAAATTTACAGAATGCCCTGTTGGTTACAGTGTTTACTCCATTTTTATTTATATGTTTTCAAACTATTTCTTTATTTGTGAAAAATACTGTAATACGATTACAGATCTAAAGTAAGTCTGCTTACTTATATACATGTGTGTGTATATATATATATATATATATATATATATATATATATATATCAGATTTATATCGGCCACCCTGCTCTCCAAGATATCGGCATCGGCCTTTAAAAAAACGGTTGACCACTAGTTACTACCAGGAAATCTTTTCAGGGAAACAGATAAGACTACTAGGCATACCTTCCATCACATAATTCATATTCATGAATCAACTTGAAAAGGTTGACTAATATTCAGAATATTCAGAATATTCTTAGCCTACACCCTTGCTTCTAGCTGTATAATTCAGATGTTTGACTCATAACGTCATGACCTAAAGGAAAAGAACAATACGGGCACAATACTTCAGATCAAGAACACAGCTAGTAGAATTTTAGTCCTTAGTTCTCCCTTAGGAACTGAAAATGAATTCATTAATTAAATAAAAAGTACAAAAAAAAAAAACCTGGCTTTCTCGGCTTTATGGCTGTCACCTCGCAGTCAATGGACGTCATTCTAGATTAGTCACCAAGTACTGCTCTTCAGATCAACTTATACTCAGACATTGTCGTGGACAGAATGATGCTTCTTTTTTGATGCCACGGTTATATTCCAAAGTGCTCCTGCTATTACGCATAAAAGCTGCGTGGGATTATAACGTTTATTAAAATATATGGTTTATCTAGACGATAGATGGTTGTAAGTTTAACAACCTCTCATTTCCAGTGTCCTTTTTTAGCATAGGGTAGGCCTATATGCTGTTACAACTGCAGTGAAAATACTAATTCTGAAGGAATGATTCATTTCCTCTTCCATATTTTAAGATATATTTTCCATGGAATTAAAAAACACTTTAGAAGAGATAAATTGAAACCTAAATAAGTGTTTCAAATCAAATCACATCTTTTTAGACACTGCAGACCCACTATGCAGTGAAATGATTGTTTTGCTTGCATTATGGCAGCTGTAGATTGAACATTCGAGCAACTCATGTGTGATTAAATTAGGCCGTGTCACCTCCTCCATTGAACTGGTGTTCCTGTGTAGCAAACAGCTCTGTCCTAATGAAAGCAGCCAAGCTGCAGCACTCCAGAAGCCCTTATCAGTGTACGTCAGATCAGTCCTCTACAGAGTACTCCCAGATAACTTAACAGCCATGACTCTCATCCAATGAACCTGCACACTGTGTGTAGAGCGCTGGAGCTGCAGTATCAGATGATAGTCCTGCGCTGGACAGTTAATCCAAGCACCCTGCTGATTCAAAGGAGAAACCCAAGGGTGGCTCATGGTTCCTCCATACTCATTATAACGGCACCTGCTATTTGACTGAAAGCACTCTGTTTAGCATCTAGCCTAAAGCTGCGTCAACATGAAGGAAATTCGCGAACATCTGGATTGTCTATATTTTCACAATATGTATTTTTGTCTATTTACCAGTAAAAAATATCTAAACATCGTAAAAACAACAGTGAAAGGGTCAATGACATTTGGCTCGCTTCTGTTAAAGGTGCAATATGTAGGATTTTTGCAGTAAAATATCCAAAAACCACTAGGCCAGTGTTATATATTTTGTTCAGTTGAGTACTTACAATATGCCAAATGTTTTCAACTATTTGTAAATCGTGAGAAAATTGCGATTTTAACCAAGGAACCGGGACGTGTGAGGGAGTCGCCTGTCAATGGCGTCATATCCGCGTTACTCTCGGTTTCCGCTTTTACTGTCATAGAAACCATGGCAACAGACGTGGACAACTGCATAACGTCTCGTGGAACGCTGTTGTAGTTTCGTTCAAACATTATGGACCATGGCAAGCAGACTTTGGAACAAAATGAGAAATCAAAAGAGGACCAGTATCGACGTGGCGTTTTCGAGATGGCGAGAGCTTTGCAACAAATTTCGACTTGACAGAGATGCCGTTCTTGCATGTGCTTTATTAGACAGGTGAACAAATGTACATAAAACAAATCAATGTTATGTAGCTCAACACAATGAAATATTAGAATATCATCAGTATGATGTCCTAATGTTGACACACAACACAAATGTCTCATACAGCCAACAAACTAACACACCGAGTAACATTATAACTTTCAACACACTCAAATGCAGTTTAGATAGTGTAGACCAAGTGAAACAGCATTGCATTTCCTCTCAATTTTAATTTGTCAAATAAACTGACCTGTATGAGTAGTAATTCGGCACTTGCGGGAGGTTCGGTAGAATGAAATGTCCTAATTTCTTTATATCCCCCGGGACTCGCGCTTGTGGCGCTGATATCTGTCTATTATTAGTAATCGCGCCCTGCTTCATACCACAGTCATGTTAAAAACATGAATGCATTCACTCATCCATAAACATTATTTCCCCATAAACATTATTAGATCCATCGGTATGACGACAAGTTCCATGATTCCACACTCATTCACTGCGTCATCAATCTACGCCTTTGTTATTGTTTTAAAGAGGTTAGCAACCCCTAGCGGCAAAAAAATACATATTGTAGCATTAATTTTTTTTTTTTAAATCCAATCCATAATGTGCATACAATGACTTAACTATATCTCCTCTGATATGCATTTTTAATTTTTGTATTAAGATTGATTTTGATATTTTTGGCAGGTATGAAGTCAAAAATGTCTTGGTGACACAACAGTCCTAATATGATTAATTAAATTTTCTTTTGTGGTATGTGATATTTGAATTACAAAAAAACAAAAACAAAAAAAACCAAACACTTTTTATCTTGAAAAATATCTTTGAAAGTAACATCTTTGAAAATAATGCTTGAGATGGGTACACGTGGGTGTGTAAGCTTACTGTGTAAGAAAAATGTTATTGCTTTTATTAAAATATGATGATTTACACTGAAACTTCACTGCAAGTCATTATTTTCTTGAAAATGATATTCAATGGTATTATCACAACCATGTGAAAACCAACTTTAAATATTTTTCTTTTTCTTTATAGTGGACACTCTAAACTCTTTCCCCGCCAGCATTTTTTTTTAAAGTTACCAGCAAGCGGCAGCATTTTTTTTGTATGAATATCTATCAAAAGAAAGAACAGAGCCTCTGCTTTTAAACAAAAAAACATTTTATTCTTCAACACTTGAATGTGGGTAAGTTTCATAAAAAAAGTAACATTTTAAACAAAAGCTGAGAAAATCGTGTTTTTGTCAAAGACTGGACTCAGAACGATGATCAAAACATAGACCGAGTCCATCAACACCCACAAAGCTTGCACAGTCATATACCGCTTCCTGGGATGACATTTCATCCTGTAATGTTAGGGAGTTTTGATTTATATGCTGTTTAAAGTTTGATAACGTGCGCAAGCAATGCTTTTATTGCTTGTTTCTGCTTCTTCTTCGCTTGTTTTTGGATCCAGAGATGCTGTACTATTTCAGCAGATGCGTAATAGCGGGCTCTACCATATAACAGTGAAAAGGTTGCTGGAAAATTCTGTCAATGGCGGGAAAGCGTTGTGTCATAAATCACAGAAAATTACACCAATGGTGGGGAAAGAGTTAATGTCATAGACCCTAAGATTAATCTGTTTTCAGATAATATATCTTGAACATTTTATTAGATTTATGCTTGAATTGTTTACTTTTCTTACCTCATTGTTTTAAGATCGATTTTCAAGTCAACTCAATATTTTATGCAGTTTTGCTTCACAAGTACATTTATTTTGTTTTAAGGATGTTTGGAAATATTTTCTGCATTTAAAACAGTGTAACACATTTAAGAGCAGCAGAATATCAACCAAAAACCAGGTAAAAGCCTAATCCTCCTCTTTTAATCTATTAAACAGACTGTGTTTTCCTTGACAAGACAAGAGTGTAAGTGAGCGTAGGTGTGTGTACTACCCCATCTGTCTGTGACTTCTCACGGACAACTTTGTGTCCCTACATGTTGTCCTCAGTCGTGCGCCAACCAACAGAGAGTCGCATATTAAACAATGTCCCATCTAATTAAATTATTATTATTATGCATATTACAATTAGGTCAAGAAGGAGGTTAATCTGAATGATACCGAACAAACAGCATTAGCAAACCAGGTGGATTTACACAAAGCTCATAATACAACACAATATTTGGGAAACACATGAAATCATACTCACGCTCAACAGTTCCTCATTTTTGCCTGATATATTCCAGTGCACACAGGAATCCTTTTGTTGCAAAACTCCACACCAACCTGACGGGGATAAAGAGAAACAGAACTGAGGTTATTAAATTTAACAAGTGCACCAACAGGGACGTTCACAAAGCCAGAAAATATACTGCTACCTAATTTGAGCAAGAGAAGAATAAAATAGGAGAGGCTTTATGGTTCTCATTAGAAGTAGGTGCGTGTTTATTATCCAAGATGAAGACAAAGAGAGGGTTGAAGGCAAAGATGGTGGAGCTTTGAGACTTCAAACACTTGGGGTGAGAGAGAATGAGCAGAGGACTCCTTCCACACTCTTTACAGGTTTGCAGACAGATATAGGCTTGTAAACAAACACGACTGAACAAATATAAAGTGCATTACAGAGAGGTAGACATTACCCCTTAGGAAATGAAACATGTTTCAGACCACTCAGAATTTCTAAGAGCAGTGCAGTTCAACAGATCTAGTCAATCACGCAAACATTCAGTATTTGAAATTGCAGTTTGTGGATCTGTACTAGGAATGCTAACGGTTAATCGCTGATCGATTAATTGTCGATAATAATTTAATCGACAAAACTTTGATCGTCGATTAAGCAAGGTCATGCGCGTGCATTCGCGAAACACAAAGCAGACGCGAGGAAATAAAGCGAGCGCGCCGGAGTTATGTTTGGGACCATTTTAAAAGGCTAGAGTTACACCTTCATGACTATAAGAATGCATGCATTCACAGCCTTTTGTCCACAAAAGGAGTTACACATTCTGACCAGCATGCATCTGAGGCGGCGTTGGTGACATGTTGTATTAGCGATCATGGGAATTTGTGTAAATTGACATCCCTAATCTGTACCAAAGCAGGAAGCAGAATTTTGCTTTGTTAAACGTATAAACCTTAAAGATTTACAATAATATATGGGCTGTTAATTGATTAAAATAGCTGTTTAACATTAACACATTTTAAACTGCACAGTATGTAAGTTTCGCCGCTAGAACTCGCTTATTCAAAACAATAACACTGGCGTAGCTTGATGATGCCGTGAATGAGCATGGAATCATGGGAGTTGACATCTTCATCTCCACAGCCGATGGAAAGCAATCCGACAGGATTCAGGCAGAAATCATTTTCATGGATGAGCTAATGTATTAAAGTTTTATTAACGTTACTGAGGTATGAAGCACCTGCGCGACACACCGGCCTCGAGTCACAAGGAGGAGCTCCGGAAGTATATAAAAAGGAAGGACGGCAGTGAAGGGTAAGAGAGGACCAGGCCTGGGACATTTTATGTTGCTGTTTTTATTATGCTTAGTTATATGCCGTAGTTGGCCGCTGCCGCTTCTTTCGTTATGTTGTCTATGTCTATTACAAACTTAGACATAAATTAACTTACAATTAAACGTTTGCTGAATTACTACTCATACAGGTACATATTTGATGAATTAAAACTGGGGTAATAGAGTGCTGTTTTACTTGGTCAAAACAATCATACTAAAATACATTTGAGCGTGTTGAAAGATATGTTATAACGTGCATTAGCTCGGAAATTGCGAATTTCTCTGGATTTAAACATTGTTGAAACATTTGGGATAATGCACAACACTTGAAGTACACGTTTGAACAAAATATATAATACTGTGCTAGAGTTTTTTTTTTTGATAGATATTTTAATGAATCTTACATATTATGCCTTTAAGGAAAGAAAATAAAATGTTTAAGTTGTGTGTGTATTTTTATGGATGACACTCGGAATATATATTCCATTAAATTCAAGAAGTATTAGCAAAATGGTTTAAGCATAAACCTCACTAAATTTTATTACATTTATTCAAGTTATTTTATTAGTTACTTTTTAAAAGTCTTAATATATTAAGTAACTTTGCTTCAGATATTTTACTGGCGACAAGACAAAATGCTGAAAAGAAAATGTTTTGGATCAATGAAAGATTTATAAAAACTTGAATTTTACATTTCTTGTAAAGTATAAAACTTTCAGGAAAAAAAAATCCACAAACGCTAAAACTAACTTCAAAACAAAATCTGCTTAGCTTAATTAATTTCAGAAAAGTATTTATTTGGGGTAGAGAGCAAAATATCTAACCAAAATATCAATATCAAATGTGCCTTGAGAGAACTGGAATGAAACTAAATTATAATGAAGTAAACCACATATTTCTGTTGTCATGGAGAACACAAAGGCTTTCACATCTCATCTCTGGTGAGTCTAATATCAAACCAGCAATCAAAATAAAAATTCTTCACAGCACTTCAAGGACAACACTCTGTCATGTCATTTAACTGAGACTCCAAAGGCCTTTATGATCTCCACGGGAAGATATCAGATCAATATTATGATTTCACCCCAACATTTGCATATTGAACTCTTTATGAGATCCTCCACAGTAGCAGTCATCAGAGCATTATAGAGAGCCATGGATTTGTCATGAGATAGCACACACACACACACACACACACAATAAAATGAATGTTTGTATGATTAAGCGGGCTCTTCCTGAGCCTCCGGATGCAGCTCAAGACAAGCTGTTTCCTCTGCATCATTATTCACACAGATGAGCATCATTAGATGTTATCTTTAATGAAACTCCGTAACACAAACGGGTAAACTGTCGGCTGAGTGTGAGACGCAATGAGTGGGAAGCCCTGTGTTGATTTCCCAGCTGAACTGAATATATGGAGGTTTTCTGCCCTGTACCCTCTCTATAGATCCCATTGGTGATCCAGAGTTATTATAGAGAGAACACGTTCTCTTAAAGTGATACATACTGTACACGGATTAAGTCCTTAAACAACCTCTGAGTTGGCTATCGCTGTGTACTGGTAGTGGATCATTTCAGGGCTACATCACAGTGAGTGTGTAAAGCAGCTCAACAACATCCTCATCCATGGTCCTTTAACCCTTAAATGCATACCTCGGGTCTTTAGTGACCTGGGACGTCATTCACTACCCTCCTCCTCATTCATTTTTTTAAATATAGACATCAACCTTCTTAGTATTCCTCAATCAATTCATTATAAACAATATAACAAGAAAAATAAAATAAAATTATAAAACAATGCCTGTTTTCCCATTATTTTTTTTGTAAAAATGGTATAGTATAGTATAGTATAGTATAGTATAGTATAGTATAGTATATATATATTTATATTTTTTCTGCACAACAATAATTGAATCTTTGATGACTGAATAAGTGAAATTCACCTTTATTCCACAAGGTGGCAACGTCTGATACACAATGATGAAGTGACGTTTCACTCATAGTTATTGCAGGCACAAAACAAAAGAATAGGAAGTGTCATCAGCAAAACTTGAAATGGCTCAGTGATTTACTTAACGCAGTCAAATATTAGTGTCAACGTCACTTGATGGTGGATCTGGTGAAGAAGCTGTCAGCGATCAAAATATTGATTTTGAAGATGTTGAAGACGGTTTTGAGAATATGTTTGAGATCACAATTATGAACCAGATGCTAAATGTACTGGGGAAATGAGCTCTGACGAGGACAGTGATGATGGTATAAAACATCTGCTCAGACTAAACCCTTCCAAGCTCCAAAAGGCAACAAAATATGCTTTATTTTATTCTTTGTAATTGTTACTCTAATATCAGGAGTTTTATATTATTGCAACAGGTAGAGATCCATCTGTGTTAGATATAGATCCAGGTTGCAAAAGACCCGAATATGTAATAATGATTGGCGAAACATTCATGCATTTAAGGGTTAAGACATATGGAGCAACATACTACCAACACTAACACAACACTAAAAAAACAATACTAATAAAAACTATAATATATTCCATGCTCATAATAACATACTTTTTATTTCATATTTTTAAAATGCTTCAAAAAATAATAACTACAATACTACAGTTACAATAATATATTGATGTAGTTGACGTTGAACTTTTTTCATTACTATTATTAACAGTCACATTGTCGGCTCATTAGTCATTAAAACCTCACCATAAATATATGAATGCTGGCAGGCACGGATGTGTACTTAATGTAAAAAGTCTCTATCACAGATGTGTCAAGACATTTCAAGTTCATTTCAATTGGGACTTATTATGTTGTTAAAATGATGAAATTAAATGAAATTCCTTAGCAGAAACACCCCTGAAACGAAGAGTCTTGTGTTACTAGAGTCTTGTTGGCTCTAGTAATTAAATATATTTTGACCTGGTGCATAATGTGTGTTTGAACTTTACTTTGCTGCCATTGAGTGTTTACAGTGTTTTCATACTTAATAAAGTGCTGATGTTACTTCGCATACAGATCACTTATGCTGTCCAGCGCCTCAGGCACAAACAAACAATTTACTATGGAGGAATCTATTAGCATACAGTGTACAGTGGAATACACTCACATGCATGAACAACCTCCCATAATGTCCTTGACTAAAAAGCACATTGTACTTCTTTCAATATCTCAGTACTTCAATGCTAAACTACCAAAACATAGATCTTCACCAGCCGCAGATCTTCTCAAGATGACCTTTGCCGTTCATGCCACACTAATACAGGAGAATTACTGTCTTGACAGGCCACATATAGAGCTTATCCTAATTCAATTGTCCGCTATTCTCAGTCCTCATACTGGAGGCTCTTTTTACACCCAGCTCCAGTGTGTAAGCGCCTGTGATTAATGGAGATAATGAATGAGTCTACATCCATTATCGTGATGCGGGCTGCTGTGTGAAGTAATATCAAAGCAGAGACATGGTGGGAACGCTGAGCGCTGGAGAGGCCAGGAGCCCGAGAAACCAGTCTCACTGATATATGGCACCGCCTCAGGCTACCTGGCAACTGACTAACCCATGGTAATGCAATATGTTCACTATTAGAGCAGCTCAGATTGCTGTTCTTTTCACAGCAGTCAAACTCATTTTGAAATTCAGAGTGGGAATTGTGAACATAGCTACTGTTGTTTTAAAACCAGTTGTGATTGAGGCTGGAAGCGTTCTAAATGTACCCAGTAAATGTTTCTATAGTTGAAAATTGAATTAACAAAATGTAATCCTTTCTATATGTTGCATATAGTGCCACATACAGTACAGTACCTCAATAACAATGGATGTGTCTGAAACACAAGTACCCTATACTGGCAGTTGAATGAGGCTTAGCAAAAGCAACCTGATAGCACAAGATGGCTGATCTTTAAAGTTAATTCATTTGTCATTGTATTGCATTAGTCTTTGAGCGGAAGGGGTGGAGTGTGCAGCAGGTCAGAGAGAGGGAGAGTAAAAGAGAAACTGAGAAGAAGCGTTCTCAACAGCAGAGTTATCACACCTCACTTTACAGGCAGCAGAACTCTGGCAACATGCATTATCTATACAGATCTTGTGGGGCTTTTTCTCACAGGCTAATTTGTTCGAAATTTTACAGATGCTGTCAGTATTTGGGAAGAGGGATTAAAGGTGACATTAGGGAATCAAATACATCAGGCATACTTATAAACGTCATGGCAAAAAAAGGTCAAATAAAACTTAATTGAGTGATTGATAAGTGCCTCCCTGGCTCTGCTTTCTAAAGTTATTTTTTCTCCTGTATAATAAAATAAACAGGCAAACAAATATGCTGATAATTTGGGGAAAGAAAAAAAAAGGCTTTTTTTGGTTACACATTATCTATTATAAATTTTACAACAAGTTAGTCAAAATTTACCACAATAAATACAATAGAAAGTGATAAAGGTGGTCATGAGTAGTTTAAGAAGCTTTCTAACTATGAACGGCTTGCGCAAATCACACTTTTGGAGTGCGCTGGTGAACGCGCCTACGGTCCTGCAACTCATCCAAAATTAAGCAATTGGGCTTCAGTCATATTGCACAGGTAACTGGTCCATTCAGATCATATGGGAACTTAGTGCTTATAAAAGCTCAGAACGCATAATGTACAGAATTATTTAATAGATACTATGTTTCCATAGGGGTGGGCGATATGACCAAAATCTTATAATCACGATATGAGTAATCATCGATTACAATTCACGATAACGATATATATCACAAGTAGGGATGCTAACGATTAATCTATGATCGATTAATTGTCGATAATACATTTAATCGATAAAACTTATTGATCATCGATTAAGCAGGGTCATGCACGTGCGTGACGTAAAGCAGACACGAGGAAAAATGAAGCGAGCGCGCCGGACTTATGTTTGGGACCATTTTACAGCTGGATCTACACCTTCATCTTGACTATAAGTGTGCGTGTGCATTCGCAGCCTTTTGTTTTGTTCAAATGTAAGATGTAATGTTGTGTTTATTTTGTGTGGGCCTACATATATCTGATTTATCTAATATAGGATGCATTTGGTTAAGAATTAACGCGGTAGTAAAGCGCGCCGGTGTTCGGCTTCAGAGCGCAAAGCTCAAAAAGTAATGCACAACTAATAATGACTATGATTGGGACTGTCATATTACATAACATTAATGAACACTATTGTAATAAATGGTTGTGAATTAATTGGGTTTAGTTGCTGTGTTCAGCACGTTGTTCCAGGAAGAGCGCGTCCACACATTCTGAATAACAGATCTGAGGCGGCGTTGGTGATACGTTATTAGTCATTATATTTGATTATTAAATAAGTAATTTAATAAATGATCAATCACATCGACTCATTTTACAATCCTATAGCCCTTTATTTAGACTAAAACCCTTCTCATTCATTTGGTGAGGAACATGGCGTTTTGAGCAGCATTTGCACACCCGTCCTGCTGTCGGAGCCCGATCACACGAAAATGCGTATCAATAATACGAGTGTGCAATGTGTATATGGTACGCAGTTTTTGGCGTGCATATGATACTCACTTTATGGCGTGTTATACGCACAAACCCCCATCCTACCCAAGAGCGTGTCATATACACGCCATAAAGTGCGTATCATATGCACGCGAAAAACTGCGTACCATATACACGCCAAAACTCATTTTGGCGTATACATTCCACGACACACTCGTACTATTGATACGCATTCTCATGTGATCGTGTTGGCTGTCGGCTATAAGCCACTGCAGTAGAGGCATATTGCAGTATTAAGGCTAATCTTTCATTTAAACGACGGTCGATTATGAGAATTTGTGCAAATTGACATCTCTAATCACAATGTAGTTATTTTTTGCTTTAAATAAGGTTATGATATCAACATTTTTGATACCATTGAAATTTCATAATTCTTATGAGTATTTTCAATATCATTTAAAAAACTAATACTAGCCTAAAAACTCTCAAGCTTACTGAAGACAAGTAAACTGATAAAGAGCAAAGAAAACAAACTAGAATAGAACAAAGACCCATACCTAAAAACTTCAAGCTCTAGAAATGTTACAAACCCGATTCCAAAAAAGTTGGGACACTGTAGAAATTGTGAATAAAAAAGGAATGCAATAATTTACAAATCTCATAAACTTATATTTTATTCACAATAGAATATAGATAACATATCAAATGTTGAAAGTGCCAAATATTGGCTCATTTTGGATTTCATGAGAGCTACACATTCCAAAAAAGTTGGGACAGGTAGCAATAAGAGGCCGGAAAAGTTAAATGTACATATAAGGAACAGCTGGAGGACCAATTTGCAACTTATTAGGTCATTTGGCAACATGATTGGGTATAAAAAGAGCCTCTCAGAGTGGCAGTGTCTCTCAGAAGTCAAGATGGGCAGAGGATCACCAATTCCCCCAATGCTGCGGCGAAAAATAGTGGAGCAATATCAGAAAGGAGTTTCTCAGAGAAAAATTGCAAAGAGTTTGAAGTTATCATCATCTACAGTGCATAATATCATCCAAAGATTCAGAGAATCTGGAACAATCTCTGTGCGTAAGGGGCAAGGCCGGAAAACCATACTGGATGCCCGTGATCTTCGGGCTCTTAGGCGGCACTGCATCACATACAGGAATGCTACTGTAATGGAAATCACAACATGGGCTCAGGAATACTTCCAGAAAACATTGTCGGTGAACACAATCCACCGTGCCATTCGCCGTTGCCGGCTAAAACTCTATAGGTCAAAAAAGAAGCCATATCTAAACATGATCCAGAAGCGCAGGCGTTTTCTCTGGGCCAAGGCTCATTTAAAATGGACTGTGGCAAAGTGGAAAACTGTTCTGTGGTCAGACGAATCAAAATTTGAAGTTCTTTTTGGAAAACTGGGACGCCATGTCATCCGGACTAAAGAGGACAAGGACAACCCAAGTTGTTATCAGCGCTCAGTTCAGAAGCCTGCATCTCTGATGGTATGGGGTTGCATGAGTGTGTGTGGCATGGGCAGCTTACACATCTGGAAAGGCACCATCAATGCTGAAAGGTATATCCAAGTTCTAGAACAACATATGCTCCCATCCAGACGTCGTCTCTTTCAGGGAAGACCTTGCATTTTCCAACATGACAATGCCAGACCACATACTGCATCAATTACAACATCATGGCTGCGTAGAAGAAGGATCCGGGTACTGAAATGGCCAGCCTGCAGTCCAGATCTTTCACCCATAGAAAACATTTGGCGCATCATAAAGAGGAAGATGCGACAAAGAAGACCTAAGACAGTTGAGCAACTAGAAGCCTGTATTAGACAAGAATGGGACAACATTCCTATTCCTAAACTTGAGCAACTTGTCTCCTCAGTCCCCAGACGTTTGCAGACTGTTATAAAAAGAAGAGGGGATGCCACACAGTGGTAAACATGGCCTTGTCCCAACTTTTTTGAGATGTGTTGATGCCATGAAATTTAAAATCAACTTATTTTTCCCCTAAAATGATACATTTTCTCAGTTTAAACATTTGATATGTCATCTATGTTGTATTCTGAATAAAATATTGAAATTTGAAACTTCCACATCATTGCATTCTGTTTGTACCTCCCCCACATCCCGCAAACTACACCCCTGGCGTCACCAAACTAAATATTAAATATTCAAACAGACTTGTTCATTGTGCCTGCTTATCTGAATAAATGATGAAAATAACTTGTATTATCTTCCAGCTACACTATATATTAGTGCCATATATGGACATTACTTTGGCACACTCATCTCTGACTGATAAAAGAATATGTCCTGAAACATGCATTTTTCTTAAACAATATGTATTGGACTATATGTTGGTTGATACAATGTTGCCAAGTCATCTGGTTGGGATATTAAAACAAAGCAGTGTTTTGAAAGAAAGATTTAGTTTTAATTGTAATTTTTCAGTATCAAAAAAACTGCACACAATTTAACAATTAATTGTACAATACCTTAAAGTTATGTATGTAACTCTAGTGCTACTGAAAAAGAAGGCTAATACTAAGTCGAAGCAGTTTTATAGTGAAATGTCCTTATAACCGTTAGCAGTAACAGATACTGTATAATATCCATCTCATTGTGCATATTAAGTAAATAAGTGTTTGAGTAGGGTCTCACCCACGCTATCTGGACCTCATTTCAGGCATCTGCAGTAAAGCAGCTAATATCCCACAGCACTGCACAGTTCATCTGATACCCAGCCTGATCATGTGACACAGATGAAAGACAAAAAGCATCAATACCTCTACTGTCTCATCATCTATTTACTAAGTGACTTACTTTGCAGCACATATGCTTGTATATTAGCAATGGTACTTATAGTACGTGAATGTGGAATTTCATACCTAATGCATAATGTTCAAAGAGCTGAAAAAAAAACAGCACTGACAGGATCCTTTCGCTGACACAATGACACTGGTGTGAACCCAATTTTGAAACACGTCACTGAGGACCAGTGATAGTGTTGCATGTGCTTTGTTCTTCACCTTTCAGCAGGTTATAGCTAACTATAGCACATGTATGTGAGAGGGAGAGAGATATAATTTTGCAAAGGAGCATGTTCAGTCAGTTAGTTAGTCAGGTGGCTGGATCTTTGGCGGTTTAAATGATCCATACACCTTCTTGTTGCTCATTAGCACCATTTCATTACACAAAATATTCTGTTTGTACACACACAGCAATATCAGAATGATTTCTGAAGGATCATGTGACACTGAAAATTGGAGTAATGATGCTGAAAATTCAACTTTGCCACAAGAAGAATAAATAATAGGAATAGGAATAATAATTAATAATAAAGGAATTGAATAATTAAAGGATTAAAAGGGATTAAAGGGAATAAATAAATAAGTAAAATAAGTTCTAGGTCTAATTGTAGTAATGAAGTAGCCTAATCAATTTAAACTGTTTGCAAATAATATTTTATTTTAAAATGTGCACAAATTCACTCTTACTCGTATGTCTAACATGTAGAAAATGCAAACGTTCTTTTGCCTCGTCGTCACATTCATTTATGAATTACATGAATCATGACCGCATTTTTTTCAATTCAAAACGGCGAAATTTCACAAAAAGTTGAGCGATGAACAGATTTACAACGACGCGTATATACTGAAGTAAACAGAGGTTCAAAAGCTTGCGTGACGCGCCAAAACAACATGAGAATAAGTAAATTAAGCATTTAAAGTTTTGGGTGTACTAACCATTTACATTTTGAGAACAGTCAATTTGACATGCTTTCTTGCAATTAGAACTTTGATTGATTGCATTGAATTGATCATCTGCAGCGCTTACACCCTGCCGGCACTCCTCAAAGTGTGTGCGCTGTGCGAGTGGACTCCGTTCCGTTTTCAGTAGTTTTCCTCTGTGAACATGCGCTAAATGGATGTCTGACAATTTCGTTGCTTTTTGCAGTTTTCAGATTTTAAAACGTTTAAAACGTTTAGAGATAGAGTAGGCTTTACTCGTTCTGCGGCACTGATGCTCCGAAAGGTGCGTAATAGTTAGGCTATATTGTTATTTAACTTTATAGAGTTAAATAAAAAACCTTTTGTGTGTACCGTCAGATGAAATGCAGGCGTCCATGCTTTCTCCGTCCATGCAATAAATGCACATCCTTTAATGAGAGCGGATTTCTAGTGTAGCCTATTTACTTGAACTTCTTAGGTAGCCTAATATCTATGATTTGACCCATTTCAGAGGCGGCCAAAATCAGAATTTGAATGGACTGAATAAATCTCTCTACGAACTTGACGTGCGATGCGTGCTGATGACATGTATGCGCATGAATCACTGTCACACGCACAGTCTCACGCAAAGAGAAATATTGTAAGTTACAGCATAATACATTTTTAACAAGCAGAATAATACAGCATCACGATACACATTTTTAGCTATGTCTTTTAACTATTATAGTATTTTGAAGGACAAAAACATGAACTTTAACTATTGGCTTTTACATCAAGTCAGCTGTCACTTTACTTTGCGCGAGGCCCTGTGCGGTCGCACACTTGGCACAGCCCTTGCGACGGTACTGATAGTGCATAATAGCGGGAGAGACGGGACATGGTGAGCACTGGGAGAGTCTGTGCAGGCGTGGATTGTCTGTGTAAAAGATACAACGAATGCCTGCATTGAAAGAGTGAGGACTGCGTGAGGGGGAAAAAAATGAAAGTTTACAGAGTTTCAGTGAAATTACTACATTAAACTACTATATATAATGTTGAATATAATGTATAATAATGCAATGGGGGAATATTTGTGGGTCCTGATAATAATAAAATAATAATATTGTTATTTTAATATAAAGTTATAATAATAAAAAGAATTCTTTATTTTCGCTTAAAATATCACAATAGTATCGTATTGTGAGTTCAGTATCACGATTTGTATCGAATCGTGACATGAGTGTAGTGTTACACCCATAGTGAAAGCCCTGGAGAAAACGAGAAGAAAGAGAAGTGTTCAAGGACTGAGAAAACGTGGGGTGAGTAAAAGAGCTGAGGATAGAGCAAGAAGAGATTGTGTAAGAAGAGCAGAAAGGAAAAGAACAGACAAGACAAACAAGAGGCTTAAAAGAGATGAGAAAATAAAAATACTATTATTAATAGGATACAATAAATCTTGCTTGCTCTATTTATAACAGATAACATAAAAATGCTTATTTAAATATTAAAAGTTCAATCATTTTCATGGTGAAATGGTCTGTATGCGCCAACGACAGGTGTAAAGAGAGACGGCCTACGACCTCTTCAGAGGGAAGTGCTCTGTGATTTCAGGATCAATGAGCCTCTCAGCTAAAACTGCATGAGGACGAAAATGGAGGCCTCTCATGGAGAGTAGTCACTGGAGCGGCTCATGAGAGCACTGCGCTGCTAGAACCGTGTCATTCAGCCATCAGACAAAACTCGCAATCGCCTCTACACTCAAGCTCAAAAAATAATGCCAAAAACTTATGCATTATACATTTCGGAGTTGATTTCTATACCAGAATCATGCAATTTTTCATATAGCTGAAGAATGAGAACAACTTCCTAAAAGACTCATGTCTTGTCTTATGCATTGACAAGGAAAATGATAGAAATTAAAAAAAAGAAAAGTACAAAAAGTACCAGTTTAGTCATTACTCCAGTCTTCAGTGTCACATGATCCTTCAGAAGTCATTCTAATATGCTGATTTTGTGCTCAAGAAACAATTATTATTACAAATATTGAAAACAGTTGTGCTGCTTAATATTTTAGTGGAAACCGTGAATTCTTTGATGAATAGACAATTAAAAAGAACCGCATTTATTTGAAATAAACCTTTTGCAACATTATTTATACACATCTTCTGTCATTTTTGATCAGCTTGCATCCTTGCTGAATAAAAGCATTAATTTATAAATAAAAAAAAAGAACAAGTGTACGTATATGTGTATGTTGTTTGAAAATAAAACTGTCATACTTTGTTCATTTTCAATGGAGAAAATGCTTTTTGACATTTACCAGAAGGGACGATGATAATCAGCCAAAACTGGACTCCTTGAGGGTAGCTTTTAAATATCATGATAAATAAATATGGCATTCATACTTTATCATGGTACAATCACATTAAAGGGATAGTTCACCCAAAAATTTAAATTCTGTCATTAATTACTCACCCACATGTCGTTCCAAACCCGTAAGACCTTCGTTCATCTTCAGAACACAAATTAAGATACGTTTGATGAAATCCGAGAGCTCTCAGGCCCCTCCATAGACAGCTATTTAATTAACACTTTCAAGGTTGTTAAAATAGTCCATGTGACTCCAGTGGTCCAACCTTAATTTAATGAAGCGACGAGAATACTTTTTGTGTGCAAAAACAAACAAAATAACGACTTTATTCAACAATTTCGTTCTGGCCTGTGCCAGTCTCCTATGCTGTTAACGTTGTATCCCGCGCATGCGACGTGGTGCTCACGTGAACAGCATCGGCTCCCGTAGATCTCGAGAGTGCTGCACTATTTACAATGGAAACAGTGTAGGAGTCTGACACAGGCTAGAACAAAAAGTCGTTATTTTTGTTTGTTTTTGCGCACAAAAAGTATTCTCGTCGCTTCATAAAATTAAGGTTGATTTCATCAAAAATATCTTCATTTGTGTTCCGAAGATGAGCGAGTTTCATGGAATGACAAATAATGACAGAATTTTCATTTTTGGGTGAACTATCCCTTTAATGCATGGATAATTCCACTACAGATGCTATGCTTAGGCAAGTACGACTGTAGACACATAAATATCTATATGTAGAGGCTGAATGAGATTCGTTTTCCAGCAGTTAGAGATGAGTAAGCGAGCGCACCACCCCCGGCACTGTGCTCTGCCTGGCCACCAAGTAGGCGTGCAGACTGGCACCTCACTGACGCCAGCCTTCCAGCACATCATCACTGCTGGCGCACTGAGACAAAGAGAAGCACACACCTTCCTGTATAACCTCTGCATAAGACTTATTACTTTAGAAGGAGGCCAAGCATGTGGAATCTTCACAACAATCAAACAAATACTCTGTCCAAACAATTCAATGCAACAAGATTCCAGTGACAGGCAATTTTCTATTCACACTGCAAGTGGCATGACGTGGTACAACAACAGCCAATCATATCAAAACATATTTGATATTTAAAGCCAAAGTATACACTGGCCCGGGCTGTTGTGTAACAGTCAGAAAAGATACAGAGGAGACAGAACAAGAAAAGCAGCAAACTACTGATGACAGCAACAACAATAGATGCCCACGTTGATGAGTGCTACGCCCAACAGTTTAAATGAGTACAAAATTGTATCGCTTCAGACACTGAACAAGGAAAGTCTTTCTAGTGCCAAAGGCTTTAGATAACAAGACAGTGCACTCATATAACTATGAATGGAATATGGCGGAATAAATCCTGCCTTCTAAATAAAATGGCCTTGGATGCCCAAAATAGCTGCCTGAAAGCGTTGCATATATGGCCACCAAGCAAACAAACTTTGCTTAATAAGGATTTTGCTAGTGCGCATGTATCAAGTGCATGTGTTTGCACATGCTATCAAATGGAGTATACTTTACGTTCACTTCATGTTCATCAAACCATTCTGTCACAAGTCTTGCTGTGTGTATTTGTGCTGATAGACGGCACCCCCTTCAGGGTACAATGTTTGAACCATTAGGTGCACATGGTCCTCCAGAATGGTTCGGTAGTCCTTGGCATCAAGGACTACCGAATGCCCATCAAGCACAGTGGGGACTGCCATGATATTGCAGCCCAAACCATCACTGATCCACCCCAGTGCTTCACTGTGGGCAGCAACAGGGTCTTCTCCACACCGTAACTCCCACAGATGTGGGAAAGACAGTGAAGGTGGACTCATCAGAGAACAATACGTTTCACATTGTCCACAGCCCAAGATTTGCACTGTTGGCACCAATGAAACCGGCATTTGGCATTGGTACGAGTAACCAAAGGTTTGGATATAGCAGCCCAACCATGAATATTGACTGTGGAGCTCCCAACGAACAGTCTTATTGGAAACAGGAGAGTTGAAGTGCAAATTTAATTCTGCAGTGAGTTGGGCAGCTACGGTTTTATGTTTTTGAATGCAAAAAACGAGGTTAGTACCTGGACATCCCTTTCAGACAGCGTTTGTTGTATTATAATAAATACATTTATAAAATTGGCATTTAAATCATTGAACATTTTGCACAATTATTTCACTGTGATTATATGCATTTAGTTTCTTTTTTACCTGAATATCTTTGCAGCAGTGAAATACTTATAGTGCTGTTCAAATCACAATATATGACAGAATAAATGCAATATTAATTCTGTTACCAAATTGCAGCCCCACTTGTCTGGCTAGGCGAAAACAAAGACACATAAGAGACAGCAGTATCACTTGTTTCTTTGTTAAAGACGTCAGGACACTTTGTTAATGGTGTAAGATATAAACGGTGAATAAAAGCTTTTATTGTTCTGGGCTGCTTGAATAAAACTGCCATATTAACCAAACAATGACAGATCTGTCCCGCAATTTTGAGATATGACTATGAACCCTCACCTTACCCACAAATCCTACTTCTGTCTTCAATCTCAGTCTCTCGCCAATCACAGATTGGCTTGTATTCTCCCTATAGGAATCATGTGACCACACAAGCCGTGTGACCCTAGTTCACCCCTCTCTCTAAGTCCCAGATAAGCTATACATCAGCTTTAAGGGACAGCGGCACAGGAAAATCCAAAAAAGCACAATGACATACACACAAAAATAGTTTTAATTAAGTAAAAGACACTTCCTCCACACACATACATACACAAGAAGTCGTTCATTTAGAGCTGCAAATGACCCAAAGCCTGTGTCACACTGAAATCCCACAGCGGCACACCTGCTGAGCTTTTCCTCTGACCCCACAAGACCCTCTCCTCACCTCTGGACGCCTGAGTGAGTCACACAAGCCCAGTGTGGAAGTGTGGGGGCCTGGAGCAAAGCAAATCTGCTGTTCTATCTCAAGTAATTACACTCCGTCATAATGACAACGATGAATACGAAAACAGCAGGAAGCTGTAGAGTTTTCTTTAGACACACGCGAAACATTCTAGCTTCCGTTTAATGATTCACATACCCCGTAGCCTCATTGTGATGTAACTATTCTTAATGCAACAGCACCGACGCAACCGTGCCAGACCACACTCATTGCACTTCCACACCAGAGTCGGTGCTAATGGAATCATTGCAAGCTGGCAGCGCGTCAATTTTTTAATTGAAAATGCTACAGAGGTTTTTGGTTTGAGCTGAGCTGTTGGGGTTTGTTTTGTTGCCCTGTTAATGCCTTCCTGCTTTTGCAAAGCAATCCGATGCCATATCAGAGTTGTAATCTCTGTGGTTGCAACAAAAAGCAGCAAATCCACATTCAGATGTAATATCAGCTTTTGTCATTTTTTGAGCATTGTAATCAAGTTTTCACAATCACATGGAAAAACGTATCTAAAATACACACATAAAAGATCAGCCATCTCATCTATATATACAGGAACAACCTATTCCATACAACATAAAAAAAACAAAACAAAAAAAAGCCCTCTCCCTGAGATTCCCCTGGACTCCCAAGATTAAATAAATAGATAAATAGAAAACTGAAAAAGAATAAAAACTAAAAATAACTAAATAAATAAACAAACAAATAAAAAAATGTTTTTCTATAAGATAAAACCGCTCGATCTATTCGATCTGTAAGTTAGTAGAGTAAGGTTACAGTAAAGAGAATTTCCATACATGATATCTGTCCAAACCCACAGGTAATAACAAATTTTGGCAGTTGTTTTCTACTCAGTAAATCAGGGGAATAAATGATGCAGCAGCAAGAAAGACACCTTCAATTTGTGGTTCTTCTAAGCATTGCCATGCAGGAGAGTCAGCATATTCTGCTTGCCAAATCCATCCAGCTCTTATCTGGACTACACAAAATAAACAGAAATTGGGGAACTGCAGCGTCCTATACAGCCTGTGCTGAGATTTTAGCTGAACCTGTGGTACATCCCTTTCCAAAAAAATCTAAAGATGAGTGCATCTATGCCCCTAAAGAATGACCTTGTTCAAAGTGTCTAAACAATAGTGTCTAAAAAATATTAAAGGGATAGTTCACCCAAAAATGAAAATTCTGTCATTAATTACTCACCCACATGTCGTTCCAAACCCATACGACTTTCGTTCATCTTCGGAACACAAATGAAGATATTTTTGATGAAATCTGAGAGATCATTTGTGTTCTGAAGATGAACGACACGAGGGTGAGTAATTTATCCCTTTAACACAGTTCTCAATGGCCAATTAATGAGATGGAAAGAGACTCCCAACTTCCTACATATAGGCTACTCAAGTAATCAAAATGGAAAAAAAGTGTTCATGTTGATTTTTGTTGTGGCTTGTTCTTGCTATAACTTGCTATAAGTGTATATGTTTGGGATCTTAAACAATAAGAACGGAAGCCGTAGAACTGTACTGAATCTTCCTTGCACATTTGTCGGACAAGTCATTTTCCTCTTTATCCCCATTCTCATTACAGTATTGTTTGATTCTGAGGTGGGCGCATTTGGCCTCTCTGCTTGTAAGAATGTCACACTCTCTCGTGGCTTCAATGTGTGTAATCTTTTAAGCACAGAATCATCTTTAGATAAAGACTATTCCTATTCCTTAGAGAGTATAGTTGCCAGAGGAGCAATAATTAGGCCTCTTAAGTAAGTGATTCCCAAAATTACCCCTGGGGATGCAGAGTCTTCATTCACACTTAGAAAAGTCTCAATATTTGTGTTTAAGAATGTCATGAACCAAGAACCAAGTAAATGATTACTAAATATTCAACATGAAGCGTGGTGTGGATGCAATTTTAGGATCTCTTCCTGCCAGCCATCACAAATGTCAAGGCTCTTCAGACCAAGTCAAGAAATGAATGATCTATCCAATGGGTCAAGAACCAAACTGAAATAGCCTCCTCTGATTGTAGTAGGGAATGGCAGCATACTACTGTCAAAGGTTTGCGGTCAGTAAGACTACTTTTATTCAGCGAGGATAAATTAAATTGATCAAGAGTGACAGTAAAGGCATTTATAATGTTACAAAATATTACAGTCTTTTGAACTGTATATTTATCAAAGAATCCTAAAAAAATGTATCAGTTTCCACAAAAATATTAAGCAACTGTTTTCAACACTGATAATAAGAAATGCTTCTTGAGCACCAAATCAGCACATTAAAATGATTTCTGAAGGATCATGTGAGACTGAAGACTGGAGTATTGATGCTGAAAATTCAGCTTTGCCATCACAGGAATAAATTACATTCTAAAATGTATTAAAATAGAAAACAGATATTTGATACTACAATAATATTTAACAATATGATTGTAATATCAGTAAAAATAATAGGGGGCAGTTGTGGTCTAATGTTTAGAGAGTCAGACCCGAAGGTTCCCACGGAAGCCGCAGCAAAAAAAAAAAAAAAAAAAAAACTGTCACTTTCAATATAACTGTTTTTATTTTATGAAATCAAATGAGATCTTAATTGATTATCATAGACAGCGATGTGATTAAATGAAGCGCAAATGGAGATTTTTGTTCTCCTGAGAAACTGAACATATAGGTCTCACATCTGATTTCACATCTCAGCTCTGTACTCTGTATTTTTTTCAACAAGACATATCTGAGACAAAGTTGTGTCCCCTGAGCTCCAGTATGAAAAGGGCAACCTGCAGCCTGATCGCACAGTCAAAACTTCAATCAGATGTGCTCAACACAATAGCACTACACCTCAATCATAACTACTTCAAAAAGTAGTTTTGCTTATTACTTATTATATGTGCATGCACCCAAATAATCCATTCAATCTGATTGATGGCTCAGATTAAAAACCCTTCATGTAAACACCTTACAATACAAACAAGCTTGATCCAAATGAAATTCCGATCGGATTGAACAGGGTTGGTATAGACATGAAAGAATCTGATCAATATAAAAAAAAACTAAGCATGTAAACACTTGATCTTCTCAATCAAATAAAAAAAATACCTTGTGCACATGCAGTGGCGTGATGCGAATGTTTACCAGAGCCCTTTTATATCCCCATTTTCAATGGTCAAGAACCAAATGTAGGTAACTTTTTAAACAGCTGATAGTTATTGTATTTGAAGAAGAAGAATAAAGAATAAATAACACTGAAACTAGAGATGTATCTTGTTTCCCTCTATCAAAATAATTGAATACAACACACCCCTCTGAGTGCCAAAAACAAACTTTTTTCTGAAGTTTACATGTCTTTAATTCAAGAAGTGTTAAAGATATCTTGATGTCATTTTAGATTCTTGTTCTTATGAAACTTTTCTTTTGGAATCTTCATTTTTAAGGCTCTATATGGTTCAATCTCATAGATATAGGGATGTCAATGTGGTAACGTAGTTACGATACTGCGTATTTTAACTCTTGCTAGCTTCAGAAGATGTTAAAATGAACAAATATCCCTAAAACTGATTCAAATATAGATTCTTATAAATACATGTTTGAGAGCAAGTTAATGTGCCTCAACTTAACTATTTTCAGTGGATTTTTGGTACTCAGAAAGTTTTAAGTGTTTTATGCAATTCTTTTGATAGAGGGAAACAAAATACATTTCTAGTTCAAACATTATGTACTCTTCAGACCTTCCTCTTTAAATGCAATAAGTATCAGCTGTGAGCAAAGTGAACCACATTTGGTTTTCAATCATTGAAAATGGGTAAAATTTAACAATTTGAACATGGAGCTGCTTTGAGATCCCTGTATCTATGGGACTGAGCTATATAGGCTTGAAAATAAAAATTTCAAAAGAAAAGTTTATTAAGAAAAAGAATCTACAAGGAAATTAAGATATCTCGAATACTTTTTGAGTTACAGGCATGCAAACTTTGGAAAATGAATATTTATGGCACTCAGGTATATTCTATGCCATTGTGTTGATAGAAAAACATGATACATTTCTAGTTTCAACATTATTTGAGATTCCAGATATTACAGATATTCCTCTTTAAAAGAAAAAAGTATCAGCTGTATGCAAAGTGATCCACATTTGGTTTTTGACCACTGAAAATGTGTACAATTTTCCAATTTACTCATGGAGCCACATTAAGATCATCATATATCTGGGATCGAACCATTGAGGGCCTTTAAAATGAAGACACCAAAAGGAAAGTTTGTTAAGAACCAGAATCTAAAAGGATATTAAGATATCTTTAATACTTATTGAGTTAAACTGACTGCTGCGCTCGTGTGTGCTTTGCTTGGTTTTGAATCTTCATTTGATATCATTCCCTGTTGTTTAAACTGCTAAATATAATTTACCCATCACCATATATTGTCTAATATTGCCTACCACATTAAATCTGACACCGCTAGCTTTTAATCTAAATCACTATCACGCGTTAGCATTTCGCTAGCCTGTTAGCTTGCCATCTCTGCACTCGGGTCTCTTGTTTTCTCATCAGTTTCATCTCCTCAGCATCCCAGATAGCCTAGAGGAACTCGATGTTGCAACAGAAACTATTGACTCTCTCTTTTCCAGCACTTTAGACACAGTTGCTCCCCGGCGCTTAAAGAAGATTAAAGAAAATAGTCCAACGCCGTGGTACAACGAGCACACCCGGGCCCTTAAAACAGCAGCCAGAAAAATGGAGCGCAGCTGGAAGAAAACAAAACTAGAAGTTTTTCGCATTTCGTGGAAAGTGAGCATGATTGCATACAGAAAGGCCCTAAAAACTGCTAGATCTGCTTATTTCTCGACTCTCTTAGAAGAAAACAAACACAACCCTAGGTATTTATTCGATACAGTGGCTAAATTAACCAAAGATAAAGCTTCACCTTCTGATGTTTGTAAACAGCACAGCAGTAATGACTTTATGAACTTCTTTACTTGTAAGATTGATAATATTAGGAAAAAAATTATAACCATGCAGTCGTCTAAAACAGTATCACATCAGACAGTGCATTGTAGTGTCACTGAGGAAAAATTACATTCATTCACTACTATAGGAGAAGAAGAATTGGCTAAACTCGTTAAATCATCAAAATCAACAACATGTATGCTCGACCCCATACCGACTAAACTACTAAAAGAGATGCTTCCAGAGGTCATAGATCCTCTTCTTAATATCAATTCATCCTTGACATTAGGATATGTACCGAAAACTTTTAAGTTGGCTATTATTAAACCACTTATTAAAAAAACGCAACTTGATCCTACAAAATTAGTCAATTACAGGCTAATCTCAAATCTACCCTTTCTGTCAAAAATACTGGAAAAGGCAGTGTCCTCACAATTATGCTCCTTTTTTAGAAAGAAATGGTATCTGTGAGGATTTCCAGTCAGAATTTAGACCGTATCATAGCACTGAGACTGCTCTCATTAGAGTTACAAATGATTTACTCTTATCATCCGATCGTGGTTGTATCTCTCTGTTAGTGTTACTCGATCTTAGCGCTGCATTCGATACTATCGACCACAACATTCTTTTGAATAGACTCGAAAATTATGTTGGCATTAGTGGAATTTCATTGGCATGGTTTAAATCATACTTATCTGACCGTTATCAGTTTGTAGCAGTAAATGAAGAGATGTCACACCAAACACAAGTTCAGTATGGAGTACCGCAGGGCTCAGTGCTAGGACCGTTGCTTTTCACCCTGAACATGCTACCACTGGGAGATATTATTAGGAAGCATGGCGTTAATTTTCATTGTTATGCTGACGATACTCAGCTCTATATTTCTTCACGCCCTGACGAAACTTACCAGTTCACAAGATTAACGGAATGCATAGCTGATATAAAAAATTGGATGACTAGTAATTTCCTGCAACTTAATTCAGAAAAAACAGAATTTTTAATCATTGGACAAAAAAAACTCCACAAGTAGTAACCTAGAATACTGTCTAACACTCGATGGCTGCTCTGTCAAGTCCTCGTCGTCAGTTAGGAACCTGGGTGTGCTCTTTGATACCAATCTCTCATTTGAAAGCCACGTTTCTAGCATCTGTAAAACTGCATTCTACCATCTTAAAAATATATCTAAATTACGGCACATGCTTTCAATGCAAAATGCTAAACAGTTAGTTCATGCGTTCATGACCTCAAGGCTAGATTATTGTAATGCTCTACTGGGTGGTTGCCCTGCTCGCTTAATAAATAAACTGCAGCTTGTCCAAAATGCAGCAGCTAGAGTTCTTACTAGAACCAGGAAGTATGACCATATTAGCCCGGTTCTGGCAACACTGCATTGGCTCCCTATTAAACATCGTATACATTTTAAAATCTTGCTGATTACTTACAAAGCACTAAATGGTTTAGCTCCCCAGTACTTGAGCGAGCTCTTAACGCATTATACTCCATCACGTCTATTGCGGTCTCAAAATTCTGGCCAGTTGATAATACCTAGAATATCAAAATCAACTGCAGGCGGTCGATCCTTTTCCTATTTAGCACCTAAACTCTGGAACAGTCTTCCTAGCATTGTTCGGGAAGCAGACACACTCTGTCAGTTTAAATCTAGACTAAAAACACATCTCTTTACTATGGCATACACATAAAACATTTTTTCTATTATTCAAATCAGTTAAATGATTGTTTTAGACTGCATTAACTAGGTCAGCCGGAACCGGGAACACTTCCCATAACACCTGATGTACTCGTTACATCATAAGAAGAATGGCATCTACGCTAATGTTAGTCTCTCTGTTTATCCCGAGGTTTACTGCAGTCGGCCGGATCCGGGCTGTATCCAGACCAGATGGTGAACCTTAGCCTGGACATGACGACCATATCCCTGAAGTGTCTGTAGAGACCGTGTCAATTAAACTCCCCCCTGTAAATGCCGCATCGACACGACATCCTCATTAAACCCGTCCCCGCCGTGACGACTCCAATCTTTCGAATACTCCTACGAATATCTATTGATCTAATATGACTTCTGACCTGTAATGTTGCCAGAATCATAATCATAAACTATTTGTTCGTCGGCCAGAGGAGAACTGGCACCCTGACTGAGCCTGGTTTCTCCCAAGGTTTTTTTTCTCCATTCTGGCCCTGAAGGAGTTTTGGTTCCTTGCCACCGTCGCCTTTGGCTTTTGGCTTGCTCAGTTGGGGACACTTAAATTTCAACTATATTACTGATCTGCCCGCATTGACACTATATGATAATTGAAATAAGCTGGATGACATCAACGTTTTCTCCAGAGCGACTGTACAGCCGAATCAAATTCCGTTGCATTATTTTCCTGTTACCACTGTGAAGCTGCTTTGAAACAATTGGCATTGTAAAAAGCGCTATATAAATAAAGGTGATTTGATTTGAGTTACAGGCATGCAAACTTGAGGGAAAAAAAAAAACAACACAAGTGCTTTTTCCCCATTTTTGAACTGTCACCGTTGGCATATAAATGCAACAAAGATTGCTAAAGTCAACAGATTTTACTAATAGACCTACAAATCTCTGTGTAACAAAATAATGATGCTGCCATCTTTCTAAAGTAATTTTTACACCCCTGTAAATTGGCTCCAAATCTCAGGTAAAAATTGTCATTTTGACCCCCCTCTACAAAATAGTGGATTCATCAGTAAATATACATCAACAATATTTCAATCACTATTTATGTTTGTCTTTGTACAAAAAATAAATAAATAAATAAATAATTTGAGCCGGGGAAGTTTCCGAAATTTGGTTGATTCGACATGGAATGAGCCAGTTGTAAATGTACATGTGAATCGTATTTCAAAGTTTAGGGTTCATATAAACAGAATTTGAAATCGGATTGGATTATTGGATGTAAAAACACCTATTGACACAAACATCCGACAAAGAGAGAACACAAAACTGCCTTTGGCCACCAGGACCCAATCCACTCTCTCCAAGCACACTATTTCACAGCACTGAGGGAAAGAGTTGCATTCAGTCTGACCTTTTAGCTCACAGCCCACAAATGTCACCCAGTCTTTAATATTCCACTGCACAGTCATGTGACTTCTGCTGAAACCCTTACATGCTTGCATGGGGTCCACATCTAAATGCTAGCTAGCATATACTTCACTGTGCTAAGAGGAAAACAAGTCAGTAAAAGTGTGTCTATCTGTATTACAAAGACAATTAATATGCATATTAGTTCAATAAAAAGCACCTGCTTTGAGATTTAGAGTTGATCATTATTAAAACACAATGGGTTCTGCCCAAGCGACAACCTTCCCCAGTTTCTCTTGAAGCCAATACGGAAGTGTAACGGATCGCTGAGAGAGAATCCACTTGCACGCACACTTTTAATTACAAGACTCCACATGAAAATACAAGAAGTTCTGACCCAGAACACCAATACGATCCACCACGGAGAACAGCATAACAAATACATCCAGATACCGACATTTAATGACTAGCAAACCATGATTGAAAACCAAGACCTTAAATACACAGAACAATGAGTAGATAATTGACTGCAGGTGTGTGCAATGAAGGTAACCATAACAACTGATATGACAGCGAGGAGAGACAGAAACTAAACAGGAAGAGAACATGAAAACAATGAAAACAGAGAAGGCAGTTCAACATAAAAGTCCATACAAAACAAAAGACACAGAACTGGGATCGTGACAGGAAGTGACTTAAACTGCAATTCATCGACTGGCCGCTAGAGACAGGCTCCAAAAGGGAGCAGAATCTCATTGAGCTCCATGTTAAAATGCCCAACTTTACAGCAGAAAAAAACATGTTTACAGCCTGGTACAAATTAGTACAAATTGTTTTGGTCTATACGGCTAATTTTGCCCTTCATGACAACTGTGAGGGGGTGAATTTTTTTTATAACTCATTCGTTTACATTATATAAAGCCTTAAAGTTCTGCATAATTAAGGGCGTGGCCACTTTGAGTGACAGGATTGCCGTTTGTCTGCTGTCTGTTAGTCATCACGTCACCTCAGCTCCAGCCATGTCCCGCCTCTTTGCCCATTTTCTGTTATCCGGGAGTGACGCGCGGTCACGCGCTGCCAAGATGGCAACGGCCGACTTTGAGGCTTCAAAAATGCTCTTCAGAAACCTATGGGTGACATCACGGACACTACATCCATATTTTTTTACAGTCTATGGTTCTGCCTTATCTGGTTCTCATTTTCAAGCAATCATTTGAGATTTTTGCTTATCTCTCTCTCTCTAGATAAGCAAAAATCTCAAATGATTGCTTGAAAATGAAAGCTTCTTGGGAGAGATGACCCCTGAATAGACTGTATTTAATCCCAATGTGACCTAGATTATGAATAAAATATGAAGGAATATGACGTGTGCGTGGACCAATCTAATATATCAAAATCTTTGTCCAGCAAGACATTCTACCAAAAACAGCATGTGGAGCAGATCCTAATCTAACAAATGCTGTACTGTTTAACCTTTTAGGGATTAAGTCACAACATTAAACAGTACTTTGTTCAACATTTACAGAAATAGCATGACCGTTCAATCCATCATCTATGAAAAGTAAAAACACAAGTTAATGTAAAGCTTTGCACATCGGCCCACTGTACTGGCAATAAAATGACCCATCATTCCTCAGTAGGCCTGGATATGCTGTGATTAGAGACTTGAGGGATCTCCTGCTTGATCTGCCTCTCATTCCTCTAGTCTACTAGTCTCGATTCCTGCCGTCATGAGCTACACAATAACAGTGGGAACCAGGGACGACGCTGATTAGTTCTGGGAAATCCTAAAGGGTTGATGGGAAAATGTCTGTCTGTGAATAAATTGTGTTCAGAACAACACTGATCAATTTGCCAGATGTTTACAGAAAAGTTTACAGTGGGGCCCAAAAGTTCACACTGAAACACTCATTTAAAATTAAAATCAAATTTAATAAGGGCACATAATATATGAGTAAAGTATGATAATGTCACCGGCCAACATTAACAATACAATCAGCCAATAACATTACAATATAGGCCAATTTTAAATGATTGATTTTAGTTTTTAGTATAGAATTTTAATATTATCCATTTATTGGTTATTGGCCAAGACATCATAATCGATTTATCAGTATATCGGCCAAAATGCTATACATTTTTTTTATTATTTACATTTTTCATTTTTAAATGTTGTACTGATGATATACAGTATAAAATAAATGTTTTCTATTTCAATTTATTTCAAAATGTATTCAAAATATATTTTCAGCATCATTACTCCAGTCTTCAGTGTCACATGATCCTTCAGAAATCATTCTAATATGCTGATTTGGTGCTCAAGAAACATTTATTATTATCAATGTTGAAAACAGTTGTGCTGCTTAATATTTTTGTGAAAACTGTGATTTTCAAATTTTTCGGTATTATTTGATGAATAGAAAATACAGAAGGACAGCATTTATTTAAAAAAGAAATCTTTTGTAAAATTATAAATGTCTTTACTGTCACTTTTGATGAATTTAATGTGTCCTAGCTGAATAAAAGTGACGACACAAGTCTTACAGAGAAAGATCAGCCTGCTCATAATGTCTAGACTTTGCTGCCTCCTAATCCACAGAACCGTCTGATGGCATTTTAGCACTTCATATCTCACCCTGCAGAAGGAACAAAATATAAGGAATAAAACACAACAAAGAGACAGTCGGGGTCCATCTTGTTTGATTGCAATAAAGAACTGCATGTTTGTAGTGTTTCAGCACATGTGTAGAAGTACAGCATCCTCTACTCCTCCCTACACCTTTCTCATTTTCCCTTCTTTTCCCCACTCTCTTCCTTCGAGCTAGTGTGACAACATCTAGTCCCCAATGCGAGGGCTCCCCCACCCCACCATGCTTCTGTCTGCAGTGGCCCAGTTAGTGCTAGATTATTCCGCTTGCATCATCGCATTTCTCTGCATCTCCCACTGTCTTTTGTGCCACCCAAGCCACTCTTGATCTGCGTATACACATTTAAGCCTCCTGGATCTGCCCAAGTGGCCTGCTGCGACCCACTGTGCCGTCGCCTTCTTCAACCAATCATATTTTTACCAACAATGTGGAGGTAAGGATCCAGACAGTGTCATTTTGGTCTATCACTGTCACTTCAACCAATAATATTTTTACCCACAATGCGGAGGTAAGGATCCAGACAGGGTCATTTTGGTCTATCACTGTCACTAACTCACAGAGACAAATTAAATAAAATGTCTTGGAACTATATGAGCATTTTAAAAGGGTCATAGCATACAGGCCTACCTGATCAAGTTAATTATTTTAAATTAAGCTCCACTTAGAATCTTATTCAAGTTTTTGTTGGACCAAAAATAGTCATAATTAAAATATTATAAAAAGAATACTCCATGCTAAACCAACGATATGTTTTGTAAAATATTTTAAAGAACACCAGCAAAAATGATTCGCGAGTTAGCTGCAACTCAGTAACCATTTACATTTCCCTGACTAAATAAATCTAATTCAAACTGCTAACTGTTCACTCACAAGTACGTAGAACGTTATGAACATTTTTGAATGACTTGTATACAAGAACCTGTTCATAACAGTGTTGTTATTGTACTGCACAGTAAAACAGTGTATCACAGTATTGCTTGTGGTCTACTCTCACTGAAAGAGACCCCAATTGATTTCTTATGAAGCCTACCATGCTCTGCGTTATATAAAGAATATCTCAAATTTCAATAACAGCACTCATGCATTTACGGTGCGAGTCAAGGACTAGGAGAATTGGGCAGTCAGGACGTGTAGTCAATTACTCTGTTGACATTTAAAATTAAGAAAGGGGTCTTTATTATTTCCTTTATTCTCCACCCTCAGGATGCCAGAAACCTCTGCCGAGGGGGCGTACAGCCCTCTGAATGCCCCTGTGAAACAAAAGCTGGCTTTTCTGCACGCCTCAGAACACAGAATCTGGGTAATAATTTCATGAGAGATTTCACTGTGGTTCATAAGAGAATCTGTGTCTCCCTCATCACTCAAATGACAGAGTGAGATTTATAATGATAGGGAGGCACAGCTGGTATCCCAAGATTAAGCCAATAGATATGCCACCATGGCAACATCTGTTTTTTTTTTCTTTTAAATTAATGATCATAGGAGTGCTATAGAGATAGAACTGCACTTTGACATTGGCACAAAAAAAAATCCCTTATAGTGTCTTAATTTATCCTTTTAACAATGAAAACCTATTAATACTTTTCTATGGCTAAATTATCACCATATTTAACAATTCGTTTATAAAAAGTTGATGCTATATGTAACATAATTTGGTTTATGACATTTTATTAGCGCCACTACAAGCAAATCTT
Source organism: Coreius guichenoti (assembly GCA_039654105.1). Taxonomy (NCBI): domain Eukaryota; kingdom Metazoa; phylum Chordata; class Actinopteri; order Cypriniformes; family Gobionidae; genus Coreius; species Coreius guichenoti. Next base: position 38,696,918 of record CM077175.1, on the reverse strand, counting down.
TCACCAAACTTAAAATTACAAAATGTTATAATTGTCACCAAAAACAGTTGACATATCAATTCTAGCATGGAGACATGTCAGGAGTGAAGCACATATTCAAACATTAAAGATGACATCTTTACACACCTCATATTATGGGGTCTTTAGCACTGATATTAATCATTAAGCTTGATGATAATGAATAAAGGCAAGGCCCATTTTCTTTTATGTGGAAGTACATATCCATAACGATACGCTGTCTTTGGCAATTGCATGGAGAGATCATACAGAGGGAAGCAATGTAACGGAGATTAAAGCAGTGGCCATTCATTATCACACAAGTCTCATTAACTCTATACAGTGAGACTGCTGAAGCAGAAATTCATTAACCCTAATCCATAAAACAAACATTTGGAAAGGCATACAAGCACTTTAAAATAAAAACTGTCCTTTTGCACTTACAGACATGACACCAATATATCTCTGTTAGTCAACCAACTAAGCTGATTTGAATGACATTGGCCAGATTCAAATTTAAACAAAGAAAAAATAAACTAACATGCTGATACTTGCATCTGTTTACACGTCACACTGAAGCAGGTGCAACACACTACTATGCATTCCAGGGGAATGTATCTTCAATCTACATTTAATCTTATGGCTGTAAGGATGAAATATTAAAATGATGAACTATTTAAACCTTGGCTCTTAGCAAGCCCTTAGTAGGTGGAGCAATATTTGAGCTATAAAGGGGACAGATGCGATACTTAAATGTAACACAGCGAACATTGTCCTAAACTACACAGTTATATTTTGTTAAGAACGTATGACCCAGTTCATTCAGTTAAACTGAACGTTGAATCACACATCTCAGTTAGAAATTTTTGTATTTAAATGTTACTAAGACATTTTGTAAAAAGCAACATTAACCCTTAAATGCATGAATGTTTCGCCAATCATTATTACATATCCGGGTCTTTAGCGACCCGGATCTACAGTGGGGAGAACAAGTATTTGATACACTGCCGATTTTGCAGGTTTTCCTACTTACAAAGCATGTAGAAGTCTGTAATTTTTATCATAGGTACACTTTAACTGTGAGAGATGGAATCTAAAACAAAAATCCAGAAAATCACATTGTATGATTTTTAAATAATTAATTAGCATTTTATTGCATGACATAAGTATTTGATCACCTACCAACCAGTAAGAATTCCGGCTCTCACAGACCTGTTAGCTTTTCTTTAAGAAGCCCTCCTGTTCTCCACTCATTACCTGCCATTTATTGCCTCAATTACCATTACCTCCACTCATTCTCCACTTATTAACTGCACCTGTTTGAACTCATTACCTGTATAAAAGACACCTGTCCACACACTCCATCAAACAGACTCCAACCTCTCCACAATGGCCAAGACCAGAGAGCTGTGTAAGGACATCAGAGATAAAATTGTAGACCTGCACAAGGCTGGGATGGGCTACAGGACAATAGGCAAGCAGCTTGGTGAGAAGGCAACAACTGTTGGCGCAATTATTAGAAAATTGAAGAAGTTCAAGATGACGGTCAATCTCCCTCGGTCTGGGGCAGCATGCAAGATCTCACCTAATGGGGCATCAATGATCATGAGGAAGGTGAGGGATCAGCCCAGAACTACACGGCAGGACCTGGTCAATGATCTGAAGAGAGCTGGGACCACAGTCTCAAAGAAAACCATTAGTAACACAGTACGCCGTTATGGATTAAAATCCTGCAGTGCACGCAAGGTCCCCCTGCTCAAGCCAGCGCATGTCCAGGCCCGTCTGAAGTTTGCCAATGACCATCTGGATGATCCAGAGGAGGAATGGGAGATGGTCATGTGGTCTGATGAGACAAAAATAGAGCTTTTTGGTCTAAACTCCACTCGCCGTGTTTGGAGGAAGAAGAAGGATGAGTACAACCCCAAGAACACCATCCCAACCGTGAAGCATGGAGGTGGAAACATCATTCTTTGGGGATGCTTTTCTGCAAAGGGGACAGGACAACTGCACCGTATTGAGGGGAGGATGGATGGAGCCATGTATCGCGAGATCTTGGCCAACAACCTCCTTCCCTCAGTAAGAGCATTGAAGATGGGTCGTGGCTGGGTCTTCCAGCATGACAACGACCCGAAACACACAGCCAGGGCAACTAAGGAGTGGCTCCGTAAGAAGCATCTCAAGGTCCTGGAGTGGCCTAGCCAGTCTCCAGACCTGGACCCAATAGAAAATCTTTGGAGGGAGCTGAAAGTCCGTATTGCCCAGCGACAGCCCCGAAACCTGAAGGATCTGGAGAAGGTCTGTATGCAGGAGTGGGCCAAAATCCCTGCTGCAGTGTGTGCAAACCTGGTCAAGAACTACAGGAAACGTATGATCTCTGTAATTGCAAACAAAGGTTTCTGTACCAAATATTAAGTTCTGCTTTTCTGATGTATCAAATACTTATGTCATGCAATAAAATGCAAATTAATTACTTAAAAATCATACAATGTGATTTTCTGGATTTTTGTTTTAGATTCCGTCTCTCACAGTTGAAGAGTACCTATGATAAAAATTACAGACTTCTACATGCTTTGTAAGTGGGCAAACCTGCAAAATCGGCAGTGTATCAAATACTTGTTCTCCCCACTGTATATCTAACACGGATGGATCTCTAACTGCCGTAATAGTATAAAACTCTCCTGATATTTTAATAACAATATCAAAAGAATAAAATAAAGCATATTTTGTTACCTTTTGGAACTTGGAAGGGTTCGATTTGAGCAGATGCTTTTTACCATCATCACTGTCATCGTCAGAGCTCATTTCCCAGTACATTCAGCTTCTGGCTCATAATCGAATCAAGTGACAGTGACACTAATATTTGATTGCGTTCAGTACTTGCTCTGAAATAAATCACGGAGCCATTTAAAGTTCTGCTGATTATACTTATGTATTCTTTTGTTTTATGTCTGCGGTAATTATGAGTGAAACATCACGTGATCATCACTGTGTATCAAACATTGACACCTTGAGGAATAAAGGTGAATTGCACTTATTGAGTCATCAGAGATTCAATTATTGTTGCATAGAAAAAAATATACTAACACTGTTACACACCTTGGGTCGCTAGCGACCCTGTACACTTTTTTTTATCAAAAAAAAAAAAGAGAAAACAGACATTCTATAATTGTAATTTTTCTTGTTATATTGTTTATAATGAATATACTGAGGAATACTAAGAAAGTTGTAGTCAAACTTAAAAAAAAATGAATGAGGCCAGAGGTATGCGTTTAAGGGTTAATTTTGGAGTTGTCAAAGAAATCTCTTTATTTTTCTGCATAGTATTTCATTATACACAAGTCTTATCTGGTGGTATCTATAATGTCCCACAACTTCAGAAGCTGAAAACTGAACTGCCAAAACTCTTATAAAAGGTGATTTTTTTTTTTTTAGCAGAATTCAATGTTTTTATTTATTTGAGCATTAATATTAAACTCTATGGCATACCAAGAAAGTATAACTTTTGAGGGTCTTAGGAAACACCATCAATGGCAAAAATGTGACTCAATTTAGACGCACTGCCGCTGTAATTGTCTTGTCAAAGTAAGAGCCCCTCACTGAGCCCCTTTCCCTGCTATAGCCATCTGGTGAGATGACCCATCTCTCCATCTCTCCTCTGCTGGAAGCGTCACTTCCTGGTCAAGAAGCACGTTCAGCTGCCAAAGATATACAACCCTGTTAGCTCAGAAACCTTTCCAGCGACAACTACACCATTGCTTTCACTGACAAATAAGTTTATACAAATGTTATTCCAAATCTTGCAGGAAAAATGAGTAGAATAGCAACAAATACACATATAGAATCATATTGTTTGCTTACAGGTGTAAAAGAAAATCCAGGTAATCAGTTGTGTTTACTAGGGGAATATTTTTCTGCATTCGCATTATTCTGGCAGATAACGATAAGCAAATAATTATTTTATATGTTAGGTCAAATAACCAATTAATAGCTGAAATTAAAATTCAATACAATTCAATAAAAACAATTCTAGACTATACTGTCTAAATGAATTAAAAATAAAATCCTAAAACCTAAAATCAACCATTTAAATGCTACGTATAGTACAAGTGCTACAAGTGAATTTAGGCACAATATTATAATTTACAATAATAATTCATTTTTAGATTATATTTAAGAGTGTTTTTAAATTATTATGTTTAACTGTAAGCATTAGGTCACAAAAAAGATACCCTAATAAGACAAAATTTAAGGAAAAAGTAAAACTAAAAAAGTGTAATCAATGTAAAAAAAAAAAATATATATATATATATATATATATATATATATATATATAAAAATGTAACACTGTAATCGCAGCCGCATATATTACCGTTTCCGATTATCTGAAGGATTTACTTTTAATTGCAGTTAAATCAGTAGACCTTCTCTGTGTTACATCCTCCCAATACATTCCTTAGATCCTATAAATCTAATGGAATGAATAAATTAAACCTATCAGATATTCAATCATCCTGACTCTTCTGGATATTATCTAAAAAAAAAAAAAAAAAAAAACTGAATCAGAAAAAAAGATTAATCACATACTCTTATGTTTTAGTAGATGTGGAGTGCAAAGAGCTGATGAATAAACAGTTTTAGAGCTCTAGAGAAAATAACAACTCAATTGACCCGTCTCTGGCTAAAGTAAGCATGTGTATATGCTGACTGTAAAGGACTTGTGACTCATTAAAGCAGTCAACCTTTCTGCAGTGATTATGGACAAAGTGCTGTGGTGCTCTAAACTTCTTTTTAAAAACATGCATAAAGAAGGCATAGGTGTGCTATAAAATGTTAATTCAACACTATTACACACCTGAAACAGTCTACCTCCTCAGTCTGTCTTGGACTTTTTAAAGAGCCAAATCAGATGTCATTCAGGTTGTAAAAGACCTTCTAAAAATGAACAAACCAATAAAATTTCTACAGTTCTTCAAGCAAGTGTAATGCAAACTTGCAAAGCAAAGACACAAAAAGAGTAGAAGGAAGATGTGAGGAAGAAATGTGAAAAACTGAGCAGGATATTTTGTAACGGTCTATAATTTATTTTCTCCAGCCCCTGGTTCTCCCTTCCCTCAGGCCACCTGCCTGCTCCATCTCTCAGTAGAAAAGTGTTGCAAATAAAAGAGTCCTTTAGTTCCACTGAGGCTGATAGTAATCCTACACATTTACACTGTTTAGATGTCCCCAATCTGAATGGCATTACCGCCACTGCCATTGTGCCGAGATGGCCTCATCACGGCCTCAATGGCGTCCCACTCTGCCTTGGATCTGATCAATCCACAAATTCAATTCTCAAATGGTCTTGACCTGCTATTTAATCCTGACTCTAATCTTAACCATGAAAAGAAAAAAGAAACATAAACATTATTTTGCGGTTAAGCTTTATCCTGTGTTAAATTTAGCAGCATGAGCTGAACATTGTTCATTGAACAGTCACCAAAAAAAAAAAAGAAAAAAAGAAAATGTAAAAGCTTTAAAGGTTATCATTGAGGAAACTTGAAGAAACAAAAGGTCTGAAATGAATAAAATAATATCTGAGACACGACTAAGAAGGGCTGATACCATAACAAAAAAAAAAATCCATAAAAGTCAGCAAAGGATGATTTTTAAAGGATTAGTTCACTTCAAAATGAAAATTCTGATAATTTACTCACCCCATGCCATCCAAGATGTTCATGTCTTTCTTTCTTCAGTGGAAAAGAAATTAAAGTTTTTTGATGAAAACATTTCAGGATTTTTCTCCATATGGACTTCAATGGCAACCAAAATGTTGAAGGTCCAAATCAATGCAGCTTCAGAGGCTCTGCACAATCCCAGACGAGGAATAGGGTCTTATCTAGCGAAACCATCAGTCATTTTCTAAAAAAAATTAAAATTTATATACTTTTTAACCTAAATTGCTCATCTTGCGCTGCTCTGCGACACACCACGGATTGCGCAATTACGTTGGAAAGGTCACGCTTGGCAGAAGTACTGCCCCCGTGTTTACAAAGCGCTTGTGGGAAGACTAATACAAACATCCTTTAGTAAAAAAAGGTTAAACAACGATGTCGGACGATTTTGAAGTTGGAGATGGAGGTTTTTTTTTTAAAGGGCGTTTGTATTTGTCTTTGCATGTTCGCTTGGGGCGGTACTTCCGCCTACGTCTAGCGTGACCTTTCCAACGTGATTGCGCAATCCATGGCACATCGCAGAGCAGCGCAAGATGAGCAATTTAGGTTAAAAAGTATATAAATGTTTATTTTTTCTTGAAAATGACCGATGGTTTGGGTAGATAAGACCCTGTTCCTCGGCTGGGATCGTGCAGAGCCTCTGAAGCCCTTCGAAGCCCTTTGAAACTGCATTGATTTGGACCTTCAACCCGTTGGTTGCCATTGAAGTCCATTATGTGAAGAAAAATCCTGGAATGTTTTCCTCAAAAACTTAATTTCTTTTCGACTGAAGAAAGAAAGACACAAACATCTTGGATGAGATGGGGTGAGTAAATTATCAGGAAATTTTCATTTTAAAGTGAACTAATCCTTTAAAGGAATAGTCCACCCTAAAATGTAAATTCTGTCATTATCTAGCTTTCCATTTCACACAGAAGGTAAAATTCTGAAGCTATATTAAGACTTGGAATATCGTGCACAAGTCATTTGTATCACTTCTATGATATTTTAATAACCACAGCTCACAGCTAAGGCAAAATAGAGTGATAACACTCCACTACTCAGCTACTCAGTCCAGGAGAATGGAATGCTGAAAAAAAAAAAAAAAAACTTTAACAGAAAAAAAATGTATGACCTAAAGCAATGTCTGCATAAGGCATCCAAATTAGATTCATTATCAACACATAAAAGGATGATTGGTTTTAATAAAATAACTTGTTGAGCGACAACCATTACCCTAAGCTGTGCTGAGCAATGAGAAAGACAGAGGAACAGAACAGTAACTGGAAAGTTAAATAGTAAGAGCAATTAAAACTATGCTTGGAGTTATTATAGATTTTTAAGTTTCTCCAAATTGTTCCAAATTCTAAATTCTCCAGACAATATGTTAGTGTAAGGTCCATCCGTCAGCCCAAAAACGGAATCTAACGGCTTGGTTGAAGGAATTCTGCGTGTAAGCCTTTTCAGCATTTCTGTGAAGTTCACTTCATTTATTGATCTAATTTTAACTCTGACTCCATGAATAATTTTATCTGACTCCAATTTTATGTGACTTCGTTAAATTTGTTACGTTTGTAACTTAGCTGATCATAAGATTAGTTGTGATTTAATTTAGATTGTTGATTTTTCTTAGTATCTCTTATTTTCAAATATTCGTTCCACCATGGGACCCGGGGTCGCAGAGAGACTAAGCGTCGCGATTCGCTAGCTCACGGGCACAAATTAGCCAGTTCTGATATTACAGAGGATTGCAGAGTGAACTATTTTACCTTTAAGTGGTCGCACATGCTTACTCATAACAAAAAGTGTAATTTTAGTAATAGTCACGAAAGCTGCAACTTGCTAATAACAGTGACAGTCAGAAATCGGATTTTCCCGAATGCTGTGCTCCATGCTCCAGTCATTGGGTCCTCGGTATGATCTGCCCTGACAGGATGATTTGCGGAAACCCCTACTTACTCCGCATACGTCACTACTAGAATAATGATTTCAGAAAGATACAGAATAAATCACGATTAACATTTATTTTGGCCAGACAGAACTTAAATAAAAATAATTAAACAAGAATCCATGGTACACAACTTTTAGCATAAAGACATAAAACACAATTACAAAGTAATATGAAAATAGTTTCAAAGAGTCATCATATCTGGCACAGTACGCACAGTGTGTGTGAGTGCCTCTAAGACACTGACATAGCACTGCATGGGGGTTTCTGGCTACAGAATATTTCCCAAATGGCAGCTCTGCTACCCTTCCTTAAATACCCAGACCAGAACAAAAGGGTTGTAAATATTTGCTACACAAACACCTGGTTTCGGGGGAGAGGATCAGAGATCTTGAAGAGACCACTCAAAAAGTAGAACAGAATTCTCATAAGTTTCAATCTTTCTCATCCTGCCAGTGACAGCAGTGAAGTTGAGACCATTTTACCAATCGCACTGAGACCTTTAAAAAGATACCAAACATGAAAGGGAAAAAACAATAGATTCACAAGATACATCATCTGTGGTATATATGCATTCTGTGACTTGAATCAGGGGGAAGGGAGTCGGGCGAGGGAGAGGGGGAGAAGGTTTGGGCAGGGTGATGTCCCACAGTCTTTCTGTGAGATCTTCTCTCCAGATTAGTGAGTTTTATTGTTTTAGTGCAGGGTGTTGGATCTCAGCTTTTGTCTTAGCAGTAAACCCAATCCTTACATTAGGAAGAGCAGACAACCATGCAGAAAACAAAGGAACTGTTCAATGTCTTACAGCAGAAGTGCATATTTTTAATGTTAAAATACTTTCACGATCCCAGCTACAAGTCAGTATGAAATGAAAATGCATCCACTATTTTATAAATTAATGTTATAGATCTTATTGTTAAAAATTCATTGTAAATGTTTTGTTTTTTTAACATCATAATGTTTAACCAAAATGTCATAATTCAATCTCTGGTTCCGTATGCCGGACTGAAGAGAGAAAGACATCTTGGATGACATGGGGGTAAGTAAACTATCAGGAAATTTTAATTCTGAAGTGAACTAATCCTTTAATTTTCTTCAAAAGTTAGGTTAGCAAAAATAACAAAAAAACAGTGTGAGAATGTGTCAGGATTCTCTGTTGTCCAACCAACAAAAGGGAAACCAGTTTGATACAGTCGCTACTACTCGAGCAATATTCACATATTAATCATATTTGTCATTTGGTAAAGCAAAAACTACAAACTTTAACATCTAATGGCCCAATTCTACACTTCATACCTTTCTTCGTGACCTATTACATTATTCATGACTTACCACGCTACCTTAAAATAGCTCATTGATTTTAAGACCACCGAGTATTTCCATCTTGTGTCATAGTCCTCCTTGGGAGAGCTCATTAAAGCAGCTATAGTTCTATGCTAGCACCTTCATTAGCAATTGAGACCAAAATAATGAGTCTGTGTCTGTAAAAAAAAAATAATTAAAAAGCCAAAGGACTGATTAGCGATGAATACATATAGCCTATTCAGGAAACGTGTCAGTGAAACATTGTATAATAGGCTGTTTCCAGGCAACACACTGCTGTGCCGCTCAACAACGAGTTCTGTGGTTGTTACACACATTTAGCTTTGATTGTTTCATTCAACTTGTAAGTTCTCACTGCAACTATTCAAGCCAGCATCTAATGATTGGACCATATTTCAAAGGCAGTAAGTACAGGTGTACAAAGCTCTAAAACCTACTATTAGCAACTGAATGTCGGGAACAAACTGCATGCATCTTTTGCATAATCATTCCCTAAGGCAAACCTGCAGGATATCACTTCTAAGAGCTATGAGCACTGGAAACAGTAACACCACATTCTTACAGGATGGCAGGTGTCTAGGTTTAGATCTCTGTGAACAGATGGGATAAAAATATATAGTGAAAGAATAAAGCTTGTCTGATTAATCTGAATACATTTACATATGTTCTCATTCAAAGTGCATAGAGATACAGTAATGCACTCTAAAAAATGCTGGGTTAAAAACAACCCAAGTTGGGTTGAAAATGGACAAACCCAGCAATTGGGTTGTTGTTTTAAGCAAACATTTAACCCAACCCATTCACTGGGTTTGTCCATTTTCAACCCAATTTGGTTTGTTTTTAACCCAGAATTTTTTAGAGTGTACACACATAGGGTAGTGATCCAGCATTTTCCCACAAAGAGAGCCTTATTCTCTATGGAGGAGGATACTCACCGAGATGGCTGTTTTTAAATAATTTTGCACGCATGTGTACGTTCAAACAAAAATAGACGCAGAAGAGAACAAAATTCGGTGTTCGCATGCTGTCTGTGCGCGCAGAAAACAGCACGCGAGGTCCGAATTGAGTTCTCTTTCTTTGCTCAAATGGTATAAAATCACTTGAATGTTCAAACTGATGGTAAATGGTAAACTCACTCTATGAGGGTTAAACTTTGCAATTATCAATCCGAGACTTCGAACTGTGGAGCCTGGTCTGTACGGATCAACTATGATCCCTACTTGACATCTCACATCCCACATTGCGGATGCGCACTGTGATATTAATGCTAAAATTATATATTGTGCAGCCCTACTCCTACATTAAAAGTAAAACACAATGTTTCCAGATGAACCATGTCATTTGATGTGTGCCGCTGACAGGAATAACTCCACAGGGGGTGATGCTAGCAGTTTCTAGCAGAGCAGCTTGATCTGCAAAGTAACAAATCCATTGAACAGAAGGATTTCACTCCAGTCCACAGAATAGACATTTCTCTGGATTGTCTACTGAAACACCACAGTACTATTTGGTTGATGCCAACCTGTCCTTGCCCTTGTGTCTGTCCCCATCATGATGATGCTGGCAGGCCAAATGCCAGTCTAATCTGCAGTGATGGAGGAAACATGCAACATGCAGGGTACCAGTTGCAGAAAAGGCTGCTGAATTGTGCCCGACCTGTCACAAATGGCTGTGAGGGATAACTGTATGGGCTTTTCTGATAACAGTTTAGCTAAAGGAAAATTCTGGGTTCAGTACAAGTTAAGCTATATCTACAACATTTGTGACATAATGTTAGTTTCTCACAAAGATTAATTTCCATTTATCCTGTTAAAAAAAGTTGGATTACAATGAGCAATTTACAATGAAAGAGAATGGGGCCAATCTGTAAGTGTTCAAATACAAAGCAATGCACTAAACCCTAAAACTACTGTAAAAAAAGATCATTTAAATAGCTTTACAGCTCAAATAATACACAAGTTTTAACAAAAAGATTGGCGTGTATTAGAGCTGCACGATTAATCATTAAAAGATGTCCATTCAAACACAAACTTAATCCTAAATGACAACGATTTGGCTATGACTATTAAACCTTTGACGATCACAGCAGAACATTCAAATCTGCATTCACGCTGCCACTGCCCCAAAGAGAGCAGTTGTTGTCATGTGAAACAGCTTCACAAACAGTCTATAGTTCAGTAAACATTGATGTCTACAGTAGCAATCAAAACAAACACCTTTTGATTTTTACATGGTAATTTCCTAAATACAGGTATATACATATATAGATCAAGTGTTCTATATACTTACTTATGCTTATTGATAGTAGTGCTGCAACTAACGATTATTTTGATAATCGATTAAAGTTGGCCGATTATTTTTTCAATTAATCGATTAATCGGATAAACGCCCATTTTTTTATTTTATTGACAAAACACACTATTCCATATCCTGCCCGATGCTGTCCTTCAAACAAACATGTCAGCTGAGTGCTATGAAAACACACATAGCGAATATACCTACCATTACATAAATTAACCATGGTTTTACATCGAATAAAACAAACAAAAATAACAATAATAAATAAATAACAGGTTTATTGTAGTTATTCCATGGTAACCACAAATTAACCATGGTTTTGCTTCAAATCCATAGTTTAACTATATGGTATTTGTGTGGTTATACAAATGGTAATCAATATGGCAAAAACATGGTTTTACTATCTAATAGAACCATGGTTAATTTTCGTAAGGGTATGTTTGTGCTGTACATTATGTTACTAAGTTACAAAGCAAAAGGAGTTTAAATCCCTACATTAAACAAAACAAAAACACAAAAAACACAAATCAGTGTTAGCAGATTAGAGGAATGTTCTGCAGGAACACACACACACTCTCTATGGACACAGTACCTCTTACTGTCATTTCTTTATCCTGTAGAAACGTCTTACATTTATATTCAAATTACAGGCTGTTATCCCTTTACAGTTACTACTCTCATAAAATACGTGAATAACATGTAGACTTAACATGTAAAACTAAATTTAGTGTCCAACAGCAGATATTTCAGCTAAATGAATGTTTTTGCGCTGAATATAAATCGTCTCTCTCTTTACTGCGTTCTGTCTGATTGACGCTCGTTCAGTGAAGTTGGAAGTTTAACACAGACTGTCAGGACGCGCTTTCATGCAAAATGGAAATACTCGCGTGAATTAGTAGCATTTACAGATGAGGATATAACTACTGTTCTCTATATAGATCAGTGGATATAACCTGTAAAATGAACGTTTTGCGCTGAGGACGCAGACGCACGTACACATCTGTCAAAGTGCATGACAAGGCATGTTAAACGCATTCGCTTGAAGCTTAAAATAAACAATTCTCATGTTTTGGGCACTTGGATCATGTACCTTTCCCGCATCAGCTCACTCTGTTTCCACTCCACTATTTCTAGATGCACATTTTGTCCATAAAAATGCGTTATTTAGTGCTGTAATTTGGCGCGACTGGTGGAAGCTTATCTTGCACAGAGGGCAGACCCGACTAATCGATAATGAGAATCGTTATCGATAATTTTCATTATCGATTATTATCGATTTTATCGACTAGTTGTTGCAGCCCTAATTGATAGTAAATAAGGTAGTTGTTGTAGTGGTTATGTTTAGGTATGAGGTAGGGTTAAGGGATCTAGAATATGATCATGCAGAATAAGGCATTAATATGTGCTTTATAAGTACAAATAAACAGCCAATATGCTAGTAATATGCATGCTAATAAGCAACTAGTTAATAGTGAATATGTATACCTAATCTAAAGTGTTTGTTTCAAAAGTGCCCCATTATACTGTTTTAAAGGTTCCTACAACAGGTTTACATGCATCAAAGGTCAAAAAACACTTTCATTTTCACATAATATACACTGCATATCACCTCATTTCTCAAAGACTCTAAAACGACTCGTCCGAAGATTCAGTCTCTCTAAACCCATCCTTTCCGAGAGCCTGCTCTGCTCTGATTGGTCAGATGGCCCAGTCTGTTGTGATTGGTCTACTGCTTACACCACGTATCGGAAATGAAATGTCCATCACCATGACTGAATTTCAGCTCCGGAGGCTTCATCCTCAGCGATTGTACACACTGTAAAGACAGTACCGATGGCATCGAATTTAACATATTAATCCGAGCGCGAGTCCGATGATGAAACATTGGAAGAACTAGTTATTCAACCCGAACGTCAATCGCAAAGACGACTTGAGCAGGACAGTGATACGCTACTCAGTTTGTACATTATGAGATGTTGCAACTGTAATTCCACTATTCTAATGAAATTCTAATTTCAGCATTAACAAGCGTATGTCCATCAACAAACTGATTGTATTGTATATTTCTGTACAATACTGTCAAACTGTACAATACAATCAAACTGTATATTTCTAATTTATTGCACACTTGGGAACTGTATCATTAACTGTAATAACAGCACATACATTAGCCGAGCACTAACGTGAATGACTGATGTAACATTAAAGTTTGTAAAAGAAATCTTGCTCCATCCTTTATCTTTACTCAAAGTAGTAAGAACGACAGACAATCTGCATTAATAGACAATTTTAGATAATAGTGTCCCACAGCTGATTAGCAGAAGTATTTCAGTAAGTGAGTTAGCTGGTTAGCAGGAGACTTACACAATATAAAACACAAAACTACATATTTTGAACATCTGGTAGAACATACATCAATAACATCAATAAAACATCAATATACATCAATAATTAATCATACTTACAGGTTATGATTCTGAGGAGCGAGTTGGTCCAAATAAAGTGGCTACTGACCCATCTTTAATGGATAAGCGTTTTGTAAATCCCATTTAGAAATTAGACTTTTTCCCCATTTAGAAATTAGATTTGTGAAACAATCTTCAAAATTTGCTTTTGCAGCACAGAAAACGGCGTCTTCTCAACATGTACACAACATGAACTAGCTACAGTGTTTGAGGGCAGGTCAAAGTAGATGTTGATCGCATGCAGCCAATGAAGACCATAGGTGGGCATTATGCAAATTTGTTACATTGTTACGTATGAATGGTACGGAAGTGGGACTGGAATTACTGACGACTCGTTTCGGCAGTTCAGAATCGATTCTTTCTTTTAGGAGACAATAACTTTATTGTGCACTTTGATTTTTATAACTTTGCAGACCTTTTACATTCACAAACAGCTATATTACACACTGCATGAAAGGTAACATCTGAAAAAGCATAATAGGGGCACTTTAATTCATCTTTGGGACAAGTCAATTTCCAGCCTGAGGGGAGTGTGAAAGACAGCTGCTAAGCTATTAGAGTAAAACAAGCTAGCACCTTTCCATTCATTTCCCTATCCACGACACTGAGTGTTGCCAGCACATTGTTTTGTCTCCTGCTGTGTATGGTACTACTGCCCTACATGTGACCTACTAGTGAATTGAGACTGGAGGCCCGGAGAAAGTAGAGTACTCATGGGGGCAGGCCTGTGGCAGGTGTGTGTGTGTGTGTGTGTGTGTGTGTGTGTGTGTGTGTGTGTGTGTGTGTGTGTGTGTGTGTGTGTGTGTGTGTGTGTGTGTGTGTTTCAACAATACGGCACTGAGAAAATGAGAGGAGGCTGATGTGCTAGACGTTGAGAACGTGCAGAGGAGTTGGTGAAACTCGAATGGGGATTTGGGCCAAATACTCTATTACGTCAACAGCATCAATTTCAGCAAACTAATTTTCGGTTTACTGAAGTATACTGTATATGAACTAGGGGTGTAACGGTTCAATTTACTCATGGTTTGGTTTTTATCACGGTTTTAGGGTCACCGTTTCAGTATGGAACAACAGCACAAATACATACTGTACAATACAGCAAAGATAAAATAAACAGTGCTTTTCAGGTTTTACACTTATCGAACAGTAGTTTTCAGGTACAGAATAAAGTAATGAAATGTAAAATTACATTGCCTATTATAATCTTCACTGTATCTTGCTCTTGAATGTTTACAAGTAAAGGCTTAAATGAGTTTAGTTTAAACACAAATAGCAACGTGTGCTGTTCAGGTCTCACCGGACACCCGGGTGATGACGGCGTAATGACTGGTTCATGTTCGAGCATACGGCACTCATATACAAGAGTGACTGTTTTGTCCACACTTTTTGATCATCGCTGTTGTAATGTATTGGGAAAACAGAATGTGTATCCATCGACAGAATTATACATTAGCCTAACTCTGTCTGTCTGTTTTACATGTTGTTATTTTCCACAAACCATATTATAGATGCGTCGTCAGATTTTAGATGAACCGCGGTGCAAGTGCGTGCCGAACCGTGGGTGCGGAGAACGGTACAGTTCGATTTTTTACAGAGAACCGTTACATCCCTAATATGAACCTAATATTTCTCAGTTAATATAAAAAATGCACACAGCTGTTGTTGCAGCACAACATTAATATGACTAAATCAGCGACTTAAGGGATAGATAGAACTCCTTAGGTAAAAACCGCACATTAGGGGTACACAATATATTGGTACAATATAGCAGTTATTGGCCAATATTAGAGATTATTTTTATTTATCAGTATCAATATTGGATATACAATATAGTTAAAAAATTAAGTAGGATTTTTTAAAATAATTGAATTATTCAGCAAGGATGCATGAAATTGATCAAAAGTGACTGTAAAGCCTTTCACATTGTTATTGTAATTCTATTTGAAAATAATCTTTCTATTCATCAAAGAATCCTGAAAAAAATGCATCACATTTTACACAAAAATATTAAGCATTACTGTTTTCAACATTGATAATGACAAGAAATGTTTCTTGAGCAGCAAATCAGCACATTAGAATGATTTCTGAAGGATCGTGTGACACTGAAGACTGGAGTAATGATGCTGAAAATGTTACCAACCCCAAACTTTTGATTGGCTGAAACTAAATATTTCATGTTCCATTTTCGATAATTTTACACTTTAATTACTTTTGCCATTATCTAACACTACAATTTATTAATACTGTTAAAAGCAAATCTCAAAATAAATATGGGCTTTTATACGGTACATAAATGCATTTAAAACGATTGATTTTTTAAAATTTAATTTAAACAATCATCCATATTTTAGTAGTCAACCATAATTTAATATGAGTGCATCCCTTCTTCATATCCCCATTTTACAGTGTGCATCATACAGTATTATGTATATATATATTTGAATAGCTGCGTGTTAATGTTAATGTTTTATTTATATATATATAAAAAAGAACATCCATACATCCTCATCATGTGGAACAGTGCGTTTTTAGTGATTCACATCCATTTTTTGCGTGACGTAACAGCAGTGCTATACAAGGCACAACATTTTTCAGTGAATCATCCATCCATCCACCTCCGCAGCATAAATACCACCTGTTTCAGAGTGCAGAGGGCCGCAAAACCTCTGAAAAACACACAGCTATCCTCATTAAGATGCAAACTCCCACAGTCTTGCAGCTAATTCTGCACCCTATACTTACACCCTTCCTCCACAACATCCAGTGTTATTAGCATTATTTAAGGCAGTGTGCTAAATGGAAGTGAAGAGGACTCTCAGACTGTCCTCAGTTGAATCACGAGGAACAGTTCTTTGAAGAAATACAAGCTTACATTTTACAATAAATTGACATTAATCTGATCATAAATCTTCTCAAACTGGTAGGGATACATTTTTATCCCCATCAAAAAAGTAGCTCTTGATTAAAGTGTATTAACAGGGGATCATTTAAAATATTGTTTCTTTTAAATGTGCACATTTAGAGCCACTCAAACAATAAAAAAAGTCAATATTTCAAGCCTAAGTGAACTGCATTACAAGATTAAAACATTAACAATTTATAACAATCAGAGATCACAGGGCATTTAGAATAGCAGTGCATATCGAATTCTGCGAAGGGAGAAGTGGGGTTTCTAAACCATGTGAAATAACAGCGCACAAAAGTGTGTCAGCTCAACTGGCTTGCGTAAAACGGCTGATCAAATCAAGAGTCAAATTCGGTTACAATGATCATCTCCTCACACGCTGACCTTCTTGTCCTGCTCCATCATTCTGTACCACTGTGTCTGACTTTACTGCACAGAATGGATTTTGTTTGCACCACTTAATGGCTAATAAAATGAACACAGCCTTAACAGTGAGGAAGAGATTCAAGGTGCCCTTCAGGCGTATTATTTTAAAGCGATCATTGCCTTTAATTGAGCTTAACGGAACACTTCCTAATTAGATTATTTCATTCCTATTACCAAACAAAGCCATCATCAATGCATGCCCACTGACGCTAGACTGGGCAGTGATACAGCTCAGCAAATGCAACTCTCCCTACGGGGATGGCGAACTGAGCATCGCTATGTGACAGAGACACCCAGGTGGGAATCTATAATCATGCATACTGCAAAATTCACGATCACATTGCTATTTTGAATGGAAAATGTATTATCTTAAATATGTCTGTATATCTAGGTACATTTTAAATAAAGGCAAACCAGACGCTACTTCAAGCTTCATAGAAAAGCTGATGAAATATAAAAATCACACTGTTCCAGGGCACTTGACACTGGACTGACTCAGATCTAATAAATCTCATATGCACCCACCTCCGCAGTTTCTCTCTCTCTCTCTCTCTCTCTCTCTCACTGTCTTTCAGGATATAGCTTTCTGTCCTCCCCTATGCATGACATCAAAACTAAATTACATTTATGTCAGACAGTAAGACGCTGACAAGTATAGACTTCTTTGTAGTTCAATAAACAATCTATTGATCTAAACTGACATGATGAAGAGATTTAAGCTCCCTTCCTCACACATGAATCTGCTAGATTTAAAAACAATAAAATTTATGAAAAAGAAACATGATTTATTTATAATAGTGGGAGCACATTGTTTATGGTTAAAGGGATTGGTTGTTTTTTTTTCCCCCTGATTTTTTTTCTTTTTTTTTTTCCATTTAAAGTTCCTTTCTCCCTGGCATCTTCAGTTTAACAATATAAAACTCCTGATCAATAGAAGAATCCCATGATGCTTCAAATATCACCGATAAGAGACAGTCTAACCAAGAGAAAGAAGGTATAAATGTAAAAGGATAATTCACCCAAAAATGAAATTTTGTCCATTTAATCTCCCTCATGTTGTTCTAGTATGACTTTCTTTCTTCCACAGAACACAACAGAAGATGGTTTAGAGAATGTTGGTACCCAAATAGTTTTGGCTACCACTGACTTCCATTGTATGGACAAAACACACTGAGACATTTTTCAAAATATCATCTTTTATGTTCCACAGAAGAAAGTTAAGTCATGAAACTACATGAAGGTAAGTAAATGAGAGAGTTTTCTTTTCTTTTTTTTGTACGAACTTTCACTTTACAAATAATTAGTTTCGTCCTTTCAGTTTTCATGTTAAAAATCTAATATCTTCAAACTTATTAGAGACTTCAAACTGAAGCTCTAAGTCGTGGTTATCATAATAAAAGTTGAGCCAAAATCTGGCAAATGTGTAGGCAAATGTTTTTCAAATAAAGAAATAAGGAATTAATGTAGGCTACTCGTATCATTATAACTGCCGTGTATGGTCTCACAGAACCAATAGCCTACTTCCTCCTGCAACAGATGTTAGATGCAGGTGATTTGCCAATAAATTAGCTTGATCAAAACAGCCCATTCATCTGATGTGTCTGAATTTGATTCATAGCGCGTGCTGTATATTGATACATGATGCTACCTGTGTCACCGGTCTGTTACACTCAGAGACTGTAGCGCACCAGAGGGCTGTAAAATTGAAGTGTATAGCTATTTGAAACATCAATGTTACAACAAAACAAGACAAATAAAGAGACTAAATGTCTGTGAAGTGGCGTGCTAAATAAACGGATACCAGTAGAAAACACGCGGCGTGTTTCAGTCAATGCCATTAATGCCATTTGCAACAAGAAAATAATCTCACTAGGAATTTTATGAACAAACCACAAACCGCATATCAAAATAATAAAACCTTACCTTAGGCTCTTCAGTAACAATTCATAAACAGCGGTGAAGTAAATCCTTAAACGTTTCTGACAGTGTACGGAGAGGTGGTCGCTCGAATGATACTGGAGTCGGTCTGATCCGCACCTGACAGCGAGCCGTGTAGCTGCAGCGGAGGTACGTGTGCTGTTCAGTGATGCCGGAGCACCGACAAAACGCGTCGTGGAGTATGGCCAGTGGACTTCAGTGAGTTGATTCGGAGAACAATCTCTTTATTAGAAATCAAAGAGATTAAAAATCCATTTGTTGAATCATGAATTAAATGTTTTAAATGATGTTACTTTCTCAACATCTGAAATATAGGTAGGTGTGACTATAAGGTGTGAAGTAACATTTGACAGAAGTTCAAAAACCTACCAACAGTACCATCAATGAATGTATAATTAGCTTTAAAATATTACAGACATAATAATTTGCATGTATGTGCACATTTCAATGTGTATAATTTGTATTCGCCTATATCATTATCAGCATCATTATAGCCTACCCGCTTTTTTACTGTTTTAATCATCATGAAAAACCCATAGTTAGATTCATAATAAAACCTAAATACACTGGCCTGGAGAATGACATTTGGATTTTAATCTGTGCACAATGCGTTTAAAACCCCGACATATTGGCTCATAAACCCATCAACATACTCTAGTACTCTGGTACTTTTCTCAATTGGTAATCCATGCCAGGTTTTAGATTTTGCCAACCGGATACGCTCCACAAACCATCATTGTATTACGTACTCACAGCGCCTTACTTTAATTCCAAGAAGCAATATGATCATTTTAGCGTTCAGCTTTTTTATCCTTTAGTATTTCAAAATAGATATTATTCCCATCAATTATGTTACATGCAGACCATGTTGTAAAGTTTGAATTAACATTTTCTTTGGCAGAATGTATACATTCCACAATATTCCTAAAGAATGAAATGTGGATGATTCAGTTAGCTTAGCATTAATTCAGGGAAGAAGAAAAAAAACAGAGAAGCACTTGAATATTCTGTAGGGTTTATAATACTAATGTAATAGATACAACAACGAAATGATGAAACAATGGTGATTGCAACAACACTCCAGTACAGGCCTGCCTTCAATTGCCCTTTTCCCAAAATTTACCCTGTAATCTTCACTCTCAGAAAAGAATGTGCAAAAATTGTACCTTTAGGGGTATAACAGCTTGTCACTGGGGCAGAACCCTTAAAATGACATTTCTACCTTTTTCACCCTTAAAAGGTGCATATAACCGTAGAGTAGCAATATAAAAAGGTACGAATATGTCCTTTTAAGGGTACTGCCCCAGTGACAAGCTGTTGTACCCCTAAAGGTACAATTTTCGCACATTTTTTCTGAGAGTGTTTGGTTTACAGTCCAGGGCTGCATTTCTTAAAAGCATTGTGAGCAAAGTTGATCGTAGAGACCATTGGTGGCAATTTTTGAGAAATGCAGCCCAGATCTTTAACCAGATGCCAACATTCAAAAACATTGAAGGTTGAAATTGAATATTTTTTTTACTAAACTGAATTTGAATGAATTTGGCAACCAATGAAAAGTACTATGACAAAAAGTTATTAGAAATAGTATTTAGAAAAAGCACTTGCATTATATTAAGCTTGCCCTTTGAAATAAAGAACTAAAAATAAGACCAACATTTTCTTCCTAAAGACACACATTATCTTCCTAAAGACACAAAATCTCTTGAAGACGTGTCATACTTGGCTTCAAAATAACATTTATTTTAAGGAGATGTCCAATTAGATCACATTGTTGGCTCTTAAAGTATCAGAGATGGCTGAATGGAGCCTTTCGTGGCCGTGATCAGGGCCAATGGGGGGTGGGGCGGGAGGGGGGCAGCCTGTCTACAGAAGGTCAAAATGATCTGGCCCTTTCATAGAGCCCATGTCACTTGCATCCAATCAGAGAAGTGAATAGAACCAAATGAGAGGTTTCATAAGCTCCTTTTGCTGCTGCCATTCTTATTCTTAGTTAGACTCAGCATGCATTTGATCCTGTGGAGCCAAATTTACATCCGTGACATGAAAGGAGCTCATTTTCTTCCTTTTCATTGCTGATTCATATTGTAGCGTTCAAGCGACTTGATGAGCATTCTCCTTTTTTTCGCATGGAAGGTAAAACTCCGCCCCATACCACAAAAGTACTCTTTAAAATGCCAGTAATGGTTTAATCTATAATGTCCACTAACTTATGATATTTATGTTACAAATGACAAGGACTTCATTCATCTATGAGGGCCAATTAAAGAAAGAATGATTAACCATCACATTGTTTAATCATTTGATCCTTTTTAGACTGAGAATAGCGTTATGCATCACATATTATATTACATATATTATTATTTATTTGTTTAAAAAACAGTTATTGTTGCTCTATTTTAGAATTTACATAAATAAGTACAAACCAAAAACACCTGAATTTTTGCACTATGAATTAAAAACATTTAAATGAATAAAGCACACTGACTTTAATTCTTGATTTATGAACAGATGTATCAGAGTTTTGAGTTTTATATTGAAAATTTACATATATACACCTCATAAATTGACCACTGAGCAGTTAAATTAAACACTAGTGGAACAGGAAGTGTGGTGTTAGAAAAAAGATTCTGCTCTGACACCTAGTGGTTTGAATGATCAGTTGCACATAAGGCTCCCGATGTAATGGAAGGGCTATTTTTTTTACACTTTTACTTCATTGAAGGACAGGTTTGTGTTGGAAAGTACATTTTTGAATAGACACATATTTTAAAGTCTTGACCGACATAAAAAACATGCCCCAATATAGCAGTGAATATTGTCACATGTTTATATAACGGCAATCTGCCCTTAAACAGTCTAAAATAAAAAAAATTCAGCTAAATATAAACAGTTAAACAATAATAAAGGTAGTGTACAAATACACTCAACCGTTTTGCCAAACACATTTTGTTATAAATACATAACTTTATATTTATTTAAATCAGTGACAACTTGCCTCGACCTGACATTTATGAAAAATACACTTGTCCTAAAACAGTTCTAAATCGTTTTAATTGTGTACAAAAATAAAGTAAATACATTTTGACAAATAAAGTAGCTAAATAGCCTAAATAAAATGATCTGAAACGGAGCCATCGATTGCTATTTTCCACTTCAGCCACCAGATGACAGCAACTAAATAATGCAGAGGCCAAACGACGTAACACTCATCAGTTTCACCATTAGCTACAGACAACTATTAAACATATTATTTAACATATATTGAACACACATCAATGACATAGGCTACTATATAAAAATATGTATTGGTACAGGTAGCCTAACAACTATGATTTATAGCCTATGCGTTTTTATAAATCAAAAAGTGTTAAGTAGGCCTAAACTGTTACGACAAAGTATGTATCTACTTAATCATATACTCACTGAAAATTATGTAGGCAATATGTACACACTTCAAGCAACGAGCATATTTAGACCTCTTTTAGCAGATCGATAGGCTACAGTTTGTCTATCACCCACTAACCGTTGTGTGTGCAGTGGCCCCTTTAAATGAGCGCCGGGTACTTCACCGAACGGGTACCAGAATATGTAGGTTATTAAACTGCGGCTTCTTTTGTTTTCTTTTGAAATGTGGATCATAATAACGTTCTGAACGGCAACACTGGCTACAGAATCAGTCATAAAGCTACTGAGATAGTGATCATCGGCGCATCTCCACTTGTTCATCCTTGTCTGCGTATCTACACACATCATCGCATAAGGACGAAGAAGGTCAAGATAACATGTATCGCTGCCCGGATAACGGATGTGTTTCTGAATCGTCAAAGAAAATGACAAATGGAGAGGTTTGCTATTTGAGGCATCGAAGAGCAAAAGCAACTTGAACGCCTGGAAAACAGAGAGGACCAGTCGCGTGGAATGTCCGCATCCCATCTGTTTTCCTGCGATCGAGCATTTCTGAGCCGCATCAGCAGTCGGAGCAGCGCGATGCTCAACGTGCGAGTTAAAGGGACGGGAGGTGCGATTTTTTGATTTGTTCAAGTGTCCTCTGACAGACTCCTCCTGTGCTACCCGGAGACCATGTGGCCAAGCCCACTGGGATGAGATTGGTACTAGTACCAGCAGAGGAACTCTATATAAAGGCTGACATAGTTTGGAGGAACAGTTGCTGGTCTTTAGCATTCGGGTCTTACAAGTAAGTTAGAAGAGTGGAACACATCGAAAGACACAAAGAATGTCTCACGCCTGGGGTTATGGACCAACTGACGGTAAGATCAGGATACCAAATAATCTATCAGTCTTTAATAAATAATCAGGATTAAATTGATGTGATTGTTGCTAAATTAATTTCAAATAGCCTATAATAGCAGTCCTTTAGAGTCAAGAAGTAGTTTTTTTTTACATTCATCTACACTGAAAAACACTAACGCAACATCTAAACAGCTTTAATAAGTGACCAAAGAATGGTTATCTTGATGCATTATGATTCATTAGGTATCTCTATGAGGAAAAGTATTTATTTATTATTATTAAACACAGAAACCACAAACTATAAATAAGCTATAAATAAGCAAAATGAGATGAACTGTGGCAAACTGCGATGTAAATAAAATGTTTTGTCTGGTAACCTTAAATAAAAAAGACAGTGATATGACTCAAACAACCTTTAGGTCACACCGATGAAAATTATTTCTAAATGTCAAATGAGCTAGAAAAAGCTCCTCAAGATAACAGCTGCATGTATCCACTTATTACAGTGTACATTTGCTGACCTTGAATCTTGCAAGGAATGTAAACACACTTTTGTTGTGCATAGGCACTACGTTTTTATCTTCATATGCTCGGCTTTTCATCTTTTTCTCTTGCTCTGTCATTTCAGGGCCAGAAAAGTGGGGAGAAAGCTTTCCCATTGCAAATGGACCCAGGCAGTCTCCCATTGATATCGTACCCACCCAAGCACAACATGACCCTTCTCTGAAGAGTCTCAAATTGAAGTATGACCCCGCCACCGCTAAGGGCATCCTCAACAATGGCCATTCATTCCAAGTGGATTTCACTGATGATGACAACAGCTCAAGTTAGTCTACTACTGCTTTTTGTGCTTATTTTCAACCTCTTAAAGCAATTCATAAGATACAGCTGAGAATGTATTTATTTATTTGCATTTTATCTTGGCATAGTCAAATATTTATCAACATTCTGGGGATTTTGTCAGGGCACGTTTTGGCTACACTTTATGAGCATGTCCTAAAATATTCATCTTTTGTCCTTGAACCCATAACCAGTGTAAAAAATCTGCACGTAAAAATGTTTTTTTTTTTTGCATATGCATACTAAAATGAAAGGAGCAGGATCATTTAATTCTGTCAACCATTATGCTATAATATATAAACAGCTCAATATTCAGCTGTGAAAGTCCTCTACCACACCTTCTTCCCTATTTCTATCCATTCAGCACTAACTTAATTTATTAACAAATCCAGGGTGACTTAAGTCCTCTCCATCTCGGACAGCAAGGATTACGTGAATTTATGAACTCGTGAATTTCTATTATCGTATCCTTTAACACTAGAACTTTGCCTCTCACTGAAATTCCTTTCAGTTTACTCCAATTTATATACATGAAATCTTCAAATGATGTGAAACTGTTATGTGAGCAGTGAATGTGGATGTGTCTCTTCCTCTGCTAGTGGAAATCAGGGACTTAGAGCTCTGTGTACTCAAGTGCTAATGTATTCTATTATGAGAGAAAGAATAGAGCCACATATCAATGCTGTATGCCACGGTCGCTCAATGAGAGCAACGTGCTGAATTTTAATGACCATTTGAAGAGGGGACTCACACATATGCTTGGAAAAGACATGTTTTAAAGAATGCTACATAAACACTATTAAATAAAACTAACAAATAACACTTGCTGCATACAAAATGCTTGCTGAAAAGAGATGAAAAAAGTAGCTAATTGATATATTAGGTGGTGAATATTGAACTGCCCAAATAATATAGTAGTCCACTCACGTTAACATTACCCAACAGGCAACCTTTCAGTCTACCAAGTACGAAGTAGAGGATTACATGTCATTAAGGATGCATAATACAGTGGGGAGAACAAGTATTTGATACACTGCCGATTTTGCAGGTTTGCCCACTTACAAAGCATGTAGAAGTCTGTAATTTTTATCATAGGTACTCTTCAACTGTGAGTGACGGAATCTAAAACAAAAATCCAGAAAATCACATTGTATGATTTTTAAGTAATTAATTTGCATTTTATTGCATGACATAAGTATTTCATACATCAGAAAAGCAGAACTTTTTTAATATTGGGTACAGAAACCTTTGTTTGCAATTACAGAGATCATACGTTTCCTGTAGTTCTTGACCAGGTTTGCACACACTGCAGCAGGGATTTTGGCCCACTCCTGCATACAGACCTTCTCCAGATCCTTCAGGTTTCAGGGCTGTCGCTGGGCAATACGGACTTTCAGCTCCCTCCAAAGATTTTCTATTGGGTTCAGGTCTGGAGACTGGCTAGGCCACTCCAGGACCTTGAGATGCTTCTTACGGAGCCAGTTGCCCTGGCTGTGTGTTTCGGGTCGTTGTCATGCTGGAAGACCCAGCCCCGACCCATCTTCAATGCTCTTACTGAGGGAAGGAGGTTGTTGGCCAAGATCTTGCGATACATGGCCCCATCCATCCTCCCCTCAATACGGTGCAGTCGTCCTGTCCC
Source organism: Coreius guichenoti (assembly GCA_039654105.1). Classification (NCBI taxonomy): domain Eukaryota; kingdom Metazoa; phylum Chordata; class Actinopteri; order Cypriniformes; family Gobionidae; genus Coreius; species Coreius guichenoti. Next base: position 38,671,198 of record CM077175.1, on the reverse strand, counting down.
CTTTGCAGAAAAGCATCCCCAAAGAATGATGTTTCCACCTCCATGCTTCACGGTTGGAATGGTGTTCTTGGGGTTGTACTCATCCTTTTTCTTCCTCCAAACACGGCGAGTGGAGTTTAGACCAAAAAGCTCTATTTTTGTCTCATCAGACCACATGACCTTCTCCCATTCCTCCTCTGAATCATCCAGATGATCATTGGCAAACTTCTTCCGTTTTCTAATAATTGCGCCAACAGTTGTTGCCTTCTCACCAAGCTGCTTGCCTATTGTCCTGTAGCCCATCCCAGCCTTGTGCAGGTCTACAATTTTATCCCTGATGTCCTTACACAGCTCTCTGGTCTTGGCCATTGTGGAGAGGTTGGAGTCTGTTTGATTGAGTGTGTGGACAGGTGTCTTTTATACAGGTAACGAGTTCAAACAGGTGCAGTTAATACAGGTAATGAGTGGAGAACAGGAGGGCTTCTTAAAGAAAAACTAACAGGTCTGTGAGAGCTGGAATTCTTACTGGTTGGTAGGTGATCAAATACTTATGTCATGCAATGAAATGCAAATTAATCATTTAAAAATCATACAATGTGATTTTCTGGATTTTTGTTTTATATTCCGTCTCTCACAGTTGAAGTGTACCTATGATAAAAATTACAGACCTCTACATGCTTTGTAAGTAGGAAAACCTGCAAAATCGGCAGTGTATCAAATACTTGTTCTCCCCACTGTATATGTTCATACAATATCTGATGTTAGAGATTTTTTTAATTCATTATTTTTAATATTTATTATTTTTTATTAATTTTATTTAATTTATTATCATTTATTAATATATTATATTGATTAAAATATTTTTTATTATTGCCTGGTATTTCTGCATGCTAATAATGAATCTCTAAATGAATATCTAATTTTCATAATGTACATTATAATGTTGCGATGCCTAAATTCACTGATCGACAATTTTAAAAGTCATCAAAAAAACAAAACAAAAAAATCATTGATTGGTTATCGGCCATAACATGTAAATAATATCTGTTTATCAGTATCAGCCAACATTTTTATATGCTACATTTAATGCTTATGAGATTGAATCTGAAATACAGTTTTACTAATTAAAAGAAACAACTGAATGATTGGAATAATTGTTTGTGTGTGTGTAGCTCTGGCTGGAGGCCCCGTGACAGGGATATACAGGTTGAGACAGTTCCATTTCCATTGGGGAAGCAGTGATGACAAGGGCTCAGAGCACACTATTGCTGGAACCAAGTTCCCCTGTGAGGTAATGAGGCTTTCTCACTCTTGCTCCCAGTACCACAACTGAAGCAACCCTCATTCTTCTGTGCTGTGGTACACACCATTCTAATTCTTGAAAGTCTCTCTCTTAAAACTGATTATAGCTCACTGCTCATGAATATTCTTGATGTTCTCTCATGAATTTGTAAATCCCCTCTTTTAAATAAGCCAAGATATTAAGCTAATTCAGTCGTTTTTTTCCTGCATATGCTGAATGTTTCATAACACGTCTCCTCCTTTCTAAAGCTTCATCTCGTTCACTGGAACACTAAGTACCCAAACTTTGGAGAAGCTGCCAGTGAGCCTGATGGCCTTGCTGTGGTTGGAGTTTTTCTCAAGGTCAGGATTTTAGCCAAAATCATATCATGCATTTCAGTGATTAAATGATATAAAATGATGGATATATTGTGTTTTTCTGTTTACCAGATTGGTTCTGCCAATCCAAGTCTTCAGAAAGTTCTAGATGCTCTTGATGACATCAGATCAAAGGTATGAACAGTCATTTTTAGTCTTATGAATTAGTATATTTACTCCTCTCACTTGCTCTCAGATGTTTTTATTCTTTCACAATATGTCTGTTTCTTCTCCAGGGCAGACAGACTACATTTGCTAACTTTGACCCTAAAACCTTGCTGCCCACCTCTCTGGATTTCTGGACTTATGATGGGTCTCTGACCACGCCCCCTTTGCTGGAGAGTGTCACCTGGATTGTTCTGAAAGAGCCAATCAGTGTTAGTCCTGCTCAGGTACTTTATGCATCTATGCTTTCACACTCTCATTTGTGTACTTACAATTACAGACAGGGACATCTACATCTAGTCCTTATCTTTAGTATCTTATGCTATTTTGAGTCATCATAACATGATTTTGTCCACTTAATTCGGAAGGGGAACATGTTTAATAAAGTTTTGCCACTCATTGAGTTGATAAAAAAAGTTAATAAATATCTAAACAAATACTGTCTGCTTATATGATAGCACAAATGGGGTCTCAACATTTAACGTCACTCCTACTTTGAAACTGGGAGGGTCGGTGCTCCAGGTTTCTGCTTCTACAAGATTACTTTATCTTAAATATATTGCTTGCCTTACAGCCAATATCACATTTAAATCAGGCTTGTGCCTTTAAGATAGAAGCCAACTCCCATACATTCAGTACTGGAGAGGAATTAGGACTTCATTGCAGTCTAAATATTGTTATTTTATGATTTATTTATTAAAGGCAATATTAAAGGTCAGTTAAAGGCAATGTAATTATAATTTAGAAATAAAAATAAGTATTCTACAATACATCAAACCAAAAATTCTGGACACACTGGGTCAAAAAATGTTTGACTTTGTTTGGAATAACTAAATATATTCAGAATATTATAATATACACTAACGTTCAAATGTTTGGAGTTAGTACAATTTTTTGCATTCATCTCAGTACCAAATCAGCATATTAGAATAATAATGCTGAAAATTCAGCTTTTCCATCAAAGGAATAAATTACATTTTTAAATGTATTAAAATAGAAAACAATTATTCTGAATTGTAATAATATTTCACAATATTACTGTTTTTCCTCTGTATTTTAATGAAATAAATGTTGCCTTGGTGAACATGAGACTTCTTTCAAAAATATAAAAAAAATTTACCAACCCCAAACATTTGAACTAGTGTATACTTGTTCTTCATTAAGGTGACATTTCTACCATAACATTTAGGCTCCAACAACTAGACGATTGCACACATGACCACATGTGTTAATTGTCTTCGTCTTTATGCTCCCTTTCCCAAAATGTGTCTGAGCTAAATTTGGTGTAGCACAATTATTAAGAAGTTTTAAAGCTTGTCTTGACAATTCTGCATCAGCAAAACCATATCTAGTGACATTATGCTTTCAAAAATGACCCTATTCATTACCTGTCCCTGGTGTAGGCAGTGCTGTTAGCCTGCAGTGGTTATTTTAGTCTCCAGTGGTTAGTCAGAATAGTCTAACGGCTGCACAGGAACTCTGGCAAGTGCTCTATGAATGTGCATGGAGCTAAATATAGTAAATATAGGGTGTAATAAGGCTCTGCAAGACTGCCAACAACACACTAAACACCACAATCCAAGAGAAAACAATCTAACTGTCTCTCTCTTTCTGTCTTTCTTTAGATGGCTAAATTCCGTAGCCTGCTGTTCACACCGGAAGGAGAGGCCCCTTGCTGCATGGTTGACAACTACAGACCCCCTCAACCTCTCAAGGGACGCAAAGTCCGTGCGTCCTTTAAGTAAATAGCAGTATCGAAGCCACAACCTTCCCACTTGCCTCATGGTGCTTTTGACTGGTTCACAAAAACATTCCCAGTGAAATTGCTACTGAAACATCACAGTATTTGTTCTCATTCCAGGCCCTTGCTTACATCGCGGTGTTGATAACAAGAAAGCTGGATATAATCTTCTAAAACTGCCTGTTTGTCATAAATGGCCATATTATTATTTAACATGAGGAATAATATTTGTAATGCTTAAACAGTGGTTAGTTACCTATATTTCCCTGCAGCTGTTATGTAAACTGGACAAATGAGAGACTATTTAAATCCCAGTACATTTTTTATCGCTTCTCTTTGCGCTTTATAGGTACACTTTCTAGCTTTGCGGAACTGCACTATACTCCATGTTATTCAATAGGAAAGACATTATGCTTCTGTTTGGGTTTATGGCAATGTGTGAACATGTCAGTTAAATGTGTGAATGACCGGATGTGTTGAAGCCGAAATACCTACAGGAAAGCACTTACTAAATGCAATAAGTTGTTGTTAAAATGATTCACTATTTATAAAAAGGAATTTCAAGGGATTGGCTTTTAAAGATTGTTTCTAAGAATGATGTAACATGATTTTCTGCTGTAGGTACTATAATAAAGATTTTTTAGAATTAAAAGTTAATTGAGCAGTATTGCAAACAAATAACCTATTATATGTAAACAATCATGTATTAGGAATTTTATCAGCAATAAATAAATATATTTTAAACTAGACTTCCTGTCTAGTTGTTTTCTGTCCATTGTACAATGCATTACATTAGCGATACAAACTGATGTTGAGATCAGCTTTAATACGGAATTGAAGTTTTGTTAACGCAATACAATAAGATCAAACAATTAACATTAAGGTAATCCAATTAGGTATCATAATTTAACAATGAATACTATTTTTTTTATGGCATTTAAGTAATGTTACTAATAAATATCCTATTGTTCAATGTTATTAATGCTTGATCATAATATATTATTGTTAATTTATAATATAATCATTTAACTTTATATGTTAAAAATGTACACTACATCGTAAAATTTTGGGGGATGTTTTTGAAAGAAATTAATACTTTTATTCAGATGCATTAACTTGATCAAAAGTGATAGTAAAGATATTTATAATGTTACAAAAGCCTTAAAAAATCTATTAAAAATTGTTTGAACTTTTGAACTTTCTATTCATCAAAGAAAAGAAAAAATTCATAGTCCAAACAAAATCTACAAAAGGTCCCCCTTTTGCTGCCAAAACAGCCCTGACCCGTCAAGGCATGGACTCCACTAGACCCCTGAAGGTGTTGTCGTGGAAAAAAGAAACTTTAATAATTATCATGGTGAAGCTGGAATTGAAAAACACAAGCAAAGTGTCTTTAAAAGCTTTTATTCTTGCCAAGAAGGTCAATTCGGACATACAGGTTGTCTGCAGTCAGGAAAGACAAAAACCAAAGCCCCTCACTCGTTCTTTTATACTCTCATTTCAATGGGTGAGGGCCAATAACACAAAACACAATAACAAACTCCTTAGTTGGTGTTATCTGCAGCTGTCCCACCTTGAGTGAAAACAAAACTTTCCGAGAACTTGTTCAAGGCTACAGATAACGAACACTAGTTCCATGGAGAAGAGTATCAAAGTTTTATCAAACAAGAATGTGTTTACTACAGAACACTAGAATTCCCATGATATTTAACAAAAACAACTTATATGAGTTTAATATAATTAAAAACACCTTGGTTTGATATAGTTTGTTATGTAAAAAAACTCCATTACAGTGTGCTGTGGTATCTGGCACCAAGATGTTAGCAGCAGATCCTTTAAGTCCTGTAAGTTGCAAGGTGGGGCCTCCATGGATCGGACTTGTTTGTTCAGCGCATCCCACAGATGCTCGACTGGATTGAGATCTGGGGAATTTGGAGGCCAAGTCAACACCTCAAACTAGTTGTTGTGCTCGTCAAACCATTCCTGAACCATTTTTGCTTTGTGGCAGGGCGCATTATCCTGCTGAAAGAGGCCACAGCCACCAGGGAATACCATTTCCATGAAAGGGTGTACATGGTCTGCAACAATGCTTAGGTAGGTGGTCCCTTCTTCCCTTCTTCCCATAGTGCATCCTGGTGCCATGTGTTCCCCAGGTAAGCGACAGGGGTCAGCATGGGCACCCTGACTGGTCTGTGGCTATGCAGCCCCACACCTTTCTATCAGAACCAGCAGTAATTTCTTGAGCAATTTGAGCTACAGATCGTCTGTTTGATCGGACCACACAGGCCAGCCTTTGCTCCCCACGTGCATCAATAAGCCTTGGCCGCTCATGACCCTGTCGCCGGTTCATCACTGTTCCTTCCTTGGACCACTTTTGATAGATACTGACCACTGCAGACCAGGAACACCCCACAAGAGCTGCAGTTTTGGAGATGCTCTGACCCAGTCATCTAGCCATCACTGCCCATTTTTCCTGCTTCTAACACATCAACTTTGAGGACAAAATGTTCACTTGCTGCCTAATACATCCCACCCACTAAAAGGCGCCGTGATGAAGAGATAATCAGTGTTATTCACTTCACCTGTCATAATGTTATGCCTGATTGGTGTATACTAATACCTTAACAATTCACATTGTACAAATTAAAGGGATAGTTCACCCAAAAATGAAAATTCTGCCATCATCCTTATATTGTTCCAAACCTGTATGAGTTTCTCTCTTCTTTTGAACTAAAAAGAAGATATTCTGAAGAATGTTGGTAACCAGTTGACGGTAGCCATTGACTTCCATAGTAGAAAAAAAGTCAGTGGCTACCATCAACTTACCGACATTCTTCAAAATATCTTCTTTTGTGTTCATCAGAAGAAAGACATTTATACAGGTTTGGAACAACATAAGGGCGAGTAAATGATGACAGAATTTTCATTTTTGGGTGAACTATCCCTTTAACATTCAAGTATTATGAACAAACATAAAATAACAATGAACAATAGTATAACTATAAATCAACATAGTCCCGTAATTCAATAACATTCAAGATCAGTTTCCTGCACTTTTTGTCCTGAGCAAAAGAGTTAAATAACAGATCAGAGAAGACACTGAGACAAAGAAGCCTTACTGCAGACTACCAAACTTTTGGGTTTTACCACAAACAAAACCTGCTTTGCTTTTCACATGGCCTTTTGACAAATATACAGATATAGTAGGTCATTCTGTATCTGTATATTTGTCAAAAGGCCATGCAAAAAGCAAAGCATGTTTTCCTCATGCGAATTTCTGCTAACTGTGGTTTGAAGTAATTATCAAGAACCATTTCAGCAGTAAAAGAGGAAATGTGTAATGTGAGAACATTCAAGATCAATATCTGTCAAGCACACTCCGGTCCATGTCAGTTCTGTGCTCTGTTATCATGGAGAAATAATGAGATCATTACCCAGAGATACTGTCATAGAGACTGAGAGAGGCCTTTATCTTGGAAGCTGGCACATCACCACAGATGAGTGCAGTTTTGGATGCTAGTCAGTGTCTCATTAACACATGGCTAGTGCTCTTTGTCAGTATCCAGCCTTACTTACGCAACCCATGCTTTGCTGAGGACACATGCATATGGCGGTCTTGAATCTGGGTTGGCATCATGTATAGTGGTACAAAGCAGACAACATTTGGCTGCACAATCCACTGCAGTTGCCTTGCAGAGAAGCCTTCAACACAAGATCCTATAATGAGCTTGAGTGATAAATTACTTGTTATTAATAATTGCTTTCTATCTACAGCTTAGTACAGTTTGTCCAATGTCTGCTCTCACTAAAACATCCTGGCTTGAAAACAAACAGGAAGAATACAGTGACAAAATGGAGAAGGAAAGTAGATGAACAGACTGAGTTGAAGATGAGAGCACAGCAAAACACTGAGATTTTCAGACAAAATCACTGAGATACAGAGGATATGGTGAAGCACAGGTTTGAGATCAGAGGATATAGAGAGAACAAATAGAGGGAGGGAGGATGAGTCTGAAAAGCAGGAGATGAAATGGCAGGGAGGACTAAAAAAGAAAACAGAAAGGAAACAAATAGCAAATATAAAGGCTCTTTTTCATTTGAGTTCAGTAACAACCACATGCTTAAGTATTTTAAAGCTGTTTTATGCCATATAAATTAAACAGATGACAGATGAATGATTGTATCAAAGACATAGCATTCCTCACATGCAATCCATACACAACTATACAATTAGCATCTAGCATATCATCAGGGGCGCAGCTAGCAATTTTGGGCCCTATGAAAGAATATGAGGTTGGGCCCCCTACCACACCCATTCCGCACCAAACATACAATCCAACCTAGCTATCCAAAAACTTTGTCTGCAATTTAATAATACTGACCTACTACTTTTGCCATTGCTTTTGACCACTAGGTATTAGTATTTAATCAGAGACCTACCATGGCTGTAGCTAGCAGATGATTTATTATGCAGATGTAATTGTAATAGAAAAATACAGTACAGTAATCAAATATTCATAGAAAATACTACATTCTTAAACAATGATTAAACATACATTATATTAAACACAAACATATATAAACAGAGTGCAATATGCAACACACTGCAACAGTGACTTTTAACAATCAGACACAACATAAATTAGAAAATGGTCTTTTGTTTAACCTGTCAGTGACTTAAATGCCAAAAGCCAAAATTAAATTCTTTTTATTTTCAGTGGTGAAAAATGTAACCTATTGAATATTGAATTGACTATGAGGTAGTGGTTGGCTACGCAACTAGCGCTAACATTACAGCAAAGGAAGCTCTGTGAATAAACATATACCTTTCTTTTCGAAGAACTGGTTGAGTAATTGTCGGCCCGTTTTCTTTTTCTCTCTCTCTCTCTCTCTCTCTCTCTCTCTCTCTCTCTCTCTCTCTCTCTCTCTCTCTCTCTCTCTCTCTCTCTCTCTCTCTCTCTCTCTCTCTCTCTCTCTCTCTCTCTCCATCGAACTTTGCATCTTTAATTTGACAGTTTACCATCTGATCTCACTCAGTGACTCTAGGTTACGCAGGACGGGACGGAACCATGCAATGAATGGGGGGGCGGGGTAATTTTGCCGGAAATGCAGAAAAAAGCCGTAATTGTGTTTTATTTTATTTATTTTAATTTGTATAATTTCTATTACATTACTGCTAGTACTGTTACTACTAATAAAACCGATCTCTGGGGGCCCCAAAAGTGTGTGGGCCCTTAGAATCGTCCAAACTTTCCCCCCCTTAGCGGCGCTCCTGCATATGATTAGACATATAGCAAAGCAAAAAGTGAAATGCTTGATAGATTTTCACTGGCTGTTGCACATATCACAGCAACGTGTCATGATTACTTCCGCATGACACCACAAATAATGCCTATGCCACAATGGCACAGTACAGTCCCTCAAGAAGACCTGCTTTTGTGTTGCTTTTTCCATCACACCAATGAAAATCACAAAGCATGACGTCAATAAAATAAAAAAATAAAAAGACAAGACAAAATAAAGTATAAATAATAAAATATAAAACTAAATAAAAAATATAAAATAAAATATTTATTACAGCATGCAAAAATAAAAAAATAAAACAATTTAAAAGATATTCAGACTTTTTCTCTCGCAATTGTGAGTTTATATCTCGCAATTCTTATTTTATAACTCGCAATTCTGAATTGCGAGATATAAATTTGCAATTTCGAGAGAAAAGTCAGACTTGTGAGATAAAAAGTCGCAATTTTTTTTTTTTTTTATTCTGTGGCAGAAACAAGATTCCATAGTAAACTGCACTAAGAAAGAAAGAAAGAAAGAAAGAAAGAAAGAAAGAAAGAAAGAAAGAAAGAAAGAAAGAAAGAAAGAAAGAAAGAAAGAAAAGTACACAAATAACAGTCAAAGGGACAGACTGAATCAGTGAGATCCTCTTTTTTTTAATTATCTTAATAGTTCTGCAGAAATGGACAGCGCCATTAGGAGAACTGTGGATAAGTGGTCTAGAATAAAGCCTCTTTATCCAAACAATAAAACCATTGAAGAGTGGATTTCAGAGGACAGATCAGGTTCTTTTTCCCCTGGCTTTTGAAGCACCATTTGAGAACTCCACCAGCACACCACCTGAAAATGATTAGCAGAACAGGTCACTTTTTCTTCTCACATGCAGGAACATAGCTTAAACATTGTAGATAAAAAAGACATCAAATGAAAAAGGTTTGAGGACTTTTTGTTCAGAAGCACTGGCCTTGATTTGGCCAGTATGAAACCTGTGAGTAATCCATAATTTATTGTACCTGAGGTGCTGATCAATATACAACTGTGTTGGCATACAGAGGAAGAAAATGCGCTTTTCAAGCAGAAGAATTCACAGGACCAGCTATATGCTCAAAAGTAGCAAAATGATTTAACATGGATTGCTTAATTAGGCCTATCTGTTGCAACTTGCAGAATCAAGTGGAAGTTTAAAGCTATGACTCATTCCCCCTGACACCTCTATCCTTGAATTCAAATCTCAGCTCAAAACCTTTGTTCTCCGATTATTATCAGTTATAATGTGTATCTGCTTCATGTATCGCTCACTGCGTTTGTATGCTTATATGGTCTACCTTTGATGAGTTCTTTGTATGATTTGAATGTCTTGCAATGTTTATTGTCCATCCCAGCAAGCAATAGCCGTCATTTCACTGTCTCGGTTAACTATAGACCCGATATAGTCCGGCTATGAGTAACCCACTTCTAGCCAAAATAACCTTGAATTTGGTTTTTGGCAAAATAATTTGCAAGATATACAGTATGATATTCCATCATGTATGCAAAGTCAACAGTGATTACAAGATGTTTGATTTAATTTCTTTGACATGTTCATGTTCTAGATGACTAGTCTATTCTTGGGCTATGGTTAGACGTATACATTTTCACTGACAGCCCAAATTTTTGCCATAGATGCCAGAGCTGTGTTTGTATGACTATTAGACGTCTTTTAAATGAAAAATTGCTTGCTGGGATATGATTGATTGTATGATTTATTGCGAAGCTTACTTGAGTTTGGGAAAGGCGCTATATACACTAAAATTATTAATGTAACAATGTTGAACATTTCTATGAAGGACAGTCATAATTCTGCTACTGATGAAACTATTTTAAGGGGAACCATTGAAATGCAAAAGATTACACTGATCTTGTTTTTTTTATTATGTTTATTACAATTTAAAACAACTTATACATTTTATGTAAATGTAATTTATTCCTGTGATGGCAAAGCTGAATTTTCACGTCACATGATCCTTGTCACAAAAGTTCATCAGCCCTTCTTCACTGCTATACACTGACTCCACTCTGGATACTTCTACCATAAAGACTCAGAGGGCAGGTGAACGTTTGCATGGTATTTATTCCGTAAAGTATTAACAGATGGTAGTGAGCTACAATGATTAATGTTTAGTTGTATAGGAAAGTTCTTAGTCCAAATCCTGGGGATGCAGATTCGGTTGATCCTGCCTGAAGAGGAAGGCAGGGGCGGAGCCTACCCCCGATGGATGGACAGGGACCAACCTGGTGGTGGTGGGGAGGATGAAGGGGAACGTCAGCGTCATCAACTGCAAGCGTGGAACAGAGAATTCAGTGCTCAGGTGTCAAGCAGTGATTGGCCAGACCTATTAGTATGAATGAATGACGTGGCATTAGAGTCTTCCTGGTAGAACTTACGCTAAAAGCTACATTTCCCAGCATCCCTCCTGGTCCTCACCTGCACTTCAGCCATCCTGCCACTGATTATCACCTCATCAAGACACACACAAGCACACACCTTGCCTACCCTCATTGGCTGGTCTCGTTGTTTCATGACAGTTCTTCAGAAATCATTCTTATATGCTGAATTGGTGCTCAAGAAACATTTATTATTATCAATTTTAAAAACCACTGTGCTGCTTAATATTTTTCTGTAATACTTTTTTTTTTCTTTCAGAATTCTTGGATGAAAAAACAACATTTATTTGAATCTTTTGTAACATTATAAATGTCTGTCACTTTTAATCAATTTAATGTGTCCTTGATGAATAAAAGTATTCATTTCTTTCTTACTGACTCCAAACTTTTGAACAGCAGTGTATATGTAATCATGTGCCATCTAGAGTGATGCAAGGTTAGGAAGTCCAGTCATGGCTGTTAGACAGAAGATAAGAGGGCAGGCAACAGTGTGATTAGCAGGGTGGGTCACTGTAACTTTACTCTTATGCAACACTAGCCAGCTAATCTACAAAATATCTGTATTATACCAATTGCTGTATATATTTTGGAGGCATGTACATATTCTGAAGATTCAGTGGCCACCGTGATAGCAGGGTTCCAGGGGAATGGAATGCATCATTCTTGACTATAATGCAGCATTCAAAGCATTATAAAGACATCAGCTAAGCAGAATCATTGATTGTCAGTTTATACTCTAGATGTATGTAGGAGCCATAAAGTTACTAATATTGTTTCACAATGTCTTTTGCTTGTTTATGTCCCTATATGTAACTATATTTCTGTTCTCCCCCTGTGGGAGAGGAAATGAGAGGAATTGCATCCATTTTGGCATTTCCTGCAGGTAGCCATCTTAAACAGGATGTGATGTGATGTGGTAATGGGCAGTGAGAAGGGAGACTCCCCCACCCCCCCTTTTTCCCACATGGAAGTGGCAACAAACGAAAGGAAGCCACTACATGTAGTCAAAAAACTCCCAAGAAGGACATCACATGCATGCATGTGGTGGGCCCAATCAAGGCCTACATTTGGAATGAACAAGCCATTAGTGAAATGCATCGACAGCTTTCAAAGGATTCTGAAACATGATACAAGAAGCTGATGCTTATGTGCATATTGTGGCCTGCTGATCCTGTGGATATCTGAATACCTGATTGTGTTTGTTTGTGCATGGCAGATGAAATGTCTCAAAATGAAAATGTTGAACAAAGCATCGCATCCCTCAGTTCTATGCATAGGGGAAAGCTTGATGTGTGCACACATTGGATGAATGACGTGAAAGTATTGCTTGTTGATGGTGGTGATGTGGATTCAGTGAAAAGAAGTGTGGAGGCATTTTATATGGCACTTGGAGAATTGAAGACTGCTCAAGCTTGTGCAACACCTACCTGATGATATCAGAGAAAATGAGTGCATTGACTGGCTAAATTTGAGTGAACTGGAGATGTGGAAAAATGTTCAAAAGGATCCACAAACACTTATCGAGCCAAACGATAGTGCTTCGAATGTGTCCAAAAGATCACATAAATCTTGTAGTTCTCACAGCTCAAATATATCATCATCCATGTCCTCAATGAAAATAAATGTAGCTGTTGATAAAGCCCCTCTTCTTGCTCACAAAACTGCATTAAAACAAAAACATGCTCTATATGGAAAAGGCTGCTCTGAACATGAGACTGGAAACAGTAAATTGTGTAAAAGTAAAAGTGCTGCAAACAATGCTAAACTGAAGGTCTTAGAAGACTTTGAAACAACTGCATGCAAGTCTACAAGTGTGATCTGTCATTTCCCCGCAATTTTATTAACCTAAGGATGACATGAATGAGTATCTTGAAAGGGCCATCGCCATCTTTTGAATTTGTTCAAATTGGATCTGTCCTGAAAACTCCATTGCAAAGGATGCTTTAACCTTCAAAACCCCATCAAGTTGCACAAAGAAAGTACAATTTTGATGATGTGACAGCAACATCTTAAAAAATGATAAGACTATTCAAAATCCATCTGCTAGTTGAAATAGCAATCTGGGACTTTTCAAATGTGGGGCAGAATTGCTTTTGGTTTTACAGCAAAAACACACTTTACTCCCCTCCAGAGAGATTCCAGTGATCGATGGAGATCCACTAAATCAAACAAAAAAAAAACAAAAAAACAAAAGAAAGCAGACTCAATTCTTCATCAATAAAGTGCTGAACCTCACTCTTTAGGCAGGTCCGATGACAGAAAAATTGTCAGAGAAGGCGTTAGTATGCTTTACCCAGCAACAGTCATTTCAATCTGAAATTACATCTATGAAGAAAGGATATACTGTTAAGAAAACTAGCAGTATCTACAAACTTGACCCTTTTCTGATGGATGGTATCTTAAGAGTTGTGAGGCTGCGTAATGTCAATGCCCGAAGATTTGAAACATCAAGTCATTTTGCCAAAGAACAGTCACACTACTTTTAAACCATTTTCATCAAACAGCAGGTCATTGGAAACCTGATACTCTCAAAGATTCACCAGAGATATAACTAGCAACTTGCTTTTGTATTTAGCTTTTTTTTGTCACAATAAATACAAAAATTGAAGTTACAAACAGGTTTGGAATAGTGTCAAATATACTTTCTCACATGGAAGTGGCAGCAAATGAATGGAAGCCACTACAATGCAAATGGAAAAGTGTTGCTGCAATTAGAGAGAACACTACATCTTTTTATCATGATAGCATAAGTGATTCTGCCACTAATGTGGAAGTCATTTCCAATTGAGCCTGTAGCTATCTTTGTATTACAGTAGGGAGGGACCGTTAATAACGATGAAATATTAAGCCTTCAAAATTCAAGCTTTGAAATTAGGAAAACATTTTTATTCATCTTGCTCAAAAATAGATGTTGACTGTTATTGTAACAGTCTGATATTTTGGGAAAAGGTAGAGAACTGAATTTTGTGTGCACATACTTGTTACGTTATACTTGGTATACTTTATTACAGATGTTACATTTATTAAGCGTCCACATCATTTTCCACCTCAGTGTCTTTCATAACCATTTCAAAGAAGTTAAAGTTTCAGTACATAGTTCTTTCCCTGTAAATCACTGAAGATTATGAAGTTTGTGATAAATCTTGTTTTAGTAAAAACACTGACCTGCTGACCCTCTCAAAGCATGGCTCATTTCTTTCATGCTACTCTCACTTCAGGGATTTCGATGAACTTTGTTAAAGTCATCCCATGCTCTGTCCATGCAGTGTGTGGAAGGTGTATGAGGACTTGACTCTCCTCAGGGGCCGTTTACTGGCTCACTGAGTGGGAGAGGGTGCGGTTTACTGTCCGATCTAATCAGGCTCCAGCACCTGGACATGCATAGTAAAGGCTTTCTACTTTTCTAATGTACAGTAAGCCTCTTCTTTATGGTCTTCAACACGTTTAATAGTGATCAATAGATCGCACAAATAATGAGGAATTGAATAATAAGGACATGGTTTATATATATATATACACACACACACACACACACACACATATATATATATATATATATATACATGGAAAATCCATTCCTCAGATATTATCATATTATTGCATATCTACACATTATAAAGGATATTAATTAATACTTTTATTCAGCTACGGTGCATTCAATTGATCAAAAGTGACAGTAATGATGTATAATGACGCTACAAAATATTTCTATTTCAAATACATGCTTTTGCACTTTTTATGCATCACTGAAATATATGTTAAGTTTCCACAAGGTTTCCACAAACTATGTTAAGCAGCACTGTTTTTAACATTGATAATAATTAGAAATATTTCTTGAGCATACTGAAAACTGGTGTAATGGCTGCTGAAAAGTCAGCTTTGCCATCACAGGAATAAATTACATTTTAAGATATGTTAAAATAGAAAGTAGTTATTGTCAATTGTAGTAATATTTCACAATATTACTGTAATTTTGATCAAATAAATGCAGCCTTGGTGAGCATTTTTTTGAAAAACTTTTTAAAAATCTTACTGACCCCAAAACTTTTGAATAGTGGTGTATATTAAGTTCAATTTTAAAACCATGATATAAATTTTTCAATCCCTATCCTCAGAACTAAACATACAGCATTACTGTGTAAATTACCGCCTGTTCACATATAGTTAGTGAGATGTGTTGAATTCTACATGTTAGTTACAGGGAGGATTATTAGCAGTGCAAGACTGAAAGTAAGCTTGAATCCCTTTACCCTTGACAAATACTTATATTTTATATGGTAATTAAATGAAGAGTTATTAAAACTGAGTGTGGGAAACAATGATAAATAAAGTGTGAAAAGTGTGGCCAATGTGTAGATCTGTACAGACAGAGTTTGTGTTTGTGTGAGCTATGTTTGCTGTGCAAAGCTTCTGTCCTTTGAGACTCCGGCTTCTCATGTTGCATTCATGCCTTTGATCATAATAGCAATTTTGCAGGTACAGTGAACCCAGCTGTGGCAAAGCCTTGTCTTACACATTAATGGTGCCAGGCAACAACTAGTACCTTTAAAACAAGCTATTCCCACAGCACAAAAGGCCCAGATCCGGGTGAAGGCAAACACAAACTAATACATTCACATTCACACACCCACTCAAAACACACATGCACACACTTTTCAAAATGGTTAAAAATTATCTCTTTAAATAAGTACAATATTGTTCTTTCTATTACTTAAACTAGTAATTTTTCTTTATTTTTGTGTTCATGAAAGCATGTTTGACATATTCTAAAGTGTGTATTTGTTTTCATTTTTGATCTCAAACGCTCTATTGTTCATCCTTCGTCAGAACACACCCCTAATTGTTTTCCTTAAAAAAAAAAAAAATACTTTGATCCACACAGAGTGCCACAAATTTGTTTTCCCTTTTTAGAGAAATGCTAATAATCTCATCTTTTTGCCATATTCATTAATAATATACACTATATTGCCAAAAGTTTTGGGACGCCTGCCTTTGCATGCACATGAGCTTTAATGACATCCCATTCTTAATTCGTAGGGTTTAATATGGAGTTGACCCACCCTTTGCAGCTATAACAGCTTCAACTCTTCTGGGAATTTTTGACCATTCTTTTAGAAGCGCATTTGTGAGGTCAGGCACTGATGTTGGACGAAAAGGCCTGGCTTGCAGTCTCCGCTCTAATTCATCCCAAAGGTGTTCTATCAGGTTAAGGTCAGGACTCTGTGCAGGCCAGTCATGTTCCTCCACACCAAACTCGCTCATCCATGTCTTTATGGATCTTGCTTCGTGCACTGGTGCGCAGTCATGTTGGAAGAGGAAGGGGCCATCCTCAAACTGTTCCCACAAAGTTGGGAGCATGAAATTGTCCAAAATGTCATGGTATGCTAAAGCATTAAGAGTTCCTTTCACTGGAACTAAGGGGCCAAGCCCAACCCCTGAAAAACAACCTGTGGCAAGCAGGACGAGGCCGGTGGCGTGAGTGATAATGAGCGCCAGCTGCACGCCGCACCGGTCTCGTGTCTCATGGTCCCTCGGCCTCGTCCTGCTTGCCACACAACCCCACACCATAATCCCCCATCCACCAAACTTTACACTTGGCACAATGCAGATAGGCAAGTACCGTTCTCCTGGCAACCGCTAAACCCAGACTTGTCCATCGGATTGCCAGACTGAGAAGCGTGATTCGTCACTCCAGAGAACACGTCTCCACTGCTCTAGAGTCCAGTGGCGGCGTGCTTTACACCACTGCATCCGACGCTTTGCATTGCACTTGGTGATGTAAGGCTTGGATGCAGCTGCTCGGCCATGGAAACCCATTCCATGAAGCTCTCTACACACTGTTCTTGAGCTAATCTGAAGGCCACACAAAGTTTGGAGGTCTGCAGCTATTGACTCTGCAGAAAGTTGGCGACTTCTGCACACTGTGCACCTCAGCATGCGCTGACCCTGCTCTGTGATTTTACGTGGCCTACCACTTCGTGGCTGAGTTGCTGTTGTTCCCAATTGCTTCCACTTTGTTATAATACCACTAACAGTTGACCGTGGAATGGACTTATTGCACAGGTGGTAACCTATCACGGACCCATTCTTTCACAAATGTTTGTAGAAGTGTCTGAATGCCTAGGTGCTTAATTTTATACACCTGTGGCCATGGAAGTGATTGGAACACCTGAATTCAATGATTTGGAGGGGTGTCCCAATACTTTTGGCAATATAGTGTAAGTGTTTAATCAAGCATTATCAGTAACACTGGAAGAAAACTTGGTTAATTTGAGATAGAATAGAATAGAATAGAATAGAATAGAATAGAATAGAATAGAATAGAATAGAATAGAATATTCTTCTTCATAGACTGGTCAGTCAAGTGAAACCAATTAACCTTTGGATGTCATTGTGAAAAAGCTGATTTTGGTCTGGCACTCTTGCTTGGAGAGGTCAGTCCCTCCTCCACAACTGCACCTCTACAGACTCAACAGGAGTACAGCAGAAGGATTCCCAATTAAAACAAGTGTATATGAGTGTCCCTTCATCAGCGGAATAAAGACAGATTGATAGTTTGTGTTTCATTAGCCCCATTCCCCAGGCTGCTCTGGGTCAGATGAAATACTGCAGCTTCAGCACCCACACATTGACCAGAAGGCTTCCAGACACAAGCCAAGACTCAGCAAACCTCTCTTTCTGCCCCATCCCTCACCCTTCCCCCTTTTTCATTTCTATATCTTACTCTTAGCTCTCCAAATGCTTGACTAGAGATGGTCGCCATGGCAACTGCCTGTTCATCATTTATCATGAGCTGGAAATACAATGGGATATAATGCAGAGGGTCTGGCATAATGGGGTCATTGTTTAATCTGTCAACACAGCATTTTTGAATGCCACAGCATCTTCAAGCCATGTGCTTATCTTTCATGTCTGCCAAAGCAGATTATGTTTATTTAGAATATTATTTTTCCAGCTTTTTCCACATGGCTTGAGAATAACAAATCACAGCATCCCATGATGCAGTTTAGATGTTACATTTGAATACACCTCCCACGCTGACAATACTCATCAAGCCTTCGTGAATGATTCAGGGCTTTATTAACTTTTCACATTCTGGATTTAAAGAAGTTATCTTTGCAAGCACTGTCTACAGCTTTATTCTCCTGTGATGCTTTTAGATAAGAGGTAACCTGTAAAGAAGGCAAGCAGTCCCAATGGTCTGAATGTGTCCTGGATATCACCATCAGCTTGTCATTGTCATCCCTCTACCCCTGCCCCCACAACTACAGTACAATTTATGTAACAGCCTGCATGATGAGAGTACTACATTATTGTACAGTGAGGTACAGTGGAAACAGATTACAGTTTTTCATAATTTTATGAAATTATGATATTTAATTATGATATATGTTAAAAGTAGGGTAGGCAATTTCGGACAGGCTAGCAATAGCAAGCTAGCTTTGAAAGCATAAGATCCCACCCTCCTTTCAGAGCGTTCTACAAAGCCACGCCTCCTTCAAAACACATGAACGCAAAGCACACAGCAAAGTCTGCAAAGCGTCACGTGACGGGAGACGGCGTTAAATTACCTAATTATACTGGGAGTATAAGAAGTCGCTGTAGGCCGTTAAAGGCAAGGCAGCGCATTGAACGCGCTCCGATGGGACACAAAGGGTGTATTGGTGCTGGGGTACCCCCACGGAGTGAAAATCCATTGGATAAGTAGATCTAATGGCACCCCAAACCTTACTCTGTCTCTTCCACATCAGATAGAGGCGCCCCGCACTTAGTGATTCAGGCAGTTAGGGATTAAGCTATTAGTTAAAAACAGCAATATAGAGATAGATACAGGGTTGTTTGCAAGGGATACATCTGGGACGATCCCGAGTGTGCGGGCAATCGTTCTTTGGTGACATCCCTGGCTAAACAACAAAAAAGGTAAGAAGATTTTTATTATTTTTGCTAGGGCTGTCTGAGTGGATGAGACCGAAAGGGAGAGCGGGATAGCTTCACTTA
The DNA here is from genome assembly GCA_039654105.1 of Coreius guichenoti. Lineage (NCBI taxonomy): Eukaryota > Metazoa > Chordata > Actinopteri > Cypriniformes > Gobionidae > Coreius > Coreius guichenoti. Next base: position 38,651,949 of record CM077175.1, on the reverse strand, counting down.
GCCGCGAGTGAAGAGCGCCAGAACTGGCAAGGATTTAAACGCACAACTACCTGACAAATATTCTGACTGAAACTCTTTGACTCTTCCATCCAGATAGGGGTATTCTCTGCTTTTATTGTTATTTTTATTTCTTATGCATTCCATTTTTATTCTTATGTATTATATTGCCAAATACTTTTGGCAATATAGTGTAAGAACTAAATTTCATAATTAGTCAATTCTAAAAAAAAAAAAAAAAAAAAAAAAAAAAATAACCCTGTCCCTTCACCTCATATTATTGTAAACTAAGAATCATTTTATTAATTAAAAAAAAAAAAAAAAAAAAAAAAATACAAATAAAAGATGCCATTTTTCTTTAAAGAAATTGCTAAATTATGTAATGTGATAAGACACGTCACATTTTTATTTGGAAAATGACATTAATCACATTAATTTAGGATCATTTACATATAAATTGCATTTAAAACTGTCTTTAACACACAAATCCTTTACAGACTTACATTAAGCGCATGGGTAGGATTGGTCAGTAACATTTTTAGGCGGGTTTTAGCCGTCAGTTTACTCCACACTGACATTAACAGACTCTGTGTTTAACTCAAGTGACTCATTCTGTAATACATATCTTTTTTAATGTAATTTGGGTAATTTAAGAGCCTCACACTGTAATTCAAAGTCCTGTACATATTTACATGAAGGCTTGGGGTGAACTACATGGGTTTGCTGTATCCTAGCAACAAATGCACACCCAAGTGGAGATCTGCCACAGGGGTTTTCAACAGCAGAGGACACTGGTGACGTTGGCAACACACACACGCGCTTACTTTAAACAACATGCACACTGAAATCAGGACACTAAGTTGCTGTAAGCAATAACTATAAATTAAGTCAAGGATGACATTTCTTTGAGAGACAGCTCTGTAGACATACCTAATTATGCACAAAATACCCAGAGAGAATATTTTTAGTTGGCCAAGCAGACTCATTTTTATCATTACTCACCTGAACATGTCATTAAATATTCAGGGCAGCAGAGCTGAACCAGCATTTTTCTGTGTTACACTGAAATACAAATCACTTTCATAATTAGAAATAAAATGTTTTTTAAATACTGCTTATTCATTTAGTTTAATTCGGTTAGATTTGCAAAGAATTTGCAATGTAAGAAAGATATTTTTCAGACTCCATAGAGTTTTAAGGCAAATGAGGAGGAACTAATTAAAATCCCAGCAGGGATCATCAAACTTTTTCAGGCCAAGAATCCCTTGGTGAATAGAGAGATGGGAGTTACTAATATTAACATCAACTTGTGTATACATGAATGTACATATATATTTTTTGTTGCTTATATTGCAGAGCTATTAAAAAGATCATTACTAATGTACAGAGTCATAAGCTTGTACATTTAAATTTCCCGTAATACAATTTATGGGATGGACAATTAACCATTTTGCTGAAGGTTTGCTTCTTAACTTTAGCTTTTTGAAGTTAACTAAATGTTGTATTTTTATTTAACGCATACTTCAGAAAGTAATTTGAGATCAAATATTTAACTGCTATACACAGTTAGAATAATCCCCATTTATTATTGGTTTGGTTTGTAAGTAGCTTTTGAGCATTTGCATTTAAACACATTTAAATAGCCTACAGTGTATTTTCGGTTTTCTCTAACATACTCATATAACTCACCAATGTACTTAATGGTCTTACCATTTTCAAGTAACTTTCTGTCTGGTTGCAGCTTTTGGAAACACCTGTTCTCAAGGTTTCATTTGACCAGCAGAGCCGAGCCTGAACAGTGATTCTATTCAATACTGAAGATCATTTTCAATCTCCATTTGTATAGAGACTTTGTTAACTGATTTGGACCACCAAATGTATGTAATATACAACTTTCTTTAAGGCCTGAAAAGAGATTTTACACATGGAAGAAGGCGTATCTTCTTAGGGATTTAGGCATTTCTAGACTTCAGCTGCATTGTTTTATCCCAGTCACATTAAATGTCTGTGATTATATCACTTATTATCTCTTTTCATGTTTGCTGCAAACAATGGATGCATTAAGATATCTGAGGTAAAAGAAACAGACTGTTTAAAAAAAAAGACAAAATACTGAAGAAAATACACAAAAAACATATGTTTAGAAAGTGACAGGATCACATGAGATCACAACTGAGACCAGTGAGAACTGAAAGTTATATGTCATACTATGCACAAATATATAGCTATTGAATGTTACAAAATATTATTTGTACGTACAATATAATTATGCACAGCACTTAGGCAGGAAAAAAACATCAAGGAAAGAGCATAAGTTACAATTCCATAATAGTCATTACTGGAAACAATTATGCGTTTGACATCTTACTTGCTGCCTTTTCTTTGGGGAATAATTTGTTGGGATAAGATTCTCTGATAGACACCCTGACTGTAGCATTGAGCAAAAAACCTGTCAGTGACCTTAGCTTTTGCATTAAAGGACTTCACTTTTGTTTCACAAAGATACATTATAATGGCAAAAGTTTTGGGATGCCTGCCTTTACATGCACATGACTTTAATGACATCCCATTCTTAATCCGTAGGGTTTAATATGGAGTTGGCCCACTCTTTGCAGCTATAACAGCTTCAACTCTTCTGGGAGGGCATTCCACAAGGTTTAGGAGTGTGTTTATGGGAATTTTTTACCATTCTTCTAGAAGCGCATTTGTGAGGTCAGGCACTGATGCTGGACGAGAAGGCCTGGCTTGCAGTCTCCGCTCTATTTCATCCCAAAGGTGTTCTATCGGTTTGAGGTCAGGACTCTGTTCAGGCCAGTCAAGTTCCTCCACACCAAACTCGCTCATCCATGTCTTTATGCACCTTGCTTTGTGCACTGGTGCACAGTCATGTTGGAACAGGAAGGGGCCATCCCCAAACTGTTCCCACAAAGTTGGGAGCATGAAATTGTCCAAAATGTCTTTGTATGCTGAAGCATTAAGAGTTCCTTTCACTGGAACTAAGGGGCCAAGCCCAACCCCTGAAAAACAACCCCACACCATAATCCCCCCTCCACCAAACTTTATACTTGGCACAATGCAGTCAGCCAAATACTGTTCCCTTTCAGTCAGTACACTACGAGTTACGTCAGTTACTGACGAAATGGGGGTTTCGCTTAGAAGCCAATCGCCTTTGAGCTCAACAAAATGAGCCAATGGCATGAAGATGCCATGGGTCTGCGGAACTTGCATAACGCAACCCCGCCCCACCGCGTGGGTATAAAGGGCGTTGCGTGGCAATCTTGCATTATGTTTCTGCTTCAGAGCCAAGTGTTACCGCCTGAGCGTTTTTCTCTTCAAGACGAGTGTCTCTCCAGAGTGTTGGTGTTACGGCGCGTTCTAGCGAGTTCCGCATTCCTGTCTGATCTGTGCAGTGATCTAGCACAGCGTGTGTGTTCTCCCTAGGCGCTTCGGCATTCTGCAGAGCAAAGACTCCTCTCTAAAAGAGCTGCACGTGGCACGTCTTTTTCAAGATGTCTCGCCCGTGCTCCGTTTCTGGGTGCGGTCGGCTGGTTCCTCCGTTTGACGGGCATGATCGCTGTTTGGCGTGCTTGGGCCTCGTGCACGCCGAGCATGCGTTCATGGATGAGTCAGGTTCCCACTGCGGGAACATGGCCATCGCAGTGTTGCGGTCAAGACTCCATGATCTCCGTGCTGGAGGGAGAGTCCCCTCTACCACACCCCAATCTATTCCCACCACGAGTGGGAATACTTCGGCTGGTGGTCAGGGTGACTTGAGGGTGACGGTGTGGGCCAATTCGACGAATCCTCGTCGGGCCACACCCCCTTCTAGCACACTGCAACCTGTGGTGTTGCCAGATGAGGGCACAGGTGTTTCCCGTCCTGGGCCCTGCGTTTCATTTGGCGCACCGGCGGAGGATACTATGTCGATTGCCGCATCACAAGGTGGGCTGGATTCCTCCGGAGATGACGATTCGGCTGTGTTGCCTCCTTCGGGAGTCCCAGCATTGCCCGAGTCTGATCCAGAGCTCACAGCCATGCTTTCCCGGGCGGCCGAGGCTCTTGGGCTTGTGTGGAACCCTCCGCCATGTCCCGAGCGCTCTCGGCTAGATGATTGGTATCTGGGGGCGGCCCGTGCCGAAGGCGCCCGTCAGCCCCCAGTGCCCTTCTTCCCGGAAGAGCATGAAGAGGTGTCGAAGTCGTGGAAGTCTCCCTTGATTTTTCGCGATCGTTCGGCAGCCACTTCCGCCTTCACTGCCCTTGACGGCGGCGCGGTGAAAGGGTACACTGGGGTTCCCCCTGTTGAGCTCTCTGTTGCGATGCAACTGTGTCCGCAGAGCGCTGCGACATTGCGTGGTGACCCAAAGCACCCGTCCAAGGCCTGTGGGTTTACGTCTACTTTGGTGGCGAAGACCCACAGAGCTGCGGGCCAGGCCACGTCCGCGAGCGACGAAGGTGACCGCTCGCTCTCTCGGTCAGGTGATGTCCACTTCTGTGGTCCAGGAGCGCCACTTATGGCTCAACCTGGTTGATGTGGGAGAATCTGAGCGAACCCGTTTCCTCAATTCTCCCATTTCCCAGGATGGGCTATTCGGCGGGGCGGTCCAGGACTTCGCCCAACAGTTCTCGACCGCTCAGAGACAGACTGAGGCGCATATTCTGCCCCGGCGGCCTGCTGCTGCCTCCACCCAGCCGCTGGCTCAGAGGCCTCAGTCTGCTCCCCGCCGAGGCCGCCCTCCTGCGGCCCTCGTTCCTCCCGCTCAGCCCCAGCAGCAGCCTGAACTCGGTTCTTTCTCAGGAGATGGTAGCAGGGCCACTCCTTCCCCCGCTGGAGGGCCGGGGGAGAATCCTTGTAAAGAAAGAACTGACATTTTCACCTCCGAGCCTCAAGAGGGCGCGGCTGGCTGTGTGCGACGCCAAGCAGCCTCTCCACTATCGGCCCCCTCTGTCGCCAGCCCCCTGGCAGACGAGACCCCCGTGGAACGCTGGTCCTTCCCTGGTCTCCTCTGTCAGAGCGCGGAATTCGACGCCACCCACACCCCGGGACGCTCCCACGCCTCCCATGTCTGGGCCGGTCATTCCGCCTCGCTGCCCCATCTAGGGCCATCTAGGGATTCTAGGCCACTCTCGGGATCAGGTTTGCGAACACAGGGACCTGGTGCTTCAGCACCTCGCCCGTCTGGGCCTTCGGGTCAACTGGGAAAAGAGCAAACTCTCCCCAGTGCAGAGGATCTCTTTTCCCGGTATGGAAATCGACTCGGTCGCCATGTACGCGCAGCTTACGAGCGAGCGCGCGCAGTCACTGCTGACTTGTCTTCGCCAGTTCGAGGGCAAGAGTACGGTTCCACTGAAATATTTTCAGAGGCTCCTGGGGCATATGGCAACGCCGCTCGGTTTGCTTCATATGAGACCGCTTCAGCACTGGCTTCGCGATCGAGTCCCGAGATAGGCATGGCAACACGGCACGCTCCGGGTCCCAGTTACTCGGGCCTGCCATCAGACCTTCACCCCGTGGGCGAACCTCAGTTTTCTACGGGCAGGTATTCCCCTAGAACGAGTTTCCAGGCATGTTGTTGTAACAACAGATGCCTATGCCTTGGGCTGGGGCGCCATGTGCAATGGACATGCTGCCGCGGGCTCCTGGTAAGGACCCCAGCGCCTATGGCATGTCAATTGCCTCAAGTTGCTGGCCGTACGTCTTGCCCTGCACCGCTTCCGAGCCCTGCTCAAGGACAAGCACGTACTGGTCCGTTCAGACAGCACGGCGACAGTAGCGTACATCAACTCGGCCGCCATCTCCTCCTATGGAGTCAGAAGCATCTGAGGTCGCTTCATGCCGTTCACATCCCGGGAGAACTGAATCGTGCAGCCGACGAGCTGTCACGGTTTCAGCCGCTTCCGGGGGAATGGAGACTCCATCCCCAGACGGTTCAGCTGATTTGGGAACAATTTGGCGACGCACAGTTAGTTCTGTTTGCCTCCCACGACTCTTCCGATTGCCGCTGGTATTATTCCCTGACCGAGGGGACCCTCGGCACGGATGCACTAGCGCACAGCTGGCTGCGGGGCCCACGCAAGTATGCGTTTCCCCCAGTGAGCCTTCTCGCACAAGTTCTGTGCAAGATCAGGGAGGACAGGGAGCAGGTCCTTTTGGTCGCCCCATATTGGCCAGGCCGGACCTGGTTCTCAGAACTCTTACTCCTTGCGACAGCCCCTCCCTGGTCGATCCCTCTGAGGAAGGACCTCCTTACTCAGAGACGGGGCACCGTATGGCACCCACGTCCCGACCTTTGGAACCTACACGTGTGGGACCTGGACGGGACGCGGTAGGTTTGAGTACCCTGCCACCTCAGGTGGCGGCTACCGTCACTTTCCGCTAGGGCCTTGTTCATGAGACAGGCCTATGCGTTGAAGTGGAACCTCTTCGTCACCTGGTGCTCTTCTCGCCGAGAAGACCTCACGAAATGCTCAATCGGGTCTGTGCTTTCCTTCCTCCAAGAAGGGTTGGAGCGAAGGCTGTCTCCCTCCACCCTGAAGGTCTAAGTGGCCACGATTTTGGCTCATCATGACCTGGTGGATTCGAAAACGGTAGGTCAGCACGACCTGGTCAGCAGGTTCCTTAAAGGAGCGAGGAGATTAAATCCTCCTCGTCCTCCTCAAATACCCTCTTGGGATCTTGCAGTGGTTTTATCTGCCCTGCAGAAAGCTCCCTTTGAGCCCCTGCAGTCTGTGGAGCTGAAGTTCCTTTCATTGAAAGTGGCGCTCTTGATTGCCTTGGCTTCCATCAAGAGGGTAGGGGACCTGCAGGCATTTTCGGTTGACGAAGCGTGCCTGGAATTCGGGCCGGCCAATTCTCACGTGATCCTGAGACCCAGGCCTGGATATGTGCCCAAGGTTCCCACCACTCCCTTCAGGGATCAGGTGGTGAACCTGCAAGCGCTGCCTGTGGAGGAGGCAGACCCAGCCTTGGCACTGCTCTGTCCAGTACGCGCCCTTCGCGCTTACGCAGACCGGACGCAGTGTTTCAGGACCTCAGACCAGCTCTTTGTCTGTTACAGAGGGCAGCAGAAAGGGAAGGCTCTCTCCAAGCAGAGGTTGTCTCACTGGATAGTGGACGCCATTATCCTGGCATATCAGGTTCAGGGCATGCCATGTCCCCTTGGGGTTAAAGCACACTCCACTAGGAGTGTTGCTTCCTCTTGGGCTTTAGCGTGTGGCGCCTCGCTGACAGACATTTGTAGAGCTGCAGGCTGGGCGACACCTAACACATTCGCAAGATTTTATAATCTCCGAGTGGAGCCTGTGTCCGCTCGTGTACTCGCCCCAAGTGGCCAGTAACTGGACAGGCTCAGGTGTCTTCGCTTGCTGCGCCATTCCACTCCACGGACTGGATGCGTGCGCATTTTTTCTCAGGTGAGCTTCCCAGTAAGCCCTGAGCTCCTCCAGCACTGCTTATGTCGACACCAGAGTGCAAGCCCGCGTGGTCAGCCCTCGTGTTTGGCTAGGTGCCTCCGTGTGCATGGTTCCCCCGTTGGGCAACCCCCACATGTGTATTTCCACGGTAAGTCTCTCTGAGCACGTGTCTTCCCTTGGCAAGACACCTTGCCACTCCTGGGGTTGAAAAAATTTTCCACCTGCGGCTGGATACCCCAGAGTGCTCCATATGCAGTCCCTACGGGGGTCATATGGGTATTCTTAAGTCCTCCTTTCGGGCAGGCATTGTGTTGCATTTCTCCACGTGGGATATGCTTCCCAGTGTACCTTGGTATCAGCGTTGAGCCTAGCCCCTCGTTCGTGCTAAGACTCATGGCAGGGAGCCCTGGTCATCGCAGAACGCTGGAAGACAGCCGTCGTGGCGAGATTGTATTGGGACCCCCATTTCGTCAGTAACTGACGTAACTCGTAGTGTACTGACTGAAAGGGAACGTCTCGGTTATGTATGTAACCCTCGTTCCCTGAAGGAAGGGAACGGAGACGTTACGTCCCCATGCTACTTCCGCTGTACCGCTGGAACGGCCGGACGCTCATGCCTCGGCTCTTCAGCAGGTAACATAATGCGAGATTGCCACGCAACGCCCTTTATACCCACGCGGTGGGGCGGGGTTGCGTTATGCAAATTCCGCAGACCCATGGCATCTTCATGCCATTGGCTCGTTTTGTAGAGCTCAAAGGCGATTGGCTTCTAAGCGAAACCCCCATTTCGTCAGTAACTGACGTAACGTCTCCGTTCCCTTCCTTCAGGGAACGAGGGTTACATACGTAACCGAGACGTTCTCCTGGCAACCGCCAAACCCAGACTTGTCCATCGGGTTGCCAAACAGAGAAGCGTGATTCGTCACTCCAGAGAACACGTCTCCACTGCTCTAGAGTCCAGTGGCGGCGTGCTTTACACCACTGCATCCGACGCTTTGCATTGCACTTGGTGATGTAAGGCTTGGATGCAGCTGCTCGGCCATGTAAACCCATTCCATGAAGCTCTCTACGCACTGTTCTTGAGGTAATCTGAAGGCCACATGAAGTTTGGAGGTCTGTAGCTATTGAGTCTGCAAAAAAGTTGGCGACTTCTGCGCACTGTGAGCCTCAGCATGCGCTGACCCCGCTCTGTGATTTTATGTGGCCTACCACTTTGTGGCTGAGTTGCTGTTGTTCCCAATTGCTTCCACTTTGTTATAATACCACTAACAGTTGACCGTGGAATATTTAGTAGTGAGGAAATTTCATGAATGAACTTATTGCACAGGTGGCAACCTATCACCTATCTGAATTCACTGAGCTCCTGAGAGCGACCCATTCTTTCACAAATGTTTGTAGAAGCGCCTGCATGCCTAGATGCTTGATTTTATACACCTGTGGCCATGGAAGTGATTGGAACACCTGAATTCAATGATTTGGAGGGGTGTCCCAATACTTTTGGCAATATAGTATAAGGACACAGGGAAAAAAGCGTATACAACATCAGATAAGGAATCAGTCTGCACTTTTTGACACCATAGTGTGAACATAGTGATCACCATAATGTTTTTTCCCCCCAGCACATTCAGGCCAAGGTGATTAACAGATTTAAGTTCCACCTATACAGCATAAAACATCTGTAAGTATTTTTGAACTAAATATCAAAAAGCAATCAACAGAAAATATGCTAAGTTCATTGCAATTATATAACATCCTCTTTAGAGAGGAGCCACCCCAATTTAGCTAGATGTGTTTGAGAGATACAAAAGAGATCTTTCCCATCAAAGCCGTCAACTATCTACAGAGAGAAAGACATGGAGTGATAAACTTGGGAGTTTGTCATAACTGATTGAGGAAAGAAAGATAAAAGCTGGAAACAAGAAATGCAAAAGTTGAAAGAAAGAGAAAATCTATTACTTCAAAAGCAGCATTCAAAATTCTATCCCATCATAACATCATCATGTTGCCAAATATGGTCAAAATAAACTATTTATCAAGAAAAAAAAAAGTTGGTCTAAATTATGAGGTGGATCAAAGTAAGATGCAAAAGCCGAAGTTTAGGTAACTAAATTGTTGTACCGTTGTTTAGTGTTTGTGGGTATGGGGAGCAGTCTACATAAAGCCCACAAGGTCATTCTCTCTGGTGTCTGTGACTTATGCATTACCCATCCCCCAATCCTCCGTCTTTCATCTCTCGCTGCCCCCTCTTTGTTTGACACTGGCCTTTCTTGCAGTCTACTGAGGCGAGACTGTTGTGCAACTATCATTCGCCAGACACACACATCGTTGTTGAATGAAGTTGGCCTGAATGTCTTTAACTCTTTCACTGTCCACTTATGTCACCGAGGCAAAGTCAAAGCCTTCTCTAAAATAACAAACCAAAAACTATAGGCTAACAAAAACTACGAAATCTTTTATGCTCACCAAGCTTGCATTTTTTTTTTTTAAATCAATAATACAGTAGAAATATTTCATATTGTGAAATATTATTACAATTTAAATCTCTTTATATTTTAATGAATTTTAATCTTTTAATTATTAATGTGATGGAAAGCTGAATTTTCAGCATCATTACTCCAGTCTTTAGTGATCCTTCAGAAATCATTCTAATATGCTGATTTGATGCTCAAGGGACATTTCTTATTATTATCAACGCTGTGCTGCTTAATATTTTTACGGAAACCATGATGCATTTTTTTTCAGAAGAGTAAAAAGTCAGTAAGAATGGATAGTTTAATAAAACAAAATTATTTAAAATAAAATAAAATTATTGAAAATAAATATCTTGATTTTAACATCATAAATGTCATTTCTGTCATTTTTAATTAACTGGATGGATCCTTGCTGAATATAAGCATTCATGTTTTTCAAAAAAACAACAATCAACCAACCAAACAAACAAAAAACGTACTGACCCCAAACTTTTGAACGGTATTGTAAAAATATAAAAAGAATATCAGAAAGTAACTTTTGAAGGCTACTCTAGCCCAGCTCTTAAGCACAAGTTGCATATCATGTATTCAAAACTTTTCGGAGCAGAGCATACGTTTCTTCTGAGCTCAAACTGTTATTTATTTGTTAGAAGAATAACTGCCTGTCAGAAACTTTTGGAACTGCTTTTAAATAATCTGGAACTTTGCTGTGTGGAGTAAACTTCTTTAAAAAAAATATGAGAGGCAATACAGTACAAAAAAAAAACACCAGTTAGACTTAAAGGGTTAGTTCACCCAAAAATGAAAATTAGCCCATGATTTACTCACCCTCAAGCCATCATAGGTGTATATGACATTCTTCTTTCAGACTTTATAATGGCAGTGAATTGTTGGGTCATTTTTAAAGTCCATAAAAGTGCATCTATCCATCATATAACTGCTCCACACGGCTCCGGGGGGTTAATAAAGACCTTCTGAAGTGAAGTGGCGCGTTTGTGTAAGAAAAATATCCATATTTAAAACTTTATAGACTAAAATAACTAGCTTCCGGCGGTCAACGGTACGCAGCTCGACTTACGGCGAAAGAGTAACCCTTGACCCTTGACGCATGCGTATTGACGAACGCAGAAGCGCAGAGGATAGAGCAAAACAAAACACCGGTCATGAATTAGAAGTCTAAAACGAGAATTTTTAAAGAGAAATGGCGGAGGATTTCGACATAAGAGAAGAGAGGCTTGAGTTTGTTGCCCAGCCCTATCCGCGAGAGGTGTCAAAGCTTGCGATGCGTCGTTACTCTTTTAGTACAAGTCGACCGCTGACCGCCGGAAGCTAGTTATTTTAGTCTATAAAGTTTTAAATATGGATATTTTTCTTACACAAACGTGCCACTTCGCTTCAGAAGGCCTTTATTAACTCCCCGGAGCCGTGTGGAGCAGTTATATGATGGATAGATGCACTTTTATGGACTTCAAAAATGACCCAACAATTCACTGCCATTATAAAGCTTGGAAGAGACAGGACATTTTTAATATAACTCCGATTTTATTCGTCTGAAAGAAGAATGTCATATACACCTAGGATGACTTGAAGGTGAGTAAATCATGGGGTAATTTCCATTTTTGGGTGAACTATCCCTTTAAGCTTGTGTTAAAGAGGCTGTCCTTGGCAACTATGCACCTTACAGCACTGACTGAATAAAAATCAGTTGGCTTGATTAGTTTGTACAAAGAAAGAAAGAAAGAAAGAAAGAAAGAAAGAAAGAAAGAAAGAAAGAAAGAAAGAAAGAAAGAAAGAAAGAAAGCAGTTTATTTGCAGCATATTCAAAGAAGGTCACTATGAAGTAAGGTCACAGACAGAGCTTGATAAATAAATCTTGTTTGCAGTTAAAATATTTATGTAATATGGGACGGGTCAGGTGCTGGGCACAAAAAGATTAACATGTAAGCTACAAGTTCACAAGACAGAAGTCTCAGGTAACAGACATCAAGTTATGATAAGAAGTGCCAGCAGGCATCCAGTGGTTAAACTATTATACTAAAGCCCTGGAAAATAAAATGATTCTTTCATTTAGCTGCATGCATTACTGAATTACTGCTGCTGTTCTACAGCTCTTAGTGACAAAGATAAAACAAAAATGACACATCGTGTATCACTGGAAATCATAGGCTTAATGCTTATATCAACATGCTTTTGCAGTCTTGAAAGCACACATATTAATAGCAAATACGGGGGAAAAAGCAACTACAATGGTTTGGTCTGTCTGTCTCTCTGTCAGTCAAAGCCTTTACAGTAATTAACAAAATATCATAATGCCAGTAAAAATGTACATCATAAGACTATAAATCTTTTTTACTATGATAACCGATATGGTCAGTTCAGTATTGATTTATAATTTAAGTGTACAATTCAAATGTAATGTCTTTATAAGAGTCACGAGAAAGACAATTATAGTTGAAATTGAATTGAACTTATGCCTTTTTTTCAGTTTATTTTCTTTTTCAGCTTTAGGCCTGAATGAATAGGTTTTACTGCCAGTATCACAAAAAAGAGAGTTCACTTTTCTGATCCCATATTGCCTCTCCCATGGTTATTTTCATCATAATCGTGTCCAACACCACCATCTGGTGGAGGCCTTATGTTTAAATAGCAATCTCCAGAACCTCTCTTCACTGATAGCGTTATACTTTTTTTGTCAGTCTTTAATGTAGATTTACAGCAATATGATGTATTTAATTAGTTTCAGTATTTACGCTATGGCAGCATTCTAATCTAAAATATATTTGTATAATAACCAACAAACCACTGTCCCTGGAAACTCATTTCCTATAGTTTCATGTCTTACATATTACTCCAGGGTCTCTTTTTACTCGTGTAAAAAGATAATTTAATAACTCAACATTTGATATCCATATGTGTTGTGTGGAATAGTGTACAGTCAGCTGGTCATTATCGTGAAATAAACACCTTCAGAGTGATTTAAAAAAAAGATTAGCTTTTGTTTATTTTGTGATAATGACGGGTTGACTATATATTGGCTATGTCTTACATATTTATGCATGGGAATGCATGGCTCACCGAATGAGAAATCAATCGATTTGAAACATTTATCCAAATAAATGTCAAAATATAATGAAACACTGCATTTAAATAAATAACATTAAAACTACAAGTGTGTTCTCTGTTGATTTGATAACAAATTCAGCTGTAGACACAAATACATGAATGAAAAGACATGTTTATCATGAAGTTCTTTAATGAGGAGTTTTCAAAAACTCTCAATTAAATCTGGCCAGAAAATTTCATCAACATCAGAGCAGATATTTTCTTGAGTCATGAATCTTGGGGAAAAAAATGCTGTGAATGCTGGAATCATCCTTGACATTCTTATGCCTCAACTTCTCAACAGGTCTCTTCCACTGCTTGAAGAAGACTTATGGTTGTAAGGGTTGCGATCACATACTGTCCATCTCCAAGAGAAGAAGAACACAGTTGGATTCAGAAAAGAAGAATATGGTGGAAGGAACACCATCTTGAAATGTGGGTGATGCTCAAACCACTCTTCCACCAGTGCTAAATGGTGGAACTGGACATCGTCCCCAAACAGCTACAAAATTTTGCTCGGTTTGTTCCTGGAGAAAGACGATATCTTTGAGGGAGTTTAAAAATGTAGGAGCCTATCTGTGTTGTATATGGCCCTAATGCAGTATTGTGGTTGAACAACAGTGGTTGAAAATGCGGCACACATAGTGATGTTGCCTTATCGTTGTCCAGGCTCCAGAGACATATGGCCAATGGCCAATCACATTTCTCCCTCTTCTCCTTTTACTGTGAAGACTGAAGCCAGCTTCATCAATATACATGTTCTCAGAGTAAGTCCAGGAGCAGGATTAGATAAATGGGTGATGATAGATAAATGGGTGAAAAAGATATAATGTAGCCTAACTGAACGAGCACAACACTTCTTGCTCTTTCTACAATAGTAACACTTTGGATCATTTTCCTAGCTTCTCTCAATGATTCTATGTCTCTTCACTCCTCTTCCATCCCGCTGTTCCCTTAATTCCTTTCTGTTCATGTCTTCTCACAATTTCTCCTTTTATTCTTTCCACTACACCATGCCTCCACTTTACCCATTTCTTCTCCCTCTCCTTTTCCCTATTCTACTCTTCCCATGCCCTCTCTTTTTTTAAAAAAAGTTATCCTCCTCTCCCCCTATCTCTTTCTACCTGTTCCACTCTTCCTCTCCCTCTCATTACACCAGTTCCTTAACTCTCGCCACCTCTTTCTTTCCCCCTTCTCGTGATTATTCTTATTCTTTTTTTTCTTCATTTGTATAACAGTGTTTATTACTTTTGAAAAAAAGTTTTTATAGTTAATACAATTGTAAACAATTAGAAAAATTGTATTTTCAGTTATGTGTACCTAGTAGATACTAGTTTGAGGCCAAATGAAATCATTCCATGTGCAATTGAGAATATGAAAAATAACTTTAAAAGTTCTTTAAGAACTGTTCACTGAAAGCCAAAAATGGTTCCCCATTTTTGGAAGCTTTCTTTTTAAGAGTGTATTTAATAGTGTATTGTGCATTCAACATTTTTAAATGAGATTCTAGATTAGAATTTCTAATAGAAAATATTTTATTACAGTTTATACACTCAGCATAGCAATGTGAATTAAATGTTAAATTGAATTAATATACTGAAATTCATAAATACACTGCATGGATGTCTGAATTAGTACTTTCTTAGCATTAAGTGTAATAAAGACAACAAAATTAAATAACTATAGAAATCATCAGCTTTGTATAGGCTACAATCCGTGTACAAAAGTAAATGGTTTTAAACATATATGTGATCCTGGACCACAAAACCAGTCATAAGGGTACATTTTTTGAATAAATAAGCTTTCCATTGATGTTGTTAGGATAGGGCAATATTTGGCTGAGATACAACTATTTGAAAATCTGAAATCTGAGGGTGCAAAAAAATCTAAATATTGAGAAAATCGTCTTTAAAGTTGTCCAAATTAAGTCCTTAGCAATGCGTATTACTACTACTACTAATACATTTTTGATATATTTACGGTAGGAAATTTACTAAATATCTTCAGGGAACATGATCTTTACTTAATAGCCTAATGATTTTTAGCATAAAAGAAAAATCGATAATTTTGACCCATACAATGTATTGTTGGCTACTGCCACAAATATACCCGTGCGACTTATGACTGGTTTTGTGGTCCAGGGTCACATATTATTTACATAAAATTAGAATAACAATCTAAATAAAAAAAGATCTCAAATAGAAACATAAATAGTGCAGAATCTTAAACATTCGTTTTATGTTTCTCTGTTGTACATTTTTTTCACCAAAAAACTTTGTTAATTTCAAGTTTAAGTGAAAGAAAGCTCATAATTTCATTTAAGTCTCAGACTTTTGGATCCCACCGTATATATTCCTGTTGCAGGTGGATAGCAGCTGCACTGCTGAGATATGTGTGTGTGTGTTTATCAGGAAACCCTGTAGGGAACTGGGATGCAGTTACAGTGCCCTGAAGCCATCTATTCTGTAAAGCAGCTATCGACCTCCAGCTGTGAGAGCAGAACTGGGCAATTTTGGTGAAAAGACCTCTGAAGATAGAGAGCAGTGCCCAGTGCACATAAAGACTACTCATCCTCTCCTGTTAAAGAAATCAACACAAGAAAAGGCCAACGAAACCCTTCGGGCCATTAACGCAGGTTTACCTTATTACACATGTTCTGACTGGGACAGTTTTATTCTGGATATAATACATAAATGATTCACTGATATTTATTAAAGAGGAAACACAAAAGGGTGAGAGAGGTTATACAACTCCCACTACAACATGTAAGCGATTTTCACTGAGAAGGATACAAGACTACCTTATGATTGATAGCTGGAATATTCCCTTCTGTAGTGTAAAATATACTGCAGGCTGCATGCCTGCATTAAAAAGTTATGGTCTGTAGGAATCTAAGGAATGCCAAAAACTTTTTATACCACCAGGGGGCAGACTGAACAAGCAAAAAGATGAACAAGTAATTGTGACTCAGATTCTTGGGAAGTACATTCAAATTATTTACATAATCTTTTTAGGTAGTTAAACTATCAAGAATTGAGTAGTTTTATGATGTTGTTTAAAATAAAACAATATGATTGTTTATAAGTTATATTTACTAAAAACAGCACACTTTCTGTCAATATGCAATACAAAGGCATTGTTCTCAAACAAACTGGTACCATAACATTACGATTAAGGTTCCTATGCAGTCATTTTAAGTAGTAATGAGGATATTTGTCACAAACTGACAATGACACATCTAAAATGGTTCCTTTAAAAAGGAAGGGAAAGAAAAGAGTATGAATAATGCTGAACCCACTTGCAATCCAGATTGAAATGATCACCTGGTGTAGGGCAGCCAGGTATCTCATTCCTCCATATAAAGCATAAAGAAGTGGCCTGCTGGAGGCTGATAAGCTTTATTTTGCAGGGACTTGGGGGACAGATTGAATATAGCTATGCTGATCCATCTCAGAGATTGAATCAGGTAGAGAGACTTTGGCTGTGAATGGCCATGCTCTCAAAGGGGGCATCGCTGCCTCTGCATATATATATATAGCGTTTAATGAGTGCTTACCTTATTTACATAGATGCTTAAGCCAGTAATGATAGTAATGATGCTTAAGCCATGACAGAATAGTGATCCCCCCTGAAGGAATTCAGGTAAAATGCCTGGCTTTGTCTGCATCCAAATATCTTGCGTTTTTGAATGAAAAGTGTCTGAAAAACCTTAATCGGCAGCCTTGCTAAACTCAAGACAGTCGATGAGGTGGATAAAAAAAGAGACATGTGGTTCAAGGCATTTCACAAGTCACTAATTTACAGATATATTATGTGTCTGGATGGAATAACTGACCATTTCTGACATCCTGCTACCGCAATTGCTATAACATTACCACTTTAGCTCAAGGTGGCAGTTTCATGGTTGAAAACATATCACTGGAGTCACCACCCATTATATGAGACATTTACTGTTATTTCAAACCGGTTTCTGTTGTTATACATCAACCTGCAGTTTGTTGCAGTTACTTAGTGCCACTTTATGGGTCATTTTTATCATATTTGTGCTGTCTCTGCAAAAAGAGAAACAGAAAAGCTGTAGATTTTGAGATTGAAACATTATCAAAGGTTCAAAGTGATCTATTATCTTTGCTTTAAAGCAGAGGCTTGGAAACTTCTTGAGGCTTTGAAACCCATGATGATGTCCTTGTGAGGGACCCCCTTCCATTTATCATGCATAAATGACAAAAACTCCTTTATATTGTGTGAGAAAAATATTAAGTGTGATATTATTAAGACAACAAAATTAAATAATTGTTTATATAATTAAATAATAGGCTTTGTATATTGTCATTGTAAGCAAAGTTTCTTAATCATATTTCATTCATATCATAAGTGAATGTTACACAAACACATAACATAATTAACTCAAGCATCACAATGTGAAACTGCACAGATTTATCCATGAGTTAACATTAAGTAGCAGAACTGATGACACACCAATCAGAATCTCTGGATAATATAAATAGGAGCACAGGTGATTGTGCTTTAGAAAATGAAAGAGAGAGAGAGAGAGAGAGCGCTGAAAGAATCAAAGAATCATCAAAACAGGGTTTTTATACTACCTACACATACAGTATTATTATAACAGTGCTTCAGATGAGGAAATTTCACTATTCTATGTACAGTAATTGTACATATTGTAGCATTTTGAACTTTACTTTTCTAGTGGTTTTCATTTACTGTAAGATTACTTTACAGTATGATAATTATTTTTTCCTGAAGCTCATTGTTGTATTTTACTGTATCTGCACTCTTTCATTTATGTTGTATACTGTAATAGACATTGAGCTGCAAAAAAATTCCTGAATCCCAATAAGAGATTTTTGTAACAGTGTTTTGAATCGATCTCACTAGTGTTCACTGGGATGGAAAGTGGTCTGTGTATTTGTTAGGTTTTTGTTAGGAGTCATCTGAGGCCAAAGTTTGATTTTGACAAAAGAGAATATGTTTTTGACTAAAATATTAATGTTAATATTAAAATATTAAATATTAAAAATATAGGAGTGGAAGTGATATATTTGGAAGTGGAAGCTTCAGGTTTGCACAGTTTTGAGATTGTGTTTATAGTTGTGAGAAAATGGTGAATTGTTTTATGAACTGTGTGTTAGCAATCGAGAAAAACTGTAATTTTGAGAACCCCCAAAATTAAGTGTCAAATCTTCAATTCTGATTTATTTATTTATTTATTTTTTTACTTTTTAAAAAAACTTTCTCCCCCATTGAAATATAGAGAATACAAGTGAATTAAGGCGATGGAAAGAAATCCGATAGGACTCAAGTAGAAGTCATAAAGTTTTATTAACGTTGCGGTAACACTTTACAATAAGGTTTCATTAGTTAACATTAGTTAATGTATTAACTAACATTAACTAACCATGAGCAATACATTTGTTACTGTATTTGTTCATCTTTGTTAACGTTAGTTAATAAAAATCCAGCTGTTCATGGTTTGTTCATGTTAGTTCACGGTGCATTAACTAATGTTAACAAGAGTTTAATAAAGTATTAGTAAATGTTGAAATTAACATTAACAAAGATAAATAAATGCTTTATAAGTGCAGTTCATTATTAGTTCATGTTTACTAATGTAGTTAACTAATGTTAACTAATGAACCTTATTGTAAAGTGTTACCAACGTTACTGTGGTATGAAGCAGGGCGGGGCTGAGAGCCTGCACTGAAAAAAACTAAGTCAAATTTACTTAATTTTTCTTTTGCAAGTTTTTGCACGCATATTTTTAAAGTAAATTTCACATATGGAATTAAGTAAACTGTACTTACCTAAGTAAAATTATCAAATAAAATATGTAATTTTAACTTAGCCAGTAAAAGGTTGAGTAATTTCTACTTAGTTGAAGTTTCCATTGCAATAATTTTTACTCAAACAATATAACACTGAATTAAACCACATTTATAAAGTGTATGCTTTACTTAGAAACATCTAAATAAATAATATTATATATTGTATAGACACCACATCTACATAGTAACCTCAGTACCTACCCGAACACAGAGACCTCAATTAGTACACAATACACAGTAATGGTAACATTCGATGGATTGTTTTTGAGTATGAATGTGTCATTTTAGTAGAAAATGAACTCCAGATGTCACACAACGGCAAGTTACTAAACCTAACAACAAAAGCAATGATAAAACAGTGTAAATACAGCTGGAAAACAGTGAAAAATTCAACCTCATTAATTATTCATGCCCCAGTGCATGATGAGAACACCAGTATCAGAAAAGTTGAGTAGTTTTACTTAATTTTGTATGGCTGATATTTACATTTTAATTTCTACAAGCTTGTATTGAGTACTAATATAGAATTTACTTTGTTTTTTTTTATTCTGAACTAACTTTTTCATGTAGAAATTACATTTGTTTTTTCTGTAGTATTTACTTCACCACAGAATCATTTTTATCAGTGACATTTTATATTTGCTGCTGTTTTTATTATGCTTATATGCCGCAGTCAGACGCTGCCGCTCCTTTTCGTATTGTTGTTTATGTTTATTTTACGATTAAAGTTAAGTTTAACGTCTGCCTCCTTCATGTTATTTTATTTCATTTTAATGAAACAGCTGCAAATGCTGAATTACTGCTCATATAAGTCACTTTATTTGACGAATGAAAAATGTGGGGTAACGCGTCACTGTTTTACTTGGTCAAAACAATCTTTTGAGTCTACTTTTAAGTGTGTTGAAAGTTGTTATAACGTGACTGTGCGTTAGTTTGGTGGCTGGTATGAGACACTTGTTGCACATTGCAGCAATCTAGATCGATATTAGAATATTATATTAATAAAAGCTGGATGACTTGTGTTGCTAAATGGCATGCAATTGATATTAAAATATACTGTATGAAGGAGAAAATGCTGTATTAGGCATAATGTTACTACAAATAAAGCTCTTTCTGATTATGCTATGTTAGCTACTTGACAAAACAGTGTTGTCTCTGAGGCATGGTAAAAACATCTTATTCGCGGTAAATCAAGAAAACAAGAAATTCGAACAATAAGACTAACTGTGTTAAGCTATATAATTCGTTTTCTGTCAATAAAAGTATCCAAACAGCTGCTGTCTAATAAAACACATAATGTATTTAAGCGTCTTTGGTGTTTCCATGGTTTCTACAGTTGTAAAACTGGAAAACGTGGGTAACGCGGATATGACGTCATTGACAGGCGACACAATGACACAGGCCATACACTAGTTATGATAGCTGATTTCTCTGGATTTAAACAGTGTTGGAAATATTTGGAATAATGTAAGTACACAAGTCAACAAAATATATAGCATTGTTCTAGTGGTTTTTGGATATTTTAATCCAAAAATCTTACATATTGTGCCTTTAATACAATGTAGATGCCATACATTAATATAATATAATGCAGCATTTACTTTCGAGCCATGATTTTTATTTTTGGCCCTAAGTAATTAAAAGTTTGGAAACCTCTGCTCTAAAGCAAAAAAAAAAAAAAAATTGTGAACTTTTATACCTCAAGAATAAATGTTGAATATATTCTTGATCTTGCTTGTATTTTAGTTTTACAGCAAGAAATTATTTATATCACCATATCCAGTGGCTAAAAAAGAACAGGTCAGGACATCCTTGTTGCAACAATACTGATGGGGAAAAAAAGGATGTTGATCCAGAAGCATGTACTACTCGTCCCACTTTAGTGCTATTTATATAGTTTTCACTAAAAAAGAGAAAGCCATAAGAGCCTTCAGCTCTATTAACCCTTATTAATGCTATTCGTGATTGTTTTATATGTATCTTTGGCAGACTAAAATGAGTCTGGCATCATCATGGCAGAGTCTAAAAGGAGTGTCTAAAAGTAGGCTTTCCCCTGGGGAGGTCATGTGCTCAGGCCCACACAGTGATACATCTTTCTTGTTGACTGTAGTAACTACTGTTCCACTAAAACATCATAAATTACATGTTGTTTGAAGGTGTTTCAACCTTGAACACCAGTATTCTGAGCTAGTTTAAGGAAACATTAATCACATTCAGCTGGATAGTGAGAATCTTTCACAGCCATTGCTTCGCAGCAGAAAAACGAAATCCAACATCATTGTGTTAGAAAAAACAACCAACTAATACAAAAAATTATCCAACTGCTGGGGTTGTTGTTGATAAATTCTCTTAATGATCAACGCTTCACTTGTGTGCTCAGTTGCAATCCTCACAGAAAACCCATTACAGAATATGTTGTCAGAACACGATCCTGAAAGCAAGCCGGCATTTTAAGTGGAATTGAGCGACCATACAGAGTTACCTATTGATTCATAAGAGTAATACACCCCTGTGGTATTTTCATTGAAATTTCTTTGAGATGTTATGCCTAAAGTGTGACCATAGAAAAAATATAATATATATAGGTTAAAGTTTACCAGACAAAACTTTAAGCCTGACAAATCGATTCTTCTGTAACATTTGCGAAGGTGAACATTTCCCACAACAAAGGCAGCGACAAGGAGATTAAAAAAAAGCTCCAGGTCGTTCTGTGCTCACCACTGTGAAAGTAAGTTATGACTTCATAGTTTGTAAAGTATAATATAACTCAGGATTGTAGAAATGTCCTTTAAAATGTAGATTTCATATAAAGCATCTATATTTGTGAAACATTTGGTGTAGGATTAGGCATAACTAACAGGATTAGGCATAACAAATAAATAAATAAAAGAAATCCTCTTCTTTTGAAATTTTTTATTCACCAAATAATCTTGGAAAAAAACACATCTTGGTTTCCACACAAATATTAAGCAGCACAAGTCTTTCAACATTAATAATAATAATTAATGCTTTTTTAGCCCCAAATCAGTATATTAGAATGATTTTTGAAGGATCACTGAAGACTGGAGAAATGGCTGCCGCCCCTTTAGCTCTGCCCCTGCTCTGAAGGGAAGTTGGGATCTTATGATTTTAAAGCTAGCTTGCTATTGCTAGCCTCTCTGAACTCACCTACCCTACCTTTAATTGGGATCTTTGTTAATTTAGGTAGACACTAAAAATCTTCTAAAACACTAAAAAAATCTTCTACCTCTGATAATGCTGTGCTAACTTTATAGAAGCAGCTTTTGTCACGGTTGGGTGAAGGGAAGAGGCAAGGACTCAGAGATGCAGATAAATAAGCTTTTATTAATAATAAAATAAAGCAAACAAAAGTCCCCAGAGGGGGAAAACATGACCGACTTGACTTGTACTAGACTTGGACTTGACAGGGAAACAACATTAGGTAACACAACAGCGATATGGCACAGGACTGCAAACACAAGGAGAATAAATAGGGAGCAAACAAGGCAGGTAATGAGGGAGGACAGGTGGGGCAAATAAACCAATAATCAGATAACAAGATGGGTGGGGTTAGACAATAGAGGGTATGCACGTGACGTCACCATCAGCTGGAGTGACTGCGGTTACGCCCACTGAGTGGCAAAAAGACTGAGAGGCAGCATTGGTTTACAGTGTGAATGCCGTGAAAACACTCAAAAAAAGGCCCGGCGCCAGAGGGGGGGTCGGGGAGGCTTGGCCACGGACCCCATGGACATCCCTATGCCCCCCTCCGGACCGAGGGAGACGGACTTGATAATAGCGTGTAATTTTCTCACTAAACCACACAAAATGAGACATGAAAATGCAGCTAATGAAAACGTCTCGGTTACGTATGTAACCTTAGTTCCCTGAAGAGGGAACGAGACGCTGCATCGAAACACTGTGAGAACGCCTCCGCGTGATTGCGTCGTGAAGCACGTGTGGAATCAGTCCAATGGAAAGACATAACGTCATAGGCGGGTAACGTCATAGACCGGAAACTATAAAGCACCCGTGAACACAAACAGTGCTAGCTTCTGATAAGCCTGAAGTAAGTCGATCACGGGCATGCAGGGAGTATGGCAGGGCAACGCACCATCTTGTTCCCTCTTCAGGCAACTAAGGTTACATACATAACCGAGACGTTCCCTTTCAAGGGAACTCGCGCTGTGTCGAAACGCTGGGAGAACGCAATACCCACATCGCCATAAGAACAAGTGACTGTATGTGTGAAACCGAAGCGCACACTACTACAATAGCACCTGCGCCCCAGGAGTGGAGCCAACATCTAGTTCATAGAACCTCACAAATGTATGCGGCGAGGACCAGCCTGCCGCATCACACACATCTTGAAGGGAAGCTCCCAATAATAAAGCTTTAGAAGCAGCCATACCCCTAGTAGAGTGAGCTCGTACAGCCAAAGGTGAAGGCTGACCAGCCGCCTCATAAGCAAGTGAGATGGCCTCAACCACCCACTTGCTCATCCTCTGCTTAGATGCAGGGTACCCTTTCCTTGGTGACCTGAAACAAACTAACAACTGTTCAGCTTTCTTCCACAGGGCAGCTCCCTAACCGGGCACAGCAGATTTAGTTTCTCTTGGTCTGACGTCTGAAAAGGAGGAGGACAGAAGGCCTTAGGAACATAACCCGGCCTAGGATGAAGAAAAGCCTTCACCATGCCAGGCGCAAATTCCAAACACAAGGGAACCAACGAGAGGGACTGAATGTCTCCAATTCTCTTGAGAGACGAAATGGCAGTAAGAAAGATAGTTTTAAGTGTGAGAAACTTTTCAGACACTTCTTCGATAGGCTCAAAGGGAGCCACAGAAAGGCCCTGTAACACAATGGCCAAGTCCCAGGCCGGAACCCTTGTACGGACTACAGGCCTATGCCTCAAAGTACCACGAAGGAAACGAGTAACTAGTGGGTGTCTCCCCAATGAAACACAACCCAAAGGAGTCTGGAAAGCAGCTAAGGCTGCCACGTACATCTTTATTGTGGAGGGGGATAACCCTGCTGAGAATCTTTTCTGCAGGAACTCCAGCACTGCACCTACCAGGCAGTTAACTGGGTCCAACTGGCTATCTCCGCACCATGAGGTGAATCATTTCCACTTCAATGCATACAGTTTCCTTGTGGATGGAGCTCTGGAGTGAAGGATGGTCTCAACAACCTCAGCTGAGAGACCTGTACTTATGAGCTGGGCCCCCTCAGAGGCCAAGCCCACAGTTTCCACAAACTTTGGGCGGAGGTGAAGAATCAACCCGCTCGCCTGAGAGAGAACGTCCCTCCTGGTCGGAATCTCCAGAGGAGAGCCTTCTAGAAGAGACACTAGGTCCGAGAACCATACTCGGGCCGGCCAGTACGGGGCTACTAACAGCAGACGGGCCCCGTCCCTGCGAACTCTCTCCAGAACTCCCGGAAACACAGAAATCAGGGGAAAAGTGTACAGGGGTAGCCTTGGCCACTCCTGTACCATGTGTAGTGATTTTACTTTTGTCCATCCAAGGACGCTAGGTAAGGTAGTGATTGGTACTCACGTCACCGCTGACGTTGTGATTTTTGGATCACACGTCACTTAAGGTGTGGTTATGAGTACATCAGATGACCACCTTCCCCCACTCTTAGTTTGGGACACTAGTCAAGGTATTTTACCTTGGCTGTATGAGAACACTCCAAACAGGAGGCTCCAATCATTTAGAATGAATGTAAAGTGGGGAGAGTTGGTCAGCTGATTTATCTGAAAGATTGGTGAGATTTCTAACTTGTAGAGCCTCTTCTGTATTATCAGCACAAGGAAGACACAATTGTAATAAAATAAATTTTATTAACAAAGATAAACAAGAATAACTAACACAACTACTAAATGAATACAATGAATGATAAAGGAATAAAGTGCATAAGATGCATAAAATACATTAAGTTGAGTGTGGCTATGGAAGAGTTGCGTTATCTTATGGAAAGATAAACTGTTGTTTCTCTGAAACTAAGGTGAAGAACCTTATTATGCATCAAACAAATAAACGAAAGATCATTTGTTATTAACTAGCATCAGTTATATTACCGCTAATGTAAATTAGAAAATCATATACTGATAATATACAACAATGCCAAGGTCTCTGGAAAGAGGTTTGGTTAAGTGATATTTACGTTCCACATGGTTGAATAAGCAGTCCGATGGCGATGACTTCTTCCACTGGTTGTGCTGGGTGACAATGCAGTGGGGAAAGGAGCTGGAATCCGTTTCAACAGCCTTGAACACGAAGATCTGTGGGATGCTGATCTCCTGGGGCACCAAAGAGTCCTAAAATCTGGAACACGCAGATGAGGCTCTTAAGTAGGTGCAGAAGGTCCTTAATCTGGAACACGCAGACGAAGGAACCTCGAAGTGAAGGTTTGCTCTCCTGAGCTTAACCTTGTTGCAGATGTCTCTGTGTGTCATCTGCCTCTCTGGGCCAGACACTCAGGACTTGGTCAATCCGCTTTTGTCTCTCTGGCATGGAGACTTTGGGACTCGGGACGTGCTGTAGTCGTCTCGCTGGACTAAAACTCAGAACGTAGTGTTTGTTAATGTCTCTTCCCTCACAGGCTGAAGGCTCAGAACATGGTCGTATCTGTTGTTGCCTCACAAGATGTAGACTCAGATCCTTGGATATTTTGTTGTCTCTCTGGATAAACCAGAGGCTCAAATTGTTACGGTGTATCTGTTATGTCTCTCTAAAGGGGAGACTCAGAACTTGGTGATCTGATTCAGTCTCATCCTCACAGGACAGACTCAGAACTTGGTTGATCTGTCACAGTCTCATCCTTGCCGGACAGACTCAGAACTTGGTGATCTGTTTCAGTCTCATCCTCACAGGACAGACTCAGAACTTGGTTGATCTGTCACAGTCTCATCCTTGCCGGACAGACTCAGAACAAGGAGTGTCTGTTGAAAGGGTACCTTTATCCCTTTCCGACGAGGAGGAGATTGCAGTTTGGCACTTCTCCATTCCAGTGCTGTGATTGGCTGCTGACATCAGAGGGGGCACACCGTGTGGCCCACTCATTTGCATACTGTACACAGTTAGAATTCTTTAAAGTGTCTTTAAAGTTTACCAATGCATTTCTCACTTTCCAAACCACCACCAGAATACCCTTGGCAATATTCTAAACAAATAGACGCCACACATGATGGAAAAAGATTGAACTGTCATGCGTTCATTCATTTGTTCATTAACAGCTGAATCTGTGTAAGATGTTGCATTACAAATAGCTGTCACTGAGAATACTTATTTCTCTGAATAAGTATAAAATGGATGTGTGTAGTTTACATCAGTCTTAAGGTTTCCAAACATAGTTATCAATGGATTTGGATGGATCATTGTGGTCTTTCTTTGTTTCACCCACTACTGCTGAGGTCCTGAGGAATTTTTATGGCAGTCACTGACCAGGACATTAGGGATCAGTCTCTAGATGAGTGAAGGGCAGAAACTGCATGTGGACCAATGAGAAGTCCTGTCCTTCCTGAGCTTGGTACCAGAGGTCTTCTTCTTGGCCTCTAAGAGGTGTCTGGCTGTTGTCCTAGCATCTTTATCTGATGGTGTTGGACAGTTTGTTTGTGTTAGTCCACCAAGATCCAATCAAAATGTAGCAAGCCTTTGTCCACTGTTATGGGCAGAGAGGGGTTCGGCCATAAACTGGGCCCTGGAATGTGCTGTCCACTACACATGGCATCCAGCCCCAGAGGAGCCAGATGCGTCAGAGAAAACCACAGAGGGCAGTGAGAGTTCTCTGTTGACGCAAACAGATCTACTTCTGTTTTGCCAAACTTTTTCCACAGGAGCTCCACCACCTCGGGGTGGAGTCTCCATTCCCCGGGCTTCAGCCCCTGCCTCGACAGGATGTCCACTTCCTGGTTCAGGAACCCTGGGATGTAAACTGCCCTGATGGATAGCAGTTTCCCTTGGGCCCACAGGAGGATCTGGTGTGCCAACTTGCATAAGGGGCGTGACCGCAGACCCCCTTGAAACACAGCCATCATTTCTAGGCGATTTATGTGCTATGAGAGCTGATGGGCCTGCCACAGACCCTGAGTCGAGCGACCACTCATGATCGCCCCCCAACCCGTGAGGGATGCATCTGTCGTTAGCGTAATGCGACAACCCTGAGCCCCCAACACAGGCCCTTGGGACAGAAACAAGGATCTTTCCACATGACTAAAGCACGAAGGCATCGCTGTATGACTTTGATCATGCGGAGCGGGTTTCCCCCAGGGGAGAACCCCTTGGTTCTGAGCCACCACTGCAGTGGTCTCATGTTCAGCAGGCCAAAAGGTATCACGTTGGACGCAGCTGCCATAAGACCTAACAGTTTCTGAAACTGCTTGACAGTGAGTGACTGGCCTAGCTTTGGTTCCTTTACTGCTGAGAGAATCGATGCTATACGTGCAGGCGACAGACGAGCCTGCATCGCCACCGAATCCCAGACCGATGTTGAACCGTCATCTGCTCTGACTGAGCTAAAATCAACCAATCATCGATGTAATTGAGTATGCGGATGCCCTGCAGATGTAGCGGCGCCAGTGCAGCATCCACACACTTCGTGAAAGTGCGGGGTGACAAAGCTAGGCCGAAGGGAAGTACCTGATATTGGTATGCTTCTCCCCTGAAAGCAAACCTCAGGAACCTCCTGTGTTGTGGAAGGATGGATACATGGAAGTATGCGTCCTTGAGATCTATGGTGACAAACCAGTCCTCGGACCTGATCTGTGACACAATCTGTCTGAGTGTAAGCATCTTGAACTTGAGCTTCCCTGCAGAGCGATTCAATAGGCGCAGATCTAATATCGGGCGCAACCCTCCATCCTTCTTTGGCACAATGAAGTAACGGCTGTAAAACCCTGACTCCCTGCTGAGAGGAGGAACCCTTTCTATAGCCTCCTTTCGCAGAAGAGTCTCTACTTCCTGTATCATGACCAGAGCTTGCTCGGGGCCTACCACTGTGGGTAGGACCCCACTGAAAGGAGGTGGACGCGTACTGAGTTAAATCGCGTACCCCTTTTCTACTGTCTGCAGGACCCACTGAGATATATTTGGTAGACATTTCCACTCTGCCAGAAAATATACTAAGGGTACCAGTCTCTCGAGACTGGCCTCTGGTGTACTGCGAGCAGCAAGTGCAGTGCCCTGAAGCGGCGAACCAGCAGGGAACAACTGGCCTGACTGCTCTGAGACCCTCCGAGGAGGGGGCGAGCCACCCTCGGATGGCTCGTGAGGACCACCTGTGCCCCGGCATTGCGGCGGGGTTGGCAGAATGGCTCTCTGAGGGCACCGAAGGGAGACGGGTACTGTATACTGAGGTGAACACCGCCTTCCTTCGGAGGGGACTACCCTCAGAGTCCTGACACCACTGCTGGCGTCAGGACTTCTTCGACGAAGTCTTCTTGGAAATAATGACTGTCCTCAGATCAGCCCTACCCCTCGAAGCGTCACCCCGCCTCCCACTCTCTCTGAGGGGGAGCATGGTCAGCGACGCTCTGCTTTTGCTGCGCCCGATGTGAGGAGCTAGTATTCGGCCTGGGCTGCTGTGCAGCCGCCCCAGGGACCTGGACACGGAGAGGAAGAAACTGCTTGAGCGCCGCCGCCTGCTTCTTTGACTCTTGAAACCTCTCGGTGACTGCTTGAACTGCGTAACCGAAGAAGCCAGCAGGGGAGATCGGAGCGTCAAGCAGAAAATTTTTGTCCCTCTCCTTGATTTCGGTGGGATTCAGCCACAGCCCCTTCCCTTGAAGGGGAACACTCATAAACTGTGTGTTCACACAAAACATGGCAACAAGAAAGCATGCACAACACAATGTCACAATATCACATGAAAGAATGCGGCCGACGTAAACACGAACCGGGTGCTACACAGAACACAACAACACACGCAGACAGAAAAGCGTACGACTCGAGCGAACTCGAAGCTGCATGCTCACACAACAGGACAGCTAGCCCACGAGAACGAGCGCATGCTCATCCTGTGCGCTCACAACAGAATACAAACACACAGAGCATGAATGTCCGAATCCCGACACAGAACCGAAACCAAACTAGACCGAAGTGCCGGGATCCGAACACCACGCCCCGCATACAAAACAGCTCACATGGACAGAACACAAGACAAGACAATACAGTAGCGTCAGGGCCAGTGTTGGGCAAGTTACTGAAAATTAGTACCTCTTAGTCTGTCACAGTTACTAGTTACTTCTTTTAAAAGTAATTGAATTACTTTACCAATTACTGTATATCAAAAGTAATTAGTTACTAGGGAAAGTAACTTTTAAGTTACTTTTATGTCTGCTTTTTAAATGTAAATATGAACAGTACTGAACAGTCAAACAGTTAAACATCATTTTTAAACCTATTAATGTAATCAACAAGGCAACAGGCCTTCAAATCAAGCAGTAGTACAAAAGTCCCTTTTAATACTTAAAATCCCTTTAAATAACAACTGTCTCTGTGTTTTTTTTACCACATTAGGCCCAATGAAATAAAAGTGATTGGCCTACAGTATTAACACTAATTAAAAGAGAAAACAAAGGTGCCTTGAGGTGCTGCATATAATTGAATATGTGATTTAATAAAAGCTTAACAAAACAGTTTAACAAATATGCCTCATAAGGCAAAGCTAAATAGAGATAAGAGATGAGATTCTCAACAAACATTAAAATGGGCTAACAAGTCTCATCTCTCAAAGCTCATCGATCTGAAAAGCGCGGTGTGCTCTGATTGGCCAGCGATCCAGTGCATTGTGATTGGCCCAAATACCTAATGCGTCTGACAGAAATGTCACTCTTCTTACCATATTTGGAATATCAGCTCCCAAACCAAAGCAATATTGACAGATGATAATGTCGGTTCTACCTTATTAATTCGAGCCCGAATCTGAATCGGGTGATGCAGATGACCAAGCTGATCAGAACGTATCAGATTGGTAAGTTTGCATTTGTTATCGTAGAAACGACAAAGACGTAGAAATGGTCTGTGCTCTCCCAGGTGCTAGAAACATGCGCAGCACACAGTCGAATATTTGGGTTGTACTATTCTGGAACAGTGTTGTAACTAAAGCTTAGCCACTGTTTTCTAATTGTCCCCTCTTTTGGAAGGCCAAACAAAGTAGACATGGCGGCGCGGGCGGCAACAATACTACAGCAAGAATGAGCTTCTTGTCTGCAAGCGTTAATTTTTCACAAAAGAGAGTAACGCGAGTAACAAACTCATTTAAATTTCAGTAATTTTAATTGCGTTACTTGATTTAAAAAATATTTAGTTACATGTGTAGTGGAAAAGTAGTGGAATTACAGTAACGCGTTACTTTGTAGCGCGTTACTCCCAACACTGGTCAAGGCTCTGTCACAAAACCAAGAGTAAACTAGACCGAAGTGACAGCTGACAGCTTTACAACAGTGGAAAGGAAAACTCCCTAAGTCAAAAGTTAAATACGCTTGTTGTGGCTCTTTGACATAACCCTTCACTGCTTGACATTGTACGTATCAACAGTTTCAAAGTTGCTAACACAATACATGTTATACCCCACGATATGAATTTGCTTCTGGAAAGTGACTTAAGTTACATGCTGCTCCCAGTCATCATCAAGACTAGCAAGGCACATAATTAGCAATTATGAATGAGATAGATAAGTGAGTGCAATGATGGTCTCATTTCTCCATCTGTAAGTCTACCCTGGAATTTAATTATTAATACATGAGCTTTAATTGAGCTTCTGTCTGAGCACATGCTCAGAGTAATTAAAATGTGACTGAGATATGCTTTAAAAGTTCATCGGAATATCGGGGCCCAATTTAAAATATTTTATGAAAAAAAAGGAGGGCTGCTGATAGCAGGGAACATTAGATTTGAGGAAGAAATGGGACAGTCATCAGCAAACTTTATGATATACTCACTCATTCATCATGGCTCCCAGGCAAACATTTCACTTCCGCAACATTATGAATCCATTGAGGGGATGTTTAAAGCATTTTTCATAGCAGACATTAGAGCTGATGTGTGTCATTTCTCCACCAGCAGCTCCAAACTGAATTGCAATCTGTGTGTTTGAGAGGCCCAACTGGGCCGGACTAAACATATGTTTGTTGCGCCATGGAAGGAAGCAGAAAGACTGAAACTTGTTTGAAAACAGACAATTATTTTTTACAACTCTGTTTATTGCTGCTAGCAATGAGAAAGTACACACTTCACCTTTAAACAAGGCACCACTGTCATTGCATTGCAAATGAAATCGGTATTTCATCAAAAAATTCCATCTAGACAATTTGCAAGTGATAACTGAGGTAACACATGTACCTTGGATGAACCAAGCAGTTTAACTTTGGGTTAGTCTGTTTTGCAGCAACACCTTGCAAAAAAAGTTCAGTGGCAGTACCATACAGGGCTGGTAACATACAGTGGGGAGAACAAGTATTTGATACACTGCCAATTTTGCAGGTTTTCCTACTTACAAAGCATGTAGAGGTCTGTAATTTTTATCATAGGTACACTTCAACTGTGAGAGACGGAATCTAAAACAAAAATCCAGAAAATCACATTGTATGATTTTTAAATAATTAATTTGCATTTTATTGCATGACATAAGTATTTGATCACCTACCAACCAGTAAGAATTCCGGCTCTCACAGACCTGTTAGTTTTTCTTTAAGAAGCCCTCCTGTTCTCCACTCATTACCTGTATTAACTGCACCTGTTTGAACTCGTTACCTGTATAAAAGACACCTGTCCACACACTCAATCAAACAGACTCCAACCTCTCCACAATGGCCAAGACCAGAGAGCTGTGTAAGGACATTAGGGATAAAATTGTAGACCTGCACAAGGCTGGGATGGGCTACAGGACAATAGGCAAGCAGCTTGGTGAGAAGGCAACAACTGTTGGCGCAATTATTAGAAAATGGAAGAAGTTCAAGATGACGGTCAATCTCCCTTGGTCTGGGGCACCATGCAAGATCTCACCTCGTGGGGCATCAATGATCATGAGGAAGGTGAGGGATCAGCCCAGAACTACACGGCAGGACCTGGTCAATGACCTGAAGAAAGCTGGGACCACAGTCTCAAAGAAAACCATTAGTAACATACTACGCAGTCATGGATTAAAATCCTGCAGCGCACGCAAGTTCCCCCTGCTCAAGCCAGCGCATGTCCAGGCCCGTCTGAAGTTTGCCAATGACCATCTGGATGATCCAGAGGAGGAATGGGAGAAGGTCATGTGGTCTGATTAGACAAAAATAGAGCTTTTTGGTCTAAACTCCAATCGCCGTGTTTGGAGGAAGAAGAAGGATGAGTACAACCCCAAGAACACCATCCCAACTGTAAAGCATGGAGGTGGAAACATCATTCTTTGGGGATGCTTTTCTGCAAAGGGGACAGGACGACTGCACCGTATTGAGGGGAGGATGGATGGGGCCATGTATCGCGAGATCTTGGCCAACAACCTCCTTCCCTCAGTAAGAGCATTGAAGATGGGTCGTGGCTGGGTCTTCCAGCATGACAACGACCCGAAACACACAGCCAGGGCAACTAAGGAGTGGCTCCGTAAGAAGCATCTCAAGGTCCTGGAGTGGCCTAGCCAGTCTCCAGACCTGAACCCAATAGAAAATCTTTGGAGGGAGCTGAAAGTCCGTATTGCCCAGCGACAGCCCCGAAACCTGAAGGATCTGGAGAAGGTCTGTATGGAGGAGTGGGCCAAAATCCCTGCTGCAGTGTGTGCAAACCTGGTCAAGAACTACAGGAAATGTATGATCTCGGTAATTGCAAACAAAGGTTTCTGTACCAAATATTAAGTTCTGCTTTTCTGATGTATCAAATACTTATGTCATGCAATAAAATGCAAATTAATTACTTAAAAATCATACAATGTGATTTTCTGGATTTTTGTTTTAGATTCCGTCACTCACAGTTGAAGAGTACCTATGATAAAAATTACAGACTTCATTGTGAAAATGATGACTACGTTGGGCTGAAACTAGCAAAAAACACTGGCATCGCATTGCACCGGGTGTATGATAGGGCCCTTAGTGTATTGTTTTTAATGAATGTAGGCAAAATCATGTATTTCTTGATTATAAAATGAAAATGATCTTTTAATCAATTATGTTATTGGCCATAATTGTAATATCGGTGCATCCCTAATGGTAAGGTAACACTTTATTTTGATGTTTTCTTTTGAACATCCTGTTGACTATAAGTAACTTTGCAACTACATGTCAACTAACTTTCATTAAAGTATTAGTAGACTGTCTGCTTAATATCTGCTAACTCGTTATTGTGATGGTCCTCCAACTGACATTCTACTGACTATAAGTAATTTTGCAACTACATGTCAGCTTATTCTAACCCTACCAGTCTACTAATACTCTACTAACAGTGTAATGAGAGTTAATAGACATGTAGGTGCAACATTATTTATAGTCAACAGAATGTGTTAAAAGGTCCATCAAAATAAAGTGAAACCGTAACGTTACTGTGGATCATGCCAGCCCTCACATCGGTAAGCAATACAAATTGATTTTAGAGAAAGATCAAGATTCAGTACCGAGCACATTGCAGGCGCTGCATGATATAGTAAGGTGGTCTGCTTTGAATTATGAAGGCTACAGTGTAAATAGCTTCCTTCAGCCTCATATTCAGTGAAGAGAAGCCTAGGCCTGCACAAATGGATGGAGAAGTGAGACCTCCCTTCAGATACACATAAAGGTCACCTTTGTTCGCGTATACCACATTTCGACAAAAGCATTTCCCAAGAGATTGGAGGGAATCAGAGCTGGCTAGAACTCCTTAAAGGGGTGCTGTCTCCGTTTCATCCATTCTCTGAAATTCTCAGAGACACAATCCGCAGATCTGCTCAGTTCGGCTCTCCTGCAGAGCTCTGACCTTTGGCGAAATCAGAGAGAGAGAGAGAAGCAATCTGCTCGTCTGATCAAAGCTCTTGTGGAAATTTCTCACATAAAACAGCAAGCGAGAGGATTGCAATGGTAATTGTGGCAGTGTCTGAGATAGATTAAACAAATCACAAAGTGAGGGGTGCAAATATACACTACCAGTCAGAAGTTTGGACACACTTAACTCAATTTACATAGTAAAAAGTTTGGGGTCGGTAAGGTTTTTTATATTGTTTTTGAAAGAAATCTCTTATGCTCACCAAGGCTGCATTCATTTGATTAAAAAAAGTAAAAACAGTAATATTCTGAAATATTATTACAATTTAAAATAAATGTTTGATGGTTTTATTCCTATGATGACACTGACCCCAAACTTTTGAATATTGGTGTGTTTCTGATGATCATAATCTTTTGATAAAGTCTTATGCTGAGATGCTTAATTAGTAAACAAATATAAATTGTGTCTACATTTAAATTTCTTAGCGAAAAAAAAAAAAAAAAAAAAAAAAAATTGAATGAATAAGTGGACCGGATAGTTAAAGAAATGCAGACAGTAAGAAAGCAAATGCCCATCTGTAGTATAGGCAAAAGTTATGAATAGTTTTATTTTATTTAACATTATAATCACTATTTTCTTTCCAATCACATTCAGGGCTCAGCTTAGCATTTGATGAAAAATATGAAAACTGCATAATCATTTACAAATAAAATGTACAACTGGTAACACTTTATTTTACAGTGTCCCTGTTACATATGTTACATGTACTTATCATAGTAATAACAGTAAATTATGCATAATTACATGCAACTAACCCTCAACCAAACCCTAATCCTACCCTAACCCTATAGTAAGTACATGTAGTTAATTAATATTACTCAGTACTTAAATATATAATTACACTGTAACAATGACACCTTCAAATAAAGTGTAACCGTACAATTTTATTTGAATTTACAAATAAATATTAAATGTAAAAATTATACATTTAAAATCAGAAAATTAAAACTGAAAAATTTAAATCAAAAATTTATAGTCAAACTATGTGTATGTTATTTTGTGTGTGTGTGTGTGTGTGTGTGTGTGTGTGTGTGTGTGTGTGTGTGTGTGTGTGTGTGTGTGTGTGTGTGTGTGTGTGTGTCTGTGTGTGTGTGTGTTGGCCAGTAAAAATGTTGGCAGACATTCAAGTTACTGGCTCAACCAAGAAAGCAGAAACCACTCTTATTGTTGAGTCCTTACATTATTTCCCATTCTTATACTTCCATGTGTTTTGTTTCACTTTACTATTTTATTGAAATTGGAAAATAGTAATAAAGAATAAGTAGTGTCCAAACTTTTGACTGGTAGTGTATGTCTCAGAAAACGGCCTCAATCCATAATTGTCCTTAATTGCCCCTGTATTACATTTTGAAAACTTGCTCATCTGAGTTTACTCTTTTGCTAATTTGTTGTTAAACTCATTAATTGACTGAAGGGGCTTCATTAAAACATTGTTAAAAGAGTCACATATATCCTCTTACAAATGACAAATGCTTGACATTCATTCTCCTTCTCCATTTAAGGATCCAACCTTGTGATGTGAGTGACAACGGTTAAACAGAAAATAATTCATAAATACCTAAATGGGGTATCAAGAGGCAATAGAAGCATCATCTTTAGAGCTCAGTTCACCCCTCAAATCTCAAAAGACGCAGTGATAAGCATTCTTGTTTATGCAGCGCCCAAAAAACACATCACCTCTGGATTTTATGTTCACTGTCATGGAAGGTTCAGCAATGTGGCGATGTTATTAAATGTTTCAACTGTTCATTCTCACAGAGGACACATTCACGTGACAGCTGGCAACATTGCCCTAGAGAGAAAATGGTTACATTGCTTTATTCAAAGACAAGAACAATTTACAGCAGAACATTAAAGTTGCCAGTTGCACTGTGTGGGAGTTTAGTGCTCTCAGAAAGGATGGCCCCCAGATAAAACGACAGGTTTGATGACTGTCGTCTTAAATATACCAGATATGGAGGCATGTTTCCCAAAGGACACTATCTGAGCTCTGTTGTGACCTTCAAGCATCCGCCTTTTAGTTTTAGGGATTCAGCAATGACCCAGTACACAACCAGTCTCTCTGTAAGCAGGGGCTGACATTTAATGCTTTTATCTGCACAATGGAGTGCATCTCGGAAAATATCAGCCAGCAATTATGTCACTGGCCAGGAAAATGAATGTTGTCATGGGAGTCTTATTGAAGGTTCTCCTCCCACAAAAATAGTGGCTTAAGCCTTCTGACTTTATTACAGTGGTGATCTTGCCTCACATGGCAACCCATTGGAGAATAATTGCACACAGTCTACGCTTGTTTAAAGTACACTAATGTGGACATTAGACGTGGCTCAAGGAAACCTGCAGAACAGGACACCCAGGAGGCTTTGATTATGCTCGGAATGAGAAATCACACAAGAGATATCTTTAATATCTCAATTGTTCATCCTAAGTGAGATATATGGAGAACAAACCAAGGAAAATAATTCTAATTCCAAAGTTAACATTCTTTTTTTCTGGTGATTGACATTATGCCTCATGCTGTCTATTGAGCCTAACTTGTAATGAACGCAGGATATTCTTTTGAATAATAATTTGGATTTTTTAAAAAGATTAATTTCAGAAAATGGCAGGGCACCACGCTTTCTTACAATATAATTAAAAACAATAGTTTCTCCTTAGTGTTGCTGTTACCTTGGTAAATTATAATAATACTGGCTCAAAAGTGACAAGTGTTACATAAAGACAGTAGACCTGTCATCTATTTATGGAAGAAAACCAACAGCATGATGATAATAAAATGTACAAGTATCATAAGAGATCTCTGAAAAGGAATATTGGTAACACTTTACAACAAGGTCCCATTTGTTAATATTAGTTAATGCATTCAATTACATGTGCATGTGCAATGCATTTGTTACAATATTTATTTTTGTGCACTTTTGTGCACCTTGTATATAACAGTTTCATTGTGTGTTATAAATCATCATACTCTTAATAATACAAATAGGTAAGTATTTTTACTTTTGTAACGATCATTCATGAGATGATACAACACATTATAAGGCTGTTTATAAGGCATTATGCATCCATTATAATTCATTAAGAATACCCTTATGATGCATTATAAGTGTAGGCTTCATCTGGTGTTATAATGCATTGTACTCTTTAAAAGTTATAACCACAAATAGGTATATTGTAACTGTTGTTATGATTATTTATCAGATGATACAACATATAAAGTTGTTTGTAAGGCATTATGCATGTATTATAATGCATTAAGAATTCCATTATAATAAATTATAAATACAGGCTTCATAGAAAGTGTTGGTTCATGTTAGCTCAGGTCCATTAAATAATACTAACACATTTAACTTTTTATTTTAATAAAGTATTCATAATTGCTGACATTTACATTAACTAAGATTACTAAATGCTTTAGAAGTATTTTTCATTGTTAGTTCATGTTGGGTAATGTAGTTAACTAATGTTAACAAATGGAACCTCATTGTAAAGTGTTAACAGAATATAGGCCTACTGTAAATATCTACTTGCGATATGAGCTGCTTTCTGGGAGGAAAACAAAACTTGCAGAGAGGAAACGTAAAAGATTTGATTTACAAGAGACAGGATCCATTTCGGAAAAACAAGGAGGATGACATCCTTCTGCATTAGCAATTCCACCCTTGTCTACACCATTATGCACAGGCCACGTTTCCCAATCTAATGACCACGGTCTACAATATAACTAAAAATACGTCCTGCATTAGCGGGAGATGGGTTCACAATGTGAGGTTTTAACCTTTCTAAGAGATGTGTCAGTCACGTCTGACTGTCGGTTCGATCCATTTTCTGTGACAGCTGTGGAGATCTGCTTAGGGATTCCACAAGCATGCACATCTTCCAATCAAAGGAAGGGCCAGAAGTGATGGAGTGGATGTATGCAATCAATACTACCCCCAGCCTCAGTGCTCACATTTCATTACAAATGAAATAAATTATCCTCTCTCTTCTTTTACATGAAAATAAATGAGTGTTAAAAGGGGAGTGTTAAGCCAGGTGTTACTGAAGGTTTTCCTCCCACAACGGTTGCTTAAGCCTTCTGACTTTATTACAGTGGTGCTCTCTATGGATCTTGCCTCACGTGGCCACACATTGAAGAATATTTACACACGGTCTACACTTGTGTAAATTATGTAGATATACTCAGAAAACTTCGATCACACAAGTTATCTTTAATATCTCAATTGTTAATCCTAGACAGAACTGAGATTACATGGAGAGAAAACAGAAAAAACATGTAATTGCAACAAAAATAATAATTTCCATTTTGCTTTTAAAACTCACTCCCAGCAGAGTCAGTTAGAAGTAAAATCTTTAGTATAGGCTAATCCCCCCAAAAAGTGTAAACACTATGGCTCTAACAAAACATTAGCTGTGTCCCAGATGACGTACTATACACTATGCCAGGGGTTTTTATAAATTGGTCCTGGAGGACCCCCAGCACTGCACATTTTCCCTCATCTAAAGCCCTATTCGGACGTTAATTGTTTCTCACGTGGAAGTCAGTAAAAATAAATTTGCATGCCACCTCAGTGATAAAACTCGTGCATTCGGATGGTGATTTATTCACGGTGGAGGAGAGAGTTTTGCGCACCTGGGAACGCGCTGCTCATGTGGTCAATAACATGATTGTATGCTGTAAATAAAATGTCATATGCTTGGTATAGTAAGAATAAATGCATATTTAATTTAATAATAGGAAAATAATATCCTAATTATTATTTCATTATTTAAATCTGTTTAAAAATAGGAAGATATATAGACGCACATTATAGTTAAAATGGTTTTCTGTCTTGTATTTTATCTCAAAATAAAGGATGTAATTTTATTCCACATGGAAATGAGCGGAAATAAGTTAATACAGCCTCTTATTTACACGAGGTAAACATAATGCTGCTTGGTTATTTTAACATTGCTGCCGTAATAACGGCCCATTTCAAATGTTTACGTGCTTTTCTTCTTTTTATTTTTTGAGCGGTGATGAAATATATTGCTCTTGTAAATACTTGCCAGCGTTTCAGTAATAAAAGTCTAGATCTTTAAAATGCATCGAAATTACAGCGAAGCACAACTGTACGGTGCTCTGCAGTGGTCAAAAAGGATATAAACAGTTTTGAAGTGATATATTCTTGAAAACTCAGAGATGTGGATTCAGACGGCAATTAAATTACCACACGACCTTGGTGTTTGTCAAAAAACAGTAGGTAATTCGGCCGGGGATTTTTACGCGGGTGGTGGGAGAAAAACACTGACATTCTGGATTCGGACGGCAATAAAATCACTGACTAGCCCCTGTCAATGATGAAAATACCTTATGACCCCACGAGAAACAATTACCGTCTGAATGGGGCTTAATACACCTGATTCAACTCATCAGTTCATTGCTTTGGAGTTTCATTTAATGAGCTGATGAGTTGAATCAGGTGTGTTTGATTAGGGTGACATCTAAAATATCCAGTGCTGGGGGGGCCTCGATCATCGATGACCAGGGTTAGGAACCACCCTAGTCGGATCTAGTTGGATTCACGCTGATCTAGTCGCATCCAATACGTAATTAAATCTGCAACAGTTAAGTGTGTCCAATATTCTACACTTTGTTTTTTTCCCAGTTAATTAAGTTCATTATCTGGGTATTTAAAGGTAGGGTAGGCAGTTTTTGGAGCGGCTAGCAATAGCAAGCTAGCTTTGAATGCATGAGATCCCACCCTCCCTTCAGAGCCTCCAAAAGCCGCGCCTTCTTCAAAACGTCTCGGGTTATGACTGTAACCCTGAGAAAGGATCGACTCTTTGGGGACGCTCCCTTAGCAACAGCGCGTCTGAAGTATGAATGAAAGTATTCCAATCCTGATTGGTGTTGCGTCATGACGTGGTATGTGACGGCATACACGGAAGTTACAAAGGGGAAGCCGGCACATAGTACAGACAGCTTCGCGATGAAGCAAGCACTCCAGGCCCTGGAACAAGGGTTCCAGTCGTAACCCGAGACGTTCCCTTTCGAGGGAACTCACACTGCGTCGGAACGACTTTTTGGGGAATGAGTACCCACTATGCCACACCGAGGAACACGCCTGCCCTAGTGTGAAGCTGGAGACCAGGCACACTTAGGACTGCAGCACCCTAGCGCCGAGTTGCAGACTATAAAATCTTATGAAGGTGTGTGGGGTGGCCCACCCAGCCGCCTCGCAGATCTCATGAAGCGGAACTCCAGAAAGGAGGGCCACAGAGGACGCCACGCCTCTGGTTGAATGAGCCCTCACGGCCATCGGTGAAGGCAAATTGCGCACCTGATAAGCTGTGGCTATAGCCTGGACAATCCAGTCACTAATAGTCTGTTTTGACGCAGGCAGCCCTTTCTTGGGTGAGCCAAAGCACACCAACAGCTGGTCTGATTTTCTCCATTTCGAAGACTTCTCTAAGTACACTCTTAGTGCTCTGACCAGGCAGAGCAGGTGAAGTCTCCCTTCTTCCGCCATCACGTGAGGTGGAGGATGGAAGGCCTGAAGAACCACTGACCATGCCACACTCGATGGCACCTTGGGCACATAGCCCGGCCTTGGATGAAGGATGGCCTTAACTCCGCCAGGGGCAAACTCCAGGCAAGTTGGTGTGACCGCCAAGGCCTGAAGGTCCCCCACTCTCCTCAGAGAAGTGATGGCAAGGAGAAAGGCCACCTTAAGGGTCAGATTCTTTGCCTCAGCCGACTCGAGTGGTTCAAAGGGAGCTGCAGACA
The DNA here is from genome assembly GCA_039654105.1 of Coreius guichenoti. Classification (NCBI taxonomy): domain Eukaryota; kingdom Metazoa; phylum Chordata; class Actinopteri; order Cypriniformes; family Gobionidae; genus Coreius; species Coreius guichenoti. The sequence continues at coordinate 38,611,367 of CM077175.1, read as the reverse complement.
GCCCTTCAAGCACCACCGCCAGATCCCAGATTGGGACTCTGGAGCAAGTCGCAGGCCTCATCCTCCAAGCTCCACGGAGGAACCGTACAACCAGATGGTGCTTCCCCAGAGGCCCATCACTCACAGGAAAGTGTAAAGCCGCAATGGCAGCCACGTACACCTTGAGTGTGGATGGGGTAAGACCCGCAGAGAAGCGATCTTGGAGGAACTCCAGCACTGAAGCCACTGGGCAGTTAACTGGGTCCACCTCATGCTCTCTACACCAAGTGGAGAACACATTCCACTTCAGGCTGTACAGTCTCCTCATGGAAGGAGCCCTGAGCTGAGTAAGGTCTCAGTCACATTGAGGCCGGCCTCTAGGTACCGGGCCCCCTCAGGGGCCAGACCCAGAGCTTCCATATTTCTGGACGGGGGTGAAATATTGTGCCCCCTGCCTGGGACAGCAGGTCCTTCCTCAGAGTGATCTGCCATGGAGGACCTGCCAGCAGTGCTACGATGTCTGAGAACCATACTCGGGTCGGCCAATAGGGTGCTACTAGAAGCAGGCTGATCCCTTCTTGGCGGACCCGTAGAGCGATCGGGGGAAATGCATACAGATGCAGCCTCGGCCACGTCTGCACCATGGCATCCAACCCCAGCGGAGCTGGATGCCTGAGAGAAAACCACAGTGGACAGTGGGACGTCTCTCGAGACGCGAACAGATCCACTTCCACTGGGCCGAACATCGCTCTGAGAGATGACAGTTTCCCCTGGGACCACAGGAGAATCTGGTGTGCCAGTCTGCATAGAGGGCGCGACCTCAGACCCCCCTGATGATTCAGATATGAAACTACTGACATGTTGTCTGTTCGTACCAGGACATGGTCCTCAGAGCTTTGTAGACCGCCAGCATCTCCAGGCAATTTATGTGCCAGGAGGAATGCCGGTCCTCCCACAGACCTCTCGCAAAGGGGCCTTCCATGACCGCGCCCCAGCCAGTGAGAGAGGCGTCTGTTGAAACTGTTCTCCGGCAACATGATGCTCCCAGCACTGGCCCTTGGGACAGAAACCAAGGTTTCTTTCATATGACTAGGGAACGAAGGCATCTGCGCGTTACCCTGATCATACGGAACAGATTCTCCCTCGAGGAAAACCCCTTGGTTTTCAGCCACCACTGTAGAGGTCTCATGTGCAGCAGGCCAAAATGTATTATGTTGGACGCTGCTGCCATGAGCTCTGGCAGTCTCTGGAACTGCTTTACAGTGATGCTGCGGCCTAGCTTCACCTTGGAGACCATCACCTGTATGAGATATTTGTGCCCGCATCGTAGTCGAGTCCCATATGACCCCCAGGAACGTAGTTCTCTGGGAAGGCGTCAACACACTCTTCTTTGTGTTGAGTCTCAACCCCAAGCACCGAACGTGGGCCAGAACGACATCTTGATGCCGAACTGCCACATCTTGCGACTGGGCCAGTATGAGCCAGTCGTCATCATAATTAAGTACACGGATGCCCTGGAGTCTTAGTGGAGCCAGTGCTGCATCCATGCACTTGATGAAGGTGCGAGGGGAAAGAGCTAGGCCGAAGGGAAGAACCCGATATTGGTACGCTTCGCCCCCGAAAGCGAACCTCAGGAACTTCCTGTGACATGGAAGGATGGATACATGGAAGTATGTGTCCTTTAGATCTATCGTGACGAACCAGTCCTCGGACTGGATCTGACTCACAATGGTAGGAATTGTGAGCATCTTGAACCTGAATCTCCTCAGAGAACGATTCAAGTGCCTCAGATCTAAAATTGGACGCAACCCCCCATCCTTCTTGGGAACTATGAAGTACCGGCTGTAGAACCCGGACTCCCTGTCTGGTGGAGGAACACGTTCTATGGCCTCCTTTACCAACAGGGATTGAACTTCCTGCTCCAATACCCGAAACTGCTCTGGGAACACTGCAGTCCAGACCACCCCATTAAACTTCGGGGGAGGATAACCGAACTGCAGTCTGTAACCCTTGTCTACAGTGCGCAGGACCCATGTAGATATATTCGGAAGGCATGACCATGCGCCGAGATAATCTACTAAGGGAACCAGCCTCTCGAGGCTGGCCTTGGGTGTCAACCGAGCCTCGTTCCTGACGCCCTGAAGCGGCTGACCGGCAGGGAGCAGTCTGGAATGATTTTCGGTGTGCAGACGCGTTCGCTGCCCAGCCGCAGGTCTTTCTAGGAGCGGCTGGAGCAGCGTGTGTTTGCAGGGAATGCCTGAAGCGTCTTTGACGGCGGGAGCACAACATCGATTCCAACCGAGGTTGCTTCCTCCACGGGGGGGACCGCTCTTAGAAGTCCAGCCGCAGCTAGGACTTCTTCCCAGAAGCCTTCCTCGCCTGAAGAACGGTCCTCAGATCGACCTTTGGCGCTGAAGACTTCTGGTGAGAGTGCCGCCTCTCTGTTGCCAAGCTCCCTGAGGAGGGGCTCTAGAAGCGACATTCTCTTTTTGCACCTGCCGGTGCGAGGAGCTGGTGGACGGCTGAGGCTGCCCACTGGAGGCAGCCTTCCCCGATCTAGAACGGCGAGGGAGATATTGTTTAAAAGCTGCTGACTGTTTTTTCGCCTCCTGAAATCTGTCGACAACGGTGTTAAAGGTGTCGCAGAACAGACCAGAAGGGGATATCGGGGCATCCAGGAGGAAGGATTTCTCCTTCTCCTTCATCCCCGACAAATTCAGCCGTAAATGTCTCTCCACAGTTACCATTGAAGCCATAGAGCGGCCAATGGCACGGGCCGTCTCTTTGGTAATGCGGAGAGACAAGTCAGCAGCTTTACGCAACTCCACAATATCAGCTGGAGAGGGACCCTCGCCCTCATCTAGATCTCTGAGGAGGTCAGCCTGGTAGGCCTGCAGGATGGATAAAGTGTACAGGGAACTACCAGCCCGCCCAGCCGCCATATAAGCTCTGCCCACCAGTGATGATGTGTCCCGACAGGGCTTGGTGGGCAGTATCGGGGCTTTGAGGGACGACGCAGCGTCGGGAGAAAGATAGCTTGCGAGAGCCTCCTCCACCCGAGGCATCGTCCCATAGCCAGCTTCACGCGCCCCCAGCACGTTGGCATAATCCAACACTGGGGGATTGAAAACGCGTGCAGAATAAGGTATTTCCGTGATTTACACAACTCGTTGTGTAAGTCAGGGAAAAATGGCAAGTCCCGGCGAGGTGGTTGAACCCGCCGCTTGAAAAAGCGCTCATCCAGTCTACTAGGTGGCTGGACTTCATGCCTTTCCTGTGGCCAGCTAATATTAAGTTTGGCCACAGCACGGGTCAACACCTCTACCAGCTCCTCTTGAGTTCGGCCTCGATACCGAACTCATCCAGCCCCTCAGAACCAGAGAGCTTGAGCATCGGGTTCTCCACCCCAGGGGAAGAAGCCGCAGCGCGGGCTTCCACGCGGGGAGGGAGAACATCTGAACTGTCAGACGAAGACTGGGAAGATGCCTCAGCAGTCCCAAGTCTTGCTGACACGTCCATCTGCTAGCCCCATGATCTGCGATCTGGACCAGAACCACGGGGCTCGCGAGGCCGGCCGGCCTCATCAAATACAGCCAGCCGAGAGCGCAGCACTCTGAGCGGCAGCTTATCGCACTCGCTACAGGCAGCCCCCTCGAGAGCTGCCCAAGCCTGCTGCACACCCAGACACTGTACACAAAGCTGATGTGTGTCCGTGCCCGACATGTAGCAAGGGCATGGGTGCACACATCTCTTAAACTGCTCCTGACTCACCATGCTTTTATGTGCTTTTCACTTTGCTTTGTAAGACAAACAACAATAAATAAGACAGACAGTTGTAACACAGAGCGCCTTGCTGAAGAGCAAAAGCTGTCTGTACTATGTGCTGGCTTCCCCTTTGTAACTTTCGTGTATGCCGTCACATACTACGTCATGACGCAACACCAATCAGTATTGGAATAGTTTCATTCATACTTCAGATGCACTGTTGCTAAGGGAGCGTCCCCAAAGATTTGTTCCAGCGCAGTGTCTCGTTCCCTCAAAAGGGAACACATGAACGCACACAGCAGAGTCTGCAAAGCATCACGAGATGAGAGATGGCGTTAAACTACCTCATGTCTCAAAGCACATAACATTACAATAATAATGAATATAAACAACTTAAAGAGCACTGACTTGTTTTGGTTCAGGAGGAACTGTAAAAGGTGGCTGCTGTTGATGGTTGGACGAACATTTTATGGTCCTACACCTTCCACAGATGATATTTAAAGGGATAGTTCACCCAAAAATGAAAATTAGCCCATGATTTACTCACCCTCAAGTCATCCTAGGTGTATATGACATTCTTCTTTCAGACGAATAAAATCAGAGTTATATTAAAAATGTCCTGGCTCTTCCAAGCTTTATAATGGCATTGACTGTTGTTCTGTTTTTTAAGTCCATAAAAGTGCATCTATATCCATCATAAAACTGCTCCACACGGCTCCGGGGCGTTAATAAAGGCCTTCTGAAGCGAATCAATGTGTTTGTGTAAGAAAAATATCCATATTTAAAATTTTATAAAGTAAATTATCTAGCTTCCGGCGAATCGCCTTCCGTATTCAACTTACAGAAAAAGTGTAGCGCCCGCGCCTCTCGCAGTTCAAAATGCTTACGCTACGTCTGACGACATTGCACACCAGTTACGCTTGTCAGACGTAGCGTAAGCATTTTAATAATAGTAAGCTAGATAATTTACTTTATAAAGTTTTAAATATGGATATTTTTCTCACACAAACACATCGATTCACTTCAGAAGTCCTTTATTAACCCCCCGGAGCCCCCTTTATTAACCATCTATGGATATAGATGCACTTTTATGGACTTCAAAAACAGAACAACAGTCACTGCCATTATAAAGCTTGGAAGAGCCAGGACATTTTTAATATAGCTCATCATGGGATAATTTTCATTTTTGGGTGAACTAACCCTTTAAATACATTTAGACCACTTAAAAACCCTCTATGGTACGCAATATGACATTAATGAGGAAAAAAATATTTGTGGTGTTTTTCCAGCTTATCAATATTATTAACAATATCAATAAAAATTGTCTTTTTTTTTTTTTTTAAAGTTTGTTGCCTCAAGGCAACATTGTACCACAATGGACAAATTGAAACATTTGACATTTTCATGAAAAAATAAATATATTTATTGAAAACATCAATTTCTTTAACCAGACACTTGAACAAACACATTTATCCAGTTTTTAATGTATTACAAATTTCATATTTAATAAAAAGTAACTGCCTGGAGGCAACACCGTACCATAGAGAGTTACTTAGTGATTGCTCTAAGGATGTGAAGAGACTTTCAACCAGCATAACAATTTTTTTTTATTATACACTATTTATACTACAAAATACCATAAAATAGCGCATACGTATGCAAACTGAGAAACACCTATTGCTGTTTGATTAAGCAACCCAGCCAATTTAACATACTTGCTAAACCAATGGTGTAAGTTTGGGGGTGGGACTATCTGTTAGTCGTCCAATGGCAGATGCCACAAGGGTGACCACCTGTCCTGCAAAATCCCGAAATTGGGAGCTTTGTCCTGCGTCCTGCAAGACGTGAGCAGTAGCTTTATTTGCGGCGCGAACGCAGCAAGTGTCCCGCATTTCAATTATATGTATTATGTATTATACGTGTATTATTTTTTCGTACCTAAAATTACAATACTACATTAGGAAATGTAACACTGAAAAATGTAAATGGTGTTTAAAAATACATTTGCGCAGCTGTCATGTTCTAGCTAGAACGGGGGGAAAAACAACCAACAAATTATTTTAGTATTAAATGTGATTTTTACTACTGTTACTTAGTTCATTATATTTAGTATAGGCCTGCTGAATAGGTCCCATATAGAGTAAATGACGTTGTATCAGTCGAACCTGAGCAAGTCGAGTGCCAGCCAGTCACAATGAACAAACCTTATTTTAAAGAGATTTAAAGGATTGGAGATTTAAAAGCGTGATGGCAAATAGGCTTTCCAACTAATGTAAATCAATATTTACATAGTCTAATAGTAATAGTACATTTATCTCTCACACCTGTACTGCATTGTCCTGCAAAATCACATCTACTGTCCTGTTTTCTTTTATTATCCACAATGTGTATAAATATGTTTTAATGTTTCATTATGCCTACTCCTTACATACACATGGATACATTTACTAAAAGAGGACAACGCCTACTAAAATGACTGACTTATTCAAATTAATTTAGGCTCTAGGTGTAAGTTATGTTGTATTTTCTCTGTAACAGTAAAACCAATTGACCCTGTCAAAAGTGGCATAAAGCTTTTCAGCAAGTCTCAGAAATAGCTGTGAAACTCCCTTGGCACTTTGTGGGAAAGAGGCACACAAATAGCCATAATAACAAGTGGATTGTGCTCTTGTGCATCTGCCTTGTCTCACTTACAGCTTATGAATTTAATCTGTACAGTGTAAAAAAGAGTACAGGATTCACATCTCAGTCTGCTACAGATTGCTTTTCCTCCAGGATACATCTGAGATGGATACAAGCTGGAGTCAGGACTGGCGTTACTCACAGTATGCCCTATATCATTCTTAGCAGTGTCAGGTTATAGTCTAGATTCAGAATAAGCAATCATTTTCTCCCATTTCATTTGTACATGCTCTTCTATACACGTCAAATACACAGGAAAGATTCTCATCAATTCTAGACACTAAGATTCAACTGACTACGCAAAGTTTGCAGTGCATTGCATCAAGTTTGTTACAACAAATTTGCAGAGTTTGTGTCCAAATCTGTCTGAAAGTAAGCCAACAATGCCTTAGGGAACTTCTTTTCCAGTATATGCAGCTTATCATCTGTAATGTCCTTTGATACTTTCCATTACTCTGTTTTCCTTGAAAGAGCACTATTGAATCAAGACAAAGGGACTGAAATGTGCATGCGAATGATTTTGTGCGGTGATGGCGCGAGCAGTCATCTTTTTACATTTCAGATTTCATGAAGAGTATTTCTAGGTGGTCTCTGCACACCAGGATGGAACAACTGACACTTGAAAGCCCACCCGATGTGCATTTGATACAGTCACGGCTGAAATTCTTCCTGCTAATGGAAACGTTTTGATCCAACGGAAATGTTAATCATCTACAAAAGTGGCACACTCACTGAAATGTCATTGCCACCCTCTTCATTGCCTTCCTATAATTAAGAACCTGTTATGAACTTCTTTTTGCCTTTTTTTATTTGGAACACTGTAAGCTCTTTTGAAAGTTGTGATTTTTAAAGGATTTAATGTTTCATCATTTGGACCCCCTGAGTAGCTGCCAACAACTTGCTCTCTCTGAATAATACCTCTCACTTAATCCCTCTTCCCTTCATCCACACGAACATAGAGCATGTATGGAACAAACTTCAGTCAGCTTTCCAACAGGTGGTCCACTCAGCATTAGAAAACCATACACTTAGCTTTACACAATGCAATTACAAAGCAGACATGAACTTCAGGCATACCGCACCATATTGAAGAGAACATATTTTAATCTACATTTAGGGTAAAACTGTCAAATTCAATAAAAAGCTAGTGGCTGATGAAAGTGAGCTAGTCATTAGTAACTAATGCTCATACTGTTACACATTCCCAGTGTTGGGTTACAAAGTTACTTTACGATACATTACGATATTGCATTACTCCCTAAAAATGTAACTTAGTTACTTTTCATGGAAAGTAATGTGTTACATTACTTCACTATAAATGTAAAGGCCCTTTCACACCAAAAGTGAAATGAATAAGCCTCAAGCCTTGTTTATACTTTCGCCTGGCTACGCAGCGCGAGCCTCAACGGACGAGGCGTTTATACTTGACGCACTCGCCGTTGTACTTCTCTTTGAAACGACAAGTTACAAAAAATGTGCTGCACACCGCCACGCAAAATGGGGTCTCGCGCTCTCAATGCGCACTACCGCCCACTCCGCGATGATGTCATTTGCGCACCTTCGCGCTCGTGTGGACGCGGCGAGTAGAAACCAAGCTTCAGGCTAAAGGAAATGCAAATTCACACCTGTACAGTAGAGGGCACAACTCAAACAAACCTTTTAGCTGTGCTGTCATTCTGGATTGCAGAGTAATAGGATGCAGGAAAGTTCAACACTGTTACCTCAATAAAAGAAAAAATAAACAAATGTGATGTTTTCTAAAGTCATTTTTGCTTATTAGTATGGTTGAAATGGATCATCGAAAGTCAGCAGCAAAGACTTTGGTTAATAAAGTGAGATTAAATACATAAAGTATATTTGTGTTATTTAACATTTAAAGGTTCAGTGTGTAAATATTCTAGCGGCGAGGTTGCGAATTGCAACCGCCCACCGCTCACCCCTCCCTTTCGAAGCACATGACCAACACAGGACAAAGATGTCGTCGTCTGAGACAGCAGAGAGTAGCTAGCGCTCCATAGAGAAGTTTGTCCGTTTAGGGCTACTGTAGAAACATGGCGGCGCAAAATGGTGACTTCACTGTAAGGGGACCCATGGTGTATATAGATAGAAATGGCTCATTCTAAGGTAATAAAAACATAACGGTTCATTATGTAAGGTCTTTATACACCACTGAAAACATAGTTATGTATATTATATTGCATTTCTGTCAATATATCCTCCTACATATTACACAATTGACCTTTAATTGCAGGTTTGCTTAATATTCTGAGTTTGCATTTAACTGTTTTAATTCATTTTGAGGAATACAGAATTTTGTGCAAGTGAGATGAGTAAATACATTCTCACATTTAGTCTAGAACTACGATAACCATCATGTTTATACAGCACACACAACACCTTTGCAGTTTACTCAGTTCTTTCAACAAGGGGACAGGAGAGGTGTCAATGAATAAATGGGAAAACAAAGTAATTTGCATTACTAATTTGAAAAAATAACTTAGATATTTAGTTATTTTACTACTTACTTGAAAAAAGTAATGTGATTACGTAATCATGTTACTTGTAATACATTACTCCACATTACTGCACATTACATAAACTTTAGGTATACTTGTTTTATTTAAAATAAATGTATTAAATTCAATATTTTATAGCCAATGTTATTTTATTGCATTTGAACAGTTAAATATACAGGGCCAATAAACTTTATTATTTCAGACTAACAGTTGTAGTCGCCAGCAATTCACTGTAAAAACTGACAATGTTTCTAGTTTACTCTCAATAAAATGAATGCATTACCCTTACTTAATTTAATTGAAGAAAGTTTTCTTAAAGTCCCCATGAAATCAAAATGGACGTTTTTCGGCTTTTAGTATGAATGTGTTAGCCTTACTGTTATCTGTAAGTTAGTGTGCTCCAAAACAATTCGCATTTAGAAGATATAAGCATTCAAAACTTGCTGTCTCTCACTTTTGATGACATCACTCTGCACTTCAGCTTCTCATCAGATTTACTGTCTAATCAAACACTCTCAAGAATCTGAAGTGTCCCGCCCCCTACATTATAAATAGATGCTGAAGCTGCGGCTGAAATCGGTCACTTTTTCACTTATTTCTCTCAATCCACTCGTGATTGACGTCACTTCCGGTGTGAGAACGCTTGCACGTTTGTGCTGCCGCTTCACACCTGTCTGTTTGCTTGTTTATTGACTGATACATTTTTGGATATGTTTTCGTCTGAGATTCGACATACCGGCATTACTTGGATTATTTTTCTTGACTGCTCTCTCTCTCCATCCGATCCATATCCTTCCCGACATCTGATACAGTGAGTCTCCACTCTCTTTATCATTTTGTGGTTTCAATCCTTGGTATGGTCGGGTAGCCTTCCCTTCTGTGGATTGTTGTGGATAGTGGATTCGGTACGGTTCTGGCTAACGTAGTTAAACCGATAAGTTGTTGTGTGGGTCCCATTGGTTTTGTCATGTCGACGCGAAACCACTTGCCGGTTTTGCTCGTTGGTCTTTTTGTACTATTTTTGGCAGATGTTAATAAAGTGACTTCTCCCGAGATGGCTCTGCAATTTTCTTCGGCTCAGTTTAGAACTTTAAAGGGATCTCTCCGCTTGGCTCCGGACACCTATACATGGTGTGAACAATGTTCGCGGAAGAAACTTCGGACGTATCCCTGTTCGTCTTCAAATAGTATTCCAGTTATCTGCACTAACACCCGTGCTTCTGGTATAAAACAACAGGAAAACTGCGTAATCAACTTTGAGAATTTGAGACCAGTACGCTTTGATCCCGTCCTTGGAAACTGCAAACTTGCTTCTTCAGATACGCGATGTGCGCTATTGAACACTCGCTCATTAACTGATAAGGCATCAGTGCTAAATGACATTATCACTGACGCAAACCTGGACATGCTACTTTTAACAGAAACCTGGCAGGTGCCCAAGGACTTCTTTAACTTAAACCTCTTAACACCACCTGGGTACATTTATTTCTCTCAACCTCGTCTCCATCGTAGAGGTGGAGTGTTAGCTGTAGTTTGACGTGAGAGTATCAAAATATCTAAGATTGAGTTCCATGACGTTGCATGTTTTGAATACCTTGCGTTGAAAATGACTGGCAAAACATCAATGGCTGTAATCCTAATTTATTGACCTCCAAAATTTCATTCAGATTTTTTCTCTGAGATTAGTGAGTTACTTACTCTTGTCTGTGCTAGTTATTCATCTGTAATTTTTCTTGGTCATTTCAACAACAGTGGGGAGAAGTATTTGATACACTGCCGATTTTGCAGGTTTGCCCACTGTAGAGGTCTGTAATTTTTATCATAGGTACACTTCAACTGCGAGAGACGGAATCTAAAAAAAAAAAAAATCCAGAAAATCACATTGTATGATTTTTAAATAATTAATTTGCATTTTATTGCATGACATAAGTATTTGATCACCTAACAACCAGTAAGAATTCCGGCTCTCACAGACCTGTTAGTTTTTCTTTAAGAAGCCCTCCTGTTCTCCACTCATTACCTGTATTAACTGCACCTGTTTGAACTCGTTACCTGTATAAAAGACACCTGTCCACACACTCAATCAAACAAACAGACTCCAACCTATCCACAATGGCCAAGACCAGAGAGCTGTGTAAGGACATCAGGGATAAAATTGTAGACCTGCACAAGGCTGGGATGGGCTACAGGACAATAGGCAAGCAGCTTGGTGAGAAGGCAACAACTGTTGGTGCGGCAGGACCTGGTCAATGACCTGAAGAGAGCTGGGACCATAGTCTCAAAGAAAACCATTAGTAACACACTACGCCGTCATGGATTAAAATCCTGCAGCACACGCAAGGTCCCCCTGCTCAAGCCAGCGTATGTCCAGGCCCGTCTGAAGTTTGCCAATGACCATCTGGATGATCCAGAGGAGGAATGGGAGAAGGTCATGTGGTCTGATGAGACAAAAATAGAGCTTTTTGGTCTAAACTCCAATCACCGTTTTTGGAGGAAGAAGACGGATGAGTACAACCCCAAGAACACCATCCCAACCTTGAAGCATGGAGGTGGAAACATCATTCTTTGGGGATGCTTTTCTGCAAAGGGGACAGGACGACTGCACCGTATTGAGGGGAGGATGGATGGGGCCATGTATCGCGAGATCTTGGCCAACAACCTCCTTCCTTCAGTAAGAGCATTGAAGATGGGTCGTGGCTTGGTCTTCCAGCATGACAACGGCCCGAAACACACAGCCAGGGCAACTAAGGAGTGGCTCCGTAAGAAGCATCTCAAGGTCCTGGAGTGGCCTAGCCTGTCTCCAGACCTGAACCCAATAGAAAATCTTTGGAGGGAGCTGAAAGTCCGTATTGCCCAGCGACAGCCCCGAAACCTGAAGGATCTGGAGAAGGTCTGTATGGAGGAGTGGGCCAAAATCCCTGCTGCAGTGTGTGCAAACCTGGTCAAGAACTACAGGAAACGTATGATCTCTGTAATTGCAAACAAAGGTTTCTGTACCAAATATTAAGTTCTGCTTTTCTGATGTATCAAATACTTATGTCATGCAATAAAATGCAAATGAATTACTTAAAAATCATACAATGTGATTTTCTGGATTTTTGTTTTAGATTCCGTCACTCACAGTTGAAGAGTACTTATGATAAAAATTACAGACTTCTACATGCTTTGTAAGTGGGCAAACCTGCAAAATCGACAGTGTATCAAATACTTGTTCTCCCCACTGTACATGAAAACTCTGTGCAGTACAACGAATTTATGTCTGTTCTGGAGCGTTTCAATTTAGCTCAACATGTAAATTTTGCTACTCACTCCAAGGGGCATACATTGGATCTTATATGTACATCTGGCTTATATAATATTCTTGTTAGTGGAACTGATTTTGCTTTTTCGGATCACAAACTCGTAAACTTCAGTTTTAGTTTTCCAGCATCTATATCGCCTTTAAAAAAAATGCTCACTTACCGTAAAATTTGTTCTGTGGATCCATCTGCTTTCTCTAATTCACCAAGGGCTTCTAACTTGTCAGAATGTTTACTATATAACTGTCCATCAGAAATCTGCAGCATCTATAATAATACCATTTCCCAAATACTTGAGAAACATGCTCCTGTTAAAACTAGACTGGTTCCATCTGCACGTGTTTCACCCTGGTTCACTCCAGAACTCCGAGCGATGAAAGCTATGGGTCGTCGCTTGGAAAGACTGTACAGGAAAACTGGACTCATTGTGCACCTTTTGGCTATGAAGGAACACTTGCTCAACTACCGTACAGCCCTCAATGCTGCAAGATCTTCATATTTCTCTTCTACTATTAATAATTCCATGTGTAGGCCAAAATCCCTGTTTGCTATAGTCAACAATCTCATTAATCCTTCACAACATGTTATTTCTGGCTCTGAGGTGCTTGTGAATAATTTTTCTCATTACTTTTCAGACAAATTGAAGTCAATCACTGCATCTATTTCCATAGACACCCCTCATACAACTGACTCAAATGTTCACTCAATGTCAGCTGACTCGGCTTACTCCACAAGCTCTCTCTCTGCTTTTACTCGCACTACTTCTGTTGCCATAAGTGATCAAATTGTGAAGTGTAACTCTACATCCTGCCAGCTTGACCCTACTCCGACTGTTTTGCTTAAGATGTGTGTTCGTGAGGTTGAACCTTTCATAACTCACATGATAAACTCTAGTTTAACATCTGTTATTGTTCCAGCTGAATTAAAACTGGCTGCTGTGACCCCCATTCTTAAAAAAACAGGCCTTGACCATCTAAACATGAATAATTATAGGCCAATCTCAAATTTACCATTCTTAAGTAAAATCCTTAAAAAAGTTGTGGCTTCACAACTGAGATCTTACTTAAATGCTAATGGCCTTTTTGAACCTTTTCAGTCAGGATTTCGCTCGTCACATAGCACTGAAACTGCTCTTCTTCGTGTGGCTAATGATATTCTTCTGTCTGTGGATTCAGGGTTAATAAACATCTTGATTCTTCTGGATCTAAGCTCTGCATTCGACACAGTCTGCCATGAAATACTCATTTCTCACCTTTCTGATATTGGTATCACTGGTTCTGCTCTTTCCTGGCTCATCTCCTGCATCCGTGACAGAAAATATTATATCACCATACAAGGGTATAAATCTGCCACTGCTCCGCTTTCACAGGGTTCAGTTCTTGGTCCACTTCTGTTTATCATTTATATATATCCACTTGGTAACATCATACGCAGGCATGGACTTCAATTTCATTGCTATGCTGATGACATTCAAATTTACCTCACCACCAGCTCTGATAGGCCATCATCTCACTTACTGCATGTATCAGGGATATCAAGCGTTGGATGTCCTTGAATTTCCTTAAACTAAATAATAGCAAAACTGAATCCTGATGATTGGCTCTGCAACCTCAGTAAAAAGGATGGACCTGTCCTTTGAAATTGATGGAGTTTATGTTAAGCTTTCTTCATCTGTACGTAATCTTGGTGTCTTATTTGACTCATCTCTATCTTTTGCCTCTCATATTTCTTCTGTTGTTAAAAACTCTTCTTTCCATCTTCGTACGTCTTCGATCTTCTCTCACTCAGGCTGATGCTGAAATATTAATTCATGCATTAATCACATCCCGTCTGGATTATTGCAATGCTCTATTTCTTGGTCTTCCTAAAAAACTTATTGCAAGGTTATAGTATGTTCAAAACTCAGCAGCCAGAGTTCTCACCTCCACAGGCGCTCTGCTCACATAACTCCTCTACTGCATGATCTTCACTGGCTACCTGTGGCATCACATATTCACTTTAAGGTATTACTTCTAACATTTAAGCCATTAAATGGTCTTGCACCTCCATATCTGTCTGACCTACTCCTCTCCTACTCTCCTGCCCGGTCCCTCAGATCATCTGAGCTTGGTCTTTTGTCTATTCCTCGTTTTTGGTTGTCTACTGTAGGTAGTAGGTCATTTAGTGTCAATGCTCCTAAATTATGGAATTCACTTCCCCTGCCATTACGTAATATATCATCTCTGTCTACCTTCAAGACCCAGCTAAAGACATATCTATTTAATTTGTATTTTGAATAATGTGGCTATATAAGACCTGTGCTTGTATTGTGTATGTGGGTGTGCAAATGTACTGCCTAACACTATGTAAAGCGACCTTGAGCTATGGAAAGGCGCTATATAAATAAAACTTCATCTTCTTCTTCTTATTTACTATTTTCTACAAGGTGAATGCATATAGTGCACTATATAGGGGATAGGGAACAATTCAGACAGTGTAAAGATGCTTTCCATTGGGGGTGAATGAAGTCTGGTTTCACGTTATTGTCACGTGAACCGCCGCAGCGCGCACACAGTCTGCTCCGGTCCAGAGACACAATAGCACAGAGGCGCAGACCACAAAACAGAAATCGGACCCATTTGAATTCTACACAGAATGCTATATTTTAAAGCGATATGGAGGAGAGTGGAGGAGAAACGGTTAAAGATTAGGAGGAAATTGCAGCTTTACCGAGCTCAGCGGCTCTGGCCAAGCTGTGATATAAACTAAACGCTATTGGCTGTTTTAAAAAAGGGGTGGAGCTGTTCGATATGTCCCGCCCAGTCTTCCTGTTTCAGTGGAACATTGAATAATGCTGCGCGTTTCAAGGCACTTCAGTGGGCCTTTAAGTTTAAACAGTTTTATTCATCGTTATATGCAATGTGATGAACAAATAAGAAAAGACTGGTGTCAACATAAAATAACACTTAATCCCTAAATTTAGTCTCTTGCAAAGCTTGCTGAGAACTACATCACTACATTATTGTAAGTGGCATACACACAAAGACAAAACACCGTCAGGGTAACACACATGACACTAAAATAATTCAATAAACATTAACTAAACATAAAATGCAACACAAAACACCCTAATGTACTTTACTGATAACATATAATCATATGTCATGTGTCAGGGACTTCTGGAATGTCATGTTTCTCACCATTCAAAAAAATCCAGCGTATAACGTTAGTTCTGGCAGGTCACGTTAGTCAAGCTCGCATCAGCTGATCACGTCTACCTATAGGAATACGATGCCTATCACAGCGTGCATATATATAAGCTCCTTCAGTATTATCAGCTGCTATTGCGTTTCTCCGGAGCTAATTACCCTCCTCCATCCCCAGCTCCTCCTCTCGTCAGTCAGGATTTGGCATTCTGATTCCCCCTGAATCAGACTAAATTCCCAAATTAGGTTGTACATTTTAATATTGACATTAATGCTATCTGCAATACATCGTTGCTTCTGTTCTGTTTACCCTAGGGGGGTTTATCACTGCTCTCCCTGCTCTTATCCATGCTAGGCTGCATGGATGTGCAGGGAGTTCTTGCCCAGAACAGAACCATACCGCCAATCTAAACTATATGCTAATTGTCTATCATCTTTGACGATAGTGATCCTGACAGAAACACAGTCGTTTACAGTAAGATTACATACACTCACCTAAAGGATTATTAGGAACACCATACTAACACTGTGTTTGACCCCCTTTCGCCTTCAGAACTGCCTTAATTCTACGTGGCATTGATTCAACAAGGTGCTGAAAGCATTCTTTAGAAATGTTGGCCCATATTGATAGGATAGCATCTTGCAGTTGATGAAGATTTGTGGGATGCACATCCAGGGCACGAAGCTCCCGTTCCACCACATCCCAAAGATGCTCTATTGGGTTGAGATCTGGTGACTGTGGGGGCCATTTTAGTACAGTGAACTCATTGTCATGTTCAAGAAACCAATTTGAAATGATTCGAGCTTTGTGACATGGTGCATTATCCTGCTGGAAGTAGCCATCAGAGGATGGGTACATGGTGGTGATAAAGGGATGGACATGGTCAGAAACAATGCTCAGGTAGGCCGTGGCATTTAAACGATGCCCAATTGGCACTAAGGGGCCTAAAGTGTGCCAAGAAAACATCCCCCACACCATTACACCACCACCACCAGCCTGCACAGTGGTAACAAGGCATGATGGATCCATGTTCTCATTCTGTTTACGCCAAATTCTGACTCTACCATCTGAATGTCTCAACAGAAATCGAGACTCATCACACCAGGCAACATTTACCAGTCTTCAACTGTCCAATTTTGGTGAGCTCGTGCAAATTGTAGCCTCTTTTTCCTATTTGTAGTGGAGATGAGTGGTACCCGGTGGGGTCTTCTGCTGTTGTAGCCCATCCGCCTCAAGGTTGTGCGTGTTGTGGCTTCACAAATGCTTTGCTGCATACCTCGGTTGTAACGAGTGGTTATTTCAGTCAAAGTTGCTTTTCTATCAGCTTGAATCAGTTTGCCCATTCTCCTCTGACCTCTAGCATCAACAAGGCATTTTCGCCCACAGGACTGCCGCATACTGGATGTTTTTCCCTTTTCACACCATTCTTTGTAAACTCTAGAAATGGTTGTGCGTGAAAATCCCAGTAACTGAGCAGATTGTGAAATACTCAGACTGGCCCGTCTGGCACCAACAACCATGCCACACTCAAAATTGCTTAAATCACCTTTCTTTCCCATTCTGACATTCAGTTTGGAGTTCAGGAGATTGTCTTGACCAGGACCACACCCCTAAATGCATTGAAGCAACTGCCATGTGATTGGTTGATTAGATAATTGCATTAATGAGAAATTGAACAGGTGTTCCTAATAATCCTTTAGGTGAGTGTATAACGCAATGTTAAACAATTTGCAATTTTCACCATATATGGTAAGGTAACTTACAGTCAACCAACAGTTTTTACTGTAGAATTTTCAGTCTTTTTCTGCATTTTTGCAGTGTGCTAGAACCTTAGCACTGAAGAATCGATTACGGAGGAGCATTGCATTGAGAACGACTGTCACCTTATCTATGCATGAGTTTGTGATGATGAAGGCATCTCAAGCCATTTTGTATGCACAGTCCTCTGTGCTGATATATACGGTACAAGCTTCTTTCGTGCTGAACGTGCTCAGTAGCTGATAGCCTTGAATTAATGAGGAGGAAGGGAGTCTTGACCACCAGATCAGGGCTTGTGCAGCTAACACCATCATATCACATTCACAAATATGACCCCTAGATATGTTTCTCTTCTTAAGATATTGTGACAGGCCTGATTAATGGGAGATTACAATGGTTGTTGTAATCATTCTCTGCCGTATCATTGATAATATTTTACTATGATTTATATTGCATGCTGCAAATATATTCATGGCAGGTAACCCAGCGGCGGTTACATGTGTCATGCCAAATAAGCAGGCTGCTTTATCAGCAGGAAGAGAGATGGGCACAACAAATATTAGACAATTGTTGAAGCTTTTACAGAACCCTGTTAAACCAAAATCATATTGATTAGGACAGGTATATATTTATTATGAAAAAGCAATCTGCTTGAGCATTTCGGAAAAGCCTTTCCTGAACTCCAATATAAACGGATGAGAAACGTATAATTCCCCAGCTAGTACAAAGTGCAGAATATATTGACCAGTTATAGAAGGTTTTTTGTTTTATTGTATATTCAATGGTACAGCAGAATGATGTAGGTTATTTTCTTTTCCTGAGGATAAAAAAAAACACCCGTTTGAAAACTTTAATCAGTGAGCGATGTCTGTAATGGACTGATGTAACCGGACTCCATTGCGCTAGTTAAGGTTTTAATTATTTCAAAGAAATTGTGGCTAATCAAAAAAGCTTTTGCCATCTTTGAATGACACAAAGAGCTTCAAAAGTCAGTCACAGTTTGATGCCAGCTGTAAGCAGATGGAGACACAGCTGGCAGCTCTTGTCTTTCTACCCTCTGTCGCAGTTCCAAGCGATGTACTCTGCTGGACACCTCCCAATCCTCAACTCCAATGAGCAAGTGAGTAGCAAAAACGTACTTTGGTATGCTGAAGCACTCCACATGACAGTAGATAGACATGTGCAATACACTGGGGCAATAATCAGCACTTATCCAGAGAAGAAACATGATACCTGAGAGTGCTTTTAGATCATATTTTATCACTTTCTCTTGCTTTTGATGTCAAAATACATCATCTTTTCCTCAGTTTAATATGAGACAACTATAAGTAAGCTGTTGGTTGATTTCCTGGGAAAAAAATAAATAAATAAAATCACATTTCACTGCTTGTATTACTCCACTGTGCAGTAGTAATGGGCATTTTCAGTGACTCTAGGTTACATTGATATATGGAAGTAAGCATATTAGGACACATGGACTGATTCATTCGGGATCGAAAAAATAGGCCTATTGTTTGTTTTGTTTTTTTGCTTGGAGATGCAACAGTTCATTCTGTTAATTTTTGTTTGAAATTGTTTTCATTGGTGGATCAAAATCACATAACGTACTTTATTGAACCATTTTACTGAACTATTGTATAAAAGCAATATCACTTTCGCAATCATGCTGTCAGTCTGCACAATTTTGTCTATGGCTGAATCACAGCCATGTTTGTGATATTGTTTAAAGTCTGCATGAAACGTAAGTTGTGATAATCCTTTCTTCCCTATTGGACATATATGTGAGTGAAACAGCTTTTGGAATGAGAAAAAAAAAAAAGTAGGGCGAGACTGGATTGTGTCCCCTGGGACTGATTGGATCGTCGGAAGTTGGGTGTTGCCAACTAAATGGAGGCAGATCTGAATGAAGTATATTTAGTCCCACCCTCTGTATGTCATGAAGAGAACAGATGCTGTTTGGAAGGGGAGGTTAACGTTTTTTTAATTAAAGATTACGAGAGCACATGATTTAAAAAAAACAACAAAACAAAACAAAAAAACAATGACAGATGCACACAGAATCATTTAAAATAAACACTGCAACATTCTGTAATGAAATAAGAATTGTCGATTTTGATTTCAACTTTAGGGCACGACTTCACAGAGTCAGCCACACCCTCACTCTAAAAAATAATTCAGTGGCTTAGTAAATATCACAGTAATAATTAACTTTATTAACTTAATACAATCTCTGAATATCATTTACTTGATGGTTTGAGTTGAACATACCAAAATAATTGACTAAAAATCCAACAGTTAATTTTGTCTAAAATGTACAGTTATATTTAAGCTTTTTTCACGAAAAGAATTTAGCATTTTAATAACCAATTATTTATTTAAAATATATTTAATATATTTGTGAAATTTCTATCAAAATATTTGAGAATGGAGAATTAAACGGATCTGTTTCAAGAACCACAAATATTACTTAATTCAAATCGATATTATTAATCTTTAACACACACTTAAGAAATTGAGTAAGTTTACTCAATTAAAACAATGCGCCCCTCCCCTCACCCACCCTCCGACACGACGACGACGACTCAACGGTTGAGTGAGCGCTGGCTGTTTGAATTCTCTTCAGTCTCCAGAGCAGTTCCTTCTTCTCAGCGTCGCAGAATTGGTGCATTTCCTCTGTGAATTTCAGGTTTGTGTGTTTTATTTTATCTATAAAATCATTACTGTGCTTTAAATCATTTTATTTAATGCAAAAGGAGTTATCATCATTGCATTATCATCAGAAATTATTTACGTTTGACAGATTTTTATTCTTTGCAGATATGTGTTTGATGTATAAATTCATGATCTTGCGCCACCACCTCTTAAACAATGTTAGACTTTCTGTAAAGACAATTCTAGGGAAACCAGGGCATCCATTAGAGGCGACTGTTCAGTTAAATTTAAGAAAACTGCCTTTGGACAATCAGCTTTCTCATACAGAGCAGCAGAAAGATGGAATTCAGTGCCTGTTCATATTAGAGAGTGTACATCATTTAGTATTTTTAAAACTGAACTTAAGTTATGGTTTAAGAAAAATCAATCATGTGATCATTATTATTTTTTATTATTATTATTATTATTATTATAACTTTTTTTTTCCTCTCCTTTTTTCTTCTATGTGATTCAATATTTGTGATTTTGTGATACTATATTATTATTATTTTCTTTTTTCTGGATTGTAATGGAATGCTGTACTTTTATGTAACATCATCCTGCCCAGGGACCACAGATGCAAATGAGCTATTTAGCTAACTCTGGCATAACATTTGTGTTGTGTATGGTCCCTGTTAAATAAATTACACTCAAAAAAATAGCTTGTTGGTCTAACTTCCAATTTGGTCTAATTTCCACACAGTTGAACTGATTTATTTAAACTTAAACTGGGTTAATTGCACTGATGAGTAAACTTCATCCAAAGTGAATGAGATCACACCAGTTTCATTTGACGTATTCTGTGAATGTTTCCTGAACATAATTCACTCTTGTTGAACCAACCAGTACGGTTGCTGTTCAGACTGGTGCCCTTGTTTAATGTTTAGTTATTTTGAACATTTGACTGTGTAAATGATGTGCTGACCCTCAAACTAAATTATTTTATTTATTTCTATAAAAACTAATAGCCAACACAACACTCGTTCACATGCCATGTGTAACATTTGTAGCATGATCAAGTAAAAATCTTCTCATCACTAGCATTAGCACAGTTACAGCTCATTGAGAACATCATAGACTTATGTCACGTAGCCACCCACAGCCTTAACTACAAGGTCTACACTTCACGATAATGGTAACCTCAAAAAATGACATAACATAAACTCTTTTAAATGTCAAATATAACTGAACATCAAACGTTAACTGGTCTTTCCCTTTACTAAAAAACACATTAAACAGCACTTCATTTCAACATTTACTCTCCTGATCCATCCCTATGCAAAGCATGCTGGGAACTAGAAATCCACTGCCCAGTTTCAGTCAGTGCAACAGAAATTAATCATGTAGTCCCAACACAAATGGTTTATGTTAACTTAACATTTTACAAATTTAATTTCATTTAACGTAATACAATTGAAAGTAAATGACAATTAAGTAAAAAACTAAAGATTTGTGTTGTTTTAACTTATTTTATTTAAATAAACTGAGCAAACAGACTAAACTAAAACAACATACAGGGATGCAATGTTAGTCACTTATTCTCGTATGTTTTTTCATGTGATTGAAAAACCTGATGCCTTGCATAAAACACGACTTTATTCCTAAAGTTAATGAATATAATTAATTTGGATGATGAAATGTTCTCTAAAGTGTGTACTGTTTGTTTATTGGCAGGTTTTGGAGTCAGTCGCGTTGCAGCATCTTTCGGCTACGAGTGAAACGCAGGACGGCGGTCTGAAGTTCGAAGTTCACCCGCAGAGTGCGAGTCCATCTCAGGCACGAGAACCAGCGCTGATACGGTGGAAATGGATAACAGACCAGTTGATTACACTTGAATTACTTTTAAATTGTTTCATTTTTACTTCTTACATGTTTGTTACATGAGTTTAAATGTAGGAAATATTGTATACATGTTAAAACCGTAATATATGCTGTATTGCTTATCAACAATAAAGGCCAATGTCATATACCTGTGGTTGTGTGAAGTATTTTTACAAAGGTTTAGAGGAAATTAAAAGTTAATATTACTCATACTATAAAAGTTAATATTACTCATAAATAAAAACAGTTAATATTACTCATAAATATTATTTTTTAAATGTTTTTTCCACAATTATTTCTACTCAGTTTTATTTGTTAATGTACCAAATGCAGTTACTCAGATCTACTTAATTTTTTTACTTACATTTACTCAGTTCATACGGTATACTGATTTCACTGCTTTAAAATGTAATCAATATTTTTGAGTGTAAAAATGTTTCACCAAAAAAATTGAGTGCTCGACACCAGACCTTTACACTCCACCCACTCGTTCCCAATCACCAGAGTTCTGCACCTGTATTTACTCATCACCCACGCACTATTTAAGTCACCCATCAGTTCACCATTGTCTGGTCTCGTCGTTCCAAACCTGAACTAATTATGCTGGGTACACACTAGTTGGGGCGATTTTGGACCGATTTCTCTCCTTCCAGCAATCCTAGGTAAAGTCCCGATTATCTTATCAGATTTTCCTGTGGTGTGAGGTGTGTTAAGAGTGACTAAATCTGCTCGGAAGAACGTCGGAGCCGCCCCGAGGACAAACGCACGCACGGAGATTATCACGTGAAACGAAACCATACTAGCCTAGAAATCTAGACGCACCCTAGCGGCAGCAAATGTAATTTGCAGCCAGGGTCGTCTAGCAACTCTCCATTGGCTTGCGAGCTTGAAAAACCAAACTCTAGTCAGGCCAATCACATCGTGTATAGAGTCGGTGGGCGGGCTTAATATAATGACGGCAGAGTTGAGACGGTTCCGCGTGCTACTTGAAAACAAAGAAGCTGGCAAACAGCGGTCTTTCGAATCGGCTTTGGCCGCGACTCTGGAAGACCTGGAGTTAAGCTTTTCTTTGAGAAAAGAACAAAGAACGGCACTGAAGTCATTCTTAAAAAAGGAAGATGTGTTCGGAGTTTTGCCGACCGGATACGGCAAAAGTTGAATCTATCAACTAGCTCCGCTTCACCACCTTCGTTGCTCTAGTTGGTTGTAGCGCTATCCTATTGCGTGCAGAGGGAATCTGAAAGACAACCGTTTATCCCGCCCCTCGGATTGAGCCCTGCCAATGGTGTGTTCCCAGACCCAACATCTTGATGTGGGTCTGGCTTGTCAGGCTAAAACCATACCCAATCAGAAAGCAAACTGACGGAAGAATCACCTCCAGCTCACGCTGTAACGTGAAGTCCATGCTCACATCGTCTTCACCTTTTTCTCTAAAAAAATTTTCTTCCCCCCCCCCCGCAAATTTTCTGTAAAAAGCAATCCATACACTATAAGCACCATTTCTTCTTGTCGATGTTGTCCACTGTTTGTTTACTTTAAAGTCACGTTTGATGTGAGAAATTTTGCGAAATTTCCCGTGTTCACAGACGGGACTGTTGTTTGTGAATGGAATCTGTTATGCCGAGTTCACACTACCTGATTTTAGCCCCGATTTTGACTCGCCGACAGGTTTTGCGAAATCGCTGACAAATGCCCGAAATCATAGGCAAATCGGTGCTCGTTCACGCGAGTGACAATCACGCAGTGTGAATTATCAAAGGCGCGATCTGAGAGAATCGCGATGATTGGCGATGACCTACAGCCAATGAGAGAGCAAGATACAGGGCAGCAGGAAGTTCGGGGAGGAGTTATGGACCAGAATATCGGTATTTTAATAGATGTATTTACAATTATATCAAACAGAAACAAAGCACAGACATTTGCTTGACCAGCCGCAACAGCAGCACATTGCAAAATTATTTATTTACCTCCAACTCTCTTTGCAGAACACTATCCTTGCTCCTTGTGTCTCCTGAATCATTTCCACCTCCATAATCTTATTTTCTTTTTCTCCTTTTCACTGCAAATTAGCGCACAGACAATTTGGATCGCAAGCTTTCTGCAGTCTATATTTTTAATAACAATTCCAGTCTCGCGCGAGAACGTGTTGTTTCCTTGTCACTTCTCGCGTGTGTACAGTCATGCAATGTGAAACCCCCTGTTGCCGATCCATCGTGCAGTGTGAACACAGCAGCAACTGAATGCTACCCCAGATAGTCATGCAGTGTGAAAAGAACAGTGATCTGACAAGTTTGAAAATCGTGCAGTCTGAACTTGGCATTAGTGTGTGGTGTTCTTTCCTAGTCGCGGCACTCCACACACTAAAGGAACAACACCTTAAAGGTGCTGTATGTAAGAATGACAGCTAGTGGTTGCCCCGCCCCCTCCTCCTCACGCCGGTTTCACACTGCACGCGCAAGCAGTGCGGTGGCAGCGCAGAAGCTGTGCGAGAGGTATGGAGAGCGGGAGCAGCGCGTGCCCGTTGTACTTTCACACTGGCAGCATTTGTCTCGCGCAGCTGAACCGCGGTTTGTGTATTGCAAATACAGACGAATATCGTCCATTCTGTCACATTTTCCGGTGTTCTCCTCCGACCCGTCATTCTCGTGCTTTGATTTATGATGGGCAGCATATATCTGCTGCAAATGCGACCATGTTCCCCTCTGTTCCAAACACATATGCATATAATATGCTGTATAGTAGTTTACTTGATAAAAGTACACTGTAAAAAAAAAAATTGCTGCCTTAAATTTTTAAGTACAATAAACTTCAATTAAACTTAAACTACATTAAACTGACTTAAAAAAAGTGTAACTTATAAAAAAAAGTAGAAAATTGCTTAACTTATTTTGATGAGTTAAAGCAATGTAAAAATGTATGTTGATATAACGTATTGATCAAACCATCTTTTACAGTGTAACCTTAAAGTTAAGATATGCCTCTAGTTTTAATCATTTAAACGAGCCTTTGAAGTTTGGGCAAAAACTTCTGGCAGTGTTGTGTTTTCGTGTATTTTATTTTTTTCACAGCACTGGATGTCATATGGTGATTGTGAAACACACGGAACACTTCACTACATGATTTCATGGTAAAATTTGTTATTTTTCATGTTAATCAGGTCAATTTTGATCAAGAACTATGCACTGTGGCTTTAATTCAGTGTGAGCAGTGCGGCAAAAATAGACTCTGCACCGAAATGATCGCGGCACTGCCGCTTCTGCTCTGCTCCTGCGACGCGCTGCTTACGCTCTGCTAACGCATGCAGTGTGAAACTGGCCTCAGACTCGAAGCTCACGCGGGTTGCCAGTTTGAGGACACGCAGCAGGAACGAGCGCAATTGACAATGGAAGGAGACTTACACACGTTTTAATGTGCTTTTTTAGATGGATGCCGAGGCTTTTTAGGTCGGGTAGAATCTGTGATCTCTGACCCAGTTTGTTTGCTGGCTGCTGCAATACGCTGTGTTTTCTGTCAACTGGCAACCTGTGGTGTCGAAATACTATTGGGTAAATTGGCAACGTGCGGTATCGCACAGACCAAAACAAAAACAGACATTCCGACACGGAACGCACATTTCAAAGTAGAATAACTGGCTGTAGCATTATTTTTCAGAGAAACGAGTATGTGAACTTAGCATGTTTCCTAAATATCTGCAAACAGGCATTTTTATGCTTTAGTACAGTCAAAAACTTACATACAGCACCTTTAAATTTATGATTTCTTATCGTCATGTTTGCGGTCTCTAACATATTGAAAATCTTTTAGTGTGGTCCCAGCTTTACCTGACTACCTAATTCGGAGACACTTACCTGTGTGATCTCTCTCAGCTCATCTTCCGTCTTCTCCAGCGATCCAGAAACAGATAAGAACTGTCATTCACTGCTGTCATCAAGACTACTCGGTTACTCACCAGCTCACGTCGCTTGTTTTCAGCATACCTGCAATAAACCTCTTGTTTTGGATATTACGTCTGTTGCATTCTTCTGTTCCGTGACACAATTATTTCTACCTGTTTGGCCGACCAATATTGCAGAATGATCAAAAAATAATTTATCGTTATATTTCCAGTTCTGTTTAGAGGTGCTGAAATTACCCACTGAGGGCAGGTTTGCGCAGAATGCATTTTTTTTGCATGAGACAGGGCACTGGCATGGGAAAAAGTTAATAACATAACTTAGTTCTAACTTAATTGTTGAATATTTAGAGCGCCATATCATGCACGAGACACGAGCGCAGCGGGCAAAGATGTGCGTCTAGCGCATGCTTGCATAGAAAAACAATATAAAAGCATCAAAGTGCAATGTGAATACACATTCTGTGTGAATACGCATTCTGTCCCTCAAACTCATTCAATTTTTTTTATTAATTAAAAAAAAATGCTATCTTCAATTAGTATTTTATTTGTCATCAAATAGTTCTTTATTTAATTATTTAATTATCATGAAGCCTTTCATTAAAAAAAAAAACTGGATGATTAACTTCTGACATATTGCAATTGCTGAATCTACACTACACTGTAAACCCGAATAAGTTGGGCTAACTCAGTTACATCAAATTGAGTTATAATGTTCCCAATTTTAAGTAAGCAGAACTGTCAAGTTTTGAGTTTGTAGTACTCATGCATGTTAATTGCTCCTAAATTGAAGTACTGAGTTGGCTAACTCGTACATTCTAGGCACGATTCGTTGACCGAAAGTGCATGCAGGTCCCCCACCCTCTTGATTGAGGCCAATGCAGTCAGGAGCACTGTCTTTATGGACAGGATGTTTAGCTCTACAGACTGCAAAGGCTCAAAGGGAGGACCCTGAAGTGCTCTGAGCACCAGGGCTAAGTCCCAAGAGGGTAACGAGGTTGAACGAGGAGGATTTAGTCTCCTCGCACCTCTGAGGAACCTGACGATTAGGTCGTGCTTCCCTAAGGACTTACCTTCGACTGCATCGTGATACGCCGCTATTGCTGCGACGTACACTTTGAGGGTGGAGGGAGACAGCCTTCGCTCCAACCCATCTTGCAGAAAAGAAAGCACGACACTAATCGAACACCCTCGGGGGTCTTCCCGGCGGGAAGAGCACCACTCAACGAATAGGTTCCACTTCAAAGCATAGAGGCGCCTCGTAGAGGGGGCTCTAGCAGAAGAGATGGTGTCTACCACTGCTTGTGGCAGACCACCTAGGACCTAGGCGGGTGCCATAGAGTGCCCGCCCCTGAGAAAGCAGGTCCTTCCTCAGGGGGATCGGCCAGGCAGGGGCTGTCGCGAGGAGTGTGAGTTCGGAGAACCAGGTCCGGTTGGGCCAGTAGGGCGCAACTAGCAAAACCTGCTCCTCGTCCTCCCTGACCTTGCACAGTGTCTGTGCAAGAAGGCTCACTGGGGGCAACGCATATTTGTGTAGGTCCCGGGGCCAGCTGTGCGCCAGTGCATCCGTACTGAGGGTGCCTCCGGTCAGGGAATAGTACAACTGGCAATGGGTCGAGTCCGGAGAGGCGAACAGGTCTACCTGCGCGGCTCCGAAGAGGTCCCATACCAGCTGGACGCTCCGGGGGTGGAGTCGCCACTCTCCCGGAGATGTCGACTGACGAGAGAGCTCGTTGGCTGTCTGGTTCAGCGCACCTGGGATGTGAATGGCCCGAAGCGACCTCAGATGCTTCTGACTCCACAGGAGGAGATGGCGGGCGAGCTGGAGCATGCAACGGGAGCGTAGACCACCCTGACGGTTGATGTACGCAATGGCCGCACTGCTGTCCGTACGGACCAGTACGTGCTTGCCCTGTAGCGGCTTTTTGAGGCGGCCCAGGGCGAGACGTACTGCCAATAACTCTAGGCAATTGATATGCCAACGCAGTTGGGGCCCCGTCCACAGACCCAAAACTGTGTGCCCTTTGCTGGCCCCCCAGCCCGTGGATGAGGCATCCGTGAAGACCACAGCATGCCTGGACACCTGTTCTAAGGGCACTCCCGCCCGTAGAAACGAAGGGTCCGCCCACGGGTTGAAGGTTTGGCGACAGTAAGGAGTAACTGAGACCCGGTACTTGCCGCTCTGCCACGCCCATCTCGGGACTCGGTCATGAAGCCAGCGTTGAGCGGTCTCATATGAAGCAATCCGAGCGGCGTTACCGTGGCTGCAGATGCCATATGCCCCAGGAGCCTCTGAAAAAATGTCAGTGTGACCGCCGTCCTGCCTTTGAATGTATTCAAGCAGTTCAACACTGACTCTGTGAGTCTGTGAGTCTGTGCCTCTGTGAGGCACGCAGTCCGGTTGACCGAATCCAGCTCCAAACCGAGATAAGAGATCCTCTGTGCGGGACAGGGTTTGCTCTTCTCTCGGTTGACCCGAAGGCCCAACAGG
Source organism: Coreius guichenoti (assembly GCA_039654105.1). Lineage (NCBI taxonomy): Eukaryota > Metazoa > Chordata > Actinopteri > Cypriniformes > Gobionidae > Coreius > Coreius guichenoti. Next base: position 38,583,287 of record CM077175.1, on the reverse strand, counting down.
CTGAGGTGACGGAGCACCATGTCCCTGTGTTCGCACAACTGATCCCGGGACTGAGCCAGTATGAGCCAGTCGTCGAGATAGTTGAGGATGCGAACGCCGCGTTCTCTGAGCGGAACAATGGCTGCCTCTGCGACTTTCGTGAAGCCGTGAGGCGACAGGGACAGCCCAGAGGGCTTCAGGTCGATCGCTGCGAACCAATCTCAGGGAAGGATGCATTCGAAAATGCGTTTCTGCATTAACATTTTGAACGGGAGCTTGTGCAGGGCCCAATTCAGAATGCACAGGTCCAAGATTGGCCTTAACCCACCACCTTTCTTGGGTACAATGAAGTAGGGCCTGTAGAACCCCGACTTCATATCAGCTGGAGGAACCGGCTCGACCATGTCCTTCGCCAGCAGGACATCGATCTCTGACCGCAAGACATGGGCATCGCTGCTCCACATGGTGGTGAAGAGGATGCCCCTGTACTTGGGAGGCCGGCGAGCGAACTGAATCGCGTAGCTGAGTCTGATGGTACGGATGAGCCAGCGAGACGGCCGGGAGGCCCGGAGGCGGCCCGTAGTGTTGCCTTAGTACTCCAGGGTGGGGCAGAGTGTGGGTGAGGAGGCCCGGGGGCGTTCTCGGTGCCCATACTGCTGCCCCCTGGCGAGGGGAAGAGGGGAGGAAAAGAGTGGCAAGGCCCGGGGGCATCGCACACTGCCAACCCGACCCTCTTGGGGCCCAGGGAGGGAGGAAACTGCTTTGAGAATGTGGGTACCGCTGGACTCCGGAGAGCCAGCGGCAGGACCGAAACCGAAAAATATTCTCCCACCGGTCCTCCTCCGGGGGAGGGAGGGGTGCGGACACCATCTCCCAGAGAGCAGATCCCCTTTTCCCTGGGCTGCCCGTTTCAGGGCCGCTTGCCCTTGCGCTTGCAGAGGACTTCGCGGGACCCTGGACGGGTTAGGCGCCTCCCTTGCGCCCGGCCACCTGCTGCCTGGGTGGAGGCTGCTGCTTGGCTTAGCAGGGGCGGAGGCAGACGCAGGGGCACGCCCTCGGCGACAAGCAGGCGGAGGCGCTGCGGGCGAAGACTGGGTGGAGGCAGCAGCTGGTCGTCGGGGCAGGATGTTTTTTAAACCGCCTCTGTCTGCTTCTGGGCCACCAAGAACTGCTGGGCGAAGTTCTCGATGGCGTCGCCGAAGAGGCCAGCCTGACAGACAGGGGCGTTGAGGAACCGCACTTTGTCGGGCTCACGCATATCTGCCAGGTTTAGCCCCAGGTGACATTCCTGGACCACTAGTGTGGACATCGCCTGACCCAGGAAGTGTGCAGTGACTTCCGTCACACAGAGAGAGAGGTCTATCACCGCACGCAGTTCCTGCATAACCCCTGGGTCGGGACTACCCTCGTGCATGCAGGACAGAGGGTAGTGAGAGAGGGAAAACTTATACAGATTATGGCCCTTTTGGTGTTCCATATTTTGACACCAAATAGTTCCACACTGCTAAATTTTTCCGATGCACATCCGGGAAAAAAAGGCACAGGGCAGGCAAGGCGATTTACGCGTTGCACTATGCCTCAGCCACCCAGGAAAGCATGGCTGTCAACTCTGAATCTGATTCAGCATGAGCACACACTATTATAGTGTGAAACTCAGCATTATCTTTCCAGCGCATAACAGCCCTCTCTCAGATGCAGCAATTGACATCTGTCCTTTGCCAGAGCCCCAAATGAAACGCTGGCCCCTTTTTTTTTTTTTTTTTTTTAGGACCAGCAATCCCATCTGTAAGCTACCAGCAGGCATGTGAGACAGTGAGCGTGGCCGTCAGACTCGACGGCACACGGCGCGCTGAACACTCAAGCCCCTATAAAAAAGGCAAGATGCACAATGCGCCGACGTGGCCATGTTCTCATGAGAGAACATGAACCACCCGTGAACAAAGTCTCAGCATGCTCGTGATGCGATAGAGGAGTGGGGGCCCGAGGAGATGTACCTGGCGGGGAAGCCCCACTGTAATCCTCAGGTCACCAAGGCTTATTAGCCGAAGTAGCCCTTTTCTGGTGCACTAGAAAATAAACTAGATCGGGGAATAGGCGAAGGGACTCAACCCCGTTTGAGGTTTCATAGTCTTGACGCGCATCTAGAGCGCTGAGTGACGCGCTGGGTTGCCGTGACAACCCCCGCTGTCAGCAGGCGCTCGACGGCACAAGGTGCGCTGAACGCTCAAGCCCTTACGAGAAAGGTGAGACGAACAACGCGCCGACGTGATCACGTTCTCCTGAGAGAACATGGATCACCCACGAACGCAATCTCACGTTTATATGCGAGAGAGATCGTGGCCGTCAAATGAGGACAGGAAACAACCGCATCCAGAAACACACGATTTGAATGACATCTTGAAAAAGACGCAGGGTCAAACCGTTTTGCTCTTTTAGAAGGAAATGCTCTTTTAGAAGTTCTAAAGCACTCAGGGAGATGGTCGCGGCTCACAGCAGTCCGATTGCAAACCTGCGTGCGAGCACTCAAGAACGGAAACGCCCAGCCAACCAACACAGGAACAAGTTGTTGATCCTCCTCGAGACTCGTCTAAACACTCTTCGTAGAAACAGCTTGATACAGCAAACCGTTCGGCTCCGAAGTTAAAAAGCAATGATGTGGTATTCCACTTCCGTATTTATACCCGCGCTGCGGGGCGGTGCGTGGAATGCGTGAACTGCATGCCAATGTCCACTGGCTCATTTTTAATCACTCGAAGTAGATTGGTCTCTGAAAATAGATCCCAATTCGTCGGTCAGTTCCAACGTACGTCGAACGTGACCGACTGAAAGGGAACAGTTCAGTTTACTTCAAAATGTCAGTGCTGTGAACTCAAAAGAAAAAAAAGTTCTAAATACTCATAACAGTTCATTTAACTAAACTAATTTGTTTCATTTAAGTTTGTCCTACTCAAACCAATTAAGTATTTTGAGCGTTAGGGTTTACAGTGTATAAGTGCAAATTTCATTATAAGCAGCAAAATATGTAAACGTAAACCACTTAGTTTATGCTGGGCATACCGTGCACATTCATTACTTCAAACCTAAACCAAAAACTCATCTATGGATGAACCTGGCCACTATACAAGACATTTAAAAAAAAAAAGTTGGTCTCACATTAAGACCAAGTTATTAGTGAAGTGAGAATATGGTAAACAAAAGGTTGAAAGTTTCTCAGGCACTGGATTTAATACAATCTAGTCTCAATAGCCAAAAACAGTGGGGAAAAAAGTGATCAGGGTGAGCCACCTTTTTATCCACTGCAGAGGAAGTCGATGCATTTGGCTCATACACAAAAGCTTTAATTGGCCGTATACCTCCCACACACTCCAAGTGCCTAACAGCCTGCAGACACTGTGCTATATACTGAGAGCTTGACATTGTCTACAGGTGCAGTCTGGGAGGGTTCAAAACCTCTAGCGTTGTGGGGCTCACTTTTTCTGAAAGGGACACCAGCAATCCGGTCATTACTCACCTGGTGCATGCTGCGGTCCAACTTTAGCTAGCTTTATACAAACACAGTGAACTTTAGGAGGGCAGAATGTCTATTGTGAGACCACAGAGGAGGCACTGACTGTGCTATTAACACAACCTGCAACCTTCCATAATTCATGGGTTTGTACGCTACTACAATAGTAATGGAAAAAATAGCCTTGAGATGTTTTTCTTGTGTTTTTCTGCTGCACTTAACACTTGGCTTGTTGATTCGTTCCACATCCTCCTCGAGCCAGATTCATAAGTGCACTTTTTGCACATGCTAACTCATTTACCTAATTTATTATACCCTGTCCTGATTATGCCATAACAACTTCACCATGGGCTGACAGCTAGTCACAAAGCTCTGTCTGTAAATATGTTTACATGCACTGTTATAAATGAATGTACTGTAGTTGAGCTACAGTTTTCTTCATCAATGTATACATGACAATGTACAATCAAGTATTTGAAGAATTTAATATGCATTGCTCATCACCTCTGGCTTTTCAGGGCAAGCACAGGATTTGTAGTCTGGTTAATGTATGTACATGCTGGATGAAGCCAAGCTACAATCACATTATATGGGTTTGTTAGTCCAGACTGGTATGATCAGACTAAAGAGTTTACACAAAAGACAAATGATTGTTTTAATCCAATTGAAATTGAACTTTCTAACAAAACTTCTCTTAATTCAGATCTTCTCTGTGTTTCAGACTCTTCTTTGCCCTAAATTATGTGACCAAGATTTCAGCAGGTTCATTTTCAAGGCAGAAAGGCAAGTGTTGTGCTTTGTCTGTCTGCAGGTTCTCTGATCCACTGACTGTCTCCTGTCACACTCTCTCTTGAAGGTGACTGGCTTAGTGTTTACTGTGACCTTATCTCCACTAACTCTATCTGTGGGGAAGCCTTCGCCTTTTTGTAGTGATGCAGTGCCAACTAATCTAAAGAGGTAAATACTGTGCTGAATTTCCACCGTGCTGGGTGTAATACTCCCCAGTACAAGAGCGTGAATGTCCTGTTTCTATCAGGAATAAATCCCATATTAAAATGTGTCTTCTTGAGAGCCTCCGATGAAACTCTGCAGGTTACAGAATATGAACACACATTATTCACAACATTCTACACTTGCTGTGTTTGCTTATTAAACATTTGGTAAGTTTGTACAATTTGTATAATTATAATATAATTACTGTTTAAAACATTTAAAAATCAGATCTCAAAACATTTATTTGATGGTTATGCTTTATTATTCTTGACTTTTCATGTGAACATCAACAAATCTAATTTTGTTAATGGGGGATATGTGGGGTAAAATGCCCCTTAGGTGTGGAGCAGAAGTTTTTAATAAATGTTATAATTCATGCAGTTATGATTTCATGAATTCAAATTGGCATTATTTAAATTTACTAAACTTCAAATTTACATAATTATTATGTATGAAAGCATAACATTTAAATAATCTTAAGATGCTAAATGTAAATGCTAAGCTAAATGCATCTTGTTAGTACAATTATGTTACAAATTAGCTCACTTTTCTTAAAGGGGTCATGACACTGCATTGTTTTATTGTTCTATTATGTTTCATGGGGTGCACAATGTTTGTTTGATTTTTACATCAAAAATTGTCAATTTAGAAATAAAAGTCATTTTTCCTACCCGGATTTGATCCCTCTGATTCGAACGCTCTGTTTTAAGGGGCGTGTCTGCTGTGAGACTTCAGTGTAAACGCCCACTGCTGTGATTGTCATTGTCACTGTCATTCACTGCGAAGTCTTGTTTGTTGTATTACTGCATTTCTGAGCATTTTCCCTGGTTTCTTGTCTCTTGTCTCTTGGTTTTGGATTACTTGCCCGTTCCGTGGATTACCTTTTTGCCTGTCTCTCCTGTCTTGTTTGCCTGTTTGGACTGCTTGCCTGTGTTTTGACCTTGCCTGAACTCTTGACTACGATTGTGGATTACCCTTTCAATAAAGCTACGTTTGAATTCTCTACCTGTGTCTCTCGGAGCAGTATGTGACAGAGTCGTTCTCTGGGCTTGGTTTCAATAAAAGCTGTTTTTGGACTAGTTGGAAGTTTTTAGTTCTGAAACTTACAGGATATTCTTATAGTATGATGACCTCTTATATGTCAAAAGCTCAAGGAAAAGTTGATTTCTCAATTCATGACCCCTTTAAGGGGGCATCAACTTGATTTTCTCATAGAAAATTCATGTCTGCAGATTCTGTCAGGTCCTGCCCATGTGCACGGCAGCACAAACAAGCCTCCTTATTTCAAGATCAAGACGATTTATTTACCTAGAAGTTAATTTTCCATTTTACCATGATATTTTAACTGAAAATAAAACTAAAATGGGCCAAACCCCACCTGCACACTCTCATAGCAGCCGCATAATGTACATTTGAGTAGAGAGGAGAGAAATTATTCTTTTTTCCTCCCTCAAAAGGAGAGTAAACTGCTGCGCTTCCATAATAATGAGATCAATTACACTTCTCCATCGTGTTTTCTGCCTCCATTCCCAATCAATTTTTTTGACAGTCCTCTTTGAAGTTTTTGCCCCTCCATTTTTCAGAGCCATTCTGCTATTTGTCCTTGCCTTTATGAAGGTATGTACCTGATAAAAACATACACAGGGGATGGAACATGGTAAGAAAAAAAATCTGCAATCCTTTGAAGGCGCAGTGAGTCGAACGTTTTGGAGGCAACCCACAATAAAAATTAAACATTTCTTCTTCATCTTGCTATTATGCAGGAACTCGGAATGACATTGCCTTAAAAGGAGATCAAAACCACTGGGCTGCCCTTTGAATATCAGTCAGTTTCAATGTATTCAATGAAATTTGCGTAGGGAGATTTCATGGATTCCACCAAAAAAAAAAAAAAAACACAGAACAACAATAAATATAATTTACAACATAGCTTTCCAGAATATTGAATTCTAGACAGGTAAATCGCACCATCTATTTCGCTGTAGCCATGAGATGTACTGTTCTTCTGCGCTACTTTCATGTCTCGTATCACACTGCGGACTCACTCCAAATTGTTTTATACAAACACAACTGGTGCCATATTGCATCTCAGTTATCATTTGTACCGAAAATGACATTCAGTATTAAAATTACTGTGTATTTTTACAATGTTCATCTTGTTGAAGCCAATTGTTTTGTACATTGGACTATTTTTTTCTTAACGGCAACTTTTTGATAATATACAGATGAAATTATACATAATTTTTTAACGTAAATCTATTTTATTACCACATATTTATTTATTTGCTGAGTAGACAATTTACATGTCTCCCTTTTGCAAGATTTGTGAGCATTGTCTCTTCTGCTCTTCCTTATATGTCACCAAAATATCATCAACTTCCCCATGCATGCCCCCATGACATCTCCAGCAGACAGCAATATGTCAACTTCCTTCATCACTCTTGTGTCATCAATCATCCCGCTGAAGCAATCAAGCCAAGCCAGGGAAAATTGTTTTCGGAGGGATTGTGGTGGTCTGAAAAACCAACATGTCAAGACAGAACTAAGAACTGCAAATCAAAAAATTCAGTATTTAGCTAAACGCTGTTACTGACAGCAATTGTGCTGCACAGTTGTTACCATGTTCTCAGACATTATATTTAGGTCTTGCTTTTAATATTGCTGTACCATTTTGACAGGCAGCCAGTTTTAAAACACCCTGATAACCGAGGCAAATGCATGTGAATATCTGTAGGTCTGATATAGTGCGATCCTATGGGGCTGGGGTTGGACAGAACAGTCAAAGTGCTGTCTCACAGTGGCCTGACATTATTTTCTCATTCTCTTTGTCTCTTCCTCGCCTGTCAGCCTCCCCACTGTGGTAGACAAGCAGGGGAGTAATCCCTCTGACTCAACCTACCCTGACATTCACAAAGCACCTGCGTCTGGATACAGACAACCAGCAGGATGCTTGTGCCTCCATATCAAAGCATTTGAGATGAGCTGAGTTTTACGCCCATTTTAAGCTCACAACTCTATATTGGCCCTCCTGTGGCGCTAACATGATTCATTACAACCATGCATTAAAACACTATTTGGACAAACAAACTGCTTTCTCACCCCCTGCTGTATTAGAGTGAGCCTAATTTTAAGAAAATAACTAATAAAGAGGGTAATAGACTGTGATTTGTCTTTTTACAAATTGTACAATTTAAGTTGTTTAAAATCTCCTGATTTTGTTGTGATCGGTAAATGCCTCTAGATCATGGTTATTAAACATTTTGTGTTCTTTGTGGCTGTTCATAATAGAACTGATGTCATGCTAATTTAACAGCACAGCTATGGCAAATCAATCAACATGGCATTACGGCTAAGATAGCAAAGGGAACTATTCATTAACTTTTGTAAGGGGGTCACTTGGAGAATTAATTTGAAATTCCAATTTAAATTGGGAGCTACGGATACATACAAATAGCACAATTAAATTATACTAAAAAAGATGTGTCCACAAGATGCTAAGTGATTCAAGCCTTAAAGCTACTTTGACTAAATTCCATTTTACAAAGTATGTTACCCTGACTCACCTGTCATATGGTCATATGGCTTGAAATGAAGCAAAAACTTAATACATTCTGTCTTTCATTACACCTCCATTAAGGATGGAACACCTCATTTGACTAAAGCTTTAATTTAATAACCTCCATCTAGATCTCATTAGGCATGCCTGTTTGACCTAAAAACTGCCATTGGTCACTTATATGCCTATGAATAGAGCTCTAACCTACTTAGAATAATGTAAAATGTTCTGATGTAAGCATATTGTGTCGTATGGAAAAAAAAAAAGATGTGCTAAATGCAAGTGACTAATGTAATGTGGCCTCAACTGTTTGAAAAGCATCTGATCAATTTCTGTGAATAATCTCATTGAGGACATTGACATTATGTGTTGCAAGGAAATACTATGCCATCTGGATACAGGCTACAAAAACAGAGGAAAAGCCAAGTCAGAGAGAGAGAAGGATAAAAAGTCAAGACTGTAGTCTAGTATGTTTAGTGCAAGCTTATTAATGACAACAGACTGTAAAGTAATTATTGATGTCACAAAACTGACTCCTCACTAAGCCCCGCCTTAAAAAAACTGCCTTTAACTGCCTTATTTTCTAATATAAGTCTATGAAAGTCATGTTCATTAAATGCCGGGAAATCTTGTTAAACCTAGCAACAGTAACCAAGTGGGAGGGGCTTAACAAAGGCTCATTTATTACATCTCTACAAACTGCTGGACATTAGTCAAAGATTATAGGCCATTAGTGCTGCACGATAAGCAGTGAAGCACTGAACAATAATGTAATGAATTATTGTGACAAGCTAAATGTACTAATTCCTAATAATTCACTATAATAGACTTAACTTCATTCGATCTAGACTAAACATATTTCCATTTTTCTACAGTGTACTTTCATGTCATTCCTCATTCAAGATTTAACGGTACCTACTGTCTGCTTACCAGTTTTTTTTTTTTCATTCTTGATTATATGGCATATCTTTTTCTTGACTACAGAGATTCCAGTCACACAAGAGTGGCAGGTAAAAATAGCTCTATGCTCCAGGAACAGAGCTGCCAAAGATCTATGCCCAGGTGAGCTCCAGAACCTGAAGGGACGGGTAAGTAATAATACATTACTGTCTCTTATCATGTACAATATGCCAGAAAGCCATGATATAGCCTTAGCTTAAAATGTTTAAATGTACAGGGTATTTGCCATATAAAAATGATTGTTTTTAGTTTTTATAATTTTGTAAACTAACCTAAAACAACAACATAAGCCAGTAGTCTTAATAAAATAACCAGTAACCATACCTAATGCTTTAAATAATAAACAGATTAAATTGTATTGTAAAGTGTTACCTTTCAAACATTTGGGGTTGGTAATTTAAAAGAAGTATTTTATGCTTACAAATGCTGCATTTATCTGATATTAAAAGATAAAAACCGTAACATCGTGAAATATTATTACAATTTAAAATAAATACAAACTTCTGTCATGAAACTCTAGATAGCGCAGGCTGATAGGTCATGAACTCAACCTGCTTGCAATTACATCATTCTCTATAGGGCACAGCTGATTGGTTCCTGCTGTATCAGCAGCCAATGGGCTTGCTGCTTAACCTTCAAATACTTGATATGCATTTGCTTAGCAGTGTAGCGTGCTTTTTAGAAACACTCCACCTTCCCCAGCTCCACCTGTATAGATCTGCTACAGGCAATTCATGTACGCTCTATTGTACAGCAGTAGCATCTCTTTCTTGCTCACAGTAGCGTGTTGTGTATGTATTGGAGGTAGCATAGCAGACATATCAACATTGTCATACAAAGTATTTTTTAAAAAGCAATTATTTCTGTGATGGCAAAGCTGAATTTTCAGCATCATTACTCCAGTCATCAGTGTCACATGATCCTCCGATTTGTGTGTTCAACTTCGGCTGGATGTAACCGATTGCCGAGAGTTGTCGCTTGCAGTTGGGGAGGAGTTAAAAACGTGAAGTAAGACACTTTCTGCTTCCCGTAGTGACGCTCATGCAGTGTTTGCATACTTTATCACAATCGAAGTGAAATAAATTCAATATTTGTCAAATACACAGACGTTTCAACAACATTTTACTTTACTTTATGTACTGCTTAATACAGTGTCTGTTTGTACAAGAATAAAGTTCAACATAAGTCTATACTTTTATTATACTACGTTTTTTAATATCAGTTTCATTTTGATAAACATGACACAATATAATATCATGACTACATGAAAAGAGCTTTGACTGTTCACAAAAATACAGACTTGTGAGCATTAGTGGAACTGAAGGTGTCAGAACAAACACAAAATGCATTGCATTGATTTAGTGCTTAAGAATAATTTATTATTATTATCAATATTGAAAACAATGTTAATATTTTTGTGGAAACCATGATGTTTTTTTTTTTTTTTTGTATTCTTATTAAACTGAAAAAAATGTGTTGGATTTACACAATTTAATATTGTACATCAGTTCCACATAAATCAATTGAGTTAAACATAATTTGTTCACGTAATTTCAAAATCATGGAATTAAGTCATTTTAAAGTATACCAATTAAGTATACCATTTTAAAGTATACCAATATACTTTTAAAGTATACCAATTAGAGTATATATTTTTTTCTATAATTTTTTATTATTTTAATGCGGTTCCTTAACGGGATTAATTCATTCAATTTCGTATATTTTTTTGCGTCACGACTAAGTGATAAGACTAGCTGTACTAACTAGCTTCCAAATTATTAGCTATAGCACATATTAGCATGTTAAATGCTAAGTATGAAATGCTCTATGGGCAATGCAGTAATAACATGTGCTGTATCAGTCCTCAGCCTAAGCAAATGCTCCACTCTTCTCCACAATGGTAACCCAGTGTAATTTAAAATTGTTCTAATAATTCCAACATAACTGAACATTAAACACTATTAAATACTATCAAGTCTCCCTCTTTGTTCCCTCTTTTCAACATTTTTACTCTCCTCGTTAAGTCCCAAGCGAAGCATGCTGGGATTTACAGTTTCAGCAAAAATAATTTTCGAGTACTTGATTGGTTCACATTCACCCTAAATAATTGAATCTAGTAGATTGCACATTTTAGAGAATTACATTAATTTAAAGCAAAGAAATCAAATTTAAAAGAGAAACTCAATTTTGTTGCGTAAATCGCAAATAAGATGATTGCGTAATTGGACATTTTTTAGTTTAGCATTCATTTGAAATATTTTAAGTCTTTTTCTAACAATGTATATGTAATGGATATTCTGTGTCTGTTTTGGGTGGGTTTGGCACATGTTTTAGTTCAGTTTCCTGTGTTTGAGTTTGTTTCTATGGTTTCTCATTGATTGATTAAGTTGAACACCTGTTGCTTGTTTTGTTGATTGGTTTGTTTGTGTATTTAAGCCCTGTGTTTCTTTCAGTTCTTGGTCTGTTCTCGTATGTGGATACCAGTTATTTTGTTCCTCTTTATCTAGTCCAATTATTCTGAGTATTTTGTGTCTTTGAGTTTTCTTTTTATAAAATCAACTGCAGCATTTAGATCCAGCCTTTTCCTTAATTTTTTGCAACCGAGTGTGACAGTGATCATTTTTGATAAATTTAATGCTTAATGAATTTCTTAATAAAAAATTACTGACCCCAAACTTTTGAACAGTAGTGTATATGACATTTAAAAAAATATATATATACGAAAGAGGCAAACATGAAATGTGAATGCTAACAATGGAAGGAGAAGCAGAATGTGATAACTCGATTGGACAGCTAAGGTTGATGACAATAGACTATATTACATGTCCTCACAGCATGTCATAGTAGACTCATTGGATTAGTCCCTCTACAGAGGAATGTCCTGGTGTGAGTAGTCTTCCAGTGTCAGGGCAAGTGTCAGATCTATAAACTTGCCCCCAGTTATGCCCGAAGGCACCACTTTCCCATTCAGCCAACCTCACACCTATGACAGCCTGACAAATGATTACTACTGTGGACAGACTATACTAAATACCTCTCATGTGGCAGCACTCGCTGCCTTGAAACAAATCAACAAGACTATGGAGACCAGTGGTCATGGTTTCAGTCAGTGAAAACGTTAATAGCAAGGCTTGAGTGGATGGTCAGGATTTTACAGGATTTGGACTTCATTTTTAGAACGTCAAGAATCTGGACTTCTGCCATTAGCACGGCACAGTCGTTCCATTAACCTGCTTGTTAAGTGTCTGGATCCAATTATCGCCTGAACAATCTGCCTAATTACACTTATGTCACTTTCTGCAATTTTCACTTGCAAGGTTTAAAAGGGGAAACAGAAAACACTATTTGGGCAAAAATGTTTCACAGCGTGCAGTTTTTGCTGCAACGTGCGCTGCCTAAATGTTCCAAGGGGATGACGCTAATTGTTTTCATAATTTCCATAGTCTGGTAAGAGCGCCTTGAGTTGTTGCTGTCTGCTCTCTTGATCATCTAAAAGCAGAAGTAGTCTCATTCAGCCATCTGCCATTTTTAACATCACTAAGCAAGTTTGCATGTATGCCTCTGGGATGTCTAGACTTAAATTATGTGTTTTGTCGGATATGAGCTGATAAGTGCAGCTCCTTTCCCGTTTTATATAAATACTTTTAAACACTAACATTCTAATAATGGACTTTTACAGTTTTCACTGTAAATAATGTGACTTTTTATTTACAAAAATGTATTAAATTTGAACAATATTGTACTGTAAATATACATATATCATATTTTTTTAAGCATAATATAATTTCGACAATAAATTATTATGATTTCATACATTTTAATTCCAAAGACCATACAGCGCCAAGACTTTCCTGGTATCATTTATTGTGTTCTACACAGTGTATTTAAAACAAATAATCAGATATACAACAATAGTGTAACTGCAATTACACACTAAAATTCAATCATTAGTTTTTTTATGTCTTTGACACAGTTAGGCTAACACATTATTTTGATTGTCCCCTTTAGACATTCTGTTGACTATAAGTAACGTTGCACCTACATGTCAACTAACTCTCATTAGAGTATTAGTAGACTGTCTGCTAACACGTTATTGTTGACATTCTACTGACTATAAGTAACTTTTTAAGTAGGTGTCACCTTATTCTACTAACCTTAACCACTTATTCTACCAACCCCAACCCCAAACAGTCTACTTAACTAATATTCTAATGTGAGTTAGTTGGCATGTATGTGCAACATTACTTATAGTCAACAGAATGTCTAAAGGGGACCATCAAAATCAAGTGTAACCCATAATTATATAATTTTAACTCCGTTACTCCTAAGCAAATATTAAAATACTTTTTTAGGGAACAGAATATCATACTCAAAAAACTGATTGACCTTGGCGAGAAGTTACCATGATGCATCTCTCCTGTCTAGATTGGCCCCTAGTGCTCTGTGACCAACTAGCCTATATAGACTTACATGGAGATGCTCATGTTAGCAGTTCACTGTAGTTCACTACCACTGAACAGTGTCCACTTAATCATTTTCTGATCCCATCCAGTCTGAGCTTAAGGGCCAAAGTTTTAGCAAACAATTTGATCTGACCCAACATATTGTAACAGGCTTAGGCCTGTTGCTATGTTCTCTTTGACTGAGGACAATGCTACTACATACCACTAGCAGTGCTAGGATGCTCTAGTAACTGGTATATACCCAGGTGGGTAGTAGAGAAAGTCAGATTTTTGCTGGTTTGCCAACCGCCATTAAATTCAGAAGAAAGTCAGATTTGTTGGGAAGAGGAAGTATGGCCTACCTGCTGCATTTTCACAAACCGCCCAGAAACGTGTTTTTTATATTGGTTCGTAATCATTGCACATGCTTTTTCTGTATTGTTTGAGATTGCTTGCTAACTGGCTTCACTGCTAATGTTAAGTTTTTGTCTTCTATTTTAGAAGGACTCTTTATTTCCACTAGCATTTATACTCTTTTCATTCATCGCTTGGAGATTTCCATTCATGAACAAATTCATTACTTCACCTTGTGGATCTATTGGATTATATAGATGTAACTTTTTCTGTTGGATTCCTGCATGTTGGATTTGTTTGTAATTATGTAATTATTATGAATGTAATTATTCTGTGTTCAAGATCACCATCTCCGTCTTCACCGGTCTATCTTTCTTATCATTGAACAATATCAGATAAGGCCTTCACGTTCATTTTAACTCATGCACAGTTGTTTCTATTGCTCCATATCAGGCTGGTTTTCATATGAATTCAAGGACTGTAGGTATTTACAGCTGAGCCTGTATACATCTGTACTGTTTATTTATTTCTCATAAGCTCGTTTCGTTTTCAGCATCCATTGCAGGTTTATTTTTTTTTTTGCCTTACTGTTTCATATGATTTATACCTGGTTTAATTTGTCAATGGAAATATAAGTTGGCGGGTCCCTTTCTAAATACTAAAGAACTCTATTTATATTCTGCATAGCAAGTCTGATACACATTATCCTAGACATCTTGATGTCTCTCATGTATTGACCAGGGCCGGGTTTCCCAATAACGATGTATCTTAGCTCTTAAGAGTGCATTCTACGAGCGAAGTTACGAACGCTCGCCGCAATTCCACGTGCGTTTCCCAAAAATGTACTTAACATGAACGTGCGAGAACGCACTCTAAGTGCTACTTAAGAGTCGCTGTGAAGTGCTGAAATATAACCTTATATGGAATCGTGTCCTCTGAACATTTCACCTAATAATCGTCATCTGATGTGGATTAGCAATCAAGACACGTCTATATAAAGCAACTACTGTACCTACAAGCTGAGGCACTGACAAAATGGCTGAACAAAAGAAAACAAGAAAAGATACCTTTCAAAAAGATGAAATAAATGTCCTTCTAGAGGAGGTGGAGCGGAATAAAGATGTTATTTTCACCAGATTTAAAGGACATCATACAAATAAGGAGAAACAAAACATCTGGGAGGACATTGCTACCAAATTAACAGCAACCAGGGGGGTTAAAAGATCGGGTAAGGAGGTCCGCAAGAAGTGGCAGGATTTTGCAAGTCTGGCAAAAAGGAAGAGGGCACTGCAGAGGACTGCAATTAAAAAAACAGGTGGTGGGACCAATGAGTCCCCCCTTCTCACAGCAGAGGAAGAGAAGGCCTTGTCAATACTTGGCACAAGTGCTTCAGATGGCATTAGTGGTGGTATTGACATCCATGGAGCAGTAGGGTTAACTCAACCTGAGCCTGAGCCAGGTCCGTCATGTTCAGAGGAGCTATTTTCACCTGCCATCTCCCAGCACCTGCCATCTCCTACTCCTCCAAACAACCCTCTCAGGCCTCAGCCTCCATCTTCAGTTGTCCAGACTGCAGCCACAACACCTCAGCACTTTGATAATTTGTGTACTTGTAGTCAGGACTTAGTTCAGCTGGAGAGGGAGAAACTAGATGTCATGAAAGACATTAGGCAATCCCTTAAAGAAGCCAACGAGAGGGATACCAATTTTCAACAGCAGCTCATTGAGCTCAAGAAGGCCAAGCTGGCCTTAGAAGAGAGGAGACTTGCACTAGAGGAGATGAAGTTTGCAAGGCCCTCCATTTCTGTGCCAATTATCTTGCCAGAAGAGTCAGGTAATATGATTTTTGTTACATGGGGATTCATTAAGTTTCTGTCATTTCTTGTGTAATGTGAAATGTTTTCTATATGTAGTTATGACTCATTCCACTGTACAATGTCTTTTGCAGGTCCTGGGGAACTGAATTACCCAAATGAATAAAACTGTTATTGCATTGTTTTTGATGTCCATGTGTTTGTTGAACCACACAAGGCCTAAGGCCCAATGAAATACCATAGGAAATCGTATGAGTTCTTCCAAGTGTTTCTGAAGCGAATGGTTAATGATTATTTCATAAGCATGTAAGTTTCAATATTACTAATATATAAAGTCTATATATTAAGAGTGAAAGTAGCACAAATATATGTACTTCATCTAGCCAATACATTTCTACAGGTACAGACAAAAAAAAAAGTTTATTGCAGACATGTTTCACCAGCACTGTTCTATGTATACATATTAAGAAGCACAAATTCTGGTCATTCCAAACAGAGGATAGATTAAAGGAATATGTAATCTATACAATTTCTAAGCATGCGACACCTTCACTTTCTTCAGGGCAGGGCCTAATGTGATTACTGAAATTGGTCACAAGCAGTGGGATATGTGAACATTATCACAGCCTGATAACCTTCACATGGTTCCTTCAAATAAGTTAGTATAGTATATAGAGTTTACACCTCAGTAGACTTGCAAAGGAAATCATGGCTGCACTACAGCGTGTTCTTCAGTTAAGGGTCAGAGAAAGATAGAGACGACCACAAAGTAGATTGATGACATTAAATGCCTTCATTAGACAGCATCAAAACCCCTTGGATATCCTTGATGACATGGCTATAATTGGGAGATACCGTCTGCCAAGGGGACAAATAGCCCAACTGCTGAATAGCATCGGACCTCAGCTGATGCGTGCCACCAGGAGAAATTTTGCCTTGTCCCCTGAAGTCCAACTCTTAGCAGCATTGAGATTTTATGCAACAGGCAGTTTTCTCCAGGTACTCGGTGATGGGCTTGGATTAAGTAAAGCATCAGTGTCAAGAGCTGTTCAAGCCGTCACCAATGCATTACTTCCACTTGCTGTGGAACACATTAAATTTCCAGCATTAAGACAGGACATCACAGAAATACAACAGTATTTTGTAACACATCATCACATCCCACAGGTCATCGGAGTGATCGATGGTACCTTGATCCCGATCCTTACACCATCTGTGGATGGCCATGTATATACAGTGGGGAGAACAAGTATTTGATACACTGCCGATTTTGCAGGTTTGCCCACTTACAAAGCATGTAGAAGTCTGTAATTTTTATCATAGGTACTCTTCAACTGTGAGAGACGGAATCTAAAACAAAAATCCAGAAAATCACATTGTATGATTTTTAAGTAATTAATTTGCATTTTATTGCATGACATAAGAATTTGATTCATCAGAAAAGCAGAACTTAATATTTGGTACAGAAACCTTTGTTTGCAATTACAGAGATCATACGTTTCCTGTAGTTCTTGACCAGGTTTGCACACACTGCAGCAGGGATTTTGGCCCACTCCTCCATACAGACCTTCTCCAGATCCTTCAGGTTTCGGGGCTGTCGCTGGGCAATACGGACTTTCAGCACCCTCCAAAGATTTTCTATTGGGTTCAGGTCTGGAGACTGGCTAGGCCACTCCAGGACCTTGAGATGCTTCTTACGGAGCCACTCCTTAGTTGCCCTGGCTGTGTGTTTCGGGTCGTTGTCATGCTGGAAGACCCAGCCACGACCCATCTTCAATGCTCTTACTGAGGGAAGGAGGTTGTTGGTCAAGATCTCGCGATACATGGCCCCATCCATCCTCCCCTCAATACGGTGCAGTCGTCCTGTCCCCTTTGCAGAAAAGCATCCCCAAAGAATGATGTTTCCACCTCCATGCTTCACGGTTGGGATGGTGTTCTTGGGGTTGTACTCATCCTTCTTCTTCCTCCAAACACGGCGAGTGGAGTTTAGACCAAAAAGCTCTATTTTTGTGTCATCAGACCACATGACCTTCTCCCATTCCTCCTCTGGATCATCCAGATGGTCATTGGCAAACTTCAGACGGGCCTGGACATGTGCTGGCTTGAGCAGGGGGACCTTGCGTGCGCTGCAGGATTTTAATCCATGACGGCATAGTGTGTTACTAATGGTTTTCTTTGAGACTGTGGTCCCAGCTCTCTTCAGGTCATTGACCAGGTCCTGCCGTGTAGTTCTGGGCTGATCCCTCACCTTCCTCATGATCATTGATGCCCCACGAGGTGAGATCTTGCATGGTGCCCCAGACCGAGGGAGATTGACCGTCATCTTGAACTTCTTCCATTTTCTAATAATTGCGCCAACAGTTGTTGCCTTCTCACCAAGCTGCTTGCCTATTGTCCTGTAGCCCATCCCAGCCTTGTGCAGGTCTACAATTTTATCCCTGATGTCCTTACACAGCTCTCTGGTCTTGGCCATTGTGGAGAGGTTGGAGTCTGTTTGATTGAGTGTGTGGACAGGTGTCTTTTATACAGGTAACGAGTTCAAACAGGTGCAGTTAATACAGGTAATGAGTGGAGAACAGGAGGGCTTCTTAAAGAAAAACTAACAGGTCTGTGAGAGCCAGAATTCTTACTGGTTGGTAGGTGATCAAATAATTATGTCATGCAATAAAATGCAAATTAATTTTTTAAAAATCATACAATGTGATTTTCTGGATTTTTGTTTTATATTCCGTCTCTCACAGTTGAAGTGTACCTATGATAAAAATTACAGACCCCTGCTTTGTAAGTAGGAAAACCTGCAAAATCGGCAGTGTATTAAATACTTGTTCTCCCCACTGTATATATGCAGCTGTCAACTGCCAGGTGATCTGTGACCATAAGGGTTTGGTCACAGACATTGTGGAAGGTGGCCCGGAAGCACACACGACTCCTTCATGTTCACCAATTCATCTGTGGGCCAGGAGGCACAAAACTCACAGGGACAGTGGAGGCTGCTTGGGGACAGTGGTTACCCACTGAGGCCATATCTCTTCACCCCTGTGGCTAATCCTATGAATGACAGGGACACAGATTTCAACGAAGCACACCGTGTTGCACGTAGTATTGTGGAACACACAATAGGGAGGTGGAAGCTGCGCTTTCGGGCTATTCACCAGTCCAGCGGTGGTCTTCTGTTTACTCCACAAAAATCCTGTGCAGTAATAATAGTAACAGCTATGTTGCACAACATTGCGGTGCAGATGAGAGTGCCCTTACTTAACAGGGAAGAAGATGAAGAGGTGGTGGTGGAGGAGGAGGAGGAGGACGACGAAGATGGCATGGGACCGCATGCTGGCCAACCAAGAAATGCCCAATACATGGCTGGTTTTCGTGCACGTCAGCAAGTCATTGACAGATTTTTTTGAGTTTATCTCTATTTTTCCCAGTGTTTGAAGTATATTTCCTACATTACTTATTTTATTCATTTTTTTTTGCTGTCATTTAATTTAGATGTGTATTTATTATTTTTTTGTTTGTTACCTGCTACCTGCCTCATTAAAAAAAAAAAAAAAAAAAAAGTGTACAATAAAGTACAATCAAAACCTTATATTATCACAATGCACTTGAATAAAGTTAAAGGTGTAATCTGCCGGTTGTCCTGTAGGTGACCTCATAACTCTGTCTTCTTACGATACACTTAGAGCTTTACGATTACTCCAGAGCACTCGTAGATCTACGATAATTTTCAAGTGCTACTTAAGTTACGATGCTTTTGGGAAACAGACCTTAATATTAAGATCACTCGTACGATCGTTTTTACGATCAACTTAGGCTTACGATGCTTTTGGGAAACGCAGCCCAGGGTTGCTCAGGGGCTGAAAATTTCCGGTAAATTTCCAGAAACTTTCCAAAAATCCTGGAAAGTTTCTGGAAACTTTGCAACCCTATGATAACCAAGAGCAATCTTGGGTCAGTTCTGTAAATATGGAGCAGTACACATAAAAACCAGGAAAGACTTATAAGGCCATGTGTAGTTCCACAAAGTCTCTGTCCTTTTGTTAAAATGGTTTCTAGAGAGAGCTCATTGTTCTTAGCGGAAAAGCGGTAGATAAACAAGTCTCGCACTAGAGCACAATGCATGTCTTGGAAAGGGCATCTGGGTCCTGGGAAGTAATTACCCTCAATCTACAGACAAAAAGGCTGTGTGTCATCTAAGGGCCAGTAATGAAATGGGCAATTATGTAGTTCATTATTTTTAATGCAAGCTGCCATGTTGAACAGGGGCGTGGAGAATCACCAGCGTTAGCTCCTGTGCCATAAAAGTAGTCATCAAAGGCAGCGTGGGAAATTGCTGCACACTAGCAAGCTCTGTGTCGTACAGCTCATCACGGTTTGATTCCCCAAGCAATTTATGCAGACGGGATCAAATACATTTGACATTGCGGGACTCATTCAAGGTCTATTTTTGTGGCAACTAGTACATCTGAGGAAGACAAACAAAGAGGGCAAAAAAGGAATATGACAAAAGAAGCACTTTTCTAAAATATCTAAGACTGGGGTCTTGCAGGCTTTCGCAAGCATAGTTATGAATGTGAAAACATTTTCAAATGTAAACTATTAATTTAAGATACTTTGGCCTATCATCATTCTGATATGTACATTTTCTTAAATTATGATATGCACTACCGTTCAAAAGTTTTGGGATGTACTTTTTTTTAAGAAACCTCTTTTTCTCACAAAGATTGCATCTATTTTATCAAAATACAGTAAAAACAGGAATATTGTGAAGTATTATTATAATTTAAATGAACAGTTTCTATTTTAATACACTTTAAAATGTTATTCATTCCTGTGATGGCAAAGCTGAATTTTCAGCATCATTACTCCATAATCATTCTATGATGTTGTTTTGGTGCTCAAGAAACATTTCTTATTATTATCAATGCTTAAAACAGTTGTGCTGCTGAATATATATATACAAACCCGATTCCAAAAAAGTTGGGACACTGTGCAAATTGTGAATAAAAAAGGAATGCAATAATTTACAAATCTCATAAATTTATATTTTATTCACAATAGAATATAGATAACATATCAAATGTTGAAAGTGAGACATTTTGAAATGTCATTCCAAATATTGGCTCATTTTGGATTTCATGAGAGCTACACATTCCAAAAAAGTTGGGACAGGTAGCAATAAGAGACCGGAAAAGTTAAATGTACATACAAGGAACAGCTGGAGGACCAATTTGCAACTTATTAGGTCAATTGGCAACATGATTGGGTATAAAAAGAGCCTCTCAGAGTGGCAGTGTCTCTCAGAAGTCAAGATGGGCAGAGGATCACCAATTCCCCCAATGCTGCGGCGAAAAATAGTGGAGCAATATCAGAAAGGAGTTTCTCAGAGAAAAATTGCAAAGAGTTTGAAGTTATCATCATCTACAGTGCATAATATCATCCAAAGATTCAGAGAATCTGGAACAATCTCTGTGCGTAAGGGGCAAGGCTGGAAAACCATACTGGATGCCTGTGATCTTCGGGCCCTTAGACGGCACTGCATCACATACAGGAATGCTACTGTAATGGAAATCACAACATGGGCTCAGGAATACTTCCAGAAAACATTGTCGGTGAACACAATCCACCGTGCCATTCGCCGTTGCCGGCTAAAACTCTATAGGTCAAAAAAGAAGCCATATCTAAACATGATCCAGAAGCGCAGGCGTTTTCTCTGGGCCAAGGCTCATTTAAAATGGACTGTGGCAAAGTGGAAAACTGTTCTGTGGTCAGACGAATCAAAATTTGAAGTTGTTTTTGGAAAACTGGGACGCCATATCATCCGGACTAAAGAGGACAAGGACAACCCAAGTTGTTATCAGCGCTCAGTTCAGAAGCCTGCATCTCCTCTGGTATGGGGTTGCATGAGTGCGTGTGGCATGGGCAGCTTACACATCTGGAAAGGCACCATCAATGCTGAAAGGTATATCCAAGTTCTAGAACAACATATGCTCCCATCCAGACGTCGTCTCTTTCAGGGAAGACCTTGCATTTTCCAACATGACAACGCCAGACCACATACTGCATCAATTACAACATCATGGCTGCGTAGAAGAAGGATCCGGGTACTGAAATGGCCAGCCTGCAGTCCAGATCTTTCACCCATAGAAAACATTTGGCGCATCATAAAGAGGAAGATGCGACAAAGAAGACCTAAGACAGTTGAGCAACTAGAAGCCTGTATTAGACAAGAATGGGACAACATTCCTATTCCTAAACTTGAGCAACTTGTCTCCTCAGTCCCCAGACGTTTGCAGACTGTTATAAAAAGAAGAGGGGATGCCACACAGTGGTAAACATGGCCTTGTCCCAACTTTTTTGAGATGTGTTGATGCCATGAAATTTAAAATCAACTTATTTTTCCCTTAAAATGATACATTTTCTCAGTTTAAACATTTGATATGTCATCTATGTTGTATTCTGAATAAAATATTGAAATTTGAAACTTCCACATCATTGCATTCTGTTTTTATTCACAATTTGTACAGTGTCCCAACTTTTTTGGAATCGGGTTTGTGTATATATATATATTTTTGGATGAATATAAAGTTCAAAAGAACAGCATTTATATGAAATAGAAATCTTTTGTAACAATGTCTTTGTTGTCACTTTTGGTCAATTTAATGGATCCTTGCTCAATAAATGTAATAACTTCTTTAAAAAATCTTATTGACCCCAAACTTTTGAAGGGTAGTGTATTTCTTCTGAACAGAATTCCAAGTATCAAAGTCTAAGTTTTGTTAAAGAGTGTTTTCAGTAAAATGTTTCAGTAAAACAACATTGGGACGGACACACACAAACACACACACACACACACACACACACACACACACACACACACACACAATTATAATTTGCAGCAGCACACCAAACAGAAGTCATTATGGGCTCATCAGACGTCCAAATGAAAACGAGAACAGTGACAAACTACAAGACAATAATCAATCACGCAAGAATCACGACTGATTGTTCCAACGTTTCATTATACTTTGGCCCTACAGGAGATTTTGCCAACTGAATCACAAATGATTCCAACCTTTGGGATGTTTTAATTGCTTTGAGAGTAAGAAAGATACGTTTGGTGGATCTATTGGGTTGTCTTAGGTACCAAAATATTTGCATAGTAAGTTGCCTGAGCATTATCCCAACAGAGATCTGTTAAAGCAGGCTAGCACGTTACAGTAAAACCCATTAGCGCAAACAGGCAACCCTAACTTTAGTTCTATCATACAGAACTATTATATAGGCATTTTATTAACAATTAGAACCATTATGTTTTTCTATATCTTTTGTAATTCTTTAGATTACATTACAATGACTCACAGATCAACAATGAATTCGTCTGATTGGTCCAAACATTAAGTGTGCGACTGTGGAACAGAACTGGGCCACTCGCCTCAGCCACGGCATTGATGAGTTCATCTAACACTAATTGGACTGTATAATTAGAACAGTGCATGCAGGCAAAACGACAAAGCTGAGGGATATTAAAGGAGAAATCTGTCAACAAAATCTGTTCACTATGATTTTATTATTATATTATTATTATACATTTTGAGTAGACTGGTCTTATATACCTGAATTATTTCCTTTCATGCTTTGAACAATGTTGGTGAATTGTTACACTCTGCCCAATTCGCTTTGAATTTAAGTACCTACAAGAATCCAGCGTCAACTTCATCAAGCGTCAATCACCCAAATTGAACAGGTCAGTTACTATAAACCCAGACTCATTTCACCCCACTTCAAATTGTGTTAAACATTTTATCTGCTTTTGGTCGCATGATAATGATGTATTCGGCTCACAATAATCAGGGTCAGGGTGTTGATGAGCTGCCAGATTGTGTAGGAAAAGTCCATATCTGTGATGAGGCTAATCAACAGTCTAGATCATCATCCCCACCACCATCATCATCATTAACCGCAAAATAGCCACTTCTTCAGTGCAAACAAACAAATTATCAATCAACACTGAAGGCTGCAACAGGAAGAAAAATGCACTGGTGGATTGGGTGTGGTGTGCGTGAGTAGTTTTTATTCTGTGTTTGTTGGACGGGTGTAGAGGAGTTCATAGAGGCACAGATATTAAAAAAAAAGTAAACATTTTAAATGATATTAAAAATATACATCAAATGATATAGTATATATTTAAAATATTATAATAACATTTCCTTAAATATTGTTATACAATATAGTAGCCTCTAACTTTTCAACACCTTTCATGTATTGAAAAGTAAAAAATATAGTACAAAATATAGTCTTGAGAAAGCAAAGCTGTTGGTACGATTATCAATCCAGTGCATGTTAGCCTGTCAAAAACAAGGCTCTCATCATCATTTTAACCAACTGCCTCTTTAAAATCATTGATTTTGCTGTCAGTAGGTATGTTTCCGGAATAGGCTTACTAATTAGCTAATGCTGCTGTCAGAGGAAATGATCGCGCTTTTGAAACTCCCTCAGTATTCAAAAAGTCGTCCTCCTAAACAATCCAACACTACTTGTGACAGCTGAGCACATTTAGATCAGTAAAAGCGGCCGTCGTGTTGACGCTCTCAAGTCATCATCATCATTACGCTGGCTATTAAAGCAGTCTGTGGGCTCTTTATCTGCATGTTGTGAGGCTCATGGGAATTGATCAGGACTGGATTGCAACACAGACTTTTCACAGTTGATTTATAAGTCCTAGGAAAGTAATAAAAGGTGCCCACTCAAGCATTTGAATCCAATTATCTTTCACAGAATGCTGTTGTTATCCAATTAAAACTCTCTCTGCTCATGAGAATTATAATAAGTTATTTTCTTGCTTTTGACAGAGGTGATTTATACTAAATGTTGCACACTACGTTCAATGTTGATCTAGTATACAAACCCGATTCCAAAAAAGTTGGGACACTGTACAAATTGTGAATAAAAAAGGAGTGCAATAATTTACAAATCTTATAAATTTATATTTTATTCACAATAGAATATAGATAACATATCAAATGTTGAAAGTGAGACATTTTGAAATGTCATGCCAAATATTGGCTCATTTTGGATTTCATGAGAGCTACACATTCCAAAAAAGTTGGGACAGGTAGCAATAAGAGGCCGGAAAAGTTAAATGTACATACAAGGAACAGCTGGAGGACCAATTTGCAACTTATTAGGTCAATTGGCAACATGATTGGGTATAAAAAGAGCCTCTCAGAGTGGCAGTGTCTCTCAGAAGTCAAGATGGGCAGAGGATCACCAATTCCCCCAATGCTGCGGCGAAAAATAGTGGAGCAATATCAGAAAGGAGTTTCTCAGAGAAAAATTGCAAAGAGTTTGAAGTTATCATCATCTACAGTGCATAATATCATCCAAAGATTCAGAGAATCTGGAACAATCTCTGTGCGTAAGGGTCAAGGCCGGAAAACCATACTGGATGCCTGTGATCTTCGGGCCCTTAGACGGCACTGCATCACATACAGGAATGCTACTGTAATGGAAATCACAACATGGGCTCAGGAATACTTCCAGAAAACATTGTCGGTGAACACAATCCACCGTGCCATTCACTGTTGCCGGCTAAAACTCTATAGGTCAAAAAAGAAGCCATATCTAAACATGATCCAGAAGCGCAGGCGTTTTCTCTGGGCCAAGGCTCATTTAAAATGGACTGTGGCAAAGTGGAAAACTGTTCTGTGGTCAGACAAATCAAAATTTGAAGTTCTTTTTGGAAAACTGGGACGCCATGTCATCCGGACTAAAGAGGACAAGGACAACCCAAGTTGTTATCAGCGCTCAGTTCAGAAGCCTGCATCTCTGATGGTATGGGGTTGCATGAGTGCGTGTGGCATGGGCAGCTTACACATATGGAAAGGCACCATCAATGCTGAAAGGTATATCCAAGTTCTAGAACAACATATGCTCCCATCCAGACGTCGTCTCTTTTAGGGAAGACCTTGCATTTTCCAACATGACAATGCCAGACCACATACTGCATCAATTACAACATCATGGCTGCGTAGAAGAAGGATCCGGGTACTGAAATGGCCAGCCTGCAGTCCAGATCTTTCACCCATAGGAAACATTTGGCGCATTATAAAGATGAAGATGCGACAAAGAAGACCTAAGACAGTTGAGCAACTAGAAGCCTGTATTAGACAAGAATGGGACAACATTCCTATTCCTAAACTTGAGCAACTTGTCTCCTCAGTCCCCAGACGTTTGCAGACTGTTATAAAAAGAAGAGGGGATGCCACACAGTGGTAAACTTGGCCTTGTCCCAACTTTTTTGAGATGTGTTGATGCCATGAAATTTAAAATCAACTTATTTTTCCCTTAAAATGGTACATTTTCTCAGTTTAAACATTTGATATGTCATCTATGTTGTATTCTGAATAAAATATTGAAATTTGAAATTTCCACATCATTGCATTCTGTTTTTATTCACAATCTGTACAGTGTCCCAACTTTTTTGGAATCGGGTTTGTAGAAGGGCACATCATATTGGGTGAAAAATGGAAACTTGAACACTGCAGGCTGTGAAAACAGAAATCAAATTTCTATTTTGAGAAGGAAAATGATCAGTGTAGTATGAAAGATGTCATCACAAACCAGCCAGGATATTGAACTGGATGCTTTTGTAGCTGGAAAAGGAGGAATATTCAATAGAGGCATGTTCTACTTATCTGGAATCATGAATTTTTATTAAGCAATAGAAAATATACACCAGGGAAAATAGCTTCCTTTATGAGTTCTCATTTTTTTCTCAATTTTAAACTTTTTCTTCAAAAATCAACTTACTTCCACTTGTGGAGGCCAGTGAAAAACAACAGTCAAATAATCCCACAGCAAAACTGGATGACAAAACTTCAGTCTTCACTGCAGTCCCATTTGACCAGACATCAGGGAAACGACACAAAACGTCTGGTTTAGGGGGCCATTAGGGGGCGTGCTGCTGGCCTTTCTCTTGAAAGACTCTGCTAAGTATTTGTACTTCAGGGCCCCAGTTGGCTACCTCACTGAGGTCCAGCTCCGATTGAAGCTCCGGCAGGTCCAGAGAGCTGATGGAACCAGTCGGAGAGCCGCGGCCCTCATAAGCGTACGTCTGAAGAGAATCATACGGAGGGCCGCTCGTGTCCTGGTCTGCCTCGACCACCTTGAGCTTAATCACCTCATGGATGTCCTCGTCCGGTAAGGTCAACGACAGGCTGAGAGCTTCCATACCCATTGCCCTCCACACCTCCGACTGCAGGTCCTTCCTTATTCTCATCTCCTCGGCTGCTGCAGGGTTCCTCAGCGCCGCTATGTCAAAGGCTTCTGTGTCTTCCTCGCCTCCCCCCTCATCATCGTACGTGACCACGTTCTCTCTGATATCCTCTGCCGAGATGATCAGAGGATCCTTTTTGCTCTTCTTGCTACGCAGAGTGACAAACAGAACCACGATGGCTACAAGAGAGGAGACACAAGCTCAGTTTGTTCATCCGTGTAAATGATGATGTGAATTAGCTTTACTACTATTGTGAGTTAGTGACGTATCGCATGGGAGTGCAATCATCTGCCTGCTGACATTTTCATACAGGGAAAAGCTTTGTCTGGGTAAATATTTACCTAATCACTCATGTACTGATGTGAAATCAATGATGTTTTGCCATAAATAGCAATGAGCCTCTTTATTCGAACAGATATAGCCCTATGTAAACAATACATATGCCCCCAGTTTCAAAAACGAGCCTTAAACTAGTCCAAGACTAAAATTCATGTTTGAGCTGTTTTAACTGACATATCTTAAAATATGTCACTGCCATTGTTTTGTCTCAAAATGCACACCAGTAATGTTTTTTTTTTTTTTTTCTAATACATGTTTATTAAATATACTTAAATGTCCTAATTGAACTAAGGCCTAATTCTGGCTTAATCTAAGATCTGTCTGTGAAACCAGGCCTTAGAATTACATAGCATACATATATTAAACGTTCATTAGAAGAAATATGACTATTACTGACATTTCTCTCAACTGGATGAATGATTTCACTGAGCTCCATGAAGGATACAAAGGAAGGTACCTTAGCTTAATGTTGCTGTCTACTTCTTGAAACAACATTTTTAGTCACTACCGACGTGAAGGCTGTCAACCCTGTTGAAAACACCCAGTTAAACCAGCCTAAGCTGCTCATCTTAGCTGGTTTAAGCCTGGCTAAGCTGATGTTTATTTAGTTTAACTGCACAAAACCCCTTTTAAACCATGCAGCCAACAGACCAGCATGACCAGGCAGGGAGACCAACTGACACTTGGAAACCAGCCTAGGCTTGCATAATATGTTATTAGCAAGGTAGGTAGGCAGCTCACTAGACTTTGGAATGGATCTATTGTGTTTGAATATTATGCACTGGTCAGACAAAATCATCTGTTTTGTGTTTTGCCATAAATGAGCATCTAAATTCAAGAAGACTGTTTTGCCCAATATTTGAATGTCTGTTAAGGTATGTGAACGTTACGATTGTTGTTCCTGGTTTCAGCCCACACAGTTGTGCAGAATTCCTGAGTAGTGTCTATATTTGGCTTTGTCAGTACCAGAGTGAGAGAGGGGTTTTCACACTTTCTGCAGGGTGAAACTTCTCACCAACAACCAGTGAATTTCAAGCAGTGTTTCTTAGGAGGTCAGGTAAAAGAAATAAGCAGAGGAGAACATCTTGGATATACATCATCCCACGATTCCTTGGATCTTTCTAACAAATGATCAGCAACAATGTAAATATCATATTTGCTTGGTTATCCTGCAACATACATCCATCCATCCATCCATCCATCCATCCATCCATCCATCCATCCAAAATAAACAATGTGAAAAAAATACAAAAAATATTTAAATATTTAAATATAAATAGAACTATTTAAGACTCACTCAAATTGTCATGCTGATAATTAATTTATAAATAAATAAATTTACTAGTGGATTCAAAACTTTGGACCCCATTGTATGCTTCTGCCTTTTCTCTGATGGCAAATTCATTGAGGAAAGAAACAAGCTTTTCTCTTGGCCCTTGAGTTTTCAGTCTTACCCAAGAGGATGAGCACACATAGCAGGATGGCAATGAGGGCTCCAGTGCTGAGACCGGCCGAGGACAGGAAGGCTTGAGCCCTGCACACTGGCGTTCTGGCTCCGCGCTGGCACGGACACACCCTGAGCGTAAGCGTGCTGGTGCTGCTGAGGAGGGGCTCTCCTCCATCCCACACAACCACGGGCAGCTGGTACAGCTCCTGTTCTGCCTGGCTAAAGCCTTGCCTGCGTGCCAACACGCTCGCACTGCTATCTGTCAGAGAGAGCAGAGGTTTATTCTCGCTGGCTGCATGCATGACGACGCCGTGCAACAGAAGCCAACAAAACAATTCGCTCCCCATCCTCGGCGGTTGCCTCCGAGAATGGAGAACAGCTTTTTGAATATTGCATTCTGTTACTTCATTTTCAAGCTGTCTGATATGGGTTTGGATTCGATAGCGGCCACAGCACTATGATAAAAGACAACAATGTTCAAAAAACAGTTCCATTCATTAAAAATGTGATTGCGATTGTTTAATGTTATTGGTTCAATAAGTAAAGTAGGCCAATATATTTAGACTAATAAATTATAGCCAAATGATCATGGGACCCCATAATTTTCTAGTTGGCCTATCCACCTTATTTTGCAATGAGGAAGTATTTTCTGTGAATGTACGATAGGGCTGCAACAACTAGTCGATAAAATCGACAATAATCGATAATGAAAATCACCGGCAACGATTCTCATTATCGATTAGTCAGGTCTGCCACCAACTTCCACCGGTCGCGCCAAATTATAGCACTGAATAACGCATTTCTATGGACAAAATGCATCTAAAAATAGTGGCGGAAACAGAGCGAGCTGCTGTGGGAAAGGTACATGATCCAAGCGCCCAAAACATGAGAATTCTTTATTTTAAGCTTCAAGCTAATGCATTAGCATTTAACAAACCCTGTCATGCGCTTTGACAGTGTGCGTCCTCAGCGCAAAACGTTCATTTTACAGGTTATATACTGATCTATATAGAGAACAGTGGTTATATCCTCATGTGTAAATGCTACTAATTGCATGAAATCCAATTGCATGAAATCCATTTAGCATGAAAGCGCGTCCTGACAGTTTGTGTTAAACTTCAAACTTCACTGAACAAGCGGCGGGCACGCACATGCGCGTCAAACAGACAGAACGCAGTCGAGAGGGAGACAAATATTCAGCGCAAAAACATTAATTTAGCTGAAATATCTGCTATTGGACGCTAAATTTAGGTTTAAAAGTCAACATGCAATTCAAGGATTTTATGACTATGAGTAGTAATGAGTAGTTTTATGAGTAGTAACTGTAAAGGGATAACAGCATGTAATTGAATATAAATATAAGACGTTTCTTATAGCCTATTTACAGGATAAAGAAATGACAGTAACAGTTACTGTGTCCATAGCGAATGTGTGTGTTCCTGCAGAACATTCCTCTAATCTGTTAACACTGAGTGTTTTTGTTTTTCTTTAATATCATTTGAATGTAGGGATTTAAACTCCTTTTGCTTAGCAACTTTTTTTGCACATAATGTATAGCACAAACATACCATGGTTCTATTAGATAGTAAAACCATGTTTTTTGGCGTAGCCTACTGATTACCATTTGTATAACCACACAAATACCATCGTTAACTATGTTTTGCTTCAATCCCTGTTTTATTTATTTATTATTATTATTTGTTTGTTTTATTCATTGTAAAACAATTGGTTCATTTTTGTAAGGTAGGCTATATTCACTATGTATGTTTTCATAGCACTCAGCTGACACGTTTGTTTGAAGGACAGCATTGGGCAGGATGTGGAAAAGTGTGTTTTGTCAGTAAAAAAAAAAAAAGTGGCTTTTTTATCCGATTAATCGATTAATCGAAAATAATAATAATAACAATAATAATCGGCCAACTAATCGATTATCAAAATAATCGTTAGTTGCACCCCTAATGTACGACACTTCTGATTCATTAGCCACTATAGGTAAATAACTAGAATAACAAAGTGCAGTAAATTGCAAACCTATTTGTGTTACAAACCAGTATGTTTATAATTACAACAATACATTAAAATAATATGGTAAGAAATACAAAATATTTCTTGAGCTCCAAATCAGCATATTCAAATTGTTTCTGACGGATCATGTGGCACTACTGAAGTTCAGCTTTGCCATCACAGGAACAAATTATTTTAAAATATATGAAAATAAAAAAGTAATTTTAAATTGTAATGATATTTTGTTCAAATAAATGCAGACTCATTTCAAAAATATTAAAAAATATTAACCCCAAATGTTTGAACAGCAGCAGTCAGATCATCAGAATTTAGAGTCAGTGTTTTATAAATGCATTTTGAGCTGGGTGCACCAGAAAATAATGCAGTCAGAAATAATTATATACATGTAGGTTTATGTTTTCTGATTCACATTGGTCCATCTTACTTGTGTCTTAAAAAAAAAAAAAAACTTGCTTTTCTGCTGTTCCTCCCCAACAGGAATGTTGGAGCGCCAGTGTGCTGACAGACTGTAAACCCCACACAGTGACAAAAGCGTCATGCTTTATTAACTCCCTACAGTGCATGCTCCAACTTTTCTCATTTTTGAAAGGCTTGTGCAAGGTTTATCACCTTCTCTCTAGCTGACGCTACCTTCCTTTCTTACACATGCACGCACCCACCGACAGGCAGGTCCTAAGCACCTCAGTGTATGCATGGTCATGCAGCTTCTTCACATTGCAAATGTGGTTTGAGATAGTGTCTTCAGACTCTGCAGCCTGGGAGGATTTGAGGGAGTTTGGGATCCAACATTAACCCTGTCTCCCTCTGAATATTAGCTATCGGGAGAGCAAGAGCGTGGGTTTGGGTTTAACATTGATAGTGACATTTTAATATCAACCATGCTATGCAAATGCACCATGTTTACACCTAAGTTTTCAGTTACATTCCTTAACTGTGATTGCTAGAAAAAAGTGATAGTATTCACTAGTCTCTTTGGTGGGGTCAGTGGCATCCATACCCAAATCTACACCTGTGCAGAGGATGCAGGGCTGTTTCTCTTCAGGGGTCTAATGCATGCACAACCAGCAATGATTGTGCATGCAAGATACTAGAGGAAGAAAAGTTTTCAAACTCAAGGTTACGTTAACACTACCAAAATTAGCATCTCTAAAATATTTACACATAAATCAGCCCTTCATGTAGTGACCCCTAGGTTTAGCTCATTTGTGTTTGATTTCATGCTGTAGGGGTTTTATGAAATGGCCTCCAGGTAGACTCCATTTAATCTGTCCAAACACTATTAAAAAAATGAACATGAAACGACAGAGGGTGGAACAATCATTAGCGCATCTTTACAAACAACATAGAAAACGTGGTCTGTAATTATACATGGATGGGAAATTCACAGTTGTGCTTTGATTTATGTAGCAGTGAATCGTAAACACTTTCCCCGTGAAAATACATGAGAGCGAATCATGCATGTACTGCAGATAATTAATCATCACTGTGAGATGGGTCGTGCAAAAAATATTCAAAAAATAAATAAAGAAATAGGAAATAGCAACAACAACAACAACAACATATACTGCCAATACTGCAGTTCTGGCATGAGTCCTGATCGCTCTAGCTGTTATAACTTAATGTGAGTGTTTAAATGGTAGAGATAAATGGCCTGAGAGAGACCTGCAGTGAAGTGGCCCAGGAGGAACCCTCTCGATGTAATGTGTCCCATCCCAGTAGACACAAACACAAACACTCTTGCCAAAGCCGTGGCATGCTGTCAAACTTGATGTAGGCTATCTTAGCGAATGGTCCGCACTGTGCATTCCCTCACCCATTCTACTGAAGCAGTGGAGAGCTTCATTACGAATGCTTCCTGGATTCAGAATATGAACTATGTCGAAAAATGTAACAGTGAAGATGATTATTATTCAATTGAACTCGCTGCCATTTCCCAGGGGGAAAATAAGTGCACCTCCGGAGGGAATTTCCATCATATTTTTTCCGCCTCACCATGGCAAGCACTATGGTCATGTAAACGCTGGCATAATGACAGCGGTACCAGGAGAGAAACATCTACGTGATCAAGGATGACAGCCCTACACGCCCACTCAATCACAGCAAGCGCAACAGAGCGCTCCTCAAGTGTGTTCCGAGGAGTGCGCCAACCCCCAATGTGTAAAATGGTCCATAATGGTCCATCCGCTGGGATATTATTTAAGGATGGAGTGGCCTGGGGGGGACCTTGGCTAGGATACAAATTCAAATAAAGCTCTGAAGCACTGGATCCTCTGAACTCTGGGCTTTTAGCAGCTGCCTCTTATCTCCTTGATTGCCCTGTTAAACTCCGACCGGTCCACCTGCAGGTCCCGATTCACTGAAGCAGCAGTCCGGCATTAGAAGGAAATCATTACAGCGCGGCCGTCTCCACCAGGGAGCCTTGAGCTAACATAAACACAGACCTGGTTTCCAGGGAAACGGCACCGTTGGCCTTGCAACGGTATTAAAGCAAGCGCAAGAAGAGGAGGGGAAGGCAGAAACTGAGGGTGATCTGTGTGACAACATGTGGTACTAAATATGTTTGTGGAGAGGCACTGAGGGTTTGCCCTGAGCAAACATCAGGAAATCAGTTGGAAAACATTAGAAAGATTCCATTACGGAGACGCCATCGGAGAGGCTCTTTAGTTCAGTCGGATCGTATTTGACTTTCATGAGAGCCTGTGTACAACTTAAGTACTGAATATGGAATTTGTTTTTGCAACCAACTCTTAAAATACAGGCTTGACTCAAACTATTTCTAATTAGATGTTTTACCAAGCCGAAACAATCCCTATAGGAGCGGTTTTGTTATTGTTTGTATTTTACCTTCATTGTCCTTCAGAGTGAAGTTTGGATTCGCTGGAAGGTCTTCTGGTAGAGCAAAGGTGAACCTTCCATTGGCAAAGTTGTCCTTGTCTGTGGCTCTGATGGTCTGAATGACCTACAAGGAGAAAGAAACCGTACAGAACAAAAGAAAACAAGCTCAAGCTTAGTTCTTTCTTACTCCAAAATTAAAGTTGAATGATAAGTGGCACTAAAAATATCTAAAACAGATGCCTTTGCTTCTCTGAGAGGCAGGTTGTTTCACTCTCTATAACCCAGAAATGTAATTGGACCACCTGGGCTTCTTCTTCCTCTCCTCTTTTGAAAGACATTAACTTCAAACTGCTGACCCGAAGCCCTTTGGCCAGTTGGGTGTCTGGATTACAGTCACTGAACAGATAGCTGGTTTGAAGCATTACTCAGCCTCATGATGTTGTGTCAGCTTGTTAACCTAATTGGCTCCTGCTAGCACATCAGCTGCAAGTGGGAATCTCCTCATGCAGAGTCTGGACCAATTATTGAAGCCTTTCACCTGTCTGTGCTGCACGACCCATATTAAACCAGGGGTTTCTCTCTCTAGGGCACTTTTACATCAGAGCATCTGGTGTGGATTCGAGTCGGTTTGATGGAAGAGTTTGGAGAATTAGTTTGGAGTTTCGGTAGTTCGCTTGCAAGGGGTAAGGTTTATGTTTGAAATTGGTATGAAACCAACCTGTTCTAATATGCGGAAGTGAACCGATATTCATTATATATAATTATGCACCTTTGCAAGCTACTGTTCACACTTACTAAAGTGCAAATAATGCACATTTTTAGCTACCTGTTTCTCAATAAACTGCATCTGGGAACAGCTCACGGTTTGGTGGTTAATCCAAAGGGATAATTCAGGACTAAACAATACGATTTTTACCTGCCGTCAACATTTTTAATGGCTGCATCAGAAAATAAATGCAACACGAGTGAGCATAAGAAAAGCATAAGAAAATTCGGTAACACTTTAGTTTAGGGTCTAATTCTCACCATTAACTAGTTGACCATTAACTAGTTGACCATTACCATTAACATATTACTAGGATATTGGCTGTTTATTAGTACTTATAAAGCACATACAGTATTAATGCCTTATTCTGCATGACCATATTCTACATCCCTCAAACCTAACCAATTCCTACCCAATACCTAAACTTAAATACCTTACTAACTATTAATAAGCAGTAATTAGGAGTTTACTGAGGCAAAAGTTATAGTTAATAGTTAGATAACAGTGAGAATTGGACCCTAATCTAATGTGCGACCACAAACTTAAATCTATAAATTCAACACACTTTTAGCTGTAAAAAAGTTAGCTTTTAGCTTGTCATGGCATATAATGTAAAACATACTGAGTGCTTTGTTTTAATCACCTTCTTACTGATGCTTTCAAGACTATCACACTTTTCTTACACTTTCAATGGTGCAAAGCAGAATAGAACTTGGGTTCGGACCAAGCAAGAGTGTGAAAACCACCAGTGTCACTGCATTACAGCTTTCTTTAATTACAGTGCATGGTTTCATGCAGCGCACTGTTGTGGATCAGTGCAGTGCAGATCAAAAGGAAAGAGCTTCCAGTGAGTTGATGCCAGTACAAGCAATGTGGTTCTGCCTTATCTCTGTGGACACACTTAATCAAGGGCCACAGCATGACAGCAATCCCTGATTATCTTACAAAGTTACGAAAATCACGAATTTCAGTAATTGGGAGGAGGATTTTATTTAGATGTTAGATGGGCCGATTTGAGCCCAGCAGACCAAAAGTCATAATTAATGAGAGCCCATATCTACGCTTATGAATGGACCTCTGCCTTATAAAAGACAGCAAATGGGTTACTGGGCTTGAATGAAGCAGAATATAATAAAAGCACCATGGTGCTTTAAAAGCAGCCTTTAATTAAGCAAGGCTCCAAAATGAAAACACAACTATGTACATTAATCACACACGTTCTTTCAGACAGAATAATTTTACCATACCTTTAGACTTGGATTAAATCGCTCTATTTATATGGATTAATTTTATAACACTTTTATGACCTTTTTGGGTCTTCGACGATTTGGTTATCTGGACTATCAAAGGAGAGTTTCATTAAGAATATCTTATTATGGGTTTGGAATGACATAAGGGTGAATAAATGATGACAGAATTTTCCTAATTTACCCTTCTAATACCTTACATGGTTTACCACCAGCACAGCAGACACAGATGTCCAGAGAGTGATATTTAAATCACCCCCCAAAAAAAACCCCGCATTGTCGCCTACTGTGTGTGAATTGTGTGTGTCCAACCGCTTAAATCGTAATCTTATTCAAGGGTAAAGCTATAACGGCTATGCCGCTGCACTGCTGTGCATTGCTGCACATGAGCCTAGATCTCAATGTGCAATGATTAACATTTCTTGTGAGCCATTCTTAGTGCGCTTGATGCGGACTCCTATCTGCTGGTGAATACATTGGTACATGCTGAATTATTTATAGGTTTAAGAGCCTCCGAAGTCTGTCGAGCCACAGATAAATCCATCCTTGATGGTGTCAAACATATCATAAAGGAAGCGTATGTGTTTCTCATTTATGCATGTGTCCCTAGCATTTGTGTACATGGGAATGTGTGGGTTCATACATATGGGAGAACTGAAAGAAAGAAATTAAAGCATGAAAAAAGAAGGTTTGAGAAAATAACAGGGCAGGAGAAAAAGACAGGAGAAAAGTGCAGATAGGAAAAACGGTTTTAGATGGGAGCTGACAGGTCGAAAAAGAATAATAGGGACACACAGAGAAAAGGACTGAGAGGCGATAACTAACCTGGCCTGCCTTGGAGCCTTCACACACAACCAGAGCGCTGTCTGTGGCAATATAGGGGGCATTGTCATTGACATCCAAGACCTGGACTGTGACTGGTACATAGCTCACCAGATTTGGATTGTCTGGAAAAAAAAATATGACAAATATTCAATCATGGATATTTTCTGTCAGGACAATTAAAATAACCGGCAAAACAACAATGAATGAATGATGTATGAGGGATTTCACATGATTGAATTCATGCCATATCAGAATAAACTGGCGTGAAGCTTGAATCAGCAATATCTGCTGATGAAGACCATATTTATCAATACAGAGATATTGTGACCCTTTTGGGGGGTTTCTTTAACTGTGTAGACTTTTAACACTCTTACTAGTTTATTTGTCTAACAACAATGTCTAACAGTATACATGCATCACAGATGAATTGTCGTTTCACCACAGTGTAATTTCCAGCAAATCTTAATTGCTCTGTATTGTGTTTATTAATATTCTATCATGGAAATGACATTTTAAACATTTATTGAACAAACTGACTGACTCCTTTGTCTTGCTACAGATAATTTCCCATTTGCATGTATTTCAAATATGAACAATTAAATAATATTTTCACATTTTTGGCTTAATTTGACAAAATTACTGCACACATCACATCTCATATTTCATTTCACATGACTCACATGAAAAAAATAATCCATTTGTTACATTATTTTTGATGATGTTAGTTAATTAAAAAACTGTTCATTGTTGGTTAATGTTGGCTCAGGTTTATTAAATAATATTAACAGATACAACTTTTTCTTTTAATAATGAAGGCCTATTAGTAAATGTTAAAATTAACATCAACTAAGATTAATAAATGCAAAAGTATTTTTCATTGTTAGTTGATGTTAAAGGATTAGTTCACTTCAAAATGAAAATTTCCTGATATTTTACTCACCCCCATCTCATCCAAGATGTTCATGTCTTTCTTTCTTCAGTCGAAAAATATTCAATTTTTCTCCACATAATGGACTTCAATGGCAACCAACGGGTTGAAGGTCCAAATCAATGCAGTTTCAAAGGGCTTCGAATGGCTTCAAATGGCTCTGCACGATCCCAGTCGAGGAATAGGGTCTTATCTAGCCAAACCATCGGTCATTTTCTAAAAAAAAATTAAAATTTATATACTTTTTAACCTAAATTGCTCATCTTGCAGAGGATTACGTAATCATGTTGGATAGGTCTCGCTAGACGTAGGCAGAAGTACCGCCCCTGTGTTGGAGATGGAGGTTCCCCTTCAGTCGGTCACGTTCGACGTACGTCGGACGTCACCGACGAATTGGGATCACTTCTGGGAGCCCCTATCAGCTTCGAGTGTATAGAGAACGGGCCAATGGCCATTGGCGTGCGAGATTTGCATCTCGCGCTCCGCCCCGCATCGCGGGTATAAAGCGGAAGCGGATGCAGCGCACATTTGTCATTCACTTCGGAGCCAAACAAGCTTTGAGCCTTTGCAGTCAGTAGAGTTAAAAATCCTGTCCTGGAAGACAGTACTCCTGACTGCATTGGCTTCCATCAAGAGGGTAGGGGACCTGCAGGCATTTTCGGTCGACGAATCGTGCCTGGAATTCGGGGCGGGTAACTCTCAGGTAATCCTGAGACCCCGGCCCGGATATGTGCCCAAGGTTCCCACCACTCCCTTTCGGGACCAGGTGGTGAACCTGCAAGCGCTGCCTTCGGAGGAGGCAGACCCAGCCCTGGCTTTTCTCTGTCCCGTTCGCGCTCTGCGGACTTACGTGGACAGAACGCAAAGCTTCAGGACCTCAGAACAGCTCTTCATCTGTTACGGAGGCCAGCAGAAGGGAAAGGCTGTCTCCAAGCAGAGGATGGCTCACTGGATAGTGGATGCCATCGCCTTGGCGTATGAAACCCAAGGCGTGCCCTGCCCGCTTGGGTTGAGGGCCCACTCCACTAGGAGTGTGGCCTCTTCCTGGGCGCTGGCACACGGCGCCTCGCTGACAGATATATGTAGAGCTGCGGGCTGGGCGACACCTAACACGTTCGCTAGATTCTATAGCCTCCGTGTAGAGCCGGTTTCTTCCCGTGTGCTCGCTTCAAATAGCCGGTAACACCGAAGTGCCCGTTCTAGTGTCGGCTTGCTGCGCCATTCCCCTCCTCATGGACCGGATACGTGCGCTGATATGCTCCAGTCGAGTTCCCCAGCACGGCGAACCCTGTTGAGTCCTCCGCAACCCGTGGCAGTCAGACGTGGCGGAGCGTCCGACGCCAGGTCTAACACTCGTATGCATTGGTGGAACTTGTGTTAGGCTGGGTATCCATATGTTGTGACCCCTACGGCGGTCCCATATGTGTATTCTTCCACGGTACGGCTCCCTACGGCGAGCCCGTGTCTTTCCCTTGGCAGAGCTCGCTCTGCCGTCTCTGTGCGGTGTAGTCTCCCGCCTGCATTGGCCGGGGCCACCCCTGGGACTTCCGTATGTTGTACTGCCCACGGCCAGTCCATACATGTATATTCCACATGATACCTCCCTACGGGTAGGATGTGGCTTCCGCAGCGGCCCCCCGGGGCACGCTTTCCCAGCGTTATCCAATACTCTGCTGAGTGGGTCTTGCGGAACAGCAGCAGTGACTCTCCCTGCGTAGGTTCCCCGCCCCGAACAGACGGGGGTCTGAGGGGCTTTCGCTGGGCGCTGGAAGTGGTAGTAACTGTGGCGTTTTCCATAGGGATCCCAATTCGTCGGTGACGTCCGACGTACGTCGAACGTGACCGACTGAAGGGGAACGTCTCGGTTACGTATGTAACCCTCGTTCCCTGAAGGAGGGAACGGAGACGTACGTCCCGTCGCCACAGTTGCTGTACCATCACTGCAGCGGCCGAGTCACTAGTTCGGCTCCTCAGTGAAAAACAAATGTGCGCTGCATCCGCTTCCGCTTTATACCCGCGATGCGGGGCGGAGCGCGAGATGCAAATCTCGCACGCCAATGGCCATTGGCCCGTTCTCTATACACTCGAAGCTGATAGGGGCTCCCAGAAGTGATCCCAATTCGTCGGTGACGTCCGACGTACGTCTCCGTTCCCTCCTTCAGGGAACGAGGGTTACATACGTAACCGAGACGTTTTTTTTGGTAAAGGGCGTTTGTATTAGTCTTCGCTCATGACCTTTCCAACGTGATTACGCAATCCCTGGCACGTCGCGGAGCAGCGCAAGATGAGCAATTTAGGTTAAAAGGTATATACATTTTTAGTTTTTTTGTAAAATGACCGATCGTTTCGCTAGATAAGACCCTATTCATCATCTGGGATTGTGCAGAGTCCTTTGAAGCCCTTCGAAGCCCTTTGAAACTGCATTGATTTGGACCTTCAACCCGTTGGTTGCCATTGAAAACCATTATGTGGAGAAAAATCCTGGAATGTTTTCCTCAAAAAAACTGAATTTCTTTTCGACTGAAGAAAGAAAGACACGAACACCTTGGATGAGATAGGGGTTAGTAAAATATCAGGAAATTTTCATTTTGAAGTGAACTAATCCTTTAACTAATATAGTTAACTGATGTTAACAAATTGAACCTTATTGTAAAGTGTTACCAAAAACACTTTATTAAAGCAAAACATTTTGTTGGGGTGGAAATGACACCATAATCATTTTCACACAATACATTTTGAGAAGAACATGTAATTGCTTCCTGTCAAGCCTCTACTGTGCTTTACACTAAAGGCAAAATGTGAAAAATAAATCCTGAAAAGCCTGAAGTTTTCATGATATAACATTATATATGTTTTTACATTTACCATGTTGAAAACCTTACAGTGAGATATAAATGATTTATGCTTCTCTCGTGGGATTCAGTGAAGCGTGGCAAGAATTTAAAATTGGTGTGGGAAACATTAGGCCCATTTTGGAGTTGTGCAAAAAACGTCATTCAGTATGATGGAACTGAGATATAGTGGCCTATAACATTATCAGTCCACTATCAGCAAGCGTTAACAGAGGGCAGGTTCAGCTTATTAGCTGAACACCACTGTGAAGAAAAGTGTAGAGGAAAGATAATTGCTTAGATAAGCATCTGTAAAAAAAGAAGAAGAAACAAATAGGAAAAAGAGAAGAAGAATTGATTGACCCTGTCCACCTTCAAAACCACACCAGCATGCTAGCAGCAGCCTCAGCATCAATCCCACAATGCAACACTCCTTCAAGGAGACATTTGTTTTGGTCAGTATCGATGACTCAGACTTCAGGGCCTATGATTCCCTCTTGGACAAGGTGTTCCCTGTCCAAACTTCAAGAAGAATGCTTGATTCAAAATGAAGATATCATTGGTAAAATGGTTCCCTGTGTTTTCCTCAGAAACCAACATAAAAAAAAATCAATAAATACAGACAGGATTCTGGCCTGAGAGCAGTACATACCAATCTCTGAAGCCATCACTGTGATGTTGTGCCAGGCTACCTCTTCTCGGTCTAGACTCCTGGTGGTTGTAACGAGTCCACTGTCAACATCAATGCTGAAAAGTGCATCACCTTCTGCATTTTGGTCAACAGAATACCTAAAATTGCAATACAGGAAAGTTAAACTCAAAGATATTATTCAAGTTATGATGACATGTATTTCAGATGCATTTATAAAGAGTATGCTTGAATAGCCATTTTAATGCTGAGAAAAATGGTGTCCTTGAGTTTGAAAAAATGCATTCTGTTAACCAACGATTTTTAAAAAAGCAGAATTAGTAAATAGCTTTTATGAATGCATGTAGTTGTCAAGTGAACATTCTCTTGCTGGGAAAAAAAAGACAGTTATATGAATGCACAAAATTCAATAAATATTGATATGATCCTCCTTTACGCTAAAGCTAGTTTCTGAAACTAACACATTATGTTTTAATATAGTAAATAGGGCTTTCAAACGATTAAAAGTTTTCATGATGTGGCAATTAATTAATCGAATTAATCAGAAATTAATCACACATCAAATTTGGCTGAGAAAAAATATCATTTATTGTGTCATTATTGTGTAAAGCATCAAATAGACATTACAAAAAGTAGCTTCAGAAAGAAATATTTTATTTGATTCAACATAAAATTTATTACACATAAACTTTTGGACCATAAGGTTGAGTAAATGATCACAATTTTCATTTTTGGTTGAACTATATCTTTAATGCTTTTTTTTTAATACTGAAATATTATTATATTTATATTATATTGTTTTTTAAATAAAAATATACTCTAAATAAGAAAAAAAGGACCAGATTTACTTACAGCTTGCGGCGGCACAAACCCTCTTTTGCCGTTAAAAAACTACTGTCAGGATTTACTAAAGACACTCAGTGATAAATTAGCGCTGAAATGGCGTGGACAGGGTTATTTTTGCGGCTGACCTTATTGCATATATATTTGTAGGAGTTTCCCTTTCAGGCGCAAAATTCATGGGAGGGGAGTATTTAAATGAATCACGCAAGGTGATTTACAAAGGTTTGTGCTCGTCAATTTACTGGTGTTTGCGCCATTATTTACCGCCCAAAAAAACCACGTCTTAAACCAGACGCTAACGGGTACATTGCGTTGGTCATTATGGAAATGATCCGGCTGCGTCTGTGTTCTTTCATTTGCGTGTCGTCAG
This sequence comes from Coreius guichenoti, assembly GCA_039654105.1. Lineage (NCBI taxonomy): Eukaryota > Metazoa > Chordata > Actinopteri > Cypriniformes > Gobionidae > Coreius > Coreius guichenoti. The sequence goes on along the minus strand of CM077175.1, from coordinate 38,541,304 downwards.
TAGATCACGCGCAGAACTGTCCACTCCCATCGGCACTTTTATGGAATTGCACTCTCACACTAATTTGCCCTGTTCAGTAAATCTGGCCCAAAAACTGCAAGTAGGTGGCAGTAAATCTCTTAATGAGTAAGTCATTCATTCATTCATTCGATTTGTTCAAACAGCTGATTCATTCAGGAGTGAAGTAAATGGTTCTCTTTATGAATGGTCCATTGAATCATTGGTTCACCCGATTTGTTCAAAATCAAAACGTGAATTCAATGAAATGCCGTTGTGTGTTGGTCGGAGACGAACAGCTCTGCTTTGTCTTTATATTTTCATTGGCAAAACTGAGCAAAACAGATAATATTGTGTCTAAAATAACACTATTAACTTGTTTATTGTTGTATAAGATCAGTATCACATTTGCACTTGTGCTATTCAGAACAGAAAAACAGAACTTGTGTGAAATTACTTAACTATATCATATGATGTAAATATGAGACAAAAACTTAAACGGGCATTTTTTGTCCCCATATCTTGAATTTTAGGCTCATTCTATAGGCTCCATCACGCAGTGAGTTGTTGCCCTGCATCATATTCATCATCAATCAACTAATCAATTGAATCGACAGCCCTAATATATATATATATATATATATATATACACTCACCTAAATGATTATTAGGAACACCATACTAATACTGTGTTTGACCCCCTTTCGCCTTCAGAACTGCCTTAATTCTACGTGGCATTGATTCAACAAGGTGCTGAAAGCATTCTTTAGAAATGTTGGCCCATATTGATAGGATAGCATCTTGCAGTTGATGGAGATTTGTGGGATGCACATCCAGGGCACGAAGCTCCCGTTCCACCACATCCCAAAGATGCTCTATTGGGTTGAGATCTGGTGACTGTGGGGGCCATTTTAGTACAGTGAACTCATTGTCATGTTCAAGAAACCAATTTGAAATGATTCGAGCTTTGTGACATGGTGCATTATCCTGCTGGAAGTAGCCATCAGAGGATGGGTACATGGTGGTCATAAAGGGATGGACATGGTCAGAAACAATGCTCAGGTAGGCCGTGGCATTTAAACGATGCCCAATTGGCACTAAGGGGCCTAAAGTGTGCCAAGAAAACATCCCCCACACCATTACACCACCACCACCAGCCTGCACAGTGGTAACAAGGCATGATGGATCCATGTTCTCATTCTGTTTACGCCAAATTCTGACTCTACCATCTGAATGTCTCAACAGAAATCGAGACTCATCAGACCAGGCAACATTTTTCCAGTCTTCAACTGTCCAATTTTGGTGAGCTCGTGCAAATTGTAGCCTCTTTTTCCTATTTGTAGTGGAGATGAGTGGTACCCGGTGGGGTCTTCTGCTGTTGTAGCCCATCCGCCTCAAGGTTGTGCGTGTTGTGGCTTCACAAATGCTTTGCTGCATACCTCAGTTGTAACGAGTGGTTATTTCAGTCAAAGTTGCTCTTCTATCAGCTTGAATCAGTCGGCCCATTCTCCTCTGACCTCTAGCATCAACAAGGCATTTTCGCCCACAGGACTGCCGCATACTGGATGTTTTTCCCTTTTCACACCATTCTTTGTAAACTCTAGAAATGGTTGTGCGTGAAAATCCCAGTAACTGAGCAGATTGTGAAATACTCAGACCGGCCCGTCTGGCACCAACAACCATGCCACGCTCAAAATTGCTTAAATCACCTTTCTTTCCCATTCTGACATTCAGTTTGGAGTTCAGGAGATTGTCTTGACCAGGACCACACCCCTAAATGCATTGAAGCAACTGCCATGTGATTGGTTGATTAGATAATTGCATTAATGAGAAATTGAACAGGTGTTCCTAATAATCCTTTAGGTGAGTGTATATATATATATATTTAGTTGTAATCAACAGTTATTAGAAATATGACAGGACGAGGAATATACCTCAAGGCCATATATACCAGCATTATTCTCTCTAAAAACTCACCTGACTTTGCTTCTAGTGCTGTCTGGGTCTTGAGCAGTTACCATGCCAACCTCTGTCCCAGCCGGAGCGTTTTCATACACGTCCATGATATAGTAGTCCATAGTAAACACTGGAGCCTCATCAACATCCCCAATGATGAGCTTGAGCGTGGTGGTGTCTTTAAAAGGGCCCAGGTAAGAAAAACGTGGATCCAGATGGGTGTTGACACCTTCAATGTTCAAAGAGTATGCCTTCTTCTTCTCGTAGTCCAGAGGCTAGAAAGAACATCAGTAATAAGATCAAGGGAGAAGCAGAAATGACATTTTGGCCAGCATGGGAAAAGACAGGGCATGGCTGAATGAGCAGACATAAATTTACATGGCTGTAGAACCCAAATCTGAAGCATCGGTTCTGTGTGAACATCTAGTTCAGACCTTTCTGAGGGAGATGATTCCTTCTCTCTTGTCACTGTCTGTAGAGATGGAAAACATGGCAGCTCCTTCTTCATTGGTAATTCTGTATGTCATCTCAGCATTGACACCAAGGTCTTCATCATTCGCTTTGATTTTACCAACTGCTTTCCCTACCTCAGCAGATTCTGGCACATAAAGCTGATAGTTCTCTGAAGTGGAGAATAAACACAAACAGATGTGATTTTATTAAACATTTGAAAGCTTTTGATGCAAATATTAAAAAGTGTTGCTTGCGCTCAGCTAATTTGCAAGGTTTATATGGGATAAACCTGAGCAAGCTCAATAAAAGTTGTTTATTTTCACAAAATAAAGCTCAAACGAATGGAGCCATTTGGGATAAAATTCACGGTACACTCAAAGGGATTTAGGGATTAGATGGTCTCTGTAGAAGGGGCGTGTCTAAAATCCTGACTTTTTTTCAATAGTGAAAAAGACTGAGTGAAGCAGAGACTCATACTTTGAGGGAATCGTGGTGGATTGTCATTGACGTCGGTCAGTGAGATGTTGACTGTGGTAGATCCGGACAGACCACCAACAGAGCCGGCCATGTCTTTGGCTTGGATGATGACGGAGTACATCTCTCTAGTTTCTCTGTCCATGTTCGGCAAAGCTGTCCTGATGACACCTGTGACTCAGAGGGCAGAAAGCATAAATATAGCTCCCGCTGACCTACATACCACATATCCCATTATTGGATGTTCAAAATGGTATTCCCATTTTCTGCAAATTAAGGTGTTAAAGTACAAATATTAAAACGGCCCACATTCCTACACCAAGCAAAGGTTGAAAACCTTTCACTTTCATTATATGGAAAAATGCAGTTTGAACACTCAGCCTAACATCTCTTGTTTTCCACAGAAGAAAGGAAGTGAAATTAATTTTTGGGTGAACCATGCCTTTAAATCAAACTTCTAGTCGTTTGATGGCATTTCCAGCAATAAGAGCCCTGTTCACTGGAAGGGTACGTGTCCAGAATATCATGTGTACACTGCAGATCTTTGACCCCTAGTTATTGAGGCGGTGAGCTCACAACGAGTGGTTATCCTCTGATTTGCCCCTGCTCTGACCTGGTACGGGTTCTTTTCGAGTTTGACAACACACCAGCGGGCGACTGCTGACCCCTCTTCTCCATGCACTGTTCGTATGTGGTGTAAGCCCTTAGCATGAACCTTCCTGTTCAGATGTGCACACACACATGTGCAAAAAGCATGCCGGTGATCATCTCCTGCATACTCCACAACTCTAAAGCAAAGTCTGCCATCTGCTCCAACTGTTCCCTCAGGAGATGGAGGATAAGACAGGGATGAAGGGAAGGCTGCAAAGCAGAACAGCTTGGGTTTGCCACGTGAACTTGCATTGAGCCCCTTTACGCCATGAGATCCCATGCTAACATTTACTGTGAAATGAGCACCAACTGGCAAGACACACTCAGGCACCAGTGCACCAACACAGCCAAAAAAGGGTGTCTTTAAAAACAAATGGAAATCGATAGCATCATTTTAAAAAAGCATAAACTCTATAGGTACATTTTATTTACTTGTTAGTAAATATATCAGTATAGGATACGTCTTGACAGTTTTATCAAATAACTATGAAATGCCTTGAAATACTCAAGGTTACCCATCATCCTTATGGAGAAATCACAGAAAAATGTGCATTTTCAAGCCAAGTTTTAAATATAGGACATATCCCATTCTTTTCTATTGATGTTTTACAGTTATGTAATTGTTTTTTTGTTTTTTTTTGTCTGGCCAAAACCTAAGAAGACCTAAATGTATGTGTGTCTGTCCATATATATATATATATATATATATATATATACACGTATATAGCCAATTTGCCTAATTTGCTACATTTTTAAGTTACCAGTTATTCAGAACTTCTAATAGCCAAAACAAAAATATCAGAAATAAACCAAATTATACACAGCTTAGATTTAAATATATTTTGTATTAAATCTGATTCTGAATCATTGTATTGCTTTCAGCTTTTCGACAGTCAATCACTGTTTGCTGATACCATTTAAATTAAATTAAATGAAAAAAAAAACTAAAAAACATTTTCTTCTCTTATAATTGCCATGAGTTTACCTTCACGTAACAAAAAAGACGCTAGGACGCTTTTTGCCCCAAAAGTCTTGGATATGCGGCATTTATGAGAACTGGTCGGAGAAAGTGGCCTCTTAATTGTCTCCTAGGGCTCTGGCCTAGGGTTAACCGGTCACAGAGCTGATGGGAAGCGCCGCGCCGCTAACATCTCACAGGCAGGCTCGCACCCTGTTCGTGTCATTCTGTAGGCCTACTCGTATTTTCAGGTTCAAGGCGGCAGTCCAAAACAGTGAATCTAATAACAATACAGGCAAAAGTGCACTTCAAGAATGAACAAAATGGCGTTAATGAGTTTGAATTAAGGTATTTGAAAGAAAAAGAAAAAAAAACAGCGCGAACAGTGCAATCTATATTCTCTAGGAAGAATATTTATTCAAGCCACAAAAACAAAACTGTTACAGAAAAATGCACAATACACAATCTCCTAGGGTGAAGTCAGTACGTACATATATTTATCCTAAACCATTGTATTTTAATGGAAAACTATGTGAGTGGCGTGTTGGTGCGGCATGATTTTGAACAGCCGGAGTCTTAGGTGCTGCCGGTGTGCGTACAGTCATAAAAAAACAATGTGTTCGAATTTTTAAAACTCTATGTTTCTCTCAGAGTGTGACCCTAGTTGTTTTGCTAATATTTGAGGCTCCTTTTAGCGGAAGAACTCTGATAGCGATGCCATGCAAAGTGATAGAACATCATTTATTAATCATAACCCGCCAAATTGGCTATAGTGTGTTGATATGCGTTACCCGCCACAGTCGATTTTCACCCGCATTTGGTGGGTGGGCGGGTGTTAATTTCAAACCCCTGATTGTAATCATTATGATCACACCTTGTAATAATTGCTTTAATGAGATCATTGTTTCTGCTGAATGAATACATGTTAGTAACTAACTGCATGACTTGTATTATCTTAGAACTGTACATTTTTGGACATTACTTTGACACAGTCACCTCTGATTACAGATCACTCTAAATTGCAATGTAGAAACATTAATTTTTCTGTAAAGCTGCTTTGAAACGATATGTATTGTGAAAAGCGCTATGCAAATAAATGTGAAATGAACTGAATATATATATATATATATATATATATATATATATATATATATACACACCAATCAGGCATAACATTATGACTACCTTCCTAATATTGTGTTGGTCCCCCTTTTGCTGCCAAAACAGCCCTGACCCGTCGAGGCATGGCCTCCACTAGACCCCTGAAGGTGTCCTGTGGTATCTGGCACCAAGATGTTAGCAGCAGATTCTTTAAGTCCTGTAAGTTGCAAGGTGGGGCCTCCATGGATCGGACTTGTTTGTTCAGCACATCCCACAGATGCTCGATTGGATTGAGATCTTGGGAATTTGGAGTCCAAGTCAACACCTCAAACTCGTTGTTGTGCTCCACAAACCATTCCTGAACCATTTTTGCTTTGTGGCAGGGCGCATTATCCTGCTGAAAGAGGCCACAGCCACCAGGGAATAGCGTTTCCATGAAATAATGTACATGGTCTGTAACAATGCTTCGGTAGGTGGTACTTGTCAAAGTGGTACTTGTCAAAGGTTTCCCAGCAGAACATTGCCGAAAGCATCACATTGCCTCCGCCTCCGCCTCCGCCCTTTACATCCTGGTGCCATGTCTTCCCCAGGTAAGTGACACACACGCACCCAGCCATCCATGTGATGTAAAAGAAAACATGATTCATCAGACCAGGCCACCTTCTTCCATTGCTCCGTGGTCCAGTTCTGATGCTCACATGCCCACTCTTGGCGCTTTCGGTGGTGGACAGGGGTCTGCAAGGGTACCCTGACTGGTCTGCGGCTATGCAGCCCCCATATGCAACAAACTGCGATGCACTGTGTATTCTGACACCTTTCTATCAGAACCAGCATTAACTTCTTGAGCAATTTGAGCTACAGTAGCTCGTCTGTTTGATCGGACCACTGGGCCAGCCTTCGCTCCCCACGTGCATCAATGAGCCTTGGCCGCCCATGACCCTGTCGCCGGTTCACCACTGTTCCTTCCTTGGACCACTTTTGATACTGACCACTGCAGACCAGGAACATCCCACAAGAGCTGCAGTTTTGAATATGCTCTGACCCAGTCATCTAGCCATCACAATTTGGCTCTTGTCAAACTCACTCAAATCCTTATGCTTGCCCATTTTCCCTGCATCTAACACATCAACTTTGAGGACAAAAATGTTTACTTGCTAATATATCCCACCCACTAACAGGTGCCGTGATGAAGAGGTAATCAGTGTTATTCACTTCACCTCATAATGTCATAATGTTATGCCTGATCGGTGTATACACATATACCTGAAAAAATGCTGTATACAGTATATAAAATATATGGACAGCATTTACACATATTTGTGTCTGAATACATGCACACACAACACAACACACATAAGCAAGCCCAAAATGTTAGCAAGGAGCTAACATGTAAGGAGGACCTGTGAGGGAATGACAAGTAGGGAATTTCAGTTTTATGCTATGTGTGAAAGTGTGAGACAGACAGTTTATATATTCGAACATGCAGTTCCCTTTTTAAATGGACATGACCAGTGGGAGTGAGACAAAATATGCAAACAGATACCTCAATCCGCCAGAACAAATAAACACACACCAGTGTTCAGCCCCAGAGAATGTCATAGAGATTGCACCCAACCCATTGAGAGCAGACACCACCTGCCAGGACAGGGGATTTCAGCAGACAACACAATGAAAAAAGCAAAATGTTCATGTTAAACAGGCTCTTAGTATTCAGCTAGTAGCCACAAAGCAGAGACAGAAAGTAAATAACGCAAACAGGACCAGACACTGATGCAGAACTTGGTAAGCCCTGCTCTATATACTCGGAGTTTGATTTCCTATGGAACAACAGATAGTCAGCCCTTCCTAGTGAAAGTGCGAAACATCACGCAGGTTAAGCATCACCCGCCGGCAAATGGGGCAATCTAACTACTACACAAAGGTAATTCTCAGCTAAGAGGATTAGACACAGTGATGCAATTTATTGCTCTTTATATAGAAGTGAATGGGTGGAAGCTTCTACAGTTGGAAGAAAACCAAATAAAGCATACTCTACTATACAAAAATATACAGCACAATGCTACACTTTACCATACTGTATACGCTACAGTACATCAAACTATTATATTATACAATACTACACCATTCTGTATTTTATCATACCAGACCACATTATACTACAAATACTGAAAATATTTACAAGAATAGACTAGATTAGAACAGAATAGATTTAAATAAGCAAAACAAAAAATAAATTGTTATACTCTTATACTAAAAAAAAAAACAACAACAAAAAAAACAGGAACATTAATGTTTAATATTGAACATTGTTAATGTTTAACACTGAACATTAAACACCACCAAATATAGACCATAGAAAGTGGCTAAGTCACTGACAATAATGACCTATATCAAGTGTTGGAAGTGGTGGTTGACTGATATGGATTTTTTGATGGTTGATGCCGCTACTGTAATTTTACATAAATTACACGGTGAATATAGCAGCCAAATGGATATAGGGCAGCAAAGTTCAAAATCAAGGATGACAGAGATGAAAAATCAGAGCTCAAGTGCATCTATGTTTAGGTGCTGGCATTCTCAGTGCTTTCTGGTGTTATCATTATGAGCATATACACTACCGGTCAAAAGTTTTTGGACGGTAAGATTTTTTAATGTTTTTAAAAGAAGTCTCTTCTGCTCACAAAGGCTTCATTTATTTGATCCAAAAATACAGCAAAAACAGTAATATTGTGAAATATTTTATTTCTATTTGAATATATTTTAAAATGCAATTTATTTCTGTGTTGGCAAAGCTGAATTTTCAGCATCATTATTCCAGTCTTCAGTGTCACATGACCCTTCAGAAATCACTCTAAGCCATATCACCCTGTAGCCCAAGACTGGTTTCCCACTAAAGCTAAGCAGGGTTGTACCTGGATGGGAGACCTCCTGGGAAAACTAGGTAGCTGCTCGAAGAGGTGTTAGTGAGGCCAGCAGGGGGTGCTCACCCTGAGGTCTGTATGGGTCCTAACACCCCAGTATAGTGATGGGGACACTATACTGTAACAAGCACCGTCCTTCGGATGAGACGTTAAACCGAGGTCCTGACTCTCTGTGGTCATTAAAAATCCCAGGATGTCCTTCGATAAAGAGTAGGGGTGTAACCCCGGCATCCTAGCCAAATTTGCCCATTGGCCTCTGTCTATCATGGCCACCTAATCATCCCCATATACTGATTGGCTTCATCACCCTGTCTCCTCTCCACCAATAAGCTGGTGTGTGGTGGGCGTTCTGGCGCAATATGGCTGCCGTCGCATCATCTAGGTGGATGCTGCACATTGGTGGTGGTTGAGGAGATTCCCCCTCTTCCATGTAAAGCGCTTTGAGTGCCTAGAAAAGCACTATATAAATGTAACAAATTGTTATTATTATTATTATCATTATTCCACAAAGGCACAAACAATCGATTAACAACCTCTGAACTCACAGTAGGTCTGTCTTTAAACGTTTCAAAGTTATTGTTAAAAAAATCCCAAATGGACAAAATGAATGTAATTTTTACTTCTGGAACCCGACTGCTGCTCTCTATTGAGTGGATTCTGACTAACTGAAATGCCTCTGATTGGCCATTGCATTCACACGCTCAACAAACACATCTGTGATTGGCTACAATGCTCAATGCTGCAAAAAACATTGTAAACAGAAACCTTTGATGCTTTTAACAGAGCGCTCACACAAATTTGCATGGGAGCATTTGAAACTGCAAAAAGGCTGGCATTCATCGACTTGGTACTGAAGTACCAGTACTTTTGACAACAATGGTTGATACATACTTTTGACAATATTGGTTGACACATTGGCCTTGGCGATATATATATATATATATATATATATATATATATATATATATATATATATATATATCTCGATTGACCACTAGTTGCAAGTAACTAACTAGCAACACTACTTAACTACATTTTTCACTTTTGATTTTAAATCAAACATGCTCTTCTCTTCTAGAATGTCCTCTCTGTCTTATATGAAGCATTGGAAAGTCCAAATTCAACTAAACTGGGTTATTGGACAATTTATTTATTGTAACGAATTACTATTATTTTTTAAAAAGCCTTTTTTGTTGCAAAATATTAAGTTTTTAAACTTGGTATATGTTTTTTTTTTTTTGGTTATATAATTGATGTATATAGTTTTTGTTTAGCTTTTGAATGCAATACTTGTTACCCTTATAGATTGCACGTTCAAAAACCCTCATTGTTCTTTTTTACCTACAAAATGTCTCATTAAATTACATTAAATTATCATCTTGTAGCTTGCCAAAATACACTTTCAAAAGTGCCTTTCCAAACCCCACCTACACTGGCGTTCAGAAGTTTTTGATCGGTAATATTTGTAATGTTTTTAGAAGTCTCTTATGCTCACCAAGGCAACAACAAAACAACAACAAAAAAATGTAAATGTAAAATAACTTCACTATTTGAATATATTTTAAATATAATTTATTTCTGTGATGCAAAGCTGAATTTTCAGCATCATTACTCCAGTCTTTAGAGTCACATGATCCTTCAGAAATCATTCTAATATGATTTGCTGCTCAAGAAACATTTATGATTATTATCAATGTTGAAAACAGTTGTGTAAAACATTTTTTTTAGGATTCTTTGATGAATAGAACGTTCAAAAGAACAGTATTTATGTGAAATAGAAAGTAAGAATTTATTTATTTATTTTGGGGGGGGGGGGGCTTAAAGAAATTAATACATTTATTTTATATACATTTATGCATTAACTTGAAAAAAAGTGACAGTAAAGACATTTATAATGTTACAAAAGATTCTATTTAAAATAAATGCTGTTCTTTTGAACTTTCTATTCATCAAAGAATCCTGAAAAAAATGTTTTACACAGCTGTTTTCAACATTGATAATAATCATAAATGTTTCTTGAGAAGCAAATCATCAAAGAATGATTTCTGAAGGATCATGTGACACTGAAGACTGGAGTAGTAATGCTGAAAATGCAGCTTTGATCACAGGAATAAATGACATTTAAAATATATTCAAATAGAAAAGAGTTATTTTACATTTTAATAATATTTCACAATATTGCTATTTTTTTGTATTTTTAATAAAATAAATGCAGCCTTGGTGAGCATAAGAGACTTCTTCTAAAAACATTAAAAATCTTACCAATCAAAAACTTTTGAACGGCAGTGTATACCTACGAATAAACTCAAAATGTGATAAGTTTTATAGTTGTGATGCTCAGAGCAGAATAGATGAGCCTCCATCAGTACTTTATCCCTCTCCTAGAGCAAAAATGTCTCTTTAGACCTGGAGTAATGGATTATTTGAGCACAATTCAAACACACTGCTCTCAGTGCTAAGGGTACAGGCACGTCCTGCCAAAACAAGGAAGCAACGCTGATATGCAAGAGTGCAACGTTAAACCAACACCCAATGATAAAACCCTGATGTGAACATTATCATATGGCCTTTTAATCCCATCAAAACCTCCATAATAGCTACAAACAGGGGATTAGAGATGAGAAAAGAGTTGAAAGAGTGACCGCGGCAGGATTACAGTCCATCCAATCTCATAGTTTTAGCACCAAAGACACCACTAAAAGATAAACCACCATCAGAGATCCCGCTTCAGTGGAGGACGGCAACAATCCCATGGGTCCCAGTAGGAGGGAGACTGAATGAGCAATTACATGATGCTTTATTAACAAAGTTCGGGAGGAACACGTTCAAATGATCTATCCAATCATCATGTCATTCCAACCAGCTGTCAGCAATCAGTAATCAACAGGTCTACCCAATCAGCACAAGTGGAGGCTCATATAAATACCCAGTCAACTCACCAATGTTCCTCGACCACCCCGTCTTCCTCACACTCACCTGGTTACTTTCCTAACCAGAGATACAGGGGGAGTACTCTGGGTTCGGGCCAAATACCGAGCTCGGAGCCCTCTCCTCGGACAGCACGCCAAATACGCATACTATTACGCATTCTGTTTACTATCTGATTATTTGTAAGTGTGAACTTGTGAAACGTAATAAATAAATGCACAGTGGAGTGAAGCAATACTGTGTAAATTGGCGTGGTTTTGTGGCAGATATCTGAGGGATGGAAGTATGCATTGGTGCTAAGCTGAGTCTCTTGGGTCAATAGCTCATGCTGTTGCTGACAAGGCGTTGCTGAAGAACTATGCACGCAATAACAGCTGGAATGCTGAGTGCTACTTACCAATTTACCTTGTGCACTGCTGATATAGACGTTTGCGCATTTGCACACACCACCCTGGCACGCTCAAACACATATAAGCCAAGCAAATTTATCCTGCACCAAATAGGCTCTATCATGGGATAAACACTCTGCAGGTTGGCGCTCTCAAACTGGGACAAACACCCTCCAGGCACATTCAACCTGACATAAACAAACACCACCACTGTGGAAATTGAACCAAATGGCTACTAAGCACAGAATGAAAAAAGGAAGGAGCAAGGGAAACATTAAATTAGGATATACACTGTAGGCGAGTGGTACATCATAACAAGTAGGCCACGGTTCGGGTGTTTTTTGCCGCCACAGAACACTGTAGTCTGGGTCGCACAGTGCCGCACTCTCTATGTTTCAGTCATGTGATGATAATATTATGAAAATGATTTGTTTATCCACCCGGGCTTTGCAAGAGTAATTGAGTGTACCATGTAAGTCTCAGAAGAAAACCATCCATATTCATCCCCCTCAGTTTGTTGATTTATTTCTAAGATACAATTGAAAGTGATATTTCCCGCATTATTTAACGGAATTTCAATGTGTGTGCCTGAGTCCGAGTGTCTTTCGAAAGAGCATGCAAATCTAAATATATTCTTTTAATGCTCGACTGATGTCATTGTGACAAAAGACGCATTCTGGTACTGGTCAGGAGGGGCTTTTCCCCTCACTCTTCGGGGCTTTTTGCTGTTTTTATTTCTTCAAAGGTGGAAACAACATGTATGACAGCCCATCGCCAATGTGAGAACCCATCAATTATGATCCCCTTAGGGTATCGCAATAAATTGGGAGTTCCTTTGTGAGCCTGAAAGCAGTTTTACAGAGAAACTGTATCTGTGTTTCCTACAGCCTATTATTGTGGAATGATTCATCCGCTGGTGACTTTGCACAAGCTTGCAGGAACAATCAGAAAATATTCAAGTGGAGCCTTCTACAGTCGAAGGCATCTCAAAGCGTCCATAAAACAGGTTATTTGGAGAGGTCTTTGCGTACCGGTTTTGGGGTCAACGGTGAAGAAAGGCTGCCCTTGGAGAATGCTGTACACGATCTTGGCACTGTTTCCATAGGTGGGATCATCGCCATCTGTGGCAGTGATCTGGAATACCGAAGTTCCTGTGTGGATATAAAAAATATGTCCAAGTTAAACTGTTAAAATTATTTACATGCTCAGGATTGCATTCATTCTCATTAATGCATGCCACAAGCATGCTCTGACAGAGGCAGATGCTGTACTAATATGCCGCTTGCTAATTCAAGTGAATCATCTCATGCCTCTTTGACCTGTACCAGGTTGAATTCACCTGTCATGAGCCTCTCTCCTCCAAGCCTTAATGCATCTAATGCTATTACAAAGTGTCTGGGGCTTAGATGGTGGTGATAACGCTGCTCTAGCCTGAGACACATTTTCAGTTTAAGAAAGAACACAAACACAAAAGAGAGAAAGCCCCAGGCTCTAGAATAGACTCTCTTGAAAGGCCAGAGACCCGCAACTGACCTATATGGCTCTATCAATGGTGCTAGTGATTACTCCATCACAGATTGGTGAGTGGAGTCAGATAGCTTGCCAGCTCATTTGTGGTGTTTGTCATGTACCCGCAACTGAATATCTTATTTGGAAAGGCACAAATAATGACCTGTGGATAACGAATTCTATCGAACAATAGGCAAAAAAGCTGATTATTTAGCAAAGAGTAAAGCAATATTTAAATGAACATATTTAAAACGATAATGAAATGGCATGCCTGTGAAGCTAATAAACTAAAGTGAGAAATTTATGAATGAAAATGTGCACGGTGTGATTTTAGGCTCAATAAATTGCTGTTATTGTGCACTGATTTATTGTTGTAAACTAATATTCTACATTATGCATATTACTTACATTTTGAAATGTCTATATTAATGTTTTAAACATTCTGAGCAACATTAAAAAATAGGGGAAAAAACGTAGGTGTAAAAATGTATATACATGTATACAGTGCATAACCGTTCCAATGTATGGGGTCAATCATTTTTTTTAAATTAATACTTTAATTCAGCAAGCACGCATTAAATTGATCAAAAGTGACAGTAAAGGCTTTGATATTGTTACAAAAAATTTTATTTATTTATTTCAAAAATTCAGCAGCACAACTGTTTTCAACATTGATAATAAAAAATATTTCTTGAGCACCAAATCAGCATATTAATGATGCTGAAAATTCAGCTTTGTCATCATAGGGATAAATTACATTTTAAAATAATATAATATAAAATAATTTTAAATTGTAATAATTTTTTACTGTATTTTTGATCAAATAAATGCAGCCTTGGTGAGGATAAGAAACATCTTTCAGAAACATCCCCCAAACATCTGAACAGTATTGTATAATATAAATAATTTATATTATTTTTATTTTTTATTATAATGCATAAATAAATAATTAATTACTTGTCAATTACATATTTGCTGTATGAAAACTATAATTTAGTTTTGACACACTTCCAGTTTAAGTGTCACCCACATCCAGTTCTATCCAAATACTGTACAGATAATTTTGTCATTGCAACAGATACATATAATAGCCTTCCGTTTGTTTAATATTTGTGAAGACATTTCATTAAAAACAGGAGAGCAAAAAAATAAAAGTGGTGGCAGAGAGGCCAAAAGTGAGAAATAAACCTTGCCCTTACCCTAGCTGTGCCGGGGGGAACATTGTGCCGAAAGGTTGTGAGGAATGATAATTTCACAGCTCTTTGGCTTGAGTCCAGCCAATTGATTCGGATAGGAAGGAAGAACTCTACGGACAATTAGCACTTTCCTGACAGTCCATTTACTGCAGGGTTGATGTGCACTGCCATTGATGCAGACTGCAAGCTCTGCATGTGGATTACTCATGTATTAGGGGTGGATAGCACAGATCTATAATACATTGACATTTCAAATTGAGATACGGGTGAAAAGAGGTGAACACAGCTGGTTTTTGTTTGTCAAATGCTGCGTTAGTTTGGAAGCACTACAAAACATTTGCATCCCATGTGTGAGTGAATATACTAGGCTTTTATGTGAGATTCTGGTTTGATTTTGACTTTTCAATCACTTTTTCTACAACAGACAATACGCAGAATCCTCGAGAGGCTTTCTATAAGAAACAATAGCTTTAATAAATCCCACTATAAATCCACCACAACCAACCAGCAGTATGCGATGAGCTCGAGTCCAGGCCAGAAAGACTCCGATCTGCAATTGGACTCTGCGGTCTGAAACTGATGAGCCAGCTAATAAAACCTATGCTCTACTGACAAAATGTTCTTGTTTTCCCCCAGGCACAGCCTCAGACACCCCCCAAAGCCAGGAGGTCCTGACTGTTGGCTCACCGATGTCTGCCATCTCAGGCACGGAGGCTGAAAAGAGGCCGTCTGGGAATTTGGGGGCATTGTCGTTCACATCCTGGACCTTGATGATGAATTCAGACTCGGGTTCCACGGCTCTGTTGGTGAAGCGGTCGACGGCCCGGGCATGGAGCACGTAATGGCTCTTCTTTTCTCTGTCCAGGCTTTTCTTTGCATGAATATCTCCCGTTAACTCGTTGATAACGAATATGGTACCGGCACCTTCTCCAGAGAGTAGATACTGGACGGAGCCATCACCTTTGTCTGAGTTTGAGTGCAACTGAAAGTAACAAAGAAAAGATGGTTTTATCACACTGCTATTTTGCCTTAAAACAAATGTAAATGTTCTGTGGTGTTAAAACCGCATAATTCTTATTCTAAATTTCTGACACATCTAGTATTTTGAAATGCAGATTATTTGTGCAGTTTGGAAAGAGAGACACAGTGGGGTCCAAATGTTTGAGACCACATTAAAAACCAAGGCAGGGTTGTGACAAATTCAGAATTGAAAAACTGTCTCCCTTTCAGTTGATTAGTTAGAATTTGAACTGAATTGCAGTTCAAATTCTATCTATCCATCCATGCATCCATCCATCGTTTGGAACAACATGAGGGTGGATAAATAATCAGAAGTTTTGTTTTAAAAAAAGAGAACAAATGTGAATGTCCTTTTATCAGTGGCAGCTAAAGCAGAAATTAAAATGCATTGGATTGCAATTTAGTCTTCAGACCTGAGTGCCTAGAGTTCAGTTTATTCACTGGTGTCTAATTCACAAATTCTTATCAAACTTTATTGACTGTATTGACAAACTTTGCTGCTAGTTAAAAATGACAATTTATTTGAATTCTACTTCCTAATTTGAACTGTAATTCTACATCCTCTTTGCTAACTCAATTCAAATTCAGGAACTTAACTCAAATTTAAAATGCACTCCCAATTCTGAATGGCGCACAAATAGGAATTTAAATTGGGATTTAAAATCAAATTTAAACCAGGATATAAACACAGTTTTAGAATAATAAAAAAAAAAAAGAAACATTTTAGATTGTAACTAGAGTAGGTCACACTAATCAAATTAGTGACATTGATCATGTGACTCTTTGTACAGACAGTATGTATATGTTATTGCTTCCAATGAAGCACAAAATTATTAGGATGCTCAAATCATGCCGGAGAACATGATCATCCGGTTTGACAAACTTCAGTAGAAGTTCATGTTAATTTCTCGATTCAACCTTTTATTCAAGTTGTTATGATGATAAAACAGTTTCCAATAAAAATGATAAAATTGCAAAACAGCAACATTGTCCACATTAGAAATACAGCAACTTCATAGCATAGTTTTAAATGTCAGTCTTTGCACTTTTAAATCCTCCAACTTTAAGAAAAGAGGGAATTAAATGACATACACCTAAAAATAAATGATCAAAGTCAGAAGACAAAGACATGAAAACACTCCTGTCATAACCTTTACATATGTGGGATAAATGACATCATACAGTTCAAGCATTTACATCATTTTTTCATGACAAATCTATCACGGTAATAACTGTGCCGCATCCCAGCTCCTGTCACAGAATGCTCTTGATTTGTAATTAGCATGCTCTTTAAATAGAACTCACATTACATTCACGAAATAAGCACAAGGATACCTCATGTGTTCTGAGAAAATACTTTTCAGAGGAAATGGTTGTCATTCACCCATCATTTTTTCAGACTAAAAGAAGTTTAAAAGTACACCCTTGCTTTTAATATTTTTTTTCTGCATTGGAATATACATTTATAATTATTTTTTTTAATTCATGGGTAAAAAGGCATGGTAGAGACTCAGCTACCCTGACATTATGAGGCTAAAGCCTGTGGCTCCGAACCAGAACAAAATTGAGTTTCATGTGAAATACACATGCATCACAAGGGTGAAAGGATACCTCCTAATAAACATGGGTTAATCCCACCGCATTCATATTAGTTATGCAACAAGATATTCTGTAACAGAATATTGCTTTTACTGCCTCAAGGTAAGAATTTTCTGTAATACCAAATATAAATATCCAAACAAGTATTTAGAATTTGCATAAGGAAATATGCAGTCTACAGCTATTATGCTGATCCTTCAAAGACCTCATTTTGCTTATTTATTTATTTACGCACAAGCAAAGTAAGTTACAGCCCTTGGTCTGCTGACTTTTCTATATGTCTGACTACTTATTTTATCTTGACATGTCAACCACAAACGCTGGTATAATATTATAGCATTCTCTCACCAGCAAAATCATATGGTGCAACCAATTTGCATAAAAACTGACATGAAATAATATCATAAAGATATCTCTTGCACCTTTTTTATGACAAAACAAGGTTAGTTCAGGTTGTAAAATGTCATGTGGCACGATTCCCCAAAAACTAGACACGCTTGTATGTAATTGACCCATATGTTTGCAGAGATGCAACAAGAAGGATCACTTCTGTTCATGTCAGCTTTCAGTGTAAAATCAATATATGAAACCATCTGTGGCACATATTTCATTAGTATCACATATGCTATGCTCATTTAATTAAAGTAACACAAACCGAAGAACAAAAAAATGCATACAAAACAGCAGAAAGCTTCAAATGTACAGGGAGCTGGATGAGACCACCTGAAACGGAGACACTGCTATTTTCAGGCCACTTATCCAACAATAAATGTTGCAATTTCAGTTGCTAATTATCACTAATGTGGCCTCAAAAAGGCAATGTGTCTGATCCAAAAAATAAAAATCTGAGCAGCAGGAATTGGCAGAGCATGGCCCTTGGTGTGAAGAAAAAAAAAAAAAAACATTACTTGGCATGTTGCTGGGTTGCTATTCAAGCAGCTTTCTTTTCCCACTGTGTTTCCATAATTCTTGGCAGCCTGTGTAATCCCACCGCAGTAAGCAATTAGTCAGAATGACGTTCACCTTCCAAACCTTTTCCCCCTGGCTAAGAGGGACATTCACCTTCTTAGATATATATGGGAGCTGGGCCTGAAACCACACTATTTCTGGGGCTATTGCTTTATCTACAAAACTTTGTGTACATGCCTGGTTACAGCTGCAATGCAGCAGGGCACATACAGTATTAAACCACACCAAACATGCGCTCTCTTACGCACACAGCTAAACCCAAGACCCAAACCCAAGCAGCGCCATTGTTTGAGGATGCTCTTGTCCACCTCTTTCATCCTGCTATGTATCCTAATGTTCACCTGCTGCATCCAGCAGTATGAAAGATTGAAGGATCCTCCTACACTGTACTTGAAAAGGAGTAACCCTTGTTTTGAACTTGCCTCATATTTATGGAAGCACCATTCACTCCTCCGAATGCATTAGGTTCCCTGAAGGATGGATAGAGTATTGAATCATGTTCTATCACTAAACAAATCCTTAAACAGAGGATAAAAAATGTAAATAAAAAAATAAAACATATTTTTTTAGAAAATGTCCTAATGCTGTTCATCAATCCTTTTGCTTTTCTAAAAATGATGCACATATACACTAAGATGGACTTCAACATTAAATTTACTCTATTTACTGGCAGGTTCTGGTCTTATTGTACATTATCGGTGCATGTTATGCCTATGAATTATCTTTTGTAATCTAAAACAACTTTTCTTTTTCTGCCTATGTCACTTAGGCCAAGCAGGCTATTGGTGAGTCAAGTTTACCACTAGCCAAATCACTGTTAAGCCATTCAGCACTTATAAAAAGTGTGTCACAGGTTATCATGTAATATAAATATGTTGCATCAAGTAAAATGGGTAGGGCTACAAAGTCTATTCAATAACAATGTTAAAGCTGCAAAAACTGTAAAACTTTTTTTGGTTAAACATCATCCAAAATCAATTTTTGAGCAAGTACTTAACCAGCCAGTGTTCAAAACTATCTCCTTACCTTAGCCTGATTCACAACGGTAAGCTTGTAATAATGTGTTATAATTTGAGTGGTACTGGTGGGTTTCCGCGGGAAATTCGAGCATGCCGCCGTTTGTCTTTGCGTCATTACGTCACGTCTGTATACATAACGAAGGAGTCCGGCTCACATGTGAGGATGCTGCAGGTGACGGATCTTTTATAGCCTTTTCTCACAGCAGCTGGAATAATTAAACATATCATTTTGATGGCTTGTAATCCAGAAAGGTCCAAACGACAATCATCAGTGACAACTGGAGATTCACCCGTAGTCAAAAGCAAAAGATTAGACTGTACAGAAATTGAATCTACAGGTAACACTAATACACACTAAATACACGTAGTCACGCAATGCTGATGTTTTTAACTAACAATTTGAGAACAGAGTATAACAATAATAATAATAATTCGCACGGTTTGATGTGATATGAGCTAAGCGATTGTTAGATTCAATCACTGATTTATTGTAATGGTTTTTTTCTCAGTTGGTCAGAACAAAAGGTGGCCGACATGTTTCTTACATGTTTCATGTTTCTTACCGGTGAAAATTCTTATTTTGGTCATACTTCCAAGACGTAGAATCTGTGATTCTGAAGTACAGTATCCACACCGGTGCAATGACTGAAAGCCACACATACTCCTCAAAACATTAGACTCATCCGCGCTGAGGAGCCGTGCTAATGCACAACCCACGTAAAGATGATAATTCCACAAATAACTGCAACTGTAGGTTTCAAACAGAGATGGCAACAAAGAGGCAAAACTTACGGACTGCAGCTTTAAATAAATAAATAACAAATATAAATGAAAATATTTACTGACATGCATTAGTAGTAGCAGTAGTAGTAGTAGTAGTGGTGGTGGTAAATTATTTTTTGAAAATAAAAATAATAACATGTCATTTTTTTTTTTTTATTACCATCACCTTAAAGGTGAAAGTTAAGTACTTCTTTAATAAGAAGATTATATAAAAGTGGATATGAAAATTGCCATTATGTAAATAATAATACACATTTAGAGTGCTGACTGGCATCAAAACGGCTTTAAGAGTCAACATCCTGTGTGCAAAAAGTCATATAAAACAACAAGAGAGGAGGGTAGGCAGATGAGTGGAAGACAGAATGCATTGACTCGTCCTGCAGAAAGTGTGACGCTGTACCCCTTCACAACATTACCACACAAATGAAAGGCTTTGAGAAACCTGCCAGACAGATATAGACACAAATCTGAAAGCAGCCAGCCTAGAAAATACAAATGCATCAAATGCGATTAATAGGATTATAAATGCAAACACTTGAGCACAATGAAAACTCATTAACCATTTGAAACAAACTGGGTGTGTTGCACATTTTGCATGCTAAGCAGACTGATCCGGCTCGGAATACATTTTGCCATTAACTTATAATGGTGACCACTGAGTATTTGCACACCCTCTCAAACACATACATACACACACTCTAGCCTAATCCTACGCTTCATTCAGGGCTCCAAGGCGTTTTATTGTGGTGCTAAAGCGATGCATTTAGATGCATTAGAGCACTTATTATAGATCAGAAACCTTTTAATGTATGCATGTTAGGAGGTGACACTACTTAATCTTGCAGCACAAACATTTAAGTGCTTTAAAGGGACAGAGACCCTTATGGCGTTCCAAGCCTCTTATTTGTTCTGCGGAACACAAAAGAAGATATTTTGAAGAATGTCGGTAAACAGTTTCAGTTCCTATTCACTTTCATTGTATGGACAAAAAATACAATTGAAGTCCATGGGAACTGAAACTTTTTGTCAAAAACATTTTTCAAAATATCTTCTTTTATATCCCACAGAAAAAAAGTCATACAGATTTCGATCGGCTTGAGGGTGAGTAAATGATAACAGAATTTTCATTATGGGTGGACTATCCCTTTAAGAATACACTTTAGTGTGTGAACATATAAATGAGACTTTGAAAAAACACATATGGTCAAAACAAGCGGTCTTGGTTCGACCGACGTCATTCCTACAGCTGTTTTAACATTCATAACAATGTCTACATTAAGAATGCACAGAAAGAATATATACAAAAAACATTTCTCTCTGCAGATTGCAGACATGACCGTAATGCAGGGTTTGTGGTTACTGCTGCCGCAGACCTGAGAGCACAGGTTGCCTTGTGCAAGGGCTTGATAAACTGCCCACGCTACAAGAAGGAAAGGACTGATTAAATCAGGGCTCAGCCTTCACCGCTAACCGCAAATTAAAGCTGGCGTGCTGATGGAAAGGTCAATTTTACACTGCACCAAGAGCCCTTCACGTCAGAATAAGGAAGCGTGCATGGGCGGCACTGAGTTTGGTAATTTGCCATTAGTGAGAAAGAGGTGAGCGGTTTAATGTAATCCTCCATTTTAAAAGCTGCAGTGACAGATATTCATCGGCTAGACCGACTCCAATAGGACGACAGTGGACTGATCTCTATCGGCCTTCCTCTACTCCAAAGTCTACTTTACTGTAGACCCTCTCTAGTTATCACACATTCACACTAATGTGTGCTACCAGTCTGCTGGTAAGGAGATTAACAGAGAAAGAGACCATCCAGAGCGCCAGCAGCTTGCTAGCTCTCTATTACAAATTTCAAAGCTTAAGCTGTTTGTGTGCGTATGCATCTCTTTCTGGGTGTGTGTGTGTGTGTTTTTCTACATGAAAAGAGAGCATATTTACCACAGCAATAATCTACAGTACGAAGAACAAATTGTGTCTGCTAGGCAAAAATATACTAAACAAATATTTTCTCTTTTGCTTATTTTTTTCAAACTGAAAAAGCTCTCAAATGCATGCTGGCAACATTTTCACATTATTCATTTGATATAAAAGAGAAGCGTGAAATAAATCAAAGAGGAGCTGAATTGAACCCCGTGAGAGTGTTGTGTCTCTTGCTCAGCCAGAAACTTCATCTGCTATTGTGTAGATTGTGTAACCAATGGATACCACTGATCACGCATCTATGGCAATAACATAAAATGAGCATAATGCTACTTGACAAAAAACATGCTGGTTGTTGTGTTAAACAGCAACTTGTCTTGTGATAATCATATTTCAAATGTTACAAAAACAGCCTTCTTCCACTTCAGAAACATTGATAAGCTACGGAACATGCTATCTGTTTCAGAAAAGCTAGTTCATGCATTCATGACCTCTAGACTAGATTACTGTAATGCATTACTAGGTGGTTGTCCTGCATCCTCAATAAGCAAACTACAGTTAGAACAAAAGGCAGCTGCTAGAGTTCTTACCAGGTCAAGAAAATATGATCATATAACCCCAATTTTATCATCTCTACACTGGTTACCTATTAAGTTCCATATCGATTACAAAGTATTGCTACTGACCTATAAGGCCCTAAACGGCTCCTGTGTATTCAACTGATCTTATCACCCTACAATCCATCACGCTCTTTAGGGTCATAAAACTCTGGAATTTTCTGTAAAGCTGCTTTGAAACGATATGTATTATGAAAAGAGCTATACAAATAAATGTGAATTGAATCGAATATATATATATAGAGAGAGAGAGTTTCTTTTCATTTGGCATTTTGCTCAAGGGATAAGTGTTGAAAGACTGATTCCAGTACTTAATTAACTATAATTCACCCTCTTTTGGAGTCCGCCTGATTGAAAATTTGGTCTGGACTCTTTAGAGTTTATTTTCATCAACTATATAATCATTTGCCATTTTAGTCTGAGAAAAATAGACTAAAATTAATAAATGCAATTATGATGAAAAAATTCTGATTCAATTTAAAAGAGATTGTCAAAAAAGAAACTGTAAAATTAATAAATACATGCATTTAACACTGTTTACATAATTTTTCCCCAAAAAAGAAAAATCCAAAAAACATTGACCTAGAAAAAATCATTATGCAATAAATCATTAGGGAACCTTAAAAATCATACATTATTCATTTGCTTTTTGTAATTTACCATGATTTTTTTAATGAAATACGATTGCCAAACAGTAACAAACTCACTAGTTTCCAGAGCTGTGTGGGTGTCGAATTGTATTTCAGACAACACATTTCAGGATCATTTCTTTCTAACCAAATACCATATGTGTACGTTCCATTTCTATCCCACAAAAGTTGGTCCCACTGAAATTTCTCATCTGTTTTTATAAAGTGACAGAGTTTATGTTCCCCTCACTAGATATTTGAGGACAGGCAAGGATTTAGTAGAACAGGTCTGTCTGAGCCCCCAAAACCTCTTTTTGTCTGACCACTGAAGTGGAGAGAAGAAAAGATGGTGGTCTGAAGGGACCAGACAGGAGAAGGTGTGAAAAAAAAACGAGTGGAGAGGAGTGTAGGAGGCTACTGAGAGCCTCAACCCATTTCTGTCACTGCAGTTTAAGAAGGCCGGAGAGAAAATATTCAGCTCACTCAAATCTCTTACAGACAGGTCACACCACAGCAGCATAAAAATTAAGTGGCACCCATGTGAGCAGAACAAGGGCCGTATTTGGCTTTATATTTTGCAGTTCAATATATGTAAGAATGTTCTTACACTTTGCTTCCAGGCAGGGGCTAAAGCATGTCTGTTCGGCTGCAACAAGAGCTCAATTTAATTGACTGATTTTTAAAGACTGAAAGTTTTAAAATTTTAAAAGACTACTTGCAGTGTGACTAGTGTAGTCCAATTCCTGATCTTTCCGATACCTAATCTTTCTTATGAGTCAGTTCTTCTCAGTGAATCAAAATCATACAGCGCAGTGTGGTCAGACTTTCAAAAGAATGACTCTTATGAGTGTTTGTATTTAGTGAATCAAAATCATACAGCACGACCGGACCAGTGTAGTCCAATTGCAAAACAATTGACTCTAATGAATCAGTTCTTCTCAGTGAATCAAAACCATACAACACAACCAGTAGACCAATTACAAAAAGAATGACTCCTATGAGTTCATTTCAGTGAATCAAAATCATACAGTGCATCCGATTCCAGAACAAATGACTCTTATAAGCCAGATCTTCTCTGTGAATCAAAATCAGTGTAATCCAATTACAGTATAATGAATTGGTTCTTGTCAGTGAATCAAAACCATATAGCACAACCAGTAATGCAATTACAGAAAGTGAATCTTATGAGTCATTCTTTCTGTAGTTCTTCTCAGTGAATCAAAAGTGGGATCCTTAACTAATCTAGTCTACTGGTTGTTCAAATTAAAAAAAAATTTCAAATATTTATTTCTTAAAAGTACTAAAAACCATTATAGAAATGGAATTGTTTCACATCTCTAGCACACGTACACACGTGTGCATTTACACTCAAGTGTGCAGATCTAAAGCAACCTGTCCAATGGTGCTGAAGGAACATGGCACACACACACAGTTCCTGAGGGATGTAGGTGTAGACAATTGATGGCTCCTCAGCCATTTCTTCATAAACTCTGCTATCTTCACTTAACCTTCACCTTGCTGAGCCAATGTCAAAAGCTGTCAGTGTCACCCTGTATTACTCCAACCCATGAAACACAGTGGTTTCATCTGAGCTGACAGAGTTGGCCAGTATTCACAGAACCGAATGGGCAAAATAACTGATTGTACTGCTGGTGACGGTTATAAGCCGGAGAGGGATCTCTGGATTTTGTCCAGAGTCGCAGAATATAAGGTGCTTCAAATGATTATCATACGAACATGTTAGCTGTCTCTAATTTTGCATAAGAAGACAATGGAATAAACAGAGACAAAAAAGGCCTCTGGATTCTCTCGTTTCTCTGTAGTCGACAGTCAAAATAATTATGCTCTTATTAGCAGGATTGATGTCAGTCACGGGTCAGTCTTTCATTTTGCAAGCCAAATCAATTTTCTGACAAAAACATGCTGTTCTGAGAAACATGGATTTTGTTTCTGATTAGTCACCTGCACTATTTACTCAATTCCAAGAAAAGATTATTACAGGAATACATTGACATTGCACATCCAAAAAAAATTACGCACAGCCATTGTCTCTGGTTAAAACAGTGCTCTTTCAAGGAACCATTTACAGAACAAACCATACGAGATTTGTTTTAGATAATCACCTGTACAGTTTAAGGGTAGGGTAGGCAATTTCGAGAGGAATAGCAATAGCTAGTAGCTTTGAAAGCATGTGATCCCACTCTCCCTTCAGAGCGCTCGCCAAAGCCACGAGGTATGGAAATACATACACTGTTAGCCCGGATTTTATATTTCATTAAACATTTAATTACAATATACTTAAAATATTTAAGTTTGATTGCATTACTTATAAAATATTAGTAGATTCTACTAATTTGTGGACATAATTTGAATGTGTGAATAAATTTAACTGAAATGGACTCAAATTATGAAGTTTTACTCCTGACCACACCTCCCACACACTGGTTTGGTGCTGTGAGTCAGGTAATGACGCCATTTTATCGTGGTGTGTGTGAATTCAAGGAGCTGTTGATGAGAAGTTGGAACATTTGTTTTAGCAAGTTCTACAGACATTTTCCCCAACATTTAACTTTTTGTTGTTTCCTTGCTCCCAGAGAGACTGTTTGTGAGCAGTGAAAAACACTGTTTGTTTAAACGACGGGACATTTTTCTCGCTTCAACCCCTGACCGGCGAGTTCGACGGATGTTTTTTCGTCTTTTCCCTTCTATTGTTTGTTTTTCACTCGATGAGCTGTTGTTGGGAGTGTAAACTTTGTTTGAACCTCTGGTCAGCACTGAACAATATATGGTGAGTGCAATAATTTAACGTTTTATTTCGACACGTCTATTGCTTGAAAGTGTACGTTAAAGTTAATTAACGGGTTGAATACAAAAACGGATGAATGTACTCCTGTTTTTTCTAGGTTCATAGCCCTCTTAACGACAGACTATCTTGTTTTGTATTGCAGGTCAAGAAGAGATGCTTTGGAAATGTAAGTATTGCCCTCATAACTGTGAAAAGAGAGCACAGCTATTTAAACATTATAGGCTCAAACATGGAAATTATACAAGAACAGAACAATTTCCTTGTTTACATCCGGAATGTATGTACATTTATATCACTTCATGAACAATATGTACACTTATGCCGCCTTCAAAACTCCAGATCAGTAGTATGTCATGTGGGTTTACTGAGACCTGTTCTGAGGTTGATTATTTTATTAATCTGCATACTGCACAGTGCATAATTACATGTAAGCCAAGTCAGGTGCCATTATAAAGACTATAACTTTAATGTTTGCTTCTTACAGAAAAGTTGTCAACGACAAGCCTTACATCAGCCAGATGGTATTTCAATGGCCAGCTCTTTCTATAGTAAACCAGGTATGTATTGGTGCATTGACGCCATGTTGCAATTACCATAATTATGAGATTCCAGCTTGTAAAAAACATTCACGTTCTCATAACGACCTGTAAACTGGGAATTTTCTAAGAGCTCCTACTTGTATAACTGTACCAACTGACTGCTGGGGATTAATTTAGCCGTTGATAGTGTTGAAATGCGTAATTCCCAGTCCAAGGACATGATCAGTTTGGAGTAGAACGTCACATGTTGTCATCTTGGAATTACGATAATTACGACATGGTGTGAACACAGCATATGACTTTGAGTATTTGACAACAGCACTATCTGACGCTATTATATGATAATGTCTTTGTCAATCTTTTTCTTCCTCTGTTAGGTTGCAGCTGACTTAGGACTCATACAGGCAAACTCCAGTGAGAATCCTCTCCGTCGATCAAGAAAGCCATCAGCTAAACCCATCTAGAGTGAGGATCGTCTTTGAAGGATGTTTGGTGATGGATGAACTGACCAACCTCAGGACTTCTGTGTCCTTTTTTCCAGACTGATTTACGCCCTGCACCTGGACAACCCTAACTGTATGAAAAATACTTTATATTTTATTCAGCAGGTAATGCTCAACCTAGGAAAAGGTGAGCTGACACCTAAAATTGAATACTGCCAATATTGTGAACTCAGGAGTGTATTTGTTTGTTTATTCATTTATAAAGCACAATTAAAACAACATAATGTTGATGTAGTGTAAACAAACCATATAGTTTTGATGCAATTTGTTGTGATTCTGATAGACTGTCCATATGCTTAACAATAAGCTGATTTGTTAAAACTAGGTTTTTTCATATTTTATAAGGAAAATGTTTTCAGGACATGAAAAGTTCATGTTCATTGAAATAAAACAGAAAATTGTATGAATGTACCTTTTATTTGCTTTTTTTCCTTAATTTTCTAGTTTAACAAATTAAAAAATAAAACAATTCATATAAACTTAATTTACTTAGTACATTGAACTTAAATATACTATGTGTAATAATTACAAAGTAATTGATATTACAAAACATTTTAAGTTAAATTAACTCGAATTTTTAAGTTCACATTACTTAATTTTTTTAGGGCAACCAGTTTCCTCAAATTTTTTAAGTAAATTCAACTTATCCGGGTTAACAGTGTATGCTGACAGGCAGGTAGGACATCGTACCATTGCATTCGGACCAAATGCAATGATTGGACGAACATTTTTGAGTCCAGAGACTTTCACAGAAGATATATGTAAATTTTTTTAATATTTAACATTTTAATATTTAATATTTACCTCTGCCTCCCTGACTATTAGGATTCACACCTGCACACGGATCGAAACAACGAGAGGGCTCTTACCTTCCCCACGTACTGGGCGTCCGGCCCGATGTGCTCTTCCAAAACGAAGAACTGATTCCAGATCCAGCCTCGCTTGGGACGATGGTGCGAGTCCTTGTCGCCGTCGGGCAGTTTGGTCTGGTTGTGGTTGAACGTGGGGCTGGGTGGAGAAGGGGTCCCATAGCTCCTCTGGAGCACACATAGGCACAGCAGCAGAGGGGACAGACAGGCAGGGCTGCTGGCTGCTCTCATGTTAAAGAGTCGCAACGTTTGAACTCCCGCTCTCGCTCACCCAGAGGTCTCTCTCGCGGTGGGCGGATCTAGACACCGATCGGACCAGTTCGCAGGACTTGGCTGATGGCCATGGTTTAAAATCCTGTTGTCGCAGAGACCCGGCGGGCAGCACTTACATCGTGGGCCAAGAGCGAGACGTGTTGATTCGTTGGGGAGTCGCCTTCCACTGGAGACTCACTGGAGGCAATGGCAGATTTCCAGAAAACATCTGTGTGAAGGAAAGAGGACAAACTGTACTTTCATGGAGGGCGAAATGAAACACAGCCAGTGATTACATTTTAATTCCACAGAAAATTTCAGATTAGTTGTTGCCTAAGATATGAAATTTGGCCATTCAACGAAACTTCTAATACATTTTTGATGGAACAGCTGTTCCCATATAATAGCAGAGATCATGACTGCTGGTGCATGGGACGTGTAATGAAAAGCTTCAGCGTTGCGAGTCTATTCAAGCGGGTGAACGGCATTCCGAGGATCAATGGTCTGCAATGCATGTCCGTGGACACCGCAGAAAACAGCTGATAGTTCTCAACTCCTCTGCCTCCCTGACAATTCAGACTCATCACTTGTTGAAGAGAAACTCCTGACATGGGTGAGTGAAAGCTCTTTAGGGTTAGTCTTTTTCGAAATGAATAGAAATTGTGATGTCGCTAAGACGCTAAAAAAAGCAAAAATAAAAAAAAACAAACGACAATGGATACGCTGCAGGGTGGGTATTTCCTGTCAACTTAGTTACATCTAAACATTTCATTTCCAAGACGTGTTTAAAATAGTCACAGTAATGCTGAAGCCATGTCCCAGGGGTCTAACATTATATGACCGGAATAAATATTTCATGGTGCAACACAAACTGACAGTGAGATATCTGAGAAACTCCTTTTATTTGAGTGGAAAGATGGCAGTGTGACATGTGAATGCAACTTTAATCTCTCAAGAATCTTTTTTGCAGAAATTTTGAAGAAAATGAATTTGATGATGCCGAGATTCAGCATTTTAGGATGTGTATTTATTATGTGAAGTAATTATTCCACATAGGTCAATAATTCAATAGCCGAAATAGAAGTGGTCAGAATTAATGAATGAATCTAAGACACTGCGAGTCTGAATGAATTTCATTAAAAGTGCTTGTTATATTATCTCAATGAAAGAGCCACTGATATATCAAGTGATGAACATGCTGAGAGAATAATTTTAGAGCACAATAGGTAGAGCTTTATAATTATTAATCCCCTCGAAGTTTTAGTCACAATAGCTTGACAACAACTACAAGAGAATAATAATAAAAAATAAACAAACAGTTAGGGTTAGGCTTAACAGCCATTAGCATGTTCTTCAAGACTAAAGAAAATTCGACACATCAGTTTCTGTCAAAAGCAACTGATATAAACCTTACTGTTGGGGTATCTGTAAATTTAAAGTGCCCCTATTATGGATTTTTGAAAATTACCTTTTATGTAGTGTGTAACATAGTTCTAAGTGAATGAAAACTGCAAAGTATATCAAGTTATTGTCTCTCAAAAGTAAGAGTCGACTCTGAGTCAATTAAACAAATCGTTTTTCAAACGAATCGCAAGCCGTTTCATTGTGACGTCAAGACGAAACATTAGCATATTGCCCGTCCACTTATTGCGCGCACAGACACCAGGGAAAACTTGAACCACCTCAAACACTGCAGCGGATAATGGCTAGCATCATGTCGAGAAGACGCTGTACTCTACAATGTGTTTAATGTGTTTCATATTGTGTAGGTATCTGGCTAACCGGCTAACTCACGTTATTACTGTCTTACTGAAATACTACTGTAAATCAGCTGTGGGCTGCAATATTACCTAAAACTGTGTCTATTAATGCAGATTGTCTGTCGTTCAAGACTACTTTGAGTAAAGATAAAGGATGGAGCAAGATTTGTTTTGCAAACTTTAATGTTCAATCAGTCATTCACGTTAGTGCTCGGCTAACGTATGCGCTGTTATTGATACAGTTCCCGCATGTGCACCCAATTAGAAACACACACACACACACAGGTTTGTTGATGGACGCACACTTGTTAATGCTGATGGTGAGGAATTACAGTTGAAACATCTCATAATGTACCTCAAACTGAGTGCAATGCATATTATGAGAAAATAAAACAGTTTTTTGACCTTTGATGCATGTAAACCTGTTGTTGGAGACCTCCAAAACTAAATTAGGAAACTTTAAAATAGCATAATAGGGGCACTTTAAACCATCATAATGCAAACCAGAACAACAAGAGTATAGTTAAATTTACTGTGGAAACAATGGTGCATATCAGAAAACAATTTCACAAATGTCATGACGTTGAACACTTATTTCCAAGTGCAAAATATTTTTGAACGAGCTAGACAATGAAAATAATTCGTGCATTGCACACAAAGGTTGTTTTCAACCACTTTCTTTGTCTTTCTGGCATACTCTTGAGCTATTTAAGAATTTGCTTAATTTTGAAACTGGATAAAGCAGGTTTATGCTCAAACATGTAATGAGAATAGGTCCAGGCCACTACTGTGATTATTTAACTCAGTATAGCAGGGGAGTAAGTGCCACCATTCTGTCACTGGTAATTGTAATTTTTCATATACTATGAGCAATGGAAAGAGAACCAATCAATATGCTTTTATAGAAACCTCTTTTTAAGTTCAAAAGATAACTTTTTATTCTCTGTTTACTGTGTAATGGTGATTTTAAACCTGAAACCTGTGTACTAATCTGAAGAGCAAACATCGGATACTGATGAGAACAGGGTTTCTGCGGCGCTAAACTATTGAATAATGTTTACTTTTGTAGCATACTGAGTCGTTGAGGTACATGTCGACAGCACGATTGCGCGTAGCATATTGCTTCTTCTACAATAGTTGAATAAACAAGAAGTTAATATGGAGTAACTTAAATTTAGACACACTATTGCTAATTACATTGCCAATTTTTGCTCCCCAAACGAAAATAGTTCCCAACGAATGGCGCCAAAGGAAGATTAGTTTAATAGCTAATACAGATGTCTGTACTGTGTATACTGTAGCTATACACAAACAAATACATATGAAGAACAGTCTCAGACTTGCATTTTGAACTACAGTCATGTGAAAAAGAAAGGACACCCTATTGAATTCTATGATTTTACACATCAGGAAATAATAATAATTAAAAAAAATCATCTGGTCCTTGACAGGTCTTAAAAATAAGTAAATACAACCTCAGATTAACAACAACACATGACATATTACACCATGCCATTATTTATTCAACAAAAACTATAGGCCAAAATGGAGAAGACATGGGTGACAAACTAAGTACACCCTTACTGCTTCCATAGGAATTAAGAGGGCTGAACGATTAATTGCATTTGCGATAATATCGCGATATGATAAAACACGATTTTTTAACGCAAAGGCTGCATTACACTCTGGTCACGTGACACGCGACAGTAAAGCAGTCTGCAGAAGCAGCATCAACTTGGTACATTACGCCTACAGGCCTGGCCTAAAGGAAAGAACAGTTTGTGTTTAATCGATCTAATATTGTGTTGGTCATACTATACAATAGGGGTGGGAGAAAAGATTATCTCTCCAATGATTCTGGATCAATTCTGAGCTTATAGATTTTAACTGCAGGTGCGCAATGGCGCTGCGTGTTTTAGAAACACCCGTATTCTGCTTGCTTCCATTTCCTCTCTCACACACACACACACACCACTCGAACAATAAAATAATATTTCATAACGTTCGGAAAGGTTGAAGCGAATTACAATGACATTCGCTGGCTTCATTGTACAGGATATGCGCTGTGAGAAACGTGCACGTGCACAGTTTGTGTTCTCGCCCGCCAGTATTTTCCTTACAAATGCTCTACGGAGGCTTCATTTATTTCGTTTGGAATGCAGTGTGCTTATATATTAAAAATAGGAAACTCACTGACAGAAGATTTTAAGTTTCAAATCCTCGCGCCTCGCTTTGTGAAGAGTGCTCGCGCATGCGGCTGTGCGCGTGTCAAAATGCTTTTATGACGCAAAATTAATGTAAACACAGTCAGTAATGTCTCAAAGAAATAAACAGACAGGACAAACCACATCTTTTATTTCAAAAGAGATCTGTGCATTAGTGTGAATGCAGATCTCCCGCTGTGTATGATGTCATCATTAATAATCAAACAACAGTAAAGCTGAGAAAGAGAAAAATCACTCACAGCTCTCGAATGGAAAACGTTCAGATCCTCTTAAATACTGAAAGCACTCTTTTTTCATTGCTTGTAATATGTTTTTTGTTCCTCTTTATTATTTACTAGCTTTTATGTTTTGAAGCTAAATTAGTTTATATATTTAAAATTCATAGCATGCAATTGTTTTAATTTAATTGTTTAATGTGTAATTATTTGTGTTTTGGAATCGGATCGTGACTCCTAGAATCGGAATCGGATCGTGAGCTGCCTAAAGATTCCTACCATATATACAATGATGTATTGCTCGTCTTTGTTGAATAATACAGAAGATAAAGAGCTTAAAAAATAATCGCATATTAAATCGCAGTCGCGATATTGGTAAAAAAAAAAAAAAAAAAAAAACCGCAATTCGATTATTTTCCCTTATCATTCAGCCCTATAAAATGGTCAGTAGCAGTCGCTGCTAATCAAATGCCTTTTATTAACTGATCATCACTGATCATCAGCAAGTGTAACCACCTCTATAAAAACAGAAGTTTTGGCAGTTTGCTGGTCTGGTCTGGTCTGGTCACACATTCAGGTGTGTGTTAACACAATGCCAAGGAGGAAAGACATCAGCAATGATCTTAGAGAAGCAATTGTTGCTGCCATCAATCTGGGAAGGGTTATAAGGCCATTTCCAAACAATTTTAAGTCCATCATTCTACAGTGAAAAAGATTATTCACAAGTGGAAAGCATTCAAGACAGTTGCCAATCTTCCCAGGAGTGGACATCCTAGGTCAGACTGTGCAATGTTCAGAGAAATTGCAAAAAACCCAAGAACTACACCTCAGACTCTACAAGCCTAAGTTAACATGTTAAATGTTAAAGTTCATGACAATACAATTAGAAAAAGATTTAAAAAAATATGGCTTTTGCCACTTTCCAGGAGAAAGCTTCTTCTCTCTAAAAGAACATGGCAGTACAGCTTAGGTTTGCAAAGTTCTGAACAAACCACAAGACTTCTGGAACAATGTCCAACCAAAGTGGAGATGTTTGGCCATAATGCACAGCATTATCAGCATAAACACCTCATACCAACTGTTAAGCACGGTGGTGTTTTGCAGCCACAGAACCTTGCCCACCTTGCAGTCTTTGAGTCTACCATGAACTCCTCTGTATACCAAAGTATTCTAGGGTCAAATGTGAAGCCATCTGTCTGACAGCTAAAGCTTGGCCGAAATTGGTCCATGCAACAGGACATTGATCACAAGAACACCAGCAGTCAAAGTCCAGACCTCAACCAGATTGAAATTCTGTGGCAGGACCTTAGGAGAGCTGTGCATAAACAAATGCCCATAAACCACAAATAAAATGAAGCAAAGTTTTAAAGAAGAGTGGTCAAAAATTCATCCAGAACAATGTGAGGGACTGATAAAGTACAGAAAATGATTACTTTAAGTTATTGCTGCTAAAGGTGGCTCTACAAGCAATTGAATCATAAGGTGAACTTAGTTTGTTACACATGGCTTCTCCATTTTGGCTTTATTTTTGTTAATAAATAATGACACAGTACAATATGTCATGTGTTGTTCATCTGAGGTTGTATTTACCTAATTTTAAGACCTGCTAAAGACCAGGGGCCATATTCACTAAATATTTTATCTTACCACGTAGTGTTCTCCTAAATAGCAGTAAAAGTTCTTAGTTAAGAGTTTTCTCTTAAAACCTATTCACAAAGCTGCTGAGACCAACTTTTACTAAGGAATAGAGAGAAGTCTTAAGCTAAGAGTAAGGGCAGGGCTGACCTCGTTGCTATGGATGATGTCATCACACTTACCAACTATGACCACAGTGATTGGCTGATGGGGATGGGTCTCTGTCAGTGATTGAATCATAGAAATATTGTTATAGGTATCATGTTGCCATATTCAAATAAAGGTTTTAAAATACAAATGTTGCCATATTCAAATAAAGATTTTAAAAAGTAGGCTAAGTGTCACTAATTAAACAAGTGTATGTTCCGCTAATTGTTAGTCTCTTACATGTCTGCATTTCGAGAGATTGCAGAATTCAAACGACAAATTATGTTTTATAAACAAAGTTCGGGAGGAGCACTATCTAATCAGCTTGAGAGGAGGCATATATAGAGTATATACAGCCGACTCACTTAGTTACCTCAACAGTTTTCTGCATCCCTCCGCCACCCAGACGAGTTATTAAATAAATATTTATTATTTTTGGCATTTTGCCTTTTTATTATGATAGGACAGTGAGTAGACAGGAAGTGAAATGGAAGATAAAAGGGGAAGAAAGCTCCTCAACAGCCATTAGGATTGTTTGTGATTTGGTCTTAGTGACTTAGGAGTCCTCTTGACTACTCCTAACTTTTCACAGATTTAGTTGCTAGTTTTAGCGCTAAAATGCTTTGTGAAAGTGAAATACTCTTAGAGCAAAAATTTAGGAGTCCTAAAATTAGGCCTGACATGCCCATTATTTTTAAGAGTTTCTCCTAAATCAGCAAGTTAGGAGCTACTTTTAGCCTTAAAATGTTTTGTGAATACAGCCCCAGATGATTTTTATTATGTCCTGGGGCCGGTTGCATAAACATAGCCATTATGTTAACCCTAACGAAAAAGAAGTCAACCCTCTACAATGCGAGTAAATCACTCGCATATGCGAATAAATCTTCACTCTAGGCGAATAAATAATATCTATCATTAGCCATTGGCTAATAAATGCTTAGATTTTACTCGCCATTGTGTGTGTTAGAGGCTAAGAATAAGTTTAGCATAGATATATTTTCACTCGCTAAACACTAAACACAGTTTCGCTCTCCATCAAGCGATCTGTCTATTTCAGCTCAGTTCAACGGATGCGCAACGTACCTGTATTTGACGTACCATAAACTCTAGTGTGAAGGCGCACAACTCGCTGTCGCTTTGCTGAGTGCGCTGTGTTAAATACCATGCAGAATGGACGCGCTAAACCATATTCTTTGTTGTATTTTCCTGTCAAAACAACAGAGCTCATTTGGAATTATTCAGCTTTTAAGAAAAAGCAGAAGATATGCGGTTTCTCCAGTAGTGGGCGGGACTAATTCACAAACAGCAATCTCATTGGCTGGTGCTCATCTATTACCTTCACTGTTTTGATTTCAGCAAATCAGTTCGAGCGAACGCAGACAACGTGATTAATATTCATGAACCCAGCAGCTCATCATTCCTTAATGCGTTGTATATTGTTATTAGTAGTAGAATTAGTAGTAGTATTATTATCTTATTAATAATTACTATTATCTATTACTATTATCATTTTTTACAGAAACACTGAATGACCAACAATATCTTAAGCACCACCACCAGTCCTAAATTCAATTAAAATATAAAATATGCATTCATACATGTGTGTGTGTATATATATATATATATATATATATAAGGGCTGTCAAACGATTAATCGCGATTTATAAAAGTTTGTTTACATAATATGTGTATAAAATATTATACTGTGTATAATTATTTTGTATATTTGAATACACACACGTGTATATTTAAGAAATATTTGCATGTATATACTGTATATATATATATATATATATATATTATATATATAAATATTTTATATATATAAATATTTTATATATAAATATAAAAAACATTTCTTAAATATATACAGTGTATCCAAAAGAAAAAAAGAAAAAAATCACATGTACATAAGTATTCACAGCCTTTGATCAATACTTTGTTGAAGCACCTTTGGCACCAATTACAGCCTCAAGTCTTTTTGAATATGATGCTACAAACTTGGCACACCTATTTTTGGGCAGTTTCTCCCATTCTTCTTTGCAGGACCTCTCAAGCTCCATCAGGTTGGATGGGGAGCGTCGGTGCACAGCATTTTTCAAATCTCTCCAGAGATTTTCAATCGGGTTCAAGTCTGGGCTCTGGCTGGGCCACTCAAGGACATTCACAGAGTTGTCCCGTAGTCACTCCTTTGTTATCTTGGCTGTGTGCTTAGGGTCGTTGTCCTGTTGGAAGATGAACCTTCGCCCCAGTCTGAGGTCCAGAGCACTCTGGAGCAGGTTTTCATCAAGGATGTCTCTGTACATTGCTGCATTCTTCTTTCCCTCGATCCTGACTAGTCTCCCAGTTCCTGCCGCTGAAAAACATCCCCACAGCATGATGCTGCCACCACCATTCTTCACTGTAGGGATGGTATTGGCCAGGTGATGAGCGGTGCCTGGTTTCCTCCAGACATGATGCTTGCCATTCAGGCCAAAGAGTTCAATCTTTGTTTCTCATGGTCTGAGAGTCCTTCAGGTGCCTTTTGGCAAACTCCAGGCGGGCTCTCATGTGCCGTCTGGCCACTCTACCATACAGGCCTGATTGGTGGACTGCTGTAGAGATGGTTGTTCTTCTGGAAGGTTTTCCTCTCTCCACAGAGAAATGCTGGAGCTCTGTCAGAGTGACCATCTGGTTCTTGGTCACCTCCCTAAGGCCCTTCTCCCCCGATCGCTCAGTTTGGCCGGGCGGCCAGCTCTAGGAAGAGTCCTGGTGGTTCCAAACTTCTTCCATTAACGGATGATGGAGGCCACTGTGCTCATTGGGACCTTCAATGCTGCAGACATTTTTCTGTACCCTTCCCCAGATCTGTGCCTCGATACAATTCTGTCTCGGAGGTCTACAGACAATTGCTTGGACTTCATGGCTTGGTTTGTGCTCTGACATGCACTGTTAACTGGGACCTTATATAGACAGGTGTGTGCCTTTCCAAATCATGTCCAATCAACTGAATTTACCACAGGTGGACTCCAATCAAGTTGTAGAAACATCTCAGGGATGATCAGTCGAAACAGGATGCACCTAAGCTCAATTTTGAGTGTCATGGCAAAGGCTGTGAATACTCATGTACATGTAATTTTTTCTTTTTTTCTTTTTAATAAATTTGCTAAGATTTCAAACAAACTTCTTTCACGTTGTCATTATAGGGTATAGTTTGTAGAATTGAGGAAAAAAATAATGAATTTAATCCATTTTGGAAAAAGGCTGTAACATAACAAAATGTGGAAAAAGTGAAGCGCTGTGAATACTTTCCGGATGCACTGTACATGCATGTGTGTGTATTTATATACACATAATAATTATACACAGTACACACACATATATTATGTAAACACAAACTCTTATTTTGGATGCGGTTAATCACGATTAATCGATCTGACAGCACTAACATAAATAAAACAGTATATCAGTCTGGCGAGTAAACTAAAAATTTACTAGCCAATGGCGATTCTATTGCCAAGGTGTGCGTAGAGGGCTGGAAGTATACTTCAAGTTCATTTTACTTAAGTAATGTTCAAGTATATTTTTAAGTATACTTTATGTAGTAAGTATACTAATATCAATATACTAGTAGTAAACTTGTAAGTGTACTATTGCAATACTGCTTGGGACTAAATTGGCCCACTTTTTAGTATATAAAAATATACATTTAAGTGTACTAGTGTTAAGTGTACTAGTGTACTAGTGTAATGTGGGTAATAAGTATAGGCTAAATATACTTAGACTTTTCTGTCAGTATAAGTCAAGTATACTTAAGTGCAATTTTAAGTATATTTCTGAGAAGTACATAAAGCATATTTCTGAAAAGTACATACAAAGTAGACTGAAAGTATACTTTCTTAGTTTTAGTTTAAAAGAAGTATACTAATAGCACACTTGAATAAACTTCTTTTTCATAAGGGAAGACAATGTCTTGTGTTCTTGTATGACCCACTAGCATTCAGTCTTACTTTTCGGTATCAAATTAGGCCAGTCTAACTTATGTAACTGATTTTAAAAAGTTATGAACAGTTGTAGAAAACAATTTGATGTCTAACTTGTAAGACTAGTCTTAATGGTTTATGCAACCGACCCCTGATACTTAAAACCATATAATTCAAAAAGGTGTCCTTTCTTTTTCACATGACTTGAGTCAGAGCTCAAAATAAACATCTAAATACAGCAACTCACATCTGTGACTCTGGATTAATCTGTGTAATGAAACGTAATTGATGTGAACCTGCCTGACTGAACTCACCGCACTTGATGCAACTCTGAGCACCAGTCTGATAAGAATTACCACACTATTGGCCTCAGGCCACTGGACAGCAAGTTTGTCACATAGGAATGGATTGTATTTTGAGATTTTTTGACAAGGAATCTCAGCATGCTTGACACCTTGTACCTCGATTACTGGGAGCAGGAGTGTATAAATGTTGGATTGGACACAATGCTGTCTCAAAACAAAAAAGAAAAAACAGTCCCAGTTTTATCAATGTATGCTAATTACACACAAATTAAATTCTAATTATGTAAATTAGTTTATCTGTTTTGTATTCCTTATAACAAAGTTGCCATGTCAGCTAGATGTGCTTTTAAAAAACAAACATCTTTAAAAATGGAAAAAAAATAAAAATGTGAATGCTTTTTACTGTCTAAACATGAAAGAAAAAGAGCACAAAAAAAACTTTTTTTTCAAAGAATAAAAGCAGAGGCACGAGTCTAGTTTTGAAGGGAAATTAATATGCTAGCTTCTCATTCAGAATAATGTCCATCTGCTCAATCAGAAGCACAATTTATTTACTGAGTCTTGCTGAAGATTTTTCAAGAGGAGGAGGGAGGGCAAAGCCTGTACTCGCTCTTTCAAGCTTATTGTGTTGCCTTGAAAAGAAATTGCTTTTTGAGTGCATTTTGACTAATACTGGGTGACAGCTCCCTTTCCTTTCATGCTGTTCCAGTGGTTTATGTTAAAACAGACGGTTGTAAAAGATTTCAGTTGCTTAACCCTCATCCTTGCAATTTGTCATGCAAATTGTATCTATCTGTAATATTTGATGTCTAATTTTCCAAATGTGATTGTTTTATATAACAATCAAATTACAAGTTTAAGCTTTTTTAAAAGGTGATTTTTTTTATTTTTTTTTGTGGCCGTAGTGTGAATTTGTTTGAAAGAATCGATTCATTAGTTAAGCGAATTAAGCTGAGACTCACATCAGGAACTGTCAAAACACAATACCCATATGTTAAAGGTTAAATAATGAAAGTCTTGAGCAAAAGAAAAAGGTGTTACACATGTGAAGAAAACACTGTTCCAGCAACACCTGAAAGCACAGTAGGCCAGCAGGCACCGATAACTCGCATGCCCTTGTTCTGCACTTCAAGAGCAAAGGGTTCTCGACTGATTCACGCAGGTTTCTTGAGGTCTTCAAAACAAATTTGTAATACTGATTAAAATCCAGTAGAGCTAATTAGGATGCTAATTGGAATGGAGTGAGGCTCGGATGGAACAGTGGCTGAGAGGCGTCTTCTCACAATGACATTTTTCCATGTTTGTTCCTGTCGGCTCTCTACCCCACTCATTGCTTGAATTAATCTTTTTATACATGCAAGTTAAAAGAAACGATGGAATTTGAATCTAGGAGTCATTCTGTATTGTGAGATGGTGTTAAATGAATATTTCCCGGGTTCAGTGCAAGTTAAGCTCAACTGACAGCACTTGCTAGTAAAAATAGTTAAGACTTGCACCTCCTTTTCTTTAAAAGAAGCAAAAATCTGGGTCACAATAAGGTACTTACAATGGAAGTGAATGGGGCCAATAGGTAAACATTAAAATACTCTGTGTTTCAATAGTGTAACCAATAATATACATGATTTTAGTGTGATGTTCACTTACTAACCTTTTCTGTGTAAAGTTACAACTTCGTTGCCTTGGCAACATAACACCCAAAACCTTAAAATTACCATAAAAATTGAGAAAATTTTAACAGTTTTATGTGCCTTTATAAAGGTTTCACATTTCTAATTTCTGCTTTTAAACTGACCCATTCACCTCTGCTGTAAGTGCCTCAGTTTTTTTAGTACTCAAAATTATGCCAAAAGTGCTAGCGATTGAGCTTAACTTGTACTAAACCCAGAGTATTCCTTCCATGTTGAAGTCGGCTCACGCATCATAGAGAACCTTCGAGACATGAAGCAGTAAAATTTCCCCAGTGTAGTTGATTCAGCCCACTTTATTCAATTTAATATTTTTTCTCTCTACTTCTCATGTCTTATTCACTTCTCAGCAGTAAATTGCAGTTCTTTTTATAGAACTGAAGTGGTTTTGTAACCTCGAAGCTCTCCCTGCCGTTTGAACTATCCAGTGGCATGAAGAGAAGGTGATGCTGAGACTGATTGCCAGCTTCAGGATTAGTAATATCGGGGGAGGGACTCCAGGGATCCATTGATGTGCATTTGTCACCTTGGCATGTCCACTGCATGGAGGCATTAGTTGAAGCATGCCACTTCCCCCATGCATCAAATACAGGCTGGTCACTTAATCATTGTCAGACAACCCTCAATGTCTGATTGTTAGGCATCCCCAATTTACTCTGAATGCTTTTCTAAGAACAATAAAGAATGCACTTCTGTATGTATACACACACATACATATATATATACTGAAGCCCACTGCAATCATTTCTTTTGCTGTAAATGATTAGCTATAAATAAATAAAAAATAAACAAACAAATAAATTACCTTAATTAAATATTTGTATAAAGAAAGCTTGCAGTCCTTTTTTCACAAATCAAATCAAAAATGCAATCAAAAAGCACTATAGAGAATCAGACACGAGGGCTTTCACTTGCTGTGCTGTTTGTTCACTGGAAAGTGAGAGGGAGCTTTGAAGAATTACATGCGGCCAGGATAAAGTGCTGGAGTAATGAAAGAGGTACAGATCAATGGACAGACACTGCCTTCCTTCCCTCGTCCCGCTGCTCCGTTTTGTCTATGACCACATGTACACTAGAACAACTCTCAGACTTTCTCTGAATGCCTCCTCACCACAAGCCAGACAAACAGAGGCAGCAGTCAAGCTTCAATCAGCAGATGAGTAAAGAGAAAAACACACAGAGTGCCTCTTACCTTCTCAGTCTTTCCTTAAAAGATGACAAGGCTTTGGAATACGGAGGAGCGCTCCTAATGTTCCACCACATTTTTTGAGTCACAGAGAGAGTATGTGTGCAGCAGCTCAATCCAGTCCAGAACAGAACTGCTAGAGCTCCCAAATCTGCCAGCCTGCTGCAGCTCAAGAGGCGCGCTCTGATTGGCCAGCTACACGCGCTGTCATATCCACACACACACACACACACACACGCAGGAAAAAGTCAGCTCTGCTTTTTTTCCTCTTACCGTTCGCTCGCTCTCTCTCCT
Organism: Coreius guichenoti; assembly: GCA_039654105.1. Classification (NCBI taxonomy): domain Eukaryota; kingdom Metazoa; phylum Chordata; class Actinopteri; order Cypriniformes; family Gobionidae; genus Coreius; species Coreius guichenoti. The sequence continues at coordinate 38,499,832 of CM077175.1, read as the reverse complement.
TCTCTTGCTTTACATCTCTGACTCTACCTCCCTCACTTTATCTTTTAGTCTCTTTCTCTCTCTCCCCCTCCATTTGCAGCAAGGAGAGGCACATGTTCTCAGTGGTGAGCAGTGCAGGCAGTGTTTGGTTTAAGGCAATAATGTGGCTCCAGAAGGAAACCTAATTAATAATATAGGGGGAGCGTGTGGAAAGCAAGAGGGATGTGAAGCGTGTGTATGTGGAGCCCCTCAAGAACCGAAGGCCATTTTCTTTTCCAAGAGGAAGGCTACCTTGTCAGCTCATAACATAACAGAGGGCATCACAAACAGGGCGGTAGCTCTGTGGAAAGGTAAAATGAGATAAAACAAAGGCCTTGAGGGAGAAGAAGGAGCTTTATGTACCGCAACTCCGAGTCATCAAACTCTCAGCTTGCTTTCGGAGGCTATCCATCATTTACCTCCAGGTTTCCCTCTTTCCTTTCAGCCTCAGCACAGGTTGATGATTTATCTTTTTCGACTCCATTTATTTATTTACATTCTCTCCACCCATTTCTCAGCTCTGCTGGTGTCCTTGCAGGTGGGCTTGAGGATGGCTTATGTAAAATTAAACTGCACTAAAATTATATGTTAAATACTGTCATTAAAATATGCATATTTTGATGGCAATTTAAAAAAAAATAAAAATAAAAATAAATTATATATATATATATATATTGGGACGCCTGCCTTTATATGCACATGAACTTTAATGACATCCCATTCTTAATCCGTAGGGTTTAATATGGAGTCGGCCCACCCTTTGCATCTATAACAGCTTCAACTCTTCTGGGAAGGCTTTCCACAAGGTTTAGGAGTGTGTTTATAGGAGTATTTGACCATTCTTCTAGAAGCGCATTTGTTAGGTCAGGCACTGATGTTGGACGAGAAGGCCTGGCTCACAGTCTCCGCTCTATTTCATCCCAAAGGTGTTCTATCGGGTTGAGGTTTAGGACTCTGTGCAGGCCAGTCAAGTTCATCCACACCAAACTCACTTATCCATGTCTATCCAAGCCCAACCCCTGAAAAACAACCCACACCATAATTCCCCCTCCACCAAACTTTACATATGGCACAATGCAGTCAGCCAAGTACTGTTCTCCTGGAAACCGCCAAACCCAGACTCATCCATCGGACTGCCAGACAGAGAAGCGTAATTGGTCACTCCAGAGAACACGTCTCCACTGCTCTAGAGTCCAGTGGCGGCGTGCTTTTTGCACTTGGTGATGTAAGGCTTGGATGCAGCTGCCTGACCATGGAAACCCATTCCATGAAGCTCTCTACGCACTGCTCTTGAGCTAATCTGAAGGCCACACAAAGTTTGGAGGTCTGACTGTAGCTACTGAATCTGCAAAAAGTTGGCGACTTCTGCACACTGTGCACCTCAGCATGCGCTGACCCTGCTCTGTGATTTTATGTGGCCTACTACTTCATGGCTGAGTTGATGTTGTTCCCAATTGCTTCCACTTTGTTATAATACCACTAACAGTTGACCGTGGAATATTTAGTTGTGAGAAATTTCACGAATGGACTTATTGCACAGGTAGCAACCTATCATGGTGCCATGCTTGAATTCACTGAGCTCCTAAGAGCAACCCATTCTTTCACAAATGTTTGTAAAAGCAGTCTGCATGCATAGGTGCTTGATTTTATACACCTGTGGCCATGGAAGTGATTTGGAACACCTGAATTCAATAATTTGGAGGGGTGTCCAAATACTTTTGGCAATATAGTGTGTGTATATACAGTGGGGAGAACAAGTATTTGATACACTGCCGATTTTGCAGGTTTTCCTACTTACAAAGCATGTAGAGGTCTGTAATTTTTATCATAGGTACACTTCAACTGTGAGTGACGGAATCTAAAATCCAGAAAATCACATTGTATGATTTTTAAATAATTAATTTGCATTTTACTGCATGACATAAGTATTTGATCACCTACCAACCAGTAAGAATTCCGGCTCTCACAGACCTGTTAGTTTTTCTTTAAGAAGCCCTCCTGTTCTCCACTCATTACCTGTATTAACTGCACCTGTTTGAACTCGTTACCTGTATAAAAGACACCTGTCCACACATTAATCAAACAGACTCCAACCTCTTCACAATGGCCAAGACCAGAGAGCTGTGTAAGGACATCAGGGATAAAATTGTAGACCTGCACAAGGCTGGGATGGGCTACAGGACAATAGGCAAGCAGCTTGGTGAGAAGGCAACAACTGTTGGCGCAATTATTAGAAAATGGAAGAAGTTCAAGATGACGGTCAATCTCCCTCGGTCTGGGGCACCATGCAAGATCTCACCTCGTGGGGCATCAATGATCATGAGGAAGGTGAGGGATCAGCCCACAACTACATGGCAGGACCTGGTCAATGACCTGAAGAGAGCTGGGACCACAGTCTCAAAGAAAACCATTAGTAACACACTACGTCATGGATTAAAATCCTTCAGCGCACGCAAGGTCCCCCTGCTCAAGCCAGCGCATGTCCAGGCCCATCTGAAGTTTGCCAATGACCATCTGGATGATCCAGAGGAGGAATGGGAGAAGGTCATGTGGTCTGATGAGACAAAAATAGAGCTTTTTGGTCTAAACTCCACTTGCCATGTTTGGAGGAAGAAGAAGGATGAGTACAACCCCAAGAACACCATCCCAACCGTGAAGCATGGAGGTGGAAACATCATTCTTTGGGGATGCTTTTCTGCAAAGGGGACGACTGCACCGTATTGAGGGGAGGATGGATGGGGCCATGTATCACGAGATCTTGGCCAACAACCTCCTTCCCTCAGTAAGAGCATTGAAGATGGGTCGTGGCTGGGTCTTCCAGCATGACAACGACCCGAAACACACAGCCAGGGCAACTAAGGAGTGGCTCCGTAAGAAGCATCTCAAGGTCCTGGAGTGGCCTAGCCAGTCTCCAGACCTGAACCCAATAGAAAATCTTTGGAGGGAGCTGAAAGTCCGTATTGCCCAGCGACAGCCCCGAAACCTGAAGGATCTGGAGAAGGTCTGTATGGAGGAGTGGGCCAAAATCCCTGCTGCAGTGTGTGCAAACCTGGTCAAGAACTACAGGAAACGTATGATCTCTGTAATTGCAAACAAAGGTTTCTGTACCAAATATTAAGTTCTGCTTTTCTGATGTATCAAATACTTATGTCATGCAATAAAATGCAAATTAATTACTTAAAAATCATACAATGTGATTTTCTGGATTTTTGTTTTATATTCCGTCTCTCACAGTTGAAGAGTACCTATGATAAAAATTACAGACTTCTACATGCTTTGTAAGTGGGCAAACCTGCAAAATCGGCAGTGTATCAAATACTTGTTCTCCCCACTGTATAGGAGACTGTAATTATTCACAAATGTAAGCTTTTCTAAAGATTAAGAGGGTTTTTTTTTTAATTGCACCTATAGCAGTTTTAGTGGCAAATTAAAATGATAATGTCAATATATAATGTAATGCTTTTAAGTTATAGGATTTTTTGTACAGCTATGTCATAATTATTCAACCCTGATGCAAGGAGATCCAGTCAGATGAAGGAATGCTGATAAAAATCCATTTTATTTGGTCCAACAATAAATGAGTAAAATAATTTGGGTTAATCAGAATTCAAAATGTAATAAAGGAAAATAAACATAACAGTTAAAAATCACTTCTAATATCTCTGAGTAAAATATTCTTGCCTAAGAAAGAATAAAGTGGACGAGAGCTCTTTTGCAGTGAGCCAGACAGAGTGCTAGAAAGAGAAATGTTTGAGTCTGAACAGAGACTGACTTAACCAGGAAACATGCCATACATTTTATACACTTGTTTGATCAGATAAGAAAGGGCAAGTTCCTTCTTGTTATGAACAAGAACACTCTGACCTCTTGGGCCACAGCTGCAAAAATTAACTAGCACACTGTGGTGGTTTCAACACCATTGGGGGCAAAAGGACAGAATTTTTTTTTTTTTTATCACATTGCTAGACAACACATGATGGAAACTCTTGGTATGATACCTCAATTCACAGAGACACATTGTACTCATGCAGATTAGTATCTAAATGAAGATGCTCATTTGGACAGTGTAGACTTGGTCACTGTGGAAATCAAATATACCATGTACTTTAACACTTACAGAAAAACAACTTGTTCCATGAGTCAGTGGAAACTTGCTCAAGTCTTCAGAACAAAAGGTTAACATAAGTCAAAAATATAGATACATCATTATGAATTTGAGAAGAAAGATCATCAAAAGAAACACTAATAAGATATGTCTGATTATATGATGATGAACACAAGAAAATATGATTGATTATATGATAAAATGGTTGATTATATGATAAAACATAAACAGGAGAAATATATATATTTTTTTCTGTTACACCAAACCCCTATTCAACACTGCTGTTTTATTACATCACATAGTCTATGGTTTAAAGAAGATTTCCAAAACACTAACTGTTCCTAGAGACACAGCTGGCCCCTTATTCATAAGTTTAAAATTAGTTGTACCAGAAAACCTTTGAGGGTGTTGAAGAAAAAGCACAATATCATTAAGGGGAATAAAATGTTTGATAAGGGCAACTGAGAAAAACTCTCAATTTACTGCCAAAGACTTGCAAGATGACCTTATGAAAGGAGGAAAAAACATTTCAATGCAGATTATAAGAAGAACACTAGACAAGCATGGCTTTCATGTTGGGACATCTTGCCGAATAACCAAGAAGAACATTAAAGGCTGACCTGAATATGCTAAACTTCCTTTGGATAGACCTGTGGAGTTGTTTTATGAAAGAGTTTTTGTTTTAAGAATGTTTTATGGAGTGATGTTTATGAAACTGGAACTTTTTGGACCCATGGATCAGCGTTATGTCTGGTGCAAAAAAAGGCAAAGCTTATGAGCAGAAGAACACCATCTCAATGGTCAAACATGGAGGTGGTCCAGTCTTGTTATGGGGGTGCTTTGCTGTTACAGGAAGTGGAAATATTGACTGCATTAGTTATCTTAGCACTAAGAGTTCTCATAAATAGCAGTAAAAGTTCAGTCTTAAGCTAAGAGTAAGGGCGGGGTTGACCTCGTTGCTATGGATGATGTCATCACGCTTACTAACTGTAGCCACAGTGATTGGCTGATGGGGGAGGAGTCTCTGTCAGTGATAGAAATATTGTAGAATGAGGTATCATGTTGACATATTTGAATAAAGGTTTTAAAGGGGTCATGAACTGCGTTGTTTTATTGTTTTATGATGTTTCCTGGGGTGCACTTATAATGTTAGAATGCTTTTTACATCAAAAATTGTTATAATTTATAAATAAAAGGTATTTTCCTACCCTGATTTTAGCCCTCTGGTTTGAACGCTCTGTTTTAAGAGGCGTGTCTGCTGTGAGACTTCAGTGTAAACGCCCACTGCTGTGATTGGCTAACGTCTTTCCATTTGAAATAGTTAAGTATTACTCTCTCTTTTAGCACGTTTTTACTATTACAGCTCTCATGGTTAACTAATCGTGAAAAGTGCATTATATTTATATCTATGGCATTATATTTATATCTATGGCATTATATTCAGATCGTGGCATGAAAGGTTGCAGAGATGAACACTGTAGCCAATCACAGACATGTTGAGCGCATGAAAGCAGTGATCTCGTCATTGCAACTCAGTTTCTGTACACTAACGAATGCTTTCATCTTCACTAACAGTGCAAACGTGATATAGTTAAGAGATTCGTTGAATAAAACGGGAGTCAAACGCGTCACTGATAAACTATCGTTGTTTGATTGACAGCTCCAGCGCGCGCTGCTCCAACGATTGCAAAGGGAGCTTTTCTTTCTTTATAGAATTTAATCACCGTTAAATAACAGATTATTTTCATCCTACTAACAGAAACAACGCAAGTTGACGTTTAGTCACTGGTTTGATTTACTGACACACAGACAAAGAACATCTGACTGTACATGAATCATTACATTTCAGATCAGGCATTAGAATTACCACAGTTACTTACATGTTGCATTACTGTCGAGCCCAGGCACTGCACAAATATCACGTAGGCCTATGTTACTTAGGCTACCTATTCTATTGCATGTCATGCGTGAATCGGTGGGCGGGGCTAAACAGGCAGTGATGAAGTAGGCGTTGATCTTCTTCTGCAGAGGCGGTGCTTGCCTCCCTGTGACGTCATAGATTCCCACTTTGAAAAACCTGTCGTTTGCTGGGCCTGGTGTCAATAAAAGCTTTTATTGGACTAACAAGGAAGTTTTCAGTTCTAAAACTTACAGGATATTCTTATAGTATGATGACCTCTTATATGTCAAAAGCTCAAGGAAAATTTGATTTCTCAGTTCATGACCCCTTTAAAAAAAGAATGTTGCCTTTAAATAAAGATTTTAAAAAGTAGGCTAAGTGTCACTAATTAAACAAGTATATGTTCAGCTAATTGTCAGAGAGAGATTTCAGAATTCAAGGGACAAATTATGTTTTATAAACAAAGTTCGGGAGGAGCACTATCTAATTAGCTCAAGAGGAGGCATATTATAGTCAAGTCAAGTCACCTTTATTTATATAGCGCTTTTTACAATACAGATTGTTTCAAAGCAGCTTTACAGTGATAATAGGAAAATAATGCAACAAAGTTTGTTTTTCGCTCTGGAGAGAACAGTGATGTCATCGTCCAGCTCAGCTCAATTCTCATTGACACAATGGTGTCAATGCAGGTAGATCAGTAATATAGTTGAATATTTTTAGAGGTGTTGTGCAGTGGTACACAGAACCATTGGGTGAAGCGGTCATAGCCGTGTTTTATGTACAGTATACACAGCCGACACGCCTAGTTACCACGACAATTTTCTGCATCCCTCCGCCACCCCGACTCCTCACTCTCGGCAGCCGGGGATTCGGGGGAGTAGCTACTCTGGGTTTGGGCTAAATTCACAGCTCGGAGCCCTCGATCACCTTGGACAGCATGCCAAATAGGCTTATTGTACTCTTTTTGTCTATCCAATCATTTGTAAGTGTGAACTCGTGAAACAACTGTCACAGGTAATCAGACATTATTTTCTTTTTATTTATTCATTTATTAAATAAATAAATAATATTTATTATTTGGGGCATTTTTGCCTTTTTGTTATGATAGAAGAGTGAGTAGACAAGAAGTGAAGTGGAAGAGAGAAAGGGGAGAAAGGTCCATTGTCTTAGTGACTTAGGAGTCCTCTTGACTACTCCTAACTCTTCACAGATTTAGGAGCTAGTTTTAGTGCTAAAATGCTTTGTGAAATACTCTTAGAGCAAAAATTCCTACAATTAGGAATGACACGCCCATTATTTTTAAGAGTTTCTCCTAAATTGGTAAGTTAGGAGCTACTTTTAGCCTTAAGATGTTTTGTGAATACAGCCCCTGGTGTCCAAGTTTATGCTACGATAAACACAGATTTGCCAGATCATTTTGATAGAAACAGGCTTGTTGCTTAGGAATCAAATCTGTTAGGCTAGTGACTTGAGATTATAATGGAAAAAGAACATCACCTTGACAGTAAAACAGCTGACTAACTATTAGAAACATTACTGATGGTGTTTGTGAAGACATGCATAAGACAGCAAATGGGAGTTTGGATATTGAATAGACCAGATCATTGCTCAGCAAATTGTGGGAAAAAACAGATTATGCACTTGGATGAATCTTATGTCAAACTCTTAGGTGGAGTTTAAGCATGAGTGGGTGTCAATAGTGGTGATAAATGACCACATTCACTCACAGATTCGAAATGGATTTATTTACCTCTCTTTTTTTCCTCCATAGATTCATTTATTTTTGCAATACTGTAAACAATACAAATTGACATCCACAGAAACCAAATGTTGAGACGTAATTTGAATGAAGAGTATTTGACTTTTTTAAAGATTGGCAACAAATTTCTATTACCATTTGAGTAATCTTTAAATGGGTGCACATAATGAGAATTCAGAATACATGTTTTTAATAATAAGTTTTAAACAATGCAGTTTGGTAAATGGCAAATAAACCACAGTTTCTTTGGCATGAATTAAACTAATTTAATACTTAATTTAATCATATTTAAATAAATCTTATTTAAACCATTTGTGTAGCAAATACTTTGAATAGAGTGAATAATACAGTGAATATTTCTGGGTGTATCGGAAAATGAAAACATAATAATAATATAATGTTAATATATTCAGCATTGAACTGAGCGGATTCTTGAACCAAAAAATAAACGTAAATTCACAAAAGTTAAACTTAAACTCAAAGTGAACCCAGAGGACAGAAAAAGTAAAGTCAAAGAACTGAATCTTCACAACTGAGCACCTGTTGACTTGATTTGAGAGCAAAGATGCCTGCAAGAGGATTATGATCTTCAAAAAATAGCATTTGAATTCACTGTGCAAATAGCACCAAACATTCCAGTGAGAGAAAGGCTCTGATTTTACGCTTCTACTTACATAATATTACATAAACATCTCAATCCAATATCTGAAACGCCTTCTCTCAATTTGAGGCTCCATTGAGATGCATGTTTGATTGGGTTTGGGTGGAGGATTCTTTTGAGGCCCATCCTCACACGCTTTCATATGTCGCTTTAAGCCTGTATAACCCAGAGCTGCTTGGGGCAAAACAAAAGACCACATTGCACACTGTCCTACTGTCCTTCTCTAAAAATGTTTAAGATTATCCCAATGTCCCGAGAGAGAGAGAGAGAGAGAGAGAGAGAGAGAGAGAGAGATGCTTTTCAATGAATATGACAGAACATAAAAACGACTTACTGCTAACAAATGTATATATTTTGTCATGAAGGTTCGGGTGGCTCCTCATTTTTAAGACTGATGGACTGCCTCTTTTTCCATTATTCTTGAGAAAATTATCTGTGGTCTCCAGACTGGGTTTATTCATTCAACTTGAAATTATACTTAATGAAAAAAGACCATCAAGATTTCAATTACATCCTTTGTTCCTTTATCTATTCAAACATCCAGACACACAACAGGATGCATTATATCAGTGTAACCAACTATAAGTAATAACTGTGTCAATGTGCAACAAGTCCTCCAACCCATATGACCCAATAGGTCAGGAAAGGTAAATACATTATGGGTAAGTCAAGTGACCTTATACTATTCTAGTAGCTGCTTTAAAGAGCACTGAAGATCATTTATTTTTTTAAAAGTGAGAATGAATTCTGTCTGAATAGTCTTTCCCAGTACTTTGCAACTCTCCAATAATAACAAATACTAATAGAAAAAGCATAAAAATGCAAATGCATGGCAACACTAGTCACAGTATGTGCTACATACAAGAAATCCATTAAACAGGTATCTGGTTAACGACCCGTGCTCTCGAGACAGAAGTGAGAACCCATTAACTCCATACCAGATTAAGCACTTAGTCAGTTCATTCATACTTAATGGATGAATAGTCTTGATGGTTTTATTTTATTTATTTATTAATCAATCTTTTTTTTTTTTTTTTTTTAAATAATATTTCTGTCAAAATAATAATAAGAAGAAAGTAAGAGGAATATAGAGCAATAAAACTGGTTTTCTGTTTTTAAATATGGATGTGAGGCCAGTATCTATTACAGTTATGGTGCATCTATGTAAACAGTCGACACATTTCTGCACTGACTTCATTCTGCAAATGGACATCACTTCCATTTAGCACAGCTAGGAGCCTCATTTTTGCAGCAGTCAGATTCTTGAGTCAATATCAGTCACGGTCTCGTGGCTCTAATTACTATATTCTTTCCTATTACAGAAGTAGTGTGAGATAGTGCCACCAACAGCCACATAAATCACTTGACATCTGTCCCGGAGGTTAGACCTTTACTCTGAGCTATCTCCTCACGGACATTTAACAACTCTCTCTAATGGTAATGGATACATCTATGTGCAAGAAATCTCAAAAACTCATGTATTTGTCATAATCACAGGCCTTCAACTATAGCATCAAATTCTAAAATTTCTCAAATATAAATAATTAAATATAGTACGTTATATGCAATTACAGGACTTGCTTTATTTCAGATGTCTATTATAACTGCAGATGTATAGTGTTTTGTGACAAATGGCATCATAACTGACATTGTCAGCAGTCCGTGGCCTGTGATGATAAATACATTTGGCTGCATGATCAGAGTATGTTTTAGGCTTAATATAAAGGGATCTGACATCCCAATACTTTCATAGCGAACTTAAACCAGACCCTCCAGCCATAGCAATGACTTAAAATGAGCAGATTTGACAGGGGCCCATTATCCGATCTCTTAATCTGGCATCTGTGTTACACAGTGTCAGAGAGCATTTATCCCTGAAGCAAATCGTAAAGACTAAACTTGTTTTCATGCAGAACAAAATCAGTGGGAGGACTTCTTATAATTACCAACTTGTATAATTGCCAATTACAGTTCTGCTTTAAGAAAGAGGTAAAATAGAGTAAATCTTTGAAAGGGAATTAATTATAATGAATTATACCACAGTTACTTCCGGTCCTTGAATTTGTATGGCTGAACGGCATTCCATTAGTGTTGATACACAGACTGGAACTTTTTTACTGTTAGTTTCACTCTGCTTATCTGTGTTTGTGTTCCTCACTGAATGTCAGTTCTTGCATTAGTGGTGGAAATTTTGGTAACACTTTACAATAATGTCCCATTAACTTGTTCGTTGTCTCTCGGATAGATTACTCTAATGCCCTTTTAGCCATAGTTTCTAAATCCACACTTAACAAGCTGCAATATGCACAAAACTCAGCCGCCAGGATCCAGAATGGGACCAGGACATGCAATCATATTACTCCTATTTTGGAGTCTTTGCACTGGCTCCATGTTGATTTTAAAATTATGATGCCGACACACAAAGCATCACATGGCTTGGCTCCACATTATTTATCCGCATTGTTAATTCCTTATACCCCAAATCGCAGATTGCATTCCTCGCAATCTAATTTGCTGGCTTACAAATAATCAGATAGAATAAAACATTTGCGCATTTTGGCGTGCTGTCCGAGGGGAGGGCTCTGAGCTCTGATTTTTGGCCCAAACCCAGAGTACCCTTTGGAAGCTCAGACCTATGTCTAAATCTCAACTCAAGACATGTTAAACTAGCATTTGCTTACTGATTTTTACTTTTACTATGCATTAACTATTATTAACATACATTGAGAAATACACTTTAGTATTTATTAATCTTTGTTAATGTTAGCTCAGGTCCTGGAGAGGCAAATGCAGCAGAGTCTGGACCTGCGATTCAACCCCTGCTGGAGTTTAACTGGTTGCCACTTACATTCAACACAAAGGGAGATTGCATTCAATGCTTGGTGTTCTGTTAGCAGCCGTGACAGAAAAACACTGATTCATTCAGCAACCATATACAGTAAAACCAAAATATATTCAGACACCAGATATAATTTTTACTAGTGGGTGCAGGACACCATAGTTCATTTATGTAAGCGAGGATAGCAAAATAAAGTAAACTGTGACATATTATACCCAAAAATTCTTCATACAGTGGACTACCAGTAACATTGATAAAAATTTGGGACCAAAATTATTCAGACACTTTGACCTGACCATGTTTGCTTAAGTGTTTTTTCTTTAATTGCTAATGTGACCTTTTACACCACAGACTGAACAAAATTAAGCATTGCTTTAATTGGTATTACCCTAAATTGGTATTCTCTAATTGTGTACAGCTGACAGCTGATAAGTTGTCTGTATGAGTGAGTCATTAAAACACCGCAAATGTTCTGTTTAATTGTAAATATGCTCTCATTTGACAGTTTTATATATGATAGCTACTCTTATCCTCACTAAACGTGATAAAGTCCACACAGTGTGAAAAGCAACAGAAAGACAGTGTGCTGGGTCAAAGTGTTGACAAAGACACAGAATTCATCACAGTGGGTAATGGTCCGTTAGACAGTGGGCTAGTCAGAGGCCACTAGCTTATTGACATTCAGGGGACCACACGGTGCTACGACATACTGGCAGGCTTCTATACTGCTGTGACAAAACACAAGCTCTGCTGAGACAAACACAACAGTGTGTGTTACACCTCAGTGAAATGGAGAAAAGCCTAGCAGTGGAAAACATGATAGCCTCTCATTTCCTGCGATGCCCATCTTGTACTATATGTGAGCACATCAGTGTGTGTGTATATATGAGCAAGAAAAAGACACAATTTTTACCATGGCATGTTCACAAACAAATAAACGTTTTTATACTGATATGGAGCTTTCATTTCAGCCTCGGCCACGGTGTATATGCCCGGATGTGCTACCTTGTAATGCCTCAGTCTGTTGCTTGGATTGTTCCTCACCACATTTACTGTCATTCTGGCTCGACTCCAATAAATAAACACTGTTCCATAGCCAGAAGATAAGAATAAGAGTCTGTCTGCAGTTAAAGAAGGTAAAATCCAGTTTCATTTGCCTCTTTGAGAGAAACTGAATAGCATCATTAAGCATTTATGGCATAGCATATGGAGACAAATCACGGATAAATTTCAGGAGGATGTAAGTATAAGCTATAATTCAGTAGCTGAGGTGATGTGTTTGTTGTTACAAGGAGAAACATTAAATTTTTAACGCATTTAAAATGAATAGTCAAATAGCAGTATAGCTGCCATATTCACAAATGAAGACAATTGGGAAGAGAAGGGATGATTGTAACATCTTAATAAAAACAACTTTTGTAATTGTTAATATTATTACTGATTCTTTTTGTAATATTATGATCAAATCAGTCCAAAACAGCACACAAATTAAGAATGATTTGAGTTATTGTAAATAATCAAGACTATAAGTAAAAAAAAATACAACTTAATTTGTTCAAATATTGAATAAAAATATTGTGTTGATTGTTACTGTAACTTAATTTGGGAAGTGGTAGAGGATTAAGGTTATTACAGATGTTGCATGTATTGAGTGTTACAGCTCTCCTGTAAGATTTCACATATATTTTGAGTTATGAATGGCTAAATGCCTTCACATAAATGTATATACAAAATAAATCATTTATATTATACATACATTTATCAACTAACATAACATTAAATGTTATGAATGAACAAATGAGAGCATGAATGAATTTATGAATGAGTGATGTATGTAGTTGACAGCTTATTTTGTAATTTGCTTGGCAGCTTGTGCTTGTGTTTATTTTTAATCAGGTTTTTTTTTTTTTCCTAAGTACACCCTCAGACATTGATTGAATGTCAATGTTGAAAGAAAATGCCGTCATGTGTTTATGGATGCTGTTCTCCTGAGGTTTTATAATGAGATGGGAGACCGCACATCTCATATCTTTTGAATTTGGGGATAAGTGTCACATTGAAATTCTACACTTTGGCATTAGTTAAACGTGATGGATGGATGCGGCAACTTGTAATTTATTTTCATGGCCAGGGCAATGGCTTTGAAAGACGAGATCACTAAAGAGGAAGCATTAATCTGGACACTGTCACTTTGGTGGCCATTTGAGTTACAAGGTCAGAATTAAAGTTTATTCCAAAAATGGCCATAATAAAAGGCAGATTAGAAATGTTTCAGACATTTTAAAATTGAAAATATTAGTAAGGAATGCCAAAATTAAAAATAAATAAATACATAAATATACAAAGAAATGTAAAAATAAAAAAAATAATAATTATTTATACATTACCTCATTTATGTATAAATTTATTTTTTCCACATTTATTTGTTTATACATTTATTCATTTCTATTTTTATTTATTTCCACATTTATTCATTTCTACATTTATTTATACGTTTCTTTATTTTTACATTTATGTATTTCTGTGTATATTTATTTACAAACCCGATTCCAAAAAAGTTGGGACACTGTACAAATTGTGAATAAAAACAGAATGCAATGATGTGGAAGTTTCAAATTTCAATATTTTATTCAGAATACAACATAGATGACATATCAAATGTTTAAACTGAGAAAATGTATCATTTTAAGGGAAAAATAAGTTGATTTTAAATTTCATGGCATCAACACATCTCAAAAAAGTTGGGACAAGGCCATGTTTACCACTGTGTGGCATCCCCTCTTCTTTTTATAACAGTCTGCAAACGTCTGGGGACTGAGGAGACAAGTTGCTCAAGTTTAGGAATAGGAATGTTGTCCCATTCTTGTCTAATAGGCTTCTAGTTGCTCAACTGTCAACTGCATCTTCCTCTTTATTATGCGCCAAATGTTTTCTATGGGTGAAAGATCTGGACTGCAGGCTGGCCATTTCAGTACCCGGATCCTTCTTCTACGCAGCCATGATGTTGTAATTGATGCAGTATGTGGTCTGGCATTGTCATGTTGGAAAATGCAAGGTCTTCCCTGAAAGAGACGACGTCTGGATGGGAGCATATGTTGTTCTAGAACTTGGATATACCTTTCAGCATTGATGGTGCCTTTCCAGATGTGTAAGCTGCCCATGCCACACACACTCATGCAACCCCATACCATCAGAGATGCAGGCTTCTGAACTGAGCGCTGATAACAACTTGGGTTGTCCTTGTCCTCTTTAGTCCGGATGACATGGCGTCCCAGTTTTCCAAAAAGAACTTCAAATTTTGATTCGTCTGACCACAGAACAGTTTTCCACTTTGCCACAGTCCATTTTAAATGAGCCTTGGCCCAGAGAAAACGCCTGCGCTTCTGGATCATGTTTAGATATGGCTTCTTTTTTGACCTATAGAGTTTTAGCCGGCAACGGCGAATGGCACGGTGGATTGTGTTCACCGACAATGTTTTCTGGAAGTATTCCTGAGCCCATGTTGTGATTTCCATTACAGTAGCATTCCTGTATGTGATGCAGTGCCGTCTAAGGGCCCGAAGATCACGGGCATCCAGTATGGTTTTCCGGCCTTGACCCTTACGCACAGAGATTGTTCCAGATTCTCTGAATCTTTGGATGATATTATGCACTGTAGATGATGATAACTTCAAACTCTTTGCAATTTTTCTCTGAGAAACTCCTTTCTGATATTGCTCCACTATTTTTCGCCGCAGCATTGGGGGAATTGGTGATCCTCTGCCCATCTTGACTTCTGAGAGACACTGCCACTCTGAGAGGCTCTTTTTATACCCAATCATGTTGCCAATTGACCTAATAAGTTGCAAATTGGTCCTCCAGCTGTTCCTTACATGTACATTTAACTTTTCCAGCCTCTTATTGCTACCTGTCCCAACTTTTTTGGAATGTGTAGCTCTCATGAAATCCAAAATGAGCCAATATTTGGCATGACATTTCAAAATGTCTCACTTTCAACATTTGATATGTTATCTATATTCTACTGTGAATAAAATATAAGTTTATGAGATTTGTAAATTATTGCATTCCTTTTTTATTCACAATTTGTACAGTGTCCCAACTTTTTTGGAATTGTATTTATTTATTTTTGCTTTTTTACATTTCTTTGTATATTTATTTATGTATTTATTTATTTTTAATTTTGGCAGCTTTGGAATTCCATACGCTACAAGAGGCCATTTCACATGCTTTTAACGCAATTAATGTGAAAGCACAAAGGATTGTAGTACAACAACTCTAGCACTCCGCTAACTTCAATCCAATACCCATTATATTTCTTTAATTATTTCTCTTTTTTTGTTTTTTCACCAGTTGGAATAGAGGTATTAAAGGAATAGTTTGTATATTCTGTCACCAGTTGCTCATTCTTAAGCCGTTCTAATGATTTTGCGAAACATAAAAGAAGTTTAGCCGAATGTAGATGCTACTCTTTTTCATATCAAGCTCCAAAAATAATAAAAGCACCATACAAATAGTCCATATGATTTGATATTTGGCAGGGAGAAAGGATTTTAATAAATAATGGCATAGACTCCAGTTCGGGAATATTCGACATGAGTCAGATGCCCTACTTTTATGGGTCTTTTGTTACATTTTTGAAACTTGACAGTCTCTGGTCACCATTCACTTTCATTATACAGAAAAGAGCAATGTCGACATCCTGAGTATCTGTTTGTTCCCTTTCAGTCGGTCACGTTCGACATATGTCGGAACTGACCGACGAATTGGGGATCGTTTTCAGAGACCAATCTACTTCAAGTGTTTTAAAACGAGCCAATGAACATTGGCATGCGGTTCACGCATTCCACGCTCCTCCCGCAGCGCGGGTATAAATAAGGAAGTGGAAGCATCTTTGCTTTCTGCTTCGGAGCCGAACAATTGCTGTGGTTTTCAGTGTTGTTTCCTACGAGGAGTGTTACTACGAGTCTGCCTTTGGAGTTGACGTCTCTGGATCTGGTGCGGGTGATATAGCACGTTCAGCGGTGGTCGTGTCACATTTGACGAACAAACAGCTGTTTTCACAGCTCAGAGCTGGGCGTCTTCAATGAGATTGAGTGCTCACAGCAGGCTTGCACTTTCGAACTGCTGTGAGCCGTGGCCGTTCCCCTGTGTGCTTCAGCACTGTCAGAGCATTTTCCTCTAAAAGAGCTTACACGGTTTGACCCTGCGTCTTTTTCAAGATGTCATTCAAACCGTGTGTTTCTGGATGCGGTTGTTTCCTGTCCTCATTTGATGGCCATGATCTCTCTCACATATGAACATGTGAGATTGCGTTCATGGGTCATCTATGTTCTCTCAGGGGAACGTAATCACGTCGGCGCGCTGTTCGTCTCACCTTTCTCGTAAGGGCTTGAGCGTTCAGCGCGCAGGTTGTCACGGCAACCCAGCGCGTCACTCGGCGCTCTAGATGCGCGGTCGAGACTATGAAACCTCAAACGGGGTTGAGTCCCTTCGCCTATTCCCCGATGTAGTTCCTTTTCTGGTGCACCAGAAAAGGGCTACTTTGGCTAATAAGCCTTGGTGACCTGAGGATTACAGTGGGGCTTCCCCGCCGGGTACGTCTCCATGGTCCCCCACTCCTCTATCGCATCGCAAGCATGCTGAGACTGTGTTTGTGGGTGGTTCATGTTCTCTCATGACCACGTCGGCACGTTGTTTGTCTTACCTTTTTCACAAGGGCTCAAGCATTCAGCGCGCCGTGTGCCGTCGAGTCTGACGGCCACGCTCACTGTCTCACATGCCTGCTGGTAGCTTACAGATGGGATTGCTGGTACTTTTAAAAAGGGGACCTAGTTTTTCATTTGGGGCTCTGGCAGAGGACAGATGTCAATTGCTGCATCAAAGAGAGGGCTGTTATGCGCTGGAAATGAAGATGAGGCTGAGTTTCCCACTATAACAGTGTGTGCTCATGCTGAATCAGATTCAGAGTTGACAGCCATGCTTTCCCGGGTGGCTGAAGCGTAGTGCAATGCGTAAATTGCCTTGCCTGCCCCCATGCCTTTTTTCCCAGGTGTGCATCGGGAAAAATTAGCAGTGTGGAACTATTTGGTGCCAAAAATAAGGAACACCAAAAGGGCCATAATCTGTATAAGTTTTCCCCTCTCTCACTACCCTCGTTGGTGGGGTGGCAGTGCCACTGGCAGGCCACCTCTGTCCTGCACTCTTAATACGCGAGGGTAGTTCCAACCCAGGGGTTGTGCAGGAACTGTGTGCGGCGACGGACCTCGCTCTCCGGGCGACGAAAATCACCGCACGCTCCCTGGGTCGGGCGATGTCCACACTAGTGGTCCAGGAACGTCACTTGCGGCTAACCTGGCAGGTATGCGTGAGCCCGACAAGTCGGTTCCTCAACGCCCCTATCTGTCAGGCGGGCCTCTTCGGCGACGCCATCGAGAACTTCGCCCAGCAGTTCTCGGTCGCCCAGGCAGCAGGTGGCCGGGCGTAAGGGAGGCGCCCAATCCGTCAAGGGTCCCGCGAAGTCCGCTCGCAAGCGCAGGAGCAAGCGGCCCAGAGACGGGTAGGCCGGGGAGAAGAGGAGCTGCTCTCGGGGAGATGGTGTCCGCACCCCTCCCTCCCCCGGAGGAGGACCAGGGGGAGAATATTTTTTGTTTGGTTCCCGTTCTGCCGCTAGCTCCCTGGAGTCCAGTGGTACCCACATTCTCAGAGCAGTTTCCTCCCTCCCTTGGCCCCAAGAACGAGGTTGGCAGTGCGCGACGCCCCAGGGCCTTGCCACTCCCTTCCTCCTCTCCTTTCGCCAGGGGGCAGCAGTGTGCGGCTCGAGGACGCCACCAGGCCTTCTCACCCACACTCTGCCCCACCCTGGAATACTCAGACAACACTCCAGGCCGCCTCCGGGCCTCCCGAGTCGGGTCTGTGTGTTCCACCTCGCTGCCCCACCCCGGGTACGTCTGTGGTGCCGTTGGTCCCGCTTGTTCGGTCTCTGGGGGCCTGGCTAGCACTCCCCAGGCCGTCTCGCTGGCTCGTCCGTACCATCAGACTCGGCTATGCGATTCAGTTCGCCTACCAGCCTCCCAAGTACAAGGGCATCCACTTCACTTCCGTGCGAAGCAGCGATGCTCATGTCTTGCGGTCAGAGATCGATGTCCTGCTGGCGAAGGATGCGATCGAGCCGGTTCCTCCAGCCGATATGAGGTTCTACAGCCCCTACTTCATTGTACCCAAGAAAGGCGGTGGGTTACGACCAATCTTGGACCTGCGTGTCCTGAATCGGGCCCTGCATAAGCTCCCGTTCAAGATGTTAACGCAGAAACGCATTTGGGTTGGTTTGCAGCGATCGACCTGAAGGACGAAAGTCCTCCCATTCGGGCTGTCCCTGTCGCACAGGGACCTGGTGCTCAGTCACCTCAGCCTGTTGGGACTTCGGGTCAACTGGGAGAAGAGCAAACTCTGCCCCACGCAGAGGATCTCTTATCTCGGTATGGAGCTGGATTCGGTCAACCAGACTGCGCGCCTCACAGAGGAGCGAGTCCGGTCAGTGTTGAACTGCTTGAATACGTTCAATGGCAGAACAGCGGTCCCACTGACATTTTTTCAGAGGCTCCTGGGGCATATGGCATCTGCAGCCACGGTAACGCCGCTCGGATTGCTTCATATGAAACTGCTTCAGCACTGGCTCCACGGCCAAGTCCCGAGATGGGCGTGGCAGAGCGGCAAGTACCGGGTCCCAGTTACTCCTTACTGTCGCCAAACCTTCAGCCCGTGGTTGGACCCTTTGTTTCTACGGGCGGGAGTAACAGGTGTCCAGGCATGCTGTGGTCTTCACGGAGGTCGCTTCTGGCCATTCACATCCCTGGTGCGCTCAATCGGACAGCCGACCAGCTCTCACGACAGCCGACACCTCCGGGAGAGTGGCAACTCTATCCCCAGGTGGTCCAGCTGATATGGGACCTCTTCGGAGCCGCACAGGTAGACCTGTTTGCCTCTCCGGACTCGACCCATTGCCAGTTGTACTATTCCCTGACTGTGGGCACCCTCGGCACGGATGCACTGGCGCACAGCTGGCCCCGGGACCTGCGCAAGTATGCATTTCCCCCAGTGAGCCTTCTTGTACAGACTCTGTGTAAAGTCAGGAAGGACGAGGAGCAGGTCTTGTTAGTTGCGCCCTACTGGCCCAACCGGACCTGGTTCCTTGAACTAACACTCCTCGCGACAGCCCCTCCCTGGCCCATTCCTCTGAGGAAGGACCTACTTTCTCAGGGACGGGGCACTCTATGGCACCCACGTCCAGACCTCTGGAAACTCAATGTCTGGTCCCTGGATGGGACGCGGAGGTTCTAGGTGGCCTGCCACAGGCTGTGGTAGACACCATCACTTCGGCTAGAGCCCCCTCTATGAGACGCCTCTATGCATTGAAGTGGAACCTGTTCATTGAATGGTGCTCTTCCCGCCGGGAAGACCCCCGAAGGTGTTCGATTAGTGTCGTGCTTTCTTTCCTGCAAAGATGGGCTGGAGCAAAGGCTGTCTCCCTGCCCCCTTAAAGTGTACGTCACAGCAATAGTGGCGTATCACGACGCAGTTGAAGGTAAGTCCGTAGGGAAGCACTACCTAATTGTCAGGTTCCTCAGAGGTGCGAGGAGGCTAAATCCTCCTCGTCCAAACTCGGTACCCTCTTGGGACTTAGCTCTGGTGCTCAGAGCACTTCAGAGTCCTCCCTTTGAGCCTTTGCAGTCCATAGAGCTAAAGATTCTGTCCATGAAGACAGTACTCTTGACTGCATTGACCTCTATCAAGAGGGTAGGGGACTTGCACGCACTTTCGGTCAGCGAATTGTGCCTAGAATTCAGCTGGCCAACTCTCACGTCGTCCTGAGACCCCTGCCTGGATATGTGCCCAAGGTTCCCACCACTCCCTTCAGGGACCAGGTGGTGAACCTGCAAGTGCTGCCTTCGGAGGAGGCAGACCCAGCCCTAGCTTTGCTCTGTCCCGTCCGCGCTCTCCGTGCCTACGTGGACCGAACTCAAAGCTTTAGGACCTCAGAGCAGCTCTTCGTCTGTTAAGGAGGCCAGCAGAAGGGAAAGGCTGTCTCCAAGCAGAGGTTAGTCCACTGGATAGTGGATGCTATCGTCTTGGCCTACCAGTCCCAAGACGTGCCTTGCCCGTTCGGGTTGCGAGCGCACTCAACTAGGAGTGTGGCTTCCTCCAGGGCGCTGGCTCAAGGCGCCTCGCTGACAGATATATGTAGAGCTGCAGGCTGGGCGACACCAAACACATTCGCTAGATTCTATAGCCTCTGTGTAGAGCCAGTATCTTCCCGTGTACTCACCCCCAGTGGCCAGTAGCGCTAAGTGCCCGTTCTAGTGTCGGCTTGCAATGCCATTCCCGCCCCCTGGGCCGGATACGTGCGTTTATTGTCTCCAATTGTGTTCCCCAGAAATGGCTAACCCTGTCGAGCTCCTCCGTCACCCCTCGGCGACAGACGTTGTGGCCGTCTGAATTGCCACCTCTCCTTCCATTGAAGGATGTGGCTCCGCAGCGTTCCATCTCCGAGACGGCACGCTTTCCCAGCATTATCCAATAGTCACACTGAGTGGGTCTTGCAGAACAGCAGTGACTGACCTTCTCTACTAGAGCCCTGGCTTGCCGCTCCAACATAGGGGTGGCCCAGGGAGCTCACGCAGAGCGCTGGAAGGGCCAGCGCCTGTGGCGTGTTGGTAGGATCTCCAATTCGTCGGTCAGTTCCGATGTACGTCGAACGTGACAGACTGAAAGGGAACGTCTCGGTTACATATGTAACCCTCGTTCCCTGAAGGAGGGAACGGAGACGTACGTCCCATCGCCACAGGTGCTGTACCTCCGCTGAACGGCCGAGTCACTAGTTCGGCTCCTCAGCGGAAAAGCAAAGATACGGTGCTTCCACTTCCTTATTTATACCTGCGCTGCGGGAGGAGCGTGGAATGCGTGAACTGCATGCCAATGTTCATTGGCTCGTTTTAAAACACTCGAAGTAGATTGGTCTCTGAAAACGATCCCCAATTCGTCGGTCAGTTCCGACGTACGTCTCTGTTCCCTCCTTCAGGGAACAAGGGTTACATACGTAACCGAGACGTTTTCGCAACAAAGAAAATCACACAGGTTTGGAACAACATGAGGGTAATTAATGATCATTTGTGGCTAAAATATACCTTTTAGACTATATCAAAGCGCCTGGTAATGTTTTATGTTTAAGAGGAAGCATTGATTCTGACTTGGTATTATCTCAAAATACTGAAATATCCTGTTTATTTTGAGCTTAAACCTTGGATAGTGTTGATGCAGACACCCATTATTCTGACAGTGATGGATTCTAATGTCAGCTGCACTGACAGGGATCGAAGGAGAACTTTATTTCTGTACAGCTTGCGTGTTTTCCAAGGGTAATACTCTTGATCAAAGTGAAGGGGTGGTCCACTGTTATACACTAAACTTTATCTTGCACAGTCAGATCTAGTGGACCTCCTAGGAAGCTATGGATGAATTAATATTATTTTTAAAAGTGTGATCTTAGGAAGATGAGGACAGGTGCAGTTGCTTTCAGATTTAAGATTCAGATGCTTTTTTCTCATCTGAGGCAGAGAAAAAAAATAATGCATATATATATACACTACCAGTCAAAAGTTTGGACACACTTTCCCATTCTCTTTGATGGGAAAGTGTGTCCAAACTTTTGACTGGTAGTGTATATTGAAAATATATGTGGATTTTAATATGTAATGGATAATGTACAGCCAGTTAGCCATCATCGCAAAATAATCTGACAGGGTGATCATGACCCCTGTGCATAGCTGAAAGGGTTTATTTTGAGATAATGACCAGCTGATTTTACAGTACATTATCCCACTTATTAAACTGCTATTTAAAATAAATTATTTATAAGTAGTAGTAGAAATTATAATTGTCTTTTATATAATTTATCTTAGATTATTTTTAAGCTTCTGATAAAAATAACAACAAAAAAAAAACAACTACAGCGTGGAAGATAATTGGTAACAATTTTAATTTAAAGCCCTCTAGCAGTTAAAATACAAAACTGCATGCTTTTTGCGGAAGAACATTGTGTTGGTTGTGCTTCGGCTCTGTGTGACTGTGTGGATGAATATGGTTCTTTCATATAGAGAGATTGTCCTACTGCTCAAAACATTCACTACTAGGCTTAAAGGCACAGTATGTAAGTTTCGCCGCTGGAGGTCGCTTATTCAAAACAAAGGCGTAGCTTGATGACGCCATGAATGAGAGTGGAATCATGGGAGTTGTAGGCTGCGTCCAAAAAATGCTGCCTTCGGAGGACACATTTCAAGGTAGGAAGGCATCAAGGCACATCCGAATCTAATATTAGCTTCACTTCCTGTCTCCTGAGATATCTTCATCTGATTGATTTTTGAAAGCAGCCTAAATGTATCCTTCGCTGCCTTTGATATCCCACAATATCAATATATTCTGTGACAGTTGAGCTAGAAAAAAAAGATGGCGTCCGAAAGTTGCGTTTGCTGGTCAGTTAGTGTGTAAATGTACATTTTTGACCAACATTTTTCACTTCTGATGTCATTTCTAGCGAGAAATTACTAATGTAGTAATTAAATATTTGTTTAGTTCTCACCAAAGCTCTCTCTATTTTGCTGTACATCATTAAACTGTTACACTGCCTTAGAAGTCTGTCCGAAAATCAGTTTCGTGAGGTGCCTTCATGCACAAACGTTGCCTTACAAGTCATTGTCTGATAAGGCAGCGAGGCAACAAGTCAGCTGCCTAGGTTTTCGGATGCAGCCGGAGTCTTGACTCTTCACCTCCACAGCTGATGAAAAGGAATCCGACGGACTCGGGGCAGAAATCATGTTCATGAATGAGCAAATTTATTAAAGTTTTATTAGCGTTATGGTGGTATGAAGCAGGACGCCCCGAGAGCCCTTGGGAGCGAATACTAATGAGAGAGACCTGCGTGAAACACTGGTCTCTGAGCTTTTTTATGCTTATGCTGCAGTTGGCCACTTCCGCTCTTTTCGTTGCGTATGTGGGGGTAACGCAGTGCTGTTTTACATGTAAAACAATCATACTAAATACATTTCAGTGTGTTGAAAGTTACATTATAACGTTACTCTGTGCATTTGCTAGGTGGCTGGTATGAGAGACTTGTTGCACTTTGCAGTGATCTAGATTGATATTAGAATATCATATTAATAAAAACAGGGTTAAATGATTGTTGCTAAATAACATGCAATTCATCTTAAAAAGTATTGTATGATGGAGAATGCTCTCTCTGATTATGCTATGTTAGCCACTTGACAAAATAGTGTTGTCTCTGAGGCAAAAACGTTACTCGTGGTGAATCAAGAAAACAAGCGATTCAAACAATAAGACTAAACGTGTTGCGCTGTATAACAATGATTAGTATACTGTTGATAAATGTACAGTATATCCAAACAGTTGCTCGCCTGTCTAATAAAATACATACTATATTAAAGCGTATTTGGTGTTTCCATAATTTCTACATAAATCAAAGGTAGCGCGGATATGATGTCACTGACATTCGACGCAAGGACACGGTCCGTAACACTGGTTAAAATAGCTGATTTCTCTGGATTTAAACACTGTTGGAAACATTTGGAATAATGTAAGTACACAGGTCAACAAAATATATAACATTGTTCTAGTGGTTTTTGGATATTTTAATGAAAAAATCTTGCATATTGTGCCTTTAATAACCAGTTTAGATGGAAAGGATCTCAAGCTGACTAGCTGAAGACATTAGCTATACCCATTAATAGACACGGTACATCCTTGAAAATAAATTTAAGCACAGCGCTGCAATAACCATAATGAAATGACCCTTCACAAAAGAGAATGCTTTACAATCAATTGTGTTAGAGAGCTACATATGGCAAATTATCTGTTCAATAATATACCTCATACTCACCTGTTGATCTCAAGCCTGTGACCTGGAAACCGATCGAACTCAGGCATCTTGAAGGACATCTCAGTTCTCTAATTGCACCACGAGGAGGCGAGGAATGTGGAGCGAGGAAGCTTGAGGAGTCATGAGTGAGGATACACAGGTGTATTCTTCCCTTGCATCCTAAGGGGGTGGAGCTAAGACACGAGGAAAGGAAGCGAGGGAAGGAAACGAGGATGCACTAAAAAGAAATGAGAAGCACCCATAGATATATCCTTCATGGCCTTTGATATCTCACAATCCTGTGCGTTCCATTGCATGACAGTTAAGCTCAAAAATAAAGTTTGTGTAAATGTAAGTTTTTGACAAATCTTTTGCACTTTTGATGTCATTTCCAGCGAGAAATTACTATTGTAGTAATTAAATATGTGCTTAGTTATCACCAAAGCTTTCTCCATTTTTCTGTAGATCATTAAGCCATTACACTGCCTCAGAAGTCCGAAATCTGTTTAATTTTGTGCGTTAATGCTGCTGCTTGATAAAGCAATGACTTTGAAACTCCTGAAGTGTTTCCAATTTTGGTTTGCAGTTTTGCTTCAAGTCAGCCGTCTAAGAGATTTACACACCAGTCTGTTATTGTAGGGACATTGTTGATACGTTTTCATGCCCCTGAGCAAAAAAAAAAAAAAAAAAAAAACTGTGATTGGCTTCTTTACATGTTATTCAGACGACCTCCAGGCAGTCCTTGGCCAATGAAATGCTATGGATATTATTATGAATATTATTATTAATAAAATATTATAGATAACATATTTCACTACAATTTAACGTATAGTCTTCTAATGTACACTACCATTTAAAAGTCAGTACGTTTTGTATTGTTTTTTAATTACTTTCATTCAGCAAGGATGCATTATATTGTTCAAAAAAGACACAAAAGACATCTATTTAAAAAATCTATAAAAAAAAAATGCTGTTCTTTTGAACTTTCTATTCATCAGAAAAATCCTAAAAAAATGTATCTTGGTTTAAAAAAAGATGAACTATATATATATATATATATATAAAAAACTTTTTTCAACATTGATAAGAAATATTTCAAATCAGCATATTAGACTGATTTCTGAAGGATCATGTGACACTGAAGACTATTTGACAGTATTACTGTTTTACTGTATTTTTAATCAAATGAATGCAGCTTTGGTGCAACCTAATTCCTGAGCTACTATTGTCATTGCTTTACACTTCAAACTTGAGCATGTTATTGTGTTTAAACAGCAGCGATACATAAGACAATTCACAGCATGCTCAGTCCTGAAAGAGAAAACGCCGACAGTGACCTCTCTTCCACTCCATTTCCTCAATGCTCTCCTGCCCCGTGTGAACTGAAGCTTTGTTCTCTTTGCTTTCTTGCTCCATGGCTGGGAGCGTAGAACATGTGCTGATTATTTCACTGAGAGTTTCCATCACAATCTCTCCCTCTGTCTTTCTTCAATGTTAATGTCCTCACACTGTCTGCCCCTACAAGAGGTTCAAAGCATCAGTAAGCTGTTGTGAATGCCAATCTACAGGGAGACCTTGAATTCAGTCAGTGCATCAAACATTTCTTTTTCTTCATTCCCTGTTTGTGCCTTGGCTTTTTTCCTTGTCTGAGAATTGCCATTTCGACCCACTGTCACTCCACTTTGTCTTAACCCACGGCGCTGTTGTCAGATATGTAGGAGATGGAGAGGTGGTAGAGAATGTTAATATTTCCTCTGCCCTCATCTCTGCTCCTGTCACAGGCCAAATGTCAGAGGAGTGTGAGATGTCTGTGGGATGATGCTTAGAGGATAATAAAGCAATACTGTCAGGGGCTATAGAGAAAACCAAGAACAGAACTACAGGTCGCTCATCGTAGTGTTATTGTATTAGAAATGATACACAGTACATGATATCTACATCTGTTCTCACCGAAGAACTTCTACAGAAATACTTTATATACTAACAGTAACTGTGCATTATCCTACTTAATACATAGCTAAATAAATAAATACTTGAAATACAGATTTCAGAAAGATTTTTTATTTTTATTTTACTGGAATTAGATTACCCTAAAGCATCTGCTAAGGTTGTAGCAACTCATAATGTAATAACTGCACATAATATAATAAGTATTACATTATTATTGTAATAAAATGTTCATAATGTAATCATTTTCTCAAAACATAATCTTGAGCTCATAACGTAATAATTTTTACATCATGAGAAATTTGACATTATAAACTCACCAACAACATTGTCATATTGTCATAATTGTAATAAAACAAAAAAAACTTAGTATTCCTTAGTACATTTACATCTAAATCCAGTCTTAACCTGCCTACAAAATCCATCAGATTACGATTTTTTTTACATTTTGAGAAAATTATTACATTATGAACATTTTATTACGATAATAATGTAATTCTTATGACATTATGTGCAGTTATTACATTATGTGTTGCTACAAAGGTT
The DNA here is from genome assembly GCA_039654105.1 of Coreius guichenoti. NCBI lineage: Eukaryota > Metazoa > Chordata > Actinopteri > Cypriniformes > Gobionidae > Coreius > Coreius guichenoti. The sequence continues at coordinate 38,473,132 of CM077175.1, read as the reverse complement.
AAAAAAAGTAATTTACCATGTAGAAAACAATCTGTAACATTATAACAGCACTAATTTAAAAAATGCAGCAGAATTTGACTGCCAGGAATTCATAGATGATGGCTACATTTTCTTACATTTTCTTTCTGAAGCTGCAATATTTTTTCGGTAACGCTTTAGATTACAGCCCGGAAAGTACTGTGTAAGTAAAGCGAATTTACAGCGAAACTTTCGGTAATTATAGTGTAACTATAAAGTAAGTGTGTGTAGTTATAAGGGAACAATATGTAATATTTGGGGAATAAAGGGGTAACTATCAGGAAAATTAACAAATTATTTATACTGTAAGTATTTTTTAATTAAGGGGTAATTATCCATGTAGTTACAGGGTAAGTATGAATCTACGGGCTGTAAATTAAAGTGGTGCTTGTTCCCCTCTTGTTTCATGTAGTTACAGGGTAAGTGTGAATCTACGGGCTGTAAATTAAAGTGGTGCTTGTTCCCCTCTTGTTTCATGTAGTTACAGGGTAAGTGTGAATCTGCGGGCTGTAAATTAAAGTGGTGCTTGTTCCCCTCTTGTTTCATGTAGTTACAGGGTAAGTGTGAATCTACGGGCTGTAAATTAAAGTGGCGCTTGTTCCCCTCTTGTTTCATGTAGTTACAGGGTAAGTATGAATCTACGGGCTGTAAATTAAAGTGGCGCTTGTTCCCCTCTTGTTTCATGTAGTTACAGGGTAAGTATGAATCTGCGGGCTGTAAATTAAAGTGGCGCTTGTTCCCCTCTTGTTTCATGTAGTTACAGGGTAAGTATGAATCTACAGGCTGTAAATTAAAGTGGCGCTTGTTCCCCTCTTGTTTCATGTAGTTACAGGGTAAGTATGAATCTGCGGGCTGTAAATTAAAGTGGTGCTTGTTCCCCTCTTGTTTCTTAAGTACAATAAAAACACGTACACAATCTGATATCACTCGGAAATCTTTATTTGAAAAACAACTTTTTTAAAACAGATTTACAACACTTATTTGTTTCTCTTGCTTGGCTTCTCCTCCTCTTGTTCCTCTTCTTATTCGTTCTTGACACAGATGAATCTTAAGAAGGAATCCTATGTCTCTAGCTATTCTGTAGCTATATTATGTATTTAAAGAAAATACATAGCACGCAGAAATGTCCTCACCGTTTACTCATCTTTTACCCTCATGCCATCCGAGATGTATACTTTCTTTCTTCAGATGAACACAGAAAAATAATCTCTGATAATGAAAACTCATTTGGGTTCCTAAAAGTTGAAGCATCAAACAGCACATACAGCAATAACTACAGCAATCCATACGATCCCAATTGATGAATCAATGTCTTCTGAAGTGAAACGTTAAGTGTTTGTAAGAAAAATACCAATATTTAAAAAAAAAATTAAACCGTAAACTATCGCTTCCGACCAGCAGCCATCTGCGTGAATGAGAGGGTTGAGTTGAAGCGTGACTGGTCACGCGGATGTCGGATGCCGTCTGTTTTTATTTTCATTTTTTTAAATTAATGCTCACAACAGTAAACAAACAATAACATAATATATGATAATAGCAATGAGAAACAAACAAGACTAGAACACAGAGACGCCAGAGAGACAGAGTCGCCACTCGCGCAAGACCGTCATGAAAGCTTGAAGCTTCTTTACTCACGCACGCGCTGGTAACAGTTGGTCAGATGTGAAAAGATTAGTAAATTATGAGATCATCTCTGGATGTTCTTTTTCTTTTAATAAATAATAATACAGAATATCAAAAGACATGGGATTGCTCTTAAGATCCATCAGTGGAAATAACGAAAAAGAAGAAGAGGAACAAGAGGAGGAGAAGCCAATCAAGAGAAACAAAAAAGGGATAAAACGTACCACTCTCTGTCAGTTATTATTTGAAATGAAAAGTTTCTTTTAAAAAAATTAATAAGAAGTGTCATAAATCTGTTTTGAATTAAGTTGTTTTTCAATAAATGTTTCCTGGTGATATCAGATTTTGTACGTGTTTTTTATTGTAGACATGAAACTATTAACAGCCCGCAGATTCATACTTACCCTGTAACTACATGAAATAAGCACCACTTACCCTGTAACTACATGGATAATTACCCCTTAATAAAAAAATACTTTCATTAAATCATTTGTTAATTTTCCTGATAGTTACCCCTTTATTCCCCAAATATTACATATTGTTCCCTTATAATTACACGTACTTACTTTATAGTTACACTATAATTACTGAAAGTTACGCTGTAAATTCGCTTCAGTTACACAGAACTTTCCGGGCTGTAATCTAAAGCGTTACCATTTCTTCTTTACCTACAATATATTTGTGCAACTTCATTGTCAAAGAATCTGAATGGGCACATGTCATCTCAGTTTGAATGGACATAACATTTTTACATACATCAGAAATGGGTCACCATAAGCATGCAAATCTCAACAGTATAATGTAATATGGATATTTCCACAAGGAATTATTGATAATTTTGTTTAGCATTTTCCACAATACATATAATTTTAAAGCAGCTTTACTGAAAAGAGTGCTTTACAAATCCTTCTAGTAAGCAAACCAAGAGCACCAAGAGCGCCTATAGCAAGGAAAAAGCTGTTTAAGAGGAAGAAGGAGAAAAATTTGCAAGAAACCAGACTCAGCTACACCTATAACACTTCTTCTCACTCCATAATTATACCACCAACTTGTTAAGAGTTGCTTGATTCACTTCTAGATCCATAGATTTTTCAACTGCAATTGGTTTCCAGTGTTATGACAAAGCATCTGTCCATGTGAGTGACACAGTGACCAGAGAGCACGCTGTAACAGAAGGCATTAATCATCTGCGCGTTCAGCATGAGAGCTTTTTGATCTGGGCTAGAGGCTAAGCCCTGGCCATGGCAGCAGGTTTATGTCAACGTAACAAGACAGGTCAGTGATCAATGTCTTTGGCACGCTGGTAGATGCCCGGCAGTGGCTGCCCTCACTCTTTGTTCTGCCCCTGAAAACCTAATGCAAATCAAACATTAGGTGAGGTGTTGTATGGGACACTATTGTTGCCATTTGAAAAAGAGATATGTCACTGTTAAACTGACAGAATTTCTAAATGTCTTTTTCCTGAAAGGCATTGATGGACCTGTTTACAGTTGCCTGCCAATCAACCGCTCTGTCTTTTCAGTTCACAAGACAATAAATAACATACAGCACTTTTGCGCTTAAGCCTCGGATCTGCACATTTTTCTGACACACAAGGTTCTGATTGCTGAAGAAAAGAAAAAAAATCTATATCTGTTAGCTTTACCTTTGAAAATGAATGTTTTCCCTGAACAAAATGATTTTGACTATCATTATGAACCAATGGAGGCTCTCATTACGAGTAAATCTCTGCATACACTCTTGATCTTTGGTAAATGGTTTAAACTTATTTGATGTTGATAAGAGCAGCCATTTTCTCCAGCTCAATCATTTAGGAAACAAATACCCACCTCTCTGACAAACCACTGCTAATCTGAGCAAAGAGCTCTCACTCAATCTAATCTCTCTTCATATGGAGCAATACTGTGCTTAGATTTCATGTGAAAAAGGGAAAGGCTGATTTGAGAGCGTCTAATGGTGACCATTATCTAGCACACACCTTGTGATTCCAAACCCTTTCATATCTTGCCCATAACGAGAGAAAAAAAGACTCTTATAACAGATAATACTGTCTTTTTTAATTGGCTTTATAAATTATGAATAGTCTTGCTGTCATTTTCAGTCTCAAATTAGAGGGACAGTTAATATACCAAAGCAGAACCGATGTCAATTGGTATATAACGTTATAATGACCTGCAATTAATTGAAGCTATCAACATTTCACATAGTAAAATCGTTAAGTGCTAATACATCATTAAATATTAATTATTCCAAATAAAAAACTTTTGAAGAACTTCTGCTAAAAAATAGTTCATTACAATGTAGTAATTACAACCAGTAACAATATTTCTGTCATGACAACTCTCTGAGTGTTTGGCATGGTAATGGATTTGACAATATTGATATGTTTGGTCTTGGCGGAATAGATCAGCTGCTGTTGGTTATTGCTGCTGCTGCAGATCAAGTATGCTTGCTACTGCCAATACATACACGACACACTGCTGTGAGCAAGTAAAGCCATATTTGCACAAGATTAGTGTTATCTGGGGACCTTGTGTGATTTAGAAATTACCCCCCCACATCTGAATTTCATGTGGTACATTCGCACGGGATAAGCGAAGCCTGTGATTTTATTCGAATTTACTGACTTATCTGGATATGATATCAAGTCCCGTTCTATGGTTTGGTTAGATGGATAAAATAAAGAAACAAATATAGTTTGGTGCCCTGTGTCATTTACATTCACCAGGTTAAAATCTAATAGCTGAAGCTTTACACTTAATTTATTTGTAACACATTAACCTCGAATTATGATGTGAACCCCCTTGCTTGATTGTGCACTATTTTGGATAGGCTATTGCTTGGAAATGTCTTGTCGTTATTGGTCTAGCTGTATGATATATCATAAACAGAAGAGGTCACCAGGTAATACTAATCCCGTGCGAATAGGGTTTAAGACATGCCGCTGCTGTACAATATAGCATACATGAATTTCCCGTAGCAGATTTATACAGGTGGAGCTGGGGAAGGTGGATGGTTTCTGAAAGCATACTGCAACTGCTACAGCAAATGTTAACCAAGAATTGAAGGTTGAGAAGCGAGCTCATTGGCTACTGATACAGCAGGAACCAATCAGCTGTGCCCTATAGAGAATGATGTGATTGCAAGCAGATTGAGTTATTGACCCGTTATTGAGTTATCAGCCTGCGGTATCTAGAGTTTCATGACAGAACTTTGTATATTATTAAATATATTAAATATTATAGAAATAAAAAAAAAATATTATTTTAAATATATTTTAAATAGTTTATTATAAAATAATAAATTGTATTAAAATTAATTAATGCTAATATCAACTGAATATTAAAGACTGGAACTTCACTATATAAATGTACCAAAATGTTTTAGTAGCCTTGGTGTGTAAGACATATCTTTTCAACACTGATTAGTGTTTTTGCTAGATAGGTAATTGCTTTGAAGACAACAAAACAAGCTATTTATTTATTTATAGGCGCTATTTATGTATCTTCTGACCCTTGCAGTGATTAGGTGTAGAGTAATTTGATTGCTATCATCTTTAAGGAAATTCTTCAAAAGCTTTAATGTGTTTTAAATCTGTTGGATTGATAAACATGCAAAAATGCTTGTTTAATCCATTTAAAGACATCAAATTGTCTAGTCTATTTTGGTGGATGAGCATCAGTATCACCTTTCGGCTATGTTGAATGAGATTGTACTCTGAACGGTAACAGTGAACCATTAACTGACCTTTCCATGTTAACATGCATCCACTGCCATGATATCTTACCCAAGGATAATGTCATGTGTCTCAACACATTTCTGATATGATTTTATGAAGTCTTATCCTTAATTTCAGTTCAGAATTAGCTTGTTTCTAAGTCTTTTATCAGGATATAAATGTGTAATGCCCAAGATTCAACTCAACAAAGATTGGCTTGATTAGCTATGCAGGAATGATTACCCACAATCCTTTAGCATATAGCATTCCAGCAGTGTAGGCTACGTGCATCTTAACACATGATTAAGCTTTAATAAAAGTCCACTTTGGTGGGTGCGTTCCACACTTTCAAGTGAGAGCATTTTATTCTGCAATTAGTTTTTTGTGCTTCAGAAAGTACATAACAAAAATCTGCAAGTTAAATAATAACATACATATGCATGTTTCTCAGTGAAATGTCGGTATAAAATTCCTCCAAATTGGTGGCAAATTCATTTGACAGCATAGCACTGTAACAGGGTACATCCAACAAAGTGAGGGTGTTGTGGATGAGGGCTCTTTACTGTTTACTTGCATGTAGATTTACAGGCATGTCGATTTTTCAAGAGCTAACTGTGCTTAGTGTGCTAGTTTCATTGGGTTTTGGTTTGTTTGTTTCTTATACTAATTATATTAGGCATACGTCTCTAGTTCTATTGATTAGCCTTCTTTGTGTATTTAAAGGTGCATTATGTAATATTTACAACTAGTGGCTGAAATGGGTACTGCATTCCAAATTCCAAATTGGTTGCCAGATTAAGGACACGCAACTGGAGCGAGGGCAGTTAGAAGCTCCGGTTGCTGTAGAAACAGTCAGGGCCCTATTTTAACGATCTGGTCTGAAGCACATGGCGCAGGTGCATTTAGGGTGTGTCCGAATCCACTTTTGCAAGTTTAACGATAAAAAAAAACAGTCGGCACGCCAGGCGCATGGTCCAAAAGGGTTGCCCCTATTCTCTTAATGAGTCATGGGTGTGTTTTGGGCATAACGTGCAATAAACCAATCAGAGTCTCATCTCCCATTCCCTTTAAAAGCCAGTTGCGCTTGCACCATGGCGGATTCGCTATTTACATTGTGGAATTTGTGAGCAGAAAGACTGAACGCTTCTCCAAAGAGGAATCCTTTTATTTTTAATATTTAAAAATGTTTGTGTGCTGCTGTGCGTCCCTGTATGTGTAATAAGCAGCGTGTACACGCGTTGTGCACCCGCCTATAGGCGCATATTACTAACGCGCTCTTTACATAACAAAAAAAATAAAAAATACCGCAACTTTAGACCAGGTTTTTTTGGTCAATGGTGCAGTCTTTTTCAGTTGCCACAAAATAGCAACGCGCTGGCCTGAACACACCTCGTTTTCAGACCAGCACGCCCATGGGCGAACAGATGGGCGCGAGTGCATTTGCTGTTTAAACAACGTGGCACTGGACGTGAAAATGATAACTGCGTCAGGGTGAAAGTAGCAAAAAACACTGCCATCGCGCCTGGTGTCGCATTGCGCCGGGTGTATGATGCCCACAATGTTTCGAGAGGCGTTTAGAAGATGAAATGACTTGTCTTAAAGGGACTTTGGTTTTATTATGCCTCTGGACATAGAGCTTTTTAGATGGATGCCGAGGCTTTTTAGGTCAGGTAGAATCTGCGATCTCTTTGACCTAGTTTGTTTGCTAACTTCCATGCATGGCTACAATACACTGTATTTTCCACTAACTGGCAACCCGGGGTGTCAAAATACTATTGGGTAAATTGCAGTGGGCAGCAGGATCACAAAAACAGACATTCTGACACGGAACACATATTTACAAAGTAGAATAAATGGCTGTATCTTTGTTTTTCAGAGAAACAAGTGTGAACTTAGCATGTTTCCTAAATCGCTGCAAACATATTATGGTATTTTTGTGCTTTAGTAGGCCTACAGTCAAAAAATGTACATGCAGTACCTGTGTGTTAATCCATCATCATTGTGCGCTCATTACAGTCACAGCCTGACAACTGCCTCAGGTTGAAGGAAATTATTGAGCATGTATTAAACTTCTTTATACTGTACAATCATGAACCAGATTAATTTTAGTTACGCTTAAACAATTGTTTTAATAAATATGCTTATATTAACAGCTTATATTATAACAGTAATGATCAATAATTCAGCTGGAATACCGTTTTCACTTTAATTTGATCCTGTTACTGTAAAATCTGCCAGGTGTAAAACACTACAGTGTACAAATAAAGATACATTTGATTTTCCCTTTTTAACAATGTTATATAATCTGGTGCTAAAACAGAAATCCTCTTTTAAGCATTTGTCACTCTGTCTACTTTTAGTTTTCTGGCTTAGCTTTACAGCACAGATTTTATGTTATTTTGAATATATTAGCCTCTATTTTTCTAAAGTCTCTTATATAATACTGCCATCCACAGTGAATGCTACTTCATTTGAGATGAATGTGCAGCAGTATTTATGATTAGCAGGTGCCCTTGTACTAACATGTATGTTTATCTGAATATAATATGTATACCTATATCTATTTATATCATATTAACATCACTCAGTGATCTCAAACAAAAGAATTTGTTAAGGCATTTCTACCCGAGGTTTAAAAAGGCAGTGCATATTCATAACTGATGTCTCAGAATGTAAATGTTCATTCTGAGATGTGTGAAGAGGCATGACTGTAAGGAATGACGATTTCTGTTTTTTTTTTCCCCCTATAAGCCATATGCTTGTTCTCTAGAGCACAAAACAATTTAGTGAGTCACAAAAAGAGAAAACAACATGTGACATCCTAAATTCACAGGAAGTCCAATATGTGCCTTATATGAATTAAATAGTATAAGCAACAGTGAATCTTCTGAACACTAAGCATTCTGCTCTGAAGACAAAATTTCAATCCAATGCATTTTTATTTCTGCTTCAGCTGCCACTGATAAGAGGACGTTCATGTTTATGCATTTTATTAAACAAATTTTAAACTGGACCCCACTGACTAGATATAACCAAATCACAATTTTGAAAACAACAGAAAATAGAGAAGGAACAGCATTCTGCATCTGTGATCACGCACAATATAACCCATTTAACCCTACATTTATATTTAGATCCATTTCATCATCTTCAGTACTAAAGGTTTATCCAGGTCTCTTATTACAAGAAGCTTTTCCAACCCCCTGCATATGTAATTTTTCATGCTACGGTGCTCACCACATTGCTAAAATGGGCTTTGTTCAGGTTTGTCACGTTTTCTGTTTCAAACAAGACAATAGAGACACGATGAGACATTTATATGATCGGTTATTTTTACATTTCTAGATTGCGTGTTATATGGACCATATAGTCCTGGTTTATCTTTTTATATTTGATATGGTCACACTTATAATAATATATCAGATTATCAGTCATATCATGTACAATACAGTCACAAAATATGCTATTTTAGGAATGGATTTCAAACAACAAATTTCAAATATCTTCATTTTCTCCATGTTCTACAGAAGATAGAAAGTCTCACAGGTTTGAAACGGCATGAGGTTAAGTAAATAATGATGGCCTATCCCTTTAAATGATATGTGAATTATGAATTAGTTTTCTAGTTAAAAAATTGGACATGAATGCCCTCTCAAGTCAAAAAACGCAATGAGCTCGTAATCACGACTTCGGAAGTGGGAAGTAGGAAATTTCTGATAGCACACGAAGGCAGCATTAGTCTTTGGTTTCCTCCGCCTCCAGTTGCTCTCATGTTATCTGCACTGCATTGTTACATCTTGGCCCTCTTCAGGCTCTGAGCTAAATGTCTGCCTCTGGTCAAATGGCCCATTACACTGTCTGCTCCTCTCAGCTCTCCTTCATTACTTATTATATCCCATTGGATCAGGCCCAGCTTGGATACTGTGCCAAGGTCACATGGCTAATACAATTTAGTGATTCTCACAACAGCACTTCCCACTGGCAAAGAACTGCACTGTCAGGTGGTCTACAATAAGGCGCCAGGGTTCCTTTGCTCTGGTCAAGGTTTTTGTTCAACTACTTCAAAACGTTTTCATGAATAGGCTATACATTACTTGGAATTAATAACTCTGATTTGATATACGTTACAACATAAATGTGTTCATTATAATCGTTGGCTGTGCAAATTAATGTTTAAAAAATGTTTTCATTTTTTGCATGAAAAATTAGTTGTTTAATTTTTCCATATAGTACAATGTTGCCTTGAGTAAGAGTAAGTTCCCTTATTATACACAGTGAAAATGAAACAAAGGGCTTAAACAAACTAATCAACGAAGCAAGCATCAGGTGTACAACTTAATCAATCAACGATAAACCATAGAAAAGAACTCACAAACAAGAAATAGAACCAAAACACATGCAAAACCCACCTAAAACAAACACAAGCACAGATCACCCGTGACAATGGGACATTTCATGTACTTTTAGAATAAAAATACTGTTAAATGTAGTGTTTGTAAAGTAAAAAAAGAACAGGTTACCTTACAATTTACAGTGAAAACTTGTAAAAAAAACTTGAAAACAGCAAAAGACCTCTGGAAAGAACTTTAAATATGTTAGATTAGGAATCTATTTACTACCAGTAAATAATAAACATTTAAAGGGGTCATGAACTGGCTTTTTAAATTTTTTTATACTGTTGTCTGAGGTCAACTTATGACATTCGCGTGGTTTTTACATTCGAAAACATCATAATGAATAAGTAATAGGCTATTTTCTACCCTGGTTTTGAGCCTAGCTCCTGGAATGCTCAGTTTTTATAGGCGTGTCGCACTGAAGACTTGGAAGTAAATGCACACCGCTGTGATTGGATAACAGTTTTGCATATTATAATGAGCTTCACGTAGGGAATCATTTTGAAAACGTGTGGAAAAATGGCCGAATCGAAATTATTCGCCCACAGGGCTCGCAAAATGTCTTTATCAAACAAAACACAATGATTTATCTCATCCACCCGCAATTAATTGGACTGTTATTTTTTATTACTTGGCCCGCCCGATCGGTGGATGTAACTGCGAACCGTGCATCACTAACACACACATGCACCCACACACACCCACACACACAAGCCAAGTACATGCATCAGCAAAACTTCACTGCAGACAAATCAGCATGTTCAAAACTTCCGCGATTGTATTTTTCCTTCAAATAACAAGTCAAGAGAGTGAACAACGCACATCAAGAAAGGAATGTTATTTCACTATTTAAGATAGCTCGTCGGGCAGGCCGGTGATAGATTTTGGTAGCCCGACTGGAAAACAGATTAGCCCCGGGACGTCGGGCTTTGTGAGCCCTGGCCCATACATGTTCGAGTCTGATCATGAATCGCAGGACAATGAACCAACAACACCTCAAATATAAAGGATACTCCAGCCTGTGACAGTGTGGTAAGTTATGTTTAGTTAGACACGCACGCATAATCAGTAGATATCAAACGATCTGTAACAATGCAATACTATCACACATAAAAAACATTTTTTACTCACATAAGTGTGTTGCACCATTCCTATCGGATCCAATATAGAAGGCACAGCATCGTTTTTTAATCTTATGCGGCATGTTTATTGCTCCATGTTGGCCTATGTTATTTATCTATTACATGCCATGCGTAAATTGGTGGGCGGGGCTACAGAATTAGGCATTCTTCTTCAGTTAAGGAGGCGTTTCACTGCTCTCTGACGTCACAGGGAAGCACATTCGCAGATCGATCATTTGCTAAGCCAGCTGTCAATAAAAGCTTTTCTTTGACTAACATGGCCGTTTTCAGGTCTGAAACTACAGGATATTCTTATATTAAAATGACCTTTTATATATCAAAATCTCAAGGGAAAGTTGATTTCTCAATTCATGAACCCTTTAAGACATGATCTCATCTCAAATGTATGCATTATTCAATGATATCATACAGTATTTACCTTTGTTGATGACAGTGGTTAGTGATTAACTGATTGCAGTCAGCAGGGAGGGATGGGAATCAATGGATCAACCTTCCATCCACAAGCCAATTAACTCTGTGTGGTTCTGATCTGCTGGGAGTTGAGCTTAGTCTAAATGTGGGTATTTATGAAACATGTTGATTTATCCCTAGAGTCCAATCTCTGTCTACAAATAATTTAATGAGTACCTTGGGAAAAATTTTGTCTTCATTTTTTTTTTCATTTTGCAAAAGTAATCATGGGTTTAACGTTTCAATTCCCAGCACAGGAAGTGTGTGACTATTATGTTGATGTGATTTGGAATTCTGGCACAAATCAAGCCCATGATGCTGTTATGAATGGTTTATTGGTAACTCTGAAGCCATAAATTGTGAACTGGCGGTATTTATTTTCTCAAAGGGCAACATGAACATTCATTTAAGCATTTCAAAATGGCCAGCATCAAATATTATACAAGTATATCATCGTTTGTCCACTCTTGAACTGAACCCACACTAAAGAACTGTATAATTTATTGTATAATATAAATTAAAGTAACTGCTTACTTATTTTAAAATGTAATTTATTCATGTGATGGCAAAGCGTAATTTTCAGCAGCCATTCTAATATGCTAATTTCTAATTATGCTGATTTGGTGCTAAAGAAATATTTCTTATTATCAATGTTGAGAACAGTTGTGCTGATGAATATTTTTGTAGTGATAATTTTTTTTTTTTTTCAGGATTCTTTGATGAATAGAAAAGTAAAAAAAAAAACTGTATTTATTAGAAATCAAAATATTTTGTAACATTATAAATATATTTACTGTCACTTTCTTGTGACAGTATCATCCTTGCCAATTATTCATTTCTTTAAAATCAATCAATCAATCAATCATACTGACCCAAACTTTTGAATGGTAGTGTATCTGCATTTTATTACCTTAGATTGTAAGCCTCTAAATTCTTATATAAATATGTTATTAAAACATTATTGATCAGATATAATTTTATTTTGTACTTTATTGCTCTCAAATATAAGTAGTAGTGAGATGGGTTTGTTTCAGTTTACTAGTAACTGGGTGTATTAGGTCCCACAGCATTGTATTCATGTCAGTATGGTTGAACTCATACCTGAGAAAATTGACCATTTAAGTGTAAAAGATGCCCTGCCTTGAGTCTATGACAAAGACTACTGTATTCATGCACATTACATTGCAGGTCAGGGGTGCCCAATTTTACTATTAGATTAGTGGAAAGTGTCCCTTCGAATTTAAAAAAGCCTTTAATTTGCTTAGGTAGGTGAGCCAGATCTCTCACAACATAAATGAACCATGAAGGAAAAGCCATGATTTGAATATAATTACATGATTGATGGCTCTCATTTTCCTTTCCCCCTAAAACCTTACTTTTCTTCTTCTTAAAGGGATAGTTCTTAAAGTCTTTTTTGTTTTTGTTTTTTTTGTCCAGACAATGAAAGTCTGTGGGGTCCAATGTTGTTTTGGTCCCCACTGACTTTCATTGTTTAGACAACAACAGTTGAACCATTTGTGAATGAGTAAATGGTAACAGAATTAAAATTTGGATGAGCTATGCCTTTAATGGGCAATTGCAATTCTGATAAAATGCTCTCAAAATCTGCATTTATTATTGTTCGCAATGAAATCCAGGATTATTTGTTTATTATATTATTAAATAAATTAATAATTATTATGCCAAATTGTAAAAAGAAGATAAATCAGTGTTTTATACAACTGCCTATACATCTGCTAGTTACAGTAGATAGTTTTATAGACTCTTTTGTTGTCTGTAAGAAGTTCTAGATGGAAATTGTAAAGTACATCAATTTATCAGAGCTTACATTACCTGTGCAGGTAAGCAGAAGTGATCTTTCACCATTCCAAAACAACCATTTTACTGAACAGGCGGCCTATCAGAGGCATTCCTAGATTTCATTTCTGTGCCTGGATGACCATAAATTCACAGCAGGGTGATCAATAAAAAACAGTGAAGGTTTGAGTTAGAAAGAAATGGGGATGAATGCACACCTCAGTACACTTCACACTTTAAGGTCTTATCACTAATACAGTTTCAGATTGCTTTGTTGGCCTTTGCCATCCGCTTTAAACATCTGCAGTTCTGTGTATGTGTGTGTACCGGTTGGATGGAGTACAGGTGGGTTTGTGTGGTTTAGGTTAATCGGGTTGAATATTATTCCGCATGTGGTATTCAGAACTATCTGGTAATGTTTTCCTGGGCTGAACAGGTTGGCATTTTCAATGTATTCCTCCTCCATATCAATCAGTGATGGTCGTAAATGCTCTAATGCTGGTTGTCATAGATCAGTGGTTCTTGACTGTCGGACCTTGGCAAGCATCCTGACCTAAACATGCTTTCATCCAAATCAGCCAGTGCGCATTCTGATAGTATGCTGCATAGGAGTGTGCATCATCTGGCAGCTTGCATACTGCTGTTGCTATGGTAGCCTGTTCTCCTCGTGAGCTCGTCAATGAATGTGTAGACCTCTAGCATGAGATAAAATTTACCAGCTCTACATACTTTGCTGGGTTACTCATAATTGTCTTCATTGTATTGTAAGTAGCCCATATCATTAATAGTTTATGAAAGATTTCAAACCATTGTGCAATAATGATATTTGTTAGCACAGAACCTTTACATTTTGCACTTTGAACTATAAACAGATTCTAACTGGTATAAAAACAGAACATAAAGGTGCAGTAAGCAATTTCTGAGAAACGGTGCTGAAAGTGGATCAGACTGAGCACCATAACACACTTGTAGCCAATCAGCACTAAGAGGCGTATACACCCATGATGGCCAGCGGAGAACCGGCCTCCTGACTGAGCTTGGTTTCTCCCAAGGTTTTTATCCCCCATTCTGTCACCTGATGGAGTTTGGGTTCCTTGTCACTGTCACTTCTGGCTTGCTTAGTTAGGGACACTTAATATTCAACAATATTATTGATCTGACTGTACTGAGAACTGAACTGAGCTGGACGATGATTATTTTTTGCAATCTGTATTTTTATAAAGAGCTATATAAATAATGGTGACTTGACTTTATGGAGGAGGAGAAAGAGAAAGAGCATGAGGGAGATTTAAAGAAAGAACGTGAGATGGCTGAGAGACATTACAAAACAGAAAACGTAAGAGGAATATCACTGGAAAAAGAAGGGTTATGATCAGGCAAGAGCTTTAGGACCCGCGTTAATATTAGAAAAGCTTTCCAGCGCTCGAGAGACTTATGCGGGAAGGCCTGAAAATGGATGCAGATGTTGTGTTGTTTCTGATCCATACGTGAGTAACAATGGTTATGCTCATTTTTTTGTTCTTCCTTGTCGTTTGTCATCTTCGATTTATTTTTCGAGAAGCATTATTTTACTTCACTTCAACTATGATGAAGAGACATCCGCATTGCATGTTTGTGCAATGAAGGGAGGGGTGTGTTTGTTTGGGTTGATTTCAAATATCAACAGAAAACACTCACTGCACCTTTAAAATGTGATAAAGTTAAATTAGTGATAAAGGAGTTATGAGACCATTCATAATGCAAGAGGAAACCATTCATATTTATTTACATTTAAGTTTTCATACATAAGAAAAAGCATTATGGACACAAATTTTCTTTAAAACTAAATTTTAGTAAGCAACTTCAAGTGCTATTGTTATTGTTGAAAAGTAGTCTCTGACATTGCAGAATGTAACTATACAGCTAAATTAATGATCCATTAATTCACAGTAATATTGCGAACAGGAAGTGACTATGTTGTGAAAAATAGCATAATATATAGTATTGGCCAATCAGCAACCTGGACTGGAACTGTCCATTTTATTATAATAATATTTTGATGTTTAAAATAGGTAGTTATACAACTTTTGCTTGTCGTCAGTAGTCTGTTTGTAGGCCCTATAATCTAACTATGACTTCAAAACATGTACAAAAAAGATTTGCTTCACCTTAATGACTGAAAAACTAAAAATACACAGCAATATATTTATTTCAGGTTTATAAATGGTTTATTAATGAGTACATTTCCATGCCATCTTTCACAAGAATCATAATGATCTCTTTGGCTTCATGTTCCAATGGCAAATTTGACATTTTACTCTTGTTTTTAGTCATTTCCTCCTCTCAATCCACTTCATCAGTTTCAGTGTGTTCCTCTTAGATGTGCTCCCATTAATAAACCTCATCAGCATATTTCTTGAGAGAGAAATATGACATTATTCTACATCTTGTCTTAAAAGGCCTATTATACTTGCAAATATGGTGGCATGTGCTTATCAGTTATTTGTTTGCTTTGTTCATTAGCTAATGTAATTTTATTCTTTTTTTATTTTTATGTTTATTTATTTTTTTAAAAGATAATTTTTTTTTTTCCATCATTCCAAGCTTGGTCAGGTCTTGCAGAACATGATCAATGCAGTATTTGTGTTATCAGACTTATAGAACTGACTTTTTTGAGCTTTTAATTCAAAGGAAATTTTTGCAAGAAGGACTTACATAATGGAGGATGCCGCAATGACAAACCCCTGAAGGTAAGCAAATGTACTTATATTTTAAATATTTAAAACAATCATTTAATGAAATGGCTGTAGCTTTTGAAATATTTTTTAAGTTGGACCAAAAAGGGCTGTTTCTGTGTCATCATTAGACAGATGTGCTTTTCATTATTTATGAGTTAGAGATTTGCTAGTTGACAAATGATAAGTCACTATTCCTACAAGCAAAGTTGTATTTATGCTGCCTTCACGTGCAATCTGAGTTATCATAAATACGAGTTTATTAGTTAAAAATTGGGCATAAAAGTCGCATTTACCACTGGGAAACTCTAGGACCATTTTGATACCCAAGTTCCCAAGATGGGCGTGCCATAAACTTTAAACATGGCGGAAGGGAGAACGATTGCTGCTGTGACTGGTATTCTTTATTAGTTTTTTCCACAACAGCTACATCGCCTTGTCTTGTCGTTAAATTATTGCAGTATTACAAATATGAATAATCATTTGAAGCGTACTGTATGTTTCACACACAGCGTGGTAAACGTTTATATGGTTGTCAATGAATGGAACGCTAAATATCATTTTGGCTTAAATAAGATTTTCCCAATAAATAAGCAAGAATAAACCTGGTGTCCTCTATGATTCCTGTTCTTTCTGACAACAAAGCACTTGAATGCGACGAGCTCGTAATCACGACTTAAGAAGTGGGAAGTAGGAAATTTCCGATAGCACATGAAGGCAGCAGTCAAAGGGCATTGACCACTAGGTGGGCACTAGTGATCACTAGGAAAGCATATTAAATTCACATTTGCGAGACACTTTTAAGAGACTTAAAATGCATTAGAAATAGATTAGACATTGGCAAAAAAAACAACAAAAAAAAACAAAGGACACAACGCGCAGATTTAGGAAGGCTTAGAACATGAATATTTAGTTAATGTTGATGCTAATTAAGATTAATGAGCCAAACAAGAAGAGTGTATAAGAAGATGTAAGATGTAAGAACACAGTGTAAGAACACTCCAGGTTTTTAAAGTGAGCCACAGAGAAGAGTAAAATTCATGGGAAATCCTGTTTCAGGTATTGGTCTCTCAAAAGATAGTGCTAACGTTAACTGAATTTTCCCACTGATGCAACAAAACAACCAAGATGAAAAATGTCCAAAATTCCTTCAGGGCTGCTTGTGCCACTGCTGGTTGGGAACATGTAAATGCTTTATCCAGTCTCAAGTGACTACACCAGCATGCAAGGATGACTACTCTATTGTGACTGGTGGTTCTTTCCCTTTCTCTTGATTTTTGTTGTCATGGAAGTCTTGAATATGTTGAGGTAACTCAATGTACACTATAAATCTTCCCTTCCTCAGTGAAGCAAAGCAAAGCAAAGCAAAGTAGCTAAGGTACTGTATCATTCAGACCTTTTATGAGAGCAAAAAAGATGGTACACGGTTTCTTTCCAAGCTTAGCTTCTTGGTGGCCAGAAAAACACCCCACTTCTAGAAAAGATCATTTGTCTTTTTTGTCATAAGGGTGTGTAACATTCTAAAAGTGTTGCATGTAGGAGCCAAATTAAGAGCATAGCCCTTTAATGACGCTGGGAGGAAGTGGATATTAGCAGCACCGTTTGATGGCGTCACTGGCTTTGCTGGTGTTAGACAGGAGCATGCTACTTGAGGACGGCAAGCCGCTACAGTTTTGTAATAGGGAGAATGTTTGCCTAAAGTATTTGATCTTACTTAAAATACCATGGTATATTCTTTGTTTTGTTCTTTAAAATATTTCCATTTTTTGATATCGCATTTTGATATAATCACACGTCAATCAGACAACAACTTCAAAGTACAACTTCATATTCACCAATAACGTCAAGAAAGTTTTAAGAGTCAACAGAATCAATGGCGCTGTAAGTAAACCTCCCTAGAACAACAGAGAACAACGAACGCCATAGCATGTTGCTTTTAATATTATATTTCACCAGTGTTTGAAATACCACAGAATCATTAAATTGGTAAAAGTACTGATCTGTAACGAATATAATTTAGTTTTTATGTTTCCTAATTTGATATGATCCATCCTCATCCATCCCGTTTGCAGAGCAAGATGTGTAATGTCTCAGTCACACAGATAGAGCTTAAATAGGTTAGTTAAGATTAGTGGAGGCAGACATTAATTATGTATGATCTGCAAGCGTTTCTTTTTTAACAAAAATAGTCTTAAATTATCTGTCATATGATGTGAAAGCAAAAGCAAAATACACCACACTGGCCCATCGCAAGGGGGGTGCGAGGCCCGGGGGTATTTTAATGGGGGTCTACTGTTGCTATAGTAACAAAAAATTTTTTGTTTATGTGGATATTTAAGAAAAAAATCGTATATTCAGTTTAACAGCATAAGGTTCAAGAAGTTAAACTGTGTAACTGAATTGCGCAGTGCGCACATTTTGACGCATAAATTATGTTCTAAATTATGAATGGGTCAAACGCGTTTGCAAAACGGCCTGAATCCACTTGAATTAGTTTGGACTGCTCTCTCACTGAATCATCTGAAGAGATTTCTCAGTCAGTAAAATAAACAGACAGTATCGAGAGAACAACCAGCGCTGTTTTTCAGTAGTTTTCCTCTGTGAACATGCGCTAAATGATTGTCTGACAATTTCTTTGCTTTTTGCAGTTTTCAGATTTAAAAGCGTTTAAAAAGTCTAGAGATAGAGTAGGCTTTACTCGTTCTGCGGCACCGTTGCTCTCACTCCGAAAGGTGCGTACTAGTTAGGCTATGCTTATTTAACTTTATAGTGTTAAATAAAAACCTTTTGTGCGTACCTTCAGATGAAATCTTGTAGGCGTCCATGCTTTCTGTAACAATTCACCAGTGTGAGTGCCCCTGATCACCACCAGAGGGCACTCCAACCCGGACTTTCATTCCATCATAGACTACATCACCCATAATCCTTTGCCCGGACATGGCGAACACTGTGTTGGGCATTGTTCACAGCCCCTCGCTGGAGTTTGAAGCATGGTAATGAGACACAGGTGTAAACAGTGAGTGCTGATGAGTCCGGGCAAAGGATTATGGGTGATGTAGTCTATGATGGAATGACAGTCCGGGTTGGAGTGCCCTCTGGTGGTGATCAGGGGCACTCACACTGGTGAATTGTTACACTTTCTCTGTCCATGCAATAAATGCACATCCTTGAATGAGAGTGGATTTCTAGCGTATATTTACTTGAACTTCTTAGGTAATATCTATGGTTTGACCCATTTCAGGGCAAAAATCAGAATTTGAATGGACTGAATAAATCTCTCTACGAACTTGACGTGCGATGCCGCGCTGACTGACATGTATGCGCATGAATCACTGTCACACGCACAGAGAAATATTCTAAGTTACTGCATAATACATTTTTAACAAGCAGAATAATACAGCATCACGATACACATTTTTAGTATTATAGTATTTCGAAGGACAAAAACATGAACTTTAACTACTGGCTTTTACATCAAGTCAGCTGTCACTTTACTTTGCGCGAGGCCCTGTGCGGTCGCACACTTGGCACAGCCCTTGCGACGGTACTGACACCACACATTATTAAAACCAAAAGGAGGTACAAACATAGTACAATGAGAAGTCTAAAATGTTATAATTCAATATAACTACTGTTACTTGGTATCCTGCTGTAAACACAACATCTGTGGGTCTCAACATGTGTTTACAGCTGTGTGTGCCGTATGTGTACATCTGTGCATGTATCTCTGTGTGAATGCAAGTGAAAAGTATGGAAAAATGTATGCTAATGTATGTGTGAATCGATGCCCCTCAGCGCCTGTATGTGTGGTGACAAGATGGTATAAATATACTCAATAAAATCCCACATGGGGCAAAATGTGTTAAAAACTATTCAAACCTTGCAATTGTTCATCATTATAAACCCCCTATAACAGGGATGTACTAGGCAGTGGGGTAAAAGTAATATATAATATGTACTTCCAAAATTCTTTGGTAACACTTTGAAATACTGTTCCGTCGTTAATAAATAACTACACAGGAACAAATGAGTAACTCACAATTAACATTCTGGTAACTACTACTAACTAACAAGAAACTCTGATTAATGAATTAGTAAGTAATAGCACTCAGTTGAATGTGGTAGTTTACTATTATCAATAACTACTATTTTTTCATACCTCCAAGAGGACTACTAAGAACTACAGGTTCATAATTAATGTGAATAATGCATAATGTATAATTAATTCTTAAGTGAAGATCATGACAACCCACTAGTAATGACTCAAGTATTACCGAATTACTAGGAATTACTATTTATTTGGATTAGTATTCTAAAGTGAAAAGCATGATAATTCCCTAATATTGACTGAAGTCATTATAAGCTTTTGAGGATTTTGTAAGGTTTTGAATAGTAATGACTCATCCTTCTAAAGGAATGACTAATTATTTGGAACAGTATTCTAAAGTAAAGATCATGGTAAATGTTGAAACATGCATCTAGTTCCCACAACAAGAATAGTCTCACACACTATTTAGCGTGGATAAAACGTCATTTGCAATGCAGCCTTTGCTCCGCTGTCCTCGTAATTAGTGTCACTTTGTATATACACTGTCTGTCTTCTAAATGACTAACTACTAAATACTCTGCAACAACATTTTTCCACATTAAATAAATGCTTGGCACTTCTCATATTTCAGCTATTTCTTGCTGTCAAAGTGTTAAATCTACTACCTAAAAACATTTTTTTGCACTCAGTTGGCAGAATACAAGTCCCAGAGATTGTTAATTGATGACACAAATTTCTGCTCATAAACCGAAAAACAATTCCACAATATTCCGTATGACAAAGATGAATCATGAATAGAATGATTCTGAAGTACAGGAATTTTTCATAAATCTAAAATGCAGTTATTTCATCATGCCAAATGAAACTGAGAGAAAGGATATTTGCCTCTAGGATGCTGTTGAACTAAACTCGCTTCTAGAAATGCTAGACCAATCACAGAAAGATCTGTGATCAAGAACATGAAGACGAAATTAACCACACCTTGTTAAAGCACAGGAACCCCACCGTGTCCACTAACCAAAACCTGTAAAACAAAGTAAATGAAGGGAGTGACTTACTGTATAAACTACATCACACTGAGATTTGACTACTCAGATACAATCAAATTACCCACACTATTCTGAACGAAACACAGTACTTTGAACGAAACATGTGCACTGATGTCTTTTATGCATAATGCATCACTATTAACCCCAGAGTGGTGCTTGTTTTCAGCCACTTCAAATATTATGAAAACTGTTAATGACATTTTTGTTAATAAGTTAGTGTCAAGCATTCAGTACATGCCATCTGAAATACGGTTATTTGTTTGAAGTGACCATGTTCGTGACCTCTGATTGAGCAGGAGTACAAACTCAAGTAGCATTGCAAAATTTGATTAGGTTTTGTCATGGCAGAGCATAAAATGCATATACCTATTTTAATATATGGCCCTCTTTAGAACTATAACCCGTCAGCTCATTTTCATTCTCCTTGAAAATAATTGTCTTTTTTTCAGGGGGCTTATAGGTGAGAGCGGCTTATTTGGCCAGATAATTTTGAGTTTTACAGCGTGCACTGGATACTTGTTTTGTTTTATGCGAGACCTGTCAACTGCTCCGGGCCCATGATGAAGCATCTTGCCTCAGGTTTAAGTGATAACAGAGAAGCTGCTAGGCCATAAAACCACATGCTCAGAGTCACTAATCACAGCCATTCATCAGCACCACCTCATTTCCATGGACCACAAGCCTCCTGCTCCCATATCTGAGTTTAAAGCACAAGTCTTATTGGCAAGGGGAAGCCTCAGATGACATTCAACAGTTAGATATTGACAGTGGAAATTACTTTTCTGTGGAAGTATATTGTTTTTTTTTTTTTGCATACATTTAGGTGAGATGTAATGCTGAGCAACATAATGCTAGTAGCAAACAGTAATAGCAAACAGGATGCATAACTGAAATTCAAATTAGATTATTTTGGATGTAGCATTAAAATGAATTGAAATTCAAAAGAATAGAAAAGCAAAGTTTGTCAAGATAAACTTTAAATGTTAGCTTGACAGACTTTGGAAAAAGGTATGCATGATCTGCTATGGATGGATGGATGGATGGATGGATGGATAGATGGATAGATAGACAGATAGATGGATAGATAGACAGATAGATAGATAGATAGATAGATAGATAGATAGATAGATAGATAGATAGATAGATAGATAGCAGCTCATGAATTATCTATTCAGCTGCAATTTCAGACTCATGTCTTGAACCCTCCAACTAGAATAGATCTGAATATTTTTAGGCAACCACAGACGTGCTGAGATTCCTCTCCAGAGCATGTTTGTGCATGACACCTCACTCTTGTGCTTCTGATTTAGCACAAAGATGCACTTCATGCCAGAGTGCTCCAAGACAGCATTTTGGTGAAAACAGAAAACCGCATTGTTTGCTTATTAAAAATATGCTCCACTTGGATGCCCAAAGCACTATTCATATCATTCAGACTGGGTAGATGGAGTGTGCTGACAATACCCTGTTTAATACGTTCCCATTTCCTCTCAGCACAATGCCTCATAGTGGCACAACCTCCAAATGTAATGAGACAACAAGGGTAATGAATGATGTGCGATATGAGATCATTGGTCTTTGTATGGAACTGATAAATAAGTAGCACTTAACCTGACTCTCTGTAAAAAGTCACATACAAATGACTATGCATATATACTTTGCAAAGATATAAAACCTCATTGGCTCCACATGACAAACCACACAATGTAAGATTATTCCTCCATTTTGTTCCTCTATTATTCCTCCATGTATATTTGAACATAGTTTTGAAAGAAATTAATACTTTTATGCGTTCAAGTGGTCAAGTTACAGCAAAGACTAACATGAATATGCAAATTTATGGAAGTAAAATAATGCCAAATATTTTTGAAACAAAAAAGCTTGTTGAATTGCACTACTTGAAAAAATATGCATTGCATTAACCATGCTTGCATTTTAACGCATTGCATTTTTAGGGCTTGCATTTTTATGGGCTGAAATTCAACATGGTTGTATATTTAAGATGTGAATATTTCAATTCAAAACATTTCACACACATTTTCATTATTAAAAATTCAATAATCCATATTCACCTCTCAGATTTCACTTCCAAAATATTCATTCTGTTTAAAAATACAACCTATAATATTCGACAGGCAATTTTCGGTCAATTTTATTTCGCTTTACAAATTCGGTGGTTCAAATTAGACAGAAAATTCAACAGTTCACATCCGGGAACTGCAGGAATATCAGTAGATTACCGAGCATAATCTCCATCTGCTGTTAGTCGACCTCACCAGCAGGTGGTGCAAGCGGCTGTTGACGAAGACCAGAGCAACGTGTAGAGAGAGTCATTCATTCATTAAATGGATTTACAGAAATGGAGCAAGCCATACGAATTTGTGATGATTATCAGGGCCAGTATATATATGGAAAAGCTGATAAAGACACAAAAGCAGTGTTTACATTTAAGTTTTCGCGGTTACTTTTGTACATGTAAGCAGCTTTCTCTACCGCACATAGATAGTCACACATTTAGGGACCGTCTCTAAAGGTACATATGACATGTGTATAAACGTTTCTAACTTCACTAGCATTTGAAGAGAATGACTTACAGTCATATAACCAACTGTAAAGTGTTCATGTAGGTGTCAGGCATAATGCACACATTTTAAATTTTTGAAATTAGAAACGTGTATACGCATGTCGCATGTAACTTTAGAGACGGCCCCTAAATGTGCGACTATCCTCCAATGTCATTGTCAAGCCAATTTATGCCAGTATATCACTAGTAAACGCTTAGCGTGAAACTTTGTGCGTTATGTTCATATTCTGAGTCCACCTGCTTGCCTGTAGCCTATACAGTTTAGCCTACATCCCCAATAAGGTGCGAGTTTGGTCTTTTATATCACTGTATTAGGCTACGTTAAGCGTCCCGACGGCAGGGGAGTCCTGGGGCCCGTTTCAATAACGAGGTTCAACCAACTCTGAGTTTAAACTTGAACTCTGAGTTGACTTACCATGAGATGGGAAACTCTGAGTTTTGGGTTTCAGAACAGCTGAATTGAGTTAGTTCAATCAACTCTGAGTAGACTGACTCTGAATTAAACGCGTGCACCACGACTATGAAAAGCCATGATCAATGGAGCTCCGAAATTATGATTCACCATGGCAACAGCACCCGACAAAAGACGTCCGCATACTTCCGGGTCAATATGTAAGCTTAATTCTTAATTAGTTTAATTAAGTTTAATTTTCATGGTATCCCATAGGAAAAAAAAAAAAAAATGTGGCAGCAGCTAAAAATGAAGTATAAAAACATAATTCAATCAGGTAAAGCTTTAAGCATAAAAGGTTCATGGGTGTACGTTTCATGACTTTACAAACATTTGACATATTAAATAAATATCATTCAGTGTCTATTTCAATGTGCAGCAGCTTTTTCCACATAGTCTAATGCTCTTTTCACACAATGAAATATTCTCTGATCCCACCTGTTACATTTCTGAATTAGGGTAATGAAATTAACTTTTGATCTCAACTCAGGCCAGCCAACAGCAAGAAGGCAGAGGCTCGCAAAAAAACCATCACCACTGACAGATGAAGAGGAGATGGAGGAAGAATATTAACATCCAACAGGAAAAAAAAATAAAGAATTTGTAGGAAATAAAGATGACCATATCAATTGTGAATAATTTGTGTTTATTTAACAGCTGTGGTGGTGGTTCCAGCATATATCTCGGACTACCCTTCCATCTGGCATCCTTCCATTCCATACAGTAATCCATTTTCGGAAAGTGTGATGATGTCATCAATGCATCCAACCACTGGAAATCCCAATGGAAGTTCTAATTATTAGGTTACTTCAAGTGAAGGTCAGGATCCTGTATAAAAGGACATGCCATTTTTGTCACTTTGACGGCGCTCTCATGATGAAATATGCGCAATGAATGAGTGTACTGCACTGCAAAAAAATGCTTTTCTTACTTTGTATTTTTGTCTTGTTTCTAGTCAAAATATCTAAAGATTCTTAAATCAAGATGCATTTTCTACATAAAAAAAAATGACATAAGGTATTTAGTCTTGTTTCCTGGGGAACAAAAGCTAATTTAAGTGCATTTTTCTTATTTTGCAAATGATCTGCCAGTGGGGTAAGAAAAATAATCTTGTTTCCGTTTGCATTAGGATTATTTTTCTTACCCCACTGGCAGATAATTTTACTTGTTTTAAGTAAAATGCACTTACTTTAGATTTTAAATTTAGATTTAATTTATAATTTTTAGATATTTGTACTTGAAATAAGACAAAAATACTCAGTAAGAAAAGCCTTTGTGCAGCGTGAATGAACATATGAAGTATTTAAACACAGCTGACGCTTTAAAAAGGGGGAGGAGACCGAAAGAAACTCTGGGTTTACTGAAGAAAACCTGCTCCCGA
Organism: Coreius guichenoti; assembly: GCA_039654105.1. Classification (NCBI taxonomy): domain Eukaryota; kingdom Metazoa; phylum Chordata; class Actinopteri; order Cypriniformes; family Gobionidae; genus Coreius; species Coreius guichenoti. Next base: position 38,447,763 of record CM077175.1, on the reverse strand, counting down.
CCAGGTTAGGTTCACAGAGTAAGTTACCATGGTAACTGAGTATAAGTTATAAGTATAAGTATAAGTTACCTCTCTTTCAGAAACGGGCTTGACTTACCCTGCTTTCTCGGGTTTGACATACCTCCCATTCTGAAACAGAAAACCAGATGCCAGATGTCCACGTTAGTGGTCCAGGAACGCCACCTGTGGCTGAACCTGGCTGATATGCGTGAGACCGACAAAGTGCGGTTTCTCAACGCCCCTGTCTGCCAGGCCGGCCTCTTCGGCGACGCCATCGAGAGCTTCGCCCAGCAGTTCTCGGTGGCCCAGAAGCAGACGGAGGCGATCAAAAACATCCTGCCCCGACGACCAGCTGCTGCCTCCACCCAGTCGTCGGCTGCAGCGCCTCCGCCTGCTCGTCGCCGAGGGCGTCCCCCTGCATCCGCCTCCGCCCCTGCTAAGCCCAAGCAGCAGCCTCCACCTGGGAAGCAGGGTGCCGGGCGTAAGGGTGGCGCCCAACCCACTCAGGGGCCCGCAAAGTCCGCCGGCAAGCGCAAGGGCAAGCGGCCCTGAGACGGGCAGCCCAGGGAGAAAAGGATCTGCTCAAGGGGAGACAGTGTCCGCACCAGGCCTCCTCACCCACACTCTGCCCCACCCTGGAATATTCAGACAACACTCCGGGCCGCCTCCGGGCTTCCCGAGTCGGGTCTGTGTATTCCACCTCGCCGCCGGCCTCCCAAGTACAAGGGCATCCTCTTCACTTCCGTGTGAAGCAGTGATGCTCATGTCTTGCGGTCAGAGATCGATGTCCTACTGGCGAAGGACGCGGTCGAGCTGGTTCCTCCAGCCGATATGAGGTCGGGGTTCTACAGCCCCTACTTCATTGTACCCAAGAAAAGTGGTGGGTTACGGCCAATCTTGGACCTGCGTGTCCTGAATCGGGCCCTGCACAAGCTCCCGTTCAAGATGCTAACGCAGAAACGCATTTTCGAATGCATCCGTCCCCAAGATTGGTTCGCAGCGGTCGACCTGAAGGATGCGTACTTTCATGTCTCAATTCTCCCTCGACACAGACCGTTCCTACGCTTTGCGTTCGAGGGGAGGGCATATCAGTACAAAGTCCTGCCCTTCGGGCTGTCCCTGTCGCCTCGCGTCTTCACGAAAGTTGCGGAAGCAGCCATTGTTCCGCTCAGAGAACGTGGCGTTCGCATCCTCAACTATCTCGACGACTGGCTCATACTAGCTCAGTCTCGGGATCAGTTGTGCGAACACAGGGACATGGTGCTCAGTCACCTCAGCCTGTTGGGCCTTCGGGTCAACCGAGAGAAGAGAAACTCTGTCCCACACAGAGGATCTCTTATCTCGGCATGGAGCTGGATTCAGTCAACCAGACTGCGCGGCTCACAGAGGAGCGAGTCAGTGTTGAACTGCTTGAATACATTCAAAGGCAGGACGGCGGTCCCACTGAAATTTTTTCAGAGGCTCCTGGGGCATATGGCATCTGCAGCCTCGGTAACGCCGCTCGGATTGCTTCATATGAGACCGCTTCAGCACTGGCTTCATGGCCGAGTCCCAAGATGGACGTGGCAGAGCAGCAAGTCCCGGGTCCCAGTTACTCCTTACTATTGCCAAACTTTCAGCCTGTGGTCGGACCCTTCGTTAAGGGCGGGAGTGCCCTTAGAACAGGTGTCCAGGCATGCTGTGGTCTTCACAGATGCCTCATCCACCGGCTGGGGGGCCACGTACAACGGGCATGCAGTTTCAGGTCTGTGGACGGGGCCCCAACTGCATTGGCACATCAACTGCCTAGAGTTGTTAGCAGTACGTCTTGTGCTGGGCTGCCTCAAAAAGCCGCTACAGGGCAAGCACGTACTGGTCCGTACGGACAGCACTGCGGCCATTGCGTACATCAACCGTCAGGGTGGTCTACGTTCCCATCGCATGCTCAGAAGCATCTGAGGTCGCTTCGGGCCATTCACATCCCTGGTGTGCTCAATCGGACAGCCAACGAGCTCTCACGACAGCCGACACCTCCGGGAGAGTGGCGACTCCATCCCCAGGCGGTCCAGCTGATATGGGACCTTTTCGGAGCTGCACAGGTAGACCTGTTTGCCTCTCCGGACTCGACCCATTGCCAGTTGTACTATTCCCTGACCGGGGGCACCCTCGGCACGGATGCACTGGCGCACAGCTGGCCCCGGGACCTACGCAAGTATGTGTTTCCCCCAGTGAGCCTTCTTGCAAAGACTCTGTGCAAAGTCAGGGAGGACGAGGAGCAGGTCTTGTTAGTTGCGCCCTACTGGCCCAACCGGACCTGGTTCCCCGAACTAACACTCCTCGCGACAGCCGCTCCCTGGCCCATTCCTCTGAGGAAGGAGCTGCTTTCTCAGGGATGGGGCACTCTATGGCACCCGTGTCCAGACCTCTGGAAACTCCATGTCTGGTCCCTGGACGGGACGCGGAGGTTCTAGGTGGCCTGCCACAAGCTGTGGTAGACACCATCTCTTCTGCTAGAGCCCCATCTACGAGGCGCCTCTATGCGTTGAAGTGGAACCTGTTTGTTGAGTGGTGCTCTTCCCGCCGGGAAGACCCCCAAAGGTGTTCAGTTAGTGTCGTGCTTTCTTTCTTGCAAGATGGGCTGGAGCGAAGGCTGTCTCCCTCCACCCTCAAAGTGTACGTCGCAGCAATAGCGGCGTATCACGACGCAGTTGAAGGTAAGTCCTTAGGGAAGCACAACCTAATCGTCAGGTTCCTCAGAGGTGTGAGGAGGCTAAATCCTCCTCGTCCAAACTCGGTACCCTCTTGGGACTTAGATCTGGTGCTCAGAACACTTCAGAGCCCTCCCTTTGAGCCTTTGCAGTCCATAGAGCTAAAAATCCTGTCCATGAAGACAGTACTCTTGACTGCATTGGCCTCTATCAAGAGGGTAGGGGACCTGCATGCACTTTCGGTCAGCGAATCGTGCCTAGAATTCGGGCCGGCTAACTCTCACGTCATCCTGAGACCCCAGCCTGGATACGTGCCCAAGGTTCCCATCACTCCCTTCCGGGACCAGGTGGTGAACCTGCAAGTGCTGCCTTCGGAGGAGGCAGACCCAGCCCTAGCTTTGCTCTGTCCTGTCCGCGCTCTTCGCGCCTACGTGGACCGAACTCAAAGCTTTAGGACCTCAGAGCAGCTCTTCGTCTGTTACGGAGGCCAGCAGAAGGGAAAGGCTGTCTCCAAGCAGAGGTTAGCCCACTGGATACTGGATAGTGCCTTGCCCATTTGGGTTGCGAGCGCACTCAACTAGGAGTGTGGCTTCCTCCTGGGCGCTGGCTCAAGGCGCCTCGCTGACAGATATATGTAGAGCTGCGGGCTGGGCGACACCTAACACGTTCGCTAGATTCTATAGCCTCCGTGTAGAGCCGGTATCTTCCCGTGTACTCGCCCCCAGTAGCCAGTAGTGCTAAGTGCCCGTTCTAGTGTCGGCTTGCAACGCCATTCCCGCCCCCTGGGCCGGATACGTGCGTCTATTGTCTCCAGTTGTGTTCCCCAGAAATGGCTAACCCTGTCGAGCTCCTCTGTCACCCTTCGGTGTCAGACGTTGCGGCCGTCTGACACCAGGCTTACACCCGTATGCATGTGGAACGTGTGTGTAAGCTGGGTATCCATATGTAGCGGTTCCTACGGCAACCCCATATGTGTATTCCTCCACGGTACCAGCTACCCTACTCGGCTAGCCCCGTGTCTTTCCCTTGACAGAGCCCACTCTGTCGTCTCTGGTGGTGTTCTTTCCCCCCTGGGACCAGGCTGGAACCACCCCAGAGACTGCCATATGTTGCACTACCCTGCTAGGTTAGTCTTCATGTGTATTCTGCCACCCCTCCTTCCATTGAAGGATGTGGCTCCGCAGCGTTCCATCTCCCCGAGACGGGCACGCTTTCCCAGCATTATCCAATAGTCACACTGAGTGGGTCTTGCAGGAACAGCAGTGACTGATCTTCCCTGCTTGGAGTCCTGACTCCCCCTCCAACATAGGAGCGGTCCAGCAAGCTCAAGCAGGGCGCTGGAAGGGCCAGCATCTCTGGCGTGTTGGTAGGATCCCCAATTCGTCGGTCAGTTCCAACATACGTTGAACGTGACCGACTGAAAGGGAACGTCTCGGTTACGTATGTAACCCTCGTTCCCTGAAGGAGGGAACGGAGACGTACGTCCCGTCGCGAGGTGCTGTGCTTCCGCTGAAGGACCGAGTCACTAGTTCAGCTCCTCAGCAGAAAAGCAAAGATGCGGTGCTTCCACTTCCTTATTTATACCCGCACTGCGGAGCGGAGCATGGAATGCGTGAACCGCATGCCAATGTTCATTGGCTCGTTTTTAAACACTCGAAGTAGATTGGTCTCTGAAAATGATCCCCAATTCGTCGGTCAGTTCCGACGTACGTCTCCGTTTCCTCCTTCAGGGAACGAGGGTTACATACGTAACCGAGACGTTTCCCTCATTTCAGGGTTAACATACTCAGAATTTTCACTTTACCTCCTTTCTGAAACGGCCCCAGGAGTATGACGTATTGAGGGAACCCCCAGTAGTGCAGCACAGCGCTGCGATATAAAGTTAAGGAAACTAAACAACCGAGATAAATATATGTCTACCTCAGATGTAACGTTTGATCTGGACGTCAGCATCGGGGAATAACATTATAATCTCGTTCACGGTGGAGAAAGCTGCTTACATGTACAAAAGAAACCACGAAGACTTAAATGTAAACACTGCTTTTGTGTCTTTATCAGCTTTTCCATATATATACTGACCCTGATAATTATCACAAATACATATCGCTTGCTCCATTTCTGTAAATCCATTTAATGAATAAATGACTCTCTCTACACGTTGCTCTGGTCTTCGTCAACAGCCGCTTGCACCACCTGCTGGTGAGGTCGACTAACAGCAGATGGAGATTATGCTCGGTAATCTACTGCTATTCCTGCAGTTCCCGGATGTGAACTGTTGAATTTTCTGTCGAATTTGAACCACTGAATTTGTGGAAGCGAATTTGTAAAGCAAAATAAAATGGACCGAAAATTGCCTGTCGAATATTATAGGTTGTATTTTTAAACAGAATTAATATTTTGGAAGTGAAATCTGAGAAGTGAATATGGATTATTGAATTTTTAATAATGAAAATGTGTGTGAAATGTTTTGAATTGAAATATTCACATCTTAAATATACAACCATGTTGAATTTCAGCACATAAAAATGCAAGCCCTAAAAATAGTTAATGCAATGCATATTTTTTCAAGTAGTGCAATTCAACAAGCTTTCTTGTTTCAAAAATATTTGGCCTTATTTTACTTCCATACAAATTAGCCCCGCCTCTACTCACACACACCAGCTCAGGGATCCACTCGCTCAACATTACTCAAGTTACTGTAGTAAACGCTGCACAATGGTATCGCTCTTTGCAACTTCTGACATATAACGGTAATTAGTACGATTAGCATTTTGCTTGACTACGTTATCAAACAGCTAATAATGTGTTGCTAATGTTACACAAACAATGTTCCCGTTTGCCATCTCAGTCTGCCTTCTAAAAATCTGTATTCTTAGAAACGCTTTGAACATCATAGATCGTTTTATTTTTCATCTCTGTTTTTTGTGTTTATTTAAAATAAGACAAATCTGATATTATTTTAATCTTATATCTGTTATTTAACAGTTGAGATAATTCTTTAATGCTGTTCTAACCAGCAGAAGACACGAGTCGGGTTTAAATCCCAGTTGCGCAGGTGGGGCATGTTGTCACACTGCGTTACAATGTGCCCCTATTAGAACTACGCTATTATATTCTATACTTTTATGAATTCTTTTAAGAAACCATGAGAAAGAGGTGAATAAAGACTGAGAGTCAATGTTCAGAAATGATTAATTATTAATTATTATTATGTTTTTAACTCTGCTGTATAGCTGTATTTAGCGATGTGTTTGTTGTCAAACTCAAACATTAGTATATTTTTAATGATTAAAAAATGCCATTATTTTATTATATACATTTTTTAGTTAAATATTTTACTTAAATATTTTAGTTTGTCTTGTATATTTTTTTGGATTATATCAGGTAACATTTTAAGCTGTCATTTGGTCATGTTACAGTGTGCCCCTCACATGTTACAATGTACCCCACATATGGGGCATGTTGTCACATTTCACTTCCATTCTTTTGGGGTAAATCAAGAAAAAAGTATACACTGTATTAATGAAACAAAACCACATAATTGTACTAGACGTGTGAAATTAATGTGGGAAAAAATAAATATAATAAATACTCTGAACCCCAAGTGGATTTACACAAACTGAGAAAGTCAAAAAGCGTTAGGTTGTGCCCCGCTCTCCCCTACTTTTAAGGAGAAAATATTCAACAATGGTGTTGACTTATAAATTTGCACATGGTTTGTCTTAACGCATATTAAAAACACATAGACATATAAACAACATTAAAAACTTGATTTTCACCACAGGTCTTTAAGATGGAAAATTTTAAATTGTAGTATTTCACAATATTACTATATTTACAGTATTTTTATTCAAAATAGTACATCTAAATAGAATAATATATACACAAAAGTGATGTCCGGCCTAGGAAAATTGACATCTTTGCCCTTTATTTATTAAAAATGTGTTAAAGATTTTGTAAGCATATTGCATAGTTGTGCTTGGAGTTAATTGTTTTATTTGTGATAATGAATTATGTAGACGTAATTTTTGACCAGGCTGTCATACAAAGAAATTATGAGAACCAGCTAAATATTAATAACTGATTATGTTGTATAGTCAATATATAATTTTTCCTGCTTTTTTGTTTTTCTATGCATTAAAATAAAACCTGTAGCTGTAGTTTACCCCTTCTTTGTCAATGTAAAAAATTAAATGGGTAATGCTCCAAGATTGAAGTTTTGCATCAAGGTAGGTCTGATTTGACAATGTGGAGAAGAAAACATAAAAGTAATGTATATCAGTAAACCACAAGTTGGCTGCCCTCTGCCCTCCATTTGCCAATCTATTATTTGCGTCAATCAAAATATCAAAGTGCCGAATTTATCCGACCAAATCCAGCATCTCAGTCTATCTTTGATAAAATGTTATTTGTATAGTTTAGCTGATAAATTGAGCAATACGGCTGGACACAAACTCTGTGCTTCACCGAATGAAGATGGCAGCAGATTGTATTGTCTGAGGCAGAAGTTGAGCCGGGGGCTGCTTTGGGTACTCACTCTTTCAAAGACATTGCCTCTAAATTGAACACAGCTGCAAGATGCCATATTGCTTGGCGGAGACCCAACTCCCGTATCATCAACATAAATTCACTTCACACCTGAGCAACAGAAGCCATATTGGCAGTCAGCTTGCGTTGTCTTGTGAGTGTTTGTGAATGCTCACAACTAATGAGCCATGATATGCATGTGCACATGTGGCATGTACACACACTCAAGAACACACACAAGCGTGCACATGCACACACACACACACACACACACACACACACACACACACACACAAAGCATTCACTTGACAGATGGCCTCAAAGGGAAATTTACCTAATAATGGATACTGGCAAACAACATGCAACAATTGGATGCAGCAACAATTGCACTACAAAAAAAAGTCACATGAGAAACTTCTTAAAAGTTGAAACCTGCTATGATGTACTCAAAACAAAGTTCAGGTAGATGCACTAAAAGTGTCTTATACAACTATTACATCGACATTTGTGAGAACAAAACACCTTGAGAGCAACATCCGATCCCCAACTCATATTTACCATTGATATGGATTGAGTCAATATGTCTAATCGCCTGCTGTCAACCACAGAGCTCCAATTTCTACTGCAATCCAGCTGGCTTAAAGCTTCAGGTCCCGAATGGATATGACAGGAAAGCAATTAAACAACTTTTCTGTGATTACACATCTTCATTTTGCCTAAAACCTTTTTATCCCTAGATACTTCCAGTAACTAAATTACAAAATCACACCAAAGAGGTCTTCGAAAAAGATAAATATTAGCCCTATCATTTTTAGTGTTGTGCTTAGTCAGAAGTCCCAAAGCATGTCTCACCTGCTCATGTTGAACGCAGTGCCTCCAGCTGTGAGGAGGGGAATAACAGAAAGTGTAGCTCTGCTCCAGGGACCCCGACACTTGAAGAATTTTCTCTCTGCTGTCAGTCTGTCCATGAAAGTTTATGTCCTCACTTGTGTATATCAAGCTCGCAGCTCACTGGAGAACTGCGTCCACCCGTGGCAGAATATGATGAGGAGGCTGATAAGGAATAAAGTGGCAGAAAAGGAGCATAGCCTTCTGCACTCTGCCATGCTCCAGTTCCTCTTTAGTGTTGTGATCCACTCAGTGTTATGACTCTTTCTTCCTTCAGTGCTCTCCTCTCCTCTTCATCTCTCTCTCTATCTCTCCTCTCTATGTTCCTCCCTTCTTTTCCATATCTGCAACTCTATTTAACCATCGGTGTGAATCTATGAATGACAGTTGGCATGGACTAAATTTGCATCCTTTCTTAACTCTTAAAGAGTGTTTTCACCAAAATAAAAATTCTGCCATCATTTGCTTGCTATCATGTCCAGCATGATAAATTATTCACCCCCTAGTAAAATATTATTGATCAATCCTTATCTGTCAATGGACATAACTGTATACTAATCTGAGAATCATTTTATTTAATAGCCATTTTTATTTTAATTATTATTATTATTATTACAATTCAAATACACTATATTGCCAAAAGTATTGGGACACCCCTCCAAATCATTGAATTCAGGTGTTCCAATCACTTCCATGGCCACAGGTGTATAAAATAGGCAGGCAGATGCTTCTACAAACATTTGTGAAAGAATGGGTCGCTCTCAGGAGCTCAGTGAATTCAAGCGTGGTACCGTGATAGGTTACCACCTGTGCAATAAGCCCATTTGTGAAATTTCCTCACTACTAAATATTCCACGGTCAACTGTTAGTGGTATTATAACAAAGTGGAAGCAATTGGGATCAACAGCAACTCAGCCACGAAGTGGTAGGCCACGTAAAATCACAGAGCGGGGTCAGCGCATGCTGAGGCTCACAGTGCGCAGAAGTCGTCGACTTTCTGCAGAGTCAATAGCTACAGACCTCCAAACTTTGTGTGGCCTTCAGATTAGCTCAAGAACAGTGCGTAGAGAGATTCATGGAATGGGTTTCCATGGCCGAGCAGCTGCGTCCAAGCCTTACATCACCACGTGCAATGCAAAGCGTCGGATGCAGTGGTGTAAAGCACGCCGCCACTGGACTCTAGAGCAGTGAAGACGTGTTCTCTGGAGTGACGAATCACGCTTCTCTGTTTGGCAATCCGATGGACGAGTCTGAGTTTGGCGGTTGCCAGGAGAACGGTACTTGGCTGACTGCATTGTGCCAAGTGTAAAGTTTGGTGGAGGGTGGATTATGGTGTGGGGTTGTTTTTCAGGGGTTGGGCTTGGCCCCTTAGTTCCAGTGAAATGAACTCTTAATGCTTCAGCATACCAAGACATTTTGGACAATTTCATGCTCCCAACTTTGTGGGAACAGTTTGGGGATGGCCCCTTCCTGTTCCAACATGACTGCGCACCAGTGCACAAAGCAAGGTCCATAAAGACATGGATGAGTGAGTTTGGTGTGGAGGAACTTGACTGGCCTGCACAGAGTCCTGACCTTAACCTGATAGAACACCTTTGGGATGAATTAGAGCGGAGACTGTGAGCCAGACCTTCTCGTCCAGCATCAGTGCCTGACCTCACAAATGCGCTTCTTGAAGAATGGTCAAAAATTCCCATAAACACACTCCTAAACCTTGTGGAAAGCCTTCCCAGAAGAGTTGAAAGTGTTATAGCTGGAAAGGGTGGGCCAACTCCATATTAAACCCTACGGATTAAGAATGGGATGTCATTAAAGTTCATGTGCATGTAAAGGCAGGCATCCCAAAACTTTTGGCAATATAGTGTATATAAAAAGTATGTTAAATTAAACAAATGCACAAAGTACTAAATCCTGATGTATATAAGTATTGTATTATTATCTGTGCTATTTATACATTGAGTGTTCTTTCAAAGAAGTCCACTATTTAGCTTTATTAAGTTTTTAAGCTTACTTTTTTTCTTAAGTTGTTGTGGAAGGTTTTCATGAACATCCTGTCTAATGTCTACTTTTTTGGCCTATGGGAGAAAGAAAATCATACTGATTTGGAACATGAGGGTGAGTTGCATGAAACGTCCCTTCAAAATAAATCTTAGCCTAAACTGCTAATTATAAACTAACCTTGATTCATAATCCCTATCCTTCAATAACCTCAGAGTTGGGTACACAGCGCTAAATTTATCATGGTTAATAACAGCTATCTCAGCCTAACAAAGACCTTGCTATGGTTTCTCTTTTGCCTGTCATATTTGATAAACAAATGCCATAATTACACAGCGACTGGCATTTCAATACATGAAACGATTGCTTTAGAAATGGGTCAGACAGCTTACTGTGCAATAATTCAGTATTTAACTTCCTTTAGACTTGCTTGTTAAGCTGGTTAAATGTTTCTGAAGCCAGCTGTCTTTTGTGCTTTAGTTTTCTGAAAGGCACCTTACATAGCTAACTAGCAACGGTAAGGCAATTAATATCATCAACATTGTTCATATCATAAAGGTAAAAAAAAGTATTCATAATTATCACACGTTTAAATTGGTTGTGTTGTTGGTGACAGTTTACATTTAAAAGCCTAAAATGAATCTCTTAATTCACAGGAAGTTCTTCCAAACAAAGAAAGCTCTCAAAGTTTACTCTGTATGCTTTACTTTACAGAGACACCATAAAACAAATTATTATATCAAATAATTGTTAATTTTAGGATTTAGCACCATGGTTTCTTCTTAGAGCTAGGGGAGAATTTACTAAAGTTAAATTGCAGAAAATTGGTTTTAAAGTGCCAATGCCAAACATACTCAGCAGGGGAGTGCTTTTATTTATTTTTCACTTATTTATATATATTTGTTTTATGGGTGAATTCTCTTGAGTGCTGCAGTAGAGATACATTACAGCATTATCTCAATACTAATCGATGTAGCCTGTCAAACTTTGGAAGGTTATAAATGATAACATATTGATGTAATTCAGTCCCAATTTGAGATCCTTGCATCAAGCATTTTTCATTTATTTTCATTATTATTATTGCAGAGAAAGATTAATAAAGATCCCCTACCACGTTATTTTCCATAAAAAGCTGCATTTACAAAAAAATGTTATTGCTGCACATGAGGAGCCATACATGCATGTACAGGGACTACAATCGCAGATTCTGTGCAATTAAAATGTAAAAATATGAATACAAAACGTATTGACACAACATACATGTAAGACACAAAGTGCAAATATCAAGACAAAAAGGAAGATAAGGCACTATAACAATTAGTAAACAATTTCACTTAAACAGAAGCAAAGCAGCACAACGTGTGTCAGAGCCAGTGTATTTGTTATGGCTTTCATGCAGCATTGTGTCTGTTAAATTATCTTACGAGAATTGTTACCATTCTGTAATTATATTTGCTTTCACATAAACCTCTGAACCGATTTGGGCATATGAAGGCAAAAGTCTTGACACTTGTAATGAGGTTAGATGAGCTAGTTGTGTTTGTTGTATTATTCTGTGTGCAAGGACAGCGCGACTCTCATCATCAGTGCACCTGTTTTTCAGAATCGCTACCATGAAACCCCAGTGTGAGAGCTTTGGGGTCAAAATAAATTAGCAGTAGTGATTCTGAAGCCTTGTAGAATGGCTGAGAGAGCTGTCAGATAGTCCAGATGGTGTTTTCAACGGAAGGTGTGCAGACAGAATCAACACACCCTGCTTTTCAGAAATACCTGAAAGTGCGAAGCCAGTAACAAGCAATTTATATGGTTTCTGTGGGGGGGGAAAAATATGAGACAATGCCAGTCAACAGCAGACTGAACTCTAGCGACCCTACATGTGAGAGGAGAGCCGCTCTGGAGAAATAGACGCCATTAATTATCATTAACGGATCCTATGGTTCTGCTTGAGTTTTGCTCCGTACTTGATGGAGGAACCTTAATATGTCATGCTGGATGATAAAAATTGTAAAGAGAACTGTCCCCTTTCCTACTCAATAGCAGCCAGCATGTGCTGGTCTGCAGGGGCTGCCTGAGGGAATGAGCAATTTCAGGCTCCAGAGCAGCGGTGTGGAGGGAGCCCCGCTCATGTGCTCTGAATGTGGATGATATCTGGTGGTGGAGAGAGACACCATCTGATGTAGCTGTATTGTATGTCCCTGTCCTGTTCCAGACAAACAGACAGACAGAGATAGAAAGAAAGATAGATAGACAGACAGACAGACAGATCATGATCCATCAGAAATCATTCAAATATGCTTCAAAAATCATTCTAATATTTCCATGATTCTTTGGTGCACTCAAAAATTAGTTCATTACCCTTACTTGATTCAGTCAAAGAAGGTTTTCACACATAATTGTAATTCATCCAAATTATATAAATTTAGTTGCATTAGGTCAAATTAATTTACTGTAGTCTGTAGTATTCACTTAACTGTATTACATTTGTCAAACTAAATTTTCTTATGTTGGTCCAACATAATTTTTATTATTAGTTTGCAATTTCATTCATCATTATATGCAATGTATAATGAACAAATACACAAAAAAGACTGGTGTCACTCAGTACATCTGACCCCAAACTTTTGAATGGTAGCATAATGTATTGTTTTTAATACAAGTTTGTAAATAAATCAATTAATAAAATGTTTATTTAATAAAATGTATTATTTTTTATTTAAATATATGTACATATATTTTATTTTTATGATTTTATCTAACTATGTGTATCTCTCTGCCTATCTCTTCTTGACTCAATTTTAAAGAACCCTTTGTGCCATAAAGGTTCTATATAAGGAGAAATGTCTTAAATGATATTCCCCCGGTTTCACAGACAAGGCTTAAACTAGTCTCGGACTAAAATGCATGTTTGAGCTGTTTTAACTGAAAGCAACTTGCACTGGCATATCTTAAAATATGTCAGTGCCATTGTTTTGTCTCAAGATGCACATCAGTTTATGTCTATAATAGCTACTTAAATGTCCCACTTGAACTAAGGCCTAATCCTGGCTTAATCTAAGCAATGTCTGTGAAACTGGGCCTTAATGTTTAACGGGTTATTTAAAAAATTTCTAGTGATAATGTTTAAGAGCTTTTTAATTCATAACATTTAACTAAAATTGAAGAACGAATAGAAACTAAATTAAATAATTTAAACTAAATCCATATTATGTTCCAATAATAGGAACCCCTAAAAGGTTCAATATATGGAGCGCCTGACAGAACCCTTTAAAGTTCTATACAAAACCTTTTCTTCTAAGAGTGCATGTGGTTACTTTTGGAGTACAAGTGACATCCGCTTATGTATAGCTAAACACTAACATGTTTGGATTGAACCCTGGGTATTTCTGTCTGTGTGGCAGTGAATGGTTAGGCATTTATAGCTGATTTCATTTCATGAGTCATTTCTTTTAAATGGCAGAATACAAACCCGATTCCAAAAAAGTTGGGACACTGTACAAATTGTGAATAAAAAAGGAATGCAATAATTTACAAATCTCATAAACTTATATTTTATTCACAATAGAATATAGATAACATATCAAATGTTGAAAGTGAGACATTTTGAAATGTCATGCCAAATATTGGCTCATTTTGGATTTCATGAGAGCTACACATTCCAAAAAAGTTGGGACAGGTAGCAATAAGAGGCCGGAAAAGTTAAATGTACATATAAGGAACAGCTGGAGGACCAATCTGCAATTTATTAGGTCAATTGGCAACATGATTGGGTATAAAAAGAGCCTCTCAGAGTGGCAGTGTCTCTCAGAAGTCAAGATGGGCAGAGGATCACCAATTCCCCCAATGCTGCGGGGAAAAATAGTGGAGCAATATCAGAAAGGAGTTTCTCAGAGAAAAATTGCAAAGAGTTTGAAGTTATCATCATCTACAGTGCATAATATCATCCAAAGATTCAGAGAATCTGGAACAATCTCTGTGCGTAAGGGTCAAGGCCGGAAAACCATACTGGATGCCCGTGATCTTCGGGCCCTTAGACGGCACTGCATCACATACAGGAATGCTACTGTAATGGAAATCACAACATGGGCTCAGGAATACTTCCAGAAAACATTGTCGGTGAACACAATCCACCGTGCCATTCGCCGTTGCCGGCTAAAACTCTATAGGTCAAAAAAGAAGCCATATCTAAACATGATCCAGAAGCGCAGGCGTTTTCTCTGGGCCAAGGCTCATTTAAAATGGACTGTGGCAAAGTGGAAAACTGTTCTGTGGTCAGACGAATCAAAATTTGAAGTTCTTTTTGGAAAACTGGGACGCCATGTCATCCGGACTAAAGAGGACAAGGACAACCCAAGTTGTTATCAGCGCTCAGTTCAGAAGCCTGCATCTCTGATGGTATGGGGTTGCATGAGTGTGTGTGGCATGGGCAGCTTACACATCTGGAAAGGCACCATCAATGCTGAAAGGTATATCCAAGTTCTAGAACAACATATGCTCCCATCCAGACGTCGTCTCTTTCAGGGAAGACCTTGCATTTTCCAACATGACAATGCCAGACCACATACTGCATCAATTACAACATCATGGCTTTGTCCCAACTTTTTTGAGATGTGTTGATGCCATGAAATTTAAAATCAACTTATTTTCCCCTTAAAATAATACATTTTCTCAGTTTAAACATTTGATATGTCATCTATGTTGTATTCTGAATAAAATATTGAAATTTGAAACTTCCACATCATTGCATTCTGTTTTTATTCACAATTTGTACAGTGTCCCAACTTTTTTGGAATCGGGTTTGTATATACAAGGTGCACACATAATTGCAGCGACGTGATTAGTCTGCTTTTTAGAGGTGTGCAAATGAAGATGAATGTGCATTTCTCCAGTGCTAATGGCAAACGAAAATGGAAGGGGATACAGGGTTAAGAGCAAGGTGAGTGGCAGTATTCTGAGAAGAAACAGTCTAATGATGACAGTAAGAAATGGGCCACACTCACAGTGGGGAAGTGGAGGAGACAACCATTTTTCAGCTCAGACACGTCAGACATGAGACAGACTGACGTGCACTGTTGTAAGTCAGCGGTGTAAGACATTCTTTCCAAGGACACCATTGTGTGAAGAAGCAGAGTGGCAGATAAGAAACCTTTCACACGACCATGACAAAAAGATTTTAATTGGTTTGTAGACTCAACTAAGTTTCCCTCAAAGGTGTAAGACCCTTAGCAGTGATAGTGTTTTGTTATATCTTCTAGAATAGCCCAGTTGCCTGAAAATTAGTGTTATGACAGCAACTAAAAATCAAGGGATTACGGATATTTAAAGAAATACCAAAAAAGCCTAAATACCCAGCAAGCAATAGCTGTCATTTCACTGTCTCGGGTCCCTGTAGACCCAATATAGTCTGGCTATGAGTAATCCACCTCTAGCCAAAATAACCTTGAATTTGGTTACATGTCGATTTTGCCAAAATAACTTGCGAGATGTATGATATTCCATCATGTAAGCAAAGTCAACAGTGATTACAAGGTGTTTGGTTTCATTTCTTTGACATGTTCTAGATGACTATAGATGTCTATTTTTGTGCTATGGTTAGACGTCAATTAAATTTTCACAGACAGCTCACATTTTGCATTGTTTTAACCTAGATGTTTTGGCTGTGTTTGGATGGCTATTAGATGTTTTTTAAATGCAAAATTGTTTGCTGGGTACTTTTTTTCTTATGTGAAATGAGAGTTTGGATGCAGATGCCTGAGACAAGATGATTGACAATACGTTGAGTCCCTGAGATGGATGTATAACGACATCTCTATTTACAACTGCCATTATCCATTTTTACCAGACCTAGAGAATATTGACCATGACAGTCAAATACTTTCTACCACTGAAGAGAAATGAGAACCTTGACCTCAACCTTTCAAACAAAGGCCACTTTGTCATCTCCAGTTACTGTTGTCATGGCCACCATGGCTTTGGGGGGCTTGGTTCCTCCGCTATACGGTCCATAAATCTAGCAAGCGGGAAGGAGTGCTGGTTTGGTGGGCTCCGGCGGAGATAAGGAATAGTGCTGCTGAGATTGATGGAAAGGAACTTGATTAGGGGACAAGGGGTGATTAAAAAGCTTGCGGAGAAATGAAAAGGACTCCCAGGGGAAGTGAACGGAGGACTCTGAGCTTTGGTATTATTAAGCAATATATTTGTCTTCTCATGTGCAAGCAGAAATGTGCTAGCCTCTTCAATATGCTAATGCCATCTCATAATCAAACGCAAAATATGAGTATTTTCTGCAGTGGAAATATTGTTTTTATTATTCTCTGCGTTTGCATGCGTGCAGCAAACATGCTGACATATTCTGAATGTAAAAAAGTCCTCTGGCCTTTAAGGATATGCGTTGGATTTACTCGCGCATGACCAGTCTAATCTGTAATAGCCTACTGCTCTCTCTGTAGTCTGAGGTTGTGTGCGCATGGTAAAATTGGAAGGATCTGTGGTCCAATCTGGGGTGTGCTCTACCTGAAAGAAATTCATTTGATATTCACGTTTGCAGATGCAGTTTCTTTCCCTCCTCAACATATTGCTTAAAGGGATTCCCTTACGAAAAGTTCATTTTATGAAGTATACTTAAGTAACGTTCAAGTATATTTTTAAGTATACGTTATGTAGTAAGTATACTAATATCAATGTGTACTAGCAGTAAACTTGTAAGTGTACTATTTCAATACTGCTTGGGACTAAATTGGCCCAATTTTAGTATATAAAAGTATACGTTTAAGTGTACTATAAGTGTAACAGTAGTAAACTTTAAGTGCACAACTACATTTCTCATTTATACTGCATCTGTACTACAAGTGAACTTATAAGTATACTAGTAGTTTACTATTTTAATACAAGTAGTACATTTTTTAGTTTATGAAAGTAAACTTTGAAGTGTACTCTCAGTAAACTACTAGTTTAGTAGTTTATACTGCAAGTATACTTGTAAGTTTTCTTTAAGTGAACATAACATTATACTTATATAGTTTACTATTTATATATTATTTTTGCACTTTCAGTATACTACTATGTTCAAATTTTTTTTATACTTGAAATATACCTTTCTTAGTACTTTAACTAATTTTAAAAACATTTTATTATAGCTTCATGCATAATTTTTTATCAACACTTGAATGTGGGTAAGTTTCATAAAGAAAGGCAACATTTTAAACAAAAAGATGAGAAAATCGCATTTTTGTCAAAGACTACCCCTACGCCTTGATCAGATTCAGAACTTCGATCAAAACACAGATGGAGTAGATTGAGTCCATCAATCCCCCCAAAGCTTCACAGTAGTTTCCTCTTCATGGGTTCGACATTTCATTTGGTAAAATGAGGCAGTTTTGATTTACATGCTGTTTAATGTTTGATGATCGCGTTATTTTACATTTGCGTGAGCAATCTTCTATCACTTGTTTCAGCTTGTTCTTTCCTGTGTTTTGATCCGGAGATTCTGTACTAGAAGATGCGTAATAGCGCCTGCCTACCGAATAACAGTGAAAACATGAATAGCTGGAAAATTCTGTCAATGGTGGGGAAAGAGTAAAGTAGATTTTAAGTAAATTCCTATGTATGCTATCAGTGGACTAGCCCACACAAAAATTCAGATACGCAGAATTAGGAACATATCTGTTTTATATCAATATTGTAATCAATATTTTCAAACAACGTAAGTTTCATAAGACTGTATGTAAAAAAAGTATATTTAATAGGCTACTCAATCAAATGATTAAACACAATTACAAGTCGAGTATACTTTGAATACTTAATTATATTTTTAAGTATATCTTGATCAAAAGATTGAGTACAAGTATAGGACAAATAAACTTAGACTTTTCTGTCAGTATAAGTCAAGTATACTTAAGTGCAATTTTAAGTATATTTCTGAGAAGTACATAAAATATATTTCTGAGAAGTATATAAAAAGTAGACTGAAAGTATACTTTCTTATTTGTAGTTTAAAAGAAGTATGCTAATAGAACACTTGAATAAACTTCTTTTTCATAAGGGTTGTTCACCCCAAAATGAAAATTCTGTCAACATTTACTCACCCTTATGTCAATCCAAACTGGTTCAGCTGTTTTTGTTTATAGTGAAAGTTAATGGGGTCCAAAGCAACATTTGGTCCTCATTGACAGGACAGAAAAAGAGAGAAATAATGTAAAAAAAAAAAAAAAATTTAAAAAAAAAAGAGGAAATAATGTAAATGATGACAGAATTTAGATTTTTGGTTGAACTGTCTCTTCAAACATATACTGGCAACTCATGCCAAACATGCTGCCATCTTTATAAGGAAAATCAGAGTCAATTGCACAGAATAATTTAATGCTGTGACCAGCTCCCCAAAAACGCTTTCTCCATATTAAAGGAAAACAGCCTGATTTTGAGATGGTGATGAGTTCACTGGTCCATTTTACCCTCCTAACATCATATAAAATGCTGAACAGTAGTGAATGGAGTGCTTTTGCTGCTTGAACATAGTTTTTTTTATTTTTTTAGGTGTGTTGATGCCCTCTGGGGGAAAACACAACACATTGTTTTAATCTAGGCTTAAGGCTTACAATGAGGCTTAAAATAAAATAACACTTGCTTTAAATACTTGGTTCTTGGTACTAGACATGTAATCATTACAAATGCAGTATAACGTTAAAGGAAGCCTTTTGATTTACCTGGATTTGTGCAAAGTCATGAAATTGGATCACACTCGTCCATGTTATTTTTCAGTGTGCAAGTAAGCTATTTTCTGTGAATGTAGGAGACTTCCAATTCATTAGCCGCTATAGGTAAATAACTAGAGGAATGAGAAAGTGCAGTAAATTGTGAAAGTATTTGAGCTAAAAACCAGTGTGTTTATTAGTACGATAATAAATTAAAATAATATGATAACAAATACCAGGTGAATAGACAAGCACAGTCTGCTTAAATAACACACAATGATACTTTTACATGTTTTTGTTGAACACAATGTCAGCATTCACAGTAGACGGTGAAACAAATACCTGAACCTTTAAATTTAATGGACTGATTGACTCTCGCTTGGCAGCAATGACCTACACCGAATGTTTCCCGTGATTGCGATTCGGACCTGCACAACAGTCCGGAGGAATTTTACATCATTCTTTACAAAACTGTTGCAGTTCAGCAGTATTCTTGGCTTGTCTGGTGTGTATCGCTCTCTTGAGGTCATGCCAAAGCATCTCAGTCTGGTTGAGGACTCCAGAAGGAGCATTTTCCTCTATTGAAGATGTTTTGTTGTTGATTTACGGCAGTACTTTGAGTCGTTGTCCTGTTGTATCTCCTCAACTTCTGTTTCAGCTTAAATTGACGGACAAATGGCCTTACATTCTCCTGCAAAACGTTCCGATAAACGTAGAAACTTTTTTTTTTTGTCGAAGATAGCAAGCTGTCCAGACCCTGAGGCAGTAAAGCAGAGCCAATTTATAGCATTTTGTGTCTTTTCCCAAACATCTCAACTTTGTTTTTATCTGTCCAGAGAAAATTCTGCAGCACCACTGTGGAACATTTCAACACGACTTTCTCAGTGATTTCGATCTTTTACCTCTAATCTTGTTTAGAGTCAGCAGAGATGTTAGCATGTGCCAGAGATGAACTGTCAATCTGAGATTCTTCTTAACATCAATTACCCTGTGCTGTAATCTTGCAGTCATCTTGGTAGGACATAGCAACAGTGCTGAACTTTGTCCATTTATAGATGATTTGTCTTACGGTGGAATGATGAACATCAAACCTTTTAGAGATACTTTAATCTTAAGTGATCTGAGCTCTCTAGGCAAGGCACCAACATCTCCAATCTTATTGTTTGGACTCGAGGTTAGCCGACTCCTGACTCCAGTTAACTGTTGGAAAAGTCAATAGCCTAGGGGTTTACTCACATTTTACATGCTGTCTTTAATAAAGACATAAAAACCTTTTTGTTGTTGTTGTTATTTGTTTAAGCTGACTGTGTTTGTCTATTATTGTGACTAAGATCCATTTTTATGACCAATACATGGGGAAATCCAGCTATACAGAAGGTTCACATACCTTTTATTTAGAGATGCTATTCTCTGAAATCATCTACCATTTACATGTAAATCAGTCGACACACACACACCTGTCATTTTACAATGATCTGAAATAATTGATACAGTTGTGTATTTCTCCAGGAAACGTACCTCACACATGAAGACAATACTGCGCACATCCAATTACTGAGAAGTTCATTTTTATTGTCAATATCCTAACTGGGGGTAAGAGAGTATGAATCACATACTGTAGTGCTTGGCAGCAACTAGGTGGAGATGGAGTATTACGCTTCCATCACTTAAATGAAACTGTTGCGCTATGATACAAGAATCAATATTAATGTCAGTAAAGAATAGAGGCTTCAAAATAAAGCCGCCTATCTGCTCTCTCCGATTCTTTTTTATAAAGCGAAATAACACTCTCTCAGCAGGGGAGAAAAAAGCTTTTCACTTCCAAACAAAAAGACATCAGTGTATAAAGGTAAAAATATAAAAATAAAAATAAAACATGGTGTGCTTTTCAACACTAACAAGCAAGCCCCTTTGTCAGGTTAAGAAAGACTCTTTTGTTCTGATACAATGAAGTAGACACATTGTTTGCTGCTACTGAGTCAATTTATGTTGCAGTGTACTAGTGAAAAATACAGTTATTTAAAGTGAATACAAAACCCCAAACCAAACGTGACACCTTCAAAATGGCAGTTTTATTTTGAAATGTGTAAGACTGGATTTCCTTTAAGACTGAACTCGAGAATCCTAACCTGCAATGAAACAATAAAACTCACTAATCTGGAGAGAACACCCCTTGCACAAACTTATCTTCCCACCCATCTATGAACCCCCCTCTGACTATTCCCCTCCTTTCACTGACTCCAGCCACTGAAAGTACACCAGCAATGTCAAAAACACTGGTGGGGAAAGAGTTAATTGTGTAATTGGCATGATGCATTTTTACATGACAAATAAAATGTTATATTTTATATACATTTTGTTCTGAAATCATTATTTCTATTTTTTTAATCACATTTTATTGTTATTTTCTCATCTTTTTAACATCCAAACTGACGTAGACAAACAATCAGCCATGCAACAGTAAGTGGACATCAAATCAACAGCAATAAAATAAGTAAATAAATAAAAATAATAAATAAGGTGGACTGGTCAGTTACACAGAAGGGTGATTGACAAAAAAAAATTACATAAAACAAATAAATGAGACATAATATACATGCCAACACAAACATCTAAAGACATTAGCATATATCTATATAATATGACCGTATGAGTGGTAAAATCACTATATATATATATATATACAAACCCGATTCCAAAAAAGTTGGGACACTGTACAAATTGTGAATAAAAAAGAATGCAATAATTTACAAATCTCATAAACTTATATTTTATTCACAATAGAATATAGATAACATATCAAATGTTGAAAGTGAGACATTTTGAAATGTCATGCCAAATATTGGCTCATTTTGGATTTCATGAGAGCTACACATTCCAAAAAAGTTGGGACAGGTAGCAATAAGAGGCCGGAAAAGTTAAATGTACATATAAGGAACAGCTGGAGGACCAATCTGCAACTTATTAGGTCAATTGGCAACATGATTGGGTATAAAAAGAGCCTCTCAGAGTGGCAGTGTCTCTCAGAAGTCAAGATGGGCAGAGGATCACCAATTCCCCCAATGCTGCGGGGAAAAATAGTGGAGCAATATCAGAAAGGAGTTTCTCAGAGAAAAATTGCAAAGAGTTTGAAGTTATCATCATCTACAGTGCATAATATCATCCAAAGATTCAGAGAATCTGGAACAATCTCTGTGCGTAAGGGTCAAGGCCGGAAAACCATACTGGATGCCCGTGATCTTTGGGCCCTTAGACGGCACTGCATCACATACAGGAATGCTACTGTAATGGAAATCACAACATGGGCTCAGGAATACTTCCAGAAAACATTGTCGGTGAACACAATCCACCGTGCCATTCGCCGTTGCCGGCTAAAACTCTATAGGTCAAAAAAGAAGCCATATCTAAACATGATCCAGAAGCGCAGGCGTTTTCTCTGAGCCAAGGCTCATTTAAAATGGACTGTAGACGAATCAAAATTTGAAGTTCTTTTGGAAAACTGGGACGCCATGTCATCCGGACTAAAGAGGACAAGGACAACCCAAGCTGTTATCAGCGCTCAGTTCAGAAGCCTGCATCTCTGATGGTATGGGGTTGCATGAGTGTGTGTGGCATGGGCAGCTTACACATCTGGAAAGGCACCATCAATGCTGAAAGGTATATCCAAGTTCTAGAACAACATATGCTCCCATCCAGACGTCGTCTCTTTCAGGGAAGACCTTGCATTTTCCAACATGACAATGCCAGACCACATACTGCATCAATTACAACATCATGGCTGCGTAGAAGAAGGATCCGGGTACTGAAATGGCCAGCCTGCAGTCCAGATCTTTCACCCATAGAAAACATTTGGCGCATCATAAAGAGGAAGATGCGACAAAGAAGACCTAAGACAGTTGAGCAACTAGAAGCCTGTATTAGACAAGAATGGGACAACATTCCTATTCCTAAACTTGAGCAACTTGTCTCCTCAGTCCCCAGACGTTTGCAGACTGTTATAAAAAGAAGAGGGGATGCCACACAGTGGTAAACATGGCCTTGTCCCAACTTTTTCGACATGTGTTGATGCCATGAAATTTAAAATCAACTTATTTTTCCCTTACAGTGATACATTTTCTCAGTTTAAACATTTGATATGTCATCTATGTTGTATTCTGAATAAAATATTGAAATTTGAAACTTCCACATCATTGCATTCTGTTTTTATTCACAATTTGTACAGTGTCCCAACTTTTTTGGAATCGGGTTTGTATATATATACACTATATTGCCAAAAGTATTGGGACACCCAGGGCCAGACTGGGACAAAATTTCAGGCCGGGAAATGTCACACCCATCCAGGCCATCCCATACACCCACAACAAATTTTGGAACCATGGAGATTTTTTTTGTATGGTCATCACATAAAAAAGGTTTAAATCCTTAGGCTGAGGCCGTGCAAAATAATGAAAGGTTTTCTCTTGAACTGCACCTTCACTTCCCTTTTCCTTTTCATTATCTGCATTTTTCCTGATATCTCTCGACTCTCTCCCTTGTGTGTATTTACTTTTTTGCTACTTTTCTTGTACCTGTCACTTCTTCTTCAGCAGGTCTACTGTTAGGAAGACGTTGTTGCAAAAAACAAACAAACAACAACAACAAAAAAAATATTGTAATTTGTTTGCACAGAATCTAAATTTATTTTAGGTAAATTCAAAGTATCACATTAGGACAACATGTTGTTTTATCTTAAAATGTCTTAAATATCCAATATTTAACAAAACTATTTAATGCAAATATATATAAATTCTAAATTGCTTAAATGTCAAAATTAGTACAATAATAAATACATCATGGCAATATCTTTATAGAAAAATCATTATACTAAACAAGTTATTGCATTATTACCAATATTTTTTTGTGTTGTTGTCTGCCCTAGTTCCCTCCAAATGTATAAATCAATGTGAATATCTGTCTGCTAAATTACTACTGTAACTTTACAATAGATAATAATGATGTCATTTAAGCATACAGTTTTTTGAATGATGATAGTAATGGGGTGCTACTTGCTAGCAGTTTAATACTTAGCTACGTTAAAGAAGACAAAACCACAGTAGCCTATTTCCAGGTGAAACTGACCTGCATTTGAAGCCCTGAAGAGGTCAGTAATTTTGCTTTATGTCGCTCCTTCTTCTTTGAGAACTTTCCCTCAATGCTCCCCCTGGCCGCTTCCTTGAGTCCGTCGCATTGATTATTACGCTGCTCGAAACAGTTTGGCGGACATGCAGAGCTCACGCGAGCTGAATCGTAGTGTTGCCAGTAAAGACTAACCGTTTCATTATTTATTATTGATTTATTTTCGAATGCCGAATTCGGGAATTATCACTTTAGTGCATTGGGGCAATTATATATAATTAAAAAGGCAATAATAGTATAATTAGAATTATTTATTTTTAAAAAAAAAAAGAAAGAAAGAGGGCAGCAGGCCAAATCAGTTGCCAGGCCACCGGGAATTCAGCTGGTGCTCCTGATGGCCAGTCCGGGCCTGGGGACACCCCTCCAAATCATTGAATTCAGGTGTTCCAATCACTTCCATGGCCACAGGTGTATAAAATAGGCAGGCAGATGCTTCTACAAACATTTGTGAAAGAATGGGTCGCTCTCAGGAGCTCAGTGAATTCAAGCGTGGTACCGTGATAGGTTACCACCTGTGCAATAAGTCCATTTGTGAAATTTCCTCACTACTAAATATTCCACGGTCAACTGTTAGTGGTATTATAACAAAGTGGAAGCAATTGGGAACAACATCAACTCAGCCACGAAGTGGTAGGCCACATAAAATCACAGAGCGGGGTCAGCGCATGCTGAGGCGCACAGTGCGCAGAAGTCGCCAACTTTCTGCAGAGTCAATAGCTACAGACCTCCAAACTTCGTGTGGCCTTCAGATTAGCTCAAGAACAGTGTGTAGAGAGATTCATGGAATGGGTTTACATGGCCGAGCAGCTGCATCCAAGCCTTACATCACCAAGTGCAATGCAAAGCGTCGGATGCAGTGGTGTAAAGCACGCCGCCACTGGACTCTAGAGCAGTGGAGACGTGTTCTCTGGAGTGATGAATCACGCTTCTCTGTCTGGCAATCCAATGGACGAGTCTGGGTTTGGCGGTTGTCAGGAGAACGGTACTTGCCTGACTTGAGAATACTTTTAGACCGCCTATTTCTCTGAGAGAAGAGAGAGTGCGACGAGACGAGAGGCTTACCTCTGAATCCCGGATGGTTGGGGAAGAAACTTTTTAGTGACATATTTAGAGCAATGAATGTGAGTGTGATTCAGCAGAGACTGAATCGCTTCCTTAGAATTCATAGGGCTTGCAGAAAACAATGTATTTGTAGTGCGGAAAAGGGAATTGGGGCCTTGTTATAGAGAAGGGAAGGAAAATATAGCCTCCAAAACACCCACGTGATGCAAGACAAATGTCTCTCATTTTTAATAACATGACCTATATATTACTTAAAGGAATAGTTCAGACAAAGATGAAGATTCTGCCATAGCCTAATTTACGCACCCTCATGATGATAATGATGATAATTTAGCACCAGTCGCTTAGGACCATTAGTGGATGCAGACATTAAATATGCATGATTTACGAATAACCAAATGTTTTTTTTTTTTATTAAAGGGGTCATGACATGAGAAATCAAATTTTCCTTGATCTTTTGGCATATAAGAGGTCTTTGTATCATTAATACATACTGCAAGTTCCATAACCTAAAACGTCCTCGTCATCAATAAAAAAGCATTTATATAATCAAGCTGTAAAAATACTTTGTTTTGTATCCGAGGTGGCATGTGACATCACAGGGGCACAATCATTTGCATACTGCCTCTGGAGCAAGACAACAACGGCTACTTTTACATCATCACATCGTTGTCCCCGCCCACTTTTCCGTCGATGAGTAGATTACTAAAATAGTTGTTTACGATAAGATTGTGATAATAACAAGATTGCGATGCCACCCAGACAGAGGCGTCATGCCCATTGAAACATGCCCCCTCGATTTTTTTGACGCTATGTCACACAGCCTAGGCGATTCGTGAAAAACCATAGTTTTCGCGTGCGGCTGGTTTGGGGGGATACGTCCAAAATTTTAAGCCTTCTGTTAAAATGACTTTTACTGATTGGCTGAACTCACCATACGTTAGGTTTGCTGTACAACCAGAGATAAGGTGCAGTTTGCCTTGCTGTATCAGTGCTTATATGCTCTAAATTTGTTTGTTTCTATAAGCTATAAAATACACTCACCTAAAGGATTATTAGGAACACCATACTAATACTGTGTTTGACCCCCTTTCGCCTTCAGAACTGCCTTAATTCTACGTGGCATTGATTCAACAAGGTGCTGAAAGCATTCTTTAGAAATGTTGGCCCATATTGATAGGATAGCATCTTGCAGTTGATGGAGATTTGTGGGATGCACATCCAGGGCACGAAGCTCCCGTTCCACCACATCCCAAAGATGCTCTACTGGGTTGAGATCTGGTGACTGTGGGGGCCATTTTAGTACAGTGAACTCATTGTCATGTTCAAGAAACCAATTTGAAATGATTCGAGCTTTGTGACATGGTGCATTATCCTGCTGGAAGTAGCCATCAGAGGATGGGTACATGGTGGTCATAAAGGGATGGACATGGTCAGAAACAATGCTCAGGTAGGCCGTGGCATTTAAACGATGCCCAATTGGCACTAAGGGGCCTAAAGTGTGCCAAGAAAACATCCCCCACACCATTACACCACCACCACCAGCCTGCACAGTGGTAACAAGGCATGATGAATCCATGTTCTCATTCTGTTTACGCCAAATTCTGACTCTACCATCTGAATGTCTCAACAGAAATCGAGACTCATCAGACCAGGCAACATTTTTCCAGTCTTCAACTGTCCAATTTTGGTGAGCTCGTGCAAATTGTAGCCTCTTTTTCCTATTTGTAGTGGAGATGAGTGGTACCCGGTGGGGTTTTCTGCTGTTGTAGCCCATCCGCCTCAAGGTTGTGCGTGTTGTGGCTTCACAAATGCTTTGCTGCATACCTCGGTTGTAACGAGTGGTTATTTCAGTCAAAGTTGCTCTTCTATCAGCTTGAATCAGTCGGCCCATTCTCCTCTGACCTCTAGCATCAACAAGGCATTTTCGCCCACAGGACTGCCGCATACTGGATGTTTTTCCCTTTTCACACCATTCTTTGTAAACTCTAGAAATGGTTGTGCGTGAAAATCCCAGTAACTGAGCAGATTGTGAAATACTCAGACCGGCCCGTCTGGCACCAACAACCATGCCACGCTCAAAATTGCTTAAATCACCTTTCATTCCCATTCTGACATTCAGTTTGGAGTTCAGGAGATTGTCTTGACCAGGACCACACCCCTAAATGCATTGAAGCAACTGCCATGTGATTGGTTGATTAGATAATTGCATTAATGAGAAATTGAACAGGTGTTCCTAATAATCCTTTAGGTGAGTGTACATGGAAGGTTTGAATGATGGAGGACTTATAGGCCTAATATTCTTAATATTCTGGAATAGCAACAGTAAATGCATTAATGCATGTTCTCGCTTCAGTAATTCAAAATTAGCCTATAACTGGATGTGATGACATTGCAGTAATTATTACAGTGAAAGCTTATAAGCCCCTAAAAGTGTGCGGAGCTGGCCATTGCCATCTTGGCTGCGTCACTCCCGAATAACAGAAAATGGGCAAAGAGGTGGGACGTGGGTGGACTAACAGACAGCAGACAAATGGCAATCCACCTGTCACTCAAGTGGACACGCCCTTAATTATGCAGAACTTTAAGGCTTAAAGGGGTAGTTCACCCAAAAAACAAGCTCACCCTCAAGTTGTTCCAAACCTGTATTAATTTCTTTCTTCTGCTGAACATAAAGGAAGATATTTGGAAGAATGTTTGTAACCAAGTAGATCTCGGCAGCCATTGACTACCATAGTATTTTTCTTCCCACTATGGTAGTCAATGGCTGCCGAGATCTGCTTGTTTACAAACATTCTTCCAAATATCTTCCTTTATGTTCAGCAGAACAAAGAAATTTATACAGGTTTGGAACAACTTGAGCGTGACTAAATTATGACAGAATTTTAATTTTTGCTTGAACTATTCCTTTAATATAATTTAAACGGATGAGTTATAAAAAAATTCACCCCCCTCACAGTTGTCATGAAGGGCAAAATTAGCTATATAGACCAAAACCAATTTTTGTATCAGGCTATAAACATATTTTTTTATGCTGTAAAGTTGGGCATTTTAACATGGGGGATCATGAGATTGACTCCCTTTTGGAGCCTGTCTCTAGAGGCCAGTCGATGAATTGCAGTTTAAGTCACTTCCGTGTTTGCTTCAAGAGAGAGACCAGAAGGTTGCCGCTCGGTAATTATTCAAGTTCAGGCAGATTTTCTTTGTCCCAAAATCATTTAATACTGTTTATGCATCAGTAAAGCAAGCCAGTGACTAAACGATCAACTCCACATTGTTTCTCTTAGTAGCACGAAAATAATCTGTTATTTAAATTGTGATTAAATTATATACAGAAAGCGATCAAAGAATGCTCCCTTTATAATGGCTGAAGCTGTCAATCACACCGCGCGAGATTATCGGGACACTTGCCAAAACTCCCGTTATAATGAATGACGCTGTTATGCTGCACAACAAAGCTCTTACTGTATTTACATTATGTTGTGGTGAAAGCATTTTGTGAGAGACAGAAATCACGTTGCAATGACGAGATCATTGCGTCTGTCCTCTGCATGCTCATTGCTGCAACTTTTCATGTGATGGGAAAAGATCTAAATATAATGTTATAATCAACACTTTTCAGGATTCGTTAATCTCAACAGATGTAATATTAAAAACGTAGTAAAAGTATTTGAGAGGGTTCCACATGTACTACTTTCAAATGCAAAGATGTCAGCCAATCACAGCAGTGGGCATTTACACTGAAGTCTCCCAGCAGACATGCCCTTTCAAACAGAGCATTCGAGTCAGAGGGCTAAAATCAGGATAGAAAAATGTCTTTTATTTCTAAATTATGACATTTCATGATGTAAAAATCATACTAATATTATAAGTGCACCTCAGGAAACATTATAAAATAATAAAAAAAATCCACTTCATGACCCCTTTAACAAAGTTGTCATAGACTATCATAAGATTAAACATTTTAATAACATTTGAAGTTACTGATAATTCAAATGTGCATGCAAACAGATGAAAACACTTTAGAAATACTTGAAAATAAGACAATTCATCATTCATAACTTTGCATCTTCAAGGTATCTTCTGTACGCTCTAACTCTAAGGATCATATCACTCCTGGTTCTTTGCTCAGTTAGAGTCAGATGTGCCCAGTTCAGTGAACTAAACTAGAGACTCACTTAGATCAATGAATCAGTGAGTTGTTCACTCAAGAATAGCTACACTTGGATCAGTACAATTTGTGAATGCATCATTCTGTGTGATTTGTGAATTGCATCAACAGGTTCATCGAAAAAGAAGTGGGCATCATTAAGAATCATTAAGTGGGCATCTTTATTACATCTTGGAGCGGGTTTAGATTTCTTCAGTTTAAAATAACAAGATATGAAACATAAGTGGATGATTTGGAATGTAGTGAAGTAAAAGTTTCCCATAGTGAAAATAATCTGATAAAGTACAGTAAAATAGAAAAATAGGAAAGAAAAAGTTTTTGTGTTGCACTTAAGAATAAAAGTGAACATTAGTTTTTTTTTTTTTGGAATTACACCAATAGTTTCAATAGTTATTAACCCCAATAAAACAAGATGCGTTTTGAACATTGCTTAAGTATATGTTTTTAATTTGATTCATGAGTTGGCATTGCAGGGTAACCTGTGTAAAATGATTCCTCTAATTAGAGAGGCGTGGAATTTCTGTTCCAGTATTCTGGTGTAGGTCAGCAATCATCGAAGACCTTTTCAGACTGCACACAGCCTTGAGCTTCTTCTGCAGAAAGCATTTCATCTTAGAACAGACATGCTGTTGTGCTTGATTTTGCATTCTTTTTTTAAGATGCGCCTGACTCAGCTGGTGTTTACATGTTTGATGTAGTTTTGTTGTTATATGGAATTGAACATAAGGGCTTTCTTTTTGAGTCTGTGCAATGTCTTCGACTGCATGTAGTAAAAAAAAAAAGTTCAATCCTTTGAAGTCTAAGGCAACTGCATCTTCATTTTATGAAGGGTAAGTCATTTGGCAAGTGAGGCAAGGACACTGTCAAGTGTCAAATTTTCTGGGGGAAAATAAATAAAATAAATAACTGAAATAAAAAATTAAACACTGTTTGGTTTCAGTAAAGATATAAACATCACTGACAAGCAAAAAAAAAGATTTTTTCTTGTTTTAAGCAAAACCTCACTTAAGTTTTAAAACTTAAAACAAAAAAACTATTTGCAAATGGGTAGAGAAGAATAAACATTATTTTGGTTATTAAAGTAAATGTATCATTTTGGATGATGTTGTAACAGTAAAACAAGGCAAAAAGACAAAAATATTTAGAGATATGGCCTGTACTTAATATACACTATATTGCCAAAAGTATTGGGACACCCCTCCAAATCATTGAATTCAGGTGTTCCAATCACTTCCATGGCCACAGGTGTATAAAATCAAGCACCTAGGCATGCAGACGCTTCTACAAACATTTGTGAAAGAATGGGTCGCTCTCAGGAGCTCAGTGAATTCAAGCGTGGTACCGTGATAGGTTACCACCTGTGCAATAAGTCCATTTGTGAAATTTCCTCACTACTAAATATTCCACGGTCAACTGTTATTATACAAAGTGGAAGCAATTGGGAACAACAGCAACTCAGCCATGAAGTGGTAGGCCACGTAAAATCACAGAGCGGGGTCAGCGCATGCTGAGGCTCACAGTGCGCAGAAGTCGCCAACTTTCTGCAGAGCCAATAACTACAGACCTCTAAACTTCGTGTGGCCTTCAGATTACCTCAAGAACAGTGCGTAGAGAGCTTCATGGAATGGGTTTCCATGGCCGAGCAGCTGCATCCAAGCCAAGTGCAATGCAAAGCGTCGGATGTAGTGGTGTAAAGCACGCCGCCACTGGACTCTAGAGCAGTGGAGACGTGTTCTCTTGAGTGACGAATCACGCTTCTCTGTCTGGCAATCCAATGGACGAGTCTGGGTTTGGCGGTTGCCAGGAGAACGGTACTTGCCTATCTGCATTG
Source organism: Coreius guichenoti (assembly GCA_039654105.1). NCBI lineage: Eukaryota > Metazoa > Chordata > Actinopteri > Cypriniformes > Gobionidae > Coreius > Coreius guichenoti. Next base: position 38,416,737 of record CM077175.1, on the reverse strand, counting down.
TGCCAAGTGTAAAGTTTGGTGGAGGGGGGATTATGGTGTAGGTTGTTTTTCAGGGGTTGGGCTTGGCCCCTTAGTTCCAGTGAAAGGAATTCTTAATGCTTCAGCATACCAAGACAATTTCATGCTCCCAACTTTGTGGGAAGAGTTTGGGGATGGCCCCTTCCTGTTCCAACATGACTGTGCACCAGTGCACAAAGCAAGGTCCATAAAGACATGGATGAGCGAGTTTGGTGTGGAGGAACTTGACTGGCCTGCACAGAGTCCTGACCTTAACCTGGTAGAACACCTTTGGGATGAAATAGAGCGGAGACTGCAAGCCAGGCCTTCTCGTCCAGCATCAGTGCCTGACCTCACAAATGCGCTTCTAAAAGAATGGTCAAATATTCCCATAAACACACTCCTAAACCTTGTGGAAAGCCTTCCCAGAAGAGTTAAAGCTGTTATAGCTGCAAAGGGTGGGCCAACTCCATATTAAACCCTACGGATTAAGAATGGGATGTCATTAAAGTTCATGTGCATGTAAAGGCAGGCGTCCCAAAACTTTTGGCAATATAGTGTATATTTAATTTAAAAAGTTTAAAATTATTAATTGGGTATTATTTTTGTTTATTAGTGCTAGAAAATGAATAATTTACTAAATATTAAGACAATAATACATTAGCAGAGGGAAAATTTAACAAGATCTTGATAAGAGACAAATACTCATGACCTTTGTGGAGCAAGATCTGTCAAAAGCTAAAATCATCCTTGCTTTATTGTATTAAGTTCATGACTTAACAGCACAATTAAAGTTCCGCTTTATCTGGCTCATTACAATAAGACTTAGAACTTGACATTTAGAATCTACTTGACATTTCTATGTGCATTAACAGGTCCTAAAACTGAAAGTAAGTCATCTTTCTCAATACTTAGTAGAGTAAGATGTCCTCTTTGGACTGCGAGGGCACAAAAATATTCTGTCATGATGAAAAGGGAAGGAATTGAAAAATGTTTTTATTAAGGGTACGCCTTCTGTGATCAACTGCTTGATTATACACAAGAAGAGAAAAATGCACATGCAGCCTGGAGAAAAAAAGTAATTTCCTTGTTTGTTTGTTTTTTTTTTGTCTTCATGCAGGTTATAAATAAGGCCATGCATTTATTCTATTTATGAACTCATATTGGTGAGTTCAGTATTTGTAACATTTGAAATTGACAATGAAAGAGTAAGGTGTAAAAAACTGGCACACCACATGTGCTTTCACACCACATATGGAAGCAACGTGTATTTATTTTAGAGTTTTAGCATTGAGCCCATTTTATGTAATGTAAACCTGTTTATGAACTCAAACCTGAAATTATAGAGTGAACAACTACTCATTGTTTACAGATGTAAAAATATATCTGCTGAGCTTGATTTAAATTGATTTAAACACACATTTAAAGACACACAAACAGCTTTAAGTCTGACTGAATCCAGAAAACGTAACCAGTTTATCATCACTTTGAGGTTTAGGTTGCACATATAAATTAGATAATACTTTCCAATACGCAGGTTACGTAATCAGATTACTTTTTTTTCATGTAATGAGTAAAGTAACATTTATTTACAAGAAAATATCTAAGTTATACTTTTTCAAATAAGTAATGCAAGTTACTTTGTTTTCCCATTTATTGACTGACACCTCTCCTGTCCCCTTGTTGAGAGAAATGGTGAGTAAAGTGCAGGGGTGTTGTGTGCGCTGTGCAACCATGATGGTTATTGAAGTCTGATGGTTATTTTTGTTTGCACAAAAACAGATGCAGTATTCCTCAAAATGAATAAAAACAGTGAAATGCAAATATTACACATTCCTGCAATAATTAAATATGTTATAATACAAATATACTTATATGTATTTAATCTCACTTTATTAACCAATGTCTGCTTTGACCTTTGATGATCCAGTTCAACCATACCAATAAGTGCTCAAAGTGGGGCTGGGGCGTAGCATGTGGCGTTTCGAACACTTCAGTGAATCAGTGAACAGTGAATCATTTTACGAAGTTCTCTTTTATGGTGCTAATTTGCATATGCCAGCCGGTGTACAGGAGTGTACTGGCATTTTTTCCCCACTCCAAGCACTGCCAATAAGCAAAAATGACTTTAGATAAACATGACATTTATGTTTCTTTCTTTCTAAGAGTGTTGAACTTTTTTTCTCCTGTGCCCTACTCCTGTGCACAGCTGAAATTGCATTCCCTTCAGCCTGAGGCTTATTCATTTAACTTTTGGTGTGGAAGTTAAATTTGCCAAAACATTTTTTGTTTTGTTTTATTATTAAAAAACAAACAAGCAAGCCCATGTGAGAAAAAGTAACTCAAAAGTAACGCAACACATTATTTTCCATAAAAAGTAACAAAGCAACTCAATTAGTTACTTTTTTAGAGAGTAATGCAATATTGTAACACATTACTTTTAAAAAATGTAACTTTCCCCAAAACCGCTTATAATGTTACAAAAGATTTCGATTTCAAATAAATTGTTCGTTTGTATTTTCTATTCATCAAAAAATCCTGAAAAAAAAAGTAAGCATCACAACTGTTTTCAACATTGATAATAATAAGAAATGTTTCTTGAGCACCAAATCAGCATATTAGAATGATTTCTGAAGGATCATGTGACACTGAAGAGTGGAGTAATGATGCTGAAAATTCAACTTTGCCATCACAGAATGAATTATATTTTTAAATAATATTAAAATAAAAACATATTATATTATAAAACTTTATATTATTTCATAATATTACTGTATTTTCCTATATTTTTGAGCAAATAAATGCTGCTCTGGTGAGAATAATGGCTTGTTTCCATGCACCGAGCGGTACGGTTCAGTACAGTTCAGTACGGTACACAATTTTTGCCGTTTCCATTGTCAGAAGTTGTGAATGGTACCCTAATTCCGGCACTATTCCGTTGGGGTACCTAGCACAGTAGTCCGGTACTAAAGGGTAGAGCTAGACTCACTGCAGAACGTTGATTGGTTGACAGAGAATCGTCACTTGCACATGCTTTTTCGGCTGTGATTTCCTTGCAGCCTTGACTGCAACAAAGCGTGTCTTCTTCTTGTGACGACAGCCACATGCCGAGAAGCAAGAACAAGATCTGCTGTATGTTGTCCATTGTTGTTTGCTGTGTTGCTTTCTTCTTCGTGAGAGAATTACGTCGATCGCTACACCACTCCTATCATAAGTGTACTGTTGGCGGTGCAAACGCAAGCCGGATCAGGGTTTACGGTCCCGAATCGTACTGTACTGAACCGTACCGCACCGCTTGGTGGAAACGAGCCATAAGAGACTTATTTAAAAAAAAAAAAACATTAAAATGTTTACCAACCCCCACATTTTGAAATACAATTAGATAAATGTTTTATTATAATTAACATACAAAATTTTTTTTTAATATATATATATATATATACAAACCCGATTCCAAAAAAGTTGGGACACTGTACAAATTGTGAATAAAAAAGGAATGCAATAATTTACAAATCTCATAAACTTATATTTTATTCATAATAGAATATACACTCACCTAAAGGATTATTAGGAACACCATACTAATACTGTGTTTGACCCCCTTTCGCCTTCAGAACTGCTTTAATTCTACGTGGCATTGATTCAACAAGGTGCTGAAAGCATTCTTTAGAAATGTTGGCCCATATTGATAGGATAGCATCTTGCAGTTGATGGAGATTTGTGGGATGCACATCCAGGGCACGAAGCTCCCGTTCCACCACATCCCAAAGATGCTCTATTGGGTTGAGATCTGGTGACTGTGGGGGCCATTTTAGTACAGTGAACTCATTGTCATGTTCAAGAAACCAATTTGAAATGATTCGAGCTTTGTGACATGGTGCATTATCCTGCTGGAAGTAGCCATCAGAGGATGGGTACATGGTGGTCATAAAGGGATGGACATGGTCAGAAACAATGCTCAGGTAGGCCGTGGCATTTAAACGATGCCCAATTGGCACTAAGGGGCCTAAAGTGTGCCAAGAAAACATCCCCCACACCATTACACCACCACCACCAGCCTGCACAGTGGTAACAAGGCATGATGGATCCATGTTCTCATTCTGTTTACGCCAAATTCTGACTCTACCATCTGAATGTCTCAACAGAAATCGAGACTCATCAGACCAGGCAACATTTTTCCAGTCTTCAACTGTCCAATTTTGGTGAGCTCGTGCAAATTGTAGCCTCTTTTTCCTATTTGTAGTGGAGATGAGTGGTACCCGGTGGGGTCTTCTGCTGTTGTAGCCCATCCGCCTCAAGGTTGTGCGTGTTGTGGCTTCACAAATGCTTTGCTGCATACCTCGGTTGTAACGAGTGGTTATTTCAGTCAAAGTTGCTCTTCTATCAGCTTGAATCAGTCGGCCCATTCTCCTCTGACCTCTAGCATCAACAAGGCATTTTCGCCCACAGGACTGCCGCATACTGGATGTTTTTCCCTTTTCACACCATTCTTTGTAAACTCTAGAAATGGTTGTGCGTGAAAATCCCAGTAACTGAGCAGATTGTGAAATACTCAGACCGGCCCGTCTGGCACCAACAACCATGCCACGCTCAAAATTGCTTAAATCACCTTTCTTTCCCATTCTGACATTCAGTTTGGAGTTCAGGAGATTGTCTTGACCAGGACCACACCCCTAAATGCATTGAAGCAACTGCCATGTGATTGGTTGATTAGATAATTGCATTAATGAGAAATTGAACAGGTGTTCCTAATAATCCTTTAGGTGAGTGTAGATAACATATCAAATGTTGAAAGTGAGACATTTTGAAATGTCATGCCAAATATTGGCTCATTTTGGATTTCATGAGAGCTACACATTCCAAAAAAGTTGGGACAGGTAGCAATAAGAGACCAGAAAAGTTAAATGTACATATAAGGAACAGCTGGAGGACCAATTTGCAACTTATTAGGTCAATTGGCAACATGATTGGGTATAAAAAGAGCCTCTCAGAGTGGCAGTGTCTCTCAGAAGTCAAGATGGGCAGAGGATCACCAATTCCCCCAATGCTGCGGCGAAAAATAGTGGAGCAATATCAGAAAGGAGTTTCTCAGAGAAAAATTGCAAAGAGTTTGAAGTTATCATCATCTACAGTGCATAATATCATCCAAAGATTCAGAGAATCTGGAACAATCTCTGTGCGTAAGGGTCAAGGCCGGAAAACCATACTGGATGCCCGTGATCTTCGGGCCCTTAGACGGCACTGCATCACATACAGGAATGCTACTGTAATGGAAATCACAACATGGGCTCAGGAATATTTCCAGAAAACATTGTCGGTGAACACAATCCACCGTGCCATTCGCCGTTGCCGGCTAAAACTCTATAGGTCAAAAAAGAAGCCATATCTAAACATGATCCAGAAGCGCAGGCGTTTTCTCTGGGCCAAGGCTCATTTAAAATGGACTGTGGCAAAGTGGAAAACTGTTCTGTGGTCAGATGAATCAAAAATTGAAGTTCTTTTTGGAAAACTGGGACACCATGTCATCCGGACTAAAGAGGACAAGGACAACCCAAGTTGTTATCAGCGCTCAGTTCAGAAGCCTGCATCTCTGATGGTATGGGGTTGCATGAGTGTGTGTGGCATGGGCAGCTTACACATCTGGAAAGGCACCATCAATGCTGAAAGGTATATCCAAGTTCTAGAACAACATATGCTCCCATCCAGACGCCGTCTCTTTCAGGAAAGACCTTGCATTTTCCAACATGACAATGCCAGACCACATACTGCATCAATTACAACATCATGGCTGCGTAGAAGAAGGATCCGGGTACTGAATTGGCCAGCCTGCAGTCCAGATCTTTTACACATAGGAAACATTTGGCGCATCATAAAGAGGAAGATGCGACAAAGAAGACCTAAGACAGTTGAGCAACTAGAAGCCTGTATTAGACAAGAATGGGACAACATTCCTATTCCTAAACTTGAGCAACTTGTCTCCTCAGTCTCCAGATGCTTGCAGACTGTTATAAAAAGAAGAGGGGATGCCACACAGTGGTAAACATGGCCTTGTCCCAACTTTTTTGAGATGTGTTGATGCCATGAAATTTAAAATCAACTTATATTTCCCTTAAAATGATACATTTTCTCAGATTAAACATTTGATATGTCATCTATGTTGTATTCTGAATAAAATATTGAAATTTGAAACTTCCACATCATTGCATTCTGTTTTCATTCACAATTTGTACAGTGTCCCAACTTTTTTGGAATCGGGTTTGTGTATATATATATATATATATATATATAAATGAAATAAAACTGGTATAAAAATACGCTTAGGCCTGTGGTATGTAACAGGCCTAACCCTAGCTAATCTAATCTGAACCAAGTGGGGAAAAGGCAAAGAGCATTTATCACAAACATAATAACTTTATTGTCCAAAGTCTCCATTTGAGTTTGTTATAGACACACGTTTATACAATATCTTCAATAATAATAAATAAGAGATTCTTTCATATTCTCTTTTGATAATTTTTTACAAAGAGGTCTCATTAGCTCCTCTATCAGAAAGGCTGATAGAAAACGTAAATCAAAATTCGGCTGGCCAACACAGAGACACTGGAATCAGCTGCCCCAGTGTAAGCCACAGCTCTGATGAATCGCTGTAGGGTGATGTCAGAGCGGCACCACAACAGTTAGACAGGAAGACAGCAGGCACACAGAGCCTGTGGCTATCAAACTAGTGGCAGAGACCCATAGGACAGTAAGGAGAGGGTTGGAGGGGCTCGATCACCATGGAAGCAAGCAGCACAGTCTGGGGTAGTCAGTGAGGGCGATCCAAACAGATGTGTTCATGGGGCATCTGTGAAAAGTACTGACTGTGACGTCCTGGGCATTGGCTTGGCAGAATTCCTGCTAAGTGCTGGTAAATATGTTTGTAAGGAGAGCCAGCAGGGTGCTTTTTTTAAATGTGATGTTTATCCTATTTTTTTCCTTCTATTAGTCCATGTACACAGAGGTTATAGAATTCTCTTGCTTGGATCATTGCAAATACAATGTCTACTGTTGAAAGACAAATAAAGCAGTTCATGAGGCACTTTTTATATCAAAGAGGGTTTTTTTTGGTTCTGTATCTTAGAGAAGTATAAAACAGATGTTAAAATGCAATCGGAAAAATTACAGTTCCACGTTTTGTCCTAAACAATGAACAGAAGAGTGTAAAATATGCATGAGGTATAGGAAAGGCAAATAGCCAGCCTTGTCAGTGTGTCCTTCTCTAGCCACAACTTCTTCATTTAAAGGGTCAGTTCACCCCAAAATTAATATTTTGCCAACATTTGCTCACCCTCATGTCATTCCAAACCTGTTTGACTGACTTTAAAAAAAAGTTTCAACTGTTTTTGTCCATTTATTCAAAATCAATGGGGCCCAAAACAACATTCTATCCCCACTGACTTTCATTGTATGAAGAAAAACAAAAAAAAACAAAAAAAAACACTTCTATTTAAGGTGCAGCCACGTCTACCGTCATTCAGTGAATTTCTTCAATATATTCATATTATATTTAATATTCACAGTTGAAATATAGTCATTTAAATAAGAATCCATACGATTTCATATGTGGGCGAAAGATTTCCCCATGCAGATTTCACAACAGGTTCAAGTTGGTCACAGAGATTCGCCATGTTGAACAGAAAGCTGCTTAGTTTGAAAGTGACTTCTGTGTGAGCTGTACTTCATGCATTGGTACACCACTGACAAATTCTCGTTATTGTGAAATTTCACCAGCAAATGTTCAAATGCGACTGCAACTTTACACAGAAGAAAGTAAGTCATACAGGTTTGGAATGACATGAGAGTAAGTAAATAATGACACATTTAATTTTAGTCTGAACGATCCCTTCAAGTGCCATTCCTGAAACAAATAATCTCTATGTTTTTCACAGAGCTCCTTAAAATGCTCTCAGTCCAGTCTGTCCTTAAGTGCCTCAGCATGTGCTTCGTTTTCCACCTTCTCCATGGCCTTACACTCATGCTCTTTAAATATCCCAGCCAACGTTTTGAAACGAGGACCCCAGTCACAGAGATTTCTGTAATCCTCCTTGGGTTCGAGCACCCAAGACTCAATGGAACTGAGGGACTCTGCCACCGAACCCTCTCCCTCATATGCATATGTAACCAAAGAGTCATACGGAGGTGTGGAGTTCTCTAGAAGACAATGATGGATGTAGGCTCTGATGTCCTCGCTGTCCTCGTTGGACACGCACGCACTAGCCCGATCAGGCTCATCCTCTGATCTTATTTTTTGCAGCTGCGCCGTCTCTTTGATGCCTTTGGGATTGCGTAACGTACCTATGTCGAAGGCCTGGGTGTCCTCTTCCCCGCCCCCCTCATCGTCATAGTGGATCACATTGTCCCGGACGTCCTCTTTGGACGACATCAGAGTGTCCTTCTTCTTGTGTTTTCTCAGGCCCATATAGAGCACCACCATCACTGCAAGACACCAGAGGCGCATAACTTGTTTTGTGGCGTAATGCACGTTGACATACATACAGTACAGGACCTTTAAGTGACAACAGACTAGTGAAAAAAGGGGTGGTCACATGTTCCAGGGCCATTAGCTGATTTCTTTTTTTGTTCTGACGTGGGGTTTCAAAACGAGACTAAAGAGAACGGCAGCCCGGGGGTAGCCATAATGCAGTTTTGACATGCTGTCTGTCAACATCGTAGTGCCTCGGTTGTGTGAGAGGAGGGGAGGTAGTTTTTCTGAGCTTTCATCTCACTCCTCTGAGGCAGACAGTACTCACTCGCCCCACTCCACTCAAAGAAAGATGCGAGAGAAAGAGACGGGAAGGCACAGTCGCTGCAGCGAGAATAAAAGATTAGACCTAAAAATTCACGCATTCAGATGAAGCAGAAGGGAAAATTTGTCTAAATCATGCTGCATGTGTTATTAGGGGAAGGTTTCCTCATGTTGTTATTGTCTTTTAGAACATAATACTTATTATCACATTCAAATCATTATTTTTGCATCAGCTCCCCCAAGTGGTCGCCATATAAAGGAATCTTTTTTTTTCCATAACGCTGGCAAATGAAAATATGAAGTCAAAGCACATCACTTCACTGCACTGTCTACAGAATTCACTTACCTATTATTGCAATACAGCGCTTTTATTGCAATTCTACCTCAGTACTTCTGTTCCATTACTGCTCTTTTTTTCTTTTTTTTTTAGGGATCATAACCTGCCACATTCCATACTTAATGTATTGCGTACTTATGTTTATATGGGTGTTTCTTTAATTATGGGCACTTTGGCTTTTATAAAATAAACTCAAAAACCACACTTTCATATCCTCACTATTTTATTTTATTTGTCCACTAACAATGTCCTACAGTGTATTTACATGCATCACAAAACAAGTCTTTTTTTCTTCTTCTGAAAGTTATTAACATGTCCACATCTCGCATCTGTTTTTAATAGCACTCTGCTATTATTGACAACAAAAAAAAGACATTTCCGAAAAGGGGTTAAAAAGATTCTTTTGTTGTGCAAAGGCTAATTTCATTGCTAGCATTTTGTGAGGCGTGCATATCTTAAATATGTTTATGTTTTGCGTAATGATAAAAAATTAGCTTCATTGTAAATTAAGTACAATGCATTATATTATCTTAACAAGTTATATGAAAAGAGTAATACAATCTCTACACTAATGTTCAAACGTCTGAGGTCAATAAACAAAATTAACACTTTAAATCAAGGATGCATTAAAAGTTTCAGTAAAATAAAAACAATCATGAAAAAATGTATCAGTTTCCACAAAAATATTAAGCAGCACAACTGTTTTCAACATTGATTATAATAATAAATGTTTCTTGAGCACAGCATATTAGAATGATTTCTGAAGGATCACGTGACACTGAAGAGTGGAGTAATGATGCTGAAAATTCAGCTTTGCCATCAAAAGAATAAATTACATCTTAAAATAGATTACAATAGAAAACAGTCATTTTAAATCTTAATAATATTACACATAATATCTGCTGTACTTTTGAGCAAATAAATTCAGCCTGGGTGAGCATCAGAGCATCAAAATCTTACCGACCTCAAACATTTGAACGGTAATGTACTGTATAAAGGCATTTGAAAGTTTTTGGTGAAAGAATTTGTTACATATGGAAGCCCATTTCTATGGAAGCCCGTTTCGGCCACTAAATAAAAAAATAAAATGAGTAACTGCGACTTTTTATCTCAGAATTCTGACTTTTTTTCCTCGCAATTGCGTGATATAAAGTCACAATTCTGACTGAGAAAAAAAAGTCAGAATTGTGACTTTATATCACGCAATTGCGAGTTTATATCTCAGAATTGTGACTTTATAACTCGCAATTGTGAGAAAAAAAAGTCAGAATTCTGAGATAAAAAGTCGCAGTTACTCATTTTATTTTTTTATTTAGTTGCGGCAACGGGCTTCCATAAAAAACAACCCAAGTTGGTTTGAAAATAGACAAACCCAGCGTTTGGGTTGTTTTATCCCAGCAGTTGGGTTAAATGTTTGCCCAACGTGCTGGGCAGTTTTATTTAACTCAACTATTGTTTAAAAATTACTGTATTGCTTAAAATGAACTCAAAGTATGTTGGAAATTAACATTTATTAATATGTTTAATAAATTAACATTATTAAAAAAGTTTAATGAATAATAAATAAACAATAAACATTACATTTTAAAAATAATGCTTATTAATAAATGTTCACCTTTTGATTATTATTGTTCCCTCTAGTAATTATGTGTCTGATTTTTAATTTCCAACCTATTTTGGGTTCATTTTAAGCCAGCCATATAGTAATTCTTAAACAATAGTTGAGTTACATAAAACTGCCCAGCACGTTGGGCAAACATTTAACCCAACCGCTGGGTTAAAACAACCCATTCAATGGGTTAAAACAACCCTGTCGCCAGGTTGTGGGTTGTGGGTTGTTTTTAACCCAGCATTTTTTTAGAGTGTAGTTTTAATACAAATCCACCGCTAGGACATAAAAGTCCCAGAAGAATTACCCATATACTTGTTTGCATGATTGTCTGTATTGTCAGTGTCCTGACATCAGAGCCTTTGGCCAAATAAAATTATAAATAAAAACAATTTGACTTGACTACACAAACGTAACCCCTGCTTTTTTTCTTATGTCTTCTCTATATAGCAAGTTAAATGCATCATTCTTTGTCTTACCATAATCCACAGTATCCTGTTGGACACAAACGTGTATAACTCACCCAGCAGAATAACAATGCACAGCAGTATGGCCATCAGAGCTCCAGTGCTGAGTCCCATGGGAAAGAAAACGGCTTCCGCATTGCAGGAAAGGAGGGAGCCGTCTGTGTCGCAGGTACACACCCGCACAGACACCGTCCCAGTGCTGCTTTGGATCGGGTACCCGCTGTCCTCCACGATGACCGGTACCAGGTACATGCTCTGCTCTAGTCTGCGAAACCCCCCTCGCCTGGTCACCACTCCAGCTGTGTTGTCTGAAAACCGAGAGAACAAAGTATATAATGCAGATTTAGTGGAGGCTATAAATGATTGTACTTAGATAATCAGTGATAATCACACTCATGCTCTCAGGGATCATAACCTGCCATTCATACATTTCTCCATGACAGAATATTATGAATTCACGAGCCACTTATGAGGTACAGAGACTGGCCTAATTCCAGAATTAAACAGAAAAATGGATCCCTTTGAAGTGGAAATAAGTACAGAAAAAGTGGTTCTGGTTAAGGGGATAACAAGCTAACATGAGTTACTCCTGGGAAAAGCATGATACCTTTCTGAGAAGAGCCTCTGACACAGCTGGAGTCCAAGCAAAACTAGGACGCACAACACTTCAGGCTGTTGGTGAGTGTTTTAATTTCAATAGGTACTTTTCTGCCAATAACTATAATTTGCAGAGTGAACTATACGTTTAATATAATCCTAACTGAGGAATTATATTGGTTAGTTGGTAGTGTAGCCTTAGATAAAGCTTTAGGCAGAATTATTCCCAGTGTGTTCCCCTTAAAAAAAATAGCCACATGGGTTTTCTTTTTTTTTTTTAGCAAGGTACTTAACCCCAGGTCATTCCAGGGGGGTTGTTTGGCACTAAGTGTACTCTAAGTCGCTTTGTATAAAAGTTTCTGCCAAATGACTTTTTGACTACTGGTAAATGGCTACAAATGAATTGCTGACTACTCACTCAAGCTACTCACGCTAAAGCAAACATTTTTATTTCCCAATGTCATTGTAGATAAGCACTAATGGAAGTAAAATCCTATTCTCCATAAAGAAACTGATTTTTAATGATTTCATAGAACCATTTCAAAAGAGACCTAGCTCTATCAGTCAGTCTAAAACGTTTTTTATTTAGAAGTTCCAGGTGATGAACTACACAATAATTATCCTGAAGACAAAGATCCACCAATCAGAGAATCACAGCGAACAAATCAGGATAAAAAAGCACAGCAGTGTCCTCTGCCATGAAGCATTATGACTGACAATCAATGGGGTCAGTAAGATGTGTTTTTTTGTTAGTTTTTTTGAAGAAGTAGTCCCTTATGCTTATCAAGGCTGCATTAATTTGCTTGAAAATACAGTAAAAACAGTAATATTGTGAAATATTATTACAATTCGAAATAACTGTTTTCTATTTTAATATGTTATGTAATGTATTCCTGTATTAGAAATAGCATAGTCTAATGCTATTTCATGCATTGTGACTTATTTACACTGTTAAAGAGTTGGATTCTCATGCTGAACATGGCCAAAATTAAAAAAAAACAAGTTGGACGTATGACGGAATATTTCTGTGCCACTCCTTTAGGATTCGAACAAGTTTCAGAAAGTTTTTTTTTTTTTTTTCTCGAGTATAACCCTGTATGACGTCATAAAGGGTGGAATTCCTTGTATGGGCACTTCTTCAGGATGAGTGTGTGATTTGTCATTTTGTTTTTAGACCACAAAATTGACAATGTCACTAAAGAAGTGTGTTTTTGGTTGTGAGGGAAAGATAACCTTGTTCAGCTTACCAAATAACCCAGCGTTAAAGGAACAGTGGATGCAGTTTGTTTTTCCGGAGCAGCAACAGAGTTCTGCAAGTGTGTTTGTTTGTTCCCGGTCATGAGTCGAAACCACAGGCGGTGAGTGAAACTGCATCAAATGTCTGTGTTTTGTTGGCAATCGGCGAATAAGTGCATATAATGTAAACAATACGAACGTATAGTGAATCGAAAGTTATCTAGGGATAATGCCATGATGTATTGTGTGTGTGTGTGTATGACTCTTTAGCTCCGCCCACTGCACGCCTCACAAGCTCGGCTGTTTTCGGAAATAATCGGTACAGCGTATCTGTCTTTTATAAATATGACAAAACTAAAGACTCTTCGGAGATATGAAGGATGCAGTACTACTCTATAGATACTCAAGATTAACATGAGACTGGCAGAAACTGTGTGTGTTATGTACCCTTTAATGGCTGAGTAAAAATTATAATTCTTTAAAAAATACCACAAACTTTTGAACAGTATTGTATATACTGTGTGTGTAGTAGTGTAAGATAATGGTGTGAATCATCTTGGAGCTGATTAGTTTGGTTTATGGCTTAGAATTCTTTATTGAAGTATATTTTAGAATATCTACAGACAAAATGAATGGAAAAATACTTCTGGAAAAAGTTCCTTATGCACTGCATTCAGCCGTAATTAATTCTGCAAGTAAAAGTGGCCAAAAACAGGTGGGTTACCAAGATTTCAACATGGTGGCACCCATGTGGTGTCCTGCTCCATTTAAAATAAAACAACTTTTATTTGATTACTAATCATTTAAAATAAGGAAATCTGAGTGCACCTTTAATTCTATCATAATTCACTTTATGTAAAAAATATGATTCAAATTTGAAGCATCAAAGTCAGATTAGACTACCCTCTTTGATTCAAGTGTCTAGCCAAGTGTTTATATGACCCAGAGGAAATTGAAAATACTTTTAAACCAAGCTTGAAAACACAGCAGGTGCCTGTTGGTCTCACGCTGAGGGCTTTGCTTGGTGCTCATAGCACTGAGTCAACGCATCGAGATGCGCTTGTCCTCGCCTGGAAGGTCGACTGACCCCGTCATGAGAGGTTTGTTACGCCTGGGCAACTGGGGGATTTCTCTTGACAAGGTAGGAGTCATTAAAGCACACCTTGTGCCTGTTTGGCTGTGTAGCCCTGAGTGACCCTGTCTCTGTGAATCACAGTTGATAATATTCATGTGCTGAGAACACTGGGGACTGAGCACGGCAGCAGGCTGCGAGGCTCACGCGGCAAATGGATCACAAGGTGATGTGCTTCTCTGGGATGCGACCACTATTCACGTCACAGCACTAGTTCGGTAGTTTAGAGTTGTTCTCCCAGTAGATACTGCTATGAATGTACTATGTTGTTTATCTGAATAACATGGTCTAAAAAAATCTTACTTTTAGTATTTCACATTTCATCTTTAAAGGAATATTCCAGGTGATTTTATAAAGGTAACTACTGTAAACATGTCTGTAGGCCTATTCAGTTGAAAATAACCTCATAGAACTATCCCTTTAAGTGACGAGTTATGTTCCAACTTACTTCCATAGTCCCTGATTGTGAAGTTTCTGTTCCTGGTCTGTGATGGGGATTTGAAGTAGAATCGGTGCTCTACAGCTGGCATGTCTTTGTCTGTGGCGCTAATGATCTGAATCACCTAGAGAACAGATACAGAACAGTGATCTGAATAAAACACCACAGGAAAGAGCTTGAATATTTCGTAAAAGCAGTGTTCGGCAGACACCAATAGTCTTTTTGATTGACAGAGCTGACGTGCTTGACTCATCAAATCTCAAAGGGATCATTTGAGGTTGCTGCCTGTCTTTATGACTCAACCACATGGGGCGTAATTTATGACTGGTTCGCTGTCAACTCTATAAACCTCTGATGACAATGTCATGCATTCTGAGAGAATGACAGGATTTAACATGGCAGAGAAAAAAATTCTAGTAGTCCATCCCCTTAAGTTATTTTATATTGTATCATAAATGTGTGCAAATAAAGCTTAAGCATGTACGTTCTGACTAATAATTTCTGACTACACTAGAATCACCAAACAGAACTTAAAAAGTAATGATTTGTTTCAAACAGGTTTAACACATTTCCCATCTTTCATTGGTTGGACAAACATATAGCCCCGCCCCCAAACCCATGCTATTGGCTCCAATGTTGCTGTGTATGGCTGGTTAGTTATCTCTGCATATTAAACTGGGATAAAAGAACGTTTTCAAAACTTCTGTAAGCTTTTTCTTCTGTTAGTATTAATATTTATGAGTATTTATTATTGTCAGACATTTAGTAAATAATAATAAAGAAATCATTAATAAAATATATATTAAAAACCCAGCCTAAAAAAAAAATCAGTATTTAAGTTTTTAAGATTCACACATATCAATTATGAGAAATTCAAATGAAGAATTTCAGAATAAATTATGAATTCAGAATAAATGTAAAGCACTGAAAAATGTATTAAGAAGAATTTTAGAATAAATGTGAAGAATGAAAGATGTATTTAAAATTGCAAGCATACTTTTATATTTATCATTAATATCTATTATTGCCAGACATTTAGTAAATACTAATAAATGGATCATTATACATGTAAATAAACCAGCTTTAAAAAAATATTTTTTTGTTTTTAAGATTTTCACATTTCTCATCAAATTGAAATTAATAATATTTAAACTCTATACATATTATGAATTCAGAATAAATGTGACGTTTAAAAATTAATTAAAAATATACTTATATACGTATAAGTTATATACTTATATAACTTATAAAACCTAGCAATCAAAATGAATTAGTTTTAAAACAATACAGCTTGATAAATGACAAAGCAACTAAATTTGTAGTAATATTGTTTTAATTTTAAACTTACCAAATTTAAGCATATTTAAATGAATTAAATTTGTTTAAATATTTTGAATTTTTGGGGTAATTGCGTGTGACTTGATTTAATTATTGGTTCCTCATGAAAACTGCATCTATTTGTCTTCAAGGGTAAATTCTGAAAAGGCTTTGTTGTGTCATCTATTTCGCACATTTTCGCACATAAGCAAGGGAACAACATTCTCTGGTATAAAAGACTGAATAGGGAGACACTGATAGGCAGTGTTGTACTGGGAGTAGCTCTCTTTCAGCATGAAAGAAGATCAAGGCACGGTTTTCTCACATTAATTCACTGCAACACCCAACAACAGGCCCAGAAACTCAAACTGAGGCACAGGTAGTTATTCACACACATACTTACATGTCCTACTTTTGCATTTTCACAAACAAACGTCTCGTATACAAAGGCAAGTTCTGGAGGAAACTCATTGACATCCAGCACCTTGATTGTGACAGTAACTTTGCTGGACAGCAGGGGGTTGTCTGAAAGATCAAACAAGGTATTGTCCATGAATAAGATCAGTGGAAACTGCAAAATGTGAGGCACATTTCATACTTGAAAGGAAAAGGGACAAATGAAAAAAAAAAAGTATTTGACGTTATACTGACACTAACACTTTTGAGGATCTGATGATTTTGAACTTTAAGGATGCTTTCATGTTATAATAAATCTTTATAAGGAATCCATTGTAGCTACAAAAAAACAAAAAACAAAAGGAATTTGGCTGGATCGCATTCAAATTTGCAGAAAACTTTGTAGTTGTGGGTGCATTTCATTAGCAAATCAGATTGATGTAAAAAATAATTAACTTATTCAGTTGAGGTCTTGACAAATCTCTTTTATTTTAGCTGTATTGAGCATTTATTTATGATTTTAAAATTTAGTTTCAGCCTCTAGAAGTGAAGCACTGTTGTATTTTCATTCTTCTCCACTAGATGGGGATGTGGTCTTTAGAAATGTGTTCAACCAACTCAAGCCCCATTATACTATGCTTGTAAACCTGCTATGCTGGTCATATTGTATCTGCACATCTGGATAAAACACAATCCACCATACTTACTAACTTTTGTTGCTACAACAGTGACGTTGTGTTCAGCAATTCTCTCTCTATCCAGGGCTTCACTGACAGACAGAGTTCCTTCAACAGGGTCAATGTCAAAGTGGTTTTCAGAGTCCTTTCTCCACTCAATAGAATATCTACAAACCAATTGATCAAAGACAACAACAACAACAAACAAATGGATCAACCACATTCAATGATTTTTTTATTAGGTCACTTTATAGATTAGAATTATAATTCAAATATAAA
Organism: Coreius guichenoti; assembly: GCA_039654105.1. Lineage (NCBI taxonomy): Eukaryota > Metazoa > Chordata > Actinopteri > Cypriniformes > Gobionidae > Coreius > Coreius guichenoti. The sequence continues at coordinate 38,399,469 of CM077175.1, read as the reverse complement.
ATATTTGGTTATGTTTAAAGCCACAATATGTATTTCTTCGCCGCTAGAGGTCGCTTGTTCAAAACAAAGGCGTAGCTTGATGTCGCCTTGATTTCGCGGAGCTTTTATTATGCCGCAGATGAGCGATTCCGCTTTTTCCGGTCATGTGTATAGAGCTCCGGACGTCACGTGATCCATTCTTTACAACGCCATATTGGCAGGTAGGGACAGCTGGGAGCGAATATGAAATGAATGACGCCAGCATGAGTTTCAAGGCAACAGATTTCACTGCGCACTTTAATTCAAGAGACATAGACCTGTACATATCAAAACTTAATAGATTGAACATAACAGATCCCTATAATGCCCCTGGGGTGCTTTTCACGTGTATCGATAAAGGAACAGATAGCTTTCCTGACCTGCAGTATCCTGGGGCCGGTTGCACCGGCTGTGAGCATGTTACAATTTGCCTAGTTTTGACGTAAATGGGCACTAAGTTACAACTTATGCACTACTAAATATTTTTGCGTTGCATCATTAAACTTAGTTGAAGCCTAAATCTACGTATAAACTAAATATTTACGCAAGCCTATGATCAGGAGTAACAGACTAAACAGAATAAAATAGCAGACAGACTGAACTGCATCAATAAGCTCTTGTTTTACATGACAGACTTCAATTCTTTACACGTATATGATAATGCTGACATTTACACTCGCTTACATTTTAAGAGAGAAAACATTATGTGAATAGATTACTATGTCAGCAGTTAACACAAACCCATCCAAAACAGTGCGCCGCTGTGTGCATCTGTCCCATCGGTCCGTGTTGTGCATGTCAAATAAAATCAGTCATAATCAATAAATGTAATTTCTTATTTTTTTGTTTCAGTATTTATTTATTGATCCTCAATTTCGTTTCAAATAGCCTACAGTTTCTGAATGTTATTTATATATAAAAGCACTTCTGTTATCATGATTAAGTATCGTATTTAATGGTAACTTATTTTTATCATTAGTTACGTGAGGCAAAAGTAGTTAAAATGAAGAATAAACTCAAATTCACGGCATTTCAACAACTTACTACGATAAAATTATTTCCCCTTTGCTTTCTCCCGCCTGTTCTGGCATCCTGGCGCACAGCAGCTGTCCAACATGTTGAAATAGTAAGGTTTAAACAGTCTGGTTTTAAATTATTGTTCGACCACTATAGATACCAATGCTACCGGTGGAGTTTAGATTGCGCAGCGTCAACCTCCGGAGCTCTATAGGGGTAACGCAGCGCTTATCATATTAGATACATTTGAGTGTGTTGAAAGTTATGTTACAATGCTACTATGAGACACTTGTTGCACACTGCAGTAAGCTAGATCGATATTAGGCATGGTAAAACATGGTACTCGTGGTAAATCAAGAAAACGAGATTTAAACAATAAGAATAACTGTGTTGTGCTATATAACAATGATTTGTTTTCTGTCAATGAATGTCTCCAAACAGTTGCTCACCTGTCTAATAAAACACATCATATATTAAAGCGTCTTTGGTGTTTCCATGGTTTCTACAAAATAAAACCGGAAATTGAGGGTAACCTCCTGGTTAAAATTGCTTATTTCTCTGGATTTAAACATTCTTGGAAATATTTGGGATAAGGTAAGTACACAAGTCAACAAAATATATAACATTGTTCTTGTGGTTTTTGGATATTTACTTACATATTGTGCCTTTAATGATTAATTATAATGCCAGCTACAGTAAATATCTACTGTATTTGATTTTTACATGAGTTACATGCATATTTAAAGAGATTCACCCAAAAATGAACATGCTTTCATCATTTACTCAATGTGTGTTTCTTTATTTAGCTGATAACAAAAGAAGATATTTTGAAGAATGCTGGTAACAAATATTGTAAAAAAATATATATAATTTGAATATTTTCAAAACATCTTCTTTTATATTCCACTGAATCATACTAATTGGGCAACTCGTCACATACGTACGAATTAGCCACCTCGTAAAATACGTACGAATTGCCATGAGATCGGGTTGGATTGTCTTAGGTACACACTGCAGTTTTAAGGAGAAAATACTCAGCAATGGTGTTAACTGATGAATTTGCACATGGTTTGTCTTAAAGCATATTAAAAACACCACACAGACATGTAAACAACATTAAAAAATAAAGTATAAGTATATTTTAAGTATATTTTGTGGGGCATACCATTAGTGACAAGTCGAAAGGTCAAAGGTAATAATGAGGACTTTGATTTTTTTCTAGTGATTTAAATCTTTAGAAAATGTTCAGAACGAAAGACTAATTTGGGGGTTCTTTCACTGATTTGATCAATAACTGTTCATGTAGGCTACACCAGTAGAGGGCCACCAGTGATTCATTCATGACTCTCTGAGTCTAGTTCTACGGTGTTAATATATTGTGGCCACGACAAAACTAAGTGAACCAAACATGTCCCCTCCTGGTCACCGTATAGTTCAATTCTGTTCAATCTTGTTCTAATTCTAACTGAATTCCTGACTGGAAAAAAAGTGCGGGTTACCATTTCAGATACAGCGAATGAGTTTTACAGTGGCAATACTGGGGAAATGAACCATGATTCTGCAAAGAAATGTCCACCAATCAGATCGTTGTGCAACAAAAGCACTTTTTAAATCCTGCCCACTTCCATAAACAGAGGTGTCAAAAGTATTCACATTCATTACTTAGGTAGAAGTATAGATACTATAAACTCAAGCTTTTTACTCAAGTAAAAGTGTAAAAGTACTGGTTTCAAAACTACTTAAAGTATAAAAGTAAAAGTAATGTAAGGAAAAACAATGCCATTAAGGACAAAAGCTTAGGCCAAGCCACAGGGGCCTATAGTGCACTACCCCACCTCCTCAAAAAAACATTTTTCTAAAGGCCATAATGACTATAATGTTATATTAAAATGTTAATGTTGAAAAATTTGGGATGCACTAGGCTACCTGTTTCAGCTGCATATATGCCCACTGAAAATGAACGCATTTTAGTACAATGCAAATACATTAAAGAACCATATATGTGTACTACTGAGCATTAACATGTGTTTTATGGAGCGGAAGATATGATGACTAGTTGCCTACAAGTATTGTAATGGTGCAAAAAGTCAAACCTCAGAGGCATGTTATCAATAACGTTTATTGGAATGTACATGTGTGATCAGTGTTGCCAGATTGGGTCGGCGATTTCCAGCCCAAAAGCTCACCAAAACCCGCCCACTCCAAGAAAAAAACGCCCAAAACTTTAACTGCCAAAATAATGTGATATTATTTTATTACCATACCAATCAAGGTTGATAAGTACCATTTTATCTCCTTAAAACATAATGTTTATGATAAAAAAAATCAATTTCCCAGGAAAATGGATCAAATATGACTATGTCCAGGTGGTAACTGTCAAAACGCAATCCCTCAGAAAAACACGTGCATCATTTTCAATGTCAACAGTAAGAATAAGCCAATTTAAGTGCAAAAAGTGCTCAATATAAGAGATCGGAAAAAGCAACGTAATTAACAGGCATTTCACACACGTTAATGCACACACCACTGCCAAAATGTGTCATTCACTGATACTGTACAATAATCCGCCAACAAAAACATAACAACAATGCGCTTACCTTTGTGTTGCACTTTGCTCTGACGAAACTACAGTACGTCTTTCGTGAAGTACATAGAACACACACTTAGCATAGTCAAAACTGATTAATTGTTGATTCAAACCTCTTTCAGCAGCTCTCCTGGTTGCTAGTTGCAGATGTCCTGAGTGTGTATATGACGATGGACAGGAGTCATGGTTATATTTATAAAGAGACTTCGAGTCACAGGTGTAATCCACGTTTTGAGAGTTGGGTCACTCTCCCACTCAATACAACTTTCTGTATATATATGTATGCCACTTTAGCATAGCGATCACTTAAACATATAGCTACGAGTTATCGCGCTAAAAACCTGGCTGTCAGTCATGAACGAGCACGTCTGCCTGCTGATCGCTGATTGGCTGAAGGTGCGTGCTCGTCGGCCAATCTGGCAACACTGTGTGTGATCTGTGTCATCCAACCACAATCAAACTCACTCTACCCGGATGGCGCGATTTATCTGTGTATTTTTTATTTATTTGTATTTTTTTTTGAACGATGACAAGCCGAAATGAAATAGAAGTAACGAGGGTATTTTTAAAATGTAAGGAGTAGAAAGTACAGATAATTGCGTGAAAATGTAAGGAGTAGAAGTAAAAAATCGGCTAAAAAAAATTATTAATCCAGTAAAGTATAGATACCCAAAATTTCTACTTAAGTAAGGTAACGAAGTATTTGTACTTCGTTACTTGACACCTCTGTCCATAAAGCACTGTAAATGACATAATTGTTTCTATGTATAATCAACATCTTTGAAACAATAGTTTTACATTTTTTTTATTTGATTACATAATTTGCAATGCTTCATGGGATTGTAGTTCTTTCCCTCATTAAAGCCATTAAGTGCACAGTCTTGTACCTTTCTCTTTTAATCTAATTTTCATATACTTTTTTGCTTCAAATCAAAGATTCATCTCATAACTGGTAGGGTTTGGGTCATGGCTTATAGCTCCTAAAGGACAACTTTTTAAAAATCCTTATGTGGAAAATTAATGGAAGACATTACGGAACCAAGGCTGCTGAAAAAGTGGGCCGGCATTGTTGCACTTTCTTGTTTGGCAGTCTTTGAAAGTACAAAAAGCCACCAAAACACTGCAGTCACGTCCCTCAGCTTCAAGGGAAAGACTTCAGTGAACAGAAAATATGACTACAGGGAAGTGATTGAAACTCTGTTGTTTGCTTAAAAGATTTGTTCAAAAACAATGAAAGGCAACCAAAACTAGTCTGGTAGATAATAGTGACATTTTTTTGTTGTTGTTGTTGGATTCTCATTGACTTACATACAGCTAGTGTAGGTCTTCATTGGTGACATTTCTTTCCCAATCTTTCTGATTTGAGTTTTGACTGCCAATCCATAGGTCCCATAAATAAATGAATGTTAAAGCAGATTAAATTCCATCAATACCTACTACAAACAGTGTTGGGGGTACACATTATAAGTAACGCATATAGGAAGTAACGCAAGTTACTTTGTTTTCCCATTTTTTAACTGACGCCTCTTCTGTCCTTATGTTGAGAGAAATCGTGAGTAAGGTGCAGATGTGTTGTGTGCACTGTATGAACATGATGTTATTGTAGTTCTATAGACTAAAGTGAGAATGTGGTTTATTAATTTCACTTTTGCTGTGAAAGGGCCTTTAAATCTGCCAAAAATAGAGGGGTTTTTTTTATTAAAAAACAAGCAAGCCCAGCCCTGGTGAGAAAAAGTAATGCAAAAATAATGTTATGCATTACTTTTCATTAAAAATAACTAAGTAAGGTGCAGTTAAGTTGTGTGCGCTGTATGAACATGATGTTATCGTAGTTCTAGACTAAATGTGATAAACCACATTATAACTAAGTACAGCCTTACTGCTTTCATAGGAATTAAGAGAGTAAGTAGCAGTCAAGCACTGCTAATCAAATGTCTTTGATTAACTGATCATCAGCAAGCATGACCACCTCTATAAAAACAGAAGTTTTGTCAGTTTGCTGGTCTGGAGCATTCAGGTGTGTGTTAACACAGTGCCAAGGAGGAAAGACATTAGCAATGAGCTGATCTTAGAGAAGCAATTGTTGCTGACATCAATCTGAGAAGGGTTATATGGCCATTTCCAAACAATTTGAAGACAGTTGTCAATCTTCACAGGAGTGGACATCCCAGCAAATTCACCCCAAGGTCAGACTGTGCAATGATTAGGAAATTGCAAAAACCCAAAAACTACACCTCAGACAAGCCTCAGTTAACCTGTTAAATGTTAAAGTTCATGACAGTACAATTAGAAAAAGACTGGACAAGTATGGCTTGTTTGGAAGGGTTGTCAGGAGAAAGCTTCTTCTCTCTAAAAAGAACATGGCAGTACAGCTTAGGTTTGCAAATTTGCATCTGAACAAACCTCAAGACTTTTGGAGCAATGTCCTTTGGACAGACGAGACCAAAGTGGAGATGTTTGGCCATAATGTTAGGTGAAAACTAAACACAGCATATCAGCACAAACATCTCATACCAACTGTCCATCACGCTGATGGAGGTTTGATGAGTTTTGGCTTGTTTTGCAGGCACAGGACCTGGGCACCTTGCAGTCTTTGAGTCTACCATGAACTTCTCTGTATTCCAAAGTATTCTAGAGTCAAATGTGAGGCCATCTTTTCAACAGCTAAAGCTTGGCTGAGATTGGGCAATGCACAATTAGGACATTGATCCCAATAACACCAGCAAATCTACAATCAACAGAATGGCTGATAAAGAAAAGAATCAAGGTGTTGCAATGGCCCTGTCAAAGTCCAGACCGCAACCCTGATTGAAATGCTGTGGCGGGACCTTAAGAGAGCAGTGCATAAACAAATGCCCCCAAACCTCAATAACCTAAAGCAACGTTTTAAAGAAGATCGGGCTAAAATTCTTCAAGAATGATGCGAGAGACTGATACTGTCATAAAAAAAAACGATTCATTCAACTTATTGCTGCTAAAAGTGGCTCTACAAGCAATTGAATCATAGGGTGTACTTAGTTTGTCTCCTATGGCTTTTCAATTTTGGGCTTTATTTTTGTGTAATATGTCATTTGTTGTTGTTCATCTGAGGTTGTATTTACCTAATTTTAAGACCTGCTAACGACCAGATGATTTTTACTATGTCCTGATATACTCTAAAAACTTTTACTATGATTTACTAAATTTTTTTTGGTGAAACATTTTTACACTCAAAAATATTGATTACATTTTAAAGCAGTGAAATCAATTACATACACCGTATGAAATGAGTAAATGTAAGTTAAAAAAAAATTAAGTAGCTCTGAGTAACTACATTTGGTATATTAACAAATAAAATTGAGTAGAAATAATTGGGGAAAAACATTTAAAAAAAACAATATTTATTAGTAATATTAACTGTTTTTATTTATGAGTAATATCAACTTTTATAGTATTAATATAAACTTTTTTATTTCCTCTAAACCTTTGAGAAAACTCCACACAACCAAAGGTATATGACATTGGCCTTTATGTTGATAAGCAATACAGCATATATTACGGTTTTAACATGTACACAATATTTCCTACATTTAAACTCATGTAACAAACATGTAAGAAGTAAAAATTAAACAATTTAAAAGTAATTCAAGTGTAATCAACCGGTCTGTTATCCATTTCCACCATAAAAGCGCTGGTTCTCGTGCCTGAGATGGACTCGCACTCTGCGGGTGAACTTCGAACTTCAGACCGCCGTCCTGCGTTTCACTCGTAGCCGAAAGATGCTGCAACGCGACTGACTCCAAAACCTGCCAATAAACAAACAGTACACACTTTAGAGAACATTTCATCATCCAGATTAATTATATTCATTATCTTTAGGAATAATGTCGTGTGTTTTAAGCAAGGCATCAGGCGTTTCAAAGGCAGACGCGACACTCGTTTAGGTAACTCACATTGCATCCCAGTATGTTGTCTTGCATTAAATAAAATGATTTAAAGCACAGTAATGATTTTATAGATAAAATAAAACACACAAACCTGAATTTCACCGAGGAAATGCACCAGTTCTGCGACGCTGAAGGAACTGCTCTGGAGACTGAAGAGAATTCAAACAGCTGAGCCCCAGTGTTGCCAACTATTTTCCAAGGAAAGTAGTTAAAGCCTGCCCAAAAAGTCGCTAAATGTCGCTAGATGACGTCATGCGTCAATTAGCATATCCGTGACGTCACCGCGTCGTACTTGTGTTCTGCCTGCCTAATGTGTTTTCTCTCCTAATCCGTGCTCACATACTGTATTTTAAAATAATATAATACAGCCGACTGTCCAATAAATATGTTCTCATTTCCTATATCTTTTTGTCATACAATAGAACAAGTATGATATAGTGAATGACTAAATTTTTATATGTGTAAAATAATCTAAAAAAGTCGCTAAAGGGGTCTGAAAAGTCGCTAAATATGGCGACAAAGTCGCTAAATTGGCAACACTGCCGAGCCCGCGCTCACTCAACCGTTGAGTTGTCTTCACGTCTGAGGGTGGGGGAGGGAAGCATTGTTTTAATTGAGTAAACGTACTCAATTTCTTAAGTGTGTGTTAAAGATTAATAATGTTGATTTGAATTAAGTAATATTTTTGGTTCTTGAAACAGATCAGTTTAATTCTCCATTCTCAAATATTTTGATAGAAATTTCACAAATATATTAAGTATATTTTAAATAAATAATTGGTTAGTCAAATACTAAATTCTATTACTGAAAACAAATGAAATATAACTGTACATTTTAGACAAAATTAACTGTTGGATTTTGTCAATTATTTTGGTATGTTCAATTCCATCCTTCAGGTAATGATATTCAGAGATTTTATTAAGTTAATAAAGTTAATTATTACTGTGATATTTACTAAGCCACTGAATTATTTTTTTAGAGTGTACGTAAAACCATAAAATTCGAAAGGGTGCCCTTTTTAATTCACATGACTATATATATATATATTCCATTCTTTATCAACAACATGAAGTGCATTAAATATTACATTACATGCAGGGTTTCCCAGACTAGGGTTCATAATGGAACTGCAGGGGTTTGTGAGTTTAATGAAAATCTATTAAGTAATTAAAGGTTCAGTGTGTAGTATTTATGACAATCTACTGACAGAAATGCAATATAATATACATAACTATGTTTTCAGTGGTGTATAAAGACCTTACATAATGTACCGTTATGTTTTTATTACCTTAGAATGAGCCATTTCTATCTCCTTACAGTGAAATCGCCATTTTGCGCCGTCATGTTTCTACAGTAGCTCTAAACTAGTCTCAGCCTCAGACGTCACGCCCACGGACCGTTGGCTGAACGTTTGATGCATATGGCACACTTATCTGGAAACACTTCAGGAGTTTCGAAGTCGTCATCTGATTGGTTGAATTCTACAGGATGTCCGCGAGACGTGTGTGTTGCGTTCTTTTAAGGTCTGTCTGGAAACAAATGCCGCGACTCCAAACTCCCTCGTGGAAGAAGAATGCCGTTGTGTTTACAACTGTGACAATGAGCGCTTACCAGGATCAACTAAACGCTGGATTTTCAAAAGTATGTGAAGTTTGCGGCTCCATCGTTGCAGTTAACTTGCACAACGTTCTTGAATGAATCATTTATAGATGCACGCCGGTCTGTTATTGCAGGGACATCGACTTTACATTTTCACGCCCCTAAACATGACTCGGAACAAAACAAATTGTGATTGGTTGCGTTATATGTCAGTCAAACGTCCTCTTGGGCGGTCCTTGGCCAGTGAAAGCTGCGATGGAGTCCAGACCTTCTGCCGTCAGTCTGAAGGTCTGGCTACGCGAGACTAGCCCTAAACGGACAAACTTCTCTACAGACTGCTAGTCACTCTCTGCTCTCTCCAACGATGACATTTTTGTCCTGTGTCGGCCCCGTAGCTTCTCTATGTGCTCTGAAAGGGAGGGGGGTATGCAATTCACAACCTCACCGCTAGATGCCGCTAAAAATCACACACTGCACCTTTAAATCATAAAAATTTAATATTAAAATAAATAAAAAATAAAAATAAAAAAATTACTACAAAAGGTTTTAAAAAACATTTGTTTAGCTGCATGTCATGTGACCAACTGACATCAGCGAACTGTGAACTTCATTTTATTATTTATTATTATTTTTGTCTTTTGACTTTGATTTTATTGTTGACCTAACTTAAAATCTAAGGGCTTACTTTAAGTAAATATATTAGGGCAAAGAGGTTCAGCAGACAAAATTAGATATACAATGTTGAGAAAACACTTCTTAAAAGTGAAATGATTTCTGTAAATCCAGTGATCAAATGTTGGGTCTCAGTTTTAAGTGATAGGCACATGACTAGTGGCTCGGTGTGCAATTCCACAAACCTGGAAGACCTTCTGAACATTGCATAATGTACTGTATTTCATGTGACATATGAGTATATCAACTACAATAAAGTTCAACAGTGCCCGCGCATCAACTTTTTCAGCAGGCTTGGTTCCGTAAAAAAAAAAAAAAAAAAGTGTTAATTTTTTTCATTAAAAATGTATTTGTTAAAGACTAGAAAGCCATAAACATATTCCCCATATGGAGAAAATTAATGAGATTTTTACTTTTATTTTCGACTTATTGAATGTACTGGAAGCAATATCACAAAGGCAACAACAATACAGTATAGGCTACTACTGTGTAAAACAGCATTATGCAAGTGTGATATTGCTTTTATTCGACAGTGTAATAAACAAGAAGTAAATACTGAGTATCTGGCAGTTTACACACAATATTAAGAGTTATTTTCCATATTTTTGCTCCACCTACAAAAATAGTTTCAAACAAAGTCAATGCAGAATCAATCGTTGCGTCTCGGAGCAAAACATAGCAGTCCCTGTACGAATCAGTTTTTAAATGAATCGTTTGAGCAAATAATTCAATTAATCGTAAAGAAATCTTAAAGTCACTTTTCGCCACCTACTGGTGGAACCAACAGTCTATCTAACACGCAAACAGACAAGCGCAGTGATACAAACAGTGAAATGCCCCTCTTCACCTTGTTGAATGTCCGTCCCACGAAAATCACTTTGTATGTAACAACAATAACTCAAAATACAACAAATCTGCATATAACAATAATTATTAAATATAAAATAATCACCACTCATAGCTGAAATAGATACTTAAAAAAATTTGAATCCACAAAATGCAACACTGAATTTAACAAATAGGAAATGCACTGAGGTGAAATATTTAACATGAGCTGTGAGTTTCTAAATTACTACCACCTCCATTTATGTACCTCCATGAAATATTCATATGAAAACAAATGCTTTCATAAAGACAATGCACTTGTGACAATGCACGTTGTAGCTAACACTTTCAGGCGCTTAAATGAAGAACTAAAAAAGCAAATGTGCCACATTAAATTTGGTCCATGCTTGCAAACTGCACCAGAAGTTTGTCAGAGTGGATTGAATCAAAGCAGTACACACTGTTCAAAAAAATATTTCCAAATGGACTAAACCTACGGTACCACAGGTTTGTTATTGTTTTATATTGTCTAGTATACTTAGACTTGTTCATGTAAAGTGGTTTTGAAAGGAGTTCCCACAGGAGGACGTTGTGTATACACACATGTATTTAAATGCAAGTAAAACTGTGTGTGCTTTGATTTGACCTACATCTGTGTGTGTGTGCTGCCCACATACCTAACAGGACTGCTGCCTACATCTAGGTCCTCAGCTGTGACAGCTCCGACGATGATGCCCACTGGTGTGTCCTCGTATGTCTCCATGCTATAAGACAGCCGGCTGAAGACAGGAGGTTCCTCCACATCCAGAACATTTACTTTCACTGTGGCAGTGTCCTTAAAAGGTCCCAAATGTAGGAATCGATGATCAAGAACTGCGTTTGAAGCTTCTACTTTAAAGGTGTAGGCCTTTCTGGTTTCATAGTCCAGACGCTGTTAAATGGATAATAAGATATCATCAGTTTTAAAGCCTTTTAATTTACTGATCTCTTCATTTTGTTGTCATTTGTGTCAGCAAAGAGTAAGTAATGTCAAATTGTTTTGGATGTATATTGTCAAAGAATAACAAAACACAACCAACTTTATTCAGGTCATAAAACTAGTAAAGTAAAAACGGTTTCCACAACAGAGGGCTCATGCAGAGATCAGAAGTGAGGGGAACGGAAAGGAAAGGCTGCTGCTCACTCTACCCTGGAATCACAGGTGGGAGAATAAAGGAAAAGAAGAAGAAAGCAAGGAGAAAAGTCTTTGGTCAGTGCTTTTGCATCACTGCGCTCATTCAGCCATGTAAAGGCAGAATTTGGCACAGTCACGCCAAAGAGTTGTGGCACTACATTGGGTTTCCATGTTTTATGGGGATATTCCAAAGACATAATGACATATTCATATTCTATCCCCTACCCCTAAACCTACACATCACAGAAAACTTTCTGCATTTCTACATTTTCAAAAAACATCATTCTGTATGATTTATAAGCTGTTTTCCTCATGGGGACCAAAAAATGTCCCCACAAGGACAAAGATTTTTGATATTGCCATCTTTGATTGCAATCCCATAACATAGGGTTTACCCCATCCCCCCACCTCCACACACACACACACACACACACACGCACGCACACACACACACACACATATTTATATATACAAGACAATGTCTTAGGAATTGAATGACAAAGCATGAAAGAATGGAGCAAGAAAATTAGCTTAATTAGCTTTGCTCTTTCTCAAATGATAAGAGCAACTGCAGAACACAAATGATAAATCATGTCCTGCTGATTAGTTTTTTCTGCTAATAGTTGCCTGATTGGCTGCGTATGATTGTAGCTTGAAAAATGAACATATACTAAAAATGTCAAGCTAAAAGACGTGCTTCATGTGCATACATCTATGCATATTCAGCTATATTCAAGTCTCAAATATTATTTTACATTTGCTCATCCAACATAAATACATCAGGCTACACCAAAAAGCTCCATAAGATAACAAATTTAAAAAAACGAGAAAAAAGCCAAACCAAAACAATCACACAGTAAAACCAATCAAAAAATAAAATAAATAAAACACTTTTTACACTTAATACCTTATTGCAACAGAAGCAATTCTTCAGCATCTACATCAACAGATTTAAAAAAAAAAAAAAAAAGAATAATTAATTTTCAGCGCTCCACTACATAAACCATTCGAGACTAGAGTGCAGTGTGTTGATCTGAAACGAGAAACATTTACTGCACTTGTGTTGGTTAATGAGTTCAACTGAGTGTAAAAAGAACAATTTGTACCAGTCTGTTGAAAGACAAAAACGATACACATAAGTCTTCCAGAACAGCTTAGGGTATATATATATCAGTCCTCAACAACGTTAAAAGAGACACTTTCATCAAAAAAGACAGATTACAAAGACAACTTACAGTTGTCATTGTCAGCCAAGAATTTTTCAAAGACCTTATGCTACTTAAAAAGCATCAGCTTCATGTCTACACTACACTGCTGTTCTGCAGGAGGTCTTGTCACTGGTAACAGCACACAACAATTATGTCTGCCATTGTCATTTCAAGCTCGTGTTGAGATACGCGTCTGCCTCGCTGTCTTCAGGCTATAGTGCTGACCATGTTAAAAGAATACCTTAGACATGACAGGACAGAGACTCAGCTGGCCAATCGGAAGCACACAAAAGCCCCTATATAGCAACTTTTGGTCACCGTGTAGACTGTAGCATTAAAACTTAGCTCACAAATTCTGACCTGAAAAACAATACCTATTGTATGAAAGTCATTTCAGTCTGGTCTATATCACAAAACCATTCATTTTAGTCTAAACATGTGGTGTTTCCTGTTCTTTGTGTCATTTATGCCTCTGTAACAGTCACATTGGACACCTTTAGATGCACTGTTTATCTAGCACTGTTTATTAGATGCACTGTTTATCTAGTTTTATTCTTCCTCTGAGAATTAACATAAAGGCCCGTTTCTCTATTTTGGATCCTCTCCACTCAAAAGAGAATGCTACTCAGATGCTAGTCCATAGAGTTGTTTTGTTATTCAATACCGTGCACATACCAAAACTTTAATTAATTCCCCTACTAACTGACATTTATTCATGAATTTTTAATTACAGTTCTGCACTGCAAGTTGTGAAGTATTCAAAATTCGTTCCAACTTTGAATTCTTGATTCCTCAAAGAAATATAAAGGCATTTTGATGTTAAAGTACATTCATAGGACATCCCACTCTATGTATAATAAAGCAGCACATTTTTCAAAGCTACTACTGTACATGTAAAATTGTTTCAATGAGGAAGGAATTACTGAGTGCACCTTTAACATAATCATATGTTGCAAGAGCAAAGCCCACCTTTCAATCCTGTTGATAATATAGAGACAATTATTCCTTGAACCATTACTTCAGTAGATCCTCTTTATGCTCAAACCAGTACAGAGACCATAAAGCCACGAGACCCCAAATGTTCAGCCTTGCGTTTCAGAAAAGTCCCTGTGTAGCAGAGCATGCAGGGGCGTGATGAAACAGCTCATCAAAGAGAAAAAAAGGGAGAGGAAAGTCTGTTATTGAGGACAAAGAGAAGAAGGGTTCATCATCATTGACCCTCCTCCATGCCCTACGGTGAGGATCCCACATATCCATTTCCAGACTTTTTTTTGGGTCACCAGATCATGGCACGCTCATTTTGCAATGTAAGGACTATGTCTCTTTGTCCTGTACAGCCTCAGCTTGGGGAATAAAAAAAGTGGAGATAAAAGACGGAATGAAGGACGGACAAATATTTTCACTGTGCCTGATTATGAATTATGGGGCCATTTCACAAATAGGGTACAAATAGAGGCTCAGATAGATAGAGATGGATGGGTGGATGGATGGATGGATGGATGGATGGATGATAGATTCCTGTAATTAGTTGTGATTCATTGATCATTAGAGGGGTCATAAACTGAGAAATCAAATTTATGTCTTTTGACATATAAGAGGTCATCATACTATAAGAATATCCTGTAAGTTTCAGAACTGAAAACTTCCTTGTTAGTCCAATAAAAGCTTTTATTGACACCAGGCCCAGCAAACGACAGGTTTTTCAAAGTGGGAATCTATGACGTCACAGGGAGGCAAGCACCGCCTCTGCAGAAGAAGATCAACGCCTACTTCATCACTGCCTGTTTAGCCCCGCCCACCGATTCACGCATTACATGCAATAGAATAGGTAGCCTAAAAGTAACATAGGCCTACTTGGTGTTAAACCAGATCGAGCTACCAAGCAATAAACATGCCGTTGAGGATTACAAAATATTGTGCAGTGCCTGGGCTCGACAGTAATGCAACATGTAAGTAACTGATCTGATCTGATCTGATCTGAAATGTAATGATTCATGTACAGTCAGATGTTCTTTGTGTGTCAGTAAATCAAACCAGTGACTAAACGTCAACTTGCGTTGTTTCTCTTAGTAGGATGAAAATAATCTGTTATTTAATGGTGATTGAATTCTATAAAGAAAGTGATCAAAGAAAGCTCCCTTTGCAATCGTTGAAGTAGCGCGCGCTGGAGCTGTCAATCAAACAACGATAGTTTATCAGTGACTCCCGTTTTATTCAACGAATCTCTTAACTATATCACGTTTGCACTGTTAGTGAAGATGAAAGCATTCGTTAGTGTACAGAAACTGAGTTGCAATGACGAGATCACTGCTTTCATGCGCTCAACATGTCTGTGATTGGCTACAATGTTCATCTCTGCAAACTTTCATGCCACTATCTGAATATAATGCCATAGATATAAATATAATGCCATAGATCTAAATGTAATGCAACACTTTTCACGATTAGTTAACCATAAGAGCTGTAATAGTAAAAACGCGCTAAAAGAGAGAGTAATACTTAGCTATTTCAAATGGAAAGACGTTAGCCAATCACAGCAGTGGGCGTTTACACTGAAGTCTCACAGCAGACACGCCCCTTAAAACAGAGCGTTCAAACCAGAGGGCTAAAATCAGCGTAGGAAAAATGCCTTTTATTTATAAATTATGACAATTTTTGATGTAAAAAGCATTGTAACATTATAAGTGCACCCCAGGAAACATCATAAAACAATAAAACAACGCAGTTCATGACCCCTTTAAAACGTTATATACATATATATATATATATATATATATATATATACACTGAACAAAATTATAAACGCAACACTTTTACAGTAAAACTGCACATTTTAGAGTGGCCTTTTATTGTGGCCAGCCTAAGGCACACCTGTGCAATAATCATGCTGTCTAATCAGCATCTTGATATGCCACACCTGTGAGGTGGATGGATTATCTCGGCAAAGGAGAAGTGCTCACTAACACAGATTTAGACAGATTTGTGAACAATATTTGAGAGAAATAGGCCTTTTGTGTACATAGTAAAAGTCTTAGATCTTTGAGTTCAGCTCATGAAAAATGGGGGCAAAAACAAAAGTGTTGCGTTTATAATTTTGTTCAGTGTATATATATATATATAGTTTATCTATCTTATTGTGAAACAAGGCATAGCCCCCTAAAATGCTTTTATATTCTTCATATGCATCTCCCCATCTGCTGCAGAGAGAGATGAATAGCAGTAGTGGCCTGTCATTATGTGTCCACAAACTACATAGCTTTGAGTAATGAAAGAGTAACCTGTCTACTCCCTGGAGGATGAGAGCACTCCAGCCTCATCCATACACCTTTACCAAGGCATTTGTTTCAGCTAAGCACTTATAGCATAGCCAGCACGTCTGTGATTGGCCATGTAACAGGACGTCTGAGGGGATTTCTACTTGTCACATCACATCAAGCGGTAGATGCTCTGATGGCCATGGGCACACTCATTTATTCATGTCCACTAAATATAAAAAATATTGGGCACTTTCTTGGGGAAACTCAAACAATGTATTTTTAAATCCCCTGAGAGGTCAGCACCCCCAGTATATTTCTTTTTTTCACATGTTGGCAAAACAGGAATGGGAAAGCAATGTTCTAAGGAAAACCACAAAGAACATAATGAATTGATAAGTCCAAGAGCAGGCATTGCGTAGTGTGGGTTAAGCGTTCACGCTTTTATGGCTTTATGCATTATTCATTCAGGATGCTTTGGATGGCCATCCAGTAATAAGATATGACTCACCTTGGGTACACACACACTCAAGCCCCTGAATGAAGGAGCACAAGGGGTTATTGCTATCATCCTTGAATTCATGTGTGTGAAAAAGAGATGCAAATGGAATTGTGATTTGCATCTGATGTCACCCGGCCTTAGCCAGAAGATAAATATTGCCTAAACAAACATCCAAATGTCAAAGAATTCACTTACTGTGTGGTAAAGGAGCTCCTGTATCATGGGCAATAATGCATAAGCTACATGCAACTGCGCTATATTTGTGCACTATATTGTCATACAATAGCTTTGTATGAGAAAGATATTTAAGTCATTATTCTCTGATAATCTTCTCCTCTCTAGCACTGTAGCAGTCCTCCCTCTTCGCAAAGTACGCAAGTTGCGTAGGGCCCCCGAACCACCTTGCTCACTAGGGATACGTTTCGGAAAATTATGAAAACATGATGCCGCATTCCGTTCCTTTCCTTTAAAGCGGTACGCTGTCGCCCTTCCTACATAACATCCAAATCAGTCAAATCATGTAACATGACTGTCGTAATGTGTGCAATACTAAAAAATTAAAAGCGTACTGAGCTGCAAAAGAAATGCTGTTCCCCAGGTGGCTTTCTGTGCGCGCGATATGAGATGGAGTGAAACACGGACAAGTATAGGCTACTTTGGGCTTCAGGTGTGCACTTACATGGACAAATGCACACAAAAATATGTCAAAAGGCAAAGTCTTGGGAGTTTTCACTTAAACGCAGTCAGTTATGTCTTAAGTGAACATAAACAATTGGGAAAGTAATCGAATGTTTGTCAGTATATTAGATATGAGCATTTGGTCTAAAATTCACAGCAGCCTAATAAATCTGCTGCCGTCTGTGTCATTTAATGTTAATCAAACAAGAAAACCAGAGAAACATTCACTGCTCTTCACTGAATAACTTTTATTTAATTTAGAATAGCCTATATAAGACTAAGCAAAATTTTATTTTTTACATTTGATTACTTTTGATCACTATTATTAGTAGTAGTAGTAATTTAATTTTTAACAGTATTATTACTGACTGTTTCAACTCACTGTTGTTTGTTGACAGTGAAACTGCTCTGAAAGTACAGATTAAGGGGTTGGGGGTCATTTTAGGATTGTGAACGCATTGGGAGGGACCTTACAAGGTTTGCTTAGGGCCCCCAGAAGTCTAGGACCGGCACTGCTCTGTAGCTCTCAATTCTCATTCATGTTCACATATATTTAAATACGAGCAAAAGAAAAAAAGAGAATCTTTCTTGGATAAATCACCCATTTAGTACAAAAGATCTATGTATTGCTACACATGAAAAATGAATCAATATAAATGTTATACAATATTAATAATAAATGAATGTACAATACCATTCAAAAAAGTTTGGGGACAGTAAGATTTTTTTAAGGAAATTAATAATGAATAATATTCAGCAAGGACGCATTACATTGATTTTTAATGTTACAAAATACTGTTCTTTTGAACTTTCCGTTCATCAAAGAATCCTGAAAATATTAAGTACACAACTGTTTTAAACATTGATAATAATAAGAAACGCTTCTTGAGCGCCAAATCAGCATATTAGAATGATTTATGAAGGATCATGTGACACTAAAGATTGCTGAAATAATGGCTGCTGAAAATTCAGCTTTGCCACCACAGGAAAAATTAAACTTCTGAACGGTAGTGTGAATATACAGTAAAAACAGCCACAAGCCTAATCAGTTTTTTTTTTTATGAGACCGAAAATGACTACAAAAAGCCATACTCTACCTTTTTCAGTATGACTGTTCCTTCTTGTGTGTTCTTATTGCTGTAAATATCAAACATGGAGCCCCCGTCACCAGGAACGATGCTATATTCAACTTCAGCATTCTTCCCAGAGTCCAGATCATGAGCTTTGACTCTTCCCACCGACGAGCCCACAGGTGAAGATTCAAGAACACGCAAGTGAAAGATACCTGTCGAGTAAAACACCTTTATCAGTGATCAAACTCTCCCCTCAGGAATAGTCATAACACTCTACATTTAGACATCACTCTGAGAGGTAGTTAACAATAATCATCCACTAATCACTTCAGCAGCTCTGGAGAAAAGTGCTGGAATGCTAATCACATTTGCAAATTCAAATCTATGTAGTTGTTTGTGTTTGGCAAGAGCCCTTGAGGTCTTAATCATGGCCAATTGTAAATCTAAGGTTCTTCTCGGGTCATGCATTACTGTTCAGTCCATGTTTTAAAGAAAGCCCCTCTTTGCTATCAGTGACTGCCATTAATTGAATTAAACAATTTAAATAATGGACTCATGTTTAAGGTTTCCACAGAGCAAAGCAAATATGAAACCAGATTAAATTCACATTAAGATAAACCCCAGGGATAAACTGCTGCTGATATAGAAATGCTGACAGTATACTGCAAGCCTCAGGGTGCTCTATAATGATTCCTGCAAGTCTAGAAACATCTGTTTTTGAACATACTTTTAGAAAACCGTGGTGGGTTGTCATTGACATCACGGAGAGTGATATTGATGGTAGTGGTCCCAGCCAAGCCCCCGAGCTGACCGCCCATGTCCTTAGCCTGTATGGCCACCTGGTACATTTCTTTAACCTCCCTATCCATATTGGGTAGGGCAACTCTTATGACCCCTGAGACAGAGAAAGAAAGAGAAACAGAGAGATGGCATGTAAAAACATACAAATTTTACCATAAATAAATTGACAATATAGAGAGTTAATATTACACTGTACAAATTATTTTAAGTTTAAGTAAACAATGGTTAAAAAAATCTTATTGTAATCAATAATAGATTTTTAGTTCAACAGTTTTAGTGACAGAATGCTGTCATGCTGCAAAAGACGTTAGACGTGAGATGAGAGAGCGAGTTTCACGTCTGTCTAGCGCGTTTAAATTAAAAAACTGTGGAAAAAATAGTGCAGTGGAATGGAAAAACGCATTCTGTGTGAACGGCCCCTAAAATACAGTCTCACCCTGCATCTGAATATGTCTACACTGCCATTAAAAAGTTATAAAAAAAATTGTATTACAATTTGGTAACACTTTATAATAACTGCACGCTATGAAGCATTAGTTAAGCATTAGTAAATAGTTAATTCATCATTTATAAAGCATTAATAGACATTAATAAGCAGTTTATACCTACAGCTATAGATGCTTTATTCTTGATTTTTAAGCATATCTATAATGTGTTTAATAATTGTATTTTCATACTTTATAAATGATAAATGTATCATTTCTAAATTATGTATTACATTATTTACAAACCAGTTAATTAGAAGTTGTCAGTGGTTCATAAGATCAATTTAGAAAGTGTAAGTAAATGATTATTAAACTATTTAAATTTATACATCTTATTATTTAGACATATAGTATAGTTACTCAGTGTGTTAATAAATGCTTTATTAACATGTATTCCTGCTGTAATTCATGATTAATTCAGGTAGTTATAAAACATTTAGTAGTTGTCAGTTAACTATTTTTGTGAGCTCATCTAAAGCGAGGACTATTTAAATAGTAAATAGTATATAATAAGTTTTATTTAAATATAAGTAAATAAATATATTTATTGTAAAGCTTTCACAAAGGATATTTAAAGGCTCAGTTATCTTCTGCATTGCTGTTCTCTAATGTTTTAAAGTTAGTACTGAGGTAGTTTTGACAATGCAAAATATTTTATTATATTACTATTGTTTTATATAAATTTTATTTGTTGTATTTTGGCACTCCTGTAATCCAGTGTTGGCACTGGTAAATTTTTATTCACCAATGTTTACACATTACAGAAATGTATTTGTATATCAGATTGCAGAGGCTTAGTTTCATTTTACTGCACAGTTATGTTTTCTGGAGGTGTACAGGAATTTTTATTTTCTATGACATTGAAGAGGTTTATTTTTAATTTTATATCAAGTTACCAGTTGTACAGTTTAATTTTTTGCATCTTGAAATAAATATTTATACAGTATGTTCTGTATCACTGTTTTGTGTTTGTTTCCTTTTTCTGTTTAGAAGATAACTGAGCCTTTAAATCTCTTTTGTAAAAGTTTTACGAGGCATTAATAGTCCTCACTTTAGATGAGCTTACACAAATAGTTAACTGACAACTACTAAATGTTTTATAACTACCTGAATTAATCATGAATTACAGTAGGAATACATGTTAATAAAGCATTTATAAACACACTGAGTAACTATTTCTATATGTCTAAATAATATGTATAAATGTACATTTAGATAGTTTATTAATCATTTACTTACACTTTCTAAATGATCTTATGAACCACTGACAACTTCTAATTAACTGGTTTGTAAATAATGTAATACTTCATTTAGATATGAGCTCGGTGAGCTCAACTCAGTAGAATGCAAAAGACCATGTGTTAAATATAACAACCACCCAAAAATCAACTATCCCTCACCTGTCTTAGGGTCAACAGAGAAGTAGGGCTGCCCATAAAGAATGCTGTACACAATCCGTGCGCTGTTTCCATAAGTGGGGTCATCAGCGTCAGTGGCGGTTATTTGCGTCACATATGTGCCTGCATGATCATGAAAGAAACCATAAGAGGCCATCAAATGACACTTAAATTTCCACATGTAAAGAAATAATGATGAATACAGACCATATATAATCCTGAGACACTTCCCTTAAAAAAAGATAAATTATCGTACTGCAATTGTAAATAGGCATGCATTGTGTAACAGATTTATGGTTTATGTTTGTCTCAGTTTGTTTAATCATGCGTCAGCCAGAGGAGAAAGGACTTCTTGCTGAGTCTTGGTTCCTCCAAGGGTTTCTTCCACATCCGCTTAAATATCTCGGAGAGTTTTACTTGTCAGTGTCGCCTTTGGCATGCTCACTGTAAGTTGTAAAGCAGTGTTCTTTGAAAAGCTGCTTCAGAACAATGTGTATTAAAAGCACTATACAAAGATATATAATGATAGGTTTTATATCTTTAATATAAATGTGTACTTCATCACATTAGATATCACTATGATGTAAATATGAATATATGAAGAGCAGAAGAATGACACAAGTGCAACAAATTCTTTGCTTGTCCAAATGTTACATTTAATGTTTTAAAGTTGGTATGAAATGAAAAATAACTAAATATATTTTGTTAAATTTCTGTTTAAATTTACGGTAAAAAACTGGCGGCTATGGTTGCCAGAAAATTACCGCAAAAAATATGGTAGCAACATTTTAGGTTTTACAGATTTAAATTAAATTTACAGTAAAAAAATTTATTTCATTAACTGAAACAATGTAAAATTATTAAATTACCAACCTATTGAAATACTAATATCTGTTATGTACCTTTGATATATACTGACAACCACCAATCACAGTGGTGATGAGAGTCACATGATGAATCAAAGCTCATCACAAGCAGCTTTTAGGAGAACAATACTAATATATAGAAGGTGCACAGTGTCATTCACACAAACACTAAACACCATCATGGTAACACGCATGGAATTTTAAAAATGCAATAAACATTAATTTAACAACACTGTAACATAAAACCCTAATGTACATACAGTGGGAAGAACAAGTATTGATACACTGCCGATTTTGCAGGTTTGCCCACTTACAAAGCATGTAGAAGTCTGTAATTTTTATTATAGGTACTCTTCAACTGTGAGTGACGGAATCTAAAACAAAAATCCAGAAAATCACATTGTATCATTTTTAAGTAATTAATTTGCATTTTTTAATGACATAAGTATTTGATACATCAGAAAAGCAGAACTTAATATTTGGTACAGAAACCGTTGTTTGCAATTACAGAGATCATACGTTTCCTGTAGTTCTTGACCAGGTTTGCACACACTGCAGCAGGGATTTTGGCCCACTCCTCCATACAGACCTTCTCCAGATCCTTCAGGTTTCGGGGCTGTCGCTGGGCAATACGGACTTTCAGCTCCCTCCAAAGATTTTCTATTGGGTTCAGGTCTGGAGACTGGCTAGGCCACTCCAGGACCTTGAGATGCTTCTTACGGAGCCACTCCTTAGTTGCCCTGGCTGTGTGTTTCGGGTCGTTGTCATGCTGGAAGACCCAGCCACGACCCATCTTCAATGCTCTTACTGAGGGAAGGAGGTTGTTGGCCAAGATCTCGCGATACATGGCCCCATCCATCCTCCCCTCAATACGGTGCAGTCGTCCTGTCCCCTTTGCAGAAAAGCATCCCCAAAGAATGATGTTTCCACCTCCATGCTTCACGGTTGGGATGGTGTTCTTGGGGTTGTACTCATCCTTCTTCTTCCTCCAAACACGGCGAGTGGAGTTTAGACCAAAAAGCTCTATTTTTGTTTCATCAGACCACATGACCTTCTCCCATTCCTCCTCTGGATCATCCAGATGGTCAGTGGCAAACTTCAGACGGGCCTGGACATGCGCTGGCTTGAGCAGAGGGACCTTGCGTGTGCTGCAGGATTTTAATCCATTACGGTGTAGTGTGTTACTAGTGGTTTTCTTTGAGACTGTGGTCCCAGCTCTCTTCAGGTCATTGACCAGGTCCTGCCGTGTAGTTCTGGGCTGATCCCTCACCTTCCTCATGATCATTGATGCCCCACGAGGTGAGATCTTGCATGGTGCCCCAGACCGAGGGAGATTGACCGTCATCTTGAACTTCTTCCATTTTCTAATAATTGCGCCAACAGTTGTTGCCTTCTCACCAAGTCTGTTTGATTGAGTGTGTGGACAGGTGTCTTTTATACAGGTAACGAGTTCAAACAGGTGCAGTTAATACAGGTAATGAGTGGAGAACAGGAGGGCTTCTTAAAGAAAAACAGGTCTGTGAGAGCCAGAAATTCTTACTGGTTGGTAGGTGATCAAATACTTATGTCATGCAATAAAATGCAAATTAATTATTTAAAAATCATACAATGTGATTTTCTGGATTTTTGTTTTAGATTCCGTCTCTCACAGTTGAAGTGTACCTATGATAAAAATTACAGACTTCTACATGCTTTGTAAGTAGGAAAACCTGCAAAATCGGCAGTGTATCAAATACTTGTTCTCCCCACTGTAACTGATTAGAAAAAACTAAGAAGAATAGTTATTTCAACGAAAATACATCAAATGTGAAGTGTTACACAGGGAATTCTGGGAATGTCAATTTACGGGTTTTCACTGTAAATTACACAATGACTTGTTCTTTTTCACTTCCAAAAACTGTAAATTTAACAGTATTTTACTGTAAAATTACATTAAATGTAAGGTTAGATCTACAGTTATTCACCATATAGTACGTAAACTTTCTGTTAACCAATGAACTGTTTTTCACCGTAGCATTTTTGCAGTCTTTTTCCGATAAAATCACTATCATTAACCCTTCACAATCGACTGCAAGCTGTGTGCATTGTCCACATTTCAAAATCCAGTCAACAATCAATTGATAGAACCAAGTCCTCCTTCTTACATTTTTTCTTTTTGGATAATCTGTTACACAGATTTGTCGCTACTTCCGTTTCATCACAAATCTAAAGCAGTAATATTGCTAAATTATTTTATTCTCTTAGTATTATTTGTCATACTAATTTATATCTGTTTTTGCAAATAAATATACACTATTTAAAAAATGTGAGTCGGCTGCATAGATGTTCATCTATTGCACTAGGGTGCTAATCTAAAAATGGGCTTGAAAGTGATCAATTCAAAAAGTTGTTTAGATATGTATAATAGTCAAAAGAACTGAGAATTGTGAAAGGGGAAACACAATGTTCAACAGCATTTGGGAATTAGTTTTCAGACCATTTATTTAGTTGTCTGGCCAGATGGTCTCCCAGCCTGGGCAGCTGAAAAGTGTCCAAAAGCCTTCTAAAACTATCAAAACAGACCAGGTTAACCACCTTAGGCTGGTTTAAGCTGTTTTTGCAGCAGGCATAAATCAGTGCAGTTAATTTCACATAGAACATTACCAACTTCTGTTATTCAAATCAGTTAAATGATTGGTTAGGCTGCATAAACTAGGTCAGCCGGAACCGGGAACACTTCCTATAACACCCAATGTACTCGTTACATCAAAAGAAGAATGGCATCTACGCTAATATTAGTCTCTCTGTTTATCCCGAGGTTTCCTGTAGTAGGGCCGTATCCAGATCAGATGGTGGACCTGCGCCTAGACACGGCCACAACGCATGATGTAGTCAGCCGGGTTCCGGGCCATATCCAGATCAGATTGTGGACCTGCCTGAATCATAATCATACACTGTTCGTTTGTTGGCCAGAGGAGAACTGGCACCCTGACTGAGCTTGGTTTCTCCCAAGGTTTTTTTTCTCCATTCCGTCACCTGATGGAGTTTTGGTTCCTTGCCACTGTCACCTTTGTCGCCTTTGGCTTTTGGCTTGCTTAGTTGGGGACACTAAATATTCAACAATATTATTGCTCTGCCTCCATCACTGAACTTACTTAAGCTGGACAATGACACTATTTTCTTCTAGATCTGCTGTACAGCTGAAACAAACTTTGTTGCATTATTTTCCTGTTATCACTGTAAAGCTGCTTTGAAACAATCTGTATTGTAAAAAGCGCTATATAAATAAAGGTGACTTGACTTGACTACTAGGAGCAACAGACTAATGTCTAACGTCTTTCACTGACCTTGAATAAGTATGTGAACAATAAAGAAGAAGAGTTTAGATCATCACATCAAGACTTACTTTAAAGCACCATGCTTTGAGGCCAGGATTTTCCCACAGTCTCAAACACCCAACCATCTGGGACATAATGAGAAGTGAACTTACCGACGGGTGACATCTCTGGGACGCTGGCTGAGTATGGGCCCTCCAGGAACTTTGGCTCATTGTCATTGATGTCCTGGACTTTGATAATAAACTCCGACTCAGGCTCTAAGGGTCTGCCCTTGAGCACGTCCACAGCCTGCGCTCTTAGTGTGTAATAAGACTTCTCTTCTCGGTCCAGGCTCCTTAAGGCATGGATGTCTCCGGTGCTTGGCTCGATGGTGAAAATAGAGCCAACTCCTTCACCTGAGAGTGTGTACTTCACCATACTATCTCCCTTATCCAGGTCAGAGTGAAGCTGAAATGTGAAAAGAGACAATGAGAAATCTGACTGGGAGCTGGTGAGTAAATTATTACTCATTACTGTAATTGAACTGTAAACATATGCAAATATATGCAAATACCAAATCAGCAAACAAAAGCCAGAGACATTTGTGTTACAAGACATAATCATTTAAAAAACACAAATCTAGCATATCCAATGAGAAATTTATTTTAATCCATTTACTTACAGTATAATCAGATTTGGCCTATCCAAACCAATCCTATTTCAATCTCTGATCATGTGACTACATGTTGGCTAACATGTGGGTGGCATATCATTACCCATAGAGTTTGAGCATGTCCAAAGGGGATTGATGTGGATAACCTTCAGTTCAGCTCAACAACACTGATTTATTTTATGGATATTCTTCAGCTGAAAATATAATGGCTTTACTAGAGGATTTATAGAATTGTTTTTTTCAGACAAGATAAAAAACTACTAAATAAAAGTTTGCAAAGCATAAGGATAATAAATGTTGAATGTTGCAGGAAACCGTTATCTCTTCAACTCAGAGGAAGTGTAAGGATACACCTAATTTTTCAACTAGTGAAACAGAGTTTGATCCTCTGACTGGAAAGGAAGGATTAAGTTTGAAGTTATCGAATTAATACTCTGAAAGGAAAAAAAATAAATCACTGATGTAATGTGAAAGGATGCACAATGATCAAAACGGAAGAACTCTGTACTGCTAAATCCAGCCATCCAGCCATGTGCTTGTACATTAAAGATCAGGAACAACAAGCCATCAAATCGTTCCCTTTAGCAGATAATCCTACAACCCAGTATTGAAAGAGCTAATCTGTGTCAAGTTACAGTTATATCCCTAATCTTTTATGAATGCCAATGAGGCCAATAAATTAAAGGGGGGGTGGGTATCATGCTATTTTATGCATTCTGAGTTTTTTACACTGTTAAAGAGTTGGATTATAATGCTAAACATTGCCAAAGTTTCAAAAAAAGGAGTTGGACGTATGACAGTGTGTTTCTGTGCCAAAATACTCCTTCCGTTTCTCACAAGTTTCGGAAAGTTTTTTTCCGAGTATGGCCCTGTATGCTGTAATAGAGGGCGGAAAATCCTTGTATGGACACTTCTCCCGGAAAAGCGCGCACACACCAACCAGAGCAGGAGCGAGAGCACGCCCATCATTCGGGTAACGCAAGTAGAGAAGGATTTATCAACAATGTCACTAAAGAAGTGTGTTTTGGTTGTGAGGGAAAGATAACCTTGTTCAGCTTCCCATATAACCCAGCGTTAAGGGAACAGTGGATGCAGTTTGTTTTTCAAGTGTGTTCCCGGCATTTTCGGTGACGAATGTTTTATAAGCAAGGCCCGTTGCATTTGCAGATCGTTGCAGGCGGTGAGTAAACTGCATCAGATGTCTGTGTTTTGTTGGCAATCGGCATGTAAGTGCATATACTGTAAACCACATGAACGTATAGTGAATCAAAAGTTATCAATGGATAATGCGATGCAGTGGCGTAACTTTGTTTTAAAAAGTGGGTGAGTGGGGGAAGTCGTGTTTAACAAGATAGTTTCATCCTTAATGTTACATCTCCCAACTATAGCATAATACAATATTGTCAGTCCTAGATTCTTCACATAGATTTGCAATGGTCCAGTGGTAGAGCTTTTGTCCGGCGAGCGTGTCTGAGGTTCGGTTCTGGGTTCTAATCCACCATCGTATAGTTTTTTTTCTTATTAAAACCAAAGGTGTTCATCAGTGATTCTGTATCAAGAGCAGGGACACATTTGTGTACATTTTATTTTGTGATTTAACCGGAACAAATAGAGAGTCTATGATGCGATGATCACGCGTGCGCTCGTGACTCTTTAGCTCCACGTACGGCACGCCTCCCGGAGCTCTGCTTTTTTCGGAAAGAGTCGGTACAGCTTATCCGTCTTTTATAAATCTAATAAAACTAAACCTTTTTTGAGATGTTAAGGATGCAATACTACTCTGTAGGTACTCAAGATTAACATGAGATTGGCTGAAACTGTGTTACCCCCCCTTTAAAAATACACTATCCTAAAATGGTCGTCAATGGCCTCACAAAATGTGTTTAGAGGTAAGGATGATGCTGAGTGTTGACAGTAAAATAGCAAGAAAAAGGGAAGGCTCTCAAGAAGAGTTATTTTCTACTGAAAAGGTCATACTTGAAAAGAAAATGTGACAGTGGGGTAATATATCCTCACTGCAAAGGGCAAACAAGAAGTGCCTTGCTTCACATGGAAAAATAAAGACAAAAAGAAAACTTGCAAACATATTTGATAAAGTAAATTGGTCAATTTGTCAGCATTAAGATAAATTCCCTGACTGCTAGAACTGAAAATATATTGTTGGTGTATCTGCAATTATAATTTATTCACAGAATAATTGTAATAACTGTGCAAACCATTCAAATTAGAATCCAATTAAAGGCTTTCTTGTGACAACCTCTGAAACATATATTTGACCACAGCCAGCAAATAGGCTGTTCGGACTGCTACAGTTAGCACACCAAGTTATGATCCAGTATTTTTCCACAATTGGCTCCTACTGAGAAAGAAGCAATTGTTTTACTGAGCACTCAGCATTCTCAACCTTCAAATATTGTTGCAGTTGATGGATAGTTATACTGACATTTATTCAGACTGACCAATTAATTTTTAAACAGGATATAACTGAATTGAGAGAATAATGTGTGATGCACAGTATAAGCACAAAGCACACAATGAAAGAACAAATTTTCCCACATTCCAATGTTTTTCTTACTTTTTCTTTACTCTAATTAAACTTTTCCTGTCATGTAACTTTGATGTAACATTTCATGTGCGGTGACACTTTAATTGTGGCAGCAGCTCAAACATAATGTGTTATAATTTCCCATGGTGCCACCTCTGATCACAGTCTTCCCCAACTAATCATTACAGATATGGCAGGTGCGAAGCCACAATTGCAAAGTTTAAAGTGTTATGATCTAATGAATATGCACTGGGACCTACAATGTGAAGTTTGCAGTGTGTCAAGCAGAACAAAAACAGTGAATATAAATTTGCTTCACACATCAGTGCCGGGGAATAAGTAACACGACTAAATTAACTGCACAAATAATTTACCTACATTTTTCAGCAACACAACCATTTTCCAGGGATCAAATTTTGCTTTACAGCCAAATAAGCTGAGGCAATAATCAAACAGGCTCTCTTGTAGTGTTTCATTTTAACAGACTGTTTCATGTAAATTAATTATATTCACATGGTTGAGAAAATTATAAAATAACAGTGATGATGAAATGTTAACTGTTAACACTTTCTCTTTAAATAGCAGCTTGCTCATTTGATGCCAACAATAAGCATCATCCATGTAATTCATAAGTAGCCTGTAAGCCATATTCTTCCAGTGACCTGAGTTAAAGGAGTTTTTAGACAACAAACTCTATTTATAGTGACAGGCTAACATGTTTGTTTGCAATTAAAGCTTTATTCACTCTTGCTACTGCTGTTATATAAATCAGAGGTTACAGGCAAGGCTCTCCCGTGTTATTTGACTGATCTTGAGTGAAAAAGAGTGAGTTGTTTTTCAATGTGTTAGAGCCACAGAAGTAGAGGTGGCATGTAGTTGTGAACACGCCTGTGACAAGCCCCCGTCTCCCAATGTACATCTGCACAGACAGCTCTCAGTTAGGCCACACTGATTGCACTGGCATTGACTGCAGACTATTCAATTTAGCTCTGATCCCATTTAAGCTGAAGGTGCTCAATTCCAACCTCTTTTGTAGAGGACCTTGATATTGAATCTTCAGCCTGGGATACAATATGGAGCCCTTTTAACCTTCTCCCTTTACTGTGAATGCTAATTAAATGGTTTCAGATTATACCATCCATCCACATTTTTATGTTTGACAATGTAACAATTTTGGTGCATGAGAAGATGAGAAGTCCCATAAACAGAAAAGATGATGGTGTGGACCCAAGTCCACAGACGGAAGATTGTCAGTTTGTTTGGTTGGTGTAAAATCAGTTTTCCCGAAATCAAACGTCTGAAGGTGGTCGGGGCAGTTCATGTGTTGTGAACTCTGGTACAGTTTGCAGTTTGCTATGAAACATCCTAACTCATGGAAGTTAATGTATGTTTTTAGTCACACCTACTATAATTTAATTTTTGAATAAATTACCTTCGGAAAGCAGCTATCATTCTTCGCTTCTCTTGCAAATCTACGGCAATCAGGTGTCATTCTGTTATTTGGCGGGATATCCAAAGGAACAAATTTTAAAATAACACTTTAAAACTGCTGTCTTCTCCTCCAGAGTTCGTACCCATAGACATATACATAGATGCCTCATTAGCAGCTGTTTCTATGGGCCGCTATACATGTACGTAAGCAATCCGCCATATGGAAACAGTTAAAGCCAGTCTGTGAACATTCTAAAGCAAGTTGACTGAGCATCTGCAACCATAGTTAGATGCATATATTAATATCTGTATCTGCAATAGATTTTAGCAGATGATTTTGCTAAACTAACACAATCCAACAAGGCAAAAGCGTCAGCTAACACAACATTAAAAAGTTACCATAGTAAAAGTAAAAACATTAAAAAGTGCCATAGTAAAAACGTCTCGGTTACGTATGTAACCCTAGTTCCCTGAAGGAGGGAACGGAGACGTATGTCAAACGTGACCGACTGAAAGGGAACCTGTTTTATTGAGTTATATAAAAACACAAACACATTCTCACCTGTGAAAGGTTATCCCATTTCTTTGGGAATTTAAATCTGGGCAGTTTCACAACCAGAAGCTGTGCAATGTTGTGGCATCATTAGCAATGTTACCATTTAAAGTTTTGAGTTTAACTGCGCAAAATTGAAATTTCGCATAAAACATTTGCGAATAAAGCAGCGTTTCCATCCAGTGAGACGAAGACAGCAAAATCGTCACTTCCTGATAAACTGGAGCTAAATATCACTATGAAAAATGGGTTACACTTTATTTTAAGGTGACGTAGTTACATTGTACTGAGTAAGATTAATTAACTACATACATAGTTACGGTTAGGGTTAGGGTTTGGTTTAGGGTTAGTTACTTATGCAACATTTACTGTTATTACTATAGTAAGTACATTTAGTAACGTGTAACTACTAAAATAAAGACTTAGCAATGGAAGTTGCTGCAATAGGAGAAGCCACTTTATATAATAATTTTCGTATAACCTATCATAAATTACTTGCACCTCAGAGCGCACGGATGAAACACAATAAAAGCGGTCATGTTATCTTATTTTCGGAGGTGGATGCCTGCTGTTTGGGAATGCAGTTGTGAAAGACAGTTCTGGGAGGTAATTAAACCAAACCACTTTGACGACAGACTTTGCTCAGGCATTTCAGAATGACCAATACAGCATTTCAGACTGCAACAAGATTGGTCTGCTGGTTAGTCCAGTTATGCCGTCCCATCGCAAAGTCACATTACTTTTTTGATGCACATCGAGGAATATATTCGGTAAATGTGTTTCCATCGTAGTTTATATTGATACTACTTTCTTATCGGATAAAAAAATTATCTGACTCAATTGAGCACACAAGTTTTTATGCATATTTTTATAATTTATGCACGTCTTGGCGTTTTCATCCAGCATTTTTTTATGTGATATCCCAAATTGTGCATAAAAATAGGTGGATGGAAGCATTGATTCTTACTGTGAGTGACGACACGCTGACCGTTTCAAGATGGTGGGTGTGCCGACATGTCTGGAGCGGTCAGATGTGGCATCGTATACATATCTATGGTTGTTACCTAGCTAAAATGGGAAACATATGCCACTAGCTTATTACACATGGAGGACTCACATTGATAATGCAATCATACTGCAGTTAGAAACAATGATTTATGTAGATTCTCCTCGTGTTTATATTATATTTAGAAATGTAAACATTTAAACATGTTACGTTTACATTTTAACAGGTTATATAAATATAATATACAGGATTTTAAAAAATGTGTATCTTTACATTTAAGATTCTGTCAGTTCATCCATTTTGTATGTTTCAGCGTAGATCCGAATGTAAAAGTACATGTGTAAACCTTACGCACAAATATGCAAATTTCTATGCATTGCTAGAACGTTCTCCAACATTATGCTTTTTTTTAAATCCTATTATATATAACCATTTCTCTCTATCTCTTTTGCAAAATCTGGTTGCTCAAACCATGAACCATGTTATGTGGTTTCCTACAAAGAATATTTACTTTCAAGCAACCAAAAGCTGGTCATGAACATAGAAGGGAAGATACAAGAAGAATAAGAATAACTAGATGCAGCGAGTTCTAGTTCAAGCCTTTGAACTCCCCCACAGTTTTATTCTCAATCTATTCTCAATACCTTTTGCCCTAAGCATCGGCTTTGAGAATCAATATCTTCTTACCTTTCCGATATACTGTGGATCAGATCCCATGTATTCCTCTAGAACAAAGAATTGGTTCCACACCCATCCTCTCTTGACTCTGTGAACTCCCATCATGCCATGTTTCCTATGTGCCATCAGGTTCCTGTGCTGCTCCTTCCCCATCCTGCTCTGGGATGAAGAGTGGAGGGGAGAAACAAAGCTTTTGTCTAAGAGGCACCAGAGGAACAGCAGCAGGCAGTTCCCCAGGAGCATTGGAACAACTTTTAGGTGCAAAGATGGGCACAGGTAACTTTTATGGTGAAGGCAAAGAAGCGATGAATCCAAAGCCTTGGTGGCACAGAACAACTAACATCCATGGAATTCCTGGGGTGCTTGAAATTTTAGTTAACCACCTGCAAGAGAAAAGAAGCAACGGCACTTTAAATCAATGAGATTATGAGGATTTGTAGGAGTGTCTGAGTATCATGTTGGCATGCAATGAAAGGAGAAGAAGGCCACACTGTCTGTTATGTTTTCATCTTTGTAGTGTACATCTTTGTCTGTTCAGCTACAAAGTAATCTCGCTTGAAGGGCTTTACAAATACAGGAAATCTGAGCAAATTGGCTCACTCGAGTTCGTTTAGCACATTTAGCACTGGGGGGTTTGAGAAACAAGCATGTAAAAAAGACTGCAAGAACGAGGGAGTTTGGCAAGAGTTGAACAACTGTTGGCAGACCTCCAGGACTATGCTGGATGTGCAATTCTGTGCTCATTTTCAGTGCATTAGTCTTGAAAATGAGGTGGTCCCACTTGAATAGTAGAGTTGTTTTTGACCTGGCAACACAGATGGTAAGTCACAGGAAGCACAAGCCAGTCCAGATGCTTAGGGTCACAAATCAGACAACTTTTCTCTTAATCACCCTCTAAATGGAAAGAACCTGAATAATTATGTACAAGAGGACTATCCATCACTGTTGTACCAATTGTTATGAGAATTAAGGCAGTATATCAGTAGGCCACTACAGAAAATGCAACCAATAGCTTTAAAATGTTGATTGGGTAGCAGATGGAAATATTTAATGCGAATTAATTTAATACTGTGACTGGAGGAAAGATATAAAATGAGACCACCTTAAGACTTTGCCACTCCTTTTTATGCCTGCTACAGATTTCGGCAATCCTATAAGATCATTACAAATCATACTGTACGACATGTATAGGATGTATAGAAGAATAAAACGTCATCAGAATGCGCTAATGGAGCACTTTGACAATTGTGGATTTTATGTGCACTGAAAAAAAGAGGAGGAAGAAAAAGAGGAGAATATGGATGCGGCCATGGCCAGGGCAATTTTGCAAATGGTACTTTTAAGTTTTAGCGCCATTTCATAGCAGCAAACACACTGTGAGATGATCATGCTAAATTTATGACAGTCAGAAAAGTATCGTAGGCTATCTTGGTCGCAAGACCGTGACAATGGCCGTCACTGTAATATCTTTCGTCTGCCCAAAATTGTACAATGTGTACCAGGCATTTAAACAAGGTTGGAAATTCCCCGCTGGTTCTAAAGTTAATGTGTGAAGCTGTTCAAATCAGTGAATCAATAAGAGGCTAGAGAACAAATAACAGAGCTTATTTATTATTCTAATATAAATACACAATAAATATATTCTCAAATCTCCAACTGTACTCTTATTAAAAAATAAGCTACAGGAGACCCATGTGAGACAAAATAAAGAAAACGACACTGGGCTATTCATCAAATATACAATATACATCCACTATAGTGGCTATGGGAAATTATACAGCACTTCCACCACCACACACTTAAAATTGCCACAGTTAAATCTTGATCTTCACTGGCTGTTTCTGCAGGTTATATTGCTACACCAGTGAATCAATCCCTCTAGCGATTTGCTCAAAAACACAGATTCGTTCAGGAACAAAACAAGGGACTATACACTGAATACCATTTTCGAACACAGCAACTGTCTTTATAAACCATTAAATGATCACTCAAACCATTCTTTCAAAAACACAGATTCAGAACAAAAGAAATTAATGTCTTTATGGGTGAGTCACTGAATCATTTGCTCATCTGATTCGTTCAAAACGAACACTGATTAATTTAGAAAGCCCCTGTGTGTTGCTCAGAGAAAGGGTTAGTTCTGCTGTGGACAATAGACAAATAAACTGGCTATATTGTGTCTAAAATGTAACTTATTCAATGTTAACTTCTTGTTTATTCAACTGTTGTAAAAAAGCAGTATCACACAGTTACAAAGTTACAAATGTTGAAAAAACCTCAAGAGGAACCAGATTTAGATGGGGAATCCACCACTAGAAATACCATTAATGTACATACACTCAAAAAATGCTGGGTTAAAACAACCCAAGTTGGGTTGAAAATTGACAAACCCAGCGATTGGGTTGTTTTAACCCAGCGGTTGTTAAATGTTTGCCCAGCGTGCTGGGCAGTTTTATTTAACCCAACTATGGTTTAAAAATTACTATATAGCTGGCTTAAAATGAACCTAAAATAGGTTGGAAATTAAAAACCAGACACATAATTACTAGAGGGAACAATAATAATCAACATGAATAAGCAATTTAATAAATGTATTGTTTAATTATTACTCATTAAACTTATTAATAATGTTAATTTATTAAACATATTAATAAATGTTCATTTCCAGCATACTTTGGGTTAATTTTAAGCATGCAATAAAGTAATTTTTAAACAATAGTTGAGTTAAATAAAACTACCCAGCAGGTTGGGCAAACATTTAACCCAACTGGTGGGTTAAAACAACCCAGTTGCTGGGTTTGACCATTTTTAACCCAACTTGGGTTGTTTTTAACCCAGCATTTTTTAGTGTATAAATATTATCATAGTATGTGTAACAATATTTCCCCATACTTTCACAGGACTTATTTTCTCCCACCCTCTCAAACCCCTATGTTATACCTGTTAGTACATACTGTGCCCCAACTGAATATATTGGTTTAATATTTCTACAACATGCACAAGTCTGACAGTATATGAGATTAAATATGTTTTACTTATGATTTTATGCTGCAACATGCAAAAAATCTATGTAGATAAAGAGGGCAGGGCAACAAATAGTATAAACTAGTGCAACATCAATTGCCAGACAGACCACCAAGCAGAGCAAATGATTGCAGTACGAATCCCTGGAGACCTCTTGTGTGCCGTGTAGTAGTGAGATGTCTTATGGTTGGCAGGACATTGTGTCTCTGCAGCAATATTATTATTCCCCACGGAGAAACCTCAGCAATTGTCTCAACACTTAACAAGCTCAAAGACCTCAAGTACAATGTACCCAGAAAGAGCACTTTCAGTGTCTGTCCAAAGGTCATCACACAATAAAACAATGCCCTCATTATTTTAAACTTTTCTTTTTTTCTTTTCTTGTTGACTATGAAAGTTTATTGTGAGTCCGTGGCAAATGAATGAACTGGTGTATTCTGGCTGACTTGATGTAAGGTGATGTGAGTGAACTTTACTCTGTTGCTGAATAAACATGCAACATTCTAGCATGCATCACCCAGCAGATTCACTGAAATTGCGCTGTCATATCACGTTAGAAACGGAGGGCTGTTAGAAGAGGCTGAGGACACTGAAACAAGAGAGACAGTACTGTTCTCAGTACTGTTTTACAAGCCTAACAGTACTGTGACAGGGTTCTTCAGAGCCGAGAAAGATATGCAAATGAGGGAAATCATATAATTAAATCTTAGAATGCAATGCAAAGTTGAGAATTCCCCTGTGATTAAAGGGGATTCCAGTTACCAATCATGTTAGCTCCGTAAAGCTCATCCAATTGAAAGCCTACAAGTTTAGACACGTGGATTAAGCTACAGTAGAGAGAGGATAGTCTGTATTTGCATTTGCGCTTAACGTCGGCATGAAACGGAAGTAACGATAGTTTTTTCTTCCCTTTTGTAGCATATTATCTGAGCTGCTCCTGGAGGGCCACTGTCCTGCAAAGTTTAGCTCCAACCTCAGTTAAACACACCTGAACCAGCTAATCAAGGTCTTACCAGGCATAATATAAACTTCTAGGCAGGTGTGTGTAGGAAAGGTGGAGCTAAATTCTGCAGGACAGTGGCCCTCCAGGACCGAATTTCGACACCCCTGTGCTAGAGGGTCAAAAGTTACATACCTTTAGTTTTAAGTGCATAATCCAGGTATTTTAAGTGCACTTTTTTTTTTTGTTGGAATGATCAGTGTGAACACTACTCACAACATAATACTAAAAATGGCATAGAATAGTATAGAGCCCCTAAAAGCACATGGTGATGGAAACAAATATAAAATGGGAGGGGGAAAAAAAAGTTTCATTGCTTATGCGTTCCCCCAAGAAACTTTGAGTTCGCTCACAAATGTATATTTTTTTATACAGTGGTGGCCAAAATGATTAGAACCCTTGGCATCCGGGAGTCGTCTTATTGGGCCTGGATTTATTTTCCAAGAGAACAATGACCCGAAACATTCTTCTAACTATTGCCGGATTTACCTGTGATGAAAGGAATCTGCTGGAACATTGAAAATGATGGACTGGCCTCCTCAAAGTCCGTATCTCAACCCCATCGAGCACATTTGGGGCGAGTTGGAAAATAAACTGGACAAATCTATTGTACATTCAAAGGAAAGCCTTTGGCTTCAGTTGCAGAAGGCATGGGATAACATTAGTGTTGAAGTTCTCAGAGGAAATATATTGACACTATGCCAGAGAGATGTGCTGCTGTAATTTCTGCAAAAGGTGGACATACCAAATATTAAAGTTAAAAGTGGATAAAAACAATACGACTCACTTCATCTGATATCTGATGGTCAGAGCAACCATCTGCATGTTTCATGAACATTATGAAATGAGGAGGCAAAAAAGGTCAATATTTTCAGATCTGTCAGGTGTTCTGGCCACCACTGTATATATATAATTTTTTTCTCCCATATTTTTTTTCAGTATTTTTGTAGGCCAAACCCCCGACACAGGTTAGCATTTTAGCACTTCCATTTCCATCAAGTCGATGTTTTTGGTCAAATGTCTAAAATAATATCTGTGGTTAACACAAGCTCAATATATTTTCACATTTTATTCTACTACATAAAATATATCTGTATACCCCTCTTTTAAAGCTTTTACTTGCCTTAAAAAAGGCAGTTGCTAACAAGTGGCTAGATGGGACTACAGAGGTTGTCAGGGACATTAACCGTCCTCACGATGAACAGGTAAACTCGTCTTACTACTTAGTCTGTGTTACAGTGCAGCCATTTTTTGTTTATGTCGAGGGAATGCTAACTTCCGGGTTGGCCTACAAAATCAACACTGCAGCACAGCACTGCAGCACTTATTTGGTGCATAAGTTTGTGAATTGTGGCGCACATACCACTACAGCGTGTTGCTTGGATACACACTTTGTGATTTGACTTCATTTGGAACTATTTTGGAACTATTACAAAACAAAAATAGACAAAGGGACTGGCAGCTCTAAAATGTATTTTACTGTACATAATTTCTTGTTAAGTGTACTGTTGTATAAAAGCTATCATAAATCCTGTTGTTTAGAATATCACAGCCTCATGTTGCAATACAGTATTTCTTATTTACAAGTCAATGGTAAACTAACCTGCAAAGTCTGAGAGAGAATATTGATAATTCATCCTCCAAAGCATATGATACTCAAGAGTAATAGACATTAGTCAGGGCAAACAGCATGTTTAATTTGACACAAACGTATTTTAAGTGCACTTTTTCTTTTTGGAATGATCAGTGTGAACACTACTCACAACAGTATACTAAAAATGGCATTGAATAGTACGGAGCTCCTAAAAGGACATGGTGATGGAAAACGGGAGGGGGAAAAAAATGTTTCATTGCTTTTGCATTCTCTCGCAAAAGATTTGCGTTCCCCCAAGAAACACAAATGCAACCGGGGGAACGCAAACATTTTGCAGGAGAACACAAAAACATCAATATATAATTTTTTCCTCCCATGTTTTTTTTCCATCACCATGTCTCTTTAGAATAGTAGAATATTTTTGTAGGCCAAAACACGG
Source organism: Coreius guichenoti (assembly GCA_039654105.1). Classification (NCBI taxonomy): domain Eukaryota; kingdom Metazoa; phylum Chordata; class Actinopteri; order Cypriniformes; family Gobionidae; genus Coreius; species Coreius guichenoti. Next base: position 38,361,148 of record CM077175.1, on the reverse strand, counting down.
ACATGGGTAAGCATTTTAACACTTCCGTTTCCATCAAGTCAATGTTTTTTTTTAAAAGGGTTTTTGTTCAACTGCCTGAAATAAGGTTGGTTAACACAAGCTCAATATATTTTCACATTTTATTCTACTACATAAAATACATCAGAATACCCCCTTGTGATTTGTTTTAAAAAAAAACTTTTATGTGTCTTAAAAAGTAAAAAAGCAATCATAAATCTTGTTGGTTAAAATACCACAGCCTCATAAATATTGTTGTTTAGAATATCACAGCCTCATGTTGCAATCCAGTATTTCTTATTTATTCAGTGGTAAGCTAACCTGCAAAGTGTGTGAGTCTGAGAGAGAATATTGGTAATTTATTCTCCAAAGCATATAATACTCAAGAGTAATAGACATTAGTCAGGGTAAACAGCATATTTCATTTGACACAAGCGGAAATAAGGTTTTGAGGGATAGATAGGAGTTAATATATTGTACTGTTATGTATCGACCGTTCGGCCAGAGAAATGTCAAATATGTATTTCTGCAAATTTCCAGTGGACAAGAAAATGAAAACATGGGTTGTAAATATAAGATAAGAGCTAGACCCTTAAGACAGAACAATATATTGAATCCATCAAATTAAAAATGGCATCTACCCTGAATAAGGTCTGTTGGTGCTTCACGTTTGTGTATAGTGGGGAAAGGCATCAGTGTAACATGTCAAAGTACATTTAAAGATCTGCCTTTGTTGAATTTGCTTCAGTTTCAAGATTGAAACGGATGAATAGGCTACTATTTATTTATTGTTTTACTTTTGTTTATCTTATTGTGGATTTATTCATTCCTTCTGCCCTGACACCTTCTCTGAAATTGGATAAGTTGGCTCATGTATTAAGTGCCCTTGGCTGACTGTAGCCCCTCAGAGAAAACATTCAAATCCCTTTTTCATTTGTGCTCAACAAGAGGGCATGGCAGACACAACATGGTTAGCCCAGCAGAACTTAGAAGTGCACTTCACAGGGCCAAGTCTTTTGATTCTCAGGGCATTTTGAAAATAGATGCGTGGGTGTGCATGCAAGTTGTGCATTTCGTGACTTTAGAGCACATGGGTTTCTGAACTCTGTGTTCTTTTGCTAGTATTACTGTATGTATGTCTGCCCTCTCATGCTCTACTGCTCTCTTTCTTGCATGAGTGATTGTTATATATTTAGAGGTTGCATTAACATTGACCCATAGGGATGAGAAAAAAAAAAGTTTTTTTTTTTTTTTTGTCTTTATGCATAATAAGGTTATTTGTACAGAATTTATTTTTATTTTATTTTTTTAATAGGGTGATTTTATACTAATTACTAATCCCCCAGATAACACAAGAACTCCTAATATAATAATATATTAGAACATAGACCTATATATGTCATAAATGCCATTCTATTAGAATGATTAATTAGTGAATGGGGAGGTGAGGTATGATTTATTACAAACTGGAGTTGTATGATCAGTATGTCATTCAGCCTTGGCCAAACATCTGTTCATCTCACTTCGGTGTGAGCCTTCACTGATATTTAAACAGAGGTAGGTAGAGTATCCGAAAACTGTACTCAAGTAAAATTACAAGTACTTATAGAAATATTTACTCAAAGTAAAACTAAAAGTACTAATCTGAATAGTTACTTGAGTAAGAGTAAAAAAGTATCCAATAAAAAACTACTCGAGTAGCTAGTTACTAGTTACTTCATATTATAGCCTATATAACAACAATACAATAACATGTTAATATTTAGATAGATATTGAATTTAAATTGTTATTATTATTATCATAATTACATTTCTTTGCAACAAACACAGAAGAGACAAGCATTATTTCTGGCATCTGTAGCCCAAAAATCATTGCACATTCTTTGCTTTGTATAATATTAACATTTTGGATTATTAGACAATGTTAAAATAAAGTGAACCTGCAGAGTTTTGCGTTCAAAGGGAACTGTAGTGTTTGGGTTGTATGTAAATTTAGGAATAAGCACTGTTTGGCCACTCTAGAGATTAACTCTGGGTTAGTTTTTGGTTGGCCAGGTCATTGTCCAAAAGACCTGTGTTCATAGAGTTTGGTAATTCATATTGCGCAGTAAACCAAAAGAAGAACATTGTTGTCCCGACTCTTATTTGTGTTATCTGAACAGTATTAAAAGCTTTTTTCGTAAATTGAATACAGAAGGCGGTCCACTGAAAGCTAGATATTTTACGTTATAGCTTGTTAAATATATTTTTCTTACAAAATCCCATCGTTTCGCTTCAGAAGGCCTTTATTAACCAGCGGAGCCGTGTGGAGTACTTTTGTAATGGAGAGATGCACTTTTTTGGGCTTAAAAGTTTGTGCTGCCATACTGCCATTATAAAGCTTGGATTAGCCAAGACATTTTTAAATATAACTCCAATTGTATTCGTCTGAAAGAAGAATGTCATATACACTAGGATGGCTTGAGGGTGAGTAAATTATGGGGTAATTTTCATTTTTGGGTGAACTATCCCTTTAACTGTCTAAGCAGAGAAATTTGTTTTCAAGACAAACAGATCACTGCCACTGCGGAATACTCACAAATTACCGCGGGAAGGCGGGTGTTCATTGATCTAATGTATAAATTGAGGTATATGTCCAAATATTACTAGTAATGTCATACTTTGTAGTAGTGTATCGTGGCGTAATAATATGTTTGGTTGTAAAATGTATTACCTGAATGAATTGAAATTGAAGGTAGCTCGTTCACAGACAGCATACACAGATCAGATGTTCAACCAATAAAGATGTTCATCACTGGCAAACAATAGGATGCATTTGCAGATTTGCTTTCAATTGACTGCAACGTTCATACTCTTGATGTTCTTAAATTTCCTGTTACGACTCAGAGTGAGAAACGATTCAGTGCGCGCAGGAAACTGAACAAATCATTCAAACGGATTCGCGAACCAATTCAGACAGTTTTGCCAAATTGTTTGATCAAGTCTTTGAACAGAATCGACTCAAAAGAGTGATTCATTTGTGAATCATTTGTGAAGAAAAAGAGACAGCGCGCTTGGAATAACTATACGTATTTTGTAACATGTATTGCATTAAACTAAAGTAACGAGAGCAACGTCGCCCAGTGTAATGAAGTAACAGTACAGTTTTTTCATTAGAAATTTACTCGAGTTAAAGTAAAAATGAGCATTTATTAAATCTACTCTTAAAAGTATATTTTTTCCAAAAAGATACTCAAGTAAATGTAACGAAGTAAATGTACTACCCTTCGTTACTACCCACCTCTGTATTTAAACCCTCACAAATTGCTTAATTGTGCCTGTAATCCATTCATAATGACCATCCTTTTTCGCAATGAGACTTTTGTAAACATCAGGATATAAATTAAAGTGCCCCTAATATGCATTTTCTGATAATACCTTTCATGTAGTGTGTTATTTAGCTGTTTGTGAATGTAAACGGTCTGCAAAGTTTCGCAGATCAAAGTGCACAATAAATGGAGTTATTGTCTCCCAAAAGAAAGAACCAGATTCTGCCTGAAACGAGTCACCAGTAATTCCAGCCTTACTTCCTGCATAAACCTATATAGGTTTGTAACATAATGCCCACCTCTTCATTGGCTGCCCACGAACAATGTCTACTTGGACCTGCTCTCAAACGCTATAGTTGTATCTGAGGCCTGGAAGAGTTTGGTTTGTGTTGTCAACATTTTGAGAAGACGCAGTTTTCTATGAGACCTATGAGAGCAAGGTAGGCTTTCCGAAAGGAGGGGTTTAGAGAGACTGAATCCTTTATCAAACTGTTTCATACTGTGAGAAAAGACGTGATGTTGCAATGCAATATATGTTATGAGATAATTGAAGTGTTTTTTGACCTTTGATGCATGTTAACCTATTGTAAGAGACCTCCAAAACAAAATTAGGTAATAACCTAAGTTAATAACAGTAGTTAATAACAAGTTACAAGTTAATAACAAGAACAAGTTAAGAACAAGTTATACATTGGAGAAATCTTACTATGGTTCATAAAAATGCTTCTTGCTGCTTCTTATTTTTTCCCTCTGATATCATGTGCTGGCCAAAACAGTGTGCTCTTTCCTCCCCAAGGCTGAATGATTTTCAGCACCCACACTCGCAAATATTTTTATTTAACTGCTTCTAGCTGCTGCAATGTTTGGATACTTTTATTTCTATGATATGAGAGATATATATTTTTTCTTTTGTTTTTGCAGTAGATGAAAGTGTTTTTTTTCTCTACGTCACTGTACACGATGTATAGGCCTATACGTTGTCTGTCTTTATTCACATGAATCTTAATCGTGAAAGTGAATTTACATGAAGTGAATCACTTCAAAATTATTTGCACATAATGTGGCTTTTATATAGCTGCATGTTTACAAGGCATGGGGTGTTTAAATACATACTACAAACTATAGTGTATATATAGCGATCAGGCATAACATTATGACCTAAAATTGTGTTGGTCCCCCTTTTGCTGCCAAAACAGCCCTGACCCGTCGAGGCATGGACTCCACTAGACCCCTGAAGGTGTGCTGTGGTATCTGACACCTAGATGTTAGCAGCATATCCTTTAAGTCCTGTAAATTGTGAGGCGGGGCCTCCATGGATTGGACTTGTTTGTTTAGCACATCCCGCAGAAGCTTGATTGGATTGAGATCTGGGGAATTTGGAGGCCAACACCTCAAACTCGTTATTGTGCTCCTCAATCCATTCCTGAACCATTTTTGCTTTGTGGCAGGGCTCATTATCCTGCTAAAAGAGGCCACAGCCACCAGGGAACAGCGTTTCCATGAAATGATGTACATGGTCTGCAACAATGCTTAGGTAGGTGGTATGTGTCAAAGTAACATCCACATGGATGGCAGGACCCAAGGTCCCTGCAGAACATCGCCCAAAGCATCACACTGCGTCCGCCGGCTTGCCTTCTTCCCATAGTGCATTCTGGTGCCATGTGTTCCCCAGGTAAGCGACGCACACGCACCCGGCCATCCACGTGATGTAAAAGAAAACATCATTCATCAGACCAGGCCACCTTTTTCCATTGCTTCGTGGTCCAGTTCTGATGCTCATGTGCCCACTGTTGGCTACGCAACAAACTGTGATGCACTGTGTATTCTGACACCTTTCTATCAGAACCAGCATTAACTTCTTGAGCAATATGAGCTACAGTAGCTCGTCTGTTTGATCGGACCACACGGGCCAGCCTTCACTCCCCAAGTGCATCAAAAAAGCTTTGGCCACCCATGACCTTGTTGCCGGTTCACCACTGTTCCTTCATTGGACCACTTTTGACCACTGCAGACCGGGAACACCCCACAAGAGCTGCAGTTTTGGAGATGCTCTGACCCAGTCGTCTAGCCATCACAATTTGGCCCTTGTCAAACTCGCTCAAATTCTTACGCTTGCCTATTTTTCCTGCTTCTAACACATCAACTGTGAGGACAAAATGTTCATTTGCTGCCTAATATATCCCACCCACTAACAGGTGCCATGATGAAGAGATAATCAGTGTTATTCACTGCACCTGTCAGTGGTCATAATGTTATGCCTGATCGGTATACAGTATATAAATATATATTCCAAATTGATTTGGAAATTATTTGAAAGATTAACATGAATGTAGGCTAAGTATTTGTTTTTTTTCCTCTTTTGCTTTAATGACAGCATCATTTGAACTCTATAAACTTCACAAGTTTGGGTCAAACCTGATGTTCTCCAGCATGATTTGAGATGATTCAAGGAGCATCAAGGAGTTCAACTTCTGACTGTCTATACAAGTAGTTCACAAGATCAATATCACAAATTTGCTTATTAGATTAGTGACCTAGAAATCTGAAACATTTATTGTTCTTTTTACGTCATTTTCCAGTTTAAATTAAATTTTGAATCCTAGATTGTTAATGTGATCAGACATTGTGGCCACCACATCTGGGAACACAAAATAAACTACAATGTCTACTTGTGTAGTTATATAAATTGCTATTAAAAGTACAATATATTATGTATGGCTTGTTGGTAATTTCACCAGATTACATTTCTAGCACATACAGGACAGTATGCGTATATCTTTGAATAAATAGTTTGTTCTGATGACCTGGTTATGTTTCAGATTGATTTGAGCATTAATTCTCTCATGATTTTGGAAGAGCAGACATTCTCCCTTAAAAGCTATTTCGTTCCATACACACCCTGTACAGTGTCATGATGATTTCTTATTCTGTTGTGTTTGGAACAGTAGAGTGATTTATCATACCTTGAGTTTTATGGCCGATATCGAATTTCGACCAACATCCAGCAAAAGACTGAGTGGTACTAAGACCTACTTGGTACTTAACTAGTACTTAAAAGAACAGTTCACCCCCCCCAAAAAATAAAAATTCTCTCATCATTTACTCACCATCATGTCATTCCAAACTTGTATAAATTTCTCTTGTCTGTGAAAAAAAAAAAAAAAAATGCATATATATATATATATATATATATATATATATATATATATATATATTTCCCTGAATTAACTATTGATTGCATCTATGAATCTATTCTTGCATCTATGAAAAATCAAATGTAAAGTAGTAGACATAAAAATATTGTAAATTATAAGATGTTATAAAATGAAAAAAAAAAATTTTGTAAAAACAAAAGTATATTTTTAAATGTCTCCCTTTTCTCCACCTCTCCCTGTTCAATACTCGATCTGTATTTAGCCACCACATTAATGCAGGCTGTGGTAAATAAAGAGATGTGTTTAATTGTGTTGTTGTCCTCCGAGTATGAGATCCATTGAAACGCTGTGTCTAATCTCATATTCACAGAGTTATTGGCCCTTCCAGATGAAGCCCAAGAGAGCAACCTATACACTGATGTACTGCCGTTTGAAGGTCTGAACACACATGGCTGACGTTAAGACCATGAACAATGGCTTTCCATGTGGACTATTATCTGCAGAGGTGAGATGTTGAAAGCTGTGCCATTGGGAAATGGAGAACAAATGTTATTGTGTGTTAATTTAGCGGTGAATCAATGTTGAATGGATTCCTTGTCAAATGCAGGTATGTACATTCCACTGTTTTTAATACACAAACAATGGGGAAATTACACAAACACACAGGACAAAAAAACAATCAAACACAATAACAGTCTTTTCCATCTTAGGGACCATTTCAAACATAGAACCATCCATCATTGTTAAATACAGTGGCATGTGGCAACTCAGACATACTGATGCTGCAGAACATTGTGATTCTAATTGAAGTTTACAGGAAATGACTGAAGATTTCAGGCATACTTAGTTTATGGGATCTGTCTGCACAGTCTTTTGTCCCCTCCGGCATATGCAGTGTCATTATTTGTTTAGTTAACTTCTTTGTTTGATACCTAAAACAAGGTTCTGCACTGACAATATGACAGTACAATGTGTCAGCCAGTATGTTGTCAGCCATTTTTATTCTGAATTTGCTTTTCATCCCTGTCGCTCTAGAGATAAAATGCCTGATGTTAAAATTCATGAAGAACATCTTTGAACCATACCCAATTTTTCTGTGTGAAACCTTAAAGGGACAGTTCACGCCAAAATGAGAAAATGTACTCACTCTCATATCATTCCATAACTGTATGACTTCCTTTCTTCTGTGGAACACAAAGATTTTTTGAAAGTCAATGGGGATCCTATTTGCTTTAATGGTATGGACAAAAAAGCATTTTTTCAAAGTATCATATTTTTTTCCACAGAAGAGAGAAAATCATACAGATTTAGAACATGAGGGTGAGTAAATGATGACAGAATTTTCATTTTTTTGGGTAAACTATCCCTCTACATATATACAGTAATTATGCTTAAATATCAGAAGAAATTAATCGCAAATCATTTCTTATTCATAACAGCACTCACTTAGGATATATATTTTACCTATCACCAGTGCATCACCAAGAACTTACCCCTAGCATCTGCTTAATGGCCGCAAGCTGCTCATCACATGCTTCAGTTAGATCTCAATAACACACTCACACATTACGCATGTCTACATGAGCACTTGTCTTTTACAGGATGTGTCTCATTCCAGAGTGATAATAAAAAGTGATAAAAATACTCGTTTAAGTAACAACCTCTGAGTGACCATGGCACAACAACTGCAGAAGCTCCCCATTGGCAATCCAATTTGCCACAGCTATAGTTTGATTTCACTTCACATTTAATCTGAAAGAAAATTTCTTTGTGGTCACTTTAAAACAGGCTGTTTTACAAAAATCAGCACGTACCTTCCAAACGTCCCACAAAGTCTCCCGAGGATTAAAGCAGCGCAATCCAGACCTCCAGTCGCTATTGCAATAAACTCTTCGGTCTTGCACACGCACTCTCTTTCTGGTCCTCTCCTCAATCACTCTCTGTAACGCGCTCGCCCTCTCGCTCTCTCTTTGGCTCTCTCTAACTTGCCCTCTCTCTCTCTCTAACACACCGTCTCTCCCTCTCTCATCTGAGCATTGTGCAGAGCTCTGTGAAAACAGAATGAGGGGGAGAGCAAAGCGCTTGCTGAATTCAGTATTCACCCCTGCAGTGTCAAGGGGACAGAGAAGAGAGAGAGAGAGAGACAGAGAGAGGCTGGCTGCTGTAACGCTCATGTGCGCTCAGGACTGATGCTTTCGGTACAGGGTGCCTGTGGTTGCCAGAGGCTGCTCGTCTGGCATTACATCCCTCCCAGAGAATGGCTCTCCTCCCCCTTTAAATTGCCAGATTAATGCGGGTCCCACCAGTGCTAAACATAGTCAGCGTAGTCAGATTTGCTGTGTTACCCTTAGGGGATATAGAACTTTTCAATGAGCGAGCCGGAGATTTTTGTTACATTGACTTTCATTGACTTTTCACATTGCTCATGAACGTTGAACGTTGGTATATTCTCAAGTATTCTTGCTAATTCACTTTTCCTACTCTGTTTGGTGGCTTATTTTAACAGAAACACTCTTTTTGACAAACTTTTTATTTGTGAATCCCTTGATGTGGGTTGACCCAATTTAAAAGACTTTGAAGTCTTAATTGGGGGGTGGGGGTGGGGGTGGCTGTAAGGTGGAGGTCAGAGGTTTTTATGTTGCGTGCATGAATTTTTGATTTGAAAGATTTTTTAGATTACACTTGTGTGATCAGTTGTTCTGCTTATCCACAAAGCAATTGGTTGGATATGTCCAATAGGCTATGTCGTTCACGAAGTTTTACAGATCTCTTGCCTGTAGAGTGCTTGTTTATTAATGTTTTATGCTTATTATACATGAAGAGCGCTACTTAGTTCCAATGAGTTTTTAGTGTGGGCGAGGATATCCAGAGCGGCACTAACGAAATAGAAATCAAGCAATAAAATGTAGAATCGTTTGATGCAGTGGCAGCAGTTTATGGCAAAACTCTGATGAAAATATCGATTCTGCTTTAATTTAATTATTTAAAAAATAAAATAATTACTTTACTTATTTAATCAATATTTAAATTATATATTAATATTAATAAAATAAATGCATATTAAAATTTCTAATGAAAAATACCTTGTTGCTTTATGGTGTGATATTTTATTAGGACACTGATATTTCTGCATTAATTTAATTATTAAATAATGTAAAAAAAAATATTTTTAAAATATGTGTTTAATTAATAAATTAAATATTAATATGAATAAATTAAATAAATATTTAACTTTCTTTAAATAAATTTAACTATTTATTAATTTGAAGAGCAAAAATATGAAATTTAATTAAAATATTTTGTTTATTTTCAACATCATCTTATGCTGCATATTTAGCCGTGCAGCCGTTCTCAAGTCACGTATCATAAAACATGTTAATGTCCATCTGAAGTATCTCACATCAGGGAATTTCAGTGCATAATTTTCTTTCTTTCTTTCTTTCTTTCTTTCTTTCTTTCTTGAAACACCCAATGTGGTCCAAAAATCTCACAGAACTCAACCACAAGCACATCATTCAGCTTGAGCAAGCAAACATAAAAGGAAGTGCTTGAGGTGAACACAGATTAATGTTCAGTGTGTAAACAGCAAAATGGGTTTTAAACTTTTATACTTAAAATGGAGTAAAAGTGTGCTGACTCTGGGTAGTTTAGATCAAGATGCAACACAATCCAACAGCACACATACACGTACAACCGCCAGATACCTCTGGCTACAACCTAGTAAGCAGTTAAACAAGCCACCATTATCTTCTGTAATTGGACCATTTACTGAGAATCTAATCCTGGTCCGGCTTTCCATTTACTTACAACCTACGTATGCAAAGCATTGAACATGTTAATGATGTGGCTAAAATGCACTGGGCAAAACAGAGTGTTGTTATTTGTGTTTCTGGGTTTTCTCATCACAAACACTTTACCTTAATTTACTGCTGGTCAGGCATTGGCTTGAATCCCCGAGTCTGATCATCCTCGGAGCAGATGGCATGGCAAGCTTCCATACTGAGTTAGACTAAGAGATAATCCTCACAACACATAGTGGGCTATAACAGAGAGACTCTTTTTTTTAAGTGAGGGGGGTCCAAGTGTGGGGGTGGAAAATCTATAAAGTCTTGCCATCTTCAGTAGAGGCCAAACCATCAAGGCGTTGAGATCATTGAGGCCTCCAGGTGTGAGTCAAGCTTCTACTGGATATGGTCTGTGATCTCTAAACTCACACACATAGTGTATTGAAAGAGACAGATGTGAACATATATTCCCTGTTTGCACCTGATATAAGCATCCAGTGAATCCGATCACAGCAAAGGTTAGTAAATGAGGTCCAAAACGTTGTATGATCCGACTACTTCAACCACATTCAGACGGAGCCACATGTGAAGAATGCATGTGCTCATTCTTGCTCAAAACATCACATTTGCAGTGATACTTGAAAGTATTTTGAAAACAACGTGCTTTTTTTAAAGTTTAAAAATTTGCAGTAATTAAATCAAGACCAGGTTAATACAGGGCAATTTGAGTGATGTAGATTAGCAGAGTAGTGTGTGTGCATGTGGTCCTGGTACAGCCTAAATTGTGGGGAAAAATTTCTAACTATATATATATATAGACCACTTCTATTATTGATTGCTATTAGGATATAAAGAGAATTTCAACAAGTATAACAAAAAGTGTATATGCAAAACATTGCCTACCCTATAGCTTTAATTTTCTTCTCTAAGACGGGTCATAACTTCAGTTACATTATTTTTAATGCTGTTTGAAAATTCCAGAATTATTAAATTCAAGTTAATATCCTGAATTTGAATTGAGACTTGAATTGCAATTTGAATCCAAATAGAGTGGTGCAGGTATGACATCACTTTGTAGGCCAAAATGCGGAAGCGAGTTAACATTTTAGCACTTCCGGTTCCCTCTTCCCTAAGTCATTGGGTTTTTTTAATGGGATTTTGGTGAAATGGCTGAAATAAGATCTGTGGTGAACACAAGCTCAAGACACTTTCACGTTTTATTCTACGACAAATAAAATACATCAGTATTACCCCACTCATGATTTTTTTTTAAGCTGTTACATGTCTTGAAAAACGCAGTTGCTAACAAGTGGCTAAATGGGACTACAGAGGCTGTCGAGGAGATTAAACGTCATCACGCCAAAAAGGTAAACTCAGTCCGCTTTTACAACCTCATTATGCTCATAATTGTGCTCTTATAAACTATTATAACTATTATAACATTATAAATCAAATCAAATCAAATCACCTTTATTTATATAGCGCTTTTTACAATGGCAATTGTTTCAAAGCAGCTTCACAGTGGTAACAGGAAAATAATGCAACGGAATTTGATTCGGCTGTACAGCCGCTCTGGTGAAAACGGTGATGTCATCCAGCTCATTTCAACTATCTCAGCAGCATAAGCTCGTGTCAATGACACGAGCTTGACACGAGCATAAGCCATAAGCTCGTGTCAATGCGGGCAGATCAGTAATATAGTTGAAATTTAAGTGTCCCCAACTGAGCAAGCCAAAAGCCAAAGGCGACGGTGGCAAGGAACCAAAACTCCTTCAGGGCCAGAATGGAGAAAAAAACCTTGGGAGAAACCAGGCTCAGTCGGGGTGCCAGTTCTCCTCTGGCCGACGAACAAATAGTGTATGATTATGATTCTGGCAACATTACAGGTCAGAAGTCATATTAGATCAATAGATATTCGTAGGATTATTCGAAAGATTGGAGTCGTCACGCCGGGGACGGGTTTAATGAGGATGTCGTGTCGATGCGGCATTTACAGGGGGGAGTTTAACTGACACGGTCTCTACAGACACTTCAGGGATGCGGTCGTCATGTCCAGGCTAAGGTCCACCATCTGGTCTGGATACAGCCCGGATCCGGCCGACTGCAGTAAACCTCGGGATAAACAGAGAGACTAACATTAGCGTAGATGCCATTCTTCTTATGACGTAACGAGTACATCAGGTGTTATTGGGAGTGTTCCCGGTTCCGGCTGACCTAGTTAATGCAGCCTAAAACAATCATTTAACTGATTTGAATAATAGAAATTAAAAATGTTTTATGTGTATGCCATAGTAAAGAGATGTGTTTTTAGTCTAGATTTAAACTGACAGAGTGTGTCTGCTTCCCGAACAATGCTAGGAAGACTGTTCCAGAGTTTAGGTGCTAAATAGGAAAAGGATCGACCGCCTGCAGTTGATTTTGATATTCTAGGTATTATCAACTGGCCAGAATTTTGAGACCGCAATAGATGTGATGGAGTATAATGCGTTAAGAGCTCGCTCAAGTACTGGGGAGCTAAACCATTTAGTGCTTTGTAAGTAATCAGCAAGATTTTAAAATGTATACGATGTTTAATAGGGAGCCAATGCAGTGTTGCCAGAACCGGGCTAATATGGTCATACTTCCTGGTTCTAGTAAGAACTCTAGCTGCTGCGTTTTGGACAAGCTGCAGTTTATTTATTAAGCGAGCAGGGCAACCACCCAGTAGAGCATTACAATAATCTAGCCTTGAGGTCATGAACGCATGAACTAACTGTTCAGCATTTTGCATTGAAAGCATGTGCCGTAATTTAGATATATTTTTAAGATGGTAGAATGCAGTTTTACAGATGCTAGAAACGTGGCTTTCAAATGAGAGATTGGTATCAAAGAGCACACCCGGGTTCCTAACTGACGACGAGGACTTGACAGAGCAGCCATCGAGTGTTAGACAGTATTCTAGGTTACTACTTGTGGAGTTATTTTGTCAAATGATTGAAAATTCAGTTTTTTCTGAATTAAGTTGCAGGAAATTACTAGTCATCCAATTTTTTATATCAGCTATGCATTCTGTTAATCTTGTGAATTGGTAAGTTTCGTCAGGGCATGAAGAAATATAGAGCTGAGTATCGTCAGCATAACAATGAAAATTAACGCCATGCTTCCTAATAATATCTCCCAGTGGTAGCATGTACAGGGTGAAAAGCAACGGTCCTAGCACTGAGCCCTGCGGTACTCCATACTGAACTTGTGTTCGGTGTGACATCTCTTCATTTACTGCTACAAACTGATAACGGTCAGATAAGTATGATTTAAACCACGCCAATGAAGTTCCACTAATGCCAACATAATTTTCGAGTCTATTCAAAAGAATATTGTGGTCGATAGTATCGAATGCAGCGCTAAGATCGAGTAACACTAATAGAGATATACAACCACGATCGGATGATAAGAGTAAATCATTTGTAACTCTAATGAGAGCAGTCTCAGTACTATGATACGGTCTAAATCCTGACTGGAAATCCTCACAGATACCATTTCTTTCTAAAAAGGAGCATAATTGTGAGGACACTGCCTTTTCTAGTATTTTTGACAGAAAGGGTAGATTTGAGATTGGCCTGTAATTGACTAATTTTGTAGGATCAAGTTGCTTTTTTTAATAAGTGGTTTAGTAATAGCCAACTTAAAAGTTTTCAGTACATATCCTAATGTCAAGGATGAATTAATGATATTAAGAAGAGGATCTATGACCTCTGGAAGCATCTCTTTTAGTAGTTTAGTCGGTATGGGGTCGAGCATACATGTTGTTGATTTTAGATGATTTAACGAGTTTAGCCAATTCTTCTTCTCCTATAGCAGTGAATGAATGTAATTTTTCCTCAGTGACACTACAATGCACTGTCTGATGTGATACTGTAGTGGACAGCTGCATGGTTATAATCTTTTTCCTAATATTATCAATCTTACAAGTAAAGAAGTTCATAAAGTCATTACTGCTGTGCTGTTTACAAACATCAGAAGGTGAAGCTTTATCTTTGGTTAATTTAGCCACTGTATCGAATAAATACCTACGGTTGTGTTTGTTTTCTTCTAAGAGAGTCGAGAAATAAGCAGATCTAGCAGTTTTTAGGGCCTTTCTGTATGCAATCATGCTCTCTTTCCACGAAATGCGAAAAACTTCTAGTTTTGTTTTCTTCCAGCTGCGCTCCATTTTTCTGGCTGCTGTTTTAAGGGCCCGGGTGTGCTCAATGTACCACGCCGTTGGACTATTTTCTTTAATCTTCTTTAAATGTTTAAAATGTTAAAATTATAAATTTTATAATTTTAAAATTATAAAATGTTTTGAGATAAAAACTGAAAGATTTGTCGGAAGCTTAGTGATGGTGACGTTGAAATCACGGGACCGTGGTGTAGTCCGTTTATAGCCTACCTTTAGCCTTTTACTTCTGGCGACTGCATTTAGGCTTCAAAATTAATAAAAGTTGTGTTCATCTGTGATCTTGATGGACAAAACGTGTAAGTATCATAAACTCTTGTCGATCACAGAGCTTGTTTTTTGCGATAATCCAAAAGCCTATGGGAAAATCCTATTTGGGTTTTTGTCGAGGGAACCAGTGTGATGCTAACTGTTTGTTGGCCTACAAAGTGATGTCATACCTGCACCACTCTATTCAAATTGTTGATCATTGTCTTTGTTTGATGTTTTATTTAAAAGCCTTGCAGACAGATAAACAAACAGATAGATCTGTTTGAAATGCCAAAAATAAAAATGTGTACTCAGTACCGTCGCAAGGGCTGTGCCAATTGTGTGACTGCACAGGGCCTCGCGCAAAGTAAAGTGACCGCTGACTTGATGAAGTAAAGCCAATAGTTAAAGTTCATGTTTTTGTAACTGTCGTTCATGAGAGACTGGCGTTCCAGCGTATGACGTAGGACGCAGGCGTAGCGTAAGTTCCGGTGAACTCACCGGAGCGTCCTACGTCATACGTACACCAGTCTCTCATGAACGCGATACGACAGTTAGCTGAAGTTAGAGATTACAGTTTAAGTTTTAAATATGGATATTTTTCTTACACAAAAGCATCGCTTCACTTCAGAAGGCCTTTATTAACCCCCCGGAGCCGTGTGGAGCACTTTTATGATGGATAGATGCACTTTTATGGACTTCAAAACAGAAACAGCCATTCACTGCTTGGAAAGCATAAAGCTTGGAAGAGCCAGGACATTTTTTAATATAACTGATTGTATTCACCTGAAAGAAGAATGTCATATACACCTATGAGTAAATCATGGGCTAATTTTCATTTTTGGGTGAACTATCCCTTTAACGCTATTCTTTTGAACTTTCTATTCATTAAAGAATCCTGAAAAAAAAAAAACATATCACAGACAGTTTCCACAAATATTATGAAGCAGCACAACTGTTTTCAATCAATATTTCAATCAGTTTGTTAAAATGAAGGATCACGTGACACTGAAGACTGGAGTAATAGCTGCTGAAAATTCAGCCTTCTTTCCATTACAGAAATAAATGACATTATAAAATGTTAAAATAGACGACAGATATTTTAAAATATAGTATTTCACAATATTGCTGTTTTTACTGTATTTTTGATTGAGTGAGAAGAGACTTCTTTCCAAAAGATCTTATTGCCTCCAACATTTTGAATTCTCATACTTCCTTATATTTCATAAATTAACTTTATGGATCAAGGTTGAATAACATGTTATTTCCCAGAATTCCATTGACCGTTGAATTTTCTTTCAAATGTAATTCAGTATATTAAACTTTATTTAATTCTAATTCAAAATGTGGCCAATTCAATTCAAACGAATTGAAAGGGAGCCACTTCATCATCTTTTTTTTTTTTTTTGCCCAAGCATGCTGGATAGGAGATAAAAAAAAATCTATAATTATCCCATTAATAAAAAGAACATCATTGAAAATGTCCACCATAGGAAAACAAATTTGTGATAGTTTTGCTTAGGGAATAGCATGGGACTCAGAGCTCTACCACAATAACAGGTTGTTTGGCAGTTATCCTCATCCATTCACTTATTAATGAACATTATTAAACGCTTTATTGTGCAGCAAAGACTTCAATGTCAAAACTGTTCCATCATACCACAGTGGGGGATTCAGCATAAAGTTGTGACAGATGGGTAGGGATATCATCTCAATAAGGGTATTTGAAAGACAATCCGTTGCATTGCTGATGAAAAACCACATATAATTTATCAGACAGGAGAAGGAAAAACACAATAATTTTAAGATTTCCCCTGTGCTCCTTCCATCAGATGGCACCTGACAGCGATGGTTCATTTCTTTGGTGAGCGGAGAGCCATGTGGAGCTTGCTGCAATTCAGTTCCTTGGTGAGAAGAAAGGGCTCGGAGTCCAAACGCAGTATCTGAGAGGCACAGGGGGAGCAGAGGAGACCACCTTCAGACCCCATCAACCCTGCCGTGTGTGCGGAGTGGTCTGCATCCAGTCTGATAATTTGACTGCTGAGGTGCCATCATTGGAATGCATGAGAGAAGTCTTTTTTCTCTGCCAGACTATTTCCCTTTACTCTCTTTACATTGAGAGCTCTTTCATTTGTTTCGGCCTCGTCACTTCACACACAGTCAGCCTGCTTCTTTTCAGTCTCATTAGATACACGACCACAGCACTTGACCGTGGCCGCTTGACTGTCTTTCTGAGTAAGGTGAGAGACCTGCTCTCACAAAGTTGATTTGCTGGAACTCCATGGTTCTAGGTATGTTCTATCCACTCAAACACTGTAAATTGGTTTTTGTAGAGGAAGAGATTTCACCTGACCTCATTTCTGGTCATACACTTGGCTTATGCGATTAGATCGGGGGGCTGAAATCCCCTGAGCTTCATCCAGTATTATTTTACATGACGCTCACCTGAGAGAAAACTCTGCGATACTTAAAAGCACATGTATTAAATGTTCTCTGATGTGTTTATGGGGCTGAAGAAAAGTTAGGGCAAGCGCAGGGGAAACGCAGGCATCAGTTGTCAGAATGGGCTATTTTTATAGATTCGGTCTGCAGTGAGAATGTTAATGTGTTGACGTCTGCCATTTACTGCGACGAGGTAAATGCAAATCAGCATATGGCTTCACTTTCCTCTTTGAGGCAAAACTAATATAACACTTTCGAAAAAGGCCAGCAAAAGCAACTTCAAAAACTTCCCTAATGGATTGCATGATATTGTACTAGGTGTTAAACTGATGAGACCTGGTGATTCAGACTGCTGGGATGTGACTTGATTTACACCAAGAATAGAAAGCAAACCACTCTGAGGCAAAAGCTTCATGACATAATCTTTCCTTGAAGCATATGAAGTGCCTGCAGCAGTCAGGCAAAACAATAAAGTAGAGGATTACTGAGAGTTAACCTGTGTTTGTGGGTTGGGCAGTAAGCTTGGCTATTTTGTGACATAAAAACAAAATAAAAAATAATTTAAATAAAAAAATTAAAGGGGACATATTGTGCAAAATTCACTTTTATAAGGTGTTTGAACAGATGTGTGTCCACAGTGCGTGTAAACAACCAGCCTACAATGGTAAAAATCCACCCAATACTTTTTTTATAATCCTCATCAATAATTATCTATCTCTCATAACAAGCTTTTTCAGATATCCCCCTACTCCTACGTAAGAGTAGGGAAACCCTGCCCATGACTGTTGATGATCTGCCCTAGTTTCAGCATAGACACACCCCTGAGTGAGAAGCACAGAGACCGCCATTACTCGCTGTATCAGCTAGCTAGAGTAGTACAATGTCATAGACTCCTGGCATCCTTGCCACTCTCGCCTCTCACCAGGCTCTGCGTGGTTATATTTCATTTATGAAGGAAATGTACTGAAGAATGACGGTAAAATGTTATATATTTGCACTTCATGCTCTAACTTCATATCCAGAACAAGTAAGGATGGCACTTCATTTTTGTGAATGTATGCAAATTTCCTTTCTGAATGAGCTGAATGCTGTACTGCTAATATGGCTAAAGTTATAGTCCCTGACTATATTCACAAAGACTAGAGCTGTGTCGTTAGTTTTATCCCGAAAACACTCATTGTCTGCGTAATTCATAAACGCACATTTATTATGCACTGTATAGTCAGGTGACGGACGTGTTACGTTCCCACACGAGCACAATTTATATGACGGTACATTCTAGTCGATGAGTTGAATCAACGTAACTCCACAACAACTCTGTTAACGTTACATAAATGTATCCACTAACCATTCAGAAACGTCCAGGTGCAGTCTAAAAGTTGCAAAGTCTTCCTGAGTCCAACTCCAGTTCAAACATGTAAGGCACTCCACAACTGGTTATTGCTGACATTTTGGCTGAGTGAGATCCGTTTTGTATCCGAAGCTCGGGTAAAGGAACCGCTGGAAGGGGGGCGGGGAGCAGCAGCTCATTTGCATTTAAAGGGACACACGCAAAACGCGCGTTTTTGCTCACACCCAAATAGGGGCAAATTTGACAAGCTATAATAAATGATCTAGGGGGTATTTTGAGCTGAAACTTCACAGACACATTCTGGGGACACCAGAGATTTATAGTACATCTTGTGAAAAGGGGCATAATATGTCCCCTTTAAGTAATTATGTGTCCTGTAATTTGTTTTAAAATTAATACTGAAATTAAAATAACCGATTCTTAAATCAGTTAACATTCAGATAATTATTGTATGTCAAAATATTACAAACATTTTTACAACTCTACAACTCTCAGCTCAGGGTTGTTGCAGACACCCAGGTGGATGAGGTTTAGTGAATACATACATAATTCAGCAAACATGATGCCTCCAGGAGAACTGAAATCTTTCTTTCTTTCTTTCTTTCTTTCTTTCTTTCTTTCTTTCTTTCTATATGAATAAACAATGAAAATAATCCGACATTGGAAACAAATGATTATGCATTCTAAGTCTGGGTATCGATATAGAATCGTATGGGAAGTGAATCAGTATTCTAATTCACAAGCTGTTGATTTGATTCAGTTTCAATTTGTATTTGATTCGATTCAGATACATTTGGACAAATAAATCTGAGCTGTAATTTTGTATAATATGAAAGAAATTCCCGCTCATAAGATTAATTTTTCAGTGGTTGCGCTGTATGTTTTAGATTCACTAAAAAGAACCGGTTTAAAAGAGCCATTTGTTATGTAACCTGTTATGAATCAGACTAAACTGGTTGCACTGTATGTTTTTGATTTACTACAAAGAACCAGTTTAAAAGAGTGATTAGTTCACAAATTGGACTACACTGATTGTGCTGTATGTTTTTGATTCACTGAAATGAATCAGTCATTTGTTTGTGAACTGGACTTCACCGGTTGCAGTGTATTCTTATTGCATGCAGCCTACAAGCACACCATTATTTCCAGGCAATTTTTTCATGGTACATTTTCTCCTAACACAGTCGAGTAAACTATGATTATTCAGCTGTAGTGGCATAGATCAACACTCCCACTCACAATTAATCAGAAAACTATATTTTTACTATATTTTTTCCAAGTCAAGTCACCTTCATTTATATAGTGCTTTATACAATACAGATTGTTTCAAAGCAGATTTACAGTGATAGCAGGAAAATGATGCAGTTCGGCTTTTGTTCATGATCAGTTCAGCCCTACATTCAAAGCATAATTTACTTTTGAGACAACAACTGCAAAAACAGGTAGACATGTATTAATTTTCAGCAGCAGTTGGGTGGGTGCATGAGTTTGCGTGTCCTGCAGGGGTGGGGTGGCAGGTTGGTAATGGTACAATGCTTCTTACTCACAGAGCACAGCAATCAGGGCTGAGCGGAGAAACAGTGGAGACAAACCACCTCTTTCAGTTGATGCATTTAGCTGATGCATCATGCATCACAATCAGCCATGCTAGTGATGAGATGGCACATAACAACTTACAAAATCACCGGCACATAGTGCCAAAGTATTTGCACAGCAATTCTCTGCAACTGTTAGAGAACATTGAACAAACAGTGGAACAGCACATGCCAAGAGGGCAAATTGTAAGCATGAGGCTAAGCTTAGATAATTGCCTTGATACAGAATAAGGACACGTCAAATACCGCAGGGGGACATCGCAGTGACTACACAATTAAATTAGCCATCTTGTCACCCTTTCGCTACTGTGCTTCACACATTAGATTACCTTACATTGTGTACTGGGCTTAAATGGAATGGAAGTACTGAAGTACTGGAGTACTGGAATGGGCTTTGTGGACATAGTCCTGACTGCTGACTGTTGTAAACAGCCAAAAGATTCAAAATTTAGGGCTGAGCTCTACTTTCGTTCAGTGCTATCATCACGGCATCATTCCACAGCAAAATGAACCTTATTGCTGTGGAAATAAAATTACTCTGAACCTGTTTGTTGCAGGCATCTGTGCACGATGGTTGTTCCGATGGTTTCATCAAAGAGACTGTCTCAGAAAAGCAACGAGGCATTAGGAACAGTTCATTCAGTGGGGTAATATCACATCTGGCTAGAGTTGAGTCCCAATTATAAGCTGTAGATTTGTACTGGCCTGATTCTCTGCTGTTAGAAATTGCACTAGTAATGAAGCAGGGAACATCAAAGAGAATGTCAACTGAAGAGACACTCGCAAATTTTATATAAAATATTGTGAAATATTATTACAATTTAAAATAACTGCTTTCTATTTTAATATATTTTAAACGTTATTTTTTTCCTGTGATGGTAAAGCTGAATTTCCAGCAGCTATTACTCCAGTCTTCAGAGTCACATGATCTTTCAAAAATCATTTTTAGTATGATTCCGATTTGGTGCTCAAGACACATTTTTATTATTATCAATGTTGAAAATTGTTGTGCTGTTTAAAATATTTGTGGAAACCTTGATACATTTTTTCAGGATTATTTGAGAAAGTGCAAAAGAACATAATTTATTTGAAATAGAAATAGAAAGACATTTTTTTAACATGTCTGTATTTAACAATACATATTTGTAACAAATGTATTTGCTGTCACTTTTGATAAATTGAATGCCTCCTTGCTGAATAAAAGTATTATTATTATTATTATTATTTATATATATTTTTTTTTTAAAGAAACGGTAAGTGAACGGTAGTGTGTGTGTGTGTATATACACTCACCTAAAGGATTATTAGGAACACCATACTAATACTGTGTTTGACCCCCTTTCGCCTTCAGAACTGCCTTAATTCTACGTGGCATTGATTCAACAAGGTGCTGAAAGCATTCTTTAGAAATGTTGGCCCATATTGATAGGATAGCATCTTGCAGTTGATGGAGATTTGTGGGATGCACATCCAGGGCACGAAGCTCCCGTTCCACCACATCCCAAAGATGCTCTATTAGGTTGAGATCTGGTGACTGTGGGGGCCATTTTAGTACAGTGAACTCATTGTCATGTTCAAGAAACCAATTTGAAATGATTCGAGCTTTGTGACATGGTGCATTATCCTGCTGGAAGTAGCCATCAGAGGATGGGTACATGGTGGTCATAAAGGGATGGACATGGTCAGAAACAATGCTCAGGTAGGCCGTGGCATTTAAACGATGCCCAATTGGCACTAAGGGGCCTAAAGTGTGCCAAGAAAACATCCCCCACACCATTACACCACCACCACCAGCCTGCACAGTGGTAACAAGGCATGATGGATCCATGTTCTCATTCTGTTTACGCCAAATTCTGACTCTACCATCTGAATGTCTCAACAGAAATCGAGACTCATCAGACCAGGCAACATTTTTCCAGTCTTCAACTGTCCAATTTTGGTGAGCTCGTGCAAATTGTAGCCTCTTTTTCCTATTTGTAGTGGAGATGAGTGGTACCCGGTGGGGTCTTCTGCTGTTGTAGCCCATCCGCCTCAAGGTTGTGCGTGTTGTGGCTTCACAAATGCTTTGCTGCATACCTCGGTTGTAACGAGTGGTTATTTCAGTCAAAGTTGCTCTTCTATCAGCTTGAATCAGTCGGCCCATTCTCCTCTGACCTCTAGCATCAACAAGGCATTTTCGCCCACAGGACTGCCGCATACTGGATGTTTTTCCCTTTTCACACCATTCTTTGTAAACTCTAGAAATGGTTGTGCGTGAAAATCCCAGTAACTGAGCAGATTGTGAAATACTCAGACCGGCCCATCTGGCACCAACAACCATGCCACGCTCAAAATTGCTTAAATCACCTTTCTTTCCCATTCTGACATTCAGTTTGGAGTTCAGGAGATTGTCTTGACCAGGACCACACCCCTAAATGCATTGAAGCAACTGCCATGTGATTGGTTGATTAGATAATTGCATTAATGAGAAATTAAACAGGTGTTCCTAATAATCCTTTAGGTTAGTGTATGTGTAACGGAGGCCAGCTAGTAAAGAACTCCCATGGCCTCAAGAAGTGCAATAGCGACTGACATTGGAGGCTTTAGTCTTTAGTGTCTTTGTTAGCGTGCCCACCTCCCATGCTGGTAACGCCGGTTCGAATACCGCTTGGCACGGGTGCGATTAGGACCAGTTACATTGGTGCTGTGACCTGGATGGAAGTGAGGTTTGGTGGGTGAGTGTAACTAAGGCCAGCTAGTAAGAGCTGTGCAGGTAAACCTCACTCCCCTGGCCTTGTCACAGTTATGTTTAGTTTTGTTCATGGACATTCAGTTTGCTTTTCATTTGTCACATGTTTCTTTGTTCAGTTTCCCGCCACTCGTCTGTCTCCCTGGTTACCGTCATTATGAGTTAATTTAGTTCAGCTGTGTCTGTTTAATCATCCTCGTTTGTATTCACTATTTAAGTTGTTCCTTCTCCTGCACTCCTTGTCCGATCACCGTTATACTAAGTTGTGTTGTGCTGTTGCCTGTCTGCCTGCCTTAAGATTATTTGTAATTAAACTACGTTTTGAACTCGATTAATCTGTATTCGTCTTCCTGCCTGCACGCACCCGTGACAGGCCTCAAGAGGCACACAAGTGACTGATGCTCCCATGCCGATAACGCCGGTTCAAATCCCGCTCATCGTGGGTGCAAGTAGGACCAGTTACGTTGGTGCTGTGATCTAGAAGGGAGTCAGATTTAGGGGGGTGAGTGTAACGGCGGCCAGCTAGTAAAGGTAAATCTCAGTTGTGCGGGTAAATCTCACACCCCTGGCCTCAAGAGGCACACTAGCAACTGAAACTAGAGGCTGCAATCTTTAGCGTACTTGTTAGTGCCCACGGGTCCCATGCCATTAACCCTTAAACGCATACCTCGGGTCTTTAGTGATCCGGGACGTAATTCACTACCCTCCTCCTCATTCATTTTTCAACCTTCTATATACTATTCCTCAATCAATTCATTATAAACAATATAACAAGAAAAAATAATAAAATTATAAAAGAATGCTTGTTTTCCCATTCATTTTTTTGTAAATATTGTATGGGGTTGAGGTGTATAACAGTGTAAGTATATTCTTTCTGCACAACAATAATTGAATCATTGATGACTGAATAAGTGCAGTACACCTTTATTCCACAAGGTGGAACACACAATGATGAAGTGACGTTTCACTCATAGTTACCACAGGCAGAAAACAAAAGAATAGAAAGCATCATCCGCAAACCTTGAAATGGCTCAGCGATTTACTGCAGAACAAGTAATGAATGCAATCAAATGTTAGTGTCACTGTCACTTGATGGTAAATCTGGTGAAGAAGCTGTTAGCGATCAAAATATTGATTTTGAAGATGTTGAAAATGTTAGTTTTGAGAATATGTTCGAGATCGCAATTATGAGCCAGATGCTGAATGTACTGGGAAATAAGCTCTGACAAGGATAGTGATGATGGTATAAAACATCTGCAAAAACTGAACCCTTCCAAGCTCCAAAAGGTAACAAAATATGTAATTGTTACTCTAATATCAGGAGAGTTATATATTTTCGCGACAGATAGAGATCCATCCGTGTTAGATATAGATCTAGATCTTCGCTAAAGACCTGAATATGTAATAATGATTGGTGAAACATTATTGCTCTTTTAATTTTTTTAATCAAAAAACTGACCTCTCAGGTCATCGACAACACCACTGACGAGTAGACATTGTACAATAAGCATGTCCCAGCCAGGTTCGTCACTTGTTGGGGTCCCCTTGAACATTTCCGCTGTGGTCTGTGATATTTGCATGTTTAGATATTAAGATATTTTCTTAATTTGCTGGTGTTTTATCTATTTGCATAAGTTTTCTTTAGTTACAGCACGTTAAGCTCTTTCACACCTAAAGCAATGTTTCTGTATCCGCATAAACATGTATTGGACTGTTGATACTATTGGATTCAGGGTTTTGCAGCACAGTAAACCTCTCACAAAGTCCATCTAATAAGACCTTAGAGACGCAGCCCAGAGCAACATTCTGATTCAAGGATCTCCCTCAGTCAAAGACCAGCAACACAGCCTGACTCATTCACCATGCACGGCTAGACGGCGAGGAATCTCTACTTGAAATATGTAATAAGAGACAGAACTTATAAATCTGATTTATATCATTTAAAATAATAAGGTTTCCAAACATATCTTGCAGTTAGCTACTTAATAAAACTTATTACTGTACTTTTTAAAAGAGTAGTTTGAATACTTAAAATTAATAGTAGCTTAAAGCTTGGCAAGCTAAAGTTTAGTAGCCTAATCCAATCCTTTTTTTGCACAGGTAATTCTGCATAAAGTCTAATAAATCATATATTGTGGACTATGGGAGTGGATCACTGTGGAAAGTAAAGGATGTAGATGCCATTTGTATTCAAGTAGCCTTAGGCAGATCTGTGAGCCATTCAGCATTGGGAAATGTCTGCTGCTAAGCATGAGCTCACCTGCCATGTCTGAGTCATAGTCCATCTTCTAAAAACATATCCAACTGTCTTTCAGCCTACCACCCAGGAAGCAGGCCTTGTGCACAGTCAATTCACCTATGGCTGACCATCACCAGTCGATGCAGAAAAATAACGAGCTGATGAAAACACTCAGAAAGACAAACACGCAGACTGTCGCAGCAGCATTGCAGATGTTTCCTCGTACATGCTAAACAAAAGGGCTGAAATCAAAATGAGCTGGGGATCTCTGAATTAAGTTTAAACTGCACACTTCAGGAATGATAATTGCCCTGTAGAGCAACATCTCACCCAGAATAGAGACCGAAACTGGCACTGATCAATGCCAAAACACAAGGTGACCTTAGTGCATACAGTTAAACTCTTTTTGATATTCTGTCCGCACTGGGAAAAGGCCCCTTTTGAATTACTGATGGCATGTAAATGATGAAATGTCATCTTATAGGGTCATCTCATCCATCAACATTACATGTTTGTGTATGTACATGAATATGCCCTCAAACTTTAAAGCATATTCAATGATCTCGATGTAATGCATTGGTGCCTTATACACATTGGGCCATTCAAAAGACTGATAGCATTTGCTGTACGTGCCAATATGGGCAGAGCAGAGGATGTTT
The DNA here is from genome assembly GCA_039654105.1 of Coreius guichenoti. Lineage (NCBI taxonomy): Eukaryota > Metazoa > Chordata > Actinopteri > Cypriniformes > Gobionidae > Coreius > Coreius guichenoti. Next base: position 38,335,445 of record CM077175.1, on the reverse strand, counting down.
GATGATCTTTCCACATTCACATTCAACTGGTAAAGGCGCAAGACCATGTAAAGGCTCCTGAATCATTAGAGTATCGGGCCATATATGCAGTGTATATATATAGTACATCACATTACCCTGAATCCATTGGCCTCAACATTCCCGAGAAGATCGCTACGAGATTCCTGTGACATTTCATTTGTTCTCACAGTGGTGGGCAAGACTGTTAGAATTTTAAATGTGATTGATGTGCTCCAATCACCATAAAAATAGGAGCACAAACATAATGGAAAACTGATGGACACAAAGCACATCCACCAAGGTCAGGAATTCCTCTCATTCTACCCCCACATATTCAAGAAGCGGCCGCTTACGAACCAAATGCAACTGCACTGCGTTAAAGCTGTAGCAGTAATCATCGCCTGCTGCTGTGCTTAAAATATTTATACATATGAATTTATAAAGGATATGATTTGTCAGCACAGGCAAATGGTTTAAATAGATCTACTTAGCATTTTAAATGGGATTATAATATCAGGGTGTTTATTCTCTTCGCCAATCTTTCATGATATACCATGAGGTCTTGCGTACGTCATGAAGACTTCATTTGCAAACATGAACAGTCTGTTCACAGTAATGCATATATAATGTTCTAATGGTTTTCATTTTTTCTTTTACATATCATTACTTCAGCTCATTATAATAGAGAGCGATTTATTGATCTGTCTTATATATGGCACAGAATATGTGCTTGTCTAACCACCTAACACTTTTAATTACTTGACAACTTGAATATTTATACAATTGTATAGCATTTTTAGAGATAATGTGCTGTTTTTCTATAATTACAAAGATTAGATTGTAGATTTTTTTATGATGATTTCAGTTAATATTTATATGGCCAAAACTAGATAGAGTTTTAAAAATGGTAAAACTAAAATTTTTATCAAAGTTCAACAAGGAGAGGTCGTAGACATAATAGTAGAGATTTCTTACACAAAAAAAAAACACTTTATACAGGCTCAATACAAAGACAAAACATTTTTGATTCACATCATCATCAGTGTCGTATTGTAACAGACGATAGCACAACTGATTGTCAAACTTTGATATGTTTTTGGAGCTTACGCACTAAATTAATTTTTATCTACCAACTTTTTCAGTATTTTGCGTAGATGTTCTACGGCTTTTTGCTGTTTAACACTACAATTTTACAAGCTACAATTTTCTTGGGGCACAATTGCTTGAAATTAAAAGCACTAGCTGACATTGTATTAGCCTGCCTCTTTGGAAGAGGAAATATAATTCAAGGACCTCTTTCTCTTTTGGTCCTTTTGCTTTCATCAAAGCTATTTGATGAAAACACCACCGCAGAATAGACAGATTCAAATGCATCCAGTATCGATTTTCTCAACTAGCCTATTTGCTTCATATGGGCAAATGCTTCTGCTTATCTCTCTACCTGCTGGAAGGGTGTATTTGTGGGCCGGGCATTGCAGGAAAAGTGCCAAGCATGAGGTTTAGATTTAATGCTTGTCTTTAAACATTCTCCTTGCTTCTTGAGACAAATCACATTTTCTGTTTAATTCGTTTCAGTCTGAGATTGTCTTGTGTTTCAAAGTCACTGCAAAACTGAACTTGAAATGACATAGACCTAAGTATTAATACAAAATATTCTAGAAAATATTGTTTATTATTATGGTGATGAGATTATTATTAGTAGTAGTAGCAGCAGCTGTATTTTTAAGAACTAGATATTTGTGCAAAATATGCTAGATAAAAATAGGTTATGATGATGATTGGTATTAATGTGTTACTATTATTATTAGTAGTAGTAGTAGTAGTAGTAGTAGCAGCCTAGTAGTGGTAGTGGTAGTAGTAGTAGTAGTATAATTTTCAATATTAATAGTTTAAGATCTCTGTAGTTGTGGAAAATATGCTAGAAAATATTATTATTATTATTACTTATATTATTATACAATATTATTGTAAAGCAAAAATAATTATTGCTATGACAATTATAATTATATAAATTGAAAGTAGCAGTAGTTGTAGTAGATTTGTATTTTGTTTTGTTTTATGGTAAAATCTTATTTTTATTTATTAGGCTGAATGCCCATCTGTTTATGTTGAGACCAGTATATTGTCAGTGTAAGAACAAGAAATGCACTTTAAAAAAGGAATTTCTCATCACTAATAAGGATAGGCCTATTATGGTGTATCAAAAAGCACTAAAATGAGTGACACAATTGCAATTGGCATAATGTTAAAATAAGAGTGTAACAATAATCTGAGGCATTCTTGGTATAGGATGGAGCAGTTGACTATTTGAGCTCTCCGTATATATATTCTTCTTAACACATACATTTAAACATTATCTATGATAATGAATAAAAATTTGATTCTAAGCCATTTTCTCTTTGTCATAGCAAATATTCATAAGAGTATAGAGTTCAGTGTCTAGTGTTAATGAGGAGGAATAGTTTTTCAATTTTAACCCTATACTGAACCTCAAGGGACTTAGTTAATCGCAAAAGTACTGGCTGCAGGATATCTTATATTCCCACTGGACAGTCACAACATCCCACCTTAAACCACTTCCAGCTGTTAGAAAAAAATGAATTAGACGTGACGTCATCATATAAGCGCTCCAAAGTCACACGCCACAAAACTCCTGTGTAAAATGCTCTGCTATTCCCAGGCCGCCCACGACTGGCCTCATAAATATTCATGTGAAGATGTGACATCTCATCAGCTTGCTGCTGAGGAACTGAATCTAGCTCTCATCTCTCTCAAATGCCCAGTTGCTGGTGGCTGGCAGCTACAGTGCTTTTCAGATGCTAATACTGGATATATTTTGCTCACTTCACAGACGGGTTGCTTCTGCATGTCAATCCACAAGCAATTTTAGGAGTAAATTGTTTTGATTATGGGAGCCAGTGCTATTTATCTGGTAGTTTTCTTTGAAGCCTGGGACGTATTATAGAGAAAACACATGCTAGGGTTATTACAAATCATTATATTTTTTGCATTTTACTCAAAAAAATATATTGCTTGAAATTGACTAATTAAAAACTTTTAATTAACAACTCTTGTAATTTTGTAAGTTGTTTTGTTGTTCATTAATAAAAAAAACAAATACATTACATTATTTAAGATGAGGCAGGAACAAAAATGTAGCTAGTTGGTTGCATGTGGTATAAGGGGACCGGGTTAGGGTCTATTACTGTCGGTCGCTGAACATTTCTATCGTAAAACAGTTGTCTAATACTTACATCTACATCTCTCCACGAACTCTCATTGTGTTGTGACAGTGACAGTAAGACCCGCCTTCTTTGATTTGATTGGCCATCTCGATCATTTTGACATTGACGAGCGCTGTTAGACCGCTGAGGTAGAGCAGACTAAAAATGTAACTTTTAAACCTTTTTGTCATCCTAACAACAAACAGCTTTACTCATTCTACTTTAAAATAATACGATAAGACAATAAGAATTCTAATTTTTTCCATAGCTCAGACAAAATCCTGAGAATTTTATTTTTATTTTTGATTAAATCTAATCATGTTGCCTAAGGCCAGCAACAAGAACAAATATTTGATACACTGCCGATTTTGCAGGTTTTCCTACTTACAAAGCATGTAGAAGTCTGTAATTTTTATCATAGGTACATTTCAACTGTGAGAGACGGAATCTAAAACAAAAATCCAGAAAATCACATGATTCTTAAATAATTAATTTGCATTTTATTGCATGACATAAGTATTTGATCACCTACCAACCAGTATGAATTTTTGCTCTCACAGACCTGTTAGTTTTTCTTTAAGAAGCCCTCCTGTTCTCCACTCATTACCTGTATTAACTGCACCTGTTTGAACTCGTTACCTGTATAAAAGACACCTGTCCACACACTCAATCAAACAGACTCCAACCTCTCCATAATGGCCAAGACCACATAGCTGTGTAAGGACATCAGGGATAAAATTGTAGACCTGCACAAGGTTGGGATGGGCTACAGGACAATAGGCAAGCAGCTTGGTGAGAAGGCAACAACTGTTGGCGCAATTATTAGAAAATGGAAGAAGTGCAAGATGAGGGTCAATCTCCCTCGGTCTGGGACACCATGCAAGATCTCACCTCGTGGGGCATCAATGATCATGAGGAAGGTGAGGGATCAGCCCAGAACTACACGGCAGGACCTGGTCAATGACCTGAAGAGAGCTGGGACCACAGTCTCAAAGAAAACCATTAGTAACACACTACTACGTCATGGATTAAAATCCTGCAGCGCACGCAAGGTCCCCCTGCTCAAGCCAGCGCATGTCCAGGCCCGTCTGAAGTTTGCCAATGACCATCTGGATGATCCAGAGGAGGAATGGGAGAAGGTCATGTGGTCTGATGAGACAAAAATAGAGCTTTTTGGTCTAAACTCCACTCGCCGTGTTCGGAGGAAGAAGAAGGATGAGTACAACCCCAAGAACACCATCCCAACCGTGAAGCATGGAGGTGGAAACATCATTCTTTGGGGATGCTTTTCTGCAAAGGGGACAGGACGACTGCACCGTATTGAGGGGAGGATGGATGGGGCCATGTATCGCGAGATCTTGGCCAACAACCTCCTTCCCTCAGTAAGAGCATTGAAGATGGGTCGTGGCTGGGTCTTCCAGCATGACAACGACCCGAAACACACAGCCAGGGCAACTAAGGAGTGGCTCCGTAAGAAGCATCTCAAGGTCCTGGAGTGGCCTAGCCAGTCTCCAGACCTGAACCTCATTAGCGTTTTTATGGGCCACTATATTGGAGCAAGTTGACTGAGCATCTGCAACTGTAGTTAGATGCATGTATGAATAGCTGTATCTGCAGTAGACTTTAGCAGATGATTTTGCTAAACTAACACAATACAACAAGACGAAGGCGTCAGCTAACATGACGTTAAAAAGTTACCATAGTTTAAAACCCTGTAATATTGAGTTAATAAAAAAAGGGACCCACTTTATATGAGGTGGCCTTAACTACTATGTACTAACATTTTAATTAATCATTTGATACAATGCACCTATTGTGTACATACATGTTTTTACATTGTACTTACATTTTAAAAATTACCTGCATGTAATTACATCTGTAATTAATTTCTGTAGTTACATTCATAATTACACTGTTGACACTTCCCTTACACCTAACCCTACCCTTAAACTTACCCATACCACCACACCTGTCTCTAACTTTACCCGTATCCCACCTCAATATCAGCAAAAGTGTTTTACAATACAATATGAACACAATAAGTACATTGTAGTTATTTTTTGATGTAAGTACATAGTAGTTAAGGCCACCTAATATAAAGTGGAACCAAAACTAGTGCTATCAATTGATAAAAAAAAAAAAATGATTAATCACGATTAAAAACATTTTTACAGTTTTTAATATTTTTGTATTGTAATAATTCCACAGTTACCCTCCAAATTAATGTAGAAACAACTTAAAGACAGTATATTTTAAATATTTGTTGTAATGGCATCTTTTTATGAATGAAGGCCAGTATCAGTGATGCTAATACTGGTACTGATGTCTCTATGAAATAGATTTTTTTAAAACATTAATGATCGACATTCAACATTACAGTATAATTGAAAGCTATATCAATTACAACATTTTTTAGGCTTCAAAAAAAGAACTTTTAATTTAAGTGAACTTAAAACAATCTTCACATAAACCCATTATGATAAATGTCATATTTACCTGTGGCCTACCTAACTGTCATGTAGGAAATACACGACATGTTGACACGCTGTGTAAATACACAGAAAAACGTCTCGGTTACGTATGTAACCCTCATTCCCTGAAGGAGGGAACGGAGACGTACGTCGGACGTCACCGACGAATTGGGATCACTTCTGGGAGCCCCTATCAGCTTCGAGTGTATAGAGAACGGGCCAATGGCCATTGGCGTGCGAGATTTGCATCTCGCGCTCCGCCCCGCATCGCGGGTATAAAGCGGAAGCGGATGCCGCGCACATTTGTTTTTCACTGAGGAGCCGAACTAGTGACTCGGCCGCTGCAGTGATGGTACAGCAACTGTGGCGACGGGACGTACGTCTCCGTTCCCTCCTTCAGGGAACGAGGGTTACATACGTAACCGAGACGTTCCCTTTCAGTCGGTCACGTTCGACGTACGTCGGACGTCACCGACGAATTGGGATCCCTATGGAAAACGCCACAGTTACTACCACTTCCAGCGCCCAGCGAAAGCCCCTCAGACCCCCGTCTGTTCGGGGCGGGGAACTCACGCAGGGAGAGTCACTGCTGCTGTTCCGCAAGACCCACTCAGCAGAGTATTGGATAACGCTGGGAAAGCGTGCCCAGGGGGCCGCTGCGGAAGCCACATCCTACCCGTAGGGAGGTATCATGTGGAATATAAACGTATGGACTGGCCGTGGGCAGTACAACATACGGAAGTCCCAGGGGTGGCCCCGGCCGATGCAGGCGGGAGACTACACCGCACAGAGACGGCAGAGCGAGCTCTGCCAAGGGAAAGACACGGGCTCGCCGTAGGGAGCCGTACCGTGGAAGAATACACATATGGGACCGCCGTAGGGGTCACAACATATGGATACCCAGCCTAACACAAGTTCCACCAATGCATACGAGTGTTAGACCTGGCGTCGGACGCTCCGCCACGTCTGACTGCCGCGGGTTGCGGAGGACTCAGCAGGGTTCGCCGTTCTGGGGAACTCGACTGGAGCATATCAGCACACGTATCCGGTCCATGAGGAGGGGAATGGCGCAGCAAGCCGACACTAGAACGGGCCCTTCGGTGTTACTGGCTATTTGAAGCGAGCACACGGGAAGAAACCGGCTCTACACGGAGGCTATAGAATCTAGCGAACGTGTTAGGTGTCGCCCAGCCCGCAGCTTTACATATATCTGTCAGCGAGGCGCCGTGCGCCAGCGCCCAGGAAGAGGCCACACTCCTAGTGGAGTGGGCCCTCAACCCAAGCGGGCAGGGCACGCCTTGGGTTTCATACGCCAAGGCGATGGCATCCACTATCCAGTGAGCCATCCTCTGCTTGGAGACAGCCTTTCCCTTCTGCTGGCCTCCGTAACAGATGAAGAGCTGTTCTGAGGTCCTGAAGCTTTGCGTTCTGTCCACGTAAGTCCGCAGAGCGCGAACGGGACAGAGAAAAGCCAGGGCTGGGTCTGCCTCCTCCGAAGGCAGCGCTTGCAGGTTCACCACCTGGTCCCGAAAGGGAGTGGTGGGAACCTTGGGCACATATCCGGGCCGGGGTCTCAGGATTACATGAGAGTTACCCGCCCCGAATTCCAGGCACGATTAGTCGACCAAAAATGCCTGCAGGTCCCCTACCCTCTTGATGGAAGCCAATGCAGTCAGGAGTACTGTCTTCCAAGACAGGATTTTTAACTCTGCTGACTGCAAAGGCTCAAAGGGAGCCCTCTGTAATGCGGTTAGCACCAGAGACAAGTCCCAAGAGGGTATAGAGTGAGGGCGAGGCGGATTTAATCTCCTCGCCCCCCTCAGGAACCTGACGACCAGATCGTGCTTTCCTAGGGACTTACCATCAACCATGCTGTGATTTGCGGCGATAGTGGCAACATACACTTTGAGGGTGGAGGGAGACAGCCTTCGCTCCAACCCTTCTTGCAGGAAGGAAAGCACAGAGCCGATCGAACATCTTCGGGGGTCTTCTCGTCGAGAAGAACACCACTCGACGAACAGGTTCCACTTCAACGCGTAGAGGCGCCTCGTAGAGGGGGCTCTGGCGGAAGTGATGGTGTCTACCACAGTCTGTGGTAGGCCACCTAGAACCTCCGCGTCCCGTCCAGGGACCAGACATGGAGTTTCCAGAGGTCCGGACGCGGGTGCCATAGGGTGCAGGAGGTCCTTCCTCAGAGGAATGGGCCAAGGAGGTGCTGTCGCAAGGAGCACTAGTTCCGGGAACCAGGTCCGGTTGGGCCAGTATGGCGCAACTAACAAGACCTGCTCCTCGTCCTCCCTGACCTTGCACAGTGTCTGCGCAAGAAGGCTCACTGGGGGAAACGCATATTTGCGTAGGCCCCGGGGCCAGCTGTGTGCCAGCGCATCCGAGGGTCCCCTCGGTCAGGGAATAGAACAACTGGCAGTGAGACGTGTCCGGGGCGGCAAACAGGTCTATCTGTGCGGTCCCGAAGCGACTCCAGATCAGCTGGACCACCTGGGGATGGAGTCTCCACTCTCCTGGGAGCACTTGCTGTCGTGAGAGCTCGTCGGCTGCACGATTGAGCAGGCCCGGAATATGAGTGGCACGAAGCGACCTCAGATGCTTCTGACTCCAGAGGAGGAGATGGCGGGCGAGTTGTGACATGCGGCGGGAGCGTAGACCACCCTGTTTGTTGATGTACGCAACGGCCGCAGTGTTGTCCGTTCGGACCAGAACGTGCTTGCCTCGTAGCGGCCCTTTGAGGCGGCCCAGCCCAAGACGAACTGCTAACAACTCGAGGCAATTGATATGCCATTGCAGTTGAGGCCCCGTCCACAGACCCGAAACTGCAAGCCCGTTGTACGTGGCCCCCCAGCCGGTGGATGAGGCATCCGTGGAGACAACAACATGCCTGGACACTTGTTCTAGGGGAACTCCTGCCCGTAGAAACAAAGGGTCCAACCACGGACTGAAGGTTTGGCGACACTTCGGTGTTACTGAGACACGGAACGAGCCGCTCTGCCACGCCCATCTCGGGACTCGGTCGTGTAGCCAGTGTTGAAGCTGCCTCATATGAAGCAATCCGAGCGGCGTCACTGCGGCTGTGGATGCCATATGCCCCAGGAGCCTTTGAAAATGTTTCAGTGGTACCGCTGTCCTGCATTTGAACGAATTCAAGCAGTTCAACACCGACTGGACGCGCTGCTCTGTGAGTCGCGCTGTCAGATTGACCGAGTCCAACTCCATACCGAGAAAAGAGATCCTTTTGGGGCAGAGTTTGCTCTTTTCCCAGTTGACTCGAAGTCCCAGCAGGCTGAGGCGACTGAGCACCATGTCCCTGTGTTCGCACAACTGCGCCCTCGACTGAGCCAGAATCAGCCAGTCGTCGAGGTAGTTGAGAATGCGAACACCACGCTCTCTCATGGGAGCAATGGCCGCCTCCGCGACCTTCGTGAAGACACGGGGCGACAGGGACAGCCCGAAGGGTAGGACTCTGTACTGATATGCCCGTCCCTCGAACGCAAAACGTAGGAACGGTCTGTGTCGAGGGAGAATCGAGACATGAAAGTACGCGTCCTTCAGGTCAATCGCTGCAAACCAATCTTGGGGACGAATGCACCTGAAGATGCGTTTCTGCGTTAGCATTCTTAACGGCAGCCTGTAAAGGGACCGATTCAAGAATCGCAGGTCCAAGATTGGCCGTAACCCGCCGCCTTTCTTGGGTACAATGAAGTACGGGCTGTAGAAGCCTGTCTTCATATCGGCTGGAGGGACCGGCTCTATCGCGTCCTTCGCCAGTAGGACTGCGATCTCCGCCCGTAGCACAGGGGCGCTCTCCTTCGACACGGAGGGGAAGTGAACGCCCCTGAACTTGGGGGGCCGCCGGGCAAACTGAATCGCATAGCCGAGTCTGATAGTACGGATGAGCCAGCGGGACGGGCTGGGGAGCGCTAGCCAGGCTCCCAGCGACCGAACCAGCGGGACCAACGGCACCACAGACGTACCCGCAGCGGGGCAGCGCAGCGGAGTGCAGGGACCCGACTCGGACGGCATCGCGGCCCGAAGTGGGGTCTGAGTGCGCAATGCAACACTTACCTGCTTCCGCTGAGGGGGTGCACGGGTGTGCGGAGGCCTCTTGTGTGCGTCCTGGACACAGCCAGCACCCCCTGCTGGCGATAAGAGAGGCACCGGAGGGTGACAAGGCATGGGAGCGTCGTACACCGCCAAGCGCGCTCTCTTGGCACCCAGAGATTTTAGAAACAGCTCTTTCTTTGAAGTTTTGGGTACAACTGGCCCGAAGGCCAGTGGCGGAACAGAAGCAAAACAAAAACATAGAATTCTCTCCCGGCCCTCCAGCGGGAGAAGGAGCGGTGCTGTCACCACCTCCTGAAGAGCTGTCTCCTCCATCTCTGGGTGGCCCGTCTCAGGGTCTCTTACGACAGCGCTTGCCACCTGGCTTGGCAGCGGCCTGAGCGGGCTGGACGGCCTTCCCGCGGCCGGCTCCACGCCGTTGCCCTGGTGGAGGCTGCTGCTGGGCTGGGGCGGGAGCGGGGGCTGGCGGCCGCCCTCGGCGACGAGCAGGCGGAGGAGCTGCGGCCGGCGGCTGGGCAGCAGCTGACCGCCGGGGCAGGATGTGTTTGATGGCCTCCGTCTGCTTCTGGACGGCCGAGAACTGCTGGGCAAAGCTCTCGACCGCGTCGCCGAACAACCCAACCTGGGAAATGGGGGAGTCCAGGAACCGATACTTATCGGTCTCCCTCATATCGGCCAGGTTGAGCCAGAGATGTCGCTCCTGGACCACAAGAGTGGACATCGCCTGACCAATGGAACGGGCGGTGACTTTCGTCGCCCGGAGGGCGAGGTCCGTCGCCGTCCGGAGCTCCCGGAGGAGCTCTGGGTCAGGTCTACCCTCGTGCATGTCCATGAGTGCCTGGGCCTGGTGCACCTGGAGCAACGCCATGGCATGCAAGGCGGACGCAGCCTGTCCACAAGCCTTGTAAGCCTTCCCAGTTAGACTGGAGGAGAACTTACAGGCCTTGGATGGGTGGCGTGGGTCTCCGCGCCAGGTGGAAGCGGACGCCGGACACAGTTGCATCGCAACAGCCCGTTCCACCGGCGGGATCCCCACGTACTCCTTGGCTGGCCCGCCGTCGAGAGTAGTGAGGAGGGAGGAGCCACTCGGCCGGTTTCTGGCAGAAAAAGGTCGTCCACGACCTCGTGAGCTCCTCATGCACTTCCGGGAAGAAAGGCACCGGGGCGGGACGCTGAGAACCAGCGCGAGCCGCCCAGAGAAACCAATCATCCAGCCTAGAAGGCTCGGGACACGGTGGAGGGTTCCACACGAGCCCGACCTTTTCGGCGGCCCGGGAAAGCATAGCCGTCAGCTCGGGGTCCGTCTCGGGCAACGCCACTCTCCCAGAGGGAGGCAACGCAGCCGAGTCTTCATCCCCCGAGGACTGAAACTCCCCCTCCGATGCAGCGATCGACATCCTATCGTCTGATGGAGCTCCAAAGGTCACCGCTGGACCACCTCGAGAGGGGCCAGCGACTTCCTCCGGAAGCTCAACCGGCTGCGGCACTACAGAGGGTTTAGGGGCCCACGGAGGCTGGCTCGGCGGGTGTGCCCTAAACGTGATCCTCAGGTCACCCTGGCTATTCGCCGAAGTAGGTCTATCCTGCTGGGCAGGGATAGCACTAGATCGGGGCATAGGTAAGGGGACTCCACCCTCCCGAAGGTAGGCGAGTCTCGACCTTAGCGCCGAGATAGTCATGTTCCCGCAATGGGAACACGAGCTATCCACAAACGCTGCCTCAGCGTGTTGAATACCCAGACATGTCAGGCAGCGATTGTGACCGTCAGCTGGTGACAGGGAACGACCGCATCCAGAAACGCACGGGTGGAATGACATCTTGAAAAAGACGCAGTGTCACACCCGTGTTGCTCTTTTAGAAGAAGCTCTTTTAACGTGCCGAAGCACCCAGGAACAACCGCGGCAAACACAGGGGATAGTGCAGCCTGTGTTTGCACTCACCGTGGAACGCCCCCACCGAACCAACCGGGATGCTATAAGAACAGCAGTTGTTTCACCGATTTCGGTGAGCTCGCGGTTGTCACTGCACGTTCCTTCTCCCCAGCACAAAAGCCTCTTCTCTCGCTCTCTCTCTTTCTCTCTGCTGACGCAGGAACAGTCTTCCATGAAGCTTGTTTGGCTCCGAAGTGAATGACAAATGTGCGCGGCATCCGCTTCCGCTTTATACCCGCGATGCGGGGCGGAGCGCGAGATGCAAATCTCACACGCCAATGGCCATTGGCCCGTTCTCTATACACTCGAAGCTGATAGGGGCTCCCAGAAGTGATCCCAATTCGTCGGTGACGTCCGACGTACGTCGAACGTGACCGACTGAGAGGGAAACACAGTTATCAAACAGTCTGCACTGCATAAATAATAAATTAAATATAGATTAATCCTTATTAAAGTTACAATTTCCTCTGTTACCTTTATTCTTTGATTAACATTAATGAAAGACATCACAGCAAATGGTTTATTAGGCTGCTGTGACTTTAAGACCTGCCGCTGCCGAACATGACGTGGCGTCATCTCTTTTGTCTTGTCACGCGTGAATGGTTTAAAAGCATTTGCATGAATAAGAGTGTGATCATATAACGATGGCAGAAAAAAATGATATTTTTAAGCGCATTAAATTGAAAAAATTAATCGCATGCGTTAATGCGCTAATTTTGACAGCACTAATAAAAACACAAACCAACACATTCTCATCTGTGAAAGTTTATCCCATTTATTTGGGAATTTAAATCTTTGGTTTTTACAACCAGAAGCTGTGCACAGGCCCGGATTAAGAACACATAGGGCCCTGGGGATGTAACAAACCCAAGGGCCACCATATAGTAGTCGATCTTGGTGCCACAACGTTTTCTACCACATAAATAATTAGAATTTTTAAAAAACAAAATCTTCAATGGACAGAGATACGAGTATATACTGTCTGAATATTAAATTTTAATATTAAGTAGGCCTATATATAAATATTCCAGGCTGCAACACATTAACTCCAGATATGTTTTAAAACCAGTGAGGTCCCAAATTTTAGCTATTTAAAATTTTGATATCTCTGATCTACATATGTGCATTTTAAGATGTTTAAAGGCTAAAAAAAATGCTTTCAAAACTATGTTAGTGGGCAGTAGATTATCTGTCATACCTTCTCTCTCCTCATTTCATCACTCTCTCATTTCCATCACTTCTTTTTCTCTCAGTCTCCTTCTCTTGCCCTGTCTCTTCCCCTCCTAAAGATGAGCTTTGACTGATAGTCTTTTCATTTTTGTCCGTGTCAGTGAAGAAAGTAAACATAGGGTCAACTGATGTTTAGCCTATATTTTATTAAGCATTTTCTTAGACAAGTTAATTCACTGAAGGCTACGAACGAAGGCTAGGTAAATGAGTTTATTAAATTGGTCATCTCAAATATTTTGACACTGACAAGCGGTGACAGACTGCAGGCAGCTCAGATGAGAAGATATCCTTGCAGCACTTAAGTAGTGTTAACTCTGTTAGTCAATTATTTCACAACATGTATTATATACACCTCAGAAAAATACAGAGGTCCGGACCCCGGTGGCCTCATAGCTGGCTACGGCCATGATTACAGTCGTGTAGGCAGCCTATAGTTTACCTCAACACTTCAGTTTACATGGTCAGAGCTATTCAGTCTGGTTCTAGTTTCGCCACAGAGCCTTTACTGTAACACATGATGTTGCGCTTGTATCAAATTCAAATGGATAAAAAAATGGACTGCCTGGCACTCGTTATCACTTCAATAGAGTGGCGAAAGCGCCGAACGAGTTTGTCAGCGCTGTGCGTGAGACGATCCAGCTGCGACTGCTGGATGCGCGCGTGGTTTAATCAGGTAGCGCCGTTTCATCACCTGGCTTTTGGTGTTTTTTTCCCATGCACTCAGAGCACTCCAGTAAATAACAGAATTTAATGTGGGGGCATGGTGGGGTTTGGCGAGCGGCCCACCAGGAAAAGTTCAGGTGCTCCCGATCGGCGGTCAATCATTTCCTCGGCCAATCACGGGCCCCCTTCGTGCTCGGGCCCTGGGGCTTCAACCCCACCTAGCCCTTATGTTAATACGGCCCCGGCTGCGCAATGTTGTGGCATCATTGATTCCTACTGTGAGTGACGACACGTTGACCGTTCAAAGATGGTGGGCGCTTCGACGGGTCTGCAGCGGTCGAATGTGGCATCTATCTTGATTGTTGATCTATGCTTCTGACAATGGCTAATAAAGGTGAACAACTGAAGTTCAGAAAAGTCTGTCAAAAAATATTTGTATTTAAATTAAGGGAAATGATCCCATAAAAGCAGCAGATCATTTTAAACGGCAAACATTTTAGTGTATATTTTATTGTATTTTATTGTATCATTCAGTTTGCCCATTCTTTCATTGTGTGAAACTACTACACTATGACCTTTATCATCCCTAACAGTTAATAATTTCCAGTAGTTTCTCATGATGAATAGATATAACCATGTACGAATAGATATGACCTTTGATGAATCAGTGTTCCCATGGCAACTTTTAACAGGAGGAAGCTCATACTGAATTGTTATTTTTGACTTCAAATTGTTAATTTGACTCACTCCAATTTAATTTCTCAAAAAAAGAGAAAGATTTTATCTGTCTTCTAAATTACACATGAAATAGCAAGAAATGTCATGGGAAATTGACAACGTTTTGAAGGTGACTGACCTTATAGGACAGATTGAGATAAATTGGGTTGTTACTGGGTCTTCTAGAAGCCATTGGAACAGCACATGTTCGGTTTATTTGCAGGCGGTGAGAGCTGAACCAATTTTTTCAACTGACCTAATTTATTTTTAGTATGCATTATATATACTCCATAAGCATGCAAGCAGAATTAAACCAGGGACACAAGAGCTCTGTTCCAAAATCTAGTGAGCTGCCTACTTTGACAGCATTTTAAGACATCATAGGCAAGCTCCCTGTGTTCCAATATGAAAGCAGCATATTATTCCCTCTTTTAAGATATTTTGTTTTGGCATAATCATATATGTCCCTTATGTTTAAGACAATCCCAGAATGCACTGCAACAAGATCAGTGAAAAAATCCACTAAATGACATAAATATAAATGTATTATTTATGACTATTATGTCATCCAGTACCAAATAACATTAAATAAAATAGCTACATTTAGTTAAAATGGACTATTTTACCCAATATTTGTGTGTTATGCAGTGTTGTTAATGTTAACTAAAACAATTTAAAATGTATTTGTTAATTGAAATAAAGCTGAAATATATATATTGGATTAAAAAATTAAATGAAAATAATAAATGGCGACTAACTTAAATAATTTTAAGTTGAAGTACTAAAATTACTAAAACTAAACTGAAATAAAAATAAATTAAAGCTAAAACAAAAACTAATAAAAGTGACAAAAGCGCACAACAAAATTACTAAAACTTACTTAGCATACATCATCATGTGATGCACCTGGACACATCCTCAGTGATGTTTCCTGGGGTCATCGGGTGTTTCGGGTCTTTCAACAATCAGACACCCTCGCCCAGGTGTCCCAGTAGGGGTTGATCAAGCCCCATGTCTAGGTAGCACTATCCCACCCACAGCTCTCCTCTCCTGATCTATAGCCATCTTGAAGCAACTTCTGCTGCCTCTGTGGCCGATGTCAGGCCTTTTTTTTGACTGGCCCCTTTGATGCCCAGCAAATGCTCCAAAACTGCAGCTCTTGTGGGGTGTTCCCGGTCTGCAGTGGTCAGTATCTATAAAAAGTGGTCCAAGGAAGGAACAGTGGTGAACCGGCAACAGGGTCATGGGTGGCCAAGGCTCATTGATGCACGTGGGGAGCGAAGGCTGGCCCGTGTGGACCGATCAAACAGATACATACTGTAGCTCAAATTGCTCAAGAAGTTAATGCTGGTTCTGTTAGAAAGCTGTCAGAATACACAGTGTATCGCAGTTTGTTGCGTATGGGGGCTGCATAGCTGCAGACTAGTCAGGGTGCCCATGCTGACCCTGTCCACTGCCGAAAGCGCCAACAGTAGGCATGTGAGCATCAGAACTGGACCATGGAGCAATGGAAGAAGGTGGCCTGGTCTGATGAATGATGTTTTCTTTTACATCATGTGGATGGCCGGGAGTGTGTGCGTCGCTTACCTTGGGAACACATGGCACCAGGATGCACTATGGGAAGAAGGCAAGCCGGCAGAGGCAGTGTGATGCTTTGGGCAATGTTCTGCTGGGAAACCTTGGGTCCTGCCATCCATGTGGATGTTACTTTGACATGTACCACCTACCTAAGCATTGTTGCAGACCATGTACACCCTTTCATGGAAACGGTATTCCCTGGTGGCTGTGGCCTCTTTCAGCAGGATAATGTGCCCTGCCACAAAGCAAAAATGGTTCAGGAATGGTTTGAGGAGCACAACAAATTTGAGGTGTTGACTTGGCCTCCAAATTCCCCAGATCTCAATCCAATCGAGCATCTGGGGGATGTGCTGAACAAACAAGTGCAATCCATGTAGGCCTTGCCTCGCAATTTACAGGACTTAAAGGATCTGCTGCTAACATGGCACTTGGTGCCAGATACCACAGCACACCTTCAGGGGTCTAGTGGAGTCCATGCCTCGACGGGTCAGGGCTGTTTTGGCAGCAAAAGGGGGACCAACACAATATTAGGAATATTTTATTAGGTAATAATGTTATGCCTGGTATATATGTATCTCTCTCTCTCTCTCTCTCTCTCTCTCTTTCTCTCTCTCTCTCTCTCTCTCTCTATATATATATATATATATATATATATATATATATATAATTATATATGTTAGTATTTTCACTAGAAAAAAATGGTTTTAAGTCAGTTTTGTGTCAGTAGGAAATTTGTTTGCATTTCCAAACATTCCTCTTGCAAAGCTTTGTAGGCAGGTTTCTTCAAGCATCTTGGAGGCGTTGCCACAGTTCTTCTGGATTTAGTCTCTCAGTTTTTTCTGTTTCTTCATGTAATCACAGACAGACTCTATAATGTTGAGATCAGATTTCCGTGTGGAGCATAACCAGCTGTTGTCAGACTCCTTGTGCATACAAAAATCTCACTGGATTATTACAATTAATGGCAAAAGGAATGTTCGGGAATGTGCTGATCGTGCGTGTGCTGGATGAGAATTTTCCCATGCAGCCTCACTAGCTGCTGCCTGTCTGTCAGGAAGTTGGTGATCCACTGACAGATGGAGGAGGGCACAGAGAGCTGGGTTAATTTGGACAGGAGGAGGTTTGCAGGTCCACAAACAGGATCCTCACATAAGTCCCCGATTTGTCCAGATGTTGTAGGATATAATGCAGGCCCATGTGGACTGCATCATCCACAGACCTGTTTGCTCGATAAGCAAACTGCAGGGGGTCCAGCAAGGGTCCAGTAATGTCCTTCAGGAAGGCCAGCACCAGTATTTCAAATGACTTCATGACCACATATGTTAAGGCAACAGGTCTGTAGTCATTCAGTCCTATGATTTTGGGTTTCTTTGGAATGGGGATGATTGTGGAGCATTTAAAGCAGGAAGGGATTTCACACAGCTCCAGTGATCTGTTGAAGATTTGTGTGAAGATGGGGCCAGTTGGTCAGCACAGGATTTCAGACAGGCTGGTGAAACACTGTCTTGGCCTGGTGCTTTCCTTGTCTTCTGTTTCCGGAAGACCCGGCACACATCTTCTTCACAGACCTGAAGTGCAGAAGGGGGGGAGAGTAGGGTTGCAGGAAGTGTTGATCGGTGTATGGAAGAAAAGAATAGTTCCTCTTAGCCACTCTTATCTCCTTTGTCAGTGTGTATTTGGCCCGTTTAAACAAGACCCTGTCCCCGTTCCTGTAGGCATCTTCTTTGGCCTGATAAAGTTGTCTGAGTTTTGCAGTGAACCACGGTTTGTCATTGTTGTAAGTTAAATTAGTCCTGGTAGACATGCACATATCCTCACAGAATCTGATATATGATGTTACAGAATCCGTGAGCTCATCCATGTCGGTGGTAGCAGCCTTAAAAACACTCCAATCTTAAAGGTCCCATACTGTTGATTTTTTTATTATTTTATGTTTCCTGAGGTGCACTTATATTGTTAGTATGATTTTTACATCATAAAATGTCATAATTTAGATATAAAAGGCATTTTTCTATCCTGATTTTAGCCCTCTGACTCGAATGCTCTGTTTGAAGGGGCGTGTCTGCTGTGAGACTTCAGTGTAAACGCCCACTGCTGTGATTTGCTGACATCTTTGCATTTGAAATACGTATTACATGTGGAACCATTTCGAATACTTTTAGTACATTTTTTAACTATTACAGCTGTCAAGATTAACGAAAAGTGAAAAGTATTGATTATAGCATTATTTTTAGATCTTTTCCCATCACATGAAAGGTTGCATTGACTAGCATTGAGTAGATGACAGACAGTGTGTTGATCGTGTGAATGCAGTGATCTCGTCATTGCAACGTGTTTTCTCTCACAAAATACTTTCACCACAACTAACAGAAAACACGATATCGATATGAATACAGTAAGAGCTTTGTTGTGCAGCATAACAGCGTCATTCATTATAACGGCAGTTTTGGCAAGTGTCCAAATAAACTTGCGCAGTGTGATTGACAGCTTTAGCCATTATAAAGGGAGCATTCTTTGATCGCTTTCTGTAGTTTAATCATAATTTAAATAACAGATTTTTTTCATGCTACTAAGAGAAACAATGTGGAGTTGATCGTTTAGTCACTGGCTTGATTCACTGATGCATAAACAGCATTAAATGATTTAGAAAGAAAATCTGTCTGAACTTGAATAATTAGCTACACATCAGAAATCACTGATCACAGATCAGGCATTAGAATGAACACTGTTACTTACATGTTTGTGGCGGTGCTGTCGAATCCATATCATAAAGTTCGTTTGTAAAGCCTGTGCTGACATTGCGACTGAATTACCAAATAATCCACAGTGAAATGTAATCATATGTAATCAAAATGTAATCAAATGTAATCATCATAAGGACAATCCATTTTTCTCTGACATCGGGATCCTTCGGCAGCTTATGCAAAGATGATGTTTTTCCACAGCCAGGAACAGCATCACAATCTTGTTATTATCACAATCTTGTAAACAACTTCTTTAGATTCCCTCGCTTCTCATTGACTGAACACCAGTGGGCGGGGACAATGATGCGATGAGGCAGGCGGGACGGTGGGCATGTGCTCGGGGTGGTGACTGAAGGCGGTGACTGAGTAGATCTGACATCACATTTTTACGGAAGTCCCAATGGTTCGTGAAAAGGCACAGCTACTTTATGCAGGCTGTATGCGTTTGACTGTGGATTGACTGTTTTGAAACTTGTATGGTAGTTATCATGAAAAAAGCCAGGAAATTTCAGTTTTGACAATATGGGACCTTTAAGCTTGATGAACAGCTCTGAAGAATTTGATGTTTCCCCATTGAGATAGGAGCTGTACTTGCATGACAGAAATAGCTGCCCAAGAGGTGTTTCAAAGATGGCTGCCGAGTGAAATGACTTAGCTTAAAGGGACTTTGACTCATATAACTATGAATGGGAGAAAGGGCAACACGCAATATGTCAGAATAAGTCCCGCCTTTTAAATAAAAGAGGTAGTCGCCAATTGGTAAAGCCATCGCATCACTGCAGCTGCCTTTGGAAGCCCCGGTTGCTACAGACCTTATGTGCCAGAGAAACAAGCGTGCAGCCATTTTTAGAATTTTGTCTTTGAACTTCTGTTTTTGCGGTAGCTCTGTATATTTCTATGGCATCGCTGTCAAAGAGTAATTAGATAGGAAAGTGTATTTACTTATTGTAGAGTTAACGAAAGTTATCATGGGCATTATAATCTTTGAAGCGGATGTCATAACAAATGTCAGTAGACCGGGAAGATTTTAAAATGAGCGGTTCAGAAAACACAACGAGTGCAGCTCTGAAAAGGGGTTGTAGCATCTGGAGTGTCTCACAAATGGTCAGTTCCACTGATTTTTGCATATAAATTAATGTCCTGGTGCCAAGACATCTGAGTTAAACTGTCCCATTGTCACTTCTATGGCTTGGCTGAGGCAAAGCAGACAACCCCTCGAAGAGCCCTGGTGACTTCAAAGGGGGACACAATCTCTCTCCCTATCAATACATGCCCCATCCCACGCCGACAGAGGGGCCTGGACAGGGAGAGACTCATTCCACAGACACAGACACAAACATTTTCTTTATGTAGCCCATAATTAAACTATTCCAGAATGTATATGATGATTCCTATGTGTACACATGTTCCCTATGTTATACTCTACGAAGTCATGATGTGTGTAATGTTAAAGTCATTTTAAATGCTTGTATTAATGTGTAAAGGATGTATTTCTGCTTTTATACCTTCAAGCCAAAGCTTGTTTGGTACCTAAATGTTCCTCTTTCTTTTTCTTAATCAACGGTGCACAGTATGTGATTATGAGATGCATCATTAGTATGTTTAGCCCTTGGGAGTAAAACTGTACTAATTCTGAAATCATCATAAGGACATGCCATTAGGTTGTAAACCAAGACAAAGGGACTCTCTTCCGCCTAAAGTCCACACCTATGATTGGCCATTTCAGGAAAGATGGGCGTATGTTAATGGACTTTAAAGGACAATAACACAAGCATATCTTTGCTCAGTCAATTTCGCATCTTCCTCCTTTCATCTCATCTCGGCTCGTCCCCTGACCGGAGGGGCTCAGGCCCTGGCTTTGCGGCTAGGTCTAGTTGGTTGGATCCTTTGAAGTTCGGACAGGCGGCGCGCTCCATCTCAGCGCGATCATCTCAGCGCTCAGTCAACTTCCTAAAAACTCAGAAGAGACGATCTCTTGTTCCTCCCCTTTTCGGCAACACTCGCTCTCAAGCTACCTTCAAACTTCCCGCGGATCGGAGACACGATCTCCGGAAGAGAGAGAAGCTCCAGCTCAAAGAACGCTCTGAAAAGCCTCGCACGCATCCTCTTATACTCAACACGAAACCCATGCAAGTATAAATTCTATCGAGCTTTAGATGTGTTTAAGATTTGTGCCCCTGTTTAAGGTGATATTATTCTTTGCTGACTCTCTCGGGTTACTTGTTTGTGAAATTGCCATTCTTGATCTTTCTTTCTTTCTTTCTTTCTTTCTTTCTTTCTCTACTTTTCGTTATTCTGTACATATATGTATTCTTCATTTAGTCGTATGTATTCGTAGTATCAATTATTAAAACCATTGTATCCATGTTTGATTGTCATTGTTGCCGTTCACAAAAACATAGTCACTTTAATGTTTAGATCTTGCTACAAGCCTGCATATATCGTTGAAAACATTAATTAATATCTAGTTCAGAAAGTTATTCTTCGCAGCAGAAGGATAATCTTCCTGAAGATTTGATAGAAAGAATAAAACTTCGTGAGAGTTAATAAAGATTCTACTGTCGGTTCGTCAAACGAACGGACCAGTTGAATTTTGAATTAATTCTTTAAAAGTTATTCTGTAGCCTACTGATTTGGCATATATGTTCGTAGTTAATTGCAATCGATTGTTGTTAACTATATATATATATATATATATTGTACAAATACTTAGGCTAGGTATTTCCCTTTTGGGTGATTTGGAGATTTATAATTTGATCATAACACGATACGATTAATTATAAATAATTCAATATCAATACCCATAATTTCATATTGAGCTAATTTAATTTATTAACATATGTAGCCGAGTCGCTACAGGTGGGGCTACATAAGGTCTATAGAAACAGTCAGACTGCATCCAAAATCGCATGCTTTCCTACTATATAGTAGGCAAAAAACAGTTTGTGACAAAAGAAGTATGTCTGAATTCACAGTACTCATAAAAGAGTAGGCAAAAAGTACCCAGATGACCTACTGCTTCCAGCGAGATTCTGAAGTGTGCATACAATGGACACTTTACTATCCCATGAGGCCATGGGAGAGGATTTGTTAATGGAAGTGAAGTGATAACATGGTGAATGTGTTATGTCTGGATTACATTTATCCTATACACATTCATACTATATAGAATGTACTTTTTTTAGTGTTTGTGAGGTAATTACTTATTCAAAATAAGTACCTAATCAAGAGATTAAGAACGCCTCAGTGTTCTGAGTGTTCTTTCATTGGCTGGCCCAGCCTGAAAAATGCAGGGGTGCATTTTTGTAAAAAAAAAATTCAGACAGTTTTTGTCAAATTTCATTGGTGATTTCAAATATGAAATTTAACCGTAAGCTTGGTGAACAGCTTTGGAGAATTTAATGTTTGCCCATTTAAAGAGATAGGAGTCGTACTTGCATGACTGAAATAGCTGCCCGAGAGGCGTTTCAAAGATGGCCGCCGAGTGAAATGACTTGCCTGAAAGGGACTTTGATTGGACTCGTGAGTTGAATCTGTCATGAAGCTCAGTAGGTTTTAGAACAGAGCAAAGGTGTTAGACCCTAAAACAAATTCATAACCCAAATTAACATGATTTCACAAGCCAAAACGGATGCCATGTATGCTTTAGCCTGGAAACTTCCCCAGTGCTCAGAACTACCTAAGCCATTTTCCAGGATAAAAAGAGAAAGTACAATAACAGGGCTTTAGAACATTGCAATGTTTTCCGGAGGGGTTGTATTTCCATTTCTCTTTTTCTCTTTTGAATTCATCCCACCAGGTGCTTGTTATACAACATACCAGAGATGCCAGGTCATTCTGGGCTACTCTCATGAAATATTGACTCCCACCTGACTTGAGTGGATATTTTTTTTTACCTAACTTTGAAAACAAGCCAGAACATATTAAAGTATCTTATGCATATTTCATGCTGGTAATTTCAGCCTCCCTGTTGGAAGTTTAAGACTTCAAGACAGATTACGTAACTCATATCAGAGTGCACAAGTACGCTGCTTAACAGTCCACCGACATGTTTTGGTTTCCTACCAGACATTGTGATTATGTTGGACACAGTTTACTCACTGGATTTGATGTGGATACTTACAATTATGACAATCACACAATCTCAGACTTAAATATTAGAAATCACGCATTACATATTTGGTGCAATTCTACCTGCTTGCATTACAGACAGAATTCAAAAGGACTTTTTTTATACAGCTAATTGGTTACAGAATGCTTTTAAACGGATATTCATATACTTATAATTAACGGTCAGGATTAAACGAAATGTGAATGTCTTGCACAATCTGTCTGTGGAAATTCCCCATTTGAAAATGATACTGAGCAATGTCAATGCTGCCTAGAAGGTGAAGGTCTATCAAGTCAGTAGAGGGCCAAATGTCACCAAGAAAAAGTGTGACTTATAACACCCTTGCTCTTTTCAGATAAGTCTCAGGCAGGGAGGCAGGTAATTTAAACTTGCGGTCAAGCATTGCAATAACCTTTAGTATTATCAATGACACAAGTATTATTCACAAAGACAGACTGTCTGAGTGATGCACCTCCAGCATTATTAAAGTTGAGTGAGTGTCCTCACTTTCATATCATACCGACACTGAAACTGAAGAGCTGGAGAGGATAGAGTAGATTTTAAAAGAAAATTCAGTACAAAAAAAGAGAGAAAGTTTTTGTTTAAACTATGTTAGATTTACCAAGTTACCAACAGGGATTAGTAAGGACTTCTGGGGATCTGACTTTTAAATACTTTAAATACTATTCAAATGAAGTTAAATACACTTGTTTAATAAAGAAATTAGAGGCCTAATAAGAACCCTGCTACATCAATAATTCATCCACAAACGCTCAATGTTTTTATCTTCATTCTTTATTCCTCACTTTTTTAAAGGTGCACTCTGTAATTATTTCCTCATTAAACAAGTTTTTACCCCTGGAGCTTTTTTTCAAAAAAAAAAAAAAAAAAATTAAAATCATGTAGACTCGCATGAGGTGAAGACACCAATGAGTAGCCTATTAAAAGCGGATTCATTTTAAATGGAGCGGGTTGCCTCATGTGATTTGATATTTGAGATCAAATGACCAGCTGAATATTACTCATTTTATCTGGGTATCCCCCTTTTATCTGACAATTTCACTTTAATTAATCATACTGGCTAACGCAAACTACATTTCTGCAACTGCATCTGTAAATGAAAACTACTATTGGGTATGTGATGCTGCTAATGCAACATGAACAAAAAAAACTGATCAACAACAAGATTTATATAGTTATGTTTTATAAAATATCACTATTTTTGATGTATGTAATTGTCACACAATACAAAACTTTTTTAGAACATGTTGGCAATATGCCACACATTTAAGTTGTGGTTAAAGTGCATTTGGATGTGGCTGTAACGTTTTCCGTCAGTCATTTGCTGTTTTGTTTGTCTATTTGTCTGTCAACTTATTCTACTAACCCTAACCCTATAGTCTGCTAATACTCTGAGAGTTAACTGACATGTTTGTAGTTGCAAATTATGCTGCCTTCACGTGCTCTCGGAATTACTGTTATTACGAGTTTCCTATAGGTAAAAATTGCACATGAACGGCCTCTCACAAAGTGGGAATTATCAAATTTCCGATAGCATGTGAAGCCAGCATTAATGAGAGGTAGTTGACATGTAGTTGCAAAGTTACTTATAGTCTAAAGTGGACTATTAAAATAACTTAGTATGTAACATTAAACAGCACTGGACCCCATTCACATTCAAGTGAACTGTTCCTTGAAGGTGTTTTGAGGTGCTTCATACACAATATTTTAAAGATGACTTGGAATGGCTTCAGTCTTTATGGTAACAACACCAGCAGTGACCATAAAGCCATTTTGGAGGGGGAGGGGTAGAAGAAAAAAAAAAAAAACCTGTCTCTATAGGCAATGAATGAAATGTTGATTCACAATTATGCTTTTGGATTGGTTATATATTAAAGCGTGAGAAACGTACTGTGTGAGAGAGAGAAGAGCTGCTGAAGCAGAACAAATTAGGCTAATTGAAGTTCACTTGTCATGAAATTCTCTCAGGTTCACTTGTCATTTTATAGATATATTTGGTAATTTTTGCACAGTGAGAGAGTCGATTGAACGGTTTATGCAAAGGCTGCATGACTGTGTGCTCCTTTCATCACTCCACTAACAGGTTAGGCCTCTGATCTTATGAAAGTAGTAAGGTATTCATAATAGTGTGCAATGGTTCGTGTGATACACTATTATAGCAAGTGAGCCTGAGAGAAACATTTCGGTCATCTATGTGCAGTATATTGTTTGTTAATTCTAGGTAACATATTCATTAGGGTAAGCTCTTGTTTTCGGTTTGCTTGCTCTTCTTACACTTTTTAAACTTCTCCTTTTTCTCCATCTTATGTTACATACATCTATAAAATGGATATTTTTAGAGTCAGTCACAACTCATTTGTGCATGTTGTTGGTGGGCCATGCTGTTACGCAGCTGGCTACTGCATTGCAGCGTCACCGGACAGCCTCAAGCTGCATCCTTTACGGTCACAGAGGCGTTTGCGCATCATAGTCGCTTTTGTCCTATAGCTCTGTAGGGACTGCGCGTTAGGGCATTTCATTCTTTTTGCACTGCGGATTTCACACATGCTGAAATGTCATGTCACTCTACATCATTTTAATTACTATTTCTTAATATGACTAACCATTTCTTTAGGGGTCATTTTTTTAATTAGAAAAAATTAATAAGTGCACCTTTAAAGACGGAATGGTTCCTATAGTTAAACAAAAGTGTTACATATTTTACATTTACATAGGCCTACACTTTTGTTCAAAGTGACCTGCAGTATGTTCCATTATATTATCACGCTATAATTCATTCAAGTGCTATTAAATCATTCAAGCACGACAACTCAAAAGAGAACTGAAATGAGTGCAGTCCTGGCGTGCTGTCTGTGAATCTCCTGTCTGTGTGACAGACACACACAACTCGTGCGCAGACAGCATTGAGTTCTCTTTCTTGCTTGAACGGACAAAAACACACAAAAGTATGCCAAAATTCCTGCTTTGTCGAGTATACTCGTAAGCACAGTCTTAAATGAGTTAAATAAAGTCTTAAATGAACTGTTCTCACAATCATTTAAGACTTTATTTAAGTTAACATCAGATCCGCGTCATGTGCGTCAGATCTTAAAGTGACAGCAGCTTAATAAACCAACACGGTCTCACTCCTATTCGTCACATATTGACGCTTGGTCAGGACCCCTTGGCGTCACTTTTTAACGCACAGGGTACTCCATTTGATTTCAGTTGTTTGCCCAATGCGTCAGATCAAGACGTATTTGTATTTGTAAAAGTAGACATGATTTTATGAATATTTATAGGCTAATATATAAAAATATAATATAAATATATAATAAATATATAATAACATAAATATAAAAACACGTAACAGGCAAATAAAAGTACAGTGACAGGTATTTATTGCAAAAACTGACCAAAAACAGTATAAAAGTATTAACTCATGTTGCATTCCAAGTCTTCTGAAGTCATACAATATCTTTATGTGAAGAACAGAGTTGATGTTAATGTTTTAATCGCTGAAATGATGATCCTGCCGCTCTGTGAACACACACACTCCACTCAGTCATATCTCATTCAAATGATACACCCGACTCTTTAGCATGACGCGATCGGTCACGAGACACACGAGAGCCGATGGCATTTTACAATCAAAACTGACGTAATGACGCAATTGGTCACGAGACATACGAAAGCCAGTGCTGTCAAAGCTGACGTAACGTTTCTTCGGGCGGCATTTTTTGAAATGTGTTTATGATCTTCGGCGGATGGGCTCGACGATGATCGCTTTTAGGGATTTTCTTCACACATATCAATCGTTTGGCCTCGGAACACTTGGAATATTTGTACTTTTTGAATAAATTGTGGCTGCAGTCGTATTTGCCTGTTATATCCTGTTTTTTATAATACACAAATGGGTAGGTTTAGGGATGGGGTTGGGTTACGTGTTCAAAACGTGTCTAAATAGCGTAAATAAAAAAAAATAAAATAAATGTAAATAAAATTATGCTGGCTGATTAAATTGAGAATCACACTCCATGTCATAATGGCAAAATCATAACCCAATATATAGTTTCATCATGACGATAACCATGCCCAACGAGTCTGTATATGACACCAAAGGTTTCTCATTGAAATCAATGGAGTACTGCGCGTCGAAAAACGGCGCTAAAGGGGTACCCTGTGCGTTAAAAAGTGACGCAGAAGGGAACTGACCAAGCGTCAATATGTGACGAATAGGAGTGAGACCGTGTTGAATAAACCTGCTGCTGTGATGTCTGTCATTAATGTTAATCAAAGAACAAAAGACAAAGAGAAAATCACTCACTGCCCTTGACTGAATCACTTTTGTAGCTTTAATAAGGATTAATCTATATTTAATTTATAATTTATTCAGTGAAGACTGCAGTGTTTGATAACTTTATTACATTTTTATTCAAAGGCCTAGTATCTTGGCAAAAGAATAACATTAGTCACAGTACTGCAGTGGTCAATAAGAGCATCCTGTCTAACTGCATGAAGAATTGTATCATGTTTACAGTGCAGCATTCTATAATAGATTTTTGTTAATGTTATAGATTTAATATAATAGATATAATAGATTATAACCTCATAAATAAATTACAAACCCGATTCCAGAAAAGTTGGGACACTGTACAAATTGTGAATAAAAACAGAATGCAATGATGTGGAAGTTTCAAATTTCAATATTTTATTCAGAATACAACATAGATGACATATCTAATGTTTAAACTGAGAAAATGTATCATTTTAAGGGAAAAATAAGTTGATTTTAAATCGCAAAAAACAGTCTGCAAACGTCTGGGGACTGAGGAGACAAGTTGCTCAAGTTTAGGAATAGGAATGTTGTCCCATTCTTGTCTAATACAGGCTTCTAGTTGCTCAACTGTCTTAGGTCTTCTTTGTCGCATCTTCCTCTTTATGATGCGCCAAATGTTTTCTATGGGTGAAAGATCTGGACTGCAGGCTGGCCATTTCAGTACCCGGATCCTTCTTCTACGCAGCCATGATGTTGTAATTGATGCAGTATGTGGTCTGGCATTGTCATGTTGGAAAACGCAAGGTCTTCCCTGAAAGAGACGACGTCTGGATGGGAGCATATGTTGTTCTAGAACTTGGATATACCTTTCAGCATTGATGGTGCCTTTCCAGATGTGTAAGCTGCCCATGCCACACACACTCATGCAACCCCATACCATCAGAGATGCAGGCTTCTGAACTGTGCGCTGATAACAACTTGGGTTGTCCTTGTCCTCTTTAGTCCGGATGACATGGCGTCCCAGTTTTCCAAAAAGAACTTCAAATTTTGATTCGTCTGACCACAGAACAGTTTTCCACTTTGCCACAGTCCATTTTAAATGAGCCTTGGCCCAGAGAAAACGCCTGCGCTTCTGGATCATGTTTAGATATGGCTTCTTTTTTGACCTATAGAGTTTTAGCCGGCAACGGCGAATGGCACGGTGGATTGTGTTCACCGTTTTCTGGAAGTATTCCTGAGCCCATGTTGTGATTTCCATTACAGTAGCATTCCTGTATGTGATGCAGTGCCGTCTAAGGGCCCGAAGATCACGGGCATCCAGTATGGTTTTCCGGCCTTGACCCTTACGCACAGAGATTGTTCCAGATTCTCTGAATCTTTGAATGATATTATGCACTGTAGATGATGATAACTTCAAACTCTTTGCAATTTTTCTCTGAGAAACTCCTTTCTGATATTGCTCCACTATTTTTTGCCGCAGAGTTGCCGCAGACACTGCCACTCTGAGAGGCTCTTTTTATACCCAATCATGTTGCCAATTGACCTAATAAGTTGCAAATTGGTCCTCCAGCTGTTCCTTATATGTACATTTAACTTTTCCGGTCTCTTATTGCTACCTGTCCCAACTTTTTTGGAATGTGTAGCTCTCATGAAATCCAAAATGAGCCAATATTTGGCATGACATTTCAAAATGTCTCACTTTCAACATTTGATATGTTATCTATATTCTATTGTGAATAAAATATAAGTTTATGAGATTTGTAAATTATTGCATTCCTTTTTTATTCACAATTTGTACAGTGTCCCAACTTTTTTGGAATCGGGTTTGTATATTTAATATATTAGATTTACAATAGATGTTTTTTTAATTGCTTCAATGTTCAGTATTGTTTGTTGAAAATCTAATCTAAATATTCTTTATTAAAGTAAATTATAATGCATGCTGACAAGCATCCATAATTATAAATGCTTATGCAAATATGTAATACAAATTTAATTAACTGATGATACAAATAATTGATTGTATTTTATTTTGTAATAATATTTTTGTTATATTTATTGTGTATATGTAGCAAATAAACTTGAATATCATGTCTTTAAATGCTAGAAGATAATATGCTTATAATATACTTCGTAAAACAGTACCAAAAAAAATCACATTATGCATTAACTTTCTAGCACTACAATCTCCATCCATCTCTGTCCACCTTTAAACATTATGTTCTGTTAGAATTCAGTCTGGCAGCCTTCAATCACATTTTCAGTTCAAGTTCAAGCTTTATTAAGATCCCTTATGGCAATTTGGATGCAGTGTAATAGACATACAAATAACGCACACAGCAATTTAAAAATAAATAAAAAATAAATACACACAATGAATACATATAATACTCTACTCTAAAAATTTCCTTTAAGAGTGCACAAGGAATGTGATGTAAATGTTGTTATGGGAAGAAGGAGGCGGGAACTGGCAAACGTTCAACACTTTAATATTCAAATAAACACAAAATGAAAGTAAAAGACGGCAGTCCCTCGCGGACGACTGCCGCACACAAACATAAACAAAACATAACGTAAAAGTTCAGGCCTGGTCCTCTCTCATCCTTCACTGTCGTTGCTCCTACTTTTATGCTTCCGTAGCTCCTCTGTGAGAGATACGAGACCAGTGTGACGCGCAGGTGACACTCATTTGCAATCACGCCACCGGCCTCGCGCCGTTCTCATACAGGCTCTCGCCCGCCCTGCTTGTCACATACCCCCATCGGGTTCCCACGAGACTGCGCTCTACTCCCCCCCCGGGGCCAGTCTCGGTGGCCGCAGCACCTTGGGGTAAGGACAGATGAGACGAGAGAAAAGGAGACGGAAGCACAAGGAGCGAGAGAGGGGAGAGAGGAAAGAGAGGAGAAAAAAAATCTTGGTCCGGTTTCCAGACTCACTGCCGCTCAGACCTCAGCCAGCCGAGAGGCTCTTCCTCGCAGTGCCATGCGATGGTACTGGACGCTCCTCGGTGGACGGCTCGATCCTCCTCCCCCCCCGGCGGCCAGCGATGGCGGGCGACTCCTCCGCTCCCTCTCGGATGGCAGCCACCCCACCTTGACACAGGAGCACGGCAGCGAGCTCTAAATCCCACCGGGTCTTCCATTGCTCCAGCACCACCGCCTCGGACAGTCACGGTCTTCACTCTTCCACGCTGCCTGACCTCCTCAGCACCGTGATCCCCCTCAGCAGCGAGGGCTCTCCGACAGCATGTCCCTCCTTCCTTCCGGGTTTCGGCACCAATGTAACGAGGTATGTTGTTATGGGAAGGAGGAGGTGGGAACCGGCGAACGTTCAACACTTTAATATTCAAATAAACACAAAATGCAAGTAAAAGACGGCTGTCCCTCGTGGAGGACTGCCGCACACAAACATAAACAAAACATAACGTCCTGGGGCCTGATGTACAAACGTTGCGCACACACAAAAAAGGCATTAAAATGTGCGTACGCATTTTTCCATGCACATATCGGGATTTATAAAAAATAAACTAGCCGTTAATATGTGCGCACTGTACGGACACTCTAGACCGTGCGCACGCACTCTTTTACTGGAGTGAGCGAAGTAATGAAGTAAACTGAATGATTTAAATTCTGTTTTACATCTTATATACACATTTATATTAAATATGCCACTCTCATTAATGGACTTAAGCACTGAAACTTATCCAGAAGTTACAACATTTTTTATATTAATTCAAAAATAAATATTTGTAGTGGATGTGCTGAGTCAGACAATTATTTAAACTGCAAGTTTAAATCAGTTTCCATTAAAAATATATAAACATCCTAAAATACATGTTTATCTTACAGGCAAAACTGCATAAATCTGATTTATTTAAAGCAATTAAAAATTCTACTTGGCCAGTGGAAAGATTGAGAATAACTCTTCTCTGAAAACTTTCTCTGAAATGTATTTTATACAATTTTCATTTAGCCTATTTATTCTAAAACAAGGCAATACTGAATGATTTTTAGCAATGTAATGTGACCGCACATATCTCATGTCTTGTACCGTTAAACATGGTATCACGTGGATGGAAATATGCATGGAAATTATATGCAGATGAAGTTATGCATTGCAAAACTAGGCTTTGTAAGCTCCATATATGGTTATTTCGGGGAGGAGACAGGGTGGAGATGCATGTATGCACAATCTTCCGCTGACTGGGTTTTATAAAGGGAATTTTGCGCAGGTTCTGGCGTATGCATGGTTTTATAAATCTGCAAACTTTTGTGCGTATGTACACATTTAGGATGAAATCTACGGAAAGTTTTATACATGAGGCCCCTGGTCCTCTCTCATCCTTCACTGTTGTCGCTCCCTACTTTTATGCTTCCGTAGCTCCTCCGTGAGAGATACGAGACCGGTGTGACGCGCAGGTGATGCTCATTTGCAATCATGCCACCGGCCTCGTGCCATTCTCTCACGGCTCTCGCCCACCCTGCTTGTCACAAGTAACAAACCAAAATTTGTATCGGTTATTCTTCATCTTTGGTAGTCTATAGCGAGAGCCAGAAGGCAAAATAGAGAACTCCGGGTACAAGAAGTGGTCACTAGGAGACATTTAAGACATTTCTGTTAAACAAAACTGACAGGCTTCTTTGTTAATTTCCTATAGTCTTCCCACTATTTATGACAAATCAAGCGTAGCGTTAGTTCTGGCCGGTCACGTTAGTCAAGCTCGCATCAGCTGACTCTCAGCTGATCCACGTCTACCTACACTCACCTAAAGGATTATTAGGAACACCTGTTCAATTTCTCATTAATGCAATTATCTAATCAACCAATCACATGGCAGTTGCTTCAATGGATTTAGGGGTGTGGTCCTGGTCAAGACAATCTCCTGAACTCCAAACTGAATGTCAGAATGGGAAAGAAAGGTGATTTTAAGCAATTTTGAGCGTGGCATGGTTGTTGGTGCCAGACGGGCCGGTCTGAGTATTTCACAATCTGCTCAGTTACTGGGATTTTCACGCACAACCATTTCTAGAGTTTACAAAGAATGGTGTGAAAAGGGAAAAACATCCAGTATGCGGCAGTCCTGTGGGCGAAAATGCCTTGTTGATGCTAGAGCTCAGAGGAGAATGGGCCGACTGATTCAAGCTGATAGAAGAGCAACTTTGACTGAAATAACCACTCGTTACAACCGAGGTATGCAGCAAAGCATTTGTGAAGCCACAACACACACAACCTTGAGGCGGATGGGCTACAACAGCAGAAGACCCCACCGGGTACCACTCATCTCCACTACAAATAGGAAAAAGAGGCTACAATTTGCACGAGCTCACCAAAATTGGACAGTTGAAGACTGGAAAAATGTTGCCTGGTCTGATGAGTCTCGATTTCTGTTGAGACATTCAGATGGTAGAGTCAGAATTTGGCGTAAACAGAATGAGAACATGGATCCATCATGCCTTGTTACCACTGTGCAGGCTGGTGGTGGTGGTGTAATGGTGTGGGGGATGTTTTCTTGGCACACTTTAGGCCCCTTAGTGCCAATTGGGCATCGTTTAAATGCCACGGCCTACCTGAGCATTGTTTCTGACCATGTCCATCCCTTTATGACCACCATGTACCCATCCTCTGATGGCTACTTCCAGCAGGATAATGCACCATGTCACAAAGCTCGAATTATTTCAAATTGGTTTCTTGAACATGACAATGAGTTCACTGTACTAAAATGGCCCCCACAGTCACCAGATCTCAACCCAATAGAGCATCTTTGGGATGTGGTGGAACGGGAGCTTCGTGCCCTGGATGTGCATCCCACACATCTCCATCAACTGCAAGATGCTATCCTATCAATATGGGCCAACATTTCTAAAGAATGCTTTCAGCACCTTGTTGAATCAATGCCACGTAGAATTAAGGCAGTTCTGAAGGCGAAAGGGGGTCATGCACAGTATTAGTATGGTGTTCCTAATAATCCTTTAGGTGAGTGTATAGGAATACGACATCCATCACAGCATCCCTATATGTAAGGTCCATTCAGTATTATCAGAAGTTTTATCACGTTTCTCAGCTAATTACCCTCCTCCATCCCCAGCTCCTCCTCTCGTCCATCAGGACTTGGCCTCTGATATTTCTCTTCTAATCAGACTCATTTTTCTTGAATTATGTTATTACATTAAATTATTGTCATTAAGAACATTAATGATATCTGAACCCTAAGGGGGGTTATCGCTGCTTTCCCTGCTCTTATCCATGCTAGGCTATGGTATAGAACCATACCACCAATCTAAACTATATGCTAATTGTCAGTCATTTTAACGATAGTGGTCCTGACAGAAAGGCATTTTTATATTTCACATTAAGATTACCAAACCACAACTTATGGAAAAGGACAACAATGACTCTATGTAAGACTTATAGAACAGTTCCATCTAAATCGTGTCTATATTAAATTATCTTAAATTTCTTAGACAGGGCTGTCCCTTAGTTCAGCATCTATACTTTTTAGAGACCCGCCACTGCTTTAAAGAGAGGTTTCTTTGAACATCTGCCACAAAGTTCACTGCAACTTTGATCTTGTCAGTGCGGTAGATCATCTGCCAATAATGTGACTTTCTAAAACAGAGCTTGTTTGCACAAATCCA
The DNA here is from genome assembly GCA_039654105.1 of Coreius guichenoti. Taxonomy (NCBI): domain Eukaryota; kingdom Metazoa; phylum Chordata; class Actinopteri; order Cypriniformes; family Gobionidae; genus Coreius; species Coreius guichenoti. The sequence goes on along the minus strand of CM077175.1, from coordinate 38,301,788 downwards.
TGCTCATTTCAATTAAGCTACAGTGTTTATATCCTGCAGGCCTGCTTCATTGGTGCATACCCTGAATCAATCAATGTTCTCACTTCAGGAAGCACATTTTCACAGCATACTTTTATTCCAGAAATTCCCATCCATGTCCATCAATATGTCACCATGAGGCTGAAGCCAGCTCTAATTAGCAGTAAAGCTTTAGCTGAGCTGTTGTTCCTGTCCTCAAGTGAAAGCCTCACGTTAATGTCTCATCTTCATCTTGACACTTATGCCATAGTCTTCCACTATAATCAATGCATACAGTGAGTAGTTTATTCATGGAAGAAAAGAAAAAAATCCTATTAAAAAAAAGAAATCCTATTTAAAAAATCATTGCATCCATTTGGGGGAAATCTTTCATTTCAAATTCAAACATTACACTTTACTTCCACTCCAAACAAGTCTCACAGGAAAATGCGGTTGTGATAAAACTATTTTACAAGGTGATGATTTCATATGAATTTGTACAACATGAATCATATGGAAGCATGATTTTTAGAAGAAAAAAAAAGTAAGCATGAAGGTCCACCCCTAACACCAACTCAAAACATAACCGTCACTTGGGCGTAAGCAAATGGTACGAATGAGAGTACAAATTCATAAGACACCAATTCGCCAAAACGTAAAATAGATACGAAATGCCATGAGATTGTGTTGGCCACACTAAATAACCAAAACAACATGTTCACATTAGAATTAGTTGCATGTATAAAACTTTACCTGATACTTCTATTCAAAGTGTTTTCCAGCAAGAGGGGAATCTCCTCAAGCACAACCTGGGTGAACAGCATCCATAATGCAATAGATGTGTGGATCATTAGGAAGTCGTGATGAATAGAAACTAATGAGGGTAATTTGGCTGGAGGTACTCGCTTGCTGGGATTTTAATGGGCACAGTTAGGACCTCAGTTTAACATCTCATCTGAAGGACAGTGGCTTTTTATACACATATTTTATACAGTGTTCCTGTCAGAACTGGACCGTGATGCAGACTGGAGGGAGAGCACCCCCTGCTGGACCCTCAAACACTGGTAACCATGCGGTCTTTCCATCCAGGTCTGATCAGGCTCAACTCTGCTGAACCCATCAAGAGGTGTTGGGTGAATTGTTTTCAATTTTTTAAATGCTTAGCTGTGATTCAGCTTAAAGAGTGTTATGCTGTTTGGTTATAACTTTCCAATGGAAGATCAAACATACAGCACTTATATGTCTCTTGCTTTTAATTACTGTATTACAGTGTGGCACTCGGCTGAAAAATGTATGTTGTTGAACACAGATTTGGAGTGGTTTAAAAAAAATAATTTAATACTTGTGAGGTAATACTGCCACCCAGAGTTTATCTGTGCTTATGATGCCTTCTTACATAATTTGTCATATAAAATGTTATGTACAATACTTTATATGAAACCAGGAATATTTGTTATATATGTTTTTTTTTATGTTTGTAATTGAATAATTTGTTAAGAATAACAGCATGTTACTTGTTGCTCTGATATGACTTTAGACTTTAGTTGTTGTTTTTTAATTGATTTTATTATTTTATTAGTTTATTCATTCAAAATGATGTTGAAATTAAAGGAGAACTTGAAATAATGTAACAAATTGAAATTATTAAATAATTATAAACAAATAAACAAACAAACAAACACTCCCAGGTACTGTACCTTCCATGAACTTCCAAATCACTGCATATCAACAACATTGAGCTGTCATGGGAAGCTCTGGAAAACACTGTGCAAGATTTTTTTTTAATCCTTTTTCATCCTTCATAGAACTGCACGGGTTACCTCTTGTGAAATATCCATTACACTGAGTTCTGGATTATATATTTGCATTCCATACCATAGGCAAACATTGTTTCTGTCTGACACTAAGAAATGTTTGAGTGTTTCATTGTTTGAGTTTCACTATCATTTCATTTACACTTTCATTTGCATTTAATTTCCATATTTGAATTAATAAAATAATTAAACAAGTTATTGTCATGGTTACTCCAGGTTCCACCGTCACTCCCTCACAATGATCCATGTCACCAGAATACTGATCACCTGCACCTGCCCATCAGCACACCAATCAACGGACTATTTAAGCACACACCTCAGCTTCAGTCATTGTCTGGTCTCCAATGTGGATACATGACTACTTACCTGTGCGCTACTTACCTGTGAAGATTATCATTCCTGCTCCTTCGTTCCAAGGTCTCTTCAGTTCCTGTCTCCAGCGATTCTCTCCCTCGTCACTGTGCAATCCTCAAACCACTGTGGGTCTCACCTGTCACTGGCAACTGAGGTGTGTTTTATCCATCATCCCATCCAGCCATCCCAATATCTACTGTACATATATCCTGCAAAACAGAAAAGACTGTGTTCAATCTACTCAAGTTACTGTTCTCCATTGCATTGCTATATCTCAATAATCGCCTGCTTGATCTGCTTACTGCTGCTCAAATAAATATTATTGTTAACTTTCATCTGTTGTTCTTTCTGAGTCTGGGTATCATTACGGATATAATGCCTAGCAAGTATGAGTTATAATTATTTAACTTTGTGAATATTGTGAGGGTCTACAATGCCATCTTCATTTTGAAGAAATAGTTCTCCCAAAAACTATATATATATATTAGTTTTTGGGAGAACTATTTCTACATATATATATATATATATATATATATATATATATTAGTTATGTTACAGCCTCATTCCAAAATGGATTAAACTCATTATTTTCTTCAAAATTCTACAAACAATACCCTATAATGACAACATGAAAGAAATTTGTTTGAAATCTTTTCAAATTTATTAAAAATAAAAAAAATAAAAAAAATTACATATCCACAGCCTTTGCCATGAACTGTTTCCACTGATCATCCTTGAGATGTTTCTACAACTTGATTGGAGTCCACCTGTGGTAAATTCAGTTGATTGGACATGATTTGGAAAGGCACACACCTGTCTATATAAGGTCCCAGTTAACAGTGCATGTCAGAGCACAAACCAAGCCATGAAGTCCAAGGAATTCTCAAGAAGATTCAGAGACATGATTGTATTGAGGCACAGATCTGGGGAAGGGTACAGAAAAATTCCTGCAGCATTGAAGGTCCCAATGAGTACAGTGGCCTCCATCATCCGTAAATGGAAGAAGTTTGGAACCACCAGGACTCTTCCTAGAGCTGGCCGCCCAGCCAAACTGAGTGATCGGGGGAGAAGGGCCTTAGTCAGGGAGGTGACCAAGAACCCGATGGTCACTCTGACGGAGCTCCAGTGTTTCTTTGTGGCGAGAGGAGGACCTTCCAGAAGAACAACCATCTCTGCAGCGAAGTGAAGCATGGCAGCATCATGCTGTGGGGATCTTTTTCAGCGGCAGGAACTGGGAGACTAGTCAGGATCAAGGGAAAGATGAATGCAGCAATGCACAGAGACATCCTTGATGAAAACCTGCTCCAGAGCACTCTGGACCTCAGACTGGGGCGAAGGTTCATCTTCAAACAGGACAATGACCCTAAGCACATAGCCAAGATAACAAAGGAGTGGCTACAGGACAACTCTGTGAATGTCCTTGAGTGGCCCAGCCAGAGCCCAGACTTGAACCTGATTGAACATCTTTGGAGAGATCTGAAAATGGCTGTGCACTGACACTCCCCATCCAACCTGATGGAGCTTGAGAGGTCCTGCAAACAAGAATGGGAGAAGCTGCCCAAAAATAGGTGTGCCAAGCTTGTAGCATCATACTCAAAAAGACTTGAGGCTGTAATTGGTGCCAAAGGTGCTTCAACAAAGTATTGATCAAAGGCTGTGAATACTTATGTACATGTGATTTAAAAAAAAAATGTTTTAATACATTTGCAAAGATTTCAAACAATCCTCTTTCACGTTGTCATTATGGGGTATTGTTTGTAGAATTTTGAGGAAAATAATGAATTTAATCCATTTTGGAATAAGGCTGTAACATAACAAAATGAGGAAAAAGTGAAGCGCTGTGAATACTTTCCGGATGCACTGTATATAGCCCAATTACCTTCAACAGAACAAGCCAATGGACATTGGCGAGTGAGATTTGCTTACTTAAGTTTTCGCTGAGGAGCCAAGCCAGTGCATGGTCGCTCAGCGGTGGACACAGGGATTGTGGTGATGGGAACTGAACTGAGGAATTGGGATTCCTAAGATCCACAATCGCTGCACCTTCCAGCCGCCTTATCCCCCCGCACCTGTTGGGGCGAAAGAAGGGACAGGGATTTACACAGAATGTCGATCACTGCTGTTCTTTCTCACACCATACAGTGAGACTATTGGATAACACTGGGAAAGCGTGCCTATTCTAACTGGAAAGGAATGCTACGGAGACCACATCCTCCCCGTAGAGTGGTAGCATGTGGAATTACACATATGGACTGACCACAGGGCAGTGCTACATATGGAAGGTCTCTGCAGTAGATCCTGCCTTGCTAAGGTGGACTCAATACCAGATGGCAGAGAAGGCTCTGCCAAGGGAAAGACACGGGCTCGCCAACAGGGAAGCCTTACCGTGGAGAATACACATATGGGATATCAGAGGGGAATCAGAACATATGGGCACCTAGTCTAGCACAGGTGTTTACCAACCGGACATACACACAAGTGCTAAACCTGCCGTCAGACGTCTCTGCCATGTCCGACTGCCGAGGGTGCTGGTGGAACTCTATCCAGGGTTCGCCAGCCAGGAAACTCGCCCAGGGAGCGGAATAGGTGCTCACATCTCATCCTCAGAGGGGAATGGCACTGCAAGAAAAACACAGAGCCAGCCTCCCCGTATACTACCTGTTTGTAGCCAACACGGGAAGAAACAGGCTCTACTCAAGGATTGTAGAGTCTCGTGAAAGTATTAGGTGTCGCCAAGCCTGCAGCCCCACAGATGTCTGCAAGTGAGGCGCCGTGTGCCAGAGCCAAGGAGGAGGCAACAATGGACTCAATGGAGTAAGCCCTCACCCCAAGGGGGCACAGCTCGCCTTGGGACTTATACACCAAGACGATGGCATCCACTATCCAGTGGGCCAACATCTGCTTAGAGACCGCCTTTCCCTTCTGCTTGCCTCCATAGCAGACAAAGAGCTGTAATGAGGTTCTGAAGCTCTGCATGTGGTCCACGTACAAACGTAGAGCATGAATGGGACACAGCAACACATGAGCTGGGTCTGCCTTCTTCGGGGGCAGCACTTGTAAGTTCACCACCTGGTCGCTGAAAGGAGTGGTGGGAATTTTGGGCATGTATCCAGGCCGGGGTCTCAGGATTACGTGAGAATTAGCCAGCCTGAATTCCAGGCATGTTTCATTGACCGAAAATGCTTGCAGGTCCTTGACCCTCTTGATGGAATTGAGCGCAGTCAGGAGCGCTGCCTTAAGAGACAGGCTTTTGATCTCAACTGACTGCAGAGGCTCAAAGGGAGCTCTCTTTATGGTCATTAAGACCAGAGAGAGGTCCCAAGAGGGGATGAGGTGAGGTCGAGGAGGATTCAACCTCCTCATGCCCTTCAGGAACCTGATGACCAGGTCATGCTTACCCACAGACTTACCTTCTACTGCATCGTGTTGTGTGGCGATAGTAGCAACATACACTTTCAGGGTGGAGGGAGACAGCCTTTGCTCCAGCCCTTCTTGCAGGAAAGAAGGGACGACTGTGATCGGCCATTTACAGGGGTCTTCTCGGTGAGAAGAACAACAATCAACGAACAGACTCCACTTCAAAGCATAAGTGCGCCTTGTAGGGGGGGAGAAGGGACCTTGCACGATTGAGCTCTCCTGGAATGTGAATGGCACGAAGCGACCTGAGTTGCTTCGGACTTTAGAGGAGATGGCAAGCAAGTTGCAACATGTGATGGGAGCGTAGACATCTTGGCATTTGATGTATGCAACGGTTGATGCATTGTCCGTCCGGACCAGTACATACTCGTCCTGCAGCAATAGTTGGAACCGGCGTAGTACTGCTAGCAACTCGAGGCAATTGATATGCCACCGCAGTCAAGGTCCTGTCCAGGAGCCTGAGGCTGCGTGCCTGAAGCGCATGGCACCCCAGCTGGTGGTGGAGGCATCTGTTAAGGCAACAACATGCCTGGACACTTGTTTCAGGGGAACTCCTGCCCACAGAAAAGCAAGGTTTGACCACGGGTTGAAAGCTCTGCGACAGGCCAGTGTGATTGTCACCCGGTGTATGCCACGGTGCCATGCCTATCTTGGGATTCGGCCGTGTAACCAGGGCTGAAGCAGTCTCATATGAAGCAATCCGAGCGGCATTAACCGTGGCTGCGGATGCCATATGCCCCAGGAGCCTCTGAAACCGTTTCAGTGGAACCGCTGTCCTGCCCTTGAACAAATTCAAGTAGTTCAGCACTGACTGAGCACACTCGCTTGTGAGACGTGCTGTCATGAGTCCAATTCCATACCGAGAAAAGATATACTCTGCATGGGGGAGAGTTTGCTCTCTTCCCAGTTGACGCAAAGCCCCAGATGGGCATCCAGAAATACATGGGTGGAATGACATCTTGAAAAAGATGCAACATCTCACCTGTGTTACTCTTTTAGGGAAAGAAGCTCTTTGGGCTGAAGTGCACAAGGGAAACTTTTTCCTGGTTCTCTATACCACATGATAGATGAATTTTCATTCAGAAATGAAGTAAATGGCTGTCTTTATGAATGGGTATACAAAGAAAAATTGTTAAAAAGAGGTGCTCTACCAACAAAAGAGGAATTAAAAATCCATGTAAATTGGAAAAAGGTGCACCTTTTGCACCTTTTTCCAATTTACATGAAAATGACACAATATTAACTTCTTATTTGTTAAACTGTTGTATAAAATCAGTATCCCATTCACACTCTGCTATACAGAATAAAAACAGCACACGTGTGATATTGCTTAACTATGTCATATCATATAGGCCTTAGACAAAAATTCAGGGGGATTTTTGCCCTGATCTAAGGTACATGATTATAGCATTGTGCTGGTAGGTGCAGCTTGTATTGAAAGTTTGTGAAGGACACTTCATACAGCAAGCTGAAGTGTTTTATTTATGGAGCATCGTTTGAAAGAGAGTGAGGTCCATCCCTCCTACAGCATCTCAATTATTGCATTTTTCTGAAATGCCCTGCCTACATGCTGTACAACACAACTCTCATCCACAGATATTATAAATGATCCTACTCTAAAAGGTTTCGCCAAATGTTGCGTTGCTTTGAAGTGGTCTTTTGGATTTCAAGAGCAACACACAATATGGTACTCCATATAATCAGCCGTAGTGGTACAGTATGTTTGTGTAATCCATTAATGGAGATTACGCAACATGTTCTGTGTCTTTGTACAGTAGATTTCTAGTTGAAGAAAAAGAAGAAAAATCTGCAAACCATGTAATAACATATCACACAACATGACATTATATTCTTTAATTCATTAAAGAGATGACATACTTCCATCAAAGCAACCACTTGACCACTCTATAGTGTAAATTAAAACATTTATAATATGTAGGTGTGTGTGTGTGTTATATACAGTATTTATATTTATATATACAGTACTATTTATTAAAAAAATCATCTGCCACACAGTAATATTCCTCTACAAAATTGCTATTTATGTGGCACATGAGATAGAGTGCATTTAATTGCTAATTGTGCTTATTTTTTATGGTTTTGCTTACAAGCTAGTCTACAACGTATGAATGGTGCTTACTAAGATAGAGCAAAGTGGGAGAGGGATATTTTATATGTGCTGAGGTCATGTGACCTGTGACACTGTTGGATATAAAAGAATGATCAGCAGGCCCAGACTGAATCTATAGACATTATCTCCACCTTTCACAGAAGTGCTATTTTTGGGCAAAATCTGTGGGATGAACATGCAAATGGTGGATAATATGTAGAACTTTGTGTTGGGTGTTTTTCAGAAATCTGTTCCACTCTCTGCTGAGTTCTGTGGGCGCAGATTCTGTGTGGGCCTGTTGATCAGTTTAGCTGACCAATATTGTAGGCTGATCCACCTTCTGTACTGTGCAGAACATAAAGAACAAAAACAGTATGGCTTGTGAGTTTAGTTCAGTGAATCAAGCACCTTTTTTTTATCATTTATACATGATGCCTCGTTCACATAGACAGCAATTGAAAGTTAATGAGCTCTGGTCGCTTTGTTGCTGCAGATCGATGCCAATGTGAACACTGCTTTAGACTCTTTAGACATGGTAACCTGAGGTCCTATAGGTTCATATCCTGGAAAAGGGGCATGAACTGAATTGCTGTGGTTTTCCATTACCATGACCTCTTGTTTATTATTGAGTAGAGATACTATAAGAGAGAAAAAAGCTTGATTGTGCAAACCGGAGACTGCAGTTCCAGGATGGAATTTCTAGGACCCTAGTTTTGTATGTAAAAGTTTATCCAATTTTATAGCACTTACTATTCAAAACTGTATGTTTATTATTAATTTTCAGGAGTGATTTAAAGTTTGATTTACATTTAATTGATATATTGTCCTAACCAACCCCTAACCCTAAACATAACTGTTGATAACCCTCTTGAAATTTTTTACCTAATATGTTTCAATATATGAGCCCCTATATTCTGGTTGTAAATGCAGGTTTCTTGGTAAGAAATATTTATTTTTCAGCACAGAACTAAGCTATTTTCTGTGTATGTGTAAGACTTCTTTTTCATTAGCCGCAGAACGTTGTGGCACTTCTCGTCTGGTGTGCGACCGGCTTAACAAAGTGCAGTAAACAGTGTTTGCGCTACAGTCTTTAATGTTTATGAATTCTATAAATTAAAATGTGATAAATACCAGTTTGCAACATCAAGCAGTATAATGAACTGTTTTTGCACAGATAAATAACTGATGGAGCAGAATTGGCTAGGTGGCGCTGTCACAAAAAAAAAAACCTGGCTCCTACAAAGGAGATCCTGAAACTGCAACCTCTGGTATTGTAGGATTATACTACTGCAAACCACGGATGTGCAAAGTTGTGTCTCATTTCAAAGACTACTCCTTCTGGAGGTTGCATTTGTTGGCTGCATATGTCATTGAGGCTGCCTCATTTAAGAAAAGTAACATTACATTGAAAAGTTAGAAAGAAATGACAGTAATTTACACCTCATGCAGAATAACAGGCAATTTTATAATGGTTATTTTTCTTAAATGACATATGAGGCTGACAAATGTGACCTCCAGAAGGCGCAGCCTTCGAAATGAGCCACAGCTACAGTTATATGTTTTTCAGGAAACACAATTGAGTTAATTTCTCAAAAGAAGCATTAGTATTTAAGTAGTGTTACGTCGTTGTATGGGAAACGCACACCAGATCTATAAGAGGTATTTTTCTGGATATCCTAGAAGGTTAAATTTATCACAGCAATGTAACTACTTTCAGCAATTTAATTATTTAAAGTATGCATAATTCTACCTCAAAATGAAGTTTGATTATTGAAACAGGATGATATTGTGCATGATGGTTCTTTGATAAACCATCACAAATAGTATGAAATAATATTTGATAAGAGATCTCACTGTGTTCCAAGTTGGCTGTAGACACAGAACAAAAGCATTTGTGAAGCCAAAGTTGACAAACAAAGGAATTATTACACAACAGGATTTGGCATTAAAAATTAGCAAAAATTCTGCATTGAACATATAGTAAGTCCTCTAGACAATGAAGAAACTGGAAAAATTAAAATGAATTCTCACAGTTAAGATCCAGGTCAAGCCAAACTTGACTTTGGCAGGCCACAATAGAAAAGATTTTTCAGAAGAACCCCAACAGCAAACCCTGGTTGTCTATTTCCCAGCAAAAAGCCTTTATTATCTTTTAACCTTCAGTTCTTGGCTTTTGTGAGTAATAGAGATAAAGACCTAAACAAAAAGTTAGGCGACCAGAAGTGCATTCATATTTTTTATTAAAATATATACTTAAAAAATGTGGATATAAAACACTTTGACAACATTCATTCACACAAGCTCAGTGTGCTGCAGCATTCTTTGTTACACTTCTATTTGATTTCAGTGTAATCTGCAGTTTTGCAAATTAAGCAAACTTCACACAAGCAAATGAAGTTGAATTGAACTACATCTCATACAGATGTAGAAATACTCCCCTGTTCCTCTGTAAGCTTTCAGTGCTGTAATGATAATGCTGCAATTATGTTTCAACAAGGGAGCACTTCACAAGATGTGTAGAGAGGCCGAGTTGGTGATTTCTCCTCTCACATTCGAATGTAGCCAATATAACTGAAATCCCTCTATGTAAAGTCCTGTTAAATAATCAGTTCACCCAAAAATGAACATTCTGTCATTTACTCACCCTTACATTGCTCAAAACCTGTATGACTGACATTCTTTTGTGGAAAATAAATTCTTAAGACTGCCTTGATTGCTCTATTCCGTACAATCACAGTGAACGAGAACTGAAGAGTTTAAGGTTTAAAAAAGTAAGCAAAAACACCATAAAAGAATCCATACAACTTGTGTGCGATAGTCCAAGGCTTCTGAAGTCATAGAATAGCTTTGTGTGAGATATACACCAAAATGTAAAGATTATTCGCCAATAATCGTTCCCTCATTGAGCCAGTGTAGATTGTGGGGAACTAATCAACCCAATTTGTGAATGAATAATTTAATCAGCCAATTCATTGAAAAAATTGATTTTAATTCTTAAAGACTGATTCAAATTATCCTCATACAAATGTTTTTATAAGACATGGAATACAGGGCACGAGTTGTATGGAGCACTTTTATATTTTTTGAAGCTTGAAAGCTTTAGTTCCTGTTATTTGTAACTAAATGTGATTCTCTTTTTCTGTTGTAACAAAGAATGTTAAACTAATCCTTTAAAAACATCAAATGAAAAAGAAAATGCATTTGTAGAACTTCAATACACCCATTTCGTTTTTTCGCCAGTTACTTTTGTCACGATGTCATGGAACCATGAAACTGTTTGTGATGCTGAATTCCTGGATATGCCACCATCGTCAAAGGATGGCCCTGTCCCAAATGGCACACTTCATGTGCACTTTCGGTCTTGTGGACTTACAATGGCTGCCATGTGCACGTATCCATTAAGTCCATGAGACCGTAGGGTTTCCCATTTGTCATTTTAGGTTTCAGAAGGGTGCTCGCGAGCACCACCTTTGCGGTCGCTATGCTCCCTCGATGACTTTTGCTGAGCCTGCACTGGAGCAAGCTCCGCAGCAGACTTCTTCCCGACAGTCAAAGCAGTGTTACGTCACCAAAAATGCGGACTTGTAGGAAGACCGTGAGTGTTTAGGGTGCCATTTGGGACAGGCCCAAAGCAAGCTAGTCTACCCAACAGACAAAGCAGCATTACGTCATGGTGTAACTTGGAGGAAGAGCGCAAGGGCTCAGGGTTCCATTTGGGACAGGGCCAAAGAGAAACAGGGAAGAGTACTTTACAATCTGTCATAAGACGAAGGCAGTCTTATCGCTGTCCATGTTTTTAAAGTCACAAAATCATCCATTCTTTTTGCTCCTCGGTCGTTTTTTCTTCTGCTAGCAAACAAAAAACACCATCACTTCTCTTAACACAAAATCACCTTACCACAACACTGTCCACAAAAAAAAAAAAAAAAAAAAAAAAAACTATCATAAAAGTGAAATTCAGCTTGTGTCGGTAGAAAACAAAAGAAAAAAAAAAAAGACTTCATATCTGAAGTATCTTTATGTTTTTCTTTCAAGTTCATAGCCCAGAGTGAGATCCAAGCGTACATACAGAGAATATGAATGTCATTGAATGGCAGCCTAGTTGGCAACTCCCGTATCCTTTCCAATGTACATGTCAGCGAGTTTTTTAAACTGCGGCCCCCAGTTAGAGAGGTAATCATATTCATGGTCTCCTTCAGTCACGGAGGACTCCAGAGAGCTCAGTGACTCAGCGATTGATCCATTGCCCTCATAAGCATAAGTGGCGAGAGAGTCATAGGGAGGTGCGAAAGGGTCTGTGTCATTTTCCTGCAGTCTGCTAATAATGAAGTCTCTGACATCCGCGCACTCCTTCATGGGTGAAGGTCTGTGATAGGGAAACAGCATCTCAGGAATGATGTCGCGCCGCAGCTTGTTGCTTTCAATCACCTCTGGGTGGCGCAGTGTGCCAATGTCAAAAGCTTGAGTGTCCTCTTCGCCGCCCCCCTCGTCGTTGTAGCTGACTACGTTATCCCTGACATCCTCTTTAGAGATGATCAGCGGTTCCTTCCTCCTCTGCTTCTTTAAAGCTGAGAACAGCACCACAATCACTGGAAAAGAGTGAACAGATATACCTTGGTTAGTGTTATTATTGTTAAAGTTGGCATGAAATAAATTCTCCCTATCTTTTTTCTAAATGCATGTTATCTTATTGTGAATGATTCATCCATGCATGCGTTTCTTTTTTTGTAATTTAGTCATAACTGGATTGTCTGGAGAAATGACAGACTTTTCTCTGGTGACGCATGCAGAACCAATCATAACATTCAATCAACTGCAAGCTCGCTTTCAACCTGCCTCTGTCCAATCAACAACCAGTCAACACTCAGATGTACGTCACAATACAGAAACAAAGATCTGTCACAACTTCTGTTACCATTGTTGGGGGAATGCACAAGTAACGTGACTTTCATAATCAGATTACTTATTTGAAATAGTAACTCAGATATTTGGTTGTAAATTTAAAAGTAATGTGTTACTTTACTCATTACTTGAAAAAAAATGAATGCAAGTTACTTTGTTTTCCCATTTATTGACTGACACCTCTCCTGTCCCCTTGTTGAGAGAAATCGTGAGTAAAGTGCAGAGGTGTTGTGTGCGCTGTGTAAACGATGGTTATTGTAGTTCTAGACCAGGTGTATCCAATCCTGCTCCTGGAGTGCCAACATCCTGCAGATTTTAGCCTCAACAAGCTCCAACACACTTACCTGGAAGTTTCTGGTAATCCTGAAGACCTTGATTAGCTGATTCAGGTATTTAATTAGGGTTCAAGCTAAACTCTGCAGAACAGTGGCCCTCCAGGAACAGGTTTGGACAGCCCTGTTCTAGACTTAATGTGAACATGCATTTACTCATCTCACTTGCACAAAAACAGATTCAGTGTTCCTCAATGAATAAAACAGTGAAATGCAAACTCAGAATATTACGAAAACCTGCAATAATTAAATATGTTATATACAAATAAACCTTATGCATTTCATCTCAATGTCTTAACCAATGTCTTTTGCTGCTGACCCAAAAATGACATCACATTTGTGTTGAACCTTCTCCTGTGTCCTATTCTTCTGCAATCCAGAATGGCAGCACAGCTGAAAGGTTTGAGTTGCACCCTCTACAGTAAAGGTGTGAATTTGCATTTCCTTCAGCCTGAGGCTTATTCATTTCACTTTTGGTATTAATGGGCCTTTACATTTGCCAAAAATAGAACTTTTTTTGTGTTGTAAAATAATGCATTACTTTTCATAAAAAGTAACTAAGTTACTTTTTTAGGGAGTGACACAATATTGTAATGCATTACTTTTAAAAGTAAACTATCCCCATCACCAGGGCCGTTTTTAGGCCTAGGCAAACTAGGTGGTTTTAACCATACAATAAAGCTAAATTCAAACTAAAGGCCAATTTAAAAAAAAAAAAAAAAAAAAAAAACACGTACAGGTACAGTAAAAAGTGCACAAATCTGTATTTTGTTAGGGCAGTATTTGTGGCAGTCGAGAAATCATGCTGTGAAATAGGCAGATAGACATTGCTCGGTGTGTATGTTAGAGGAAAAATATAATTGCACACTCACGTCAGCATTTCATGATGAAGTGAGTGTGCAGTTATATTTTGACTCTATAAAGCTTTCTTCTCTTACTTGCACCTCCAAAAGGTTTTTGCGCCAATGCATTGTTAAAAGAATCAGTGTTTTTTAATTGTCCCATATAAAACTTTAACAGCCAATTTAAAAATGGTATAATAAAATGTGCTAATTCACAACATTAATACATCCTTTATTAAATCACTTTGACGAATTTAACACATCTTTACGGATGGTGTTGAATGCTGAAGCGATTCATTCAGTTCTAATGGTGCTTAAAGCAAGCAGTGTCGTACACACAGAGGGCATAGCGTCGTGTTATTTAAAGGGGAAGTTCGAGTAACAAAAACCGCACTGAATCAGTATTTATTATTTCTTTCATGTGAAATGTAATAACACGTAATAATTATGTAGTTATGTCTGAGAACAATTTCTTAGCAACTAGGGATTGCACAAATAGGCCTATGAGCTATACAGGCATCTGGCTACACAATGGTATTAATTTTAATCCTTATTAACAAGTATAATTTGGAATGCATGTATGTAGGCTATTTGTTAGTTAATACCCGTAATACCAATGTTGCTTTTTAAAATTTGAATGGGGGCACCAATAAGGATTTCGCCTAGGGCGTCAGAATGGCTAGAAACGGCCCTGCCAATCACAGTCCGTTACAATGTAACTTCAACAAAAACTACGATGAAATCTAAATGAAAACATTTTCATTAACAGAAATAAATTAAAACTAACATTACTGGGAAAAACTAAACTAAACCAAAATGCATTTTTATGACTCAAAACCAACTAAAATAAGAGTGTCCCTAAACTAATTTTAGTTTTAATTTTTGAAACATGGTATATTATAAAACTTGAAATATTTACAACTCAACTGCATTAAACCCCACTAGAGTGAAATACTAGACTTTGCTGAGTATCTTAACACCAGTAAGCATTTTTAAATTATACCAGTTAGCGCATTATCTTTGGCAGCCGTAAAATACTAAAACCAAAATAATAAAATACTGAAACTAAAAAACTTGGGTAAAACTAATGGTGAAAAAGATCTAGACTATAAAAGGTTGCCATGGGTTGTGATGTGAATAATGATAATAATAAAAAACTAGGACTTTGCTAAGAAGGATACAGTAAGGTCGGTGGGTATGAACTCACTAAGAAGGATAAGGATGCAGAGAAGTATCGCCACTAGCGCTCCAGTGCTGAGGCCAGCAGAGAGCAGCAACGCATCGACACTGCAGGAACGCATGTTGCCGGTGGCGTCACAGCTGCACACACGAATGGTCAACGTGCTGGTGCTGCTCTGGATGGGGTAGTCGCTGTCGGAGATAACCACTGGCAGATAGTAGACACTCATTTCACGCCTGTTAAATCCACTTCTTCTGGTCAGGATTCTGGCTGTGTTATCTTTGGGAGAGGTGGGGGTTAAGAGAACATTCAAACAGTCAGAGCTGGAGATATTATCTCATGCTGATTCAGACAACAGGAAAAATAAAGCTGTTTTTGTTAGTGCCAAAATAGAAAAGAAGATTAAACATGTTTTTCCATAAGCTTCGAGGTTTAAACATCAAAGGAAAGATTACTCACCTTCATTATCAAAGATGGTGAAGTTTGGATTCAACGAACTCAAGCTGAATACAAATTTGTGACCCACAAGAGGATCGTCTGTGTCGATGGCACTGATAGTCTGTATGAGCTGGAATGGTAGACATGTTTTTGAATATGCAGAATAATACGTTGTTTCCAACCATTTTATTTTATATAGAAAGCATTCATAATTTTATGAAGCCTTCATGGTCATACAGTCAAAGGCAAATATGAAGTATAAATACCTGCCCAGCTTTGACATTCTCACACACAAACGTCTCATAAATCATGGCAAACTCTGGCGCATTGTCATTCACATCCAAAACTTTTATCAAGACAGGAACACGGCTTCTTTGATGAGGGTTATCTGATGAGAGTATCACAGTGTAAAATAGCCAGGAAAGATATTTTGATTCTCATACTTATTTAGGTTTAAAAAAAAAAAAAAAAAAAATAGCTTTTCCTGGTGACACATCATATATATGCGATGTGTCACCATGCAACGCTATTTCATTATGTATGTATTTACTTACTCATCTCACTGGCCAGGACTGAGATGTTGTGCCACTTTGACACTTCCCTGTCAAGAGATTTAAGAATCGTGATGGATCCATTCTTGGGGTCGATGTGGTAGAGTCTCTCTGGGTCTGTGTGATGATCTATTGCATATCTATGGGCAGGTTTAAGAAAGAAATAAAAATAAGTTGAATAGTCACTGACATTTCCTGAAGTTTGAAGCATTGCATAGCAGTTGTTATAAACTGGATCAGCCAGCTGCCAGGAAATGAGATATATATATATATATATATATATATATATATATATATATATATATATATATATATATATATATATATATATATATATATATATATATATATATATATATATATATATATATATATATATATATATATATATAAAAAAAATAAAAATAAATAAATGACTGCCACTTTAAAAAAAAAAAAAAAAATTGATTGAAACTCTCATAATTGAAACGTAATTCTTCAACTTTATATGAACTGTAACTATATACAATATGACTTTATATTTCACAATTTCCACCTCATTTGTGTCCCTGGACCACAAAACCATAAGTCATAAGTCGCATGGGCATATTTGTGGCAATAGCCAACCATACATTGTATGGGTCAAAATTATCTTATATTAAGTAAAGATCATGTTCCATGAAGATATTTTGTAAATTTTCTACTGTAAATATATCAATTTATTATTAGTAGTAATATGCATTGCTAAGGACTTCATTTGGACAACTTTAAAAGGCGATTTTCTCAATATTTAGATTGTTTTGCACCCTCAGAGTTCAGATTTTCAAAATATTGTCCTATCCTAACAAACCATACATCAATGGAAAGCTTATTTATTCAGCTTTCAGATGATGTATACATCTCGATTTCAAATTCTTAATTTTTGTGGTCCAGGGTCACATTTCTCAATTTTTTATTTCTCATCATGGTGATTTCCAACAACAATTGTAACTTTTCATCTCACAATGTTCACAATTTTATAGTACACGTTCTCATAATTCTGTTTTATATTTTACCCATTCAGCATGTCACATAGGATTGTATTTATTTTTTTTATTTTTTTTTTTAAAAAGTATTTAAGTTTTCAGAACCAATAGTGGGCATTGCTCCAACACTATCCTGTACTGTTCGTACATAGTAATTAAACTATACTGTATATTAAAAACTAAATTAAACTCACTGGGGAAATTCACCAAACAGTTGCACCACATTTTGCATTTGCATCTCATTTGCTAACCACCCACAATCCAGTTTCACCATGTGCTATCTGCATGTTTAGTACTGTGGCATGTGTATTTAAATTGTCATTCGTTTCACTGCACACAAATCTTTTCTATGTAAATTAGGCTAAATACAGTGCCTTATACACCAAAAGTCAGCACTATTGTTGTTTGTGTTCATTTTCTAGATATCATGGTAGCAGTAATTCATCAAATGATAATCAAATGAAGAAGAGCGTAAACTGGGCATATCCAAATAAATTGTTTGGATATATTTTTTGAAGTTTTGCAGTCGAGTGCATTTTTGTAATTTTAAAGAGTTGATTCAGGCACTGGAGCAATGCAACTCCAGTGAAGCATGTCAGATGCCGGTAATGTGCTGTACCTTCCACAACCTAGAGCAGAATCAGCCTGCAAAACAGGGAATTGCAGCATGCAAATTGCATTCAACCATTTTTTTAGGGTGGTTTTGTGCCGTTATCTGATTTGCATAATTTATTTAACGATTCATGTGTTTTGCAGACAGTGTGCGCAAATAAACTACTGCCAGCAGGTGCAAACCACTTTGGTGAATTCCCTGCAGTAAGTGTTGAATTATTGAATATTTCAATTGCTCACTGGATTGGGTAATCTGTGGCATCGGGGTCCCAGGCTGTAATAGTTCCAATTGCTGTTCCTTTTGGTGTGTCCTCATTGACCTCAAAGACATACTGTGGCCTGCTGAAGATAGGAGGCTCATCCACATCTTTGGCTGTGACCTTGATGATGGCTGTGTCTGAGAATGGGCCCAGATGAAAGAAGTTGGGGTCCTGGTGTGTGTTAGTCACCTCCACTTTCACAGTGTACACACGCTTGCTTTCATAGTCCAGTTTCTGGATGAAGAGTGGTTGTACATATTTTCACAGCGTTATGAATCATAATACATTCATAAATATTGATACAGGTTTTTACCTTTTTGACAACGATAACACCCTCTTGGGATATCTCATCTGTTATTATATCGAGATATTCTTTGCCGTCTCCATCTACAATTCTGTATTTCATTTCAGCATTTTCTCCCTCGTCACCATCATTGGCTTTGATTCGGCCCACAGTTGTTCCGATTTCTGCTGACTCATAAGTGCTTAGGTGGTAAGAACCTTGAAAAGGAAAGAGGTTCTATTAAATTTCAGCATCACCTTATTTTGTAGAACTAACATTCCATTATGTTATTTAACGTACAAATTTCACAACCAGTCCCACCCGTTAAATATGCTATCTTACTTGGAAATATGTTAGAAATACAATTCACAGTTCAATAAGTACAATACATCAGAAAATCAATTCAAACAGTAGATAGGTTGCAATTAACTTTGACATTTTTTAAAAGCACATATAAATTAGTGACATCTTACTGTAAGCAAAACGTGGCGGGCTGTCATTAACATCTGTAAGGGTAACGTTGACCATGGTGGTTCCAGACAGACCACCCATCTGTCCTGCCATGTCTTTGGCTTGAATAACCACCTGATACTCCTTCCGAACTTCCCGGTCCATATTGGAAAGTGCTATTCTGACAATTCCTGCACAGAAAAAAAACAATGATTAACCATCAAGCTGTAACGCTCAGGTTCTATGAAGATGGGTTTATTAATAAGACACAACTAACAAGCCAACATGCAAAACAGTGTGCTCGTGCACAGACAATACCAGACAAAGAACTGAAAACAAGCAGGAACTTAAATACACAGATGATTAACTAAAATGACGAACAGCTGTGATGAATGAGGTTAGTGTCCATGGTGACAGACTGTGGTGGGAAATAGAACAAAGGAACACATGTGACTGATTAAAACAAACTGAATGTCCCTGAAAACTAAAACAAACTAAACATAACTGACACAAGCATAAAAACAATGTAAATGTAAAATTTGTATATTTATATTATATAAAATATATGAATATTAATCTATTTAAAAATGTATACTTTTAAACAGCAAGGACATATTAAATTGGTCAACAGTGCAAATACATCTATAATGTTACAAAGAATGTCTATTTCAAATAAATTCTGTTCTTTTGAACTTTCTATTAATCAAAGAATCCTGAAAAAATTATGTATTGCGAATTCCAAAAAAAAAAATTTCAACATTGAAAATAAGAAATGTTTCTTGAGCACCAAACCAGCATATTAGAATGATTTCTGAAGGATCATGTGACCCTGAAGTAGCCTAATGGCTATATACACACACACGTACACATAATTTTTAATTTATTCTTATATTCTGTTTCTTATGGTGGTAGAGAGAGCTCAAAGCGCTGCAACTGAAGAAAACACATGCAAATAGAAAAAAACACCAGCAAATTAAGAAAACATCTTCATCAGTTTTACAACACGTGCTGCAAAAGTTCAAAACGCGACCAAATACAGAAACGCTGCAAATACTCACGACACAACCAAATACAAAAACGCGCTGCAAAACCAGGCCTGGTGATCTCAAGCCCCCCCCTCTGCATGATCTGAATGATGATGATGATTATTAGGCTACTTTTATAATTAAATTAATACTATTACAATTCATTTGCCCCGCAATTATTTCATTGCGCATCACCGCATAACCGACGCGAGCTAACTCCTCATTTAAAGCAACAACACGAAATAGCCTACATCTCTTCAATTTTGTTTTTCTCACTAGCTACGTATCAACAAGAGAAATATGAAGAAAATATATTAAAGTTACCGTTATCAGAACATATTCATCTCAGCTCTCATTGCTCAGTTTTTAGTTTCACTTTCTGCAGAATAATTGACTAGGATTTCAGACTTCTTCACCAGCATAACTAGCGCAAAGTTTGCACATTGCTTGTGTGATATCCATTGACTTTCCTTCATGGTTTAAAACGCAAACATTTCCAATATTGTGACGTGACATTGTCTTTATCAACAATTGCTGGCAAAATGATGGACAACGATTCACAGCGCACGTCATATCCCGTGATAATAAAATCAAGTAAATTATTAAATAAATTATGATTTATTAATAATAATTTATCAATAATAATAATACATTTTCACGCAAGCCCCCCTGAGAATTGTAAAATGGTTAATAAAATGGCTGGGACCGCTTATTATTCAGTGGTGTGGTCGATGACCTGAAAGGTGAGTTTTTTTGTTGTTGTTTATTTTAACATCCTGATCGTGAGTATTTGCAGCGTGTTTCTGTATTTGGTTGTGTTGTGAACGTTTGCAGCGCGTTTCTGTATTTGGTCGTGTTGTGAACGTTTGCAGGGCGTTTCTGTATTTGGTCGTGTTGTGAACTTTTGCAGGGCGTTTCTGTATTTGGTCGTGTTGTGAACGTTTGCAGGGCGTTTCTGTATTCGGTTGTGTTGTGAACGTTTGCAGGGCGTTTCTGTATTCGGTTGTGTTGTGAACGTTTGCAGGGCGTTTCTGTATTCGGTTGCGTTGTGAACGTTTGCAGGGCGTTTCTGTATTCGGTTGCGTTGTGAACGTTTGCAGGGCGTTTCTGTATTTGGTCGTGTTGTGAACTTTTGCAGGGCGTTTCTGTATTTGGTCGTGTTGTGAACGTTTGCAGGGCGTTTCTGTATTCGGTTGTGTTGTGAACGTTTGCAGGGCGTTTCTGTATTCGGTTGTGTTGTGAACGTTTGCAGGGCGTTTCTGTATTCGGTTGCGTTGTGAACGTTTGCAGGGCGTTTCTGTATTCGGTTGCGTTGTGAACGTTTGCAGGGCGTTTCTGTATTCGGTTGCGTTGTGAACGTTTGCAGGGCGTTTCTGTATTTGGTCGTGTTGTGAACTTTTGCAGGGCGTTTCTGTATTTGGTCGTGTTGTGAACGTTTGCAGGGCGTTTCTGTATTCGGTTGTGTTGTGAACGTTTGCAGGGCGTTTCTGTATTCGGTTGTGTTGTGAACGTTTGCAGGGCGTTTCTGTATTCGGTTGCGTTGTGAACGTTTGCAGGGCGTTTCTGTATTCGGTTGCGTTGTGAACGTTTGCAGGGCGTTTCTGTATTCGGTTGCGTTGTGAACGTTTGCAGGGTGTTTCTGTATTCGGTTGCGTTGTGAACGTTTGCAGGGCGTTTCTGTATTCGGTTGCGTTGTGAACGTTTGCAGGGCGTTTCTGTATTTGGTTGCGTTGTGAACGTTTGCAGGGCGTTTCTGTATTTGGTTGTGTTGTGAACTTTTGCAGCGCGTTTCTGTATTTGGTCGTGTTGTGAACGTTTGCAGGGCGTTTCTGTATTTGGTTGTGTTGTGAACGTTTGCAGGGCGTTTCTGTATTTGGTTGTGTTGTGAACGTTTGCAGGGCGTTTCTGTATTCGGTTGTGTTGTGAACGTTTGCAGGGCGTTTCTGTATTTGGTTGCGTTGTGAACGTTTGCAGGGCGTTTCTGTATTTGGTTGTGTTGTGAACTTTTGCAGCACGTTTCTGTTTGGTCGTGTTGTGAACGTTTGCAGCGCCTTTCTGTATTTGGTTGTGTTGTGAACATGTGTTGTCAAATTGATGAAGATGTTTTCTTTATTTGCTGGTGTTTTTTCTATTTGCATGTGTTTTCTTCAGTTGCAGCGTGTTGAGCTCTCTCGGCCACCGTAGTTTCTGCCTTTTCACTTTTCATTCCAAGCACATGTACGTTTACTTATTTATGTACTAATTTTTCACAGTTTAATTCAGGACAGCTATTTTTGCAGTCCAGGTAACTATTTATTTGATTTATAGCTCTACTTTTTTAAAAGAGACAGTATTTTACACTGCTTGGGCTTGCAATTATACCTTCATCTTAATATTTTGCATCCGTAACCTTTATATTGCTACATTTATCAAGCTTAACTTGCATTCTTCTCAGCAAAAGCAATAATACAAGCCTAGCATAGTAATTTGTTCCATTTCAAAGTTTTACTCAATTTTGTGTAAAGCAAATATTCTAGCTGGATTCGTAACCAGGCACAGCAATGTGTGATCTTCACTCTTCAGACATTCCACATAAAAACTAAAGTCACATCCCTGCCTCACCTTGTCAAATGGCCTCAGGCATACATCATAGTAGTATGTCAGCAGAGAATATGTTTTCAACAAAATGTTTGGAGGACTCACCTGTTTCAGGATCCACAGAGAAGTAGGGCTGCCCTTGCAGGATGCTGTACACGAGTTTAGCACTGTTTCCATATGTGGCATCATCTGCATCAGTGGCATTGACTTCTATTACAAAAGTACCTATAAATAAGAAAAAACATAAATGAGTTTTGAGAATGGAGATGAGAGCAAATGGAGATGCTTGATTAAGTGCCCTGCATCTCTTTTATGCTGACACCAAATGTTAAAAATGTCCTCATATTTGCCAAAATACAAGAAATCAGTACCTTCAACTTTAATATTTTTTCATCATCATACTGCATGCCAATATTTATTACTGCTTAGGCATTTTAAGGAATTTATAAACATCTGAGAAGTCAATATTTTCATCAAGCATAATTGAGAACATAAGTCTGTAGAACTATGAAAGACCAACCTCTGAGAAATAAAATATTCCTTTGGATAGAAGTGGAGAAGATACAGTCACTTTAGTATTAAGATTAAAAAGATTAGAGTCTATTAGGGATGACACCATACCAAAATTCCAGTAGTCGGTACCAATACCATAAAAATTTTACGGTTCTCGGTACCAATTTCGGTACTACAGCAAAACATTTTTTTTTTTACATTTTATTTAACTATTTACATTTTTTTAAATTAAATTCAATGAGTTTATTATTTATGATGATAATCATTATAAGTAAATAATACATATAAACATTTGAAGGCGACATGCTGTTTAAAAGTAAACATTGTTTATAAAAAAGATCAAGTGAAAAATAAGCAACCCTCTGTGCACACCTAATAATAATAATAATAATAATATTTATTATTATTATTAGTAGTAGTAGTAGTAGTAGTAGTATTAGTATTACATTGAGACGTAGCTAAATCTACTGTACAACAGTTGCCTAATATATTTCTGTCAATTTCTTTAAGTTCAACCTAACTTTTATTTTGACGGGTTGCCGTGAAGACCTTTGAGTGTTTGTGTTAATGATATGACAGTTTTCTCAAGTGAAACGGTAAATGCTCATTAAGTGACTCTCAGAGCGGAGTTTATGAAGTTTATGCGTTCATGTCCTCATATAGTGACACGGCAGAGGCTAAAAAGACAACGAGTGTCGTGTGTTTGTGTGTGTATGTGTGTGTGTGTGCGTGCGTGAGCCGCAAATGAAACCGCGCGTCTGCGCCATTCATTTACACAGAGACGCAGAACATGGAGGATTAATATTTAAATAGTATTTTGCAGTTTAATATTCACAGACACTAGTATATATTCGGCTACAGTCCGGAGCCCTGCGCTTAGATAAACACGGAAGCTACTGAAAGCAGCTGCCTATTAGTGGGTACCGAATATACTCGGTACTACCGGTACTACAGAAATGCTGGTATCGTCACTTTTTTTTTTTTTTTTTTTTTTTGATTTCAGTACCTACTTGGTACCGAAGTACCGGTACTTGTGACATCCCTAGAGTCTATATAATCCTTTTTTTGGGTAAGGGTTGTGTTTGGCAATATTTATATAATATTAAATTTCTCAAATGTGAAGAACCAAGCTCTCAAAAAAGGGGTACAGTCATGAAAATAAAATAAATAGTTAGGTCGTTGTTGTTTTTTTTTGTTTTTTTTTTAGAACTGAATTATTAGCATTCATTATGGTTCAAAGTGCCTCTAACTTAGATTTACCACCATTCCTTAAATTAGAAAACACTGATGGAATTGGTTTTGTCCTAGGGTTGTGTGTCAGAGGGTAATGAGTGCTTCATAATATGATGACACTTTCACTTTGATTGAGGGTAATAATTTCATAAATACGATGTACCGTCCCTTATATTAGATTCTAGATGAACATGAGAGCCCATATCAGAGAAGGAAGAACATCATTAGATTTTCTTTGGGGAGACGATGCCAAACAGACTGCTTCACTGCTTGAGGACTGACTTGATTGGAAACGGGATAACCAGAGGTTATTATGATATTACTGAGAAGCAGCATGAATCTCCTGAATATTCATGCGCTGTGAATATGTATGGTGCAGTGTCACTGCTAGCACAGAGCCACTGATTGTGTGAGACAGTGGTGATAGATGATGTGCGAATGGGAATTAGATGTAAATAGAAAATGTGATAAGATGAGCAAATAGAATCTCTTCCATCAGACACTACATCAGGACTCAAGAGAGGCAGTGCCTTGCGGGCACTGCTTTTAGTGTTTACATATATTTGCATTTGACTACCTGCAGTATATATCTTTAACTGTACATTCCTAGAAAACTGCTACTTTTAGGTAATATGGTTGTTTCTGATTATTAACAGAACAGTGGTACTAGTTTCATTTACTATACATATTTTTATTTACTTATGTACAACAAACACAGAGTAATAAATAGAAAATGCCAGTAGTCATTTTAACCTTTTCCCCCCTAGTTTGCTATAGTCTCTAGACCAGTCTCTGTTTTTTTTAATAACTCGTGGGACTATACCATTAATTTATGACTTTTATTTTCTAAATTCAGGGGCAAACAAAAATACAATAAATCATGAACAAAATGTCGAGTAACTGTAGATTAATATGTTAAAGACTTAAATAAAAGCCATACAAAATGTTATGAAAGTTTAGCTCACTTGTTTAAATGTCACACTCCATAACAGTACATGCTTCAAAGACTTCTAAACCCTCTAAAAACCAATAGCACTGAGCCATCCTTGACCTTAAAAACACTGCAGTGACAGGAATATCACACCCTGGTGCAGTATTCCGGCATGACAGTAAATGCACTTCAAATAACAACAACGGGAGAAAAAGTAATTTTCATTCACTCACCGACGTCTGACATTTCAGGTACACTGGCAGTGTAGACAGCTCTGGTAAATTTGGGCTCATTGTCATTGATGTCATGTATCTTGACAATGAATTCAGTGGCAGGCTCAAGGGGGAGGCCCGTGATCTTGTTGAAAGCCTGGGCCTGCAGTGTGTAAGAGGACTTTTCCTCTCTGTCCAGTCTCTGTGTAGCATGTAAATCCCCAGACTTCTCATCGATGCGAAAAACTGTGCCTGCTCCTTCCCCGGAGAGAACGTATGTGGCAGTTCCATCCCCTATGTCTTTGTCCGAGCGAAGCTGCATGGACAGAAAGCAGACAGTGACTCGACCATGTCGCAATGCACAGATTTGAAATTTGGCACATAATTTGTGGATATTTTTTAATCAAACACTAATCACCAGTACAGCAGCATAAAGTCCTTCCTTCAGCAAAATGTTAATGTGATATGCTGCCATGTTTTATTAACCAGTGGACTACAGTTAGTCTTGTTTTCAATCATGGTTAGCAGCTTAGAAGAAGAATCTTTTGAAGGGAAAGCTCTCTAGGGACAATAGAAACTCATAAAAGCCACTGAGTCTTAAAAGTACAAGTCTTCAGAACATATTCCATTAAATACTAATGAAGCTTTTAGTCCGTTTTTATCACTGTTTTTTATTGCATTTCCATTTGCATTTCTAAAAATAAGAAATGACCTTTTAGCATATGAATGATTTCTATGACTTTTCATTTTAGTAGTAATCAGAATTGTAATTATTGCCATCTTTGCCCACACTGTCATACCACTTAGAATAAACTCATATAACTGGATCTCATCACTGTCCTCTATATAGTATTACATTAAAATTGATTGTTGTTGTTAGAAAACAAATCAATAACGCTCTGTAGTCCGCCATTCTTTAAATAAAATTCAGAATATTTGACTTGAAATGATGTGATAATAATGACACTTTATTTGATTAAAAAAAAAGCCTTGGACTTGGATAAAAAAGTTAGCAAGCAGTGAATAGATGCTATATTTGTAAAATAAGCTCATGTAAAGTTTTTTTGGGGAAAATTTAGAATTTTGTTATATTTTGTTTTGAAGGAAAGTTTAAAAGTCTGGGTATAAGAACAAGCCTAAAATAGAACATTTTAATTTTAACACTCTTAAATGTTAGGTAAAAGTCATTAAGAAGAGACAGTCATTTTTTTCCTTTAAAATCTTATAGGGGAAAAGTTCCCCTAATTGAAGAATCACCCTGATACATCCCAGTGGTTGGGTGATTCAGTTTCCCTTAAATGAGTTTATTTGCCCTAAAGCTGTTCAACTGTCAGCACCTGATGCTTAATTAAATTTTAACCAGTGGGATGAGACTATACGGGTTCTAACAGGCTTCAGTGAATTAAAAAAAAACAAAATCAAATAAGCAGTTGTTTCATGCGTTTATGAGTGCAGATGCAGGTCCAGCATCTGGCCAGAGTCATGGCCATTTAATGCATTTATCCTGGGCTCTAAAGGCTGTTTTTAGAAAGAACCAGTGATCTGATTCCACCAGCTGACCCCTCAAACACACTCAGCAGGATCTCATAACAAACACTTCATATTACCACACTAACTGATAGAAACTTCAAATGAAAGACATAGGGAAAAAACACAAAGCGAAATGTTTGCTTTTTATTTGCCCTAACATAAAAGCTACATAACATTTAGAAATAAATGTCTGTTGCAGTGCACTTATTTATTAAACAATGCATTAATAAATGCACGCAATTTGTATTACTTCTAAACCTTTATGACTCTTTTGTTGATTCATGTGCTTCAAACTGACAAGTCACGTGATTTGAACAAACGCAGACTATTTAGTACTCCATTTTTTCATGGTTTTACGATACAGAATTAATAAAAGACTAAGTATTTCATATATTATTAGATTACAGTTATACTTTAATGAAAACACTCGCTATTTATTCGTAGAATGTCATTGATTGGTTTTTTTTTTGTTTTTGTTTATACGGTATAACCAGCAGATGTCCTCAGCGTGCGAAGCTTCGAGCGATTCAAAACAGTGAATCATTTTGCGATGCAATTGGATCAATTGATTCTATTTCAGCGAGACCGCAATGCCATCTCTACAACGGAAAAGGGTGTCAATAATCTGTGAAGCATAAACATACATTTGCAACGGAATCCGTAATCACTGCACAGGTGAGTGGCATTTTGCGTACTGTCAGTACAGCCAAACCACATCTGTCACCTGATTGCAGTCAGAACTCGGTTTTGACAGAATAGTTAAGTTGCGTTTGCATTTAAATGGCAAACTAATCATTAGGAAGCAAATGTATAGTCGTAGTCGTTCTGGAATCGAATCGTGACTCCCTGAATATGATCGAGTCGTAACCTAAATATCCTAACGTTACTTCATAGGCCGTACACGCAAGCAACTAAAGAGAAACCACACGATAAATACCTGAATTCACACATTGGACCCTTGACTTCTTTACACTGCAGTGACTGACTGGTGGGTAATTGTCTCTCCTTACTTCCCTGGCAAGGGATATTCACTTGTTTCCAATCCCTTTGCCGTTTGCAATTTACGTCGGCGTGAATTTATACGCTCCCTCCGATTCAGATCTCACGTCTCCTTGAGATGCCAAATACAGTAATTACCCTATCAAGTCCACTTAATCCAAAGTGCCCAAATTTAAGTAGACACGTTACAATTGTCTACAAGTATATAACTTTTATGGTGGCATTATTAGTATGTGCTAAATAATAATAAATATTAAAATAAAAATATTAAGGTTTTAAACCTGTTTGTCGTATTCTGTAGATTTCCCCCAAGTTTGTACTTATACAACAGTGTTTTAATAACAGGGACTGTGCCGCTGAATGTCAATATGGACTCCTCTTTCATGTTTAATGTGGCATAAATATAGCATGCCTCTGAACTGCAGCTTGATGAATTGCAGTCCCTTCCTTGGGAATGAAAAAGAGTGAGTGAAATAGCCCATAATTGTTGATTCCTGTCAGGTCTCTGCGGAGCCACTTTGTCCTGGAAATAAGAGCGGTAAAAAACTAAACCCTGGTACAAAGTATTCTGTCTCGAAACGAGTCTCTCCCACTCTCATTCGCTTTCTGTCTCTCTGCCTCTTTGAATATTCATGCTTCAGTGAGTGTGTAATTCATATTTGCGGTACTTTATGTTCTTTGATGATGGCATCAAGTTTTTTGAAGTGCCTGCCACAGAGTACCGTGTTTAAACCCAGTGTCAAACCATATAAAGCTCAGGAATGAGGAACACAACAAATCAGGCATTTGCATCTCCTCCAAGCCCTGTTTTGCTACACAAGGAGGCTCGTTCGTTCTGAGCTTGTGTTATCGTGGACTCTCACCTTGCCGACATACTGATAGGTACTTCCTGTGTATTCCTCCGACAGGAAGAACTGCCTCCACATCCAATCTCTTTTGGATCTGTGCAGCACCGTTTTATCTCCTTTCATCAGATGGTTCCAGTTGTGAAAGAGATTCCCATCATTCCTCTCTAGCAATATGACTGGAGAGCTCAGGTGTGGAAAGACCAGTGGAAGCAGCCAGAGGAAGTGATTCATTATCATTGCAGCCAATCGATCGTCACGATGACAGCAAGTCCTTATGAATAAGCTAAGTAGGGTGGGCAGTGCTGAATTGAAAGCGAGGTAGATGGCAACATCAGCAACCCTGACATCGTAGAATCGCCTTTGATCCTCCTTTGATTCCCTATAAAAAATAATCAAAGCAAAAATGTTAGTGTGTTGGAGGTCACTGCAGCCCTTGTCAAGATGCAACACCCGTTTCTTCTACTGTAATCCCTTTGTTGTTTGTGGAGTATATCCCACAGGGCCTTCATGCAATATTCTTTTCACAGAAGATCAAACATGTAGCCTCACACAAAACCTTGCATTTAACATGCCCGTGCAATTGCAAGAATGCAAGAAATGCTTGCATCGGTAAACAAGGCTAAGATGGCATTCTACACCAGGTCTGGTTTAAGGACAGGTCAGACTGTTAACGTGGGTTAACCAAGAATGTTCTGTTATTTACGGAATTTTTAAGACATTGACGACGGGTAAATAAAAGACTACATACAGTATAATATAGATTACATTTTTAGGTTACAAAATAATGAAAACACTTGCAATTGTTTTGCAGAACATGTAATTTAACAGATTTTGCTGTGTTCATGTTGCATTTGTAGGGGTTTAACCATCAGATGTCTTAAAGGTGCAGTAAGCGATTTCTGATAAACGCTGTTAATATTTGAAATCACCAAAACAAACATGTCCCCACCTAAAAGGGCCTCTGCCCTCACATTCATGTATACGCTATGCAACACAGGCAACGACTATGGCGGAATCTTCTGTGCTTGCCGCCCGAGGGTGTGATGTCATCAATAAGTGAAAGCAATTTGTGTTACTATGATAATAGGCTTTATGCCGGACATCACATGTACAAACAGGAAAACAGGTCTCATTGGATCCGCTTGTCGGAGAAAGTGTTAATGGCAGTACGAACTGACGGCAATATCTATGGACTTTTAAGGTAATCAGCTAACCTAGCTAGTTCTTTTTATTGTTGCTGTTTTATTCGATTTAAATATCTAAATGTTAGTGGGAAGAAGAAAAATAAAAAAAACTTTTAGATATCAATCTGCATATGTGATGAACATTGGTTATGCTCATCTTTGCTTGCTCCTTTAAAGGAGGCTTTATAAAACAGCTCTATATTTAATGAAGTA
Organism: Coreius guichenoti; assembly: GCA_039654105.1. NCBI lineage: Eukaryota > Metazoa > Chordata > Actinopteri > Cypriniformes > Gobionidae > Coreius > Coreius guichenoti. Next base: position 38,271,977 of record CM077175.1, on the reverse strand, counting down.
CATACAAAAGACCTAAACCGGAAGCGATGAGACCTGTTTTACAAAATACGGAAGTTTGTTGCGCATAACCCCATTCAGGTCTGATCTATATAGAGAACTGGATTGCTCATGACGTCATAAAAAGTGAAGCCACCGCACCACCATATTGGTATTATAGAAAGCTCTCGCGTGTTATTGAATTAATAGGAAATTATATGATTTTACTGAGAAAGCATTGCCTAAGGAGACACCGTTTTTATATCTTCTGAAGTCTCCCTGTACATTCTTACTCTCGCAGTGACATCTCTTCTCTGATGACATTAAGTGGGGGCAGGACAACCTGTCACTCACATGAGAGCACAGCAATAGCAAACCACAATGATCTAATCAATTTCCAAAGTACAAATTCAAGTCCCACCCTACATTTTTTTTATTGTTCGACAAGCCATTTTTTTTTTTCTCATATAAGGCACAATAGGGAAGAAAAGACTATCACAACTTCTGTTTCATGCCGACTTTAAATGTAAATTAATGATAATATCCTGTCTTGCCAGCTGGCAGTGATTGTGTTTGTAGACGACTATCCTGTCTGTATTCCTGCATGCACAACATTAAACGATGAAATCAAATATTTCCATGAGTTAATAAAGATGCTAAAATTATAATTAGGCTAATGAGAAACTAAAAATGATGGGGGAAAAATGTTATGATGGAAATTTTACCACCCCATCTTTCAGGGTGACAGTGACTAATTATTTCCAGCGCAACCTCGGTCGAGAACCTCAGCATCTTTATTGATCGAGATAACGTTCACATCTCGTGGATTTTTTTTTTCTGCAGTCACAAACAATGATTAAACAAAGTCTTTAAGTGAATGAAGTAACAACCTTTATTCACAAATTGAATCTTATTCCAATGTCATCTTCTTATTCCCTTGTCCTCTTAATAGGTTCCACATCCAAATCGATTTCCAGAGGGAGTACTATAGTACGGGTGTTATAGCTACATCAGAGCCAAAAGAAATCAACGTACGTAGCAGGATCAATAGCAGACCTTGATTATATGTCACAGAATGACTAGGGTTGGATTCAAATGCTGATCACACGACCTAAAAGCTCTTGCTCGCTGCCTCAAATAGTGATTGCTGCTGGCAGAGTGGCCTGCCGCTGTTTATTCCTGAGATTTCTGGCTGAGTGTTTAAGCATGACAGCCGATGTGCGATACATTCAATTAACTGGGACTAAGTGAAACATTACTCACCTCCTTTTCACCTTTTAGCGAGGATTTTTCACTAGCATCTCCTTAAATGTGGCAAACAGAGTTTTATTGTCCTTAAATGTTTGAATGCCTGTCCCGAGAGATATTTAACGCCGCTATTATTTTCTGAACTGCTGTAAGCAAACACATCAGTGTTCAACATGGCCAGCAGGCTTCAGTTTAGCTGTCAAGTTACATGGCTACACACCAAATAAATAAATAAATATGTGTACAGTAAATATTGATTTTATTTTACTAGCCTACAAACAATACAAACACAGCAACAATATTACAATAATATTAATACTAAAGTCTTACAATCGATTACTACAATCGCAAAATGGCGCCAGTTGTGTTCGTATTGTTCGTAGAGGAAAAAGTCTGTATTTTGAAGGAATTGTAATTGGCTCTGAAGAGAATTCTTTGAGCCGATGGGATCGCTTAGGTTTCTAATGGAGAGCCGATTTTGAGGGAAAACATGATTTGTCATGACAGGTGTATTTTTTTCCCCCATAAAGATTATTAAAAACTCTTTATGAAAGAGTTATAAGGCATGAACCAAAACCAACTAGCTACAAGGTGAATCACAGCATAGCAAACTTTGATTTGGACCAAAATTTATTTTGAAAATCGGATAAAAAGACCAAGGTACAAGACTATGTGCTCAGTGGCTTTAATGAGGGAAAGAACTACAATCCCATGAAGCACTGCGAACAATATAATAAAAATAAAAATGGATAAATATAAAACCGTTGATTTAAAGATGTTGCATATGTATGTAGAAAAAATATGCTTTGTATGTGTGTGTGTGTGTGTGTGTGTGTGTGTGTGTGTATGTATGTGTGTATATATATATATATATATATATATATATATATATATATATATATATATATATATATATATATATATATATATATATATATATACATACAGTGGGGAGAACAAGTATTTGATACACTGCCGATTTTGCAGGTTTGCCCACTTACAAAGCATGTAGATGTCTGTCATTTTTATCATAGGTACTCTTCAACTGTGAGTGACGGAATCTAAAACAAAAATCCAGAAAATCACATTGTATGATTTAAGTAATTAATTTGCATTTTATTGGATGACATAAGTATTTGATACATCAGAAAAGCAGAACTTAATATTTGGTACAGAAACTTTTGTTTGCAATTACACAGATCATACGTTTCCTGTAGTTCTTGACCAGGTTTGCACACACTGCAGCAGGGATTTTGGCTCACTCCTCCATACAGACCTTCTCCAGATCCTTCAGGTTTCGGGGCTGTCGCTGGGCAATACGGACTATCAGCTCCCTCCAAAGATTTTCTATTGGGTTCAGGTCTGGAGACTGGCTAGGCCACTCCAGGACCTTGAGATGCTTCTTACGGAGCCACTCCTTAGTTGCCCTGGCTGTGTGTTTCGGGTCGTTGTCATGCTGGAAGACCCAGCCACGACCCATCTTCAATGCTCTTACTGAGGGTAGGAGGTTGTTGGCCAAGATCTCGCGATACATGGCCCCCATCCATCCTCCCCTCAATACGGTGCAGTCGTCCTGTCCCCTTTGCAGATAAGCATCCCCAAAGAATGATGTTTCCACCTCCATGCTTCACGGTTGGGATGGTGTTCTTGGGGTTGTACTCATCCTTCTTCTTCCTCCAAACACGGCGAGTGGAGTTTAGACCAAAAAGCTCTATTTTTGTCTCATCAGACCACATGGCCTTCTCCCATTCCTCCTCTGGATCATCCAGATGGTCATTGGCAAACTTCAGACGGGCCTGGACATGCGCTGGCTTGAGCAGGGGGACCTTGCGTGCGCTGCAGGATTTTAATCCATGACGGCGTAGTGTGTTACTAATGGTTTTCTTTGAGACTGTGGTCCCAGCTCTCTTCAGGTCATTGACCAGGTCCTGCCGTGTAGTTCTGGGCTGATCCCTCACCTTCCTCATGATCATTGATGCCCCACGAGGTGAGATCTTGCATGGTGCCCCAGACCGAGGGAGATTGACCGTCATCTTGAACTTCTTCCATTTTCTAATAATTGCGCCAACAGTTGTTGCCTTCTCACCAAGCTGCTTGCCTATTGTCCTGTAGCCCATCCCAGCCTTGTGCAGGTCTACAATTTTATCCCTGATGTCCTTACACAGCTCTCTGGTCTTGGCCATTGTGGAGAGGTTGGAGTCTGTTTGATTGAGTGTGTGGACAGGTGTCTTTTATACAGGTAACGAGTTCAAACAGGTGCAGTTAATACAGGTAATGAGTGGAGAACAGGAGGGCTTCTTAAAGAAAAACTAACAGGTCTGTGAGAGCCGGAATTCTTACTGGTTGGTAGGTGATCAAATACTTATGTCATACAATAAAATGCAAATTAATTATTTAAAAATCATACAATGTGATTTTCTGGATTTTTGTTTTAGATTCCGTCTCTCACAGTTGAAGTGTACCTTTGATAAAAATGTAAGTAGGAAAACCTGCAAAATCGGCAGTGTATCAAATACTTGTTCTCCCCACTGTGTGTGTGTATATATATATATATATATATATATATATATATATATATAAAATATTATACTGTATGTGTGTATATACACACCTATACAAATATTTGAGTAGCTTGAGAGCGAACAAATATTACGTTATTTGTATTGCTTCATGGGAGTGGGTGAGTGCTAAAGAGTTCTTTAGATGTGGTTAGAGTTCTCTGATTGGTGGACATTTCTTTGCAGAATAGTGATTATTGTAATTTTTTAACCAGGAATTACGCTGTTAAACATGATTATTTAAAAAAAGTTAAAATGAATGAATGAGTTATGTATATAGTGCATTTCCTATGTACTACTGTATACCCAAAGCGCTTTACAATCATGTTAGGGGATCTCTCCTCAACCACCACCAGTGTGCAGCATCCACTTGGATGACGCAACAGCAGCCAGTGTGCTCACCACACACCGGCTATATGTGGAGAGGAGAGAGAGTGATTGAGCCAATTCAGTTGATGGGGAATATTAGGAGGCCATGATTAATAAGGTCCAATGGAGGGAATGTGGCCAGGACCCTGGGGTTACACCCCTAATCTTTTTACAAGAAGTGCCGTGGGATTTTTAATGACCACAGTGAGTCAGGACCTTGGTTTAACATCTCATTTGAAGGACGGTGCTTGTTAAAGACAGTATAGTGTCCCCATCACAATACTGGGGCATTAGGACCCACACAATACTGGGGCATTAGGACCCCCTGCTGGCCTCACTAGCACCTCTTCCAACAGCAACCTAGTTTTCCCAGGTGGTCTCCCATCCAGGTACTGACCAGACTCAACCCTGCTTAGCTTCAGTGGGCAACCAGTCTTAGGCTACAGGGTGATATGGCTGTGGCAATGATTAACAACACTGTAGCTCACAATAGGTCTGTCACAATAGGTTATTGTTAAAAATCAGTTCCCCTATATATTCAAATTGAAAATTTATGGAATTTTTACTTCTGGAACCCAACTGTTGCACTGGAAATATCAATCATCTGAATGCCTTGATTGACCAATCAGAATTAAATATTCCAGAGCGCCCACCTTATTTCTGAGCATTCATCACATTCCAGCTTCCTTTGTATTTGTACATAATTTCAGATCAGCCAATTTTCGGTCAATATGAAAGAAATTTTCAATAAAATACCTTCCAGTTTAACATTTTTGCAGAGCGCTTGAAATTACATGTCATACTCATCATTCAGCATGACAACAGGCTATATGGCTGTGTGTGTAAATATCTTTTTGACTGTTTAATATCGTTTAATGAAGCGCTGTGTATTTCCTTGTTAATTCCCCGTCTTGCCCCCGGCTGGCATAAAAACCATTTCTGTTTTGTAACATGTAATCCACTTTGATTATTATTATGATTAAATGCTGAAGTTATAATTTAAACTCTTTCCATGAACCTTATTAGAATATTAATCCTAGATGTGCGCTGCATAATAAGCAGCCTTTGACATCTCATGAATTTTAAGGTATAAGTGGTCAGTGAATTGGCCAGGGAAAGAGAGAGATGGGCATTAGATATACTCTCGAGACGTGCCATATATCACCTATTAATTAGAGAATTAGCATTAATGCCCGCAGCTCAGACTCAAGTACATTTAGTCCTTGTATCTAAGCTATCGTGGAACCGAATCTAGGCTCCCTAATGACACATAATACCTTTTGTTTTTTTCATTTTTGCCTGAATTCTGGTGCAATACAGGTGCATATGCAAATGTAATGCAATTTTTTTAATGCCCATGACTGTCCTTGCCATGTGTTCAGCAACCTAAATCACCTACATAACTGCATATATTTAAGCACTAGTAAGAAACATTTACATTTACAGGGACTTAAGACACTCTTATCCAGTACTTTAACATTTGACACCAACAACAAGCCACAGATGCAACAGTTACCACTTGGGGGAGCCCAAGACCTTTTTCTCTCCTCTCTTCCCTGTATGAATCTCCCCATCACTCCATGCCTCATCCTGGACAGCTCTCACAGCTGGCCTCTCCCTTGCAATATTAATGCCCTGTCTTCTTTGTTTTGAAACTTTGCTACAGATCAGATATGCACCATGTTGATTGCCTGCCCGGAGGACCGGCTTTGATTCTGCCAGGTTCACAGATTCAAGGCAATCATTTATACCCTGAGTTATTAGACAGAACACTTTCTCTGATTTCGTGTGGCTCTGGGAATCTAATGAATTCAAAAGCAGGAGCTGACGGAGGTCCTGTCTGATTAAAGAAATTATGTGTGTTGTCAGAGAAGGGCAAAAAGGAAGGGAGGGTTGCTCAATACACAGTTGCGGATACTAGAAATGCTCGCTAACAGTGCTAGAGGTTTAACTGTTATGACATTCCCACTACAATTCAGATGTATTCAGACTAGAAGAACAGTCCTTGACCTCCTAAAATGCTTTTTTTTATAGGTCACTTCCTCAGGTCAGGGCGTAAATATTATTACAGTTCCTCCCTGAAAAGAAATACATTGGTTGGATCTTTCACCTCATTATGAGGAAAATTGCCTCGCATTTCGAGGTGGAAAGAAATAGAGGGAGATGATATCAGGAGACAGAAACGGAGCGGGAGAGAGAGAGAGAGATGCCCTGAGTGGAAGCATGTGGGGCTTTATCTCATGATTTATCTCTGTGTTGAAAGGCAATTATACATGTGACACTGGCTCAGAGGAAGTGTGCGCTTTAATTTGTGTGAAACAGTCATGCCATTATGTGATCACGTCAGATGTATAAATCACAGTTTGCATACTGGCTTGAGTTCAAAAGCACCAAAACCTGAAAAATCTGATCTAAACTAAAATCTATCAAGAGTGGTGTACATAGTCAGTGTGCAAGGGCATTTTTTAGGTAATATGTACACACAGACAAGAAACTATCCCTATTGGCGATACTGCACTCAGAGTGATTTGTCTACAGTCTCACATTTGGCTTTCACAGTCACAAGTGGTACAAACAATAGAAATGAAAGCTGCAACATACTCATGGCTATCCATCCTTACATGAACATTTTAAACACAGAGCGCAGCTTATGCAGGTTTAGTGTTACAGCTTTGCTAACATACTCCAGAATCTGCACCGCTATAGCTAAAACCCTGAGTTAAGGATCACAGACAGTGACAGTGGTGCATGAAAGCAATTTCCCTTCGTCGGCTGTGATATGTTTTATGTCAAGGATCAAACACGCATGCAGACCTCTAAACACGTGTGCACACCTCCTTGTAAAAAGCGACGGGGCGATTAAACGTATAGGGATAGAGGAGGATTTTAGAAACTTTAGCTGCAGTGATGACTCCTGTGGGTGGTAAAGTTAAACTACATGTGGATTGGGTTGAAGAATGTCACACTTTGTTTACACATAAATAATTATATATAATTAAAAAATATATATATAAAACGTTATTTTTAATACGTAAATATATATTCCAATTAATTACAGCAAATTACAATGACAAATGAATCAGTTGAGATAGATAGATAGATAGATAGATAGATAGATAGATAGATAGCACAAATCAAAGGGGCAGATGACTGGCATTTTATGTAAGATTATATGGCAAATCTGTGGCATTATGACAGAGGGCAAAAGCTATTCAAATCTATTACATTAAAAATCTAGTCCATTATGAGGTTGTTACAGTGGAAAAAAAATTAATGCCATGCAGACGGAAGCATTCCAAAGTATTTTGGTTTAGATGTGAGTTTCGACTGTTGTCAGTTCCACGGCAACAATTTGGAACTAGTAATAAAATTACAATGCTTTTTCCATGCTATTTTAGCTGCCGTTATCTGAAGAGTATAAAGCATAAGGCTCTTACCTTAACAAAACAGCCTCCTGTGCTCCTCTGAGAGCATGTCATCCTCATGGAAGTACGACGCTGGCTTCTATGCTCGCCTCTTGGCAGCGGTCAGATTCCAAGACTGACTACAGTTGTGTGTGAGACTCCAGCTGCCTTTCTTTTCTCTCTCTCTCTCTCTCTCTCTCTCTCTCTCTCTCTCTCTCTCTCTCTCTCTCTCTCTCTCTCTCTCTCTCTCTCTCTCTCTCTCTCTCTCTCTCTCTCTCTCTCTCTCTCTCTCTCTCTCCCTCCCTCCCTTACACATAAAGCCCTCTCTCTCTCTCCAGCTCTATCCTTTCTTTCTTGCTCTGCTGGACAAGGATGCAGTTTGCAGAGGGGAGCAAGCTCTGATTGGCTGCCATTCATAAGATTGTGATTGGGGATGGAGTTGACTGGGGGAGGGAGCGAGGGGAGAGAAAGCAGCGTTGGCTACAGACCAGGGCATTGAAATGAAGACAGTGGGTTTAACACAGCAGGCATAAAGAATTAAATCTTGGACTAAAACATTGGTAAAGGGCAGGAACCCGAGGCATATCCGTGACACACTTAAAATGGCAAATCCTAAATCAGGCTAACGTTTTGTAGGGGCAGTTTTTTTTCATCGCACACATAAGCGTAAACATAACTCTGATTTTTCTGCTGAATACATTATTCAGATGACTCAGAACGCAGAAATATATATATATATATACATACAGTTGCAAGAAAAAGTATGTGAACCCCTTGCAGAATCTGTGAAAATGTGAATAATTTTAACAAACTAAGAGAGATCATACAAAATTCATGTTATTTTTGAATAAGATATTTTACATGAAAAAATGTTGACATATAGTCCACAAAACAAAAAATAGCTGAATTTATTAAAATGACCCCGTTCAAACGTTTATGAACCATTGATTCTTAATACTGTGTGTCATTCCCTGATGATCCACGGCTGTTTTTTTTTTGTTTTGTGATAGTTGTTCTTCAATCTCTTGTTTGTCCTGAGAACTGCCCAATGTTCTTCAGAAAAATCAGGTCCTACAAATTCTTCAGTTTTCCAGCATCTTTTGCATATTTGAGCCCTTTCCAGCAGTGACTGTATGATTTTGAGAACAATTGAGGGACTCAAACACAACTATTAAAAAAGGTTCAAACATTCACTGATGCTCCAGAAGCAAACACGATGCATTAAGAGCTGGGGGTGAAAACTTTTGAACAGAATGAAGAGAAGAATGTCCAAATTTTTCTTATTTTGTTTAAATATACAGTGGGGAGAACAAGTATTTGATACACTGCCGATTTTGCAGGTTTGCCCACTTACAAAGCATGTAAAAGTCTGTAATTTTTATCATAGGTACTCTTCAACTGTGAGTGACGGAATCTAAAACAAAAATCCAGAAAATCACATTGTATGATTTTTAAATAATTAATTTGCATTTTATTGCATGACATAAGTATTTGATACATCAGAAAAGCAGAACTTAATATTTGGTACAGAAACCTTTGTTTGCAATTACAGAGATCATACGTTTCCTGTAGTTCTTGACCAGGTTTGCACACACTGCAGCAGGGATTTTGGCCCACTCCTCCATACAGACCTTCTCCAGATCCTACAGGTTTCGGGCTGTCGCTGGGCAATACGGACTTTCAGCTCCCTCCAAAGATTTTCTATTGGGTTCAGGTCTGGAGACTGGCTAGGCCACTCCAGGACCTTGAGATGCTTCTTACGGAGCCACTCCTTAGTTGCCCTGGCTGTGTGTTTCAGGTCGTTGTCATGCTGGAAGACCCAGCCACGACCCATCTTCAATGCTCTTACTGAGGGAAGGAGGTTGTTGGCCAAGATCTTGCGATACATGGCCCCATCCATCCTCCCCTCAATACGGTGCAGTCGTCCTGTCCCCTTTGCAGAAAAGCATCCCCAAAGAATGATGTTTCCACCTCCATGCTTCACGGTTGGGATGGTGTTCTTGGGGTTGTACTCATCCTTCTTCTTCCTCCAACCACGGCGAGTGGAGTTTAGACCAAAAAGCTCGATTTTTGTCTCATCAGACCACATGACCTTCTCCCATTCCTCCTCTGATCATCCAGATGGTCATTGGCAAACTTCAGACGGGCCTGGACATGCGCTGGTTTAAGCAGGGGGACCTTGCGTGCACTGCAGGATTTTAATCCATGACGGCGTAGTGTGTTACTAATGGTTTTCTTTGAGACTGTGGTCCCAGCTCTCTTCAGGTCATTGACCAGGTCCTGCCATGTAGTTCTGGGCTGATCCCTCACCTTCCTCATGATCATTGATGCCCCACGAGGTGAGATCTTGCATGGTGCCCCAGACCAAGGGAGATTGACCGTCATCTTGAACTTCTTCCATTTTCTAATAATTGCGCCAACAGTTGTTGCCTTCTCACCAAGCTGCTTGCCTATTGTCCTGTAGCCCATCCCAGACTTGTGCAGGTCTACAATTTTATCCCTGATGTCCTTACACAGCTCTCTGGTCTTGGCCATTGTGGAGAGATTGTGTTTGATTGAGTGTGTGGACAGGTGTCTTTTATACAGGTAATGAGTTCAAACAGGTGCAGTTAATACAGGTAATGAGTGGAGAACAGGAGGGCTTCTTTAAGAAAAACTAACAGGTCTGTGAGAGCTGGAATTCTTACTGGTTGGTAGGTGATCAAATACTTATTTCATGCAATAAAATGCTAATTAATTATTTAAAAATCATACAATGTGATTTTCTGTTTTTTTGTTTTAGATTCCGTCACTCACAGTTGAAGTGTACCTATGATAAAAATGATACAGACCTCTACATGCTTTGTAAGTAGGAAAACCTGCAAAATCGGCAGTGTATCAAATACTTGTTCTCCCCACTGTATATATTTATTTATTTATTTTATTTATTTATTTATTTTTTTCATTTAGTACTGCCCTTCGGAAGCAACAGAAGACACTCCCGGAAGACAAATTAAGTACAATTTATCTTGATCTTCAAATTCAAAAAGTTTTCACTGAATGTAAGATTAAAAGAATGTTGCATTAAACCGTGCATCTATGTAGATTTTCTCCAACTACATACAGTATAATTCATACAGATCCACGTTTCACTTTCTTTGTAGAACAAAATTACTTAAATTTCACATACAAGTCATCTATTGTATGTATAGCATGCAGTTTCAGGATAAGTGTCACCATGGATAAGTGGTGGAGATGAGAGTGCATTGAATACATTCTGACTGTCTCTGAGCTAGAAAGAGCCAAGGTGGGGATGGCAAATAAAGCTTTTCATTTGAGCCCTGCTTTGATGTGCTATATGAGGTGGATCAAAGACCACACTGATGTGCCTGTCCTACGGCACAGATGTTGGGAGAAATTCAGTCTATTGCAAAAGAATAAACAAATAAGTTTGTAATGTGCCACATGAGCCAAGATGAACGTTTGTTTTGACTGTTTTAACAGTCTCGTCATTTAAAGTTCAATATATGCGTATTTCAGCTGAACAGAGCCTGCTAGTACCAGGATATATATATATTAAATCTAATCTAAAAGGGTGAAGATGAGCAATCATAATTAGTTTAATTTGATCTCAATGTTTTTATAATAGCATGTATGTTTCTGTTTCACTCTATGCACAGTTTGCAACTATAAGGATCCTTGTGCGCTCTTGAGGGCAGATAAACTATAATTGCTACAATCCAGGTGCTTCAAGGATGCTAATGTAACAAATTTAAAGGATTAGTTCACTTCAAAATAAAAATTTCCTGATAATTTACTCACCCCCATCTCATGCAAGATGTTCATGTCTTTTTTTCTTCAATCGAAGAAAAAAGTTTCTAGGGGGCGTATTACAGAAACTTTCTATCTTAGGTCTTAACTTAAGATATGATAAGTTAATTTAAGATTTTTCACAATTTCGTATTACAGAAGCAAATCTTAACTTGATTTAGGATTCTTATCCTATCTTACAAAATCTCATCTTATCTGTAGTTAGGAAATCTTAAACTGCTCCATCGAGTTCGGTAAACTGTCCAACTGTCAGGTCTGTTACCAAGCAACCAACAATGCGCAAACTGCTTCTGAGATAAACCTAAAATCAAAATGGAGAAACAACGGCGTGCTTTTAATTTCAGTGCGGATAAGCTCCGTTGAAAAGTTAAAGCCTGTTTTATAAATTGCCTTTTGCGTTAGTCACTTGAAGATGACCGGTAATGCTCCGTGCCGGCTCGTTGGCCTCTGTAATGTTGATTGCAATTCGTCAACTAACTGCAAAATCATGTGTCGTGGGAGTCTGTAATTATTTACGAGTATTTTATCATCAAAGCACAGCACATCCTCTGGGTCCTCCAAAAGTCTCTCCACCATCAAATGTCGCTGCTCTTCGTCTTGTATAATCAATAAATGTAACGGCAATCTCGAAAAAGGCTTTTTGTACTGTGATTTTTACCACTGGATTTCAAAAAGGTTTTAAGTTAGGACATCAGTGGGGTTGTCCTAAAGTTAAGACAGCTTTTAGGATTTTTTGTCGAGATAGGATGCTTCTGTAATACCCGTTACCTATCCATAGTTAAGATAAGATTATTCACTTAAGAAATTTCATTCTGTAATAGCTTTTGTCCTAAATGAGGTCCTAACTGAAATTGCCATTGTTACCAAACAGATAAGATAGGATTCTAAAGTTAAGATGTTTTTGTAATACGCCCCCAGGATTCCAGGATTTTCCTCCATATAATGTATTTCAATGGCAACCAACGGTTGAAGGTCCAAATCAATGCAGTTTCAAAGCTCTTCGAAGGGCTTCAGAGGGCTCTGCACTATCCCAGCTGAGGAATAGGGACTTATCTAGTGAAATGATCTGTCATTTTCAATAAAAAATAAAAATATATATACTTTTTAACCACGAATGCGTGACTTCAGTGTTGTGATTCTTCACGGCGTATGACGTCATCACGCCGGAAAGGTCACGCGTGACGTACGTTGAAGTACCGACCCAGTGCCGTAAAACTCCATCTCATGTTCTCCTCCGACTTCAAAATCGTCCGACATCATTGTTTTACCTTTATTTTTGTAAATGGCATTTGATTTAGTCTTTGCACGTTCGTTTTAACACTGGGTCGGTACTTCCACGTACGTCACGGCCGAGACCTTTCCGATGTAATGACGTCACACACCGTGAAGAATCACAACACCGAAGTCGAGCATTCGTGGTTAAAAAGTATATAAATAATTTTTCTCTTGAAAATGACCGATCGTTTTGCTAGATAAGACCTCGTCTGGGATCGTGCAGAGCCTCTGAAGCCCTTCGAAGCCCTTTGAAACTGCATTGATTTGGACCTTCAACTGTTGGTTGCCATTGAAGACCATTGTGTGGAGAAAAATCCTGGAATGTTTTCCTCAAAAAACTTCATTTCTTTTCGACTGAAGAAAGAAAGACATGAACATCTTGGATGACATGGGGGTGAGTAAATTATCAGGAAATTTTCATTTTAAAGTGAACTGATCCTTTAATAGATCTGATTCAAATGGAACCTTGCTCCATTTTTATTGCTTTGCTTTAGTACATTGATCTAACCGTATCCAAGTACTGTATCAATTCAATAGATCCCTCACCAACACTATTTGATACTATGCCTTCACTATGTCAATGCACAGTTGTATCAATGAGATACATTTTTTTGTCTATTAAAATTGGCATGAAACGGCAGTTGCGATTAGTTTTTTCTTACCTATTGTGACATATCTATGGAAGCCCGTTTCCGCCACTAAATAAAAAAATAAAAAGAGTAATTGCGACTTTTTATCTCAGAATTCTGACTTTTTTTCTCACAATTGTGAGTTATAAAGTCAGAATTCTGAGATATAAACTCGCAATTGCGTGATATAAAGTCAGAATTCAGACTTTTTTCTCAGTCAGAATTGTGACTATATTTTTTAATTTAGTGGTGGAAACGGGCTTCCATATATATCTGAGTTCAACGGCTTCTCGGACAAGAAAAAAATGTAGGCCATGAATTGATCATCAATTCAATAGATCAACATTATTTAATACTATGCTTTCACTACATCAATGCACAGTTGTAGTCTCAAGGTTATGATGTAACATGATCCTTCAGAAATCATTCTTAAGCCAGTCAATTTCTTCGGACACTGCAACGTTGGTGATATGACGTCACGCTCTGAAGCGTCTTTTTTATAAACATGAATTCAACATATAACAAATAGTAATACTATTTACTAATACTATACAATCTACTCGAGTGTACTGCAAACAATATTGTTCTTTTAATTCAGGTAAAAGGTCACGCCGTGACGTATCGATCTTCTACTGGTCACACGTCTTCACATGATGCGAATTTGCAGGTCAGATTCACCAGACTTGAACTTTTCGCATGAGCTTGCGTTTCCGGTCTGAAGCATTCACATGCATTTGAATGGAAGTCAATGGAACAAAGTGCAGTGTGACCGCTCCTTTATATGCTATATATGGTGTTTAAGAAACGGTTCTTATAATTATTGTTGAAAACAGTTGTGCTGCTTAATATTTTTGTGGAAACGGTGATATTTTTTTCAGAATTCTTTGATTAATATAACGTTTTTTTTTTTTGTGACCACACTGTAAACCCGAATAAGTTGGCAAAACTCAAAAAAATTGAGGCAATCAGCCTCAAAGTTTTTAAGTTAAGAAATGTAAAGTTTAAGTAAGCAGGACTTGCAGATTTTTATTTTGTAATCATACATTTTAATTGCCCTGAACTTGAAATATTTAAGTAAGCTAATTCATACATTTAATTTAAAAATATCATGTAATCTCAAATTTTTAGTAGTGGAAACTTGACTACCATTAACTAGCTAATTCAATAAATGCCACTTTGCTAATTGGTTACACAATGCTTTGGTAGCATTAGCATAGCATAGCACTTGCTTAATGAGGACAGCAAGATAATAGATTTAACATAACTAAGCTCATGCTCCAATCGTCACCATGATGGTAACCCAAAAAACCCCAACATAACAGAAACTCTTCTAAACTAGCATAACAAAACATTAAACACTTCTAAATATTCCACTCATATCGTTAATCTTGCACACAAAAAACAAACAAACAAACAAAATATAACACTTAATTTCTGCATTTACTGTCCCTTTTGAGTGTCAGCAAAGCATGCTGGGAAATATAAATCCCAGCCCAGTTTCAGTTAAATATAAGTTAGTCTAAATTAAATTAAACAAGTTCATAAAACTCAAAACCATGAAACAATTCAGATTACTTAAAATGTATCAGTTTTGAGAACTCAAAAGAAAAAGAAAGTTCTAAATACTCATAAAAGTTCAACTAATTTGTTTAATTTGAGTTTGCCCTACTCAAACCAATTCATTATTTTGAGCGTTAGGGTTTACAGTGCATGTAAAAGTCTTAATTGTCACTTTTGATAATTTTTATGCATCCTTGCTAAATTAAAGTATTATTTTCTTTTAAAAAAATCTTACTGACCTCAAACTTTTGAGTGGTAGTAGTGTATACAGCTTATGTTTTATAATATCCCTGATCATTTCAGTCCACCCACAACAGTTTTCTAGCATATTTGAGCACCGACTGCATTGTGGACCTGCCTCGATGTACTAAAGGATGGAGCAGTGCCAGCTACTGTTTATTGGTCCCAACGGCAAACCTGCAACCCGTAAGTAAGTGTTGTTACGCATTTCAAATATGAAGAGGGTGATGCATAAGACTCTTAAAATTACCTTAGCAAAAATGGCCCCTTCAGTTCTAAAGGTTACAGAGAGCGTGGAAAGAAAGGGTATTACAGAGAGGGTATTTTGCAAAACTAAACTAATTACATTGTGGTGGAGAAAAAATTAAACTCGTGGGAAAATTTTTTTCAGATATTTGTAGACAAATGTGATACTTAAAACATGCTTTTCAAGTTATGCACACTTTCAAATACATTCTCATTGACTGACAAATCTCATTGATACACGTGCTTAATGGGTGCATCGTAACACCAGAAAAAAGGTTTTTAAGTGAATTTAAAAACATTTAAAAAGTAAACTAGTGTATATTTGTTTCTCCGTTCAGTATGTTTTCTGAAAAATTTTTGTATTTACCTATTCAAATATCATTGCAGAAAGCCTTGCCTGTTTACATCAGCTCAAAACCACTAGTGTATAGCTGTCTTCTCTTACAGAAACTACTTTATTTTCAGTGCAGTCTGAAGTATAAATCATTTTTATTAGCTGTGAGGACAACTAGTCAGTCTGGTAATGCATTGCAACTGCAAGATTCTTAAAACATCTGAAGATCAATAATCAATAATTAGTTTTAAATATAAACACTTTTTAGTTTAGTTTTATATTTAAATATATAATTATTTAAATTTAAAACTTAAAGGACCGTAAATGGCACACGGGTGAATCAGTGAATTGGTTCATTAATGAACTGTCCAGATGAATCGATTCACTCGATTGAATCAGACTTGTGGCTTGGGGTTGGGTAAAAAAATCATGTGGAAAAAACAGCTTGTTACTGGTAATGCTACATCATTTTGAAAACCGCTGTAATGCTATTGGGCAGTTAGTTTTAGTTAGGTACTTTTAGTTAAGCTAGATCATCCCTGGCTCTGATTTGATGTAACTAGCTCATTTTCTCTTGGAAGTGCTGTCAACGCAGAAACACGCTACCAAGAACTGACGACAGATGGATGGTGAATGAAATGTTAATGGATTCAAACTCCTTACCCCATGTCTGGGCACCATTACAGAGTTAGCAATGTGAAAACATCAACTGCTAAAATGATTGAATGTCACAGTTAAAAGTCAAAGTAAAAACAAAATGTGTAGAGAAAACAAAAGCAACTTAATAACTATATCCCTCCTTATTTTGCCGCTTGGCATATTGTATTGTTGTAGCATGTGCTATTTCATACAACGCCTCCTCCTTTTCCTCCTGACAGTACCACGCCTCCACCTCCTTGGCTTTCTCCCTGTGTGCCTTCCCTTATATTACTCTTGGCCAGTTCTCCTGCCAAGACTAATGATTGCACATGGACAGTTTTTTCACACCCATGGACCTGTTAGCATGTCAGGCCAATGCATAAATATACAGTACGTTCATAATATTAGCATTCTGTCATCTTTCTTGCACCTTTTGCAGTGTCATTGTAACCATCAATATTGTAAGCAAACTCATGAACAGCTTCACTAACACTGCCTTAAACTGTTCCCTCATATGAGTGCTGGCCAATGCATATTTGCACACTTTGTGACAAATGCACTATAAATTATGGGTTGCAAAGTGTAACCTGCATGACTAATTTTGTGGACTGAATTAATCATTGCACTTTAATGCATTTCAAACACAGAAAGACAAAATGCAGTTGCATTTTGTCAGTGGAAATGTGAAGTCAGCACTTCATTTTGTGTATAAAACTCCAAAACTAAAAGTGATTCTTTTCATTTCATGCACATAAGGGTGAATGTACTTTGTAGATAACAGGAAAAAAAAAAAATCAATACCCATTGCATCACAAAATGCTTTATCTTGAATGAGATACATATTTTGTCTATTAAAATTAAAATCGTAACGGAAGTTGCGATTAGTCTTTTCTTCCCTATAGATCATTTGGGGCCAGATTTACTAAACGGCAAATTAACGTGAGAGCGCAATTCCATAAAAGCGCTGATGGGAGTGGACAGTTCTGCGCGTGATCTACTGACGACGCGCAAATTAAAGAACACAGACGCAACCGAATCATAATGACCAACGCAATGTACACGTTAGCGTCTGGTTTAAGACGTGCTTTTTTTGGGGCGGTAAATAATGGCGCAAACACCAGTGAATTTACGAGCGCAAATCTTTGTAAATCACCTCGCGTGATTCATTTAAATACTCTCCTTCCATAAATTTTGCGCCTGAAAGGGAAACTCCTACAAATACATAGCCTAAGCAACAACGTCAGCCGCGAAAATAACCCTGTCCACGCCTTTTCAGCGCTAATTTTTCACTGCGTGTCTAGTAAATCCTATAGTTTTTTTTTTTTTTTTTTTACGCCAAGAGGGTTTGCGCCGGCGCAAGCTGTTAGTACATCTGGTCCTTGGTTGTTTGCAAACATCGATGACGTGTTTTGTGGGCGGATACCTGGTGGCAGAAGAAAGTTCTGCATTAGCACTTTATGGAAGCCACGTAATAAAACAATAAAAAGGTAATTTCGAGTTTATATCTAACAATTTTGACTTTTTTTCTCGCATTTCCGAGGTTATATTTCACGATTCTAAGAAATATCAGAGTTGCAAGATATAAACTCCAGATTCTGTCTTTTTCCCCTCAGAATTGCGGGTTTATATCCCCCAATTCTGACTTCCCCCCCTAGGAATTGTGATATCAACTCGCGATTGCAAGAAAAAAAGTCAATTGTGAGATAGGCCTAAAAAATTTATGTTAATATTTAAATCTATAACATTTTATATAGGTAACATTTAATTTCATGCTGTAACTGTAAAACTATTATGCCCCAATAAACTGTATATGTGAATATTATGTAGATCTATTGTTTACATCAAATCCATGTTTTAATAGTAGACTAATCATAGCAGGTTTCATCAGTCCAGTCTGTGGCTTGCAACCATAAATGTCTGTGTTTAGCTTCACAGAGCGTCTTTGACGACGGTATTATATAATTATGAAGACCATCTTTTTTGCATTCCGATTCTGACATCCAAAGGCACAAGACATTTTTCTCTCTTATTCCATGGATTTTGCCCATTTTCCTCCATACCACTGTTTTTCTGCCACCACAATGTGCGCAAATGACGTAACCGTGACGTCGACGCCAAATTGGTCTGTTGTTACATATATCTGAGATCTGAGTTCACCGGTTTTTGAACAAGAAAAAAAAAAAATGTAGGCCATGAATTGATTTTGTCCATGGGGAATTGATTGGATTGTGTTTTTGCCTCATGCGAGTGACAGGTTTTCCCGCCCTCGCACTGTTTTTCATGATCTAGACCAGGGTTTTTTTGTTTTTACTTTTTGATGCCAAGGACCCCCAAATGTGATGATCCTCTTGCAAGGGATCCTTAAATATGTGACCCGTGCAGGCAAAATGAGTCGGAATAAGCACGGGATAATTTCGAGCTACAGGCAAAACAAGTGAAAAATGTCGATTTTGATGTTTTCACAAAAATCAGTTCATTAAGCCCTTGTCTAGCGATCCCAATACTCCAAATAGCAATTAAACATCTAAACGTATCTTTATTTGTACATTTTCTGAGAGGAGACAACTTTTCCCATGTCAATGAAAAACGATCTTACTCCTGCTGACTGACAGATCCGAAGCACGCACACAAAGACACCTCAGACAGCGCGCAATCCCGATATACACCGAATTACAGTATTTCAAAATATCTGTCTTGGTGAGTATTCACGCAAACTTTAATTTTTTTCCCCACTATGGTAGTCAATGGCTATCAAGATCTGCTTGGTTACAAACATTCTTGGGTGAACTATCCCTTTAATGTTAATCAAACAATTGTGGCATCATGGGAAAAAAAGTTGAATATATATATATTTTTTTCCTATAGATATGGGAATATCTTTATATAGATATTTTGACATGATGTGTGCCAAATTTGGTGTTATTACCAGGGATTTTAAGGTATGGTTGCTAGGTGATTTTGTTTTGGAACCTTCAGAAAACTTTAACTCGGTTTCTCTCAAAACTGACTTTGCTGCCTCTATCGACTTCAAACGTGTAGCTCAGTCATTGTTTTAATCAATCACATGTTCAGATTAAAACAAATCATACATCATTTTGAAGGTTTTTTTAAAAAAAAAAAATGAAAACAACAATAACTCATAACTCAAAAACAGGTCACATATAATAGCATATATTTTCATGTATAAGAAATCGTAAAACATTATCTGAAAAGTATAATTTAAGACGCTGAATATAAAATGATTAATGTCAATAAAATAAAATAATTATGATTAATCAGATATACACTAACAATGCTACATTTTTATTTTATATTTGTTTTTTCTTATTTTTTTAATGCTTTTTTTTAAATTATTTTTCTTTGAACTTTTCCACAGACCCCTAGCACCCTCTTTTGACAACCTCTTTCACTGGCAAAATCCATACGTGCTGTACAAAGAATGCCAGATCATGGTAGTCTGCTGCATCTTCCTTATCCAAGAACTCTGTACACACTGGTAAAAATGATGTGTTGGATTTACTTAAAATATATATGCACCATTTTTGCATCACACTTTTTAAGTAAACCCAACTTGGAATAATTGTACTTAAAATTAACAAGAAAACCTTTGTTATATGTACTTAAATATTTGAGTTAATATTTAAGACTTAAAATATATGTAACATGCAAGTATGTGCAAGTTGTGTTAACTTAACATTACTTAGTAGATTCTATCGTGTTACATATATTTTTAAGTAAAGAATGTTGAGTGAACTCAAATATTTAAGTACATATAACAAAGGTTTTCTTGTTAATTTTCAGTAAAATTATTCCAAGTTGGGTTTACTTAAAAAGTGTGATGCAAAAATGGTGCATATATATTTTAAGTAAATCCAACACATCTTTTTTACCAGTGCACTGAAAAAAATGATTTGTTTTGCTCAACATCCATTACTTATAAAGATAGATTAAACTCAAAAATATATATATTTATAACATTGCAAGCTCTACTTAACATATTCTAGTGTATGCAACACAAAAATGTAAATTAAAAGGTGAGCATAAGTGTATGCGTAAAGTAAATGAAAAAATGTAAGTGACATCAACAAGCATTACAACTTGGTTAAAATTAAGTAAACCCAACATAAAATTTTACATATTTGTGAGCTGTGTGATATTCAAATATTCTATCCAGCCAATGAGCAGAAGCTGGAGCCATTTTGATGCGTGATGTGGTGAAGACTGTGTTAGTCTTTAAAAAAAACTAAGTAAAATATTAGAGTTTGACTTTTTTAACATTCATTAACACTTGTTTGTGTTAGTGGAGTTTGTTCCTTAACTGGAAGAAGCACAACGCAACGTTTTCTGAAGCGCGATGTCGTGACGATGGTGAAAGGAGGTAGGCTAAAGCTTAAATTTATATTAACAAAGTAAAACATTCGATTTTGACTTTTTTTAACATTTATTAACACTCATTTATTGTGTTAGTGGGGTGTATTCCTATACTGGAAGTACAATGCAACGTTTTATGAAGTGCAATGTGGTACTGTAAAAAAAATTCTGTCGTTTTTACAAAAAAAAATTGGCAGCTGGGTTGCCAGAATTTTGTAAATATTACAGCCACTGTAAAAAAAAAAAAAATTGAAGAATTTATTAATATTAAAGCAGCACAACATACAAATTTGTAATATGTAGTGTACAGATTAATTATCTTATTGTAATTGATAGAGGAAAGATGGGGGGAAAGAGATGGAAGGAAACAAAGATCGAGAAAAAGTAAAAAAGGAAAAATAAAGAGAGGGCAAGAAAGAGAAAAATACTTTTACAATTAAGGATTTTTTTTTTATGGAAACACCCTTTAAGGATTACTGCATTTCCTTATTAGAATCAGTATAGAACAAATGTACCTTTACAAACAAGCTCTGCAAACTGAAGTACAGGAATGCATATCACAAAATATAAGAGCAATAAAACTAACAGTTCACCTGAAAATGATCTTGAAGAACTGAACATAGGAGCTGAAACAAACCTTCAAGCTGGGAGTGAGGCATACATCATACATGACAGAAATCTTACTGACTTCAGTCCATATTCAGAGTTTCAGACATCACGCCACTCATGATCTGAAAGTTCCTGAATCAAAGTAAGGACTCTTGGGTTCACATGAACACGTGAAGTGTTTGTCTTCTCCACTTTAGTACCCTTCTCTGGGTTAATGGAGAAAAAACACCTTGGGAAAGAAGAAAAACAGGCAACTGTATCAATTATAAAATAGCTTTATTAACAGAAACAATGACTTCACAATTTTCTTTATTTAAGCTATAAATAATATAAATACTCACCCTCATGTCATCCTAGGTGTATATGACATTCTTCTTTCAGACGAATACAATCAGAGTTATATTAAAAATGTCCTGGCTCTTTTAAGCATTATAATGGCAGTGACTGTTGCTCTGGTTTTGAAGTCCATAAAAGTGCATCTATCCATCATAAAACTGCTCCACACGGCTCTGTGGGGTTAATAAAGGCCTTCTGAAGCGAATCGATGCGTTTGTGTAAGAAAAATATCCATATTTAATGGGCGAATCGCCTTCCGTATTCAACTTACGGGAAAAACTTAAACTTACCCGCGCCTTTCGCAGTTAAAAATGCTTACGCTACGTCAGACGAGCGTAACTGGTGTGCAATGTCGTCAGACGGATATTTTTCTTACACAAACGCATTGATTCGCTTCAGAAGGCCTTTATTAACCCCCCAGAGCCGTGTGGAGCAGTTTTATGATGGATATAGATGCACTTTTATTGACTTCAAAACCAGAGCAACAGTCACTGCCATTATAAAGCTTAAAAGAGCCAGGACATTTTTAATATAACTCTGATTGTAATCATCTGAAAGAAGAATGTCATAAACACCTAGGATGACTTTAGGGTGAGTAAATCATGGGATAATTTTCATTTTTGGGTGAACTAACCCTTTAAGATATGAAGATTTGATGAAATCTGAGAGCTCTCTGACCTCTCCGTAGACAGCAATTTAAATGGACACTTTCAAGGCCCAGAAAGGTAGTAAAGACATCCTTAAAATCGTCCATGTGACTCCAGTGGTTCAATCTTAATTTTATGAAGCGACGAGAATACTTTGTGCGCAAAAAAACAGAATAAAGTGATCGAAGCTCTTTAGAAAATTTGAACTAAACCACTCAATTCATATGGATTCGTTTTTACATTCTCTTCATGAACTTTCTGATGTGTCAAAGTGGTAGTTGCGTAGCTGTCAATGGAGGGACAGAAATCTCTCAGATTTCATTAAAAAGATCTTCAATTGTGTTTCGAAGATGAACAATCGTCTTATGGGTAATTTTTTTTTAAGTTCAATAAAGTGAAATTGTTGCATAAAGCCTATCCAAGAAGACATACCTCTGCAGAAACTCCAGAGTTGATGCCAGCTCTGTTGGGTAATGGATGTTGAAGCAATAATAGCTCCCAAACATCATGCACAGGGCAGAAATGAAGGAGGGGATGTTGTCAAATATAATGTTTTGATCCACACAGAGCATGAACCGTTTAGTTGAAAAACAGGATTGACCTAAAAAGAACAAATATATATATATATATATTATTTTTATTTATTTATTTATTTCAAACAAAATTACCAAAACATTACAGCAAAAATAAAAACATTCTTCATAAAGAATCTGACTACAAATACACAAAAAAGAGAAAGGAAGAATAAAAAAAAACAAATACAATTGAAATTTGAAAGAACAGGGAACTTACCACACACAACAAGTGTGGGAGTCAAATGAACTTGGTCCATCTGTATTTCCTCTGCCAGGCAGGTGTCCTCCACATAACAGAGCATTGCGTCTTCCTTCTCGTTGAAGTAGGACAGCAAAAGCAGCAACATCTCTTTGACGTCTTCAGAGCAACCACTCAGCTCTCCCCTGATCACTTTCAAGTTTGTTACAGCCTGTAGGAACTTTTTGTTCTTGTTCACACCAACAGTATTTAAGTAGTTCAAGAGTCGTTTCCCCTTCAGATCCACATTCCGTGTAAAAGTTTCTATAAGCCCAATTCCGGCAAGTTCCTTGAAATGGACTGTCATGCCAAGTTCGTTGAACCAAAACGGCCACTCTTCCCGGAGGCATTTTATATCTCCCCCCCTGGTTCACTTGTTTACGCTGTGTGTAGAAAGTCAACTTCATTAGACGTTTGACCTCCTCTAGATTTGTATCAGTTTGCTGAGACATCATCTTCAGTTTTTCATTCTTTTCTCTCTGGCTCTCTGGGGACTGGGAATTTTGGGCAGGAATTTTAAATCCCAGTTAATGCACCCATAAGTGTCTTGCATTATTGCTGTCTGTTCTGGAGGGACTTTGTCTGTGTCAGACTCATCAGTGAAATGCTTTCGTTTTCTTATTTTTGGGGTCGTAGAGCGCTTCGCATTTTCAATCCTATATTGCAGTTGCTTAACCAAAGAGTGGTACCCTGGCCCAACCACATCTCCCTCGATTACATCTTGCAGAGATTTAGGATATTTCGCCACCATCTTTTTAGCAACTTCAGTAGAACTCTTTTTACTTGGGCAAGGATTTTTTCGCATCATCTCACGAACCACAATCCGGACCATCTCTCTTCTCATCCGTGGACTTAGACGTTTTCCTCTCTCCAATAACTGCATCAGTTCTTCTGGTAACTTATCCCATGGTATCAGAAAGGTGTCCACCCAGTCTGGATTAGGGCTTTGGGAGTGGTTGGAAGAGGTTGATGGTGAACTGGATGAAAGAGACTAAGGTTGTGGGAGGTCTTGGCAAGGCATCAACAGATGAGCTGCTGCTTTCAGGAGTCTGGCCTACACACACACACACACACACTTATTAGTAACACAATGAACATTTTTATATTTCTAACCTTTTAGATTGTTCTAGGCCAGCTAATTTTGGGTACTGGTTGCAATACATCACTTACATCTCAGCTTCCAAGCAGCAAGGACTTTTCGGGCTTGAATTGGCTTCAACGCTGACAGCAAATCAGCTTCCTCAAATTTAAAATCATCATACGTCTCCACACCAAGTGACTGCAAGGTCTCTTCTAAAATGTCTTTTGTCACCTCTGGAAGGTCAGGCAAGACCTCAGTGATGGCGGTGCGTAGAAACGTTCTCTCCGATTCAGACATTTCTAGAATCAAGCAAGTAGAAATTAGACATTTAGTGAAGTAACATTTTTTTTTTACTAACATACATGAGCATTTTTAGTGTGGTTTCTCCACCACTGTGGCCAAGACCTCTTTATTTCGACAACACACTGTGTTTCAGGTGAATAACTTGATGCCCGTTAAAAATATATGATGGTAACGGATAAAAATCTACCAAATCGTTAATGTTAAGACATTGCAACCTGGTGTTCTGTTTTGTCACGGAGTACAGATGGTATTCAGAATGATAGTCAGCTTTATGTACTTCCATCACAAAATACACAGTGGCATCATTTTGAATTAAAATAATGAGAAGTTCTCCAAACTCAATGGCCTCATCATTTTTTGACAAAAGGAAATTACCCTTTTTATATTATGTACCTTTGTACACTATGTCTGTGGATACACTAGTATTGATTTCTGAAAAGCTAAACTCTCTCACTGCATGTTTAATTGTGTCACTGTAAAGGTTGGGGTAAAAAGTGCAATTGTCTTTGACTTGCAGAAGCTGACTGCATCCTGGCCAGGCTGAAAGATATGCCTGAAACATCTGATGTCTTTCAGATAAAGTTAGGCAGATGTTTTTAAAGTTTTTCAAATGCCTGGCGCATCTCTTGAAGTAGCTGTGTTTGCTTTCAAAACGCATCGTCCATAATCTAATCAAGGGGCCAAATTTAAAAATTAGTGCTGGATAGTGCCACAAGTAATGATGTTTTGGTTCTAGTGGACTGTCATGAAATAAAGACTTTCTTGATTCCAAATATTCTTGGATTAGAATATCAAGATAGGCTACCTGTGCTGATGAAATCTTTTGCGCACAAATCATATCAACAATATCTTTAAGCTGGAGAGTTAACTGCCACACATCATCTTCTGGATTTTGTACTGTCACCAATTAATACAGGAAGCAATCTTAAGAAATTCCAATTCTGAATGACTTGCCCTGAAAGCCTGGGCACCTCAGAGTTGACAGCACATGGCTTTGTGTGAGCATCAGTTCCTTTGTACTTGAACTGCTTGATGCGCCGGTTCAAAATTGAATATGTAAGCCATTGCTTCTTCTTAATGAAATACTTCAAGTACAATGCAACATCACAGGACAAGACACCCTCAAACATGTCATGGCCTAAACAAGGTGGGAGACCAGGCTGGCAAACATGAAAAGATTTCAAAGTATTGAAAACAGAGTTTAGCTTTATGCCTTTGTTGTCTTGACTGTCTTCAGCTTGTTTATCACGAACAACAGAATTGTAACGTTCAGGGGTGCGCTGTGGACCACAAACATTTGGGTCATCATTTTGAAACTCTCAACGCATGACTTCACAGTACCTGCAAAAAATACTGCGAACGACTGAAATTTTCGGTAAACCCACCAATGCTGTGTGAACCCAAATTATCACTGGCAATACAATACAAAGATCCTTTGACCGTTTCACCACCTACAGTTATTCCGTTTTCCTCCAAATCTTTTAAATCCACTAACATCTACGAGAAAACATTAGCACATGCAAATTGTTTTAAGTCACTCTCTACACACAATAAGACAAGGGACATTAGCCACAGAAAGATAGACTGCAACAACTTTGTGCTTTTTCTTAGCAGAGCCGAGGGGATTTACAATTTCAAAAGCATCCTGGTAGAGAATTAGTTTCAGGCATTCTGGATTTTCAATAAAGAACTGCTTGGACTTAAAGCTTTTACCATCACTTATGTCACTATCATCATCCGAGCCTGTTTCACAAGACCGTTGTGACATTGAATTCTTCCAGAATTCTGATTCCAGTAAGTTACTTAATGTTTTCTTTACAGGCACGTAGTATGCAAACCTTTGTCTCATATTTTCATCATTTCCTAATGTTACTTTCTTAGGCTCTATGCAATGAAACATTTGTTTGAATGTCTGAGCTCTTGAATATGTTGTTCTGAGTGGTCCCTGATGACAGAAAGAGAACAAATCTGAATCCTGTACACAATCACAGACTTTACTGACAATATCATCTGTAAGACACTTGTCATTTTTTAAAAGTGACTGCAGTTTACTTAAAGTGTAATCTTGTCCTAACTCATGTACATTTTGCATCTCTTCAACAATCGTCTGTATTGTTGAAGCTGGAAGGAGGAGCTGCCCTTGCAATTTTAGGTACAGTAAACATACATTCCTAAGAAAGGACTCGCTAAAATTCTGTGGCAATTCAATGCTGTCATTTGTTGTTTCATCATTGAAGCTCTGGGAAGCATCTTCAAATGCAATGGCAGTAGATGGCTGAGAAATAGTTTCCCTGTAAATGTCACTTATGCTATCAACCGAACATGCTCTATGCTTCCTGGACATATGAGCAGTAAATGATGATTTCACAGTGAATGTATTCTTACAACCTGTTACTGGACATGCCACAGGTCGCCCCTCCACTATATGCTCTGTTAAGTGGCACCTAAGTTCTTTAACTGTGTGAAATTGTCGATCACACAGCGAAATGGCACATTTAAAATCTGTGCCCCAGCAGTAACAGAGGGTGCAGACTCATTGTGAACGCGATAAAAATTAGCTTGAAAAGACAACGGGGTTCGTTCCTATGACCTCTACAATGCAGCACATAACCCCTCAATGTCTCTAGTGTTTTGCTGCAAAAATGACAGTTAATCATTTTTTAACAAACTAACAAAATCTAATTTTGTATCCTACTTACTCAGCATGAAGGAAACTGAAAGCCTGATTAACCCCCAGTTCGTCAGCATTATTATTATGACGGCAAAATAGCCACAGTCACAAACATATACTTTTTGTTCACTTACCAGGTGCAACAGATCGCAATTTTTCATGCACAACTCCACTCGCTATTTGGTGCGCGCTCTCACTCGTGAAGTTCGTCAAAATGGCTGATCCCGTGATAAGACGGGAAAACAGAAATCTGTTTTGCTTCACAAAAAAACGACAGTTAATCGTTTAAGCAAACTAACAAAATCGCTTAATTTTTTATCCTATACTCAGCATGAAAGAAACAAACTGAAAGAGTTGCGTTGAACATGAAAGCCACGGTCTACGGCAAAATAGCCTCAGTCAAAACATATACTTGTACGGTAATGTTACTGTTTGTTCACTTACCAGTAAATATTACTAAATGACATTATTCTGTAAATGAAAAAAAAAACGAAATCATTTTATTTTATCATTTACAATTGATTAACAATTAATTAATTGTTAAAAATAACAGATGAACAGTTATTGAATAATGTCCCTTAACTGTCCATTAGGAAGACACAGATAAAATTTGCAATTCCTACCAGCTATAGTTCATATTAAGCTAGTAATTTTTACAGTGCTGATTTTAGACCTAAATACCCATTGCCTGTTAAACAGTTAACACAATTTTGCTGTAGGCTACTTGAACATATTTTTATCTGTAAAATATAACAATAATTTATAAAATGCAGGTTACGTTTTCTTTCTGTAGGCTATATAGGCTATTGAAAATCTGCATGTCTGAAAAATATTTTAACACTGTCATGTTGTAATTTTAACGGCATTGTATTGCTTTCTGTAGCCTATACAGTTTTGTTTGTTTAAATTGCATTAATCTGTAAATTCTACAAATGCATATGATTATTTTAACATATTATTACTGTTAAATCAACAGTTTTGTATTATTACTGAAATATTACTGTACATTTAACAAAATTTCATTGTTTTTCTATTTACAAAATTTGATGTCATGATTTTACAGAATTTCACAGTTAATTTCACAGACATTTTTTACATTTTGAGATAAAATTTAATACAGAAAACCATTTCAACTATAGCACGTCTATCTTATTATTTTTTAAGCAGATTTAAATAATCAAATAATAAATAGGATATTATTACATATATTAGCATATGAAATTTCATTTACAGCAATCATGCTCCCACAAAACCACCCGAATACATGAGTTGTCAATGAAGTGCCATGCAAATGTATTTTTACAGACGTCCACATGATAAACAATTACCATCCGAATAGGGCTTTGACATCCCTACTGCAAAGCTCAATAACCAACTTAATAATGGCAGTAAATCAATTTCACCCAAATAAAACAGTAATGAAACAATAAACTGTAACATTTATTTTATTTTATTTTATTTATTAAATATAAAGGTGCGATTTCTTGTTATTTTTAAACATTCTATCTCATTTTGTGGTATATAAATGCATCATATTTTTCCCACTGTAAAACAATCTGAAACTACCAAGTAATGTTGTAAGTAAATACACATTTTCTATTCTTTTCTTTAGGATAGTCATGGTGACCTCGAGGAACTGGAACACCACACACACTGAGGATTATCACGAAGGTGGCTTCATGGATGATCCTTTAGAGACTTTCTTTTTGTCAAATTGTCACATTTTTTTCCAGAAGTACTACAGTCTTGATTCATTCAACACAGATTTTAGAGCCACGGTTTGTGCCATTACCTGATTAACCTCTATTGAAATGGACATTTAAACAAAGTAGAGAGCATACGTGCAAATAAACATCGGCACAGTTCATTCTTTTTGAATTCCCCTTATGATGCCAGAACCCTACATCTATCATTCTTACTGTCCAACATTATCTTTCTAAAAAAAATCAATAGCCTTGATTTATCAGTTTAAAATTGAGCCGAAATGGAAATGAATGCTCTCATGTGACGCTGAGCTTTTCTCATCAACAGGTTGTGGCGGCTTTGCATAATAAATCGCAAGGCTTAGCAGACATGGCCAATTGATTAGCAAATTAAGAGGCGTTCGGTTATGTGTGCACAGACAAAGGCGTGTTTGGCGCCTGGCAATAGCTGTCGAAGATTTTGACTGATTGTTATTATTAGTGAATTTCAGTCACGCAGCACGATTTATCAGCACCGCTGTAGCATCCTGCTGACAGGACCTCTTCCTCTCCAGAAACACAGCATTAGCGGTGGATCTGACTCACCCTGTCTCTCTCTCCTGCAGGGCTTCACGTGAGGCTGTTCCGAACAGACTGACTGAATGTTACTGCCAGATTACTTCTGCTCGATTCTCATATCCTTGCCATAATGTTTGCCGTCTGTAAGGTATTTTGATATTTAGTATGAACAGTCAATTACAGATGTAAATTCATAAATGAGACTGATGAGCATTGGGCTACATTACGTTTGACGCTTAAATTTGACATTTCATGCCAGGACTTAATTATATAAGAATCTGAGGCAATCCTTTCACCACAGAGGAACCCCACTAAGCGCCCAATACCCCTTTGATTGAAATGATAATTGTCTGTTTGCAGAAAGAGCCCAGGTGCAGTGACATTCTGCTGGTTTACCATGAGCATCAGAATTGCCCAATCAAGGCAGTGCTCCAGCTGACAGACCTGGTGAGGAAATTACTAACACTTGAGCAACAGATGGCTTTGGCCTCCACACAGTCTGAGTGGCCATCACGGATGCTCCATTTGGGAGGGTTTTGGAGGAATTCTCTCTGTGCCGCCAGCGCTGGCTTTCTAATACAGATTGTGGTTACAGATTCATCAGTGAGGGGTACAGTAATTTAATAACAAATCTAGTCGATATTGTTGAAAATATGATGGAATATTGCAACACTTTACACACATCAGTAATATACTAAGATATAAACTGTAGCTGTTCAATTGTATGCCTACTGACAGTGAATATATATTATAGAGATGCACCGATCGACCGGCCAGGGATCGGAATCAGCCGATTTTCCTTATGATCGGCCTGGACTGGTTTTGTTGCCAGCGACACGGGCAATAACAACTGTGCGTTCCCTTTCAAGAAAACTCCCGTTGCATCGAATGACGCTATGGGAACGCAATGCGTGATGATGTCTTGAAGCACATGTAAAATCAGTCCAGTGGTGTGACGGGACGTCAGAGCCGGGTGACGTCACAAACCAGGAAGCTATAAAGCCAGCCCAAAACAAAGATGCGTGAGTATGCTTTATGCGCTAGCTTCTGTGTCTTCAGTAGCGCTTTATGTGAATCTGTCTGTCTTATTTGGTGTTGTATTGTACAGTTATGGCGAGCAAGCAGCAGTTTAGAGTGTGTGTGCACCCCTGCCTGCGTTATTTAACGGGTGGGGACACTCATTCTCTTTGTGTAGCTTGTTTGGGTGAGGAGCATGCACGGTCAGCGCTCGAAGGCGCTGGCTGTGAGCAATGTGAAGTGCTTCCATTGCGGACGCTCCGATCCCGCCTGGCGTTCTTTCGCGAGGACGCTCAGGCTTGCGTTCCCCATGGCTTTGGTCCCGCTGCTGCTGAGGCACAGCGACGATCACAGTCATGGGGTTCGCAAATGGATCTATCAGCGAGGTTAGAGACGGGCCCAGCCTTATCTCTGCCTTCACCTGATAGATCCAGTGCCTTCTCTCTGGGTTTGGAAGCACGCGCTGCGGTTTCTTCTGCCCCGATTGAGGCACCAGTGGTGCAGTTCTCCAGTTTTGAGGAGTTGGAGACTGTGAGTGTGAGAGAGACTGAGGATTCGCCACCTCAGTCTCATGCATATGAGGAGCTGGTTGAGGTTGTGACCAGAGCGGTTGAAAAATTACACATTGATTGGCCAGCAGATAGGCAGGACCTTCATTCTAAAAGCAAACTAGACGAACGCTTCCTGCCATCTCGGTCACAACCTCAACGTCGGTGCCTACCGTTTTTCCCTGATCTCCACACCGAGGTGGCGAGATCATGGGAGAAACCGGTTTCTTATAGAGTGTACAGTGCACAAACATCACACTACTCATCTATATTAAACTACAAAGAACACGGTTATGGGGAGATGCCGAAAGTAGAAGAAACGTTAGCGAGCTATCTTTCCCCTGAATCGGCATCTTCCCTAAAGGCCCCGACATTACCCACTAAGCCAGTTAGAACAACGTCATCTCTAGTGGGTAAAGCATACTCAGCGGCTGGTCAGGCTGCAGCATGCCTTCACACAATGTCGCTGCTGCAGGCCTACCAGGCTGAGTTGCTAGGAGATATGGATGAGGGCGGAGGTATTGGGCCTAACGTAGTTTGCAAATTACGTCGGGCCACAGACCTGTCTCTCAGGGCCACCAAGGAGACGGCTAAATCTATCGGCCGCTCTATGGCAGCCTTGGTGGCTACTGAGAGGCATCTCTGGCTCAACCTGAGTAATATCAAAGAAAAAGATAAGAGTTTTCTCATGGATGCACCCCTGTCACCTTCTGGCCTATTCGGCGACGCTGTTAACTCAGTCGTCGATAGGTTCCAGGAGGCAGCTAAGCAGGCAGTTGCATTCCAGAAACTCCTCCCCCGCCGCTCACATATCTCCGGGGCTGCCGAGCAAAGGGGGCAGCCCCAAACATCAACATCAAAATCCAGCTCCTCGTACCGTGCCACACAAAAGCAGAGTGTGGCCTCTCGTGCTCCCCCTCAGAAAGATTGGGGACACGGGAGGCACGCTCAACCGCAGTCTTCGAGGGGTAAAAAGGATCTGAGGACTGTTATTATTTCCAAGAAGGCTGCGGGGAAAAGGTCCTGACGCCCGAGGGGTCAGGCCAATGAGGGCAGTCCCCCTCGAAGCAGAGTGGTCAACACCTCATTATTCGGTGCCCTCAGGGGGCCGTTCTGCCAACCCTGCCACCTCGGGTGTTACAGGCCGCAGTGGTCTTCCGCGAGCACATATCTCAGGGTCCACCCGGAAATGTAGTGGTCCTGGGATGCCCGCCCCCTCCAAGGAGGGTTCTAGAGCAGTCAGTTCGGTTGTTCCCTGCTGATTCACCGTTACAATGCACCGGACTGACAGCACAACAAAAACCAGAAGCCATTCTCGAGAGGATGGTACCTCTAGTAGAATTTTTGGCAGCGTGGAAGCTACTGCCAAATGTTTCTCGTTGGGTCCTGCACACCATAAAAAAAGGGTATCAAATACAGTTCGGGTCTCGCCCGCCCAGGTTTATGGGGGTCCTGTCCACAGTAGTGGGCCCCCGAGCAGGTTCTGGTAATGGAACAAGAAGTGAAAACTCTGTTAGAGAAAGGGGCCATAGAATATGTACCTCCCTCAGACAGGGAAATCGGGTTTTACAGCCAGTATTTCATAGTTCCAAAGAAGGATGGGGGGTTGCATCCCAGTTTGGATCTTCGGGTTCTGAACGTCTCAGTCATGCAACTAAAGTTCAAAATGTTAACCTTGAGACAAATCGTGCCACAGATCAGGTCCGAGGACTGGTTTGTCACGATAGATCTCAAGGACGCATACTTCCACATTTCCATCCTTCCACATCACAGGAAGTTCCTGAGGTTTGCTTTTGGGGGCAAAGCATACCAATATCGAGTTCTTCCATTTGGCCTAGCATTATCACCCCGCACTTTCACGAAATGCGTAGATGCAGCTCTTGCGCCACTGCGCCTTCAGGGTATTCGCATTATGAACTACATCGACGATTGGTTGATTCTAGCTCAGTCGCATCAGTTGGTGGTTCGGCATTGAGATGTCGTTCTCGCCCACATGAAGGAGTTGGGGTTATGGCTAAACGCCAAAAAGAGTGTGCTTTCTCCACTACAGAGGACCACTTTTCTAGGCGTGGTGTGGGACTCAACATCGATGCAGGCACGCCTGTCACCGGCACGCGTAGAGTCCATCCTTTCGGCTGTGATAGGAATAAAGCTAGGCCAGTCACTCACTGTAAAACAGTTTCAGAGACTATTGGGTCTGATGGCAGCAGCTTCCAACATGATACCTTTTGGACTGCTGTACATGAGACCCCTGCAGTGGTGGCTCAGGACCAAAGGGTTTTCCCAGAGGGGCAACCCCTTTCGCATGATCAGGGTCACGCGGCGATGCTTACGTTCCCTGGTTATGTGGAAGAAACCTTGGTTCCTGTCCCAGGGTCCCGTGTTGGGAGCTTCGGGTCGTCGCAAAATGCCGGGCCGAGTATGGTTTCCCGATCTAGTGTCTCTCCTCGACGGGCCTCCACTGGAGTTACCCGTTAGGAGGGACCTTCTGTCCCAAGCAGGGGGCTCGATTGTTCACCCCCGTCCAGAACTGTGGAACCTGTGGGCTTGGCCTCTGAGGGGGCCCAGCTCATAGGGGCAGGTCTCTCAAATGAGATTGTGGAGACCATTCTACACTCCAGAGCTCCTTCCACGAGGAAACTATATGCCCTAAAGTGGAAAGTCTTCATTTCATGGTGTAGTGACAGTCAGTGGGACCAGTTAACTGCCCGGTTGGTACAGTGCTGGAGTTCCTGCAGTACCAGTTCACTGCAGGTCTATCCCCTTCCACCTTAAAAGTTTATGTGGCGGCCATAGGTGCTTACCACATTCCTTTGGGTGGTATGTCTTTGGGTAAAGATCTGTTGGTATCTTGTTTCCTCCGTGGTACTCTGAGGCTGAGGCCTGCGCTAGGGTGCCGACTTGGGATCTGGCTACTGTCCTTCAGGGCCTTTCCCAGGCTCCATTTGAGCCATTGGAGGAGGTTCCTGCTAAGTTTTTAACTGTTCCTCCTCGCTATCTCATCTCTTAAAGGGATAGGAGATTTGCAAGCACTGTCAGTTGCACCCTCGTGCCTGGAATTTGCACCTGGCATGGTTAAGGCCTTCCTTCATCCGAGGCCAGGTTATATTCCTAAGGTCCCTACAAATGTAGCTAGATCTATTGTACTACAGGCCTTTTGAAATCCACTTTTCAAAATGTAGACCAGGAAAAGAATAATTTGCTGTGCCCTGTTAGGGCGTTAGATGCTTATGTCCACAGAGCTGCCCTGTGGCGTAAATCTGAACAACTGTTCGTGTGCTTTGGGCTCCCTAACAAAGGGTCCCCGGCATCTAAGCAAAGAATGAGCAAGTGGGTGGTTGAGACTATCTCACTTGCTTATGAGTCGGTCGGACAGCCTTCTCCTATGGCTGTCCGTTCCCATTCTACCAGGAGTATGGCGGCCTCTAAGACCATTATGTCAGGAGTTGCTCTGCAAGGCGTTTGTGATGCTGCAGGGTGGTCCTCACCGCACACATTCGTGAGATTTTACTCTCTGGACTTGGACTCTACACCAGGGTCCCAGGTGCTCTCGTCCTAGTGCTGCTCTCTCGGATTCACACTGGACAGTCACTTCTCGCTATGGTGGCGTTGGTGTAGACATTCCCATGGCGTCATTCGATGCAACGGGAGTTCCCTTGAAAGGGAACGCCTAGGTTACGGCTGTAACCTCGGTTCCCTGAAGAGGGAATGAGCGTTGCATCGCCCTGCAATATCTCCTATGTGCCTGTCAAAGCTACTACTTCAGACTTGCGAAGCTAGCGCGGCTTTGTTTTGGGCTGGCTTTATAGCTTCCTGGTTTGTGACGTCACCCGGCTCTGATGTCCCGTCACACCATTGGACTGATTTTTCGATGTCATTCGATGCAACACTCGTTCCCTTATCAGGGAACCGAGGTTACAGTCGTAACCTAGGCGTTCTCGCTCTCTCCGACAGAGAAGTGACACACCCGCGTACTCTCACTCACTCATCTCATTCGCTCCGTTTAATAGTACTTGTGTTGCGCATAATTTTACTAATTCCCGCAGGTTTCACGCTCACACCAAAAGCACACGCACCACTGATCTATAGTAGACGATTCACAGTCTCAAACAGCTTGCGTCGCGCAAGTACCAAAATTGCATGCGCTTAAACGGTCAAATACATACAAACTTATGTCAAAATGCTCGCCTTGGCGAGTATTTAGTTAAACACAGTCAGTTTTGGAATGTAAAATATAGTTGTGATGTTGTGTAACAGTATTTTGGTTCCGTGCATAAACTCTTAAAGGGACAGCAGTCTAATATTCCTGCTGCTGTCTGCCATGTTCATCAAAGAAAAAAAGACAAAGAAAATCACTCTCTGCTCTTGACTGAATACGTTTTATAACTTTAATTGTAAGCATTAATCTGTATTTAATTTTTTACAATGAAGACTATCCAGTGTTATTTTACATTTGATTACTTTTAAATCAAAGATTAATTGACATTAGATTTTACTTTTACATTAGATTAATTTCTGTAGTATTTCTTACCTGAATAATAACCTACTTTTAGACCCACCTGAAAACTTAAAACCATGCTTATTCCGTATCTTTTTTTAAATTAAAATAATACTTTGCGTTAAAGAAAAGTAGATTTTTGTTTGTATACGCTATCAATTATAGTTCTTAGAAAGAAAATCGGAATCTGCAAAAATCAGTATCGGCAGGTCACACTTACAAAAAAATAGTAAATCGGAGTCAGCCAAGAAAAATTGCAATTGGTGCATCTCTAATATATTATGCATTTTCCCAGAAACTGCTGGAAAATGTTTGGAGGAGATGAAAGGGCCTGGCAGACTCATTTTACTCCTGTAATCTGATATATTTCTGAGTGGCACAGGATACTCAAGAAAAAAATATAGAGCGGAACTGTCTGTAATTGATTGAATCATGAAAAGTGGGCTTACTTACCAGAAAGGAGCCAGGTGGTTGGAGCGGATGGCTTGAAAAGGATTGGTAATGTCACCCAAAAAGAATCTTTTTTTTTTTTTATTGAACCTTTAACATAGAATACAAGAACTCGTAGAGGTAACAGCATAGTATAAACTCAAATACAATAATAGTCAGGGGATCCACAATAAAATTAAGGAAAAAAAAAAAAAAAAAATTAAAGCACAAGAAATTTGGACATGTCCAATGATATTTTCAGAGCATGACAATTTCAGTGAGGAGTAAAATAGTTTACCCAAAAAGAATCAGCATTGAGAAGTGAAATAAGTACATTTTTAAGAAAGATTACAAAGACAAGCATTTTTTCTTTAGAATACCATACACTGATGAATTATGCACAATAAGACCTGGAAAGTGTATTAAGAGAGTAAACGGTCAACTTCATGTTGATTTCCAGTATTGCTGTTTGTTTATGGACACTGCGGGAAGTGCGGTGCCTGGGGACTTTTAATTTGGTGAATCTGAAAGGAGGAAATGTGTAGACATTTTGAATGAATGGAGAAAAAGAATACGATTAAGAAAAAAAAAAAAACATTTTTGTTATTTATGCTGTTTTTATTTGTGGAAATGAGTTCAATTAGGAGGTCACAGCTTCAATCAGAAGTTCTGGAAGCTCATAATTTATGTACAGTAAGGTCTGAAGATACTCATGTGAAATCATACAGGAGAGAAGCCAGTCAGTTGAGTTTGTGGCAAAACCTTTTACAGTGCTTTTACTGTTGTCTTTCAATGCATATGATAATTCATACTCAGAAAGTAGAACTGAAATGACAATTAGTCAATTTCAAAATGCACCTGCAGACTATTTTTCCAGTCATGAATTTTGTCATTGAGGATTTCTTTAAAATACTGTGCAAAAATCTTGTCTCGTTCTCGTCAACCCAATCTCGTGTCTCGTCTCGTCACACCCCTTATATTATTCAAACTAGTCAGTGTATTTTTTTCCATCATGTATCATTGTGTAATCAAAATATTTTATTTTATTATTTTATTTTTTACTTTTCTTTTGGTAATATTTTCAAGCACTAAATAGTAATTTTCCTAATTCTACAACATGAAATTGTTTAAAAATAACTTTTATCTTATAAAAATGTGTCCATAAATCTGTTACCGTACCATACTTTGCCTTTAAATTGGTGGAATTATCTCCTACAACTATGTAAGATACAGGAAATGATGTCACTTTCCCTCACTGATAAGATCTGAAGCACTGAAAGGTGTGTGTGCTCTCTCTGAGAAAATAT
Source organism: Coreius guichenoti (assembly GCA_039654105.1). NCBI lineage: Eukaryota > Metazoa > Chordata > Actinopteri > Cypriniformes > Gobionidae > Coreius > Coreius guichenoti. The sequence goes on along the minus strand of CM077175.1, from coordinate 38,234,798 downwards.
TTTAATCTAAAAAGATCAGACACCAAGAGTTATTTTGTAAAACGTAAAAAAAAATTTACCACAGTATCAAAAGTAGTGTTAATTTCGTCAGCTATTTTTTAATATAGTCTCAGTCTTATTCCTGTGTCAAATGTGCTTTTTAGTTTATCATATTTAGTCTGAGCATTTTAGTCTAGTTTTCGTCAATGAAAACTTTGTCACATTTTCATCATGCTGCATTGATAATCCCAATTATTTTGCTCAAAATTATAATCACAAGGATTGTTGTCATTTGAGAAATGTATTTATTGTTGCACTTTCGCCTTTAAGCAAAAATCAAGAGACTGTTGACCCATAAGCATGGTTTGTTTTACCTCATCTACTTTAATGATGTATTATAGGCTATTTATCATATAGTCCTAATGGAAAAATAAGAAACTTCTCTAAAAATTTAAAACAGTGAAATTCCACATTACTTTAATGTTTTTCTATTAAAACAACAGCAAAAAAAAAACTTTGTAGTGTCACACAGAGGTTGCGTAAGTGCAGTTATTCAGCAATAAACAGTTCATCACTGAGAAGGTTTGATGGCAGATTTAGTTGCACAAACAGCACAAGCGGCTCGTGAGTCGTGACAGAACACAGACCGACTGAATGACACTTTCATTTAAGCACAAAATCTCAAATGGAGATTGCTGAAATGCAGCTTATGCCGAGTTCAGACTGCACGATTTTCAAACTCGTCGGATCACTGCTCTTTTCATACTGCATGACTATCTGGGGTAGCATTCAGTCGCTGCTGTGTTCACACTGGGTTTCACATTGCATGACCGACAACTCTGTCTCATCCGCAAACTTCGTTTCACAACCAAACACAGGCTAGATGAACTCGGCATTACTTGTTTATGGTGTTTTCCGATCATCCGTGCGCGAGAGAGAGATAACTCGCGTGCACATGGTTGCCAGATAGCAAAGTTTAAGTAAAACACCGGATATAATACGTGTTCTTTTAACAGAAAAGCTCTGATTGGGGGATTTAAATTACTGAAATCTGGCAACCGCAAGCATGAACACTCGAACGCTCCTCTTTTCCCCCCCGACAAAAATTTGTGATTTTGGTCAAGTTTTTATTTTTTTAAACTACATTTTAGTCTCGTCCTTTTTGTCAACGATATTGCATGATGATATAGTCACAGTTACTGTTTAAGGACGTTTGTGTCATCTCGTCTTAGTCATGGAAAAAAAGGTCGTCAACGAACATTTTTCGGCATATTTTCGTTAACGAAATTAACACTAATCAAAAGGAAACAGAATGTATCACTGATCACACAGTGGGTTGTTTAAAAGTCTTTTAATCATGATTTCATTAGTGCCATGTGTTCTTAGCATTTATGCTAGCAAGTGGAGTTTTTGGCTAACAAGTTTAAAATGGTCAATTCTGTTACCGTCAAACTCTGTTACCAAGATAGAGTAACAATGTTGATAGTATGTAACAGAATTGACAGTAACAGAGCTGACAATACTATAAAGAAATCAGTTTTTTTTTGTTCTGTTAAAAGTAAAAAAAAAAAAAAAAATGTAACATGTTTGGCAATCACTGAATTATCAAAATTGAATATGTTTTCAATAAGATACTGGAACAAATTTCTGTTAGTGAACAGTTTTTTTCCCCTTAACTTTTTGAAATGTAAAATGTATCTCCAATTATAGAATCACTCATATTATTATTATTATTATTACTAAATCTGTATGTATACAGTATGTACATTTATTTATTTCTGACGTTTGAATAGGACTATTTTTTTCCTGTAGGTTTTGTTTGCCTGTGCAATGTCTGAAATGTAGTCACTTGTAATGGTATCAATTTGCGACAGTGGGTTTCAGGTTATGTGTGGTATTCAGGGGGGTTAATTGCTTGTCATTTGTGTGACATTTACCAAAAGTGTTAGGACAATCTGACTCTGCTGTGTTCTACCCAAGGTGCAATAAAAATGTAATGTTTAAAGTTGTAGTATAGCCATAATCTCTGCCCTTGTGTTGTAGGGTAATGTGAGCTGTGTGTAATGTAGTGATTAAATCAAGCATCTCTCTTAGTGGTCGATCAGTCCTCTCTCGTTCGCCCAGCTTTGAATCTGATGCTTATAGCTATTTTTGTCAGGTAATATCTTTCTTTATAGTTCAGGGCTGATGGTTTGTTCCATCTATTGATGCACTCAATCTCAGTGCTCTTTTTGCAGATACAGGTACTTCATGGCAGGAAAAGAGCAGTATCAATACAGTATATTAAAATGGTCTAATGGGTTTTTATGGAGAACGCTATGTATTACACAACATAGGCTTATTAGAAAAACATGCCTCTACCTACATTTTTGCAAAACTCCAAAACATACCTTACAATTCACTGCAGTTTCCAGGTGAAATAAGCACTTGTGACAGTAAAACAGCAACAACTATTCCTATTCATACAAATTATGATTACAGGGCAGATTATCGATTAATAAAGACTTATTTTTGTGCATTTCCTTGCACAATAGGCCTACTATGACCTCAAAACACTTTTACCGTAGTGCATAATTTGTAAACTAATACATTTTCACATTTCCATCACATAAACAGCTCCATGTGTATGTCTTTTATGACAAAGTAAGATTGCTCGATAGCTCGCCTGGCACAACATTGGCATGGTTTCTTCAGAAAATGCGTTTATATCTCCTGCTTGATCACTATCAGTTAGGTTTAGGGGTTTAGTGTAGGGAGGATGTACGTTATTTTAAAACACAATAGAGCATTAACTTTTTAGCGCCACTTACTGGGCATTTTATTTATGAACTGCTGCAATATGTACAATGACCAACGCAAAAACATGGAGAATTGATTTTAACTTTAATTCCACTCACTTGACATTTCACTTTGAAAGTGCCATGAAACGTGCAAGAGGGAGCATAATATCATTTTGCAGAAATGTCGCCGCAGGCACATTAATGTTACAGCTTAGATTAAATAAAAATGACTTAAAAATAATGTGTTTCAAGCAATTTTGAACTTGATCATATTCATAACTTAATGGTAATTCTTTCCTAAACCAAAAAAACTTTTTTTTTTCTTGTAGCAATTAGAGGAACACACTGTGTGAACACAGCACACAAATAATGTAATAATTTGTACTGGTTTACCTGTTTGTGTGGAGTTATGTCAACAAAGATTCTCCATGGTATTTCACATGCCTTTGTTTTGAATCCAGAATACAATCCCATCAGATGCTACCGCTGATGTGAGAACTCAGAGAATTCTGGTCATAGTCACACGGTCAGGGATTAAAGTATGTGTACAGTTTAAGGTTAAGGTGGGCCGCATATGGGAGTGAAGAAAAGGCTGCATGTGTGAATTTGTGAGAACTTAAAGGGCACTAAGGCAGGTAATCCCTCAGTGGTTTCTCCGCTGGTTCTCAGAACCATGAAAAATCTTTCAATCTTTTTGGGAATCATTGGGAATTTTCATGTTCTCCCAGATGGAGGCGGGGTGGTGCAGTCTGGCAATCACAACATAGCCCACTTACACCAGGAGCTCTGGGGGATATTGTGCACATCTGCTGTTCAGCATTGCTTGCCTTTGCCCTAAGCGTCCTTCACTGCATGCTCTGATGGTGGCTCTTGTAAAATGTGGGGGTTGTCCGGTATGGAAGACACAACTTTGAGTTTTGAAGAGGTGGATGTACCTACTCTAGTACCTACTCTAGTGTGATTACAACAAGGTCAGACCCATCTTCATGGGTCATGGGGGGTCATCAAAATGCATAAACCGATGGCTTTGTAGAGGGTTCTGCAGTCATCTGTTCCTCAGCAGACTCAGGCTTCTAGACAAGGTTATTTTGTCAGTCATTGCGTAGGATGATAAAAAGCCTGTCCTCACTTAAAGCGAACCACGGGCTCTGCTGGCAATGCTTGACCCCATTATTATGAGAGATTCCTCAGAGATAGAATGAAATCTTTCGTTATTGACCTTTTCAGTCTCTGAATGTTCTATGATGTTGTGATGCTTTCTTGAAGGTGCTTCAGATGCTCTTCGGCTAAGCTGAGGTGTTAGGGGTCAGAACGGAAAGCCACTTTATCTTCTCCAAGGCTGTAATTTATGTGTCTTTGTCCTTAGCAAAATATAAACTTCATTTACGAAGAGTTTTCATGGAGGGAGTTTGAAGATAGAAGCTAGATGACAGATAATGTCTACTTATTTCTTGTACTTGTTATTGTAATTTCTGTTAAAGTTGATGCAGGGTCAATAGCATAATATAAATGTAATATATAAAGAAAAAAAATCCAATTTAAAACAAATGGCAAGTTCTTAGAAAGGTACTCTTTGAAATCATGTACATTTCATGTGGTTTTGAAAAAAGTCAATTTAATGACTCTAAGAATGTATTGTGATGTAACCAAGCAAAAACCAATAGCATATTTTCCTTAAATCTTGTTATAACATACGAGTGTACACTTCCTAATTTTTAATCTTAATCGCTACATGGCATTTACAACCTTGTCATGTCAGAAAAGGTCAAATATCTTATGTTTTAACACTGTTGACACTGCCAGTCCAAATCCGAATATTTGCGTATCCGATTGGAACCTGATATAAAATTATTGACTATCCACATTGTGTATCGCAACTGTTCAGATCCGATTTGTGTGTCCATGCCAAATTTGTTTCTGCAGCGACTTTCAGCATGTTTCCTATAGTCTCGCGTAGCCAGACCTTCATACTCACGGCAGAAGGTCTGGACTCCATCGCAGCTTTCATTGGCCAAGGACTGGCCAAGAGGACGTTTGACTGACATGTAACGCAACCAATCACAGTTCGTTTTGTTCCGAGTCATGTTTAGAGGCGTGAAAATCTAAAGTCGATGTCCCTGCAATAACAGACCGGCGTGCATCTATAAATTATTCATTCAAGAACATTGTGCAAGTTAACTGCAACGATGGAGCCACAAACTTCACATACTTTTGAAAATCCAGCGTTTAGTTGATCCTGGTAAGCGCTCATTGCCACAGTTGTAAACACAACAGCGTTCTTCTTCCACGAGGGAGTTTGGCGTCACGGCATTTGTTTCCAGACAGACCTTTAAAGAACGTGACACTCACGTCTCGCGGACATCCTGTAGAATTCAACCAATCAGATGTGTTTCCAGAAAAGTGTGCCATATGCGTAAGACGTTCAGCCAATGGTCCGTGGGCGTGACGTCTGAGGCTGAGACTATGTTTCCTATAACAACGTCTGATGCTTACGTTTTACGTGGCGTTAGAAAGTCACATAAACCACGCAAAATCCGATCAAAGCAGTCAGTCTGAGGCCGTGTGTCCACCGAAGCGTTTTTTTTTTGTTTTTTTTACCGAGGCTAGCGTATTTTTTTCAATTGTTCTCAATGGGAGCGCCACGTTTTTAAACGGCAGCAGCGAAACGAGGTGCTGAGCGACTATTTCATGCTGGAGCGCTGAGCACTATGTATTGACTGGCCCCAGATTGGATTGTCCTTAAACAGTGATTACAGCAGAAGTCCAAGGGCCAGATTTACTAAACAGGGCAAATTAGCGTAAGAGCGCCATTCCAAAAAGCGCCGATGGGAGTGGACAGTTCTGCGCGTGATCTACTGGTGATGCATAAATTAAAGAACACAGACGCAGCCGAATAATTTCCGTAATGACCAGCGCAATCTACCAAGAGCAGCGCAATTTAGCGTCTGGTTTAAGACATGCTTCTTTTGGGTGTTAAATAATGCCGCAAATGCCAGTAAATTGACTAGTGCAAACCTTAGTAACTTACCTGGCATGCTGCGTTTGAAAGGGAAACTCCTACAAATGCATATGCAGTAAGTTCAGCCGCAAAAATAACTGTCCACGCCTTTTCAGCGCTAATTTTTCACTGCGTGTCTTTAGTAAATCCTGACAGTAGCTTTTTAACGGCAAAAGAGGGTTTACGCTGGCGCAAGCAGTTGGTAATTTGGCCCCAAGAGTCTGTACCAGTTGCTCATGTTTCATGTGATGAATCCAGAGCATTTAACGCCTGTAACTACACCAATATTCCACACAATGCATGCTATGTTTAATAGTGAGATTCACTACATAATGACCCTGGAAATAATCACAACATTCCAGTCTTCGTCCAGAATGAAATACGGACTACCGGCACATCCGGGAACTTAACTGTCAATTTCTTTACCGCCCCTTTTTAGGGGAAAATAAACTAGACTTCCCATAGATTTAAATACAAAATAGCGGCACAAAACAACGTCCGTACACAGCCGGCAAGCGTGAATAACTTAAGAAATCACTAAGATTTAATATGTCCACCCTGCCTGCCATGGAGCGTGAAAGATACATCCACACACTTAATTTGGTGAATTTAAAAAAACATGTCCCTTCATTCTCCCCGCGTCAAATTGGTGTAACAACCCCACCCAGTGGCCAGAGGTGTCTTACCCAGACATTTACACGTACCTCATCGAGTCACCAGGTAAGCCAGTGAATGATTTTTACTTCGTTTTTGAAAGTAAGCATCTTTAAATTTATATAATATGTCTTTATACTGAGTACTGAGTGCACTTTTCTGTCCAGCCATACAACTAGCCTGACTTAGCTTTCGATAGCATCATCCGTAATTCATGATATTTCCATAACAGCAAGATATGGATCTTTCAAATTTGTGTTTTTACAAACATTATTGGTGCACCCAACCACACAACAACTTTTTGGCATGTTGTAAGGTTAGTGCACTTCCCCTAAAAGTGGGCGTGAATCTGTTCAGAGACATTCTATGACGTTGCGCCGGTTGTGAGTATAGCTTGCACCTCCAAAGTACTCATTACTGAGATGTAGTTTTCTCGCCTAATGGAGGTACAAGGTCGGACCTCAGGAATGAACTATGTTGGAAACTCAAAAGGTTTTATAATAAACTTTGCAAATGGGATGTTTGCTCAAAACATCAAAACTACATCTTTCAAGGTTATAGCATGTCTAAACAGATTTTACATTCTGTTACAACCTAAACGAATAACACAACTGGTGAACCTTTATAATAAGATCTGTGGCACATTAGTAAGTAATGCAAGCGGACGACTACATTGAATCTCTTCCACCTGTTAATTTACAAATTAAATAAATCAACAAAAACAGCTCTTATCCATTTGCGTAGCTATCCAGTTTTACTTAAAACGGCTTTAAAGTGTAAGTATTTAAAATCTGATTACTATATAAGGCTAGTAATGATAAGCCGAACTTTAACATCTAAAAGTGCTACATAAAAGCTTAATTATAGATACATAAGAGGACTAGCGAAATTGCAATAACAGTGATGCAATTGCAGTGCGTAACATAAGCTATACAATAGAATCCTTTATTTATCGTTAGCTTGATGAGAGAATTGTATTTTTATATATTGCATAAGCTTGCATTTTATCAGTTTCTGTCATGTTCTTTCCTGGTTCTTAATGGTTTGCATCATGCAGTTCAGATATTTGAAGATCAGGATTTTCCACGGTTATTTATCTTTATTTTTTTCTTCTTTATCTTTTATTTTAAGTACACCCTGAAGGTTAGGCATTATCTAGCTGAGGCTTAGGGTATGTGAAGACAATACAATTAATTGCTTGAGTTTATCATGCCCTTTGATATTATTATTATTATTATTATTATTATTATTATTATTATTTTTAATTAAAATTATGGTTATTATGTATAAGGAATGTTGAGGTTCAAATTGTGTCAATGTGAAGAAAAATAAAAAACACTTGTTCGACCGTTTTTTTGAATAGACCGTCCTCAACCAACAAGCCTGATAGGACTTTCCATGGCTTTATTACTCGTCATTAGCAGACTTTTTTTTTCATCCAAAGTGACTTACATTACACTAATTGCATGGACACCGCCTCTGGAGCATCCTGGGGTTAAGTGCACTTTCAACACCACAATGGTGATAGGAGATCTCATTAAGTCTCCGGTTCATGGGCAATGCTCTCTCTCAGCTGCATGCATGCGCATGTGTGCACACTTCTCATGTCGCTCCCGCATAGACCCAAAGAAAATACGTGCAGAAGATAGACTCAGAAATGTGTGGAAAGAAGCTTTCTTGACTTTGAGATTTCTATTAAATTAGAACCAAATGAATAGGCAGTGTTTCAGCTGGAGTTGATCCACATGTCTGCTAATTTTCAGTGTGGAACTGAATCTGTGGGAAGTCTTGAGCATGGAAATATGGAACACTGATTAATTTGTCAGATAAGGGCAATCATAGGAGAGTATGGAGACTTTCAGTTCTTACAGGCAGCAAATGTCAGGATGGGTATAGTATGTATGTCTGCATAGAGACACATAGAGACTCTTATGCTTGCTGTTTTTATTTGATCGAAAATACAGTAAAACAGTAATATTGTGAAATATTAGAACAATTTAAAATAACTCTTTTCTTTTTCAGTATATTTTAAAATGTAATTTTACTCCTGTGATAGCAAAGCTGAATTTTTAGCATCATTTTTAGAAATCATTCTAATTTGCTGATTTGGTGCTCAAAAAACATTTCTTATTTCCAGTGTCGAAAACAGTTGTGCTGCTTAATATTATTTTGGAAACTGATTATTTGATGAATAGAAAGTTCAAAAGTTCATTTTTTTTTATCAATTAAATTCATATTTGCGACATAAAAGTATTAATCTATTATATATATATATATATATATATATATATATATATATATATATATTTATATATATATATATATAAGCAGATTCTTAATTGACACTATATGCATGGCACACATGGCATCACAACCTGCTGTTTTTTTTAAATAACCAGAACAGTATTAATATATTTAAATATATATATATATATATATTTATATATTGTTGAAATTAGTAGATTTATATATATATATATATATATATATATATATATATATATATATATATATATATATATATATAGTGAGCCTACTTACAAAGCATGATAGAGGTCTGTAATTTTTATCATAGGTACACTTCAACTGTGAGAGACGGAATCTAAAACAAAAATCCAGAAAATCACATTGTATGATTTTAGAATAATTAATTTGCATTTTATTGCATGACATAAGTATTTTATCACCTACTAACCAGTAAGAATTCCCGCTCTCACAGACCTGTTAGTTTTTCTTTAAGAAGCCCTCCTGTTCTCCACTCATTACCTGTATTAACTGCACCTGTTTGAACTTGTTACCTGTATAAAAGACACCTGTCCACACACTCAATCAAACATACTCCAACCTCTCCACAATGGCCAAGACCAGAGAGCTGTGTAAGGACATCAGGGATAAAATTGTAGACCTGCACAAGGCTGGGATGGGCTACAGGACAATAGGCAAGCAGCTTGGTGAGAAGGCAACAACTGTTGGCGCAATTATTAGAAAATGGAAGAAGTTCAAGATACCGGTCAATCTCCCTCGGTCTGGGGCAGCATGCAAGATCTCACCTCGTGGGGCATCAATGATCATGAGGAAGGTGAGGGATCAGCCCAGAACTACACGGCAGGACCTGGTCAATGACCTGAAGAGAGCTGGGACCACAGTCTCAAAGAAAACCATTAGTAACACACTACGCCGTCATGGATTAAAATCCTGCAGCGCACGCAAGGTCCCCCTGCTGAAGTCAGCGCATGACCCGAAACACACAGCCAGGGCAACTAAGGAGTGGCTCCGTAAGAAGCATCTCAAGGTCCTGGAGTGGCCTAGCCAGTCTCCAGACCTGAACCCAATAGAAAGTCTTTGGAGGGAGCTGAAAGTCCGTATTGCCCAGCGACAGCCCCGAAACCTGAAGGATCTGGAGAAGGTCTGTATGGAGGAGTGGGCCAAAATCCCTGCTGCAGTGTGTGCAAACCTGGTCAAGAACTACAGGAAACGTATGATCTCTGTAATTGCAAACAAAGGTTTCTGTACCAAATATTAAGTTCTGCTTTTCTGATGGATCAAATACTTATGTCATGCAATAAAATGCTAATTAATTACTTAAAAATCATACAATGTGATTTTCTGGATTTTGTTTTTTTAGATTCCGTCTCTCACAGTTGAAGAGTACCTATGATAAAAATGACAGACTTCTACATGCTTTGTAAGTGGGCAAACCTGCAAAATCGGCAGTGTATCAAATACTTGTTCTCCCCACTGTATGTATGTGTATATATATATATATATAAATTTGTATTTATTTTTTTATTTTTTGTTATTTTCTCAAAATATTTTATTTTATACGTCAAAAATCTTTTTTTTTTTTTTTTGCATCCGAGTCTTTGCTCAGAAACAACAAAACACAGGGAACACTGTTCATGGGTCACTTTTGCATGTGAAGTTGTCATTATTAGCCTCTAGTCCAAAATCATCAGAAATAATGGATGCTATATTATCGATTGTCTTCATTCCCTTAGATTCCATTCCCTAATTGAAACTGCAGATAATTAATTCAAACAACATGCATCTGATTTTGTTTTTGTTTAAAATGGAAAGAAAAATATTTCTATAAACAAGGTCTGGCCGGGAATTTGCTGTTTAATGTGAAATTATAATTGAGGTAGCAAATCAATGGTCTGAAGTGATTAGAAATTACAATATCCTCAATTTGATTAGAGGCACTTACTGGCGTTTTTCAGCAGCGTGTGCAGGGGGAGAGGAAATGGAGAGAAAGGGGAGCGGGAGCAAGAGAGAGGCAGAGTGCTTGGCTAAATAGAGTGCTTTCAGAGCAATGGGCTCTGCTCGAGAGGCTTGCCAGCGGAATTTAATGTCTGTAAAAATTTCTTTTGATATCGCTCTCCAATACAACATTCTACTTTCATTTCTTCAAAGGATAGCATAACTGGGACATCTTGGCATTAAATGCAGAGATTTCTGCTGAGCAAGAGTGCAAAATCACAGGCTTTGTAAAGATTTGAGTGCACAGTAACCAAAACAGACTCACGACAGCTTCATCAGAATGTAACAGTCACACTGTCATCATTTTTTTTGAGTGCGTGTACAAAGTATTACGTACGAAGTAGTCTGATTAATTATTACAAGAAGTTTTAAAAGTTGAGCAACTTTTAACTTGACAGTACATTCACATACATTTTAAAAGTAATGCGTTAGATATTGCATTACTCCCTAAAAAGTAGCTAATTGTGCTACTTGGTTCTTTTTATGGAAATTAAAGGGTTAGTTCACCCAAAAATGAAAATTCTGTCATTAATTACTCACCCTCATGTCGTTCCAAACCCGTAGACCTCGTTAAAATAGTCCATGTGTTGACAGTGGTTCAAACTTTATGTTATGAAGTGAGGAGAATACTTTTTGTGCGCAAAAAATCAAACAAAAATAATGACTTTATTCAACAATTTCTTCTCGTCTATGCCAGTCTCCTATGCAGTTTACGTTGTAAATACAGTGCAGCGCTTTCAAGCTCTACGGCAGAACGGCGGCTCACCATTGGCCAGCTCCTGCGTCAGCATCACAAGCATGCGCCGTGGTGCTCCCGTGAACAGCATTGGCCAATGGTGAGCCACCGTTCTGCCGTAGAACTCAAAAGCACTGCACTGTATTTACAACGTAAATCTTGTCGCTTCATAACATTAAGTTTGAACCACTGTCGTCACATGTCGTCACATGGACTATTTTCTGGGCCTTGAAAGAGGTAATTACATTGCTGTCTATGTGGGGTCAGAAAGCTCTCGGATATCATCAAACAAGTCTTCATTTGTGTTCTGAAGAAGAACGAAGGTCTAATGGGTTTGGAACGACATGAGCGTGAGTAATTAATGACAGAATTTTTGGGTGAAATAACCCTTTAATGCGTTACGGTAGGCCACTTTTTGCATTACTTTTTCTCACCTGGGCTGGGCTTGCTTGCTAGTTTTTTAATAACAAAAAAAGGTTCTATTTTGGCAAATGTAAAGGCCCTTTCACACCAAAAGTGAAATGAATAAGCCTCAGGCTGAAGGAAATGTCAAATAACACCTGTACAGTAGAGGGCGCAGCTCATACAAACCTTCCGGCTATGCTGCCATTCTGGATTGCAGAAGAATAGGATGCAGGGCAATAATGAAACACATTTACTTCAGCAATAAAAAACAAACAAAAAAAGTCATTTTTGATTATTAGTATGGTTGAATTGGATTATCGAAGGTCAGCAGCAAAGACTTTGAGTAATAAAATGATTAAATAACCTACATGAAGTATATTTGTATTATTTAACATTTAAGTATTGTAGGTTTGCTTAATATTCTGAGTTTGGATTTCACAGTTTTTATTCATTTTGAGGAATACTTTACTAGGTACTTGAAAAACACATTGTAAATAGAAACGATCGGAGAGCAAACAAACACGACGAGAGCATTTGAAAGCAGCATCTATCAGCAGGTTCAATGGAAGGTAGTGAAGGGGCGTCGTCCATCTTTTTTACAGTCTATGGTACAGAATCGCCAGATCAAAACACAGGCGAAAAAGAAGCAGAAACAAGCAATATCATATGTAAGCAGATGCATATGCAAAAAATAACGCGATAATCAGCATATAAATCAAAACTGCCTAATGTTACCAAATGAAATGTCGACCCAGGAAGTGGTTATGACTGTGAAGCGTTGAGGGGTGGCTTTGATGGACTCGATCTACTCCATCTGTGTTTTGATCATCGTTCTGAATACGATCTGGATGTAGTCTTTGACAAAAACGTGATTTTTCTCAGCTTTTTGCTCAAAATGTTACTTTTTTATGAAACTTACCCACATTCAAGTGTTAATAAAAAGGAATGCATTAAGCTAGAATAAAACATTTTTTTTTTTTAAGCAGAGGCTCTGTTCTTTCTTTTGGCAAATAGTATATTCAAATATTCATACAACAAAATATTCTGGGGGCCATGAAAATTTTGTGAAAATTATCAAAAATGCTGGTGGTGGCTGGCAACTTTTTTCTGGTGGGGGAAAGAGTTAAAAGTTAAACTTCTTTTAACTTGTGTGTCATATTTTTAGAAAGCCATGTCCTGCACGTCTCTGTAAAAGATGCAAGATGGGAGCATAGCGATCAGACATGTCCATCTAGTACATTTACATGGAAATGGAACATTGCAATGGAAAAGCAGCACAGTGGAATGCAAAGACGCATTTATGAACAGCTCCTAATTCGTTTTTTAAAAATGTCATGTAAATGCTTTTGTTTGTCTACTAGTCTGGTTTTTTCATAGTCGAACTAGACCTAGATAATGTGACTGTAGATTAGATTCATCCAGCATGTTTACAGGTTAATCACTCAAAAACAGGCCTTAAAGGTGCAGTAAGCAATTTTTGAAAAACGCAGTTGAAAAGTGGATCAGGCCGAGCACCAAAACACACTTGTAGCCAATCAGCAGTAAGGGGCGTATATACTTATGATGGGGGAGGAGAGAGCTCAGTGCACAAGACAGACATTAGCAGAACAACTATAGAAAGAGAGAGATGGCAGAGAAAATACAAAAGAGGCCAGGGGAATTTAACTTTAGAAAATGGTTACGATCAGGCAAGACGCAGGACTGCGTTTAATATCAGAGAAGCTTTCCAGCGCTGGAGAGAAGGGAAGCGGGAAGGCCTAAACAGACGCAGAGGTTGCTTTATTTCTTCTCAATACGCAAGTACCGTTGGTTTTGCTGTGTTTCACAGAACTAAGATATGCTGTCTCTTGCTTGAATATATTTGTGTCATCTTCGCTTGTTTGTTTGTTTGTTTGCATAATTATTATTGTCATAAGCCTGGAATGTCTAAAACTACTCCACCGCTCGTGTCAAGCATTGGCTCCCAAAGTGTCTGAAAAATGAGATAACACACTCCTAATATATGTTTTTTCTTATAGTTCCCCTTTTAATGATCACTGTATAACCCCTTAATCTTGTCACATTTGTAATTTATTAGTTACTTAGACTATTGTGCTATGTAGGGAGCTGTTCATGAAAACAGTGTTTGTTTTTGGGATGGAAGGGATGACTTTGCCATCGAAGGAGTAGAGGAGCTAAATAACAATTAGACACTTGACCTGAATTATAATAGTAACACAAATTGCTTTCTCTTATTGATGACATCATACCTCAGGTGGCAAGCACAGCAGATTCTGCCATAGTCGTTGCCTGTGTTGCATAGCGTGTATGTGAATGTGGGGGTGGAGGCATCAAGATACGGGTGTGATCCTTTTGGGTAGGGACGTGTTTGTTTTGGTGATTTCAAATATCAACAGCATTTACCAGAAATGGTTTACTGTACCTTTAACGCTTCATGTTGTTTTCTATGTTGTGTGTGTGTGTGTCGTTAAGAAACTAGCTGGCTAGCTTTTTTGTTTGGTTTTGTGTGCTAATGTCAGTGTTGTTATTGTTTAGGAAAACTTTTACAAAATAATTTTGAAATACAGCTGAAATAAAATAAAAGAAAACAGAAAACTTAACTTTAAAATTAGTAATGTTGCCTTGGCAAGTAACTGAAATAAAATATGAAAATAAATTAAAGCTAAACAAAAAGCAACAAAATGACTAAAACTACAATTTAAAATAATGAATTCTATAATTTAAATATAAATGTAATATAAATAAATATTATAATACTATATAAATAATACTAAACACTGGCTAATATGATGCAAATGGGCAAACAGAAAGCATCAGCGTCAAATATTCGATTATGCATTGTCACATTGTGATAGGCTGCCAGAAAAAAATGTAGTATTCTTTCAATTATCTTCAAATATTAGTAAGATAGGCAATGGATTTGATTGATTGATTAACCTACATGTCGTAATTAATGCAATTACAAATTTGAATCGATTGTTCAAAGACGTTACACTGTTAAAGCACCATAAAATATTAGCTGATAAACAGATGTTTTGAAGTCAACAGCAAAGGCAATCTTTTGCAGTCACAGCTCTCTCTCCAGACTGACATCTGACAAGCTTGTCAAAAGCCGCTGTAATTCTAATCCTCAGTCGTGGCTGGCACAGTGTGTCAGGTGAAAATTGTGAAGCCCAATTGCTGCATTGAGATGAAAAGCTGCCCACCAGCTGCGGCCACTGGATCCATGCATGTTCGTTGAGACTGACAGTAGTTACATTGTTTACAGGACAGTGGAGCCAACTGCTCAGTCCTTTGCTGAAGCAACAGACGTACTGTGCCTTTGTGTAGTTGCCTCGGAGCTTTGATTCTTTGTGTACATTAGCCTTGATCTTAACATATAGATTGTTCTAAGCATCGAGGAAGTGGCAGCAATGTTAATGACCCGTCCATATTCATATTCAGATCACGTATATGTCCAAGACAACATTAATGGCATGTATAAATGCCATGGGCAGCGGGTTGTTTCTTTCCACTGGTTGCTAAGTAACCTTGGTGCTGTAAGTGTGTGATTAGGTTCTCCTGAGCATCAAGTGAAAACTCACTGGATGCTCAGTGCATTTCATATTCCAATGTGAATCTCTTTATTTATTCTGTTGTTATATTTAATTGAAGACTGCTTTTTTATATAAATAGAGTGGGCTACAAACCCTTGAGTCCTATAAAGAAGGTTTAAAGAAAAACAAATCATCGCTAACCAACCAGCATGTCAAAAATGTTTGCTTGTTTATTTTATTTGAGTCGTTTTGAAAGTAGTTTAATTATAGCGACATATGTATGATAAGTATAGTGTGAGTTAGTAAGTATAGTATACTGACAATATGTGAAATAAAAAAATTAAAATTAAGTTCACCCAAAAATAACATTTGTCATATTTTATTCTTATTATCCCTTACAATTATTTTACTTTTTTCCCCAGCAAATTTGAAACTGAGCTTTATAAAGGAGGCAAATATGTGTCTGTTGTCTTTTGTAGCCTTGCTTTGTGTGTGGAACAGACAGAAATGTAATTCTCATTGAGCATTCATGAGAATTTATTAGAGAATTGGAGTTGGATCTTTTCAGTGAATCAGTTGTCTGAATGATTCAAATCAAATCTGGCTGGTCTGGTTCTCAGACTCACTGAATCAATGGTCAGGTCACAGTGGTTAAAAGCTCACTGGAGGCCACGATTATCAGTGAACAATGACTTAAATGTCCCTCTTTTCCTCATGCAAATCTTGATTTTAGAAGGACTGGATGGAGTGTTTTTGCTTTCTCGAGACTGTGACAGAAAACAGCAGTTTTAAAGGGATGAACTGTGTTTAAACACAGCATGAGACTCTAATTATTTGTTAATGAACTTTGTGTCATGTTATCTGAATTTTGCAGCAGCCTGAAAAAACACTAGAGCTGCAGTTGAGGGAAAAATGTCATGCTGTTCTTAGAAACGGCACTAATCTCAGGATTCATGTGAGCCTGTTCAGCAGCAATACAGCACAACACAAACACAACTGCAATACTACAAATCCAGGGTCTTTAAGATCCAATTTGCTCTTTAAAGAAAAGGGTCATTTCACAAGCATTCATTTGAGTGACAATTCTCAAGAGTACTGAGATGCAATATCAAGACTTTTTGTCAAAGTTGAGCTTTCTTCAGTTCTGGAAAAGCGTTTGTATTGACTCGGCTAAGAGCTGCATTGTTTAGGGAGTGTGTGCATGAAGGGCACAGCAGTCTCTTTGAGAGCTTGATCCTAAACTCATTCCTTGATCTTCTCAGTGTGACCTCGAGCATTATCCACACACAAATCATTTACTATTCCCCTTGCTGACGAGTAAACAAAGTTTAAGACCGTAAGACAGAGCCTATACTAAGTCAATCATTTGAAGTTTAAAGGTCATTCTATATAAATATATATATATATATATATACACAAGTATTTGATACACTGCCGATTTTGCAGGTTTTCCTACTTACAAAGCATGTAGAGGTCTGTAATTTTTATCATAGGTACACTTCAACTGTGAGAGACGGAATCTAAAAAATCCAGAAAATCACAAAAATCAATTTTTAAATAATTAATTTGCATTTTATTATTTTTATTTTAAATCGGCAGTGTATCAAATACTTGTTCTCCCCACTGTGTATATATATATATATATATATATATACACCGATCAGGCATAACATTATGACCTAATATTCCTAATATTGTGTTGGTCCCCATTTTGCAGCCAAAACAGCCCTGACCCGTCGAGGCATGGACTCCACTAGACCCCTGAAGGTGTGCTGTGGTATCTGGCACCAAGATGTTAGCAACAGATCCTCCATGGATCAGACTTGTTTGTTCAGCGCATCACACAGATACTCGTTTAGATTGTGATCTGAGGAATTTGGAGGCCAAGTCAACACTTCAAACTCGTTGTTGTGCTCCTCAAACCATTCCTGAACCATTTTTGCTTTGTGGCAGGGTGCATTATCCTGCTGAAAGGCCACAGCCACCAGGGAATACCATTTTCATGAAAGGGTGTACATTGTCTGCAACAATGCTTAGGTAGATGGTACGTGTCAAAGTAACATCCACGTGGATGGCAGGACCCAAGGTTTCCCAGCAGAGCATTACCCAAAGCATCACACTGCCTCCGCCGGCTTGCATTCTTCCCGTAGTGCATCCTGGTGCCATGTGTTCCCCAGGTAAGCGACGCACACACACCCGGCCATCCACGTGATGTAAAAGAAAATGTGATTCATCAGACCAGGCCACCTTCTTCCATTGCTCTGTGGTCCAGTTCTGTGAGGCCGGTTGGATGTACTGCCAAATTCTCTGAAACGCCTTTAGAGACGGCTTATGGTAGAGAAATGAACATTCAGTTCATGGGCAACAGCTCTGGTGGACAATCCTGCAGTCAGCATGCCAATTGCACGCTCCCTCAAAACTTGCGACATTTGTCGCATTGTGCTGTGTGATAAAACTGCACATTTTAGAGTGGCCTTTTATTGTGGCCAGCCAAAGGCACACCTGTGCAATAATCATGCTGTCTAATCAGCATCTTGATATGCCACACCTGTGAGGTGGATGGATTATCTCAGCAAAGGAGAAGTGCTCACTAACACAGATTTAGACAGATTTGTGAACAATATTTGAGAGAAATAGGCCTTTTGTGTATATAGAAAAAGTCTTAGATCTTTGAGTTCAGCTCATGAAAAATGGGGGCAAAAACAAAAGTGTTGCGTTTATAATTTTGTTCAGTGTATATCCCACCCACTAACAGGTGCCATGATGTTATTCACTTCACCTGTCAGTGGTCATAATGTTATGCCTGATTGGTGTATATACATTTAAAAATATATCAAAAATATTTTAACTTAATATTTAATAACCTATTTTAAACGAATTTGTTTATTCATTTATTATTTATTTTTAAAGCCAGCAATTAATTTAAATTTTATTTGCTTTTAATTTTTTTTTAGTTTTGACATTTGTAATATTAAACTCTTCTGCTTAAAATGCATATAATATGTAACTCAGATTACGTGTGTCAATGAAAAGTCATAGATATACACTTTCAACCTAATTGTTCGTTCCTTTATTTTTTAAGTTGTATCTTGTTTTTAAGTGTATGCTTATTTACCATACCAAATTTAAAGTTCTGAAGCTCTCACAGTTGTTGAAAGTATTTTGTAAACATAATTATATATTTATCAGTATGCAACAGATTACTCAAGGTTGGAATGGGCAGGTCAAGGTTATCATTTACACTGAACAAGACTGCATTATAATTACTTTCTACATGTTAAAAGGAGGATGAAATGCTAACAGGGGCCACAATGCATCACAGAGAGATTGATAAGAGATGATATTGTAAAGAGCATCTGAATAATGTCCACTAAATCAGTGGAGGGGGTAAAACTGAGAGGCCTGTGCTGTACAAAGAAGGATGATAGAATGGCATTAGCATGGCCTTGATCGCTCTGATTATTCTGATGCATAATAATGTTAAAGCAGCACTGAAATTTACTATCAAATTTGTAAATTTACCATCAAAAGGTTAAACAACCAAAAAACAAAAATGAGAAATAAAATAATGTCTTGACATTTTTGTGACAGTTTCTTTTTTAATATAATCTGTAAATTACATAATGATCTTCATTGCTTGTCACAAATATGCAAGGAAAAAAATAAATGTAATACGGACAATTTTCATAGCTTGTAAAAAAAATTTGAACTTTCTATTCATCAAAGAATCCTGATGAAATCTTTTACAATTTCCATTAAAAATATTAAGCAGCACAATTGTTTTCACCATTGATAATAATAAGAAATGTTTCTTACAATGATTTCTGGAGGATCATGTGACACTGAAGACTGGAGTAATGGCTGCTGAAAATTCAGCTTTGCCATCAAAGGAATAAATTACATTTTAAAATATATTAAAATAGAAAACAATTAAAATTTTAAAAAGTGCTATTATAAAAATAACAATATTACTCATTTTTTATAAGCATAATATAATATCATAATATTTGTTTCATATTTCAGATCTGACAAAAAAAAATATTTTTTTCTACTGTAAATACCGTGGTGCATGACACCTGACATAGCAATTCTGATGTAAAAAACAAAACAAAAAACTGATCCTAATTTAGGTTTGTTTTGATAACTGATTTGTTTCCTTGAATGCATCAGTGCATTCATTCATTTGTAAATAAATCTCTATGGGGAGATATCCACTCCGCAAAGCAGCACTGTCCAGGTGTGGAGAACGAGATAGTAATTGGACAAAATTGAATTTAAATTATGTGAAATTGAAGTAAACATGGGGGTGTAAACCCAGTGTGAATTAATTCAGCTCTATCTGGTGGATTTCATCGTCAATTTTGTTCACTACAGGGACACAATTATTCTCTCAAGAGCCTGCAGATTTGACTGCACTTACCTCTAATTCAACCTAAAGCCTGCTTTTCCCAACCGCCAGTATTCTATTGTAATCAAAACACGTCTGCTTGTGTAGGTTTAGGCCGTTTCAGAACATTGCAGCATCAGTAAAAGGACATCATATTTTGCAGACATCGACTTGATGTTAGATGTCGAAGCTTTGATTAATTAATTGTGGCAAAGCTAAATCAACATGAGCTTCTCGTTGGATTCTTCCTGTGCAGGTGAATATTTTTGGTTTGTTTTTACCATCTGGTTACTTTCTGAGAACAGCTGGATGTCAGAAATAAATGCTAGCATCTCGCTTGTCCTGCGAAATATTGGCAAATGCTCAGGGATCTTCTCTACCGGGCCAATTAAGTCTTGTGTATTAGCTGCACACAGGTAGCTTGTGTGACAAGTTATTGACTTGTTTACATCTAGCTGTTCCTTTTCCAATTATATTTTGCTCATTCAATTGCTAACAATTGTGAGACTGGTCAATTACCAATATCACACGACTGTACATGTGGAGCTGGAGAAGCAGTGCACCACACACTGTACATTTCACATGTAATGAGACATGCTCTCCTCCCTGTCTGCTCATTTTACCACCTTTGCTTTTGTTTAAAAATGTCTCCTGCCAGCATCCTAGTAATAAAACAAAAGTCCACTTCAGAGGTTGAAACATGTCAATACATGTCAGACATATCAGTCACTGATGGTAGTGATACCAGTAGATTTATTGTTACAAGTTCAGCTTAACTCAGAAAGTCAAAATGTATTCGAAGTTGGACTTTCAACTAGGAAACCCAAAAATCCACATCCACAACTTAGTTTTGCTGAGATGTAGGCCTATCTGTATGACTCATGTGAACATGCAAGTGTAGTTTACGGGCGTTACCTGGCTCGTTTGGAGTGTTTTGGTCAGACAAACATATTTCAGAACAACTGTCCAAAACACATAAAAATACAGACGAAGCCTTGATTCTTGCTAAAAATGATGAACTAATATAATGACTATGATGATATCACAGCACCACAACATCAGGACTTGGCTCTTTTGATTCGGGCAGACATCCATTCTATTAGATTCACTATGGTAACTGTCTAGCAGCTGGGAGTCGAAAAATCGTTTCCAATTCTGGAATCGGATACTTGTTATAAAATTAAAATTTCGGTTCCCCTTAATGTGTTGTTAAACCTTTAAAGCACAAGAAGACGTGAAAGAGAACTCAATTCAGCACTCGCGTGCTGTTTTCTGTGCTGGGCACATCCAGAGCGTGCGTACAAAAAGCTGCATCTCATATAGTGCACAAATATTGAATTGGGTTTTCTTTCGTGTCTTCTTGCGCTTAAACGGACACATTCACACAAAATTATATCAAAATATCCTCATAAACACAGTCGGTTATGTCTCAAGTGAAACAGCTGAGAAAGAAAATGTATGTGTAACAGTAAATTGGATCCATGCATTCAGTCTTAAAGTGACAGCAGCCTAATAAATCTGCTGTCGTCTGTGTCATTACTGTTAATCAAAGAACAAAAAACAAAGAAAATAACTTTTGTAACTTTAATAAGGATTAGTCTATTTTTTATTTATAAAAAGAAAACTACTGTATGCAGTGTTATTTTACATTTGATTTAAATTTCTGATCTTTGTTCAGCTTATTTGTTCTTATTATATTACTGACTGTATACTTGTCTTTAATAATGTTTGAAATGTATAGTAGTCTGTCTAGTTCACTAGTTAGCTGTTTAGGCTACTGATTTTTGTTCATGGTTTTCAGCTGCAACAGAATGTTTTGACAGAAAATAAATATGTCTGATATCTAAATGTTTGACTTTATTTTTTTTATACCATATTGGAATCAAAACTGGGAATCAATAAGAATCTGAATCAATAAGCAGAATTGGAATTGGAATCGGACCCTAAGCAACACCCTAACAACCATTTACAGCATCCTAGCTACTGTATGGAAGCATGAATAAGTTATATCTCAGCACAGAACATCATAGAGACAGGAGTTGGCTCTTTTAATTCGGGCTGGTATCCAAACTTTAGGTATCACTGCTAACACTGCAGCCACACCCTAACAACTGCCTAGCAAGTTAGCAACACCCTGGCAACCACACAGAACACCATAGTAACTGCCTAGCAATGCCCTAGCAACCATCCAGAACACATTAGCAACTGCCTACCAACACCCTAGCAACCACCCAGAACACCCTATCAACTGCCTAGCAACATCCAAGCCCTTGCTATGGCAAGCACCTCTCACATTTCCTTCAGTTTTACTTACTGCCAAAGTTCCTAAATGTATGGTTCAAAAGTTTGGGGTTAATACGTTGTTGTTGTTGTTGTTTGTTCGTTTTTTTCAGCAAGGATGTTTTGAGACTTACATTGTTACAAACAATTTCTGTTTAAAATAAATACTGTTCTTTTCAACTTTCTATTCATCAAAGAATCCAGAAATATGTATGATTTCCACAAAAATATTAAGCAGCACAACTGTTTTCAACATTATTAATAATAAGAAATGTTTCTTGTTTCTAAATTAGCATATTAGAATATTTTCTGAAGGATCATGTGACACTGAAGACTGGAGTAATGATGCTAAAAATTCAGCTTTACCCTCACAGCAAAAAAAATACCTTTTGAAATATTTTAAAATAGAAACAGTTCTTAATATTTCACAATATTCCTGTTTTTCTGTATTTTTGATCAAATAAATGCAGTTTTGGTGAGCATAAGAGACTTAGTGTAATGTAAATAAAATCCAATGATATCAGATTTTCAACTGTAAAGGGGTTTCAATAGTAATATCCCAAAGCAGCAGTTAAAATGAAGGTTCAGAATGTTAATTTGTGTCCCAGTCAGAAGTCACATCTTCACTGTTATCATATCCCGCTCCATCAAGGCTGTTCACTTCCAGTTAGACTGGGCTTATGTATAATCAAAATGTTTGTATGAAGTTCATATGCCAGTATTAATCTAACAGACCACTGCTAGTTCAGTGTCTGCACCCCTAATCCTACCCCACAGGCTGCAATCTCCTCAAACTAATTATGCCATGTCTCCGTACCGCGGCTGCTCCTTTTTCAAACATGCCGCACTGTGCTGATACAGACACACTTCTGTTCACCAGTGCCTCTTGCTTTCCTCATTACTCTCTTTTTCCTCCCTTTCTATTTCTGTGAATTATGCATGCTGTTTCTATCACTCATACGCTTCCAAAGACTTTTCTGCTGGCAATTAGTGATATTGAGGAACTGCAGAGAGAGAATACGTCCCTTCTGAACAACAGATTCATTTTTGATTTTGGAAAGAAATCGCAAATGCGTTTGTAGGTTTAAAGGGGTTTGTTTTGCGTCGTGATTAAAAGCTGGCTCAGATCAAGTTAAGTTGCCTTTGAATGATTGTTCTTTCTGATTATTTTTTTTTGTGTGTGTGAAATATCATTTGAAAGCAAAACACACCTAGTGGAGTGCAGGCTTTATAGAATCGTCATCCCAATGGTGTTATAGACACCAAGTGACAAAATGCTGTCAAACCGACATTGTCTACAAGAAAAATATACATCTCACTCAAAGTGACAACTTTACAGCAGGCATAATAAGCAGAAGTTTGTTTGTTTGACTTAACAATATTTGAATGGACTTAAAATGGTTTGCGGTTATGCTAATTAGGTGTATTATTAATACAAATGTGAAGATAAATAATTTTTTTATGGTCAATTGAGTGTTCTAAATGTTCACTCAAGCATGGTTCATCAGGTGTTTACCCAGTGATGTGCCTCTAATATTTGTTTTTATTGATTTTTCTAGAATGTCTTCATGCTTTTCTGAGGTGAAAATGATGCGAATGTGCAACAGTGGTTCCCAACAGGTGAGCTGTAACTGCCAACTGTTGGGGTTGTGGACAGATGGGGGGGAAGCTCCCATTAATAAATGCATATAATAAAAAAGCAATGTCGTTCCAAACCCATAAAACTTTTGTTCATATTCGGAACACAAATGAAGATATTTTTTATGAAATCTGAGACATTTCTGTCCCTCCATTGACAATCTGTGCAACTACCACTTTGTTGCTTTAAAAAGTTCATAAAGAGATTGAAAAATTAATCTATATAAACTATCTACTCAAACGTGCTGCATAACGAGAATGCACCTCATTGGTTCTTGTTGAAGCTCAAACGTGCTGCATAACACGAGAATGACCCTCATTGGTTCTTTTTGTAGCTCAAACATGTTGCGTAACACGAGAATGAATCTCATTGGTTCTTGTTGAAGCTCAAACGTGCTGTGTAACACGAGAATGAACCTCATTGGTTCTTTTTGTAGCTCAAACGTGCTACGTAACACGAGAGTGCACCTCATTGGTTCTTGTGGAAGCTCAAATGTGCTGCGTAACATGAGAATGGACCTCATTGGTTCTTGAGGAAGCTCAAATGTGCTGCGTAACACGAGAATTAACCTCATTGGTTCTTGTGGAAGCTCAAACGTGCTGCTTAACACACGAGAATGGACCTCATTGGTTCTTGAGGAAGCTCAAACGTGCTGCGTAACACGAGAATGAACCTCATTGGTTCTTGTTGAAGCTCAAACGTGCTGCGTAACACGAGAATGCACCTCATTGGTTCTTGTTGAAGCTCAAACGTGCTGCGTAACACGAGAATGCACCTCATTGGTTCTTGTTGAAGCTCAAACGTGCTGCGTAACACGAGAATGCACCTCATTGGTTCTTGTTGAAGCTCAAACGTGCTGCATAACACGAGAATGCACCTCATTGGTTCTTGTTGAAGCTCAAACGTGCTGCATAACACGAGAATGCACCTCATTGGTTCTTGTTGAAGCTCAAACGTGCTGCGTAACACGAGAATGGACCTCATTGGTTCTTGAGGAAACTCAAATGTGCTGCATAACACGAGAATGAACCTCATTGGTTCTTGAGGAAGCTCAAATGTGCTACGTAACATGAGAACGCACCTCATTGGTTCTTGTTGAAGCTCAAACGTGTTGCATAACACGAGAATGAACCTCATTGGTTCTTGAGGAAGCTCAAATGTGCTACGTAACACGAGAATGAACCTCATTGGTTCTTGAGGAAGCTCAAATGTGCTACGTAACACGAGAATGAACCTCATTGGTTCTTGCACTTAAGTGAACATGCTTGAGCTTCTGTAATATCTAATGTAATATTAATGCATTTCTTTGTTTGATTTTAAGAATTATTTATTCATTTACTTGCATATGTACATGAAATAATTTGGTAATTTTTATACTGAAGCAAACCATTTTAGAACCACTGCTGCACGACACAAGTGTAGATTTCAGGAATAAATTAAATGATTTGGACCATCTTTTCATATGCTCAGTTGAATTTGTAGTAATTGAATCTTCCACCTGAGGGCAGTGCTAAATAATTTAAGAGTATTCAATTATAGTACTATCAATTAACAAAATTAATCATCATATCAGTTTCTTACTCCCTTACAACATGAGGAGAATAGAAGAATGTAAAGGTAGTATTTGTTGCACTCAGATAATGCAGTATTATTATTTTAATTCTTGTGCATTTTTTCAGCCATTGATTGTCTCTTGGATACTGCACACCATCTCTCAAGGCTATCTGGAGGAATACATAAAATAGTGGTAGAAGACATAAAATAGAGATTATTTTTAAAAAATCAATTATCTGGCCCCTGTCAGCGGGATTTTGACAGTGTAGCCCTGGGCAAGTCTTCTTTCTATTGCTTATAGCTTTGTTATTTATAAAAGAAGAGGTCATGTATATTGTACTGTGTTGAAAATGTGTCTCTAAAAAGAGATCAACAGAAGCACAGAAGACATATAAAGCAAGGTGTGTGACCCATGGATTACAGAACAGATATGAATTCATTAAAAATGCACAGAGCGCTAATAGTAAGTCAGATGAGGAAAAGTGTGTTAAAATGAACATTCTGTCATCATTTACTCACTCTCATGATGATCCAGAACTGACTTTTATTCTTCTGTGGAACACAAAAGGAGAAACTCTGAAGACTATTGGTGGCTCTTTTCCATGCAGTTACAATGGGGACTGACGCTTTCAAGCTTCAAATAGGATGCTAAAGCACCATAAAAGTGGCGCTATTATACATCTTCTGAAAGAGTACAGAATCTCAGAATCAAAACAGGCAATAAAAGCGTATGCTTTTAAAATAACATGATCATCAAACATTAAACACAATGTAAATCAAGCATTTAATTTGGTCAACATTACCAAACGAAATGTCAACACAGGACGAGGTATAGGACTGTGCAAGCTTTGGAGGTGTTGTGAACTAAAAATACTCTATATATTTTGATCATTGTTTGACAAAACGTGATTTTCTCAGCTTTTTGTTCAAAATGTTGCTTTTTTTATGAAACTTACCCACATTCAAGTGTTAATAAAAAAAAAAAAAATGCATTACGCTTATATATACACTCACCTAAAGGATTATTAGGAACACCATACTAATACTGTGTTTGACCCCCTTTCGCCTTCAGAACTGCCTTAATTCTACGTGGCATTGATTCAACAAGGTGCTGAAAGCATTCTTTAGAAATGTTGGCCCATATTGATAGGATAGCATCTTGCAGTTGATGGAGATTTGTGGGATGCACATCCAGGGCACGAAGCTCCCGTTCCTCCACATCCCAAAGATGCTCTATTGGGTTGAGATCTGGTGACTGTGGGGGCCATTTTAGTACAGTGAACTCATTGTCATGTTCAAGAAACCAATTTGAAATGATTCGAGCTTTGTGACATGGTGCATTATCCTGCTGGAAGTAGCCATCAGAGGATGGGTACATGGTGGTCATAAAGGGATGGACATGGTCAGAAACAATGCTCAGGTAGGCCCTGGCATTTAAACGATGCCCAATTGGCACTAAGGGGCCTAAAGTGTGCCAAGAAAACATCCCCCACACCATTACACCACCACCACCAGCCTGCACAGTGGTAACAAGGCATGATGGATCCATGTTCTCATTCTGTTTACGCCAAATTCTGACTCTACCATCTGAATGTCTCAACAGAAATCGAGACTCATCAGACCAGGCAACATTTTTCCAGTCTTCAACTGTCCAATTTTGGTGAGCTCGTGCAAATTGTAGCCTCTTTTTCCTATTTGTAGTGGAGATGAGTGGTACCCGGTGGGGTCTTCTGCTGTTGTAGCCCATCCGCCTCAAGGTTGTGCGTGTTGTGGCTTCACAAATGCTTTGCTGCATACCTCGGTTGTAACGAGTGGTTATTTCAGTCAAAGTTGCTCTTCTGTCAGCTTGAATCAGTCGGCCCATTCTCCTCTGACCTCTAGCATCAACAAGGCATTTTCGCCCACAGGACTGCCGCATACTGGATGTTTTTCCCTTTTCACACCATTCTTTGTAAACTCTAGAAATGGTTGTGCGTGAAAATCCCAGTAACTGAGCAGATTGTGAAATACTCAGACCGGCCCGTCTGGCACCAACAACCATGCCACGCTCAAAATTGCTTAAATCACCTTTCTTTCCCATTCTGACATTCAGTTTGGAGTTCAGGAGATTGTCTTGACCAGGACCACACCCCTAAATGCATTGAAGCAACTGCCATGTGATTGGTTGATTAGATAATTGCATTAATGAGAAATTGAACAGGTGTTCCTAATAATCCTTTAGGTGAGTGTATATATATATATATTGTTGTGGTCAGAATTATTGGCACCCCTGGTAAATATGATCAAAGATGGCTGTAAAAATAAATCTGCATCGTTTATCTTTTTTATCTTTTATTCAAAAAAATTCACAAAAACCTAACCTTTCATTGAAGTAAAAGAATTGAAAGTGGGGGGTAAATCACATTATGAAATAAATGCTTTTCTCCAAAACACGTTGGCCACAACTATTGGCACCCCTAGAATTTTTTATGAGTAAAATATCTCTGAAGTCACAATGAGTAAAGCCAAAGAACATAGTTCTGATGTGCAGCAAAAGATTGTTGAGCTTCATAAAATAGAAAGTGGCTGTAGGAAAATAGCTAAAGCATTGAAAATCCCCATTTCCACCATCAGGGCAATAATTAAGAAGTTCCAATCAACTAAAGATGTTACGAATCTGCCTGGAAGAGGACGTGTTTCTATATCGTCCTAATGCACGGTGAGAAGGAGAGTTTGAGTGGCCAAAGACTCTCCAAGGATCACAGATGGAAAATTGAAGAGAATAGTTGAGTCTTGGGGTCAGAAAGCCTAAAAAAAAATATCTAACAACCCCTATAAATCACCACAAGTTGTTTGGGAGGGATTCAAGAAAAATCCTCCTTGCTCATTCAAGAACAAACTCCAGCACATTCAGTTGTCAGACACGACTGGAAATTCAAAAGGGACCTGGTTCTGTGGTCAGATGAAACTATAAAAAGAGCTTTTTGGCAGAAAACCCACCAGATGGGTTTGGTGCAAACAGGGATAAAAAGTACCCCATGCCCATGGTTAAAAATACCGCTGGATCTTTAATGTTGTGGGCCTATTTTTTTGCTGGAGGTCCTGGACATCTTGTTCAGATACATGGTATCATGAATTCTAGCAAATACCAACAGATAAGAAATCAAAACCTGACGGCCTCTGCTAGAAATCTTATAATGGGCCATGGTTGGATCTTCCATCAGGACAACGATCCAAAACAAACGTCAAAATCAACACACAAATGTGTCACTGAGCACAAAATGAAGCTTCTGCCATGACTATCCCAGTTCCCTGACATGAACCCCATAGAAAATTAGTGTGATGAACTGAAGAGAAGCAGCAGCAACATGGAGCTGGGAATCTGAAGGATCCAGAGAGATTCTGTATGGAGGAATGGTCTCGGATCTCTTGTCAGGTGTTCTCCAAACTCATCAGGCATTATAGAAGAAGACTCAGAGCTGTTATCTTGGCAAAAGGAGGTTGCAAAAAGTATTTAATAAAAGGGTGCCAATAATTATGGCCAACGTGTTTTGGAGAAAAGCATTTATTTCATAATGTGATTTACCCCCCACTTTCAATTATTTAACTTCAATGAAAGGTTAGATTTTTGTGAATTTTTTTAATAAAAGATAAAAAGGATAAATAATGCAGATTTATTTTTTTACAGCCATCTTTGATCATATTTTCCAGGGGTGCCAATAATACTGTATATATATATATTTTTATTTTTATTTTTTTTTTAAAGCAGAAGCTCTGTTCTTTCTTTTGTTACACGTTCAGATATTCATACAACAAAATATTCTGGGGGCCATGAAGGTTTTGTGGAAGTTATCAAAAATGCTGGCGGTGGCTGGCAACTTTATAAAAAAAAAAATATATAAAAAAAAAACGCTGGCGGGGAAAGAATTAATTATTTCCTCTCTTTTTGTTCCATGGTAGAAAGTCATGCAGGTTTAGAATGAGTAACTGTTTTGGTTGAATTACTCCTTTAAATATCTGACTCTCACTATATCTATATAACATTATCATTAATTTATCTGTAGGTTAGTCATTTCCATAAGGGTGCAATGAGATGAAATGTGTATTTTGCAGAGCAGTTCACATTAAATGCAGTATTGATCTACACGCAGTACACATGAATATAAGTATGAGGGAGAGAGTTGGAAACTCACAAATGATCCATAATTAACTCCTCTCTGGCTGTCCTCTTCCTCTTGGCAAATTATTTGCACTTGATTTCCCGCTGTGGCTGTAAAAGTCTGAAGTTATGGACCATGTTTGTGAAACACATTGAAACTGAGATCAAGACGCTCACAGAAGATGCCCTGCTCGAAGTGCATGTTGTGTTAGTTTGTGAACTGAATTTTTACAGATCTGTATCAGCTCTCTTCCTACTGGTTCACTTGAAATATCAGATTGTGAATTTCGACATGCTATTATGTGGAGGGTGTCAACATTAGATGTTTATTTGTTAGTATAATTTTTTCAGTCGCATCAGGATTTTATTAAAGAACGTGAAGCACAAAACCCATCGGGAGGTCCCACCATCACACAATGCCACATGGTAAATAAAGATCTGAAGCTGCGATATCAAAGCCTTCCCTCGCTGCAGTCTGCATTACCATGGGACATCTACATAAATCTGTGCAGAGCTTACTGTGAGGAAACAAGAGAGCCTCATTACATTTTTTTTATATAGACAGATATATATTTTTCGCTAGTTCTTTCCACTCTAGGTGATCCCATTTGCCACAATGATCTCAGGGCTGCGCGCAATGCAAACAGGGCTTGCAATTTCTCCGTCTGTTGAGTTCCTTAGCATACTCATTTACGTTGGGTTTTCATATGCTCTCATAATGTAACAGCTGGCCCAAAGGTTTTCATTTTTTATTGATGTGCTTTAATAACATATTCCCCACTGCATGCAGTAGCATAATTTGTTCCTTTGGTTTGAAGGCATCTATCAGTTCTCTTTTTCCCATATGTGCAATGCTTTCCCCCTTGAGAATGCTAAACCTGTTACTGTTGACTTTAATTTCAGCACCTCGGGCTCTATAGTTCACTCTTGAACTCTCAAAATGATCATCTCTAGATACAGTGTGAAGAGAAGTTGTGTTGCTGAAAGAGTGCACTGATTCAAATTAAAGGGAAAAAAAGTCAATGTTTTGCTCTTGTCTTTGAGGTAAAAGTTGTCTTGGTGGTTGGTGCTTGGTGTTGTCTAGTTTTGGGCATTTGGTCAGGCTGGGAAATCAGTTCATGAGACATATTTTTTTCCTTACACCTTGAAAACAAATGCAGTAGAGTGTGCACAACTTAATCATCATTAAAAAAAAAAAATTTTTTTCAAATGATTTTTTATGCATTTATTTCATTCATATATTACATATTACCTTTCATGAATTATGAATTCATAAATATTAAATTTTTGAGAATTTATGCCACATGATATTTTACAACCTTGAACTGACCTTGCCTTCATGAAAAAGGCAAAAAGAGGAAATTATTTTTCTATCCCTGAATATTAATTGAACCACGTGACTCTGGACTTGGACAAATTATTTTTATTTATTTATTTTTTAATATTAAATGGTGCGGTATGCAGGATTGAAATGGGTACTGCAGTCCAAATTCAAAATATTGGAGAGCGTTGTTTCCCCCGCCCCATCCTCCTCAGACTCGATGCTCACGCGGGTTGCCAGCTTGAGGACACAACAGGAGCGAGCGCTGGCTTCCATGGCAGCAATATGCTGTGTTTTCCCCCAACTGGCGACCCGGGGTGTCGAAATACTATTGGGTTGGCATGCGGTATCGTACAGACCAAAACAAAAACGGACATTCCGAAAGTAACATACATTATGTAATCACATTTGATGTAACTGCAAATTACATTATTATTGCAGTTATTGCAGATTAAGTATTTTTGGTCACACTTTAGTTTTTTAGTGCAATTCTCACTATTAACTAAATATGACTTTTGCTTCAAATTCCTAATTACTGCTTATTAGTGGTAAGGTTAAGTTTAGGTATTGGGTGTAGGATTAGGGGTGTAGAATATGGTCATGCAGAATAAGGCATATGTGCTTTATACGTACTAATAAACAGTCAAAACCCTAGTAATATGCATGCCAATAAGCAACTAGTTCATAGAATTGAATCCTAAAATTGTACCTGAAATATAGCTAGTGATGCATGATGTCCAATTTAGTGGACAGATGATTAATCAGAATTCCTTCCCAATCTAAAATCAATACTTGGAAAATGTAACAATGATTTGACCTCTTAGATGTTACTTGATGCTACAACATTTATTTTTTTATCTGCAAGAGTCTTCTAGGATAGAAGGAATGGATTGATATTCCGGTGGCTGTCGGCCATCTTGGTTTGGAGAATAAAAAACTCCAAATACAACAGCTTGACAACTGGTGGCAATGTATAGGATGATGCACTAAAGTCCACTGTAGAGGTCTATGTGCAACTATGCCACCAAACCCATGCATACGCAAGAAAATGCTTTTTGAATAGCTTTCCACTGTGACCTCTATGCGTGAAACGGTTAATAAGTATTATTTCTTTCGCCCAGTGCAATAATTGTATTCAGTATCTCACTGCATTCGTCTCCTCTGAACTTTTTTCTTTTTCTGCTTCCTGAGAAATTTCAATTAGGTAGTCTATAGCATATTCATTGATATGTATAGGGTATGTACTGTATAGTGCATGGAAACTGCAGATGGAGTCTGCCCATACTCCCCACTCTTCAGCAAATTTATTATAGGCCTGAAGGGAATGAAATCATATTACATCGCATGACCAACCAATTCTTAAACCTCACCTGGCAACAACAGTTGACACATTTAGGTGGGCTGTACCTGATGAAACGTTTATATCTGAGTCTTATCACTGCACCGGAATCAGAGCAGAACTCTTTGTGGAGATTATATCAGGATCTCTTCCAACTCCTCCCAATTGGAGCATCCATGATGGCCACTCAGACTGTGTGAAGGCCAAAGCCATCTGTTGCTCAAGTGTTAGTAATTTCCTCACCAGGCCTGTCAGCTGGAGCACTGCCTTGATTGGGCAATTCTGATGCTCATGGTAAACCAGCAGGATGTCACTGCACCTGGGCTCTTTCTGTAGACAATTACCATTTTTAGTCAATGGTGGCACAGAGAGATCACAGAGTTCCTTTTGTGGTAGAAGTGACTTCCTCCAATGATGGGTATGTTAATTGCACTCAAACTACCAACTTCAAATGTTAGAAATTGAGATGAAGAGCAACAGTACTTTTCAGTATTTCTGAAGTAATATTACATTATCATTGTTGCTGCTGCTGTCAGTCAGTTTTATTGTTACCATCATAGCGTAGGCAGTGAGAGATGTTTCTGTTCCCCAGCTGATTTCAACAGGAGTTTGATTTCAGAGTGAAAACTGTCTGTGTGTCTCAATCAGCTTCCTAGTTCAGTAGTCAGGGCACTGAGCAGGGTGTTGGCCATTTTAAGGGCTGTCTCAATCACAAAATCCATCCAGTGCACTGAAACGTTAGCTCCCTAAAAAGTCCCACAATGCACTATGAAAACCAGGTAGCATGGATGCTCACTATGTTCCCTTAACGAAACTTCTGAAGTGGCATAAACGTATATCACTAGACAGTTTATAATTTATTTACGGCTGAAATGTTGCACGTATACATAACTAGCAAAGTATTTATCACAATGTACTTTAACAAGTAATGTCAGAAAGATATCAATTCTGCTGTTGTTCATAAATACCAGTTGTGATGTTGTACAATGAGGATGTTGTCATGTCGCCAGAAAAAGTCATCAGTGTCCTAATGTGTCAGGGTCCTTACTGTCCTTACCAGTGCCCGAATTCGTGTACACAGTATACGGATTCACGACCTAGTTTTTGAGTGTGTAAATTACAGCAAATACACCTTAAAAATATATTTTTTAAAATGTTCCTTCCTTAAAGTAATCATTTAAACAATATGAACTTACTTGACCCAAATTTGCATAAGATATTAAAGTGATAGTCCACCCTAAAATTAAAATCTGGGCGTCATGTCGTTCCAAACCTGTGTGAACTTTTTTTCTTCTGCAGAACACAAAAGAATATATTTTAAATAATGTTGGTAAGAAAACAGTTTTGGTTTCCATTGACTTCCATGGTATGGACAAAAAAAAAATACTATGGGAGTCAATTGAAATGGAACTGTATATAACTGAAATATAATCTTCTTTTGTGAAGATATTTTGTGTATATATATATATATACAAACCCGATTCCAAAAAAGTTGGGACACTGTACAAATTGTGAATAAAAAAGGAATGCAATAATTTACAGATCTCATAAACTTATATTTTATTCACAATAGAATATAGATAACATATCAAATGTTGAAAGTGAGACATTTTGAAATGTCATGCCAAATATTGGCTCATTTTGGATTTCATGAGAGCTACACATTCCAAAAAAGTTGGGACAGGTAGCAATAAGAGGCCGGAAAAGTTAAATGTACATACAAGGAACAGCTGGAGGACCAATTTGCAACTTATTAGGTCAATTGACAACATGATTGGGTATAAAAAGAGCCTCTCAGAGTGGCAGTGTCTCTCAGAAGTCAAGATGGGCAGAGGATCACCAATTCCCCTCAATGCTGATGGAGTTATCATCATTTACAGTGCATAATATCATCCAAAGATTCAGAGAATCTGGAACAATCTCTGTGCGTAAGGGTCAAGGCCGGAAAACCATACTGGATGCCCGTGATCTTCGGGCCCTTAGACGGCACTGCATCACATACAGGAATGCTACTGTAATGGAAATCACAACATGGGCTCAGGAATACTTCCAGAAAACATTGTCGGTGAACACAATCCACCGTGCCATTCGCCGTTGCCGGCTAAAACTCTATAGGTCAAAAAAGAAGCCATATCTAAACATGATCCAGAAGCGCAGGCCAAGACTCATTTAAAATGGACTGTGGCAAAGTGGAAAACTCAAAATTTGAAGTTCTTTTTGGAAAACTGGGACGCCATGTCATCCGGACTAAAGAGGACAAGGACAACCCAAGTTGTCATCAGCACTCAGTTCAGAAGCCTGCATCTCTGATGGTATGGGGTTGCATGAGTGTGTGTGGCATGGGCAGCTTACACATCTGGAAAGGCACCATCAATGCTGAAAGGTATATCCAAGTTCTAGAACAACATATGCTCCCATCAAGACGTCGTCTCTTTCAGGGAAGACCTTGCATTTTCCAACATGACAATGCCAGACCACATACTGCATCAATTACAACATCATGGCTGCGTAGAAGAAGGATCCGGGTACTGAAATGGCCAGCCTGCAGTCCAGATCTTTCACTCATAGAAAACATTTGGCGCATCATAAAGAGGAAGATGCGACAAAGAAGACCTAAGACCGTTGAGTAACTAAAAGCCTGTATTAGACAAGAATGGGACAACATTCCTATTCCTAAACTTGAGCAACTTGTCTCCTCAGTCCCCAGACGTTTGCAGACTGTTATAAAAAGAAGAGGGGATGCCACGCAGTGGTAAACATGGCCTTGTCCCAACTTTTTTGAGATGTGTTGATGCCATGAAATTTAAAATCAACTTATTTTTCCCTTAAAATGATACATTTTCTCAGTTTAAACATTTGATATGTCATCTATGTTGTATTCTGAATAAAATATTGAAATTTGAAACTTCTACATTGCATTCTGTTTTTATTCACAATTTGTACAGTGTCCCAACTTTTTTGGAATCGGGTTTGTGTATATATATATATATATATATATATATACACAATCACATTTTATGTTACACTGTTCTAAAGTATGTATCTTGTTTTAAGCCACCAGATGAGAAATTAAAAAAAAACTTTTTTTTGTCCGCACATTAATTCTAATGAATAAATAATCAATAATTAATATATTTATTTTATTGTTCATTCATTCATTTATTCTGAGTTCTAATATACAATGACTTATATCGGCATGTGACTCTGAAACTTCTCCCAACATCTGTGCCTTAGGACAGCTACATTGGTGTAGTCTTTGATCCACCTCATATAGGACATCAAAGCAAGGCTGAAATGAAAAACTAACCTCGACTCCATCCAGCTCAGAGAGAAAGAGGAATCTATCAATTCTCTGCACTCAAATCTGAACCATATGGCCACATATGACACTTCTGCTTAAGCACAGATGTATACAGTGCTAAAAGTGCAGAAAATCCCTCTCAATAACTTTCTCAGGGTGACGGATATGCTTGATGAATCATCACATAGTGTGGACAAAAGACCAGTTTCAAATCTGACCTTGCAGATATTCATAAGGAAAACTGTTTAAATTGTAGTTGTGCTGACAGAGCACATGGGTGGCACAGGGCAGGAATAAAGGTCAGCTTAACTATGATTGTAAAGATGATTCAAGGCATCCTAAAATGACAATGTGTGCAGAGTTTCAGCTGAATAGCGTTTCTTTTCGGAGCTTCTGTTCATTAGGAAAAAGCACTGGATGAGAGGAGGCCCTTTTTGTCATTGGATTCCGTAGGTGACTTCTTATTAAATTGGAAATAGTAACAAATGTCATGCAACCAAGCAAGCAAATAAAAAGGGAAAATACATGTTTTAGTGCTGCTGTAACAGTCAACAGAGGTGCCGAATTAAAGATGTAGGGCCAGATTTACTAAACAGGGCAAATTAGCATGAGAGTGCAATTCTAAAAAAACACTGATGGGAGTGGAAAGTTCTGCGTGTGAACTACTGATGACACGCAAATTAAAGAACACAGACCCAGCTGAATCATTTCCAGAATGATCAACACAATCTACCAAGAGCAGCGCAAATTAGCGTCTGGTTTAAGACATGCTTCTTTTGGACGTTAAATATTGGCGCAAATACCAGTAATTGCGCGTTCACACTGCCGCCGGCGAGAGCGTCAAAGAGGCCGGAAGTCATTCATTTTCAATGTGAGCCAGCGGCGAGCAACGGTGCGGCTCGTCTTGGACAATTTGATTGGGTATAAAAAGAGCCTTGCATTTTCCAACATGACAATGCCAGACCACATACTGCATCAATTACAACATCATGGCTGCATAGAAGAAGGATCCGGGTACTGAAATTGCCAGCCTGCAGTCCAGATCTTTCACCCATAGAAAACATTTGGCGCATCATAAAGAGGAAGATGCGACAAAGAAGACCTAAGACAGTTGAGCAACTAGAAGCCTGTATTAGACAAGAATGGGACAACATTCCTATTCCTAAACTTGAGCAACTTGTCTCCTC
Source organism: Coreius guichenoti (assembly GCA_039654105.1). Taxonomy (NCBI): domain Eukaryota; kingdom Metazoa; phylum Chordata; class Actinopteri; order Cypriniformes; family Gobionidae; genus Coreius; species Coreius guichenoti. The sequence continues at coordinate 38,198,304 of CM077175.1, read as the reverse complement.
AGTCCCCAGACGTTTGCAGACTGTTATAAAAAGAAGAGGGGATGCCACACAGTGATAAACATGGCCTTGTCCCAACTTTTTTGAGATGTGTTGATGCCATGAATCATTTCCAGAATGACCAACACAATCTACCAAGAGCAGCGCAAATTAGCCTCTGGTTTAAGACATGCTTCTTTTGGACGTTAAATATTGGCGCAAAAACCAGTAACTGTGTGTTCACACTGAAGCAACGGTGCGGCTCGTCTTGGACAATTTAGGCGTCGAGGAGAGTTGAAATCAGATCAACTTTATGGTAATGAGATATGACGCGGTTCACTTGAGAGGATTCCAGAGAACGCAGTCCTGTAAACTTTGGTTTCGACCACATTAGTTCCCAAGCAAAATGGAGGAGTGGTTGATCATTGCTGTGGCAGGTTTGATAAGAAGGCACGCAACACTATTTATAGGCAACATTTTTGCGCTAGAGCACTTGTTTTTCAGCGGGAATGCAATTACTTTGCTCAAAACAACACAGATTTGACCAATTGCATTAAGGCTACACTTCAACCAGGACAGTTATTGTAATGTAGGCTGCACACAAATTAAATTAATGTTAATTAAAGACCAAGGCTAGTAAACGTCTCCTATAAACTGCATGGTGAAATTAGACTAGACTTTTTTTTGAACACAAAAGCCACACCACACAAATGGCTTTTAATTGGTTTATTTCGTTAGCAAACATGTAACTATAATTGTTAAGTTCTTTCCATCGATCAATCTTTTCTTACTTTCACATTTAAACGATTTCTTGAGGTTAACTTATACCCTACTTGTGGTCAGTCTGCACAAATGCTGATCAACATGCGTGTTTGCTTTGCATAAAATTACATAAATGCTTTGTGTTTGCTTTAAATAAAGTTTTAAAAAAGACTAAGCATTCGATCTGCGTCAGAGCGTCCACGAATCTTTCTATAGCGTTGCTGGCAGGGCAGCCAGAGCGAATTTTGACGCTCTCGCCGGCGGCGGTGTGAACGCACAGTAAATTGACTCGCGCAAACCTTAGTAAATATCCCTGGCATGATTCATTCATTCAGGATCAAATAGTCTCCTCCCATAAATGTTGCATTTGAAAGGGAAACTCCTACAAATGCATATGCAATAAGGTCAGCCACAAAAATAACTGTGTGGTTTGAAACTTGTTTTTCGACCATTAAAAAACTGTTCTATATAGTATGAATGTTTGCTGTGTGAATGAAATTCAGACATACTACATCCACCATGTTGTCACTGTCATGTGACCTACGACGTCAGTTGCCATTCACAAATCCTCTCCCGTGGCCTCATGGGATAGTAAAGTGTCCATCAGATGCGCACTTCAGAACCTCGTTAGACGAATTAAGTCATCCGGGTACTTTTCGCCTACTGTTTTATGAATACTATGCATTCAGACATTATTCAGACAGACAGATATTCGAACGCACTTAATGATTATAACAGGTTCATACCCTGTCTGCTATTGGTCGTTCAACAGATAGTCCCACCCCAAACTCATCCAATTGGTTGTTCCATGGTGTTTACACCTTTTTGTGAAAATAACTTATTTGCAGTTGTCTCTGCTCCATTTTTGCCATTTGTTTTATTTCACATTGTGCCAGATGCTCACTTCACTGATCTCTTTCAGTCTCACATCTTCGCCTCATCTCCCTTCTGATCTCACTCTTACAGTATGTCAGCCAATGAGAGACTGCGATGCAAAGTGTTTCCTTATCTAAGCCATGCAAGAGAGGCTAGAAATGGGACTGAGGAAAGGATAGGAAGATCATGGATTTGTGTGGCAAACGGAAGCAGCAACCTGAGATGCTTAGAAAGAGTTGGATTATCAAATTGATACAAACAAGGCAAAGGAAACCATGCAATCCAAAACTAAGGTAGGCACTGCAAGTAATTGTTTCTTTCACTTAATGTAGCCTGTCCATTAGCATAACAGAAACGTACTGGAGAAAGCAAAGGTTAGAAAATGTAATATTTGCTTTTTATTACTCAGTATAAAATGTTGTATGTTAATCATTTGCTTGCATGTATAAAAACACCTATAAAACCTTCTTTTGAGAGTATTTTCAATCTTAAATACATTTCTGAACAGCACAACTTATGGTAAGATATATATATATATATATATATACATGGTGATTCATAATGTTTTTTAATTAGTCACAAATTATTATTCATTTAATTCTCATTGACTTAAAATAGTTTAAGGCCAAACTTTTCCTTCAAACAAACTAACCCTAAAATATTAACCTAGCATCAGAATTAGTTTCAGAATGAGCATTTGAAGGGCTTAAGACTGAATGAAATACTTCACAAGGGGAAATGGCCATGGGGGTGATTTCTGCAATAGCCTGTGTGCACTTAGCCATATCAGGAGCTCAAAAATAGAAGTTAATGGACCTTTGGCTTTTGAACATAAATAGACAAACAAAGAAATAGACTAAGCTGGACTTAATGAGAGTGCTAATGTGACCATAATTCTTGGAGCCTTAGAACTATGATGAAAAAAGTAGACGAGTGTGTGTGTGAGAGTGAGTGTATGAGCGGCCTTGCAGGTTGCAATAACTATATCTGCATTTCTCTCTTAGCCGGCTGTAGGATGTGTTAAAATCCAATATCACTATGTTATCATGTTTTGCATTTAATATGAGTCTCTTAAATTTAGCCGATTAAATTAAAGTGCCCCTATTATGGATTTTTGAAAATTACCTTTCATGTAGTGTGTAACATAGTTCTAAGTGAATGAAAACATCCTGCAAAGTTTTAAATCTGAAAGTGCACCGTATATAAAGTTATTGTCTCTCAAAAGTAAGAGTCGACTGAGTCAATTAAACGAATCGTTTTTCAAACAAATTGCAAGCCGTTTCGTTGTGACGTCAAGACGAAACATTAGCATATTGCCCGTCCACTTATTGCACGCACAGACACCAGGGAAAACTTGAACCACCTCAAACACTGCAGCGGATAATGGCTAGCATCATGTCGAGAAGACGCTGTACTCTACAATGTGTTTATTGTGTAGGTATCTGGCTAACCGGCGTTATTACTGTCTTACTGAAATACTACTGTAAATGCAGATTAATGCAGATTGTCTGTCATTCTTACTACTTTGAGTAAAGATAAAGGATGGAGCAAGATTTGTTTTGCAAACTTTAATGTTAGTCATTCACGTTAGTGCTGGGCTAATGTATGCGCTGTTATTGATACAGTTCCCGCATGTGCACCGCAAACTCACACACACACACGGGTCTAATGCTATTTCATGCATTCTGACTTATTTAAACTGTTAAAGAGTTGGAATCTCCAAAATTTAAACAAATGAGTTGGACGTATTTCTGTGCCAAATACACTCCTTCCGGATTCGAATAAGTTTTGGAAAGTTTTTTTTGAATATGGGCATGCGTGAGGTCATAATAGGCGGAATTGCTTGTATGGGCACTTCTCCTGGATGAGCGCATGCGGAGCGCGCACATCAACGAGCTTTGTTCGGGTTGCGGAAGCTGTCGGCAGCGCTGGCATTTTGTTTTTAGACCACGAAATCAACAATGTCACTAAACAAGTGTGTTTCTGGTTGTGAGGGAAAGATAACCTTGTTCAGCTTCCCATATAACCCAGCGTTAAACAGTGGATGTAGTTTGTTTTTCTGGAGCAGCAACGGAGTTCTGCAAGTGTGTTTGTTTGTTCCCGGTCACGAGTCAAAACCGCAGGCAGTGAGTGAAATTGCATCAAATGTCTGTGTTTTGTTGGCAATCGGCGCATAAGTGCATATAATGTAAACAACACGAACGTATAGTGAATCGAAAGTTATCCAGGGATAATGCCATTAATTTAATGTGTGTGTGTGTGTGTGTGTGTGTGCTCTCTTTAGCTCCGCCCACTGCACTCCTACACGAGCTCGGCTGTTTTCGGAAAAAAATCGGTACAGCGTATCTGTCTTTTATAGATATGAAGGATGCAGTACTACTCTATAGATACTCAAGATTAACATGAGATTGGCTGTGTTTTACCCCCCCTTTAAAAATTGAACAAGTATGCTGTTTGATCATCAGCTACAGATACACATCCTAACCATTTTTTTTTTTTTTTTTTTTTGCTACAGATATACATCCTCAAACATATTATTTTAGTATTTTGTACTCACATTTTTGGGGGAAAATTAGTAACAAAACTTTTGTTCAGTCATAACCTTTTTTTGTTTCTAAAATGAATCAAAGGACAATTAAGGCAACAGCAACGATATCAGAGCTGCTGATTCAGCCATTCAGATCACTTGACATTCAACACACCTGATTAGATTATTCAGATTATTCATCAGGAGATGTGGCTGCCTCAGGGATCGATTAGGAACAATGATGATAAATCACTTCCTCTGGCTGCTTCCCCACCTGAGTGCCATGGTGAAAAAAAGTTGCTGCAGAGGAGCTGTGTGAAAGTTTTGCTCCGAATTGATCCATCTGATCCACTACAATGGAAAAGTAACATATGAGGCAGAGATTTTCAGACAAGTATACTGAGCTAGCCAAGCTAACCATACTCTAGTTCTTCATAGGCAACCTGTTTTGAAGAGTTCTGTGGCTGTATTTAATCAGTTCTTTCTCCCAAATGCTTCTACAATTCAACCACCACTAGACTGATTTCAAGCTTGACAGATTTCAATTTATTCCTTTGATAGATTTCTTTCGTGCCCACAGCAGGAGCAACACATGTCTATATCTAATAAAGAAGCTTGTGAAAAAAATGGGTGGGATTCATTTTAAAGGAAGGGCTCGACATAAGCAACCCAAATACATGCGAATGTCCAGTGACAAATGTAGCAAAAAGAGCAGTGTATTGTACACAGTGCTGGGACTGTTTACGGGTCGAGAACATTAAATGAATCTGAAAAAGCACAAGGGGTTTTAAAACCACAGACAAAATGGCATAGGACCTCAGTATTCTTTTCTCTATTATTCTTAATGGATGTGTCCAGTTTTATGAGGTATTTGTGATTGCTATGGATCAACAAGATATGATGCCCAGCTGTGTCTTATCTAACCAAAGCTACATTTGTTTGATCAAAAGTACAGTAAAAACAGTAATATTGTGAAATATTGTTGCAATTTTAAGTAACTCTGTTCTATTTTCTATTTCTATTTTGATGGTAGCCATTGACTTCCATAAAAAAATACTATGGAAGTCAGTGGCTACCATCAACTGTTTGATTACCAACATTCTATTCATACAGGTTTGGAACAACGTAAGGGTGAGTAAATAATGACAGAATTTTCATTTTTGGGTGAACCATCCCTTTAATTTAATGTGTTTTGCTGAATATACATTAGCTTAATTTCTTTTAAAATAATCTAACTAACCCCAGACTTTTGATTGGTGGTGTGTATTATTTTTATCTTGAGTAAAATGCATTCTTATACACTGTTATTGAATTCAAATCAAGTCCAGTTCACCACATACATTAAAACCATTATACAGATCCCTGTGCTATACTGTATGTAAATCCTATATTAAGAGATTTTCCTACCATGGGAGTAATTCAAGCTTGAAGTACCACCTTTATGTTTTTGTGAGTCCACAGCAGTCAGCACAGCCCCAGCTGAGCAACAAATAGTGTGCCTCGGACAAAATGAGTGAGAAATTTGTAGTGTCTTTTCAATGCTTGATTTATCCATCCATTTGATTTTTAATTTGATACTTTTTACCTCACAAATTATTAATACATGAACTCCCTTAATTGAATTGCCATTTATAATTAATAAATTAAATTATTTTTTGTAATACATGTAATTACTCAAAACACAAATCTGACAGAGCTAAATTTGATATTGTCAGATAATGATTTGTCTGGAGCGGTTGAATGTAGCATCTACGTATACACATCTACGCTCAACCACAACCTTAAAGGGATAGTTCACCCAAAAATGAAAATTCTGTCATCATTTACTCACCCTTATGTTGTTCCAAATCTTTATACATTTCTTTGCTCTGTAGAACACAATAGTAAATATTTTGAAGAATGTTGTTAATCAACAGTGGCATAACTTTGTTTGGGACAGGAGTGTGAGTTGCTAATACAATGCTATATCAGTTATGTACAATGTTCAATTTCAGTAGTACATTGAGTTTAATTTATCGACATAGAAGTCATGTTTAACATGATAGTTTTGTAAGGTCCATCCGTTAGCCCAAAAACGGAATCTAACGGCTTGGTTGAAGGATTCTGCGTGTAAGCCTTTTCAGCATTTCCGTTAAATTCACTTAATTTATTAACATCTAATTTTAAATCTGACTCCATGAATAAAGTGATCTGACTCCAATTTTATGTGACTTCGTTCAATTTGTTACGTTCGTAATTTAACAGCTGATGATTCGTTGTGATTTAATTTGGATCGTTGATTTTTCTTAGTATCTCTTATTTTCAAATATTCGTTCATCAAGGGACCCGATATTGCACAGAAACAGACGCGTCGCGATTCGCGCGTTCATGGACACAAACTGGCCAGTTCTTATATTAGTCAGCGGATTGCAGAGTGAATATTTTACCTTGAAGTGGTCGCACCTGCTTACTCAACAAAAAGTGTAATTTGATTAATAGACACGAGAGCTGCAACTTGCTAATACAGTAATAGTCAGAAATCGGATTACCCCGCATGCTGCGCTCCATGCTTCAGTCATGGGGTCCTCGGTTTGATCTATTCTGGCCAAAGATTTGCGGAAATAAAGGACTCCACATTGATCCATACTAGAATAATGATTTCAGAATAATACAAGATACATCAAGATTAACATTTATTTTGGCCAGACAGAACTTACATAAAAATAATGAAACACGAATCCATGGTACACAACTTTCAGCATAAAAATATAAAATACAATTACAAATTAACATGAAAATAGTTTCAAAGAGTCATTATATCTGGCACTGTACATACAGTGTGTGTGAGTGCCTCTTGGACACTGACACAGCACTGCATGGGGTTTCTGGCTACAGAATGTTCCCAAATGGCAGCTCTGCTACCCTTCCTTAAATACCCAGACCAGAACAAAGGGTTGTAAATATTTGCAACACAAACACCTGGTTTCGGGGGAGAGGATCAGATATCTTCTGAGACTACTCAAAAGGAGAACAGAATTCTCATAAGTTTCAATCTTTCTCTTCCTACCAGTGACAGCAGTGAAGTTGAGACCATTTTACCAATCGCACTGAGACCTTTAAAAAGATACCATACAAAAAAGGGGAAAAACAATAGATTAACAAGATACATCATCTGTGGGTATATTTGCATTCTGTGACTTGAATCAGAGGGAAGGGAGTCGGTGAGGGAGAGGGGGAGAAGGTTTGGGCAGGGCCGATGTCCTACACTCTTTCTGTGAGATCTTCTCTCCAGATTAGTGAGTTGTTATTGTTCTATTGCAGGGGGTTGGATCTTCAGCTTTTGTCTCAGCAGTAAAACCGATTCTTACAGTTTCATCCTTAAAAGTGAAATCTACTATAATACAATACAGTAATGGTCTGGTGGTAGAACTTTTGTTAAATGTATCAGAGGTTCTTGGTTCTAATCCGCCCTCGTATAGTTTTTTTTTTTTTTTTTTTTTCATTAAAACCAAAGATGTTGATCAGTGATTTGTATATCACAAGCAGTGACACTTTGTGTGCATTCTGTTTTGTAATTTCATTTCACCGCAACAAATAGAGAGTCTTCGCAACGGCGTTAAGCGATAGATTCAATTGCTCTTGTGTGAAGACGAGCCTGATAACTGTGGCAACGAACACTCAGCATGATTTCAAAAATCCTCTTATTTAACAAACGAACAAAATGAATTTTCTGCTAGTCAGCTGGTGTTTCAAAAAGTGGTGGGGACAATATCGACTCTGGCAAAAAGTGGTGGGGACATGTCCCACCCGCAAATTACACCTATGGCAAACAAACAGTTTTAGTTGCCCTTAGCTATGTATCCATTGCAAATTTAACTTATGCGCAAAATTGGAATATTGCATAAAACGTTTGCGAATAAAGCACCATTTCCATCCCATGTGCTCAAGAGAAGAAAAACATTACTTCCTGGGAAACTGCCGCAAAATATCTGTAATAAAAATGAAAGTTGCAGCAATCGGGGAAGCCACTGTGGCTCTTTTCCTCCATCATAAATGACTTGTGTCTCAGAGCGTGCAGACGAAGTGTAACAAACACTGTCATGTTATCTTGCGTTTGGATTCCTGGTGTTTGGGAACGCAATTGGGTGAGACAGTTCTGGGGGGTCATTATACCAAATCATTTTGATAACTTTAGCTCGGGCATTTCAGAATGACCAAACCAACAGTTTTGATTTGATGTGCGATGAAATTAGTCTGCTGGTTAGTCCAGTTATCCAGTTATATTACATTCACTGTTGAGGCAAAGTCACGTGAGTTTTATGTTGCGCATCGAGGGATGTATTTGGTAAATGTGTTTCCATTGTAGTTTATGCACATGTCTTCTTATCGGATAAAAATGTATCTGCCTCAACTGAACGCATACGTTTTTACATTTTTAAATTTATGAGCATCTTGGAGTTTCGAACAAGCTTTTTTTATGTGATATCCCAGAATACGCATAAAAATAAGTGGATGGAGAGTCACTGACTGTGACTTTCATTGTGTGGACTTTTTTAAATGAACTCCCTTTAATTTATAGTTTAGCATTTGTTTTCTTTTGTTCTATTTTCTAGCAAAGCTTAATAATTTGTTATTGAATATGCTTGTCTAACAGCCGTGAATCACTTTGTTCTTCAATAATGGTGACGAATTGATAGAACACAACCTCTCATATTAGCAGCGTTACATTTATTAGGGTAAAGTGACAAGTCTTTGCCTCCCTCCAAGATTTCAAACACCACCTTAAGTAATTCATCCCACACTGACACTGATGCAGTATAGGGCATGTAATGGAAGCTCCCCTTCTGAATTGCAGCCGTAAATCATAGTAGTGATTTCTGTTTAATTACTTAGTAAAACGAACCGTTATTATCGTAAATATTAATTTTAATAGCACAATCAATCTGCTTCGCAAATATATACGATTGTGTTTAAGCAACCTACTCAGCCGAGAGAAAACTTAACAAGGCCGTTGATATGTTAATTAGCTTTTTTTGCAGCTGGCAGACTTAATTAAGCTGTATTAATGAAGGGAATATAGCCACATATAGTTACTATTACAGTCGGCCTATGCGAAAGGTCAAGCGCTCACGCAAATTTGCAAATCTGCAACAATGACGTGCTGAAAATACTCTGCAGATTGCTTACATGGGGCATCCTCTGAATTGCACAAGGTCGACGTGAGCGTCACGTCAAGTTGCAGCTCTGGGCTGAAGCCAGAAATTCGTCATGCATTTATATGACCCTCATCAGGGCACGTGAAACGCCGCGGGTGACTAGGTAAACTTTATAGGACTGTGAGAAAGGTCTTTTTTTGGGTACTCACTCAAAATCTGCAGTTAGAGACCACGGGGACTGTGATTTCGTTATGCTGATGGATTTTGCTTTCCTTGGGCAGTTTATGTACAGCAGTGAGTGACATTCATTTGGTCTGGCACACTGTTCTCTGTCTCCTGCTTCGCTGTAGCGGGAGTGCATTATTTGATAGATGTGACGAGGAGAGAATGTAAAAACTTGAGTTGTGACAACACTTAACTGTCATTGCTCTTAAGTTTTTCCTCCAAGACAGGAAAGAAGACAAAATGATTTTCCCTGAGCAGATTTTGAATTATTTTGAAGTGCCTATGTGCTTATACAAACAAATGTGTCCATATGAATACGCAGGGGTGTTTTCGTAGATGCTGTGTCAATTTAACATCACCGTGTCTTAATAGGGACCTTGTTAGTCAGTGGTTGCCCAGTCCATCAAATATTACACACCCGCCAAACTGACCGGCGCAGCAGCGGTTCGGCTCTATATACTAAAGCGCATTCATTATTTTCTTCCTACTATTGTTTGAACAACACAGAGATGTTTCCTTTCTTCCAGCAGCAGGTCTGGGTGGTTGTAGGGTCAGGCGCTCCCCTCATAAGCAGGAGGGTAAAGGCTGGATGAGACTTAATGAGCTGTCGCAGTCAGCTGCCCGAAATCCTCCGGGCCTGCACACGCTCGCTCTCTTGCTTTCTTCTTTCTCTGACCTTCTACTGTCAGCAGGCCTGGCCTCAGAATCAATTCATCCTACACAGAAAGAGATTGGAGAAGTGGGACAAGACGAAATGGAGGTTGAATCACTGTCAAGCTTCGCTCTGAAATGTCCCTGCAGCACCCCGCATACTCGAAGGTTTCGAGAGCCGGGATATATTGAAATTTTTCTCAGATGCAGATTTTTCAGATATATTCAGAATGTGAATAGGAGAAATACTTGAAATGGTGTGTTGCAGGGAAATAAATCTTTGCCAATCTATCAGGGTAAACCGGGTTCAAGTCAATATGTTCGCTTCAAATAAAGCACAGTGACCCTAGCCGAATCATGCAACACGCGCGTCCAATGTGTAGGCTGTTAGTTTGAGTTGAACATGTGCTTTTTTAGTATAACCACCCCCTCTGTAATGCTGAATATGTGCCATATGATGTTGCTAGAGGTGCGCCAGTCATTTTGAGCACTTTAAGTGTGTGCATGTGTGTTTATAGGGTTAAATCATCTCTGTTGATCTGGAGGTCTTCTTAATTTCTACAGGAAGGAATAGAAGTGCACCTTTATGTTGTGGAATAATCATCGTATCATATTCCTATCACAAAAATAGAGAAAAGAGTGTCATTTTTATGAGCTCAAGTCAATTTTATCTCCATGGCACAGGTTTAAGGACATCTAAATTTAATTGTTTCAAGTTTTAAAATATAAATTATGTTTGCAATGGCATTTGGAAAATTGCTACGCCGAGCTCCTAGGGCTAAATTAACCCCAGGAGGATAGAGCTCATTCCTGCAGGTGCTGATTAAGCCCAATCAAAGGAAGATTAAAACGGTTAAAAGAAATAAATTAAATGAAATTGGTTATGCCTCATATAAGACTTCTTTTCCAAGCCTACATATTCATTCTTAAATATAAATTCATATGTTGATGTCGTAAAATAAGACATTATACAGTAGTTTAAAAAGTGCTGGGATGTCACAGCCTTTAATGAGGTGCACAGGCTCAGAGATCTGGGGCTCCCTGCATCCCATGGGAGGACTGAAGATGGGCGTTTGCTTTGGAAAAGTTTTAATGAAGCTTTAGAACTCTTTTCATAGAAACCGTTATTTTCAATGCAGGAACTCAGTGAACAGAAATCACATTGAGCAGAAATATGGATGGAAATACTGCAGCTGGAGACATTCCGTACTGTGAGTAATTTCTTTTCAAATCATTTCCTAACCTGCAAAATAAATAATAAATAAATAATTGGAATTACAATTATGGTTTGTGCAATTTACTGAAAAATGTGGAAAATTTGTCAGAGATGCTTATTTTTATTATTTTTTCTCACAGTACATTGAATACTGAACAAACATCACCTGAAACACAAGAAGGTTTTAGTATTCTGGCTGATACAGATAAGCAGGTTATTTTGATGTTATGGCCGAAATAAAAATTCTATACTCTATACTTCTATTCTATATCTTTTGTAACATTATAAATGTCTTTACTGTCACTTTTGATCAATTTATACATCCTTGCTGAATAAATGTATTCATTTCCTTAAGTTCTTTCCTCCAAAAAAAAATAAAAATTCTTACTGACCCAAAACTTTTGAACAGTAGTACAATGTTGCAAAAGTTTTCTATTTCAGATAAATACTGTTCTTTTGAACTTACTATTCATCAAAGAATGTTTTACACAACTGTTTTCAAAATAGATAATAAATATAAACAGGGCTTGACATTAACACCCGCCAACCCGCCATTTGCGGGTGGATTTCAGTTGTGGCGTGTAACTCCCACTAGCCACTTTGGCGGCTCAATCACACGCGATTCTGTTGAGCTAATGAATGCAATGTCTAATAATCAGAGGCGTTCAGATTAATCATTGCTGAAACGCCGGAGTTTTGTTCAGAGCGCGCTCTCACTCTCATCATAAACAACAAATCAGAGATGTGTGTGCGATGTACGTAGGAGATTCATTCATCATACAGTAATTGACTGTTTTTGCTCTATTTCAGCAGCGAAAATAGTTTCAAACAAAGATCACAGCAGAACCATAGCGCATCTGATGTGACTGGCATTAAGTTGGCTTGACGTTGGACATTCAATATTCGTGAATTTAGGGAGCGTCTCTAAAGTTACATACGACATTGGTATACACGTTTCTAACTTCAATAGCATTTGAAGAGAATGACTTGGTCATAAAACCAACTGTAAAGTGTTCATCGAAGTGTCAGGTATGATGCACATCTTTTAGAGTTTTGATATTTAATAATATAAAATGTCAAATCACATGAAAATATGGATATGTATTTCACTAGGCTACTGTATGGGCCCATACACAGATTTAAATATGTCATAGCTGATAGAACACTGATGAGAATATTTTTTTCAGTCAAACATCTGTTAGTGTTTTTCTGTCTAGATTAAGGATCTTTACACACAACCTTATCAGAGCTATTTGATGACCTGCCATGTTATACATTTCATGTAGAGATTGTGGCCAGTGAAAATGCTGAGTGGCTAGTAACTCTGGAAAACCACTAGCCACAGTGGCTGGTGAGCAAAAAAGTTAATGTCAAACCCTGAATATAAATGTTTCTTAAGCAGCAAATCATCATTTCTGAAGGATCATGTGACTCTAAAGACTGGAGTAATGATGCTGAAAATTCAGCAAAATTACATTTTAAAATACATTCAAATAGAAAACAGTTATTTTACATTTTAATATTTAACAATATTACGTTTTTTTTTTTGTTGTATTTTTAATAAAATAAATGCAGCCTTGGTGAGTATAAGAGACTTCTTCTAAAGACAAATCTTACCGATCAAAAACTTTTGAACGGCAGTGTATGTATGTGTATATATATATATATATATATATATATATATATATATATATAAATGTGGTTTAGATTGTACCTATCAGACGGTTACTATTTTGTCTATTTAAATGGGGGAAAATCTAATATGACGTCAGTAAATTATGGAGTGCCACAAGGATCTGTGTTAGGCCCTCTGCTATTTTCAATATATATGTTGCCACTTGGAAATATTATAAGAAAACATGGAATTAGTTTCCACTGTTGTCAGTTATATACAAACCCCATTCCAAAAAAGTTGGCACACTGTACAAATTGTGAATAAAAAAGGAATGCAATAATTTACAAATCTCATAAACTTATATTTTATATACAATAGAATATAGATAACATATCAAATGTTGAAAGTGAGACATTTTGAAATGTCATGCCAAATATTGGCTCATTTTGGATTTCATGAGAGCTACACATTCCAAAAAAGTTGGGACAGGTAGCAATAAGAGGCCGGAAAAGTTAAATGTACATATAAGGAACAGCTGGAGGACCAATTTGCAACTTATTAGGTCAATTGGCAACATGATTGGGTATAAAAAGAGCCTCTCAGAGTGGCAGTGTCTCTCAGTCAAGATGGGCAGAGGATCACCAATTCCCCCAATGCTGCGGCGAAAAATAGTGGAGCAATATCAGAAAGGAGTTTCTCAGAGAAAAACTGCAAAGAGTTTGAAGTTATCATCATCTACAGTGCATAATATCATCCAAAGATTCAGAGAATCTGGAACAATCTCTGTGCATAAGGGTCAAGGCCGGAAAACCATACTGGATGCCCGTGATCTTCGGGCCCTTAGACGGCACTGCATCACATACAGGAATGCTACTGTAATGGAAATCACAACATGGGCTCAGGAATACTTCCAGAAAACATTGTCAGTGAACACAATCCACCGTGCCATTCGCCGTTGCCGGCTAAAACTCTATAGGTCAAAAAAGAAGCCATATCTAAACATGATCCAGAAGCGCAGGCGTTTTCTCTGGGCCAAGGCTCATTTAAAATGGACTGTGGCAAAGTGGAAAACTGTTCTGTGGTCAGACGAATCAAAATTTGAAGTTCTTTTTGGAAAACTGGGACGCCATGTCATCCGGACTAAAGAGGACAAGGACAACCCAAGTTGTTATCAGCGCTCCGTTCAGAAGCCTGCATCTCTGATGGTATGGGGTTGCATGAGTGCGTGTGGCATGGGCAGCTTACACATCTGGAAAGGCACCATCAATGCTGAAAGGTATATCCAAGTTCTAGAACAACATATGCTCCCATCCAGACGTCGTCTCTTTCAGGGAAGACCTTGCATTTTCCAACATGACAATGCCAGACCACATACTGCATCAATTACAACATCATGGCTGCGTAGAAGAAGGATCCGGGTACTGAAATGGCCAGCCTGCAGTCCAGATCTTTCACCCATAGAAAACATTTGGCGCATCATAAAGAGGAAGATGCGACAAAGAAGACCTAAGACAGTTGAGCAACTAGAAGCCTGTATTAGACAAGAATAGGACAACATTCCTATTCCTAAATTTGAGCAACTTGTCTCCTCAGTCCCCAGACGTTTGCAGACGGTTATAAAAAGAAGAGGGGATGCCACACAGTGGTAAACATGGCCTTGTCCCAACTTTTTTGAGATGTGTTGATGCCATGAAATTTAAAATCAACTTATTTTTCCCTTAAAATGATACATTTTCTCAGTTTAAACATTTGATATGTCATCTATGTTGTATTCTGAATAAAATATTGAAATTTGAAACTTCCACATCATTGCATTCTGTTTTTATTCACAATTTGTACAGTGTCCCAACTTTTTTGGAATCGGGTTTGTATTTGACAGATAAACAAGTTGACAGAGTGTGTTAAAGATATAAAATATAAGATGACCTGTAATTTTCTTCTATTAAATTCGGATAAGACTGAGGTATTACTTATTACACCAAAAACCTGTACACAGAATCTCTTAGAATACAATTTGCATTTAGAAGGATGTACTGTTACTTCATCCTCTACAGTAAAAGACCTGGGTGTTATATTAGACAGCAACTTGTCTTTCGAAAATCATATTTCATATGATTACAAAAACAGCCTTCTTCCACCCCAGAAGCATCATTAAGCTACGGGACATGCTATCTGTTTCTGATGCAGGAAAGTTAGTTCATGCATTCATGACCTCTAGACTAGATTACTGTAATGCATTACTAAGTGGTTGTCCTGCATTCTCAATAAACAAGCTACAATTAGTCCAAAATGCAGCTGCTAGAGTTCATACTAGGTCAAGAAAATATGATCATATAACACCAATTTTATCATCTCTACACTGGTTCCCTCTTAAGTTCCATATCAGTTACATATTGCTACTGACCTATAAGGCCCTAAACGGTTTAGCTCCCTACTATATACAGTTGTGGTCAGAATTATTGGCACCCCTGGTAAATATGATCAAAGATGGCTGTAAAAATAAATCTGCATTGTTTATCCTTTTGATCTTTTATTTAAAAATGCGCAAAAACCTAACCTTTCATTGAAGTAAAAGAATTGAAAGTAGGGGGTAAATCACATTATGAAATAAATGTTTTTCTCCAAAACACGTTGGCCACAATTATTGGCACCCCTAAAAAATTTTATGAGTAAAATATCTCTCAAGTATATTCCCATTAATATTTACATTTTTTTAGCACACCAGGGTGACTATGAGCATGAAATTGTCTAGCTATGACTTCTTGTTCCACAGGTGTATAAATATAAGGAAACACAAAGGCCAAATTCCCTTAATCATTCATCACAATGAGTAAAGCCAAAGAACATAGTTCTGATGTGCAGCAAAAGATTGTTGAGCTTCATAAAATAGAAAGTGGCTGTAGGAAAATAGCTAAAGCATTGAAAATCCCCATTTCCACCATCAGGGCAATAATTAAGAAGTTCCAATCAACTAAAGATGTTACGAATCTGCCTGGAAGAGGACGTGTGTCTATATCGTCCTAATGCACGGTGAGAAGGAGAGTTTGAGTGGCCAAAGACTCTCCAAGGATCACAGATGGAGAATTGAAGAGAATAGTTGAGTCTTGGGGTCAGAAAGCCTAAAAAAAAATATCTAACAACCCCTATAAATCACCACAAGTTGTTTGGGAGGGATTCAAGAAAAATCCTCCTTGCTCATTCAAGAACAAACTCCAGCACATTCAGTTGTCAGACACGACTGGAAATTCAAAAGGGACCAGGTTCTGTGGTCAGATGAAACTATAAAAAGAGCTTTTTGGCAGAAAACCCACCAGATGGGTTTGGTGCAAACAGGGATAAAAAGTACCCCATGCCCATGGTTAAAAATACCGCTGGATCTTTAATGTTGTGGGCCTATTTTTTTGCTGGAGGTCCTGGACATCTTGTTCAGATACATGGTATCATGAATTCTAGCAAATACCAACAGATAAGAAATCAAAACCTGACGGCCTCTACTAGAAATCTTATAATGGGCCATGGTTGGATCTTCCATCAGGACAACGATCCAAAACAAACATCAAAATCAACACACAAATGTGTCACTGAGCACAAAATGAAGCTTCTGCCATGAC
Source organism: Coreius guichenoti (assembly GCA_039654105.1). Classification (NCBI taxonomy): domain Eukaryota; kingdom Metazoa; phylum Chordata; class Actinopteri; order Cypriniformes; family Gobionidae; genus Coreius; species Coreius guichenoti. The sequence goes on along the minus strand of CM077175.1, from coordinate 38,181,710 downwards.
TCTCCCAGTTCCCTGACATGAACCCTATAGAAAATGAGTGTGATGAACTGAAGAGAAGCAGCAGCAACATGGAGCTGGGAATCTGAAGGATCCGGAGAGATTCTGTATGGAGGAATGGTCTCGGATCTCTTGTCAGGTGTTCTCCAAACTCATCAGGCGTTACAGAAGAAGACTCAGAGCTGTTATCTTGGCAAAATGAGATTGCAAAAAGTATTTAATAAAATGGTACCAATAATTATGGCCAACGTGTTTTGGAGAAAAGCATTTATTTCATAATGTGATTTACCCCCCACTTTCAATTATTTAACTTCAATGAAAGGTTCGATTTTTGCGCATTTTTAAATAAAAGATCAAAAGGATAAACATTGCCGATTTATTTTTACAGCCATCTTTGATCATATTTACCAGGGGTGCCAATAATTCTGACCACAACTGTGTGTATATATATATATATTTCATGCTTCTAGTTGCCCTGGTGTGTTAAAAAATGTAAATATAATTGGGAATATACTTCAGAGATATTTTACTCATAAGACTTTCTAGGGGTGCCAATTATTGTGGCCAATGTGAACTAGAGAAAAACATTTATTTCATAATGACATTCCCCTATTTTTGAATGAAAGATCAAAGGGATAAACAATACAGATTTATTTTCACCGCTGCCTTTGCTCATATTTACCAAGGGTGTGCCAATATTAGTGGAGGGCACTGTATATATACATACATACATACATACATATATATATATTATGTTTTGTAGTCTAAGAATGAATTACTTACTAGCATTCTGACAAATCTGTATTTAATTTTAATTGGTATAATTCAAATGGGTATAATATCTGCTTTGTTTTCTGCCTAACAACACCTTTTAACCGTAACTATATTTACAATATATTACAACTCTCATACCATATTGCTTGAATAAGACACTGCAAGGTGTGTTTATGATGTAAATAAGAGATGCATTGTGCAGTGTAGACAGCTTTGTTGATTATAACAGGAGTGTTGGTGAGATCTCTGTACATGCACTGTCAGTGAGCTGCCACTGAACTGCAGGGCTCAAACAGCCGCGTGAGACGTGACTGACATGATGCACATACATGTTGTGACAATTACTTTTCAGCAAGGAGCAGAATATACAATTCAGTTGTCAAACAGATCCTTACAAAACATGGCACCAGATAGCAGTCCTCTGTACAGGAAGTTTTATTCGGGTTCAGTAGGAATGGTTAATATTTTTACAGTTAACTAAGGTGTATTTTGCATATTTTAACTTTTAAGCTTACAACAAAGTGTGGCTTGAAGCAAAGCAGACTTGTATTTGAGAGCACATTCACTGCTGGCTGCTATGGGTTTGCTGCATGATATGGATGCAAGAGATTTCTGGACAGTGTTTATATGGAGAATAAGTGAACGCTTTAATTCAGAATTAAAAATTCAGTTTCATATGCTAAAAAAAAGAAAAAGATTATTGTGCGTTCTGCATATATTCTTGATTTGATTGAATATTGAATCTTTACCTTATGCACATGTGTCACACAAGATACTGTTAACAAAGCTGCAGCCTTTAAAGAGAACATGAGGATCCAGTTCAGCTGGACCGCTGTATAGACAGGAGCCCATATGGCCAGTAGAAATTGAGTCAGCCTGTATAACCTTCAACAAAATTGAAGAGAGACAGAATGGAGGAGGGGCTGATTTACACAATGAGGATGATAGTTTTGAGCATAAGGTGATGAGTAGCTCTCCATTTTTAAGTGTCCAGGAGACTTGTTGAGATTGTAGAAGAGGAGAGAGGAAGAAGATAGATACAGTAGGGACCACATTAGAAATCAGAGATTCAATATCAATAATTCAGGAAATAACCATTTGATTTGATTTGTCATTTTCATTGTTTGGCCTCAAAAGGGGGGTGTCGTTCAAAGGGTTAACATAAATGGTTAAAAAAAAAAGTAAAATAAAAAAACTTTCTGAAGTAAAATGTTTTTTAAAGCCCCCCTGTGGTGAAAATCAAGTTTTGAATGTTGTTTATACACCGATCAGGCATAACATAATGACCACTGACAGGTGAAGTGAATAACACTGATTATCTCTTCATCACGGCACCTGTTAGTGGGTGGGATATATTAGGCAGCAAGTGAACATTTTGTCCTCAAAGTTGATGTGTTAGAAGCAGGAAACATGGGAAAGCGTAAGGATTTTAGCGAGTCTGACAAGGGCCAACTTGTGATGGCTAGACGACTGGGTCAGAGCATCTCCAAAACTGCAGCTCTTGTGGGGTGTTCCCGGTCTGCAGTGGTCAGTATCAAAAGTGGTCCAAGGATGGAACAGTGGTGAACCGGCAACAGGGTCATGGGCGGCCAAGGCTCATTGATGCACGTGGGGAGCGAAGGTTGCCCCGTGTGGTTCGATAAAACAGACAAGCTACTGTAGCTCAAATTGCTGAAGAAGTTAATGCTGGTTCTGATAGAAAGGTGTCAGAATACACAGTGTATCGCAGTTTGTTGCAGACCAGTCAGCGTGCCCATGCTGACCCCTGTCCACCACGAAAGTGCCAAGAGTGGGCACGTGAGCATCAGAACTGGACCACGGAGCAATGGAAGAAGGTGGCCTGGTCTGATGAATCATGTTTTCTTTTACATCACGTGGATGGCCGGGTGCGTGTGTGTCACTTACCTGGGGAACACATGGCACCAGGATGCACTATGGGAAGAAGGCAAGCCGGCGGAGGCAGTGTGATGCTTTGGGAAACCTTGGGTCCTGCCATCCATGTGGATGTTACTTTGACACGTACCACCTACCTAAGCATTGTTGCAGACCATGTACACCCTTTCATGGAAACAGTATTCTCTGGTGGCTGTAGCCTCTTTCAGCAGGATAATGCGCCCTGCCACAAAGCAAAAATGTTTCAGGAATAGTTTGAGAAGCACAACAACGAGTTTGAGGTGTTGACTTGGACTCCAAATTCCCCAGATCCCAATCCAATCGAGCATCTGTGGGATGTGCTGAACATGGAGGCCCCACCTCGCAACTTATAGGACTTAAAGGATCTGTTGCTAACATCTTGGTGCCAGATACCACAGTACACCTTCAGGGGTCTAGTGGAGTCCATGCCTCGACGGGTCAGGACTGTTTTGGTGGCAAAAGGGGACCAACACAATATTAGGAAGGTGATCATAATGTTATGCCTGATCGGTGTATGTCTATGTGGTGTTTATAATATGAGTTAAGAATGGACAGGGAAAATCGGGTACACGTCAATATTGCGGGTGAATTATTATGATGCATATTACATGTACTCTATGCCTTTCTCCACTGACTTTCTATGATGTTCAAAGTCTTTCTAAGGATGCTGATATTTACTGAAGGCAGCTGTCTGACTCTGAGATGGCGAATGGGAACATGGTTTGTGTAACATTAGCAACAAATCATTAGCTGTCTGATAACAGTCAAGCCAAAGGCTAATCATATTAATTAGCATTATGATACATAAAATGCATTACCATTCTGATACATCGACGATCCTGTACAATTTGCTCTTCCTTTTCTTCTTCTGAATCAGTTTCTGGTTCAAACATATATGGCTGAATTAAACCAATATTTCCACTTGCCATTGTGTAGCGTTTACTACAGTAGTTCGAGCTGGTGTGATTGAGTGGAGGCGGGGACTAATTTGCATATTCATGTATCCACATATTCAAGAAATTTTAAGGCATGAAGAAATTATTTTCACTGGGGAAAAAAAAACCTTTAGATATGTCATGTTGATTATCAAAGATGAGTTTTAAGCGATACAATTGTTGACTGCAGGGGGAGTAAGACTTCCATTTGTTAACATTAGTTAACTACATTATTTAACATGAACTATGAAAGATACTTCTAAATCATGTATCAATCAAAAGTTGTATCAGTTAATATTATTTAATGGACCTGAGCTAACATGAACTAACAAAGAACAGTTGTATTTTTATTAACTAACATTAACAGATTATTAAGTAGTGTAACAAACATATTAGTCATTGTCAATGTTAGTTAATACATTAACTAACGTCAACTAATGGAACCATACTGTAAAGTGTTACCAGTTTTTCTTATGCTGATAATAACATTTCTGTTGACATAATAATAATAATTTAGAAAAATGTGAGCATAGAAACATTTTAAATTCATGACAATGACAGAATCAGTTATAGATGTGGAGATGGTTTTGAAAGAAAGTGAACCTGTTCTGGTTACTTTATAGAATTTGCTTTTCGCATACAAACACAAACCAGGAAGCACAGATGTGGAGATACCATCTATGAATGTGTGAAGCAACATGAGCAGTCAGTGCAGTGTCCCATGTAGAAGTGAAACAGAGGACTCTCCATATGGATTATCTCTGCAGTCCTTTGAACAAAACTGCTACATGTCTAAAACTATAGTAACCGTGAAACTAACAAACTCAGTGACCTCTGACCTGATGATCCGGTCCACTTTAAGGAATATTAATATTTTGTTTTGTCAGTCAAGCCATATATAAGTAAGTGGCACTGTAACTGGTATAATGTTCCACAAGGTCTGCAGTATAATTACAAGCAGGACACTGAAGTAGATGTTGTAATTTATGCATGGTGTGCTGAGTGCTCTAAATTCATTTGTGAAACTGGTTTTCTTCTACTTCTTCTTTGCAGCAGTTAAATTGGTTCTGTGTGTCACAACACACATCTGGAAATATTTAATGTTGGAAAACTATGTTCATTGTCTACTTACACTAAAAAGCTCTGTAATATTGGTGTGTTTTCAGAAATGTACTGTGTGTTGGCCATATAAAACATAACACAAGTCATACTGGTTATCTAGCTTGGGGAGTGGGGGTCAGATAGAAAGTAGCTTACACATAATATGGAGCTTTACTTGTAAATATGCATTTTTGTAGCTCTGACAGATTTTTAATTGTAATTTTGGCAGCCCTTGAAATGGGTCATACCATTGAGATTACCTAAGCGGTTGAAGTAAATACACTGATTCAAGGACGTGTATTTATTCCATGGACGGAGCAAGAACAAGTGTCTAAAATGCATGTGCAGAGTTCAGCTGAGTAATAAAGTTTACTCTCTTTAACTTAATGAAGAAATGAATATATGAAGCAAACTGCTTGGCAAAATAACCACAACACAGCAACTTTCACCCAATGAAATGAGAGTGCGCGGTTAATCTGTCAGTCAGATGCGTGTGAAAGCTGTGTTTGTTACTATAACAGACCCTGTGCGTTTTCTTTCAGAATCATCATTGGCCGGTAGAAAGAAAAATAGAATATATAAAAGCTTTTTATTTAAAATGAAGATAAGTTAAATACCCACTCGTCATGTGAGGTATGTTATAAAATGTCTATTATAAATAAATATATTATGAATAATGCAATGAAATTTCAATCACCAGTGAACGAGCCGGCAAAGGTGAGACATTCATAGATTAGATACAACGTTCTGAGCTTTTGTGACAGTAACAGATACGACCACGTTCTGAATCTCCAGTCGGTGAGGAAAGAGACATTAACAAAGACCAAGAGTCTTCGTCCAGCGAGACGGTAACGATTAAAACACATCCCGACTCGAGACTCCATGCCAGAGAGGCAAAAAGCAGATTGACTAAGTCTCTAGCCCAGAGAAGCAGAAGACAGAAAGACACATTTGGTTTAGCTCCGGCAAGCAAACCTTCACCTCAAGGTACCTTCATTTGTATGTTCCAGATTTTAGGACCCTTTTTGGTGTTCCAGATAATCAGCATCCCTCATTCGTGTTCAAGGCTGTTGAACGGATGCCGGCTACTTTTGCCGGCCAGTTCTGTTTTAAAAGTGGAGTATTTAAACAGTCTACATGCCGTCTGAATGGGAGAAACCATGTTGGGTGACCCTCCCTCCGATGCAGTGATGGACATCTGATCATCTGACATCTGATGTTTTTATATGCTTAAGGTGATAAGAAGTGCATATGTAAGAGAGTAAAACTTACCTGTAGAATGGTACACTCCAGGGTGTGGCCTAGACTGTAAATGGCTGCTGGAAGTTAGTACATGGTGGGTACAGTGAAGTTGAGTCTAGAGGGTTAGGTTGGTTGTGTGGAGTTGAAGTGAAGCAAAGTAATAGAAGCTTCTGTTTAAGAAAGTTTATTATTCAAACAATACAACTTGCTGTTTCCAACAAAAGACTTGTAATGATATATGTATATTTTTTTTCAACATTCATTTTTTTTTAATATATAGTTTTCTTTGTTTTGACTTTTTCGCTGTGGGATTTGCACTGTCTGCACAATAAATTCACCTCAACTGGGATTCCTGTCGCCTTGGTCTTATTATGCCTCTGATCGTGAGTGCAATCGCTAACAGTATCGTAGTGTAATATCAGTATGATTTTCTAATTTACATTAGAGCTAATAAAACTGATGCTAGTTAATGACAAATACTCGTTCATTTATTTGTTTGATGCATAATAAGGTTCTTTACCTTCACTCTAAAATTGAATGGGTTATTTTTTTACTCCTACTGTTCTGCCTGTTGGGTCATTTTGTTGGGTAGTTTTGTGTGTAACCCACTGCTGGGTTAAATTTCACTGACAGTAGAAATGATGCACCCCCTCATAAACTACACAGCCTGCTGGGTTATAGTGACCAACTGCTGGTTTGCCAAACTGGAATAATCTGGATTGGTAACGGTCATTTTGTCTTCTGTCCTTTGAGAAAACTTCCTGAGGTGATCTTCCTGAATAACTTTAAGGTTTGTATACACTTGTGTATGAAATAATTACTATACAGATCAAAAACATTTGTAATTTGTAGTTTACAATTACATTTAGTGTTGTTTGTTCCACTAAAACATCCTTTCATGTCTGCTATGGTTCGCTTGCGTTGCAGACAGAGTGAGAGACACGACGCAGCCATATTGAAGTATCATCTCCCATTACAACAGCTGCGACACGTTTCGACACAACTAGGGTTAAAATCAGATACCACTGCCATACTTACAGTGAATATCTCTGTTGATTAATATGGGAGCGACGCTTGTGCCACGCACTGAAAGGAAGGTGAGACTGTAATGTCTGTCAGAGAAGACATAAAGCTGTTTTTTAACACAGCAAATGTGAATATCTGTTGAATAGACAGTTCAAATCGTACTGATACCAGTTCTTTTCTTCCAACAGATGCCAGAAGTGCACGGAGTTTGCTCCTTTTGCTCCTGTCACTTTCTGTATTTTATGGTATTAATGAACTATTTTATTTAGACTGTTTAATGTCCATTCATTTCCTAAATTACCACAATATATATATAACATTTTATAATTTATACAGCCTAAATAAAATATATAAATTGCATTTGCTGCAAGGAAATGGAAATAATTATTAATGAGGTAAAATTAGCTCAGCATTTAGTTAATATGAGCAGAATTTGGGTTAAATTGTGTAACCCAACCTGCTGGGTTACTTTAACCCAGCATGTGTTCTGTCCAATATTTACCCAGCTCTAGGTTGCCAAATGGGTTGTTTTTAACACAGCCATTTTTAGAGTGTTATAGGCTTGTAGCATATGGCTCTGGTTAGGGGTTAGTTTCTGTTGTAGCAATTCTCCTTTCGGCGCGCCCATTACTCCGACCTGCAGCTATCCATGTCTCATGTTTTCTGGTTTGTTTGTTTGTTTTTGTTGTTTTGGACCTGAACCACTGACCTAAACACTGAAAAAATAATGACCCAACAGGCCCAACCCAGCGTTTATGTTGAAAAAATATCCATGGATTTTTTAAGACTTTAACTGGTGTCTGGTGTGAAGTTAAGTTAAACTGCTACAACAACTATATTGTACAGTATGGTACTCGTACTGCTCTTAAAGGTGCACTGTGTAAATTTTAGCGGAATCTAGCGGTGAGGTTGTGAATTGCAACCGTCTACCGTTCACCCCTCCCTTTCGAAGCACGTAGAGAAGCTACGGTGGCCAACACATGACAAAAATGTCGTTGTCTGAGACAGCAGGGAGTAGCTAGCGCTCTGTAGAGAAGTTTGTCCGTTTAGGGCTACTGTAGAAACATGACGCCGCAAAATGGCGACTTCACTGTAAGGGGACCCGTGGTGTATGTAGATAGAAATGGCTCATTCTAAGATAATAAAAACATAATGGTTCATTATGTAAGGTATTTATGCACCACTGAAACGTCTCAGTTACATATGTAACCCTCGTTCCCTGAAGGAGGGAACGGATACGACCACATCGGAGACCGACGAATAGGAATCTCGCTCACGAGAGCCAATCTACTTCGAGTGTAACTGAACGAGCCAATGGACATTGGCATGCAATGATTGCACCAGCTACTCATGCCACGCAGCGCGGGTATAAATGAGGCACAGGTGCTTGCATCAAATCAGTTTTTTTCTGAGGAGCCGAGTAGGTGAACTGGCACCCCAGCAGGGTACAGAGGACATGACGACGGGACCTGACCTCCTTGAGGGAACGAGGGTTACATACGTAACCGAGACGTTCCCATTCAGTCGGTCACTTCCAACGCCACGTCGGAGACCAACGAATAAGAATCCCTACCAAAGTGCCATGGGCTCCGTCCCCTTCCAGTGCCCTGTGTGAGCCTCCTGAGCTCCCTTACCTGATGAGACGGGCTCACACAGAGAAGTCCATCACTGCTGTTCCGCATGACCCGCTCAGTGACTATTGGATAACACTGGGAAAGCGTGCCCTCTAGTAAGAGGGAACGCTGCGGAACCAACATCGTACCCTGAAGGAGTTATGTGGAGTACAATGCTGAGCCATAGCCCGCAACCGAGAGGGGGCTCCAGCCCCACTGAAGGGGGGGCTCTCCCAAGGGAAAGACACAGGCTTCTGTTTAGGAGCGACCGTGGACAAATATATGGAATCCCCGCAGGGTCACTCATATAACCCCAGCCCAGTACTGGTTCTCAAGGATTCAGCGGCAAAGGGCCTGATGCCAGACGCTCCGCCACGTCCGGCACCGAGGGTGATGGAGGACTCGACATAGTTTGCTTCTGGAGAATATAGCGCAATAGCGCAGCAAGCCGACAAGAGCCAGGGCCTCTCAGTGCTTGAGCGTGAGCCCGACTCTCAGCGGCCCAGGAAAGCATGGCCATCATTTCCGGATCCGTATCGGGCACAGTGGATCTTCCCGAAGGAGCCCCTTGCGCCGACACGTCATCTCCAGAAGCTTCTGACCCTCCCTCCGATGCAGCGATGGACATCTGATCATCAAGAGGCGCGCCGAAGGATATGGATGGTGCACACCTCGTGGGTGGCCCACCGCGTTCCGATGGCAGCTCTACTGGCTGCGAAGTGCGGGAGGAGTGAGGGTTCCCCGGGGGTTGGTTCCCTGGGGGAAGCGCGCTCACAGTAATCCTCAGATCACCCGCGCTACTGCCAGAAATAACCCTCTGTGGAGCGTGGGGACTCCACCCCATGCGAGATGGAGTCTCAACCGCAACTCCAAGATGGTCATGTTCCCGCAGTGGTGACCTTCCCTCGATAACCACCGCATCCAGAAACACACAGATAGAATGTCATCTTGAAAAAGACGCAAGCTCTATCTGTGTAGCTCTTTTTAGAAGGACGCTCTCCTTGGTGCTGACGCACGCAGAGGGAACGGTCACGACGACACAGTCAGGGAAGTAGTGCAGCCTGATTTGCGTGCTCTCTCACACGAAGGCACTCACTTACCAGCCGTAAGAACGGCTTTTTAGCGCTCTCCACCTAGCGCACCGAACCAGCTGTGAGAACAGCCTTTGTGTATGCTCTTACGAACAAAAAGAGAGATGGTATGAATACCATACAACCCGCTGCTATGCCGTCACACCAACACCGACTGAAGGCAGGCTCAGTCAATTCTGCTGCTTTGTAGAGAGTGATTTCAGGACGAACTATCCACCACTCGGCTCCGAAGCAAAAGGCTGATTTGATGCAAGCACCTGTACCTCATTTATACCCGCGCTGCGTGGCATGAGCAGCTGGTGCAATCATTGCATGCCAATGTCCATTGGCTTGTTTAGTTACACTCGAAGTAGATTGGCTCTCACGAGCGAGATTCCTATTCGTCGGTCTCCGACGTGCCGTCAGAAGTGACCGACTGAATGGAAAACATAGTTATGTATATTATATTGCATTTCTGTCAATAGATTGCATTTATGTCAATAGTCAATAGATCCTCATACTACACACTGAACCTTTAAGACATGGAGAGACAACTTTTCTTAAAACCCTGTATTATCATCATATCTAATGCTATCCTTTAATCATGATCCTACAATGGAATTTTATGGACTGTTTTGTATTGTATTTTAGGTGGTTTTGGGGACATGAAATGCATTTTAGTTAAAATTATTGATATTAATATATATATTTTTTTGTCCCATTGCAAAATACTTTGTACACATTAAATTTAACTTTTTGTTTCCTTTTCGACTGAAATACAAACTCTGTCTACTGTGTTGTTGCCATATACTGTATTGATTTATGGCCGTGAATGTAACATATCTTGTTATCTTACAATGAGAATAAAGCAATCTGTGTAAACATGCTACACACTTTGAAATGAAAGGCAGCCAATTCTCCACCTGGCAACATTAATAATTAGCGATGACATTTATTTGTCTTTACTTTGTTCCTCTGAATGGAATAAATTTCCCTTCACAATTCCTTGGTGAAAATACACTTATGAATATATTCATAGAGGTTTCATTCTGCTGAATTTTCAGTTGCTGGATATGAATACTGAGACTTTGTCCCAAACCTATTTGGATGAAAACTGAATATTGTTTACTATGGGGCTTGGTGACACTCTTCAGTCAGTCTCATTAATAACAAGATATTAAACAGCAGCAAATCTGCACATTTGAAAGAACTATTAGTTTTAGTTCCCTTTCAGTCGGTCACATTCGACGTATGTCGGACGTCACCGACGAATTGGGATAACTTCTGGGAGCCCCTATCAGCTTTGAGTGTATAGAGAACGAGCCAATGGCCATTGGTGTGCGAGATCTGCATCTCGCGCTCCGCCCCGCACCGTGGGTATAAACAGGAAGCGGATGCAGCGCACATTTGTCATTCACTTCGGAGCCGAACACTGTGTCGATGAAGGAGACTGTTCCTGCTTCAGCAGAGAGTGTAAGAGAGAGAGCGAGAGAAGAGGCGTCTTTAAGTGCTGGGAGAGAAGGCACGATCAGCGGCGACCGCGAGCTCACTGAGTACAGTGATAAACTGCTGTTTTCACAGCACTGTTTTTGTCTGTTGGTTCGGTGAGGGCGTGAGTGCATACACAGGCTGCACTACTCTCCTGTGTTTTGCCGCGGTCGTTCCTGGGTGCTTCAGCACATTAAAAAAGAGATTTCTTCTAAAAGAGCAACACGGGTGTGACACTGCATCTTTTTCAAGATGTCATTCCACCCGTGTGTTTCTGGATGCGGTCGTTCCCTGTCACCAGCTGACGGTCACAATCGTTGTCTTACGTGTCTGGGCATTCAGCACGCTGAGGCAGCGTTTGTGGATAATTCATGTTCCCACTGCGGGAACATGACTATCTCGGCGCTTAGGTCGAGACTCGCCTACCTCCGGGAGGGTGGAGTCCCCTTACCTATGCCCCGATCTAGTGCTATTCCTGCCCAGCAGAATAGACCTACTTCGGCGAATAGCCAGGGTGACCTGAGGATCACGTTTAGGGCACACCCGCCGAGCCAGCCTCCGTGGGCCCCTAAACCCTCTGAAGCGCCGCAGCCGGTTGAGCTTACGGAGGAAGTCGCTGGCCCCTCCCGGGGGGGTCCAGTGGTGACCTTTGGAGCTCCAGCAAACGATAGGATGTCGATCGCTGCATCGGAGGGGAAGTTTCAGTCCTCGGGGGATGAAGACTCGGCTGCGTTGCCTCCCTCTGGGAGAGTGGCGTTGCCTGAGACGTACCCCGAGCTGACGGCTATGCTTTCCCGGGTCGCCGAAAAGGTCGGGCTTGCGTGGAACCCTCCACCGTGTCCCGAGCCTTCTAGGCTGGATGATTGGTTTCTCGGGGCGGCTCGCGCTGGTTCTCAGCGTCCCGCCCCGGTGCCTTTCTTCCCGGAGGTGCATGAGGAGCTCACGAAGTCGTGGACGGCACCTCCTCACTACCCTCGACGGTGGGCCAGCCAAAGGGTACGTGGGGATCCCGGCGGTGGAACGGGCTGTCGCGATGCAACTGTGTCCGGCGTCCGCTTCCACCTGGCGTGGAGACCCACGCCACCCATCCAAGGCCTGTAAGTTCTCCTCCAGTCTGACTGGGAAGGCTTACAAAGCTTGTAGACAGGCTGCGTCCGCCTTGCAAGGCCGTCCAGCCCGTTCAGGCCGCTGCCAAGCCAGGTGGCAAGCGCCATCTTAAGAGACCCTGAGACGGGCCACCCAGAGATGGAGGAGACAGCTCTTCAGGAGGTGGTGAAAGCACCGCTCCTTCTCCTGGAGGAGGGCCAGAGAGAATCTTTTGTTCGAATTTGATTTCTGTTCGTGCCAGTGGTACCCAAAACTTCACAAAAAGAGCTGTTTCTAAAATCTCTGGGTGCCAAGAGAGCGCGCTTGGCGGTGTACGACGCTCCCATGCCTTGTCACCCTCCGGCTGTGTCCAGGACGCACACAAGAGGCCTCCTCACACCCGTGCGCCCCCTCAGCGGAAGCAGGTAAGTGTTGCACTGCACACTCAGACCCCACTTCGGGCCGCCATGCGGTCCCTGCACGCCGCTCTGCTGCCCCGCTGCGGGTATGTCTGTGGTGCTGTTGGTCCCGCTGGTTCGGTTGCTGGGAGCCTGGCTAGCGCTTCCCAGCCCATCCCGCTGGCTCATCCGTACTATCAGACTCGGCTATGCGATTCAGTTCGCCCGGCGGCCCCCCAAGTTCAGGGGCATTCACTTCACCTCCGTGTCGAAGGAGGATGCCCCCGTGCTACGGGCGGAGATCGCAGTTCTACTGGCGAAGGACGCGATAGAGCCGGTCCCTCCAGCCGATATGAAGACAGGCTTCTACAGCCCGTACTTCATTGTACCCAAGAAAGGCGGCGGGTTACGGCCAATCTTGGACCTGTGGTTCTTGAATCGGTCCCTTCACAGGCTGACGTTCAGAACGCAGAAACGCATCTTCAGGTGCATCCGTCCCCAAGATTGGTTTGCAGCGATCGACCTGAAGGACGCGTACTTTCATGTCTCGATTCTCCCTCGACACAGACCGTTCCCACGCTTTGCGTTCGAGGGACAGGCATATCAGTACAGAGTCCTACCCTTCGGGCTGTCCCTGTCGCCCCGTGTCTTCACGAAAGTTGCGGAGGCGGCCATTGCTCCCATGAGAGAGCATGGTGTTCGCGTCCTCAACTACCTCGACGACTGGCTGATCCTGGCTCAGTCGCGGGCGCAGTTGTGCGAACACAGGGACATGGTGCTCAGTCACCTCAGCCTGTTGAGACTTCGGGTCAACTGGGAAAAGAGCAAACTCTGCCCCGTGCAGAGGATCTCTTTTCTCGGTATGGAGCTGGACTCGGTCAATCTGACAGCGCGACTCTCAGAGGAGCGCGTCCAGTCGGTGTTGAACTGCTTGAATTCGTTCAAACGCAGGACAGCGGTACCACTGAAACATTTTCAGAGGCTCCTGGGGCATATGGCATCCGCAGCCGCAGTGACACCGCTCGGATTGCTTCATATGAGGCCGCTTCAACACTGGCTACACAACCGAGTCCCGAGATGGGCGTGGCAGAGCGGCTCGTTCTGTGTCTCAGTAACACCAAAGTGCCGCCAAACCTTCAGTCCGTGGTCGGACCATTCGTCTACGGGCAGGAGTTCCCCTAGAACAAGTGTCCAGGCATGTTGTTGTCTCCACGGATGCCTCATCCACCGGCTGGGGGGCCACGTACAACGGGCTTGCAGTTTCGGGTCTGTGGACAGGGCCTCAACTGCAATGGCATATCAATTGCCTCGAGTTGTTAGCAGTTCGTCTTGCGCTGGGCCGCCTCAAAGGGCCGCTACGAGGCAAGCACGTTCTGGTCCGTACGGACAACACTGCGGCCGCTGCGTACATCAACAAACAGGGTGGTCTACGCTCCCGCCGCATGTCACAACTCGCCCGCCATCTCCTCCTCTGGAGTCAGAAACATCTGAGGTCGCTTCGTGCCACTCACATTCCGGGCCTGCTCAATCATGCAGCCGATGAGCTCTCACGACAGCAAGTGCTCCCGGGAGAGTGGAGACTCCATCCCCAGGTGGTCCAGCTGATCTGGAGTGACTTCGGGACCGCACAAGTAGACGTGTTTGCCGCCCCGGACACGTCTCACTGCCAGTTGTTCTATTCCCTGACCGGGGGGACCCTCGGCTCGGATGCACTGGCACACAGCTGGCCCTGGGGCCTACGCAAATATGCGTTTCCCCCAGTGAGCCTTCTTGCGCAGACACTGTGCAAGGTCAGGGAGGACGAGGAGCAGGTCTTGTTAGTTGCGCCGTACTGGCCCAACCGGACCTGGTTCCTGGAACTAGTGCTCCTCGCGACAGCACCTCCTTGGCCCATTCCTCTGAGGAAGGACCACCCTATGGCACCCGCGTCCGGACCTCTGGAAACTCCATGTCTGGTCCCTGGATGGGACGCGGAGGTTCTAGGTGGCCTACCACAGACTATGGTAGACACCATCACTTCCGCCAGAGCCCCCTCTACGAGGCGCCTCTATGCGTTGAAGTGGAACCTGTTCGTCGAATGGTGTTCTTCTCGACGAGAAGACCCCTGAAGATGTTCGATCAGTTCTGTGCTTTCCTTCCTCCACCCTCAAAGTGTATGTTGCCGCTATCGCCGCAAATCACGACATGGTTGATGGTAAGTCCTTAGGGAAGCACGATCTGATCGTCAGGTTCCTGAGGGGGGCGAGGAGATTAAATCCGCCTCGCCCTCACTCTATACCCTCTTGGGACTTATCTCTGGTGCTAACCGCACTACAGAGGGCTCCCTTTGAACCTTTGCAGTCAGCAGAGTTAAAAATCCTGTCTTGGAAGACAGTACTCCTGACTGCATTGGCTTCCATCAAGAGATTAGGGGACCTGCAGGCATTTTCGGTCGACGAATCGTGCCTGGAATTCGGGGTGGGTAACTCTCATGTAATTCTGAGACCCCGGCCCGGATATGTGCCCAAGGTTCCCACCACTCCCTTTCGGGACCAGGTGGTGAACCTGCAAGCGCTGCCTTCGGAGGAGGCAGACCCAGCCCTGGCTTTTCTCTGTTCCGTTCGCGCTCTGCGGACTTACGTGGACAGAACGCAAAGCTTCAGGACCTCAGAACAGCTCTTCATCTGTTATGGAGGCCAGCAGAAGGGAAAGGCTGTCTCCAAGCAGAGGATGGCTCACTGGATAGTGGATGCCATCGCCTTGGCATATGAAACCCAAGGCATGCCTTGCCCGCTCGGGTTGAGGGCCCACTCCACTAGGAGTGTGGCCTCTTCCTGGGCGCTGGCGCATGGCGCCTCGCTGACAGATATATGTAGAGCTGCGGGCTAGGCGACACCTAACACGTTCGCTAGATTTTATAGCCTCCGTGTAGAGCCGGTTTCTTCCCGTGTGCTCGCTTCAAATAGCCAGTAACACCGAAGTGCCCATTCTAGTGTTGGCTTGCTGTGCCATTCCCCTCCTCATGGACCGGATACGTGCACTGATATGCTCCAGTCGAGTTCCCCAGAACGGCAAACCCTGTTGAGTCCTCCGCAACCCACGGCAGTCAGACGTGGCGGAGCGTCCGACGCCAGGTCTAACACTCGTATGCATTGGTGGAACTTGTGTTAGGCTGGGTATCCATATGTTGTGACCTCTATGGCGGTCCCATATGTGTATTCTTGAACGGTACGGCTCCCTACGGCAAGCCCGTGTCTTTCCCTTGGCAGAGCTCGCTCTGCTGTCTCTGTGCGGTGTAGTCCCCCGCCTGCATTGGCCGGGACCACCCCTGGGACTTCCGAATGTTGTACTGCCCACGGCCAGTCCATACGTGTATATTCCACATGATACCTCCCTACGGGTAGGATGTAGCTTCCGCAGCGGCCCCCCTGGGCACACTTTCCCAGCATTATCCAATACTCTGCTGAGTGGGTCTTGCGGAACAGCAGCAGTGACTCTCCCTGCGTGAGTTCCCCGCCCCGAACAGACGGGGGTCTGAGGGGCTTTTGCTGGGCGCTGGAAGTGGTAGTAACTGTGGCGTTTTCCATAGGGATCCCAATTCGTCGGTGACGTCCGACGTACGTCGAACGTGACCGACTGAAAGGGAACGTCTCGGTTACGTCCGACGTACGTCGAACGTGACCGACTGAAAGGGAACGTCTCGGTTACGTATGTAACCCTCGTTCCCTGAAGGAGGGAACGGAGATGTACGTCCCATCGCCACAGTTGCTGTACCATCACTGCATGACCGAGTCACTAGTTCGGCTCCTCAGTGAAAAACAAATGTGCGCTGCATCCGCTTCCTGTTTATACCTGCGGTGCGGGGCGGAGCGCGAGATGCAGATCTCGCACGTCAATGGCCATTGGCCTGTTCTCTATACACTCGAAGCTGATAGGGGCTCCCAGAAGTGATCCCAATTCGACATACGTCTCCGTTCCCTCCTTCAGGGAACGAGGGTTACATACATAACCGAGACGTTCACAGGTATGGCTCTTTGTTGTTGTAAAATTGATGTATGTTTGTATATTAAATTCTGATTCCTGAATTCTGATGAAAGCATTTACAGCTTTATTGTTCCAAGCAGTATTTATACAGCATGACCCCAGGCCTGACAGTAAGCCAATAGAACCTCCACTTTATTGACTGGTTAAGTATTTGCTTGAATGCATGAATGAAATAAAATAGAACCCAAACAAACATAGTTTTTGATAAACTCATCACATCTCTGCAGAATTGCAAAATGATGGAACCAAGTTTAAAACAAGCCTTTTTCATGCCCATCAGTCTACATCATGATAGAGCTCTAAAGGGTCCAGGCTCAAAGCATTGAGGGGTTTTTCTTGTTGTTTGTTTTATCAACAAGTATATGTACTTGAATAAGTATTTTAAGTATATTTTTTATCATCCAGTTATTCTGCCTAATTTGTTTTACTCTCATTACTTAAGCATTACTATTCAAATATTGTCACAGATTTCCCATGTCACTCAAGCAGCCAAAATGAATAGATAAAATGTTGAGCATTAAAACTAATACAATATTAGCTGAAGCTGCATTCAGTTTGTCGAATTCACATATTCTTGAGAAAGGAGTTGAATGCTGAAACTAACATGATTACTATATGCAATGTCTTTAAACTGATTCTCAGATCATGCGCTTGAACACAAATGGCAGTGTATGCACCAATTCATCCAATATCAAACACTTACATATCTTTAGAACATCAGATTTTGTTTCAGGCATATAATCCTTTTTAATGAGACTGAATTTGATATATTTTCAGTGTAAATGGTGGGGAATTAAAGGAGAACTAAACCAGCAATTCCAGGGGGGGAAATATAAAAAATATACTGTATGCACTAATGTGACAGAACCTTTTTAATGACTAAGATAGTTCACTCTAAAGCAATGTTCGAGTTCAAATCTATTAGACAATGGGAAAAGCATTGCATATATGCGATGAAGAGAATGTGATAGATGCATTCAATTCTAATATTACACTCTGATACCATATTTTACTATAGTGATTATCACAGCAGAGATATCTGAAAGAACTAGAAAAATACATATTTTGTATTTACACACATATGCAAATGTGTAAATCATTTTCTTCTTTCTTTTTTTTTTTTTTTACAGTACACAGATGGTCAGATGAGAACATGCAGAGAACAGTAAATCATGGACCTGTTGTGAGTGAAGAAAAGAGAGGTGACTCTTAGTATCCAATGAAAAGAGGTTGTTTTTGACTAGTGTAAAAAGGAAAACCAGAGTCTTTTCAGAGGAGAGTTATAAAATGGATATGGGAGAGCTGCCAGGTACAGGAGGGAAACAGGCTTTCACAACGCCTGTTAATGGACTGTGTGTAGTGAGTCATAAGCTTCAGAGGAAAATTCAGCTTTTACCATAAATTGACATGAAAATACCAATAACTAGGGCTGCTCACTCAGGTCCTTCGGTGATCTGCATATATATCGTCAGCAAACACAGTAAATTGTCCCTTTTCTGAACCTAAATAAGTATAATGTGTCAAGTATGTCTACTTAAGATCTCAAACAGAATGTGGGTAGATTTAAAGTAATACGAAATGCACTTTTCTTCTAACCTTGTGCTGTTTCAGTGGTCTGTTTGTGAAATCTGGGCTACTTTTACACCGGTGAATGCATATCTCAGGGTAGGCTTATTTTTGAAAGTCAATTTTTTTTTGTATAGGCACATACCTTAACGTCCATACTGCAAAAAAAAAAAAAAAATCTACTGAATATTTCAACTGTTATTGCCCAAGAGAAAAGAAAACGGTGACCTTGTGACTCAGCGGGCACATATTGTCACAATGGAACCTGTCTATCAAACAGCGGATTATAGGCTTTTCAGCAAAATGTATGCAATAAACAGTTTGGACAGAATGTGAACTAGGCATTTGTGTAATTGGACTTTGGATAACAAATAAAAGAAATTACTTTTTTGCTCTTTTAAGCATCAAATTATTCTGGCTATCAATTTAAAATGCAAATTGATAAAATGCAGTTTATTTGTTATATTAGTTTATTTATTTGTAGATTTTTATATTGTTTAATTTGTTTTCACAAAGTAAAAACATAAATATATATTTTGCCATATCACACTTACCAAGAGCAGGCAGCAGAATGTGTAAGAAACCGTTCATACAGGATGTTTTTGAATGCAGAGTCAGCTAGACTGTCATCTGTTTTATTATTAGTAATATATTTTCTCCTAAAATACTTAATGTATTGATGATGAGGAACCCTTGTATCTTACAGATATTGCTATGTATGATAGAGTCAGGATGCATTTAGCTGTGATTAAGACTGATAATACTGGATGTCTAAAGCTGTTAGGCTATGAGGCAATAGCATGTAACATGGACTGCATGTATCAGACTACATGATACACCCTACAACTCAATTAAAGTTTCATTAAAATGTTGCCTCACTTTCAAATCACTTCTTTTGCATTGGGGCTATCAGTTTTGTTGTTGATGATTTAGTTGTGTGGAGCCGGGGGGAGGATATGACACCATCAAGCTGAAGGTGGGATTGACTCTGATTGAGATGAATGTGCCAGCTGTATCACAATAGACTATAAATATTTGATGGTTTAATGTGACACTGCATCATTGGTAATTAATGGCTATAGTATTAACATTTAGATGGATTAGGCCTGCATCCCATCCTTGCCTGTTTCCTGCTGCACATCAAAAAATCAGTGCTGACACGTAAAGACATCGCTACAGACACAAGCAGGTACAATGAGATGCGCAGATATTGTAAACTGTCAAGATCCAGGTGCAACAAATCACACAGACTACAGCTCTCTGCATGTACAGAACTCATAAAGTGACTCATGATGTTCAGAAGAAACATCTGTGTAAGACAGCCAATTTAAGACACAGAAGCACTGCTGAGAGACATCCAAAAATTAATAAAGATTGCATATGCAATAAATGGAGGTCTTATAATGTGAGGATAAAGTTTCAAACAAAGTAGGTCACATGTATTAGATTTCATGAAGTGGTAAGTGCAGGATCAGGACCATGGACAGCTCCTCCCAGCATGGATGTTCAAGCCTGGAACATTTACATTTATGCGTTTGACAGGCACATTAATTCAAAGTGCTATGCTATAGTGCAGTGGTCTTCACTATTTTTTTCATGAGAGCCACACTGATAGGACAAAATCAATAGGAGAGCCACTTTTACCGCAAAGTATCAAAAGTTACATCTGCTAAAGTTACGTAAACTAAATAGACTCGAAAAGACAGACCAAATTTATACTTAAGAATGGTGATTCCCCCCACACCCCCCACAGTGTATTACTGAATTATCAAAGTGCCCCAATTATGTTATTTTAAAGGGATAGTTCACCCAAAAATGAAAATTAGCCCATGATTTACTCACCCTCAAGTCATCCTAGGTGTATATGACATTCTTCTTTCAGACGTATACAATCAGAGTTATATTAAAAAATGTCCTGGCTCTTCCAAGCTTTATAATGGCAGTGAATGGCTGCTTCTGTTTTGAAGTCCATAAAAGTGCATCTATCCATCATAAAAGTGCTCCACACGGCCCCGGGGGGTTAATAAAGGCCTTCTGAAGCGAAGTGATGCATTTGTGTAAGAAAATATCCATATTTAAAACTTTACAAACTGTAATCTCTAACTTCTGCTAACTGTCGTACGCATGTTCACGAGATGACGTATGGCGCTCCGGTGAGAATTTGCTAGTTCTCGTGAGAACCAAGTTTTGTTTTGCTCTGTCAGAGATTGGCTCTATCCTCTGCGCTTCCGTGTTTGTCACCAGAACTTATGCTACGCCTGCGTCCTACATCATACGCTGGAACGCCAGTTAGCAGAAGTTAGAGATTACAGTTTGTAAAGTTTTAAATATGCATATTTTTCTTACACAAACGCATTGCTATGCTTCAGAAGGCCTTTATTAACCCCCCGGAGCCGTGTGGAGCACTTTTATGATGGATAGATGCACTTTTATGGACTTCAAAACAGAAACAGCCATTCACTGCCATTATAAAGCTTGGAAGAGCCAGGACATTTTTTAATATAACTCTGATTGTATTCGTCTGAAAGAAGAATGTCATATACACCTAGGATGACTTGAGGGTGAGTAAATCATGGGCTAATTTTCATTTTTGGGTGAACTATCCCTTTAAAGGTTGCTAATTTTTTTGGTGATCTCCTACAATAGATTTGCATGCATCAAAGGACAAAAAACACTTTAATTTTCTCATAATATACCTTGCATCACCTCATTTTCTTTCTAAACACCTTTCCGCGAGCCTGCTCTGCTCCGATTGGTCAGATGGCCTAGTCGATAACTGAATTTCAGCTCCGCAGGCTTCCTCAGCACTTCTTGTATACACAGTACAAACAGTAACAATGGCATGTTTTTTTTTTTGTATCAATTCCAGCGCGACGACTCATCCTTTTGTCCTATCCAGATCAGATGGTGGACCTACACCTAGACGCGACCTCATTGCAGCCCTAAATGTCAGCAGAGGCCGTGTCTCTTAGAACAGTCCTCTGTGAAGACCTCATTGACATGACAGCAATCGGCACAGATCCTCAGCAAAGATCACAAGAACTAGACAAGTCCTCTGCACATACCCCTATGACCAGCTTTGTCTCCATACCAGCGTGATGAATCTGATCTTCAAGCAGGCTTGAGCGGGAAGAAATATTTTGACATAAAGCGCTATATAAATAAAGGTGACTTTTGAAGTGCATGCAAAGTCGATGTGCAGGACTGAATACAACGTCTTCTCGAAATGTTGACAACACGAACCAAACTCCTACATGCCTTTAGCTACAAATGCAATGTTTGAGGGCGGGTCAAAGTAGACGTTGTTCACGGGCAGTCACTGAAGACCTTAAGCAGTCATTATGCAAATTTGTTACATGGTTATGTAGGTAAGTAACAGGAAGTGAGATTGGAATTGCTGATGACTCGTTTCGGCAGTTCAGAATCGATTCTTTCTTTTAGGAGACAATAACTTTATTTGTCGCCCACAAAACTTTGCGGTCCTTCTATTCACAAACAGCTATATTACACACTGCATGAAAGGAAAAAGCGTAATAGGGGCACTTTAAAGGGGAAAAACTTATTTCAGAAGTTGCATTCAAAATCCAGTTGGCTCAGCTATCTCAGTTTGAATGGGCATGACGCTTCTGAATTCAATAAATCTTTGTTTTGCGGTATATACAGGGTCTTGAAAGGTAACCAAAGGGAGATAACAGCGTGCGTTGACCCTGATATATGCCAGCCCCAGCTTTTTCCTGACCCTTCACATTGAGCCTCAGACGAGCAGTGCTGCAGATTTCAAGAACGTCCTCTGCTCTTCAACGTATCCTCCGGCCGCACGCTGTCATCAATGTATATCCAGCGAATTCATCTGAACTATTCTCCAGTGCAACAAGCGCCCATTCTTCATCCCTTCACACTTCCACTGTGCCATTAATTGGCAGAAGAAGACGTCTTTAGAGGAGTGTGAGTGATGGAAACAGCATGCATAATTCAGAGGGATAGAAGGAAATGAGAGGAAAAAAGCAAGTTAGTGGTGAACAGCAGAGTGTTGTCTGTATCAGAGCAGCACTTGGTGTTTCAGAGATTTGTAACTGCAGTGAAGAGACATGACATAATGAGTTTGGTGAGAATACTGCCCCTGGGGCAGGATTAGGGTGCAGGAGCTGCCAGTGTGCCATCAGATGAGGAAGGAGGTACACATGTATGTCTTTCTGCAGTGCCGTGTTTGATAGTGTGCTGCGGAACAACAGTCCAAAAGAAAAAAAGAGTTCCATGTGTTAGGGGGGTTTTATATCGCAACAGCATGAGGAAATGGTGCCCTGCCTTTGTTTGAACTCGGTGTCTTTTAGAGTTTATATTGGAATAAAGTACTGTAGTAAAAACATACTTTTTGAATTGAAAGCAAGATACTTCTATTTTCTGCATTTTGATGTTGAAAGCTAATGCAATATGCTTACTGAGAATTAAATACTGACAAGAAATATAAAAGTTTAGCAAAATGTAATATTTTACATTTTAATATTATAATATTTTTTGTATTTTAATATTTTTGTAACGAAACAATGTCTGAATTTCCCTTTTTAATTTGATTTTCCTTTAACTTTTCATACAGTACGTTATTTCAAACATTAAGGTGCGTTCACGACATATGCTACTGACTATCATTCCTGATAGTCATTCCTGACTATCAAGATCATTCACGTGATTGTAGAACTTGTAATTTTCTGAGGGCTACGAATTAGCATGCGACCACTGCAGATTTAAGGCTGATTTATACTTCTGCGTCGGACCTACGTCGTAGGCTACACGCTGGTTTTCATACTTCTGCGTCGTTGTCCGCGTCAATGTGCAATTACACATTCAGACCGCTAGTAGGCAGTGTCCACGAGCATGTTGATGGTGTAACCCAGGGGTTTTCAAACTTTATGATGCCAAGGACCCCCAAATATAATGAACCTTTTATGCTAGATAAACTGTTAGATAAATAGTAAGTGTGACATTATAAATACAACATATTGTTTCCCAACTTAAATTGGCTATACTTAATGTTGGATGTATAAACCTGAAGAAGAACATTTTCAATTAAAAATGATTTGCAACTTTCACAATAAATGTATGTAAGCAGCTTACATACTGCATTAAGAATACTGCCTTACAACCCCATTGAGCAAGATAAAGGGGACTACAGTGAGAAAAACTCACTAGAAAGATACAAAACAAACATATACAATTCTGGAAAACATGTATACGGCAAGCAAAGAGAGAAACATTTAAAAATAAAAATCGAATGTACGATAGACTTTATCCATTTTTGCTTTGTCTTTTTATTCTCTTAAATTTTCTGGGGAACCCTTAGAACCTTCTGGAGGACCCCTGGGGGTCCCCGGACCCCAGTTTAAAAACCCCTGGTGTAACCCACAGTATCAAGGGAAAAGCCGAAGAAGAAGCAGCTTGTTGTGTACGTTGTCGGAGAAGCAGCAGCAGTGATGGCGGCAAATAGACAGCAACTTTTGTTGCAGCTTGAGTTGTTAAATATGGAAGAACAGATCATTTATAATCCACAAGCGGACATGTGTATGAGGAAATGCGAGTTTGTTTGTTTTTTTTGGACCTGAGGGAGAGGTTCTAGCAGATCAATCACAGCGCCTGCGGTCCACGTAGAATTGACGCATTATTACATGTTTGGAGAGGTGCAAGTCCGAATTTGAGGACGTGAACAGCTCCAAGTATAGCATCACGTGTTTTTATTTCTTATTTAAGGTAATTACAACATGGCGTGAACGCAACATTAGCAGACAAGAGTCCTACCTGTCGCGACATTCCCTACTCTGTCTTCTCTTAAAAATAACATTTTTATCAAGGTAAAATCTACACATAGTTCCTAGCGAAATAATTGTTTAGTGTAAAACATGTTGAAGATTAGCAAACAGGCTGTCAATTCATTAATTGATAAGCTATTTCCTCACAAAAGCTGTTTGTTCAGCGTAATGAAGCCTCTTCTCCATTGATATCCATTAAAACAAAAATGTCTTCTTGTCTCCTTCCCTGCGTACCGCTAACGCTCCGGCGTTGGCGGTACGCAGGGAAGGAGACATTAGCATTACACTTTTTTGGCTAAAGGTTGCATGCTTGCCTTCCAGTGGCTTTGGTAACGGCTTTGGTACATAGCTGATTAGTTTAGCTATAGGCCTACTATCTAGCTTGCATGTGCCAGTTAGCCCCTGCTGGTGGATGTTGTACACCACAGAAGAGCATCTTTCTCCACTGATGGCCATTCATACCAGTGTGTTCTGTCTAAAAAATAAATAAATAAATTGTGCAAGCAACATATAAATCACATTTCACTATAATATAGTAGATGTTTTAACAGTGTAGCCTATATTATCCCCCACCCCCTATTTTATTAGGCTTTTTTATTGAGAATATGCTTGTAGTTATTGCTTTATGTGAATTGGCATTTTCATTTATTTGCAACATGTACTGGCATTACTGCAGTTCTGTTTGGACTAAATTATAGTTAATACGTCAAACTCTTTTATATCAAAATATAAATTTAATTTTTTTTTCCGTAATGTGTGATAAAACCTAGTACTTTCCTTCTGGTTGATTGTAAATTTGAAATGTGTCTTTTTTATTTATATAACCTTCTTTCATACTATTCTAGCCCTGAGGAAGGCATATGTGCTGAAAACATTGGCAAATACTTTTTTTCTAACTTAATTTCTAAAATTCTTCTATTTCTTCATTCCACCATTCCACGGATGTTGCTGGTTGTGTCTTCAATATCCTAGGTATCCTAGGTAGCCTAGGTATTTGTTGTTGTTGTTTTCAATAGTTTTTTCCCCCATGCAACTTGTTGATTTTGTGAAGTTGCACTAGAATAAATGGCAATACTTTAGTCTTTGTCTCATGATCTTCTACAGACCATGACAATGATATTTTCTAATACACAGATAAATTCCTAGTGCTTAACATTTGTATTAAAACTAAAAGGCAGGATTTTTTATTTTATTTTTTACAAAGGCCTATAAATTGGTCATACAGCAGGTCATTCTGTTACGGATATGGGGAATATTATTTCATGCCCAGTGTTAAATTATAAATATTTATTTTCTGTGTTTGATTGGTGCAGCCTTTCTGTAAACAGCATTCACAGCAGGGAATCTAGGGGTTTAGAGATGAATTTTGAGGTAAGTGCAGTCAAATATGAGGTCTCTTGACAGAATAATTGTGTCCCTGCAGTGAACAAAATTGACGATGAAATCCACCAGATAGAGCTGAATTAATTCCTACTGGGTTTACTCCCCCTGTTTACCTCAATTTGGTATTTCACAGTTTCATTTTTGTTCAATTATCATATCATTCGCCACACCTTGGCATGCTAATGCTAGTAGATTTCTACTGATGGAGGTAAATAGCTGACTGTAGCGTCTCTTTTTTGTTATTGTGAGCCTCACCATATATATTAACCCTAGACACATTAAAATCATTGCCATTGCTGCTTTAACATCTGTCAGAAGCAGATTAAATTTGCTCACTCACTTATTTATTTTATATTTCTCCTCTCTGCACTACAGAACTCTGTTTTAGCCTCTTGCATGGACATTATTCAGACATTATTATGATATCATCTCTTTTCGGTCTCTCTCTGATTCATTGTGGCCTCCGTTAGGCTTTTGTTCTTTTGACAAGCACAAAGAAATGGTTTGAGAGGAAGCAAGGGAGGCTAATTGCCTCCTCAAAATCTATTCAAATGAACATTGGAATGAAGCTGATAAAGATAACTTTTTCAATTAATTTGCCTACTAGTGTGTATTACTGGCATGCATGAAAGTTATTCTTTTTACTAAACTGACCAATTAGAATGGATACTCAAATGACGCAACGTCCAAAATGCTGCTTAATGCTGCCTTCACGGGCTATCGGAAATTTCCCACTTCCCACTTCTGAAGTGGTGATTACGAACTCATCGCATTCAAATTTTGACTTGAGGGGGCGTTTATGTCCTTTTTTTTTTTTTTTTTTTTTAAATCTAACTCTTATAATAATTCCGATAGAACGTGAATTTCCTGTCTTCTGCAAATATAGCCAATCATTAGCAGAAAGAACCATTCAAGCCAATCAGCTTTCAGTGTCACATAGTTCGTCATCAAACCCGCTGAGATACGGCAGGTGAAAGGGAAACGTTCTAATTTTGTCAAAATACCAATGAAATGCGAATTATTTATGGTTCTCAAAGAAGTGAAAGTGAATGATAGGAATATACGAGGGGAGGATGGAGTTTTTCCTTCTCATGGGTGAGTAGATGGGACTGTAAATGGAATGGGGCTCTTCATTTATTTAAGGTCTGTACTGTATAACCTAACGTTATGACGCTGCGAGCTTTGTTGATATTTATTACGCATTATTAATTATCATTATCAAGACTTTTAAGAACATGCTTAGAAATTGCATTTAAGCAACATTTGATCAATTAAAGCAGTCACTTTTTATAGGTATAAAGACTGATAGTAGTATATGAAAGCTTTAGGTTTGGCAGATGATGTCATCGCTTTTTGTCTAACATTCAAACAGTTGCATTATGGATTCGATTTTACGTGTTGCTTTTTCTCTTTTCATGTGCCTTGTCTAATCTTATCCAATTCAATGTCTTCTTTTGGTTTTATATTTTGTTCTCATAAGTTCCAGAACAGAACAAATATTAACCATATATAACCATATTTCACACAGTGTTCTCTGTTAGAGAAAGAGATGGTCACCTTTGGCTCCACTGAACTGTAAACACTGTAAGTGCTGTCAGTCATAATGATCATGGAGCTAGTGGCCACAGCTGGCAGACAGGTTTTAATCTTCATGTAGCAATTGAGTCTCAAAATGTTCACCTGACACACACCTCAGAACCATGATTGAATGATGAGTCCTTGTGACAAGCTTGTTAGATGCTAAGCAAAAAGTCTTTCAGAACACATGTCATGTCTTAAGTATAGGATGTTTTACCACATTGTATCAGGTGTTACTATATCAAAAAAAACTATAGGAGCCTGTCCTTTGTGGAAAGCCCAAAATGTTCAGTTTAGGATTGCAGCAAAATTTTTCCTTGAGTACAAAGTACTTTTTTCCTTAAAATAAGGATTGTTATTATAGGGAAGAAACTGCAATGTTTAATCTCAAAATAATGATGACACATGTTTTTCAAATCTATATTTTTCAAGGCGCATTGGCCGTGAGGGAGAAGGCTAAATTAATAACAATTCTTGCTGTTAGCATTTCAAAACTACAAAATTTATGACTCACATCAAGTTGGTGCAAATCCCTCATCTAGAATTTCTCAAACCATTTTCTGCCCAGAATGCATGTAGAGCTACTAGCCTTTTCACCCTGCCCCATTTTTTCCCCAGAACAACTAATTTGGATTACATATTGATTTTTGAGGTCAGGAAGACAGATTGGTTATTGTAAGAAATGGTCTTTGGAGGATGTACACAATCTAAAAAGTAAGCAAACAGGGGCATATAGAGGAAATGTCAAGCAGACCATGTGATGAGCACTTGTGGAATTCAAATTACTCTGAGTTTCCACTACAGTACTTTGAATTGGCTGTGCGAGTCGGCGTACAAATGAGCCGTGAACATAATCCTCTCTTCTGTCGTTCAAGCAGATTTTAAATGTAATCTCGTTCATCTTTTGGCTTCATAGTTCATAAATGTATACATATGGCACAAATAGCCCCTTTTGATGTGTTTGGTCCTCTCAGATTTAGCAGCAGCAGATTTTTTACTGATGTATTTTTATTTCCTTGATCTTCATCTCCCTTTCCCTCAGTGGATGAAAATGGCAAAGGGGTGGGAGCCTTTCAGATGCTAGGCTTTGTGTGACCACTGACCTGTGAATATCAATGGTGGAAATGAGTGAGAGGAGGGTCCTTGTGCCATTGCCACAGTGAGACTGAGACTGAAGCCTATTTTCCAGATCATTGCAGGCGCTGAGGCCTAACGAGCTGAGAGAGGAGAAGCCATTCTTAGCCTGATGTATAGAATTTATTCTACTCATGCATTGTGGGAAACTGCAAATAGGTTGAGTACTTTAAAAAAAGCAGCTAAAAGTTGTTTTTTATTTTCATCAAAAGTTATAAGGTATATTTTCATCAGCTTCTTGCTCAGGGCAACCTATGATGTCCTGCCTTCACCCAATAACCTCAGGCAGTGGTTGGGGGAAGATCCATCATGTCCTCTATGTTCATCTCCTGCTTCTCTCAGACACATCCTTACAGGTTGTAAGCTAAGTCTGTCTCAGGGGAGGTACACATGGAGACACAACCAAGTGTTGAAATGCTTGGCCGCAACGATTGAGACCAAAAGAGTAGCCACCAACGCCCTGCCCTTTAGAACACCAAGTACAACCCAGGCAGTGCCATTCATTCGGGAAGGGCAGAAGGTACAGGGAAGGCTTCCTTTATCAACCAGGGCTGTACATCTCGAGGGGGCACAAGACTTGAAAATGTTGGCTGATGTGGGCAAACAACTAATAGTCCTGCCTGAAATTATCAGTACTAGCCAAAGACCAGACCTGGTGCTGTGGTCCAGTACCCTGCACACAGTGTATTTCATCGAATTGACAGTACCCTGGGAGGGTGCTACTGAGGAAGCAAATGAGGGGAAGAGGTTTCGGTATGCAGAGATGGCAGCGGATGCTCAGCAAAAAGGATGGGAACCATTAGTTCGGCCGGTAGAGATCGGCTGCAGGGGCTTTTTGGCATCAACAACCATCAGGCTGCTGAAAGAGCTGGGAATCCACAGCCAAGCCCTGCACAAGTCCATCAAGGAGATAGCAACGACTGCAGAACACTGCAGCCAGTGGCTTTGGATGAGGCGTAAAGTCCTCAGTTAATATCTGCTAACTCTTTATTGTGATGGTCCTCCAACTGACATTCTACTGACTATAAGTAACTTTGCAACTACATCAACTTATTCTAACCCTAACCCTACCAGTCTACTAATACTTTACTAACACTCTAATGAGAGTTTGTAGACATGTAGGTGCAATGTTACTTATAGTCAACAGAATGTGTTAAATGGACCATCAAAATAAATTGAAACCAAATAAAGTCCTGCCTTCCAAATAAAAGATCCAATAACCATTCAGTAAAGTTTTTTGCAAGCAGTTTTTTTTTTTAATTTTGCAAGCAGTTTTTGAGATTTCGATATATCTCTATTCAGTTAGATAGGAGCTGTACTTGCATGACTGAAAATAACTGCCTAAGTGCGTTTTCAGGATGGCCGCATTGAACTGACTTGCCTTGAAAGGGACTTTAAATGTCCAAATTGCCCTTTTCCATTAATTGAAAACGAAAGTTGATAACTAGTAGAGAACACTTTGAGAATGCCCAAGTTGCTTTTTTTTTTCCCAAAATAAAAGAGGTCATTCACTTTCAATGCAAGGGGGAAAAAAGTGTTTGGATGATGTAAGGGTTAGTAAATGATGACAGTTTTTTCATTTGGGTGAAATGTCCCTTCAACAGTGCTATGTTTCTAGATTCTATAACATGTACCAAAAATTCACGAGCATTTGTTGTCTTGAGCAGCATGGCTGTCTACATCATCAGTAGTATATCACATAACACACACAAAAACACACATACGTTTGTTTTACTATATTAGTGAAAACATTTTATAGACTTTCACTGGTTTTATATCTGGTTAATTATATTTTCTATCGCCTAACCTTACCCGACCCACTGAAACTACCCCTCACAGAAACATGTGCAAAGCATTAGCCTACATTTGAATGAAAACATGTTTTGGCCGATTTATACGCCTTTTTAACTAGTGAGTACCAGTAAAAATGTCCCCACTAGTTGGTTGTCATAATATTTCACTATGGAAGTGAGGACATTTGGCTATCCCAAGTATTGCCAAACCTGCACACACACGCACACACACATGCTAGGTTTCCATGTTTTATGGGGACATTCCATAGACATGATTTTTATACTGTACAAACTGTATACTCTATCCCACTACACTAACCCTACCTCTAAACCTAACCATCACAGAAAACTTTCTGCTATTTTAGATTTTCAAAAAAGATCATACTGTATGATTTATAAGCTTGTTTCCTCATGGTCCCCATAACGTAGGGATTACCAGGAACACACACACACACACAAAACACGTTTATAACTGTTTATTTATGGTTACACTTTATATTGGTAGACTGTTAGGGTTAGATTTAGTAGAATAAGTTGACATGTACTTGCAAAGTTACTTACAGTCATTACAGGCAATCGATTAATTGCGATTAATCGCATCCAAAATAAAAGTTTGTGTTTACATAATATATGTGTATGTGTACTGTGTATAATTATTATGTACTGTATATATAAATACACAGACATGCATGTATATATTTAAGAAAATATGTTATATTTAAATATAAAATATTTATATATAAGATAAGTTTTGTAAATATATATACAGTATATACAAACCCGATTCCAAAAAAGTTGGGACACTGTACAAATTGTGAATAAAAACAGAATGCAATGATGTGGAAGTTTCAAATTTCAATATTTTATTCAGAATACAACATAGATGACATATCAAATGTTTAAACTGAGAAAATGTATCATTTTAAGGGAAAAATAAGTTGATTTTAAATTTCATGGCATCAACACATCTCAAAAAAGGCCATGTTTACCACTGTGTGGCATCCCCTCTTCTTTTTATAACAGTCTGCAAACGTCTGGGGACTGAGGAGACAAGTTGCTCAAGTTTAGGAATAGGAATGTTGTCCCATTCTTGTCTAATACAGGCTTCTAGTTGCTCAACTGTCTTAGGTCTTCTTTGTCGCATCTTCCTCTTTATGATGCGCCAAATGTTTTCTATGGGTGAAAGATCTGGACTGCAGGCTGGCCATTTCAGTACCCGGATCCTTCTTCTACGCAGCCATGATGTTGTAATTGATGCAGTATGTGGTCTGGCATTGTCATGTTAGAAAATGCAAGGTCTTCCCTGAAAGAGACGATGTCTGGATGGGAGCATATGTTGTTCTAGAACTTGGATATACCTTTCAGCATTGATGGTGCCTTTCCAGATGTGTAAGCTGCCCATGCCACACACACTCATGCAACCCCATACCATCAGAGATGCAGGCTTCTGAACTGAGCGCTGATGACAACTTGGGTTGTCCTTGTTCTTTTTAGTCCGGATGACATGGCGTCCCAGTTTTCCAAAAAGAACTTCAAATTTTGATTCGTCTGACCACAGAACAGTTTTCCACTTTGCCACAGTCCATTTTAAATGAGCCTTGGCCCAGAGAAAACGCCTGCGCTTCTGGATCATGTTTAGATATGGCTTCTTTTTTGACCTATAGAGTTTTAGCCGGCAACGGCGAATGGCACGGTGGATTGTGTTCACCGACAATGTTTTCTGGAAGTATTCCTGAGCCCATGTTGTGATTTTCATTACAGTAGCATTCCTGTATGTGATGCAGTGCCGTCTAAGGGCCCGAAGATCACGGGCATCCAGTATGGTTTTCCGGCCTTGACCCTTATGCACAGAGATTGTTCCAGATTCTCTGAATCTTTGGATGATATTATGCACTGTAGATGATGATAACTTCAAACTCTTTGCAGTTTTTCTCTGAGAAACTCCTTTCTGATATTGCTCCACTATTTTTCACCGCAGCATTGGGGGAATTGGTGATCCTCTGCCCATCTTGACTTCTGAGAGACACTGCCACTCTGAGAGGCTCTTTTTGTACCCAATCATGTTGCCAATTGACCTAATAAGTTGCAAATTGGTCCTCCAGCTGTTCCTTATATGTACATTTAACTTTTCCGGCCTCTTATTGCTACCTGTCCCAACTTTTTTGGAATGTGTAGCTCTCATGAAATCCAAAATGAGCCAATATTTGGCATGACATTTCAAAATGTCTCACTTTCAACATTTGATATGTTATCTATATTCTGTTGTGATTAAAATATAAGTTTATGAGATTTGTAAATTATTGCATTCCTTTTTTATTCACAATTTGTACAGTGTCCCAACTTTTTTGGAATCGGGTTTGTACATGCAAATATTTCTTAAATATATACATGCATGTGTGTGTATTTATATATACAGTACATAATAATTATACACAGTACACACACATATATTATGTAAACACAAACTTTTATTTTGGATGCGATTAATCGATTGCCCAGCACTAGTTAGCAGATATTAAGCAGACAGTCTACTAATACTCTACTAATATTCTAATATGCAACAGTACAAAATAAAGTGTTACAGTACAGTATTTATTTGTTTGGCTTTAGGAAGTACACAAAAACACTGAATCTGCTTTGATTCTCTCATCAAATAGTTCACATTATTTCACCATATCACTTTGATAAATGCATTTTAGCAGCCTCTTCAACCAAATGGAAAATATAGCTTCAATGAAGCTTCATTAAAAGTTTTATGAAACAAACGAACAGCCTCTAGCCCCTCAGGACACAGTTAGTCCCAGATCTCTGAACCTAGTATGCACCTAATCAAGGGCTGTGCCGTCCTCCTTATACACTTAAAATGCCACAACTGCTCATATTTTACAATCACAAAGAAACCTTGTATTCAAGAGATGATCCAGTCAACTACATCATTAATTTGTGAAGTCTGTGTTTAAACTTTGTGATTTGGTTTAAAATATACCTGCAGTAATAAAACTTATACCCAGGGGGTTCATTTACCTCTTGGAACTTGGGATAATCATTTTCTAAATGTCAGTATCGCAATAGAATTCACCCTGTGATCTCGAAACAATTAAATGTGGCTATATTCCACATGCCCAAAATTATTTGACTGAAGATGTATCCTGTGGAAATGTAGATTTTTTTTTTATTTAGGCTATTTATTTTATTTATTTATTTTTTATTTCAAAGCAATGTTAGTGCATACAAACAGTGTTTTTATTTCAATGATACAAAGTAACGAAAGTTAATCTGTTTCAAGCAGATTTATTTCAGGCAGATTGCAACAAGCAATACTATAATCTTCAGTAAACACATCAAGTGTAATGCACATCTAATTTAACCGAACTGGGTTGTTGCAAAAAACAACTGGCAAACAAATAATTAACAAGGTAAAATTAAAATGTATTTAGATTTAAATGTAAAATTGATGTCCGAGTGTGTGACTTGTATTGTAAATAATACATCCATTTTCACTAGGTTGACCTACAGTATTCAAGCACATTTGTGGTCATGTTGCGAACGGTTCAGTAGGCAGGTATTTTCTGATCGAGAGGGCAATTAGCCTTTCACAGTGCTAAGGAACGTGACCTTTTTTTTTGTCATTACCTGCTTTTGTTTTAGGATAGGGATGCACCTACTGTATATGAAAATTTTGGCCTATACGACAACCGATAATTCTTTATATTTGAAAGCCGATAACCGATATTGACCGATAAATCTAAATCCAAATTTTTATATAATTTTTGAGAGCCTGATTACAAAAGCAAAAGTCTCACCATTAAAAGCCATTTCCCAAGCACTTCAACATATACAGTACAGTGGCCTAATTTGAACCAGTGTAAGTTTTAAAAGTAATTTTACACTCCTATGGCCATTGCCTTATAAATAAATTAAATATTGCCTAAATAATACAAACAAGTCATTGGCAACATTACTTTCGTATAAAGAATCCAAATGCATGTGCCACATGGATAAATAAACTGGAATAGCCTCCACACAGACAATAATTAAATGATTTTAATTAAACCATACTGTTGATGAAAATAATATGAGAAAAATAAAAGTGCTAGTTATTATTAATAATGCATCAATGTTTTTGAAAAAGAAACATCTAAAACTAATATTACTCTTTTAATATTAAATTTGTTAATATAAGTTTGTTTTGAAATGCTTTTATTTTGTACAAAATGGAATTGTCACACTTGTGGTGTCCTGGTCAAAAATGCTAAATTATCACCAAATATTGGAATTCATCTTTTTGTAAACTTGTTTTCTTTCAATTGTATTTATTTTTAAAACAGTTTGAATTTTTTTTTTTTTAAAAATCACAAAAAATTACAAAAATTCTAAAAATATTTTGGGGAAGTAGTTATACCCTGGGTGAGTAAAGTCAAAGTTTTAGTCCAATGTGAGAACAGTGTAAAAAAGAAAATCCTCTCTGGGTCAAAATGACCCAAACACAACCTGAGGGTTAACCAAAGCATCTTATATGAGATATACAGAAAATACACATAATATTACAACTTAAAATTGCACAAAACGTCTCGGGTTATGACTGTAACCCTTGTTCCCTGAGAAGGGAATGAGACACTGCATCTACTACGACACTTTGGGGAACGCCCCCCAGCGTAGCGCCTCTGAAGCATGAATGAAACTAAGCCAATCGTGATTGGTGTTGCGTCATGACGTAATGTGTGACGGCATACACGGAAGCTACATAGGGACGCCGGCACACAACAGCGTCAGCTTCTGTGATGAAGCAAGTCGCTCCCAGGCAGGGGAAGGCGTGGCGAAGGGACACAGTGTCTCGTTCCCTTCTCAGGGAACAAGGGTTACAGTCGTAACCCGAGACGTTCCCTTTCGAGGGAACTCGAACTGCGTCTACTACGACACTTTGGGGAATGAGTACCCACTATGCCACAACGAGCCCTGCCTGTCCCAGTGTGAAGCTGCGCACAGGCACACTTAGGACGAGAGCAATAGAGTGCCAGGCGCAGAAGGGATGTCCAGACTGTAAAATTTAATAAAAGTGTGTGGGGTGGCCCATCCAGCTGCATCGCACACTTCTTGGATCAGGGCCCCTGAAAGAATGGCTCTAGAGGACGCCATGCCTCTGGTTGAATGAGCCCTTACGGCCAACGGTGAAGGCAAACTGCTCACCTGATAGGCCATAGATATAGCCTGAACGATCCAGTTGCTGATGGTCTGTTTGGATGCGGGAAGCCCCTTCTTGGGCGACCCAAAACACACCAGCAACTGGTTTGACTTCCGCCATGAAGAGGACCTCTGAATATAAATCTTGAGAACTCTGACCGGGCAGAGCAAATGAAGTCTCTCTTCATCCGCTGTCACGTGAGGTGGAGGATGAAAAGCCTGCAGAACCGTAGGCCGTGCCACATTAGATGGCACCTTAGGCACATAGCCTGGCCTGGGATGCAAGATAGCCTTAATGTCGCCTGGAGCAAACTTCAGGCACCCCTGAGATATCGAAAGTGCCTGAAGATCTCCTATCCTCCTCAGAGAAGTAATGGCTAGCAAAAAAGCTACCTTGAGGGAAAGGTTCTTGGCCTCAGCCGACTCCAGAGGTTCGAAGGGGGCCTCGACCAGCCCTTCGAGAACCACTGCCAGGTCCCATGTGGGAACTCTGGTACGAGCCGCAGGTCTCATCCTCCAAGCCCCACGGAGGAAACATTCCATTTCAGGATGAACAATTTCCTTGTAGAGGGAGCTCTAGAGCTGAGTATGGTCTCTACTACTCCTACTGACAGGCCAGCCTCCCGGTACTGTGCCCCCTCAGGGGCCAGACCCACAGTTTCCATAGCTCTGGCCGAGGGTGAAATATTGAGCCCTCTGCCTGCGTCAGCAGGTCCCTCCTGATGGGAATCTCTCATGGAGGGCTGTCCAGGAGTGAAATGATGTCCGAGAACCATACTCAGGCCGGCCACAATGGGGCTACTAACAGTAGACTGACCCCGTCGCGACGGACCCTCTCTAGAACTCCCAGGAGCAGAGCGATCGGGGGAAAAGCGTACAGACGCAGCCTCGGCCACGTCTGCACCATGGCATCCAACCTCAGCGGGGCTGGATGTGTGAGGGAGAACCACAGTGGAAAGTGTGTCGTCTCTCGAGACGCGAATAGATCCACTTCCGCTGGGCCGAACCTCTGACATATTGACTCCACCACCTCGGGATGGAGTCTCCATTCCCTGGGCCTCAGCCCCTGCCTCGACAGGTTGTCTGCTCCCTGATTCTGATCCCTTGGGATGTTTGCTCTGAGAGACAACAGTCTCCCCTGGGACCACAGGAGGATCTGATGCGCCAGTCTGCACAGAGGGCAGGATCTCAGACCCCCCTGATGATTTATATAGGCCACCACTGACATGTTGTCTGACCTCACAAGGACGTGGTGACCCTTGAGGTCTGGCAGAAAACTCCTCAGAGCTCGGAACACCGCCAACATTTCCAGGCAATTTATGTGCCAGGAAGAATGATGGTCCTGCCATCATTAGTGGTGGATGAAAACCTCTCGTAAAGCGGCCGTCCATGACCGTGCCCCAGCCTGTGAGGGAGGCGTCTGTCGAAACGGCTTTACTGCAACATGGCGCTCCCAGCACGGAACCTTGGGACAGAAACCAAGCTTTTTTCCACATAGATAGGGAACGAAGGCATCTGCGCGTAACCCTGATCATGTGGAACGGGTTCCCCCTCGGGGAAAACCCCTTGGTTTTCATCCACCACTACAGGGCCCTCATGTGCAGCAGGCCGAATGGAATGACGTTGGACGCTGCTGCCATGAGCCCTAACACTCTTTGAAAATGTTTCACAGTGATGGCTTGGCCTAGCTTTATCCTGGTCAGCCTGGCCAGGATGGACTCAATACATGCAGGAGACAATTGTGCCCGCATTGTGACCGAGTCCCACACCACTCCCAGGAACGTGGTTCTCTGGGCTGGTGCCAACACGCTCTTTATCGTCTGGAGTTGGTCCCCCGCCCTCAAAAACATCCTTAAGAAGGTCGGCCTGGTAAGCCTGCAGCACTGCCATTGTGTGCAGACTAGCACCAGCCCGACCCGCAGCCATATAAGCCCTGCCCACCAAATTGGATGTATCACGGCAGGGTTTGGTGGGCAGCACCGGGATCTTCAGGGATGACGCAGTGTCGGGAGTTAAATAATTAGCCAGAGGCTCTTCCACCCGAGGCATCATCCCATAACCATTTTCTCTCCCCTCCAAAATATTACTGTAATCTAATAAAGGGGGGTTAGACAAGCGAGATGCGTGTGGCTTGTTCCATAATTTACACAACTTGTTGTGTAAATCAGGAAAAAATGGTAGACCCTGGCGATGAGGTTGCTCTCTGTGCTGCAGGAAGCACTCATCTAACTTGCTTACTGACAGCGCTTCCTGCCTTTCACGTGGCCAACTGATGTTTAAACGAGCCACAGCACGAGAAACAACCTCTATCAACTCCTCATATGCGGGACATGGAGCGGCGAGTCATCTCCATAATCCCCGCCCTCGATGCTGAGCACATCCCCTTCCTCAGAAGCAGACAGCTCAAACAATGGGTTCTCCGCTCGTGAGGAAGAAGCCACGGGGCGGGCTTCCGCACGAGGCGGAAGAACATCGGAACTGGCAGAGGATTCCTGAGAAAGTGCCTCAGCAGTCTCAGGATCCCCTGTCAGATCCATTTGCTAACCCCATGATGCGCGCTGGCGCGCCCCGTACCACGAGGCTCACGAGCCTGACCACCCTCATCAAAGATGGCCAAGCGGGAGCGCACTAATCTTTCACAATCCTCACAAGCAGCTCCCTCGAGAGCTGCTTGAGCGTGCTGCGCTCCCAAACAGTGTACACACAATTGGTGTGTCTCCCCACCCGTGATATAACGAGGGCAGGGATGCACACACCGCTTGAAATTCTGACTCACCATTTTATATGTGTATACAGTGGGGAGAACAAGTATTTGAAACACTGCCGATTTTGCAGGTTTGCCCACTTGCAAAGCATGTAGAAGTCTGTAATTTTGATCATAGGTACTCTTCAACTGTGAGTGACGGAATCTAAAACAAAAATCCAGAAAATCACATTGTATGATTTTTAAGTAATTCATTTGCATTTTATTGCATGACATAAGTATTTGATACATCAGAAAAGCAGAACTTAATATTTGGTACAGAAACCTTTGTTTGCAATTACAGAGATCATACGTTTCCTGTAGTTCTTGACCAGGTTTGCACACACTGCAGCAGGGATTTTGGCCCACTCCTCCATACAGACCTTCTCCAGATCCTTCAGGTTTCAGGGCTGTCGCTGGGCAATACGGACTTTCAGCTCCCTCAAAAGATTTTCTATTGAATTCAGGTCTGGAGACTGGCTAGGCCACTCCAGGACCTGAGCTGCTTCTTACGGAGCCACTCCTTAGTTGCCCTGGCTGTGTGTTTTGGCTCGTTGTCATGCTGGAAGACCCAGCCACGACCCATCTTCAATGCTCTTACTGAGGGAAGGAGGTTGTTGGCCAAGATCTCGCGATACATGGCCCCATCCATCCTCCCATCAATACGGTGCAGTCGTCCTGTCCCCTTTGCAGAAAAGCATCCCCAAAGAATGATGTTTCCACCTCCATGCTTCACGGTTGGGATGGTGTTCTTGGGGTTGTACTCATCCTTCTTCTTCCTCCAAACACGGCGAGTGGAGTTTAGACCAAAAAGCTCTATTTTTGTCTCATCAGACCACATGACCTTCTCCCATTCCTCCTCTGGATCATCCAGATGGTCATTGGCAAACTTCAGACGGGCCTGGACATGCGCTGGCTTGAGCAGGGGGACCTTGCGTGCACTGCAGGATTTTAATCCATGACGGCGTAGTGTGTTACTAATGGTTTTCTTTGAGACTGTGGTCCCAGCTCTCTTCAGGTCATTGACCAGGTCCTGCCGTGTAGTTCTGGGCTGATCCCTCACCTTCCTCATGATCATTGATACCCCACGAGGTGAGATCTTGCATGGTGCCCCAGACCGAGGGAGATTGACCGTCATCTTGAACTTCTTCCATTTTCTAATAATTGCGCCAACAGTTGTTGCCTTCTCACCAAGCTGCTTGCCTATTGTCCTGTAGCCCATCCCAGCCTTGTGCAGGTCTACAATTTTATCCCTGATGTCCATACACAGCTCTCTGGTCTTGGCCATTGTGGAGAGGTTGGAGTCTGTTTGATTGAGTGTGTGGACAGGTGTCTTTTATACAGGTAACGAGTTCAAACAGGTGCAGTTAATACAGGTAATGAGTGGAGAACAGGAGGGCTTCTTAAAGAAAAACTAACAGGTCTGTGAGAGGCGGAATTCTTACTGGTTGGTAGGTGATCAAATACTTATGTCATGCAGTAAAATGCAAATTAATTATTTAAAAATCATACAATGTGATTTTCTGGATTTTTGTTTTAGATTCCGTCTCTCACAGTTGAAGTGTACCTATGATAAAAATTACAGACCTCTACATGCTTTGTAAGTAGGAAAACCCGCAAAATCGGCAGTGTATCAAATACTTGTTCTCCCCACTGTATATGCTTGTAACAGTGGACAGACAACACCAAATATGACAAAAAAACAACAGAGAGCGCTTGCTGAAGAACAGAATGCTGACGCTGTTGTGTGCCGGCGTCCCTATGTAGCTTCCGTGTATGCCGTCACACGCTGCGTCATGACGCAACACCAATCACGATTGGCTTAGTTTCATTCATGCTCCAGAGGCACTACGCTGGGGGGCGTTCCCCAAAGTGTTGTAGTAGATGCAGTTCGAGTTCCCTCGAAAGGGAACAAAAGGCTGCGATTGCACAAGCAAACTTGACTGTTATATGGAGGTGTAACTTCGTTGTGGATGCTCTTATCGCTTATCACAGGCGTACAAAGAATTCACAACATTCTTTTACAGTTGTGTTCTCATTCTAATTTTATGTAGCCTATATGACAGATTTACACTGCACATGTTGCTCTTAACTGTTTGGAAGTGATTCCAATCATATTTCAAGCAATTCAAAACCATCATGGCATACAGTGCACATCTGTCTCAGCTGAAGGAAATAATCCATTATTGGTCAACTTTAATATATTGGCCAAATTTTCTTATTGGGCCGATAACGATAACATTAAAAATGAACATACTGTATATCAGCCGATACCAATATGGAGGCCAATATATCATGCATCTCTACTTTAGGACTAATGGGCTCAAGGCAGAAGAGATTCCCTCTGAATGCTTACACTTTTTTTGAGCTCATATCTTGCCATTTGTTTTGTTTTATTTTTGTACTGACCATTACTTTATCCAAATTTCTTTGAAGAAGCACTTCCTCTCTCGCCTCCTCTGAGAAAATGACATTCCTTGGAGGAAACCCGCAAAATCTGACATGATATGCTATTTTGCTTGAAAGACACAATCCTCAGTAGACCTTAGTTGGACTTTTTTGTGGGTGCTGTCAAGTTTACACACAAGCTGTTAATAAATCAGGGTCCCTGCTGGACCCACGGCACAGTAGTTAGCATACACACGGCACAGTAGTTAGCATACACACAACGAAAAGTAGTCTTAAAAGCAATGAAACCTCATTATTAGCTTATTTAAGATATTCTTTATAGCAGCAGATGTTGTCTCGGCCTCTTACATGGGCCACAGTCCTCCTGCAAATCAATCGAGAGACTACAGTAATACTTGCAGTTGGTTGTATATTACCATGTTGCTAAATTATAGTAATTGTTACCATAATAACATACACAACAAACAAAATTGGGTGAAAGTATAATGTTTATTATTATTATTATTATTATTTTATATTAATATTTAAGATGATTTCCTATCAGTGCTTTTCAGTACTGATTACAAATGTTTTGTACTATTAACATTTTTACATTTATTTAATTAACATTTTATTTGACTCTGTCCACCACCTTTTAGGGTTTCCTTTCTATTCTTTTTTTTTTTTTTACTGAGCTATATTACAAAACATCATAAAATTTCTGTAAATTAATGACATGAAGGATACATCAGAAATCAAAATTAAATTGTCTCCAAATATAATTTCTGTTAGATAACAGATGCATTGAGGTTTTGTTTGAATTGGGTTTAGACAGTTAGCATTTTTGGTTATTTGTTGAATTAATGGAGACATTTCTGGCCCTGAATGAACCATTCATGTGGACTCTAGGTGACCAGAAGTGGCTGAGGATACCCATACAAAAACATGCAGTGTTCCAAGGGTACAGTTTGAAATGAAGGTTTTGACAAGTGTCCAGTCTCACTCTGGCCTTGTCCCACTTGCAAATCTTTTGCACTGTAAGATGAATTGGTTTAGAGGAGAAGCCTGTCGACAAGAGAAGGTCAGAGAGAGCAAAACAGGATCTTGGATGGTTATGTGTGACTGCTCATTAAGTCTCATCCAGCCTTTAGACTCTTGCTTATGAGGGGAGCGTCCAAAGCAACTGACCAGTCTGACTGCATGAGGGCAAGAAGAATCTCTTGTTTCAACAACAGTAGGAGGAAAATAATGAACATCGCTTTCCTATTTACCACTGGTCTGCTGCTGTGCTGTTTAGTGTGGTGGGCATGTAATTGTCTGAAAGACATTTCCGAATGTGACATTTGAGTGTTGAAGGAGCTGGTCTTATATGAATACATGTATATCTTTGTAGTGTGTTTATGAGTATAAATAAATACTTCAAGATGTACCAGAAGAAGCTGTGGGAAGACATGAGTTGAAACACTTTGTATTATTTTCAACCTTGGAGGAAAATCTTATGAACCATAAAGCCTTGTTTAGTCTCTCCCTAGAACATCTATCTCTCCTGTTGCAGTGATGGCAAAGATTTGCAAACAGTATGCCAAATGCTCTGTTCATATAATCCCAAGGAAAACAAAACCCATCAGCTTGAAGGAACCAGCAGAGATTTTAGCCTCTGTTCCCCCATAACTTTAGCCATTCACAAGCATGCAGAAGATTCTCATGACGTGTCTTTCAAAGATAAACTACTTTTAACTTTGCGCAGTGCAACGTGGTGCTCTTGGTGTGAGACTCTGAAAAACTTGATTTGTTGAATGATGTTGTTGGTGACGTTAGTCTGCATATCAACATTGTTGTTACAAACTGCTCGGACGCAAAGGCTGAGGATCCAAACGCAGTAGTTTATTAAAGGGTAATCCAAAGATGTAATCCAAAACAGGCAAAAGGTCAAAACACAGGCAAAAAATCCAAACAGATACCAGGGCAGGAACTCAGGCAAACAGGGTAATCCTTTACGAATCTTTTGTTTTGAATCAGTGGTTCGGAGCGTGTATCA
Organism: Coreius guichenoti; assembly: GCA_039654105.1. Taxonomy (NCBI): domain Eukaryota; kingdom Metazoa; phylum Chordata; class Actinopteri; order Cypriniformes; family Gobionidae; genus Coreius; species Coreius guichenoti. The sequence continues at coordinate 38,139,438 of CM077175.1, read as the reverse complement.
AACTGCAAAAGTCAAGTGATTTCAGTAAACGCGGCTTCGTTACATCATAACTGGTTCGAAACTTTTCGAAATTTCAATGGTCCACCGCTGCTGGCGATGATCTCTGTGAACCCATGAATCATGCGGCTTCACTAAGATCGCCCCCCAGCGGCGAACCATTGAACAAGTGTCTATGTGTTTTACCTGGTCTCTGATCAGTTTTATACATTTGTGGACGTTTTAATTAGACATTAGTATAATTAGTATAAAAGGAATAATAGTAGTTAATAGGCTTGGCTTGTTTAGTTGAGCCATCCATTGAACAAACAAAAACAAGCCCTGAAAGTTGATAAAAGAACACATATTACACAGACACTTGATATTTAATCATTAGATGATTAGTTAATTGCATTGGATAGATTTTACTTTCAAGAAAACATTTGCAATGGGTTTGTAAAAGGTGTTTTTTATGCATGTTTGGCCTTAGTACTTGTTGCAAATACACTGTTCTGACCAGCAAGGGTCACCAGCATGTGGCGTTTCGAATGCTTCGAAACAGTGAATCATTTCGCGAGGCAATTGATTCAATTGATTCGAAGCTTCGAAAAGCTTAGTTTCTACCATCACTAGGTAATCCAAGAGATATGCAAACAGGGCAAATCTGGAAAACAGGCAACAAGGTCAAAACCGTGGAACAGATAATCAAAGGAGCACTCAGAAATGCAGTTGTGACACATACAAGACTTAGCAGTGAATGACTGAATAAACTTAGTTAACAAGGTTAATGATACACAGCTGAAGACAATCAGGGATAAAGAGTCTAAGCAATGAATTCTGGGAAATGTAGTCCATGTTGATATGGAAATAGTCTAGGGAGGAGTGCCCTCTGGTGGATATCAAGGGCACTCCAGCTGGTGATCGTGACAATTGTATCCTACATATTCATTGTTATTGAAATAAATAAATAAATTATCTTAATTTTTATTTTTGTCAAGCAAATATTTTGATTAATTTATGAAAATTAATTCAAATCATCAGCATTAAGGATGCACTGATATTAATTACCATAAATTGATCATTATTTTTATGTTATAGGTAAATAGATAAATGGAAAATATTAAAATTGCTCTGTTTTTTCTAAGTAAAAAAAGAAGCATTTAAATCTTAAATTAGGCATCAAAACATTATAATATACAGTATGAAAAATAGATATTTATTTTTAGACTTTCTACATATTACATTTTAACAGTTATTAAATTATTAGTGTTTTAAAAGATTAACTTTAAGTGTTACATGACTGCAGAGTACAGTTTAACATCCAATATAAATTAGGAAAAAAAATCTCTAATATTGACTGATATATTGATATATCGTGCATCCATAATGGCAATATCACCGGGTAATTAATTCAATTACAATTTGTAATCAATTGAAAGCTGGCAATATTGAGTATTATAGGGCACAATGCATATAGTGACTTTGTAGTTTCTCAGTGAGAAAGAAAAAAACACACAGCGTCTCGGAGCTCAAAGGTGCTTCCAAATCTGAGGCATGTGACAGTTCTATTGCATCAATGTTTTCCATGTTTAGACTTCATTCCCATTCAGGCTGTAATTAGTATAGACGTCCTCGTAATTAGAAAAGCACTGAGTTATTGCATCAAGCCCATTAGCAATGATGAGTTTATTGCTGTACTGGTGACTTTTGAGATTCGCAGCGGTATTTTTAATGAACTGTAATAATCTGAAAAGGTTTTTGTCTAAAGCAGCATTATTTTGTTCACAAGAAATGTACATTTTATCACTCCACAAAAACTTTTGAGCGTAATTAGCTGTAATACGCATAGTATAGAAATCCCCAGTTTTCCTGCAGAGTTTTCATAGTTTCGCTCCTCAAAACTACTATACATTAATCGAGGCACGGTCTGGTTCGGTTTCACCTCAGTGATAATATCTGCCTGCAGTTTTCCAGCAGTGTGGGTGGACTCGCCTTGTTGCTATCGCTATATCTCTCAGTAGAGCTTTGCTGTGCACACAGGCAGATTGTAATGGCAAATGCCTCTGTCTCTTTCCTCTCTCCAGTGTAATGAGAGCTTAATTAAGTCTGCCAGCTGCAAAAAAAAGTCAATTAACATATTGTGTCTGAATGACTTATTAGATTTTTTCAGTGTCTCTTGGGTGAGCAGGTAGGTTGAATACAGTCACATACATTTGTGAGGCAGCTTGAAGGCTCAATTAAATTAAACTGCCTTTGATAGCATACAGCCTCTCTCACTTACAACAGTGATGAGTAATGAAGTCAATAAGACCTCTTGATTCACAGCCGTTGTGAAGTCTCTGAGATGCTATTTAGCTGTTGGATGCTAATATGTGTGTGTGTGTGTGTTTGAGAGGTACTGTGTAGAGTTAAGAGTAGAGTTTTCTTTTGTTTTGTGTGTTTTGTTCTCTAAAGGCATTTCTTTTGGTAGTGGCTTGCAGTGAGTTGGCTGGAGGAGTTTCTGTTCTGTTCAGTTGCATCAGACAAAATGTATTTCAAGCATGGTTCGAGAGTCTTTATTCTTTGCGAATTGAGTCGTCGGTGTGTTGCCAGGGTGGGGCAAGCTCAACGGGTCCAAGCTTCTATGTAAGCAACACTGACTGAATCACATTGTAGTCAGACTGTACTGTATGTGACATAATCTTAATAAGATTAAATTTCATATTGACAAAATGAATGAATAAATTTCATTGGGTTTGTCCATATATGTTGGAGCATTTTTTAGTGTTCCTCATTATACAGTGAGACCAAAAGTCTCAATCAAAATCTTTGATAACTTAAACTTGAAAATAAATAAAAATAGTTTTAGGATGTTGCCAATGTTAAAAACAAAGAAACTAATATTCTGATATTCTGAACTTCATAATAGTTTTTCCAACTTACATTGAGCTGATAATGTAATTTGTAAAGGGGGAAAATAAATGAAACTAGAAAGTATAAAATAAAGGCAATTTCACAAATGGATTCAGTCTTCTGAACCCCACTGTGTATGTACTGACAGTATTCCAGAGATTGATTTGATTTCCCAACAGGAAAGTTTGTATATTGCTACCACTAGGGGACACTGTTGTGCAGGATGACTTGTTCTTTGTTTCATCAACCCCGCCCCCTCCAAAGGTAACATTTCCTGTCTTTAATGGCAGATCTTACTAGAACTAGCCAGCCCATAACAGAGCCAAATATTTATGGCTGACTAGAAACATGTTTCACATGATGAGTACAGTCATGCATAAGCACAGCTCTGAGACAGTTCACCAGCTCAGGGTGAGTGATTCACCACACTTGGTCAGTCAGAAACTAAGAATAGGAGTGTATTTTATTTATATATTATAATACTAAATGTTTTGCTTTGCTTTTTATTTTACTTTTTTTTTATTTTACTTTACATTTTTAGTAGATCCATAAGGTATATCAAATATTTTTGTAACTCAAAGGTTGTCCTACTGCATGCTTTACTAAGCCTTTAGACTACTCAAAAAATGCTCTGTTTCAACCAATTTTTAAGTTTTTTTTCACTGTAAATTACAAGATGACTTGTTATTTTTCTCTTCCAAAAACTGTATGTTTAGCAGTATTTTACTGCATAATTACATGAAATTAGTTTTTCCCCATACAAAGTAAGGGAACTTACCATTTAAGGTGCTGTATGTAAGTTTTTGACTGTACTATACATAAAAATACCATCATATGTTTGCAGATATTTAGGAAACATGCTGAGTTCACATACTCGTTTCTCTGAAAAGCAATGCTAGTTATGCAAGTTATTTTACTTCAAAATGTGCTTTCCGTGGTGGAATGTCTGTTTTTATTTTGGTCTGTGCGATACTGTACGTTGCCAATTTACCTAATAGTATTTTGCCACCACAGGTTGCCAGTTGGCGGAAAACACAGTGTATTGCAGCCATGGAAGCCAGCGAACAAACTGGGTCATAGATTGCAAATTCTACCCGACCTAAAAAAGCCTCGGCACCCATCTAAAAATCTCTGTGAATGGGAGCATATTAAAACGCGATATCAACTCATCATAAATCAACTCATCAACTTACAGTGTGTAAGTCTCCTCGCCTTCAACTCCAGTTGCGTGTTGTCAAACTGGTGGCCCGCATGAGCGTCGAGTCTGAGGAGGAGGGGGTGGGGCAAACAATATTTTGAATTTGGACTGCAGTACCCATTTCAACCACTAGCTGTCATTCTTACATATTGCACCTTTAATCAATTAACAGGTTTTTACAATAGCATTTTTTTAACAATGTACTAGGCTTGCTATGGTAGTCTGTGTTATCGGTTTTACACAGTGTTTGGCCATACACCGATTGCATTACTTGGCCACTGCTCCCATTGTTGTTTTACTTTTTTATAGAAACAAAAACCATTTAGTTCAGTTGGTCAACAGACGCTACAATTATAAACTGAAAGAGTCTGCTCTGCTCCACACAGCACGAGCTGCAGAGTCGCAGCACAATGCAGCAGGAGTCAGATTTCACTCATCACGTCATTGACAAATATCTTATCTTGTAACATGTGTGCTCAGTACCACAGCTTCCTATACACAGAGTATGCGTGATCGTGAATACAAAAGCAAAAGTGAAAAGCGAATGCGCGTTTATAAGTGATTTTAATACCCTGAATATTGATAGCGGCTCCCTGATGTCCCCCCACAGTGTTATAATCGCAATATCAGTGTTTATTTACCGGTGTGAAAATGTCCTCACTGTGACATCCCTACAATGTACTGCTAAACCAGTGGGTCTCAAACTTTTTTGGTCACACCCCCCTTTAAACCTTTTAAAAATATCTCACCTCTGACTACCAAAAAATTCACTAAAATTATAAAAAAAGTAAAGATTTTTATTTTTTTTTAATTGAAAAACCTACAATGAAAAACACTTCACTTTCACCGTGTCTACACCAGACGTGAGTGACAGAACGTGGCTAAAGACAATAAGACCTTTTATAATCAGTGATTCTGTCTACACTGGATGTGGCGTGACATGCCCTGTTCTATTTATGTCCTACTCCATGTGCTTGCGCTACTTCAGATACAAGGGACAACTGGATTTTAATGGATTTTTAGTTGCAGCGCTTTACGGCCGACAGCGGTTGCGTCCGGTGTAGACGGGGTGTTTGTGCTGCTGTTGAAGGGGAGCGGCCAGGTCACAATAGAAGCTTGTGATGAGGTGCTTTTCTATGAGAAATTCTTCAGAGAATCTTCTGTGTCAGGCTTGTTAAGACGGAGTGAAGTCAACAGACTGAAGAAGGAAGTTTCAGAAGAATTGGCATTCGGCGTACTTTATAAAAGGAAGAGAGCCAATTGCCATTCACTTACTCGAACACTGTTACCACAGATGTTTTCTTTCTTCTTTTCTGCCGATTGCTTATTTACATGTATTATGTTGCAAATGTAATATGTATTTCACATTGCATTAAGAGCATTGTCAATGGATGGCAAGACAAATTAATGCATAAAGGAGTAAAAGCGAGAGGAAGTTTCTCCAAGACAGTGATATATGTTGATTTATTGCGCTGCTGATGTGTGTGTACATTGCAGTTCATCATTTCATGATGAAAACGGAATCTCTTCCATCATATCTCTGTTCACACAGCATGAACTTTACTTCTTCTCCGGAGTTGTGCTAAGTGTTGTGGCAGGGGTGGTGACAGACACAGGTGGCGGTGCGAGTGTGTTAAATGAGTGTGAGGTTGAGTTCCTCTCCTGTGGTGCTGATGGTAGGTTGTTAGTGTGATGACCAGCAAGCAGCCCATTGGGGGGCTTCGGTTCCATGATGTGTCACACACACATTGTCATGGAGACGGCGCCTTTCACAGTGTTCTGCTCTAGCGCTAGATGAGCCAGATCGTGTGTTAGCATGGAAATGCGTGAATTGTTGTATTTCCCTGGTCATATATTAGGTTGAGCACATAAATTGCATTTTTTATATAATATTTAACACTTTCCTTTAGGTCAGTGCATGTAACCTTTTCCTAATATCCCAGCAGCTGCAACAATTCATGTGCTAGTTTCTCGCTGGCTCTCATCTTATGCTAATAACATTGGCGATGACTGAGGATTTTTCGCAGCGAAAGCTCAACGTGGGTGTGCTTTCTTCTCCTCTCAGACGAAGCCGTAGAGAGATCATTGTGATGATCTGGTAGACATTTCCCAGATGGCAACGCTGCTATGACCTTTCACCCCAGGCTCCTCAGACATGAAGCAGCCATTTGTTGGCGTCGTGGTTTGAGGGCATCTCTGAACTTTCCCACCATCGATATCTGAAGTCTGATGAAAGGTTTAACTAACACATTGGCCGCATTGTTTATCAATAAATGCTTTTTCTGTATCCGCTTATGTTGGAATAAGGGGAATGGCTGTGTGCATGGTGACTTACAAAACGTCTTTATAATATATCAGAGATTTCACAGTACAGTGCACTTCTTCTCCCTTATTTCCTTCTCTCAGTGGCTCGCTTATCGTGCTGTCTAGTCACATTCATTTCCATGGCAATAAGGCAACGGCAAGGTGACAGGAAGCAGGCATGTTCCGTAGAGCCCCTGAGCAGGAAGTGTCAAAATCCTTGCTTTGTGAAAGACAGCAGGGGAAGTACTGGGCGCTGACTATCTGCTACACCAGGCCAGGTGTGACCCCTATATCTGTCAGTGACTACCTTTTTAAAAACTCCCAGCCAACTCTCCATGGGCTATGACACGGCCAACTGTTTCTCTAGGGATGATTAGACATATGCCATCCTGTTCCGCAATGAATGGATTCGTGGCATCGCTTTTAAGGGTTTTTTTTTTTTTTTTTAAGCATGACTCATTTGAATTAAGTCTGTTTCATATGACAAATTTGTGGTGGCACATTTGGTATAGCAGCTCACAGAGCTGGATATCAGTGATTGATTTGAATATGAAAAAGAAAAGGAAATGTGCTCTATGAATTCAGTGTGCTTAGAAGAATGGAAAGAGAAATCCGAATGAGTCAGAGAACAGAAGGCACTGGCACTGTAGACAACACAGTGGTATTTAATCATGTAAATTACAATGAAAGTGAGCCAGCATGTATCTGTATGTTTTTGGTCCCATGATGGATTATTGTGATTCCTGCATCTGAACATAAATTCATCTTCACAGCACAGTACTAACCAGGAGTTGTCATTAGTACAGTGGGATTGATAATGACGGCGTAGCACTGACTGATGTTTCACAAAGAATTAATCCTACATTATAAAAAATGATTCTTAGATCTAGTAAACATAATGCTGAAAAAATAACTTATTTCTGTAGGTTTTTTAGAAGTATATTTCTTTTAAATATATAAACAGAATTAATTTTAGATATGTTTTTGATAAATATTACTTCCTTTCTATTGTGCTTTTCTTAAAAAATGGAAATATGGTGTGTGTGTATATATATATATATATATATATATATATACACGTGTGTGTGTGTGTGTGTAACTAATGTAATATAATAAATATAATATAATATCTTTACTTATTGTCCATTTCTGTAATATATGTACATTTCTTATAAAAAAAAACATGATATAATACTGAACAACTGAAGACTATATAAATAAAGGGGACCTATGATGCCCCTTTTCACAAGATTGTAGGCCTAATATAAGTCTCTGGTGTCCCCAGAATGTGTCTGTGAAGTTTCAGCTTAAAATAACCCACAGATCATTTATTATAGCTTGTCAAATTTGCCCCAATTTGGTTGTGAGCAAAAACATGCCGTTTTTGTGTGTCCCTTTAAATGTAAATGAGCTGCTTCTCCCGGCCCCCTTTTTAGAAGAGGGTTGAGCCTTTACAGCTTGTGCTTCGGATACTCCGGCAACAACAAAACTGGACAATGTCACGCAGCCAAAATGTCAGAACCGGAGTCCATGTTGGATGGAGAGACTCAGGAAGAAGTTACAACTTTTAGAATGCAACTGGATGATTCTGAATGGTTAGTGGATACATTATGTAGTTGTTGTGGAGTTAAGTTGATTCAACATCAATTAGCATGTACTGTCATATTAATCTAATAATCTTTCAGAAACAAAATGCAAATGTTGAACTTGAACTGACCCTCGTTTTTGAAGCAGTCCGGCGTAAAATGATTTGCACAAATATATAACATTTTAATGACTTTCTTCGGCACATTTCCTTCATAAATGAAATTAAACCATGGTGTCCTCAGTGGCTCAGATGCCGGGAGTCTATGGAGACTAATAACAGAACATTTGTAATGATTTTTGGCGCAGACATTGTATCCAGCTTCTACAGCGAGGAAACAGAAATGGCACACTGCTGCGGCTCACTCAGGGCGGTATCTATGCTAATAGGACAGATCGTCACCAGTCATGGGCGGGGCTTGAAATCTGGAACCGCTTGTTTGTACAGACTGTTTATGATTTATGGGGATTATAAAAGTGTGGTTGGATTTTTTTTACCATTATAGGCTGGTTGTTTACACACACTGTGGACACACATCTGTGTTCAAAGAACTTATAAAAGTTAATTTTGCATAATAGTTCCCCTTTAAGAAATCTTCTTAATATAAATAGGCAATTACCATGATGGATGTCATAGCAACTTAATGTTTTAAGTTTAATAAATACATTTACTTTAATTAAGTCGATGGATTTAAATAAAAAAAAGCCATGCAAACTGTTGCCTTCATTTTTTAAGTTCTTTGAACAGCTCATTTTTAATTGTAAAAAAGAATTATGAATTATAATGAATATGCCGCATTAAATAATTATAATGGGCATTGTATTAAATTCCGCCAATTTGTGACAATGAGCAAATCAATGCAGCTGTCCTCATTAGTTCCTCTGTTTACAAAGACCTCCTGAGTTATCATCTAAACATTCTGGAAGGGTAATTGCCTGATAGGTCGATAAATCAAAATATTCCAGAGGAACACGTCGGACAGAACAGCGAGGCATTTACTGGGCCTGTAGATGTGGATACTTGCCACCTTAAGTCAGGTCTATTATGCCAGACGTGTTTGTTTAGAAGATGAATCGTCTCGATTTACTGTTGGGGGTCTTAGGAGAGACCCAAAGCTTTGTGGTGCCAGAAGGGACAGTTTAGACTATTCTGATCTCTAGGGGTTCATATGAATGTGTCTGTTCAGTTTCACTGGTTTCCACTGTGGCAAAACATCATAAGAGCTCAAAACATGCACATTTCCTGTTTGAAATCTATTGGTCAGACTATAGTCACACATTGTAATGATCATACGTTTTTTCCACGTTTTTCATACGTTTTTCTTTTTCCAGTATGTCTCACTTCTCTGTGCTTGAACCTTTGCAATTTGCATTCATTGACGGTTATTTTTTGTGAGTGATGTGGGCAGCTTGAATCTATGTTTTCTTCAAAACACGATATAGGTAAAGTCAGGATAGATTTGAGATGAACCACAAATTATCACACAAAATTGGATTGTAAGCCATGAACCTAAAAAGGAATAAATAAATGTTAAAAAAGGTACAAAGTACAATTAAAGGCACTCAGTATTTTTCCCTCATTAGAAAAGATTTACACATAAATAATTGAATAGTGCTTCATTTGTCTCAGTATAGCTCAATAAAAGCTGTTCCATTTCAGTCGGTCACATTCGCTGACGAATTGGGGATCGTTTTCAGAGACCAATCTACTTCGAGTGTTTTAAAACGAGTCAGTGAACATTGGCATGCGGTTCACCCATTCCACGCTCCTCCCGCAGCGCGGGTATAAATAAGGAAGTAGAAGCACCGCATCTTTGTTTTCTGATTCGGAGCCGAACAATTGCTGTGGTTTTCAGTGTTGTTTCCTACGAAGAGTGTTACTACGAGTCTGCCTTTGGAGTTGACGTCTCTGGATCTGGTGCGGGTGATATAGCACGTTCAGCGGTGGTTGCGTCACGTTTGACGAACAAACAGCTGTCTTCACAGCTCAGAGCTGGGCGTCTTTTCAGTTCGCCTACCGGCCTCCCAAGTACAAGGGCATCCACTTCACCTCCGTGCGAAGCAGCGATGCTTATGTCTTGCGGTCAGAGATCGATGTCCTGCTGGCAAAGGACGCGTTCTAGCCGGTTCCTCCAGCCGATATGAGGTCGGGGTTCTACAGCCCCTACTTCATTGTACCCAAGAAAGGCGGTGGGTTACGACCAATCTTGGACCTGCGTGTCCTGAATCAGGCTCTGCATAAGCTCCCGTTCAAGATGTTAACACAGAAATGAATTTTTAAATGCATCTGTCCCCAAGGTTGGTTTGCAGCTAACAACCTGAAAGACGAAAGTCCTCCCATTCGGGCTGTCCCTGTCGCACAGGGACCTGGTACTCAGTCACCTCAGCCTGTTGGGACTTCGGGTCAACCAGGAGAAGAGCAAACTCTGCCCCACGCAGAGGATCTCTTATCTTGGTATGGAGCTGGATTCGGTCAACCAGACTGCGCGCCTCACAGAGGAGCGAGTCCGGTCAGTGTTGAACTGCTTGAATACGTTCAATGGCAGAACAGCGGTCCCACTGAAATTTTTTTTCAGAGGCTCCTGGGGCATATGGCATCTGCAGCCGCGGTAACGCCGCTCAGATTGCTTCATATGAGACCGCTTCAGCACTGGCTCCACGGCCGAGTCCCGAGATGGGCGTAGCAGAGCGGGTCCCAGTTACTCCTTACTGTCGCCAAACCTTCAGCCCATGGTTGGACCCTTCGTTTCTACGGGCGGGAGTGCCCTTAGAACAGGTGTCCAGGCATGCTGTGGTCTTCACGGATGCCTCGTCCACCAGCTGGGGGGCCACGTACAACGGGCGTGCAGTTTCGGGTCTGCCTGCGCAAGTATGCGTTTACCCCAGTGAGCCTTCTTGCGCAGACTCGGTGTAAAGTCAGGGAGGACGAGGAGCAGGTCTTGTTAGTTGCGCCCTACTGGCCTAACCGGACCTGGTTCCCCGAACTAACGCTCCTCGCGACAGCCCCTCCCTGGCCCATTCCTCTGAGGAAGGACCTACTTTCTCAGGGACGGGGCACTCTATGGCACCCGCGTCCAGACGTACGTCGAACGTGACCGACTGAAAGGGAACGTCTCGGTTATGTATGTAACCCTCGTTCCCTAAAGGAGGGAATGGAGACGTACGTCCCGTCGCCAGAGGTGCTGTACCTCCGCTGAACGCCCGAGTCACTAGTTCGGCTCCTCAGCGGAAAAGCAAAGATGCGGTGCTTCCACTTCCTTATTTATACCCGCACTGCGGGAGGAGCGTGGAATGCGTGAACCGCATGCCAGTGTTCATTGGCTCGTTTTAAAACACTCGAAGTAGATTTGGTCTCTGAAAACGATCCCCAATTCGTCGGTCAGTTCCGACGTACGTCTCCGTTCCCTCCTTCAGGGAACGAGGGTTACATACGTAACCGAGACATTTTATTCTACATGAAGAGCTGGGTTGCCTCGTGGAGGCGGCTATGTTGAGATCACATGACCAGATACGCACTTGTTTTATCCAACCTTCCCTTTTTGTAAGACCTTTTCACTCATAGATTAAATTAACCATGCTCGACTGTGACTAGCATTTTCTGTTTATACAATGGCATCAGTCAGTGTATAAGTTCAAGACGACTGCCATATTGGTCAGCGTAACATAAACAAATTTTTATGTTTACATTTACCATTTAAAACAACTGCTGCGCATTTAAATGTATGAGTTTGTAAAGGACACTAAACTGACAGCAATAGCAATTTCCACAGAAAATTGCCAGCTTTCACTCAGGGATTCAATGAATATATTTTGAATAAATGCAGCTCCGAAACAAAACAAAAAACAAGCAGAAGTTCTGAAAGCCCAGTAATAAATATTTATTACCATACTGAGGCTTAAGTATGTTTTTGTGACTGTTGACCTATAAAAGTGTGCTGTCTACTAAGCATGCATTCATCCTGCCTTTTCATCCCATTTATTTCACATCCTCGCATTATTTGCGACTGCTACACAAGCAACCACAGGGAATTCTCACATTTTTCAGATTTGACACTGCTATTGTCTTAAATAGTCGACTAAATCCAATGCAGCTGGCACTGGCAATCAGACATGACCATGAATTTCTGTAGCTTATTATTGCGTGAAAACAAATGTATTACAACAAAAGATCTGTACGATTTGATTAAAGCGGGCATGGATGCTCATGTAGTGTATTCTGTCTCTGATAGAGGTTGAGCTTCCTTTTTCGCCAAAATACACCGTCTTTAATGGACTAAAAAGGATGCACAACATTGGGAGATGTGGTTTTTAAATTCAAAAGTCTTTGTTTTGGGATTACAGTTATACATATATATTTTTAAACAACAAAGAGCTCCGGTGATGTTATACACAAACAAAAACAAAACAAACAAGCACAAAATCTAATAGGATTAAATGGAGATACAGTGGGGAGAACAAGTATTTGATACACTGCCGGTTTTGCAGGTTTGCCCACTTACAAAGCATGTAGAAGTCTGTAATTTTTATCATAGGTACTCTTCAACTGTGAGTGACGGAATCTAAAACAAAAATCCAGAAAATCACATTGTATGATTTTTAAGTAATTAATTTGCATTTTATTGCATGACATAAGTATTTGATACATCAGAAAAGCAGAACTTAATATTTGGTACAGAAACCTTTGTTTACAATTACAGAGATCATGAGTTTCCTGTAGTTCTTGACCAGGTTTGCACACACTGCAGCAGGGATTTTGGCCCACTCCTCCATAAGACCTTCTCCAGATCCTTCAGGTTTCGGGGCTGTCGCTGAACAATACGGATTTTCAGCTCCCTCCAAAGATTTTCTATTGGGTTCAGGTCTGGAGACTGGTTAGGCCACTCCAGGACCTTGAGATGCTTCTTACGGAGCCACTCCTTAGTTGCCCTGGCTGTGTGTTTCGGGTCGTTGTCATGCTGGAAGACCCAGCCACGACCCATCTTCAATGCTCTTACTGAGGGAAGGAGGTTGTTGGCCAAGATCTCGCGATACATGGCCCCATCCATCCTCCCCTCAATACGGTGCAGTCGTCCTGTCCCCTTTGCAGAAAAGCATCCCCAAAGAATGATGTTTCCACCTTCATGCTTTACGGTTGGGATGGTGTTCTTGGGGTTGTACTCATCCTTCTTCTTCCTTCAAACACGGCGAGTGGAGTTTAGACCAAAAAGCATCAGACCACATTCCTCCTCTGGATCATCCAGATGGTCATTGGCAAACTTCAGACGGGCCTGGACATGCGCTGGCTTGAGCAGGGGGACCTTGCGTGCACTGCAGGATTTTAATCCATGACGGTGTAGTGTGTTACTAATGGTTTTCTTTGAGACTGTGGTCCCAGCTCTCTTCAGGTCATTGACCAGGTCCTGACGTGTAGTTCTGGGCTGATCCCTCACCTTCCTCATGATCATTGATGCTGCACAAGGTGAGATCTTGCATGGTGCCCCAGACCGAGGGAGATTGACCGTCATCTTGAACTTCTTCCATTTTCTAATAATTGCACCAACAGTTGTTGCCTTCTCACCAAGCTGATTGCCTATTGTCCTGTAGCCCATCCCAGCCTTGTGCAGGTCTACAATTTTATCCCTGATGTCCTTACACAGCTCTCTGGTCTTGGCCATTGTGGAAAGGTTGGAGTCTGTTTGATTGAGTGTGTGGACAGGTGTCTTTTATACAGGTAACGAGTTCAAACAGGTGCAGTTAATATAGGTAATGAGTGGAGAACAGGAGGGCTTCTTTAAGAAAAACTAACAGGACTGTGAGAGCCGGAATTCTTACTGGTTGGTAGGTGATCAAATACTTATGTCATGCAATAAAATGCAAATTAATTATTTAAAAATCATACAATGTGATTTTCTGGATTTTTGTTTTAGATTCCGTCTCTCACAGTTGAAGAGTACCTATGATACAAATTACAGACTTCTACATGCTTTGTAAGTGGGCAAACCTGCAAAATCGGCAGTGTATCAAATACTTGTTCTCCCCACTGTATTGTGACAGACCCCCTCAACATTGTATTTTTCATCACTCTAGTCATTATGGGATCAGCAGCCATACCAAATAAAGTATGCATGCATTTTCATACTGTATGCTATCTTTAATGCTGCCAAAGGCAGTAAAATATTCAGTCTTGTTCACTGAAAGAACTCACTAATTGAACTAGAATAAAGAGTAAAATTATGCTTCGCTAATAATTATTTGAGGAATTAAAAATTAAACAAATATAGCTTTATATAACATTAACAAACTGGGTCAATGCTTTTGATGTTATATTATACAGTCTTGTGTAGCACACTTGTGCTTTCAAAGGGTACTGTTCTTGACCAGTTTTATGTAATGATTCAATTGCCTCTCAGATCTCCTCCAACACCAAAAGAATATGTAATGTATTAGTCAATTAGCACGATCTTTGAGGGAAAGAAAGAAAAAAACAAAAAACAATAGTGTTTCTGTCACATATATGGAGTAAGTCTCCAAAATGTGAATAGAATTTATTCTGCACTCTTTCTTTGGGCAAGTTTTAAGATACAAACTGTATATTGCATGCATTGTTTACAACATCGATAATTTATAAGCAGGTCTCCTGAACACTCCTCCCAACATCCATTAGATGGAGCTTTTTTAAGTTTTAGGCAAAAACAAACTAACCAAAGCAATGTTTTGTAAGTGCAATGCAATATACTGTATTTTTACACTATGAAGCAGTACAATTCCTTAAAATTTTCTTAAAATTCAGGTTTAGAACAGAATAAGTGTATTTTTGGGTGAAAAAAAACTAATGTTTTAGCTTGGTTAGAAGTGTTTTTACATCTTGACACACAACACAATTTAATATGAACACAAATAAAATGTAATTTCCATGAAGTTAACGCAAATGCCTAATTTGTAATTAATTAAAATGATGCCAGTCTAAATCTCCCTTAAATATACATGTGAAAAGTGGACAGTTTGTCATGACAGGCTTCTGTGCTTGTGTAATTATAAATCCGCTCCCAGTTAAAGACTTCATTCAGACTGTAAATGATATATAAAGGATATATATTCTCTTGTGATTGAGCATTGTACTATTTTTGCTCTAATCCTTTGCTAGTTTGAAACTTTACTGAAATCATACTCCTTAAACTATGCAGTGTTTTAACATTTTGCTCTTTTAAAGTGCCAATTTGGTTTATAAGATATGTCTGGAAGCTTCTGATAGATTGTTGTATATGTACATACATAGACAGGAAAAGTTCATTTCTTCAGGAGCAGACTGTGTGTGAGGGCGGAGTACACATGAGAAGGGAATGTAGCTGCCCTGATCTCCTCAGAAAGATGCCCATGATGACCACATCAGAGCAAAGCTGTCATGAGAGATGTTCCTCTCTTCTGATCAAAGATGTGAGGGGAAGTTTAGTAAAGCATACTTCACCCAACACAAACAGACCTGAGTGACCCTTTGAGAAAGGCAGCATCAGATTCATCATGATTCATCATCATCACACATCCAGTGTCTTTGGAGTAGATTATTTAATGGAAGGAAATTGTTGACCATTTCAAGCCAAGATGAGAAGTTTATTGGCACACAGGTCACAGTTTATATTACAGTGTCTGTGACACTTTAATAAGTGTACAAAAACAAACAATTCATTGCTAAAAAAGAAGCCAAAACAAAAACAGATCCTAAAATAAAGTTAAAAGTAGACAAAATAAATGACATTTTGTATAGGATTGGTAAGTAACTAAGACTAAGAATGTCTAATTGTGTCCCGCTGTCTTTTAGTACCAAACTAGAGCCTCGTCACTCTGGCATTCTCCTGAACTTTTGACATTTATGAGGTAAAGTAAGCAATTAAATTCTCTTTTCTTTTGGTTTCATCTATCATGAAAATTAAATGGCATGGAGTGGGTAAGGAAAGCATTTTAATTAAATCTTCTCTAATGTAAGGATGTCTTGGTGCAATCAAGACAACATTCCTCAGCTAATACAATACTAATATTTAAAAAAAAGCCATTCAATTACACTTTGTGCATCACTGACAGTTTTCTGTTGTTTAAAAATCAATAGTAATTTTCAGCTGATGATAAACAATCTCATTGCAGAAGACCTGTTTTGATACCGTTTAAGATTAAATTCAAATTCAAAATGATTACTGTTGTTCACTTCAGGACAAAAACGAATCGGCTAATTTTTTTCACAAGGTATTGAAACGTGTTTAAAACTAAACTGATTTAAGGACTTCCAAGAAGGACCCACACATTTTTTAACCTATGCTGCTGTGTGTTAATCGAGGAATGTATGTTGTTATCATCATTTTATTCCAAACCTGTTCAACTTTCTTTTTTCATCCATTCTGTTCATGCAATTACAAGGAATGGGAAGTGTAGTTTTAAAGTTTTAAAAAGATGAACGATTTTTGAGTTAGATTTTTTTTATAAATGATTTAATCCTGTTCAGAAAATCTGACTAAATGATTAATTCATGAATTGGTCCAATCCATTCAACTCACTTACTCAAAGATCCACCCACAGCGGTTCTCAAGTTAAAGGGATAGTTCAGCCAAAAATGAAAATTAGCCTATGATTTACTCACCCTCAGGTCATCCTAGGTGTATATGACAATCTTCTTTCAGACGAATACAATCGGAGTTACGTTAAAATATGTCCTGGCTATTCCAAGCATTATAATGGCAGCCCAAAATTTGAAGACCAAAAAAGTGTATCCATGCATTATAAAAGTAATCCACACGGCTCCGGGGGAGGGGTTAATAAAGGCCTTCTGAAGCGAATCGGTGGATTTTTGTAAGAAAAATATCCATATTTAACATGTTATATACATATATATATATATATATCTCGCTTCCGGCGGACCGCCTTCCATATTCAACTTACGGAAAAAGCATAAGTGGCACGACGATGACGTCGGATGTAGCGTAAGCGTTTTGAACTGCGAGAGGTGTTACACTTTCTGCGTAAGTTGAATACGGAAGGCGGTCCGCCAGAAGCTAGATATTTTACTTTAGAAAGTTTTAAATATGGATATTTTTCTTACAAAACCCCATCGATTCACTTCAGAAGGCCTTTATTACCCCCCTCCGGAGCCGTGTGGAGTACTTTTATAATGGATGGATGCACTTTTTTGAGCTTCAAACTCAATGGACCCTGTCACTGCCATTATAAAGCTTGGAAGCGTCAGGATATTTATTAATATAACTCCGATTGTGTTCATCAGAAAGAAGAATGTCATATACACCTAGGATGGCTTGAGGCTGAGTAAATTATGGGATAATTTTCATTTTTGGGTGAACTATCACTTTAAGAGCTCAACTCTATCAGTGAATAATTACTCATTACTCATTACTGAATAATTTCACATGGAATATTACATCATAACACCATAACACATCTTAAAATATGTTATGGTGATTTTTGCATCCTTCTTGAAATCTTCACATCCACATTCATTGTAATGTACAGTACATGACTTCGATCAGAATTTGTAATTTTGTGCGTGAATAACATGAAGTTGAGTAAAAACTGACAGAATTTTTCATTTTTGGGTGATCTTGCCCTTTAACATTGGCTGCTATTTTTGCTTCCAGGTCAGATTAGGGAAAACACTTGTGATGAGGCACACCAGCACGTTGGAGCCAAGAACACAGCCTGGCTCATCTCATTTTCCACAGAGATGGTTTGGCAGAGCTGATGCCACTTTTAATCCTTCTTTGAGTACATTCTTCTGACTGCTAACTTTCCACCCCAGATGAAGTGCTGCACAACTGATAACGTAGAGCCGAGGTAACTGTTTGCATGATTCTCCAGTTGCTCTCATGGTTGTTTCATTTTGAAGGCTTGCCAGAACTGGCTGTCTACATTTTGTCAAGGTTTGCATAGCATCTCTGTCCTGAATTTGAATATGTGATTAGACACTTGTGGTAGACGCCATGCAAAAGCATATCCTCAAACTAGTCCATGGTTACCAAGGTAACCAGGATGGATTGGCTCTGATGGTGTTTAAAAAAAAAAATGAAATCCTTGTTATTCTTCACTGTTGAAACAACTGAGCTTTGGCTCCCTCTGGGACCTAAAGGGATGACGGAAAAATTATAAGCAGTGGCTTTGCTGCACCATCATAGACACTTATCTTGCCCCGCGCCCTTTCTGTCATTCCTATTCTGTGCTATCACAAGTAAAACTTCCTTACAGCTATGTGACACCCCACTCAGCGAGTTTGAGCCGAGAGTACATACCTGTCTCGCTTCTTTTCTACGCCTAAGCATTCACATGCCATTTCACACAGCTGCGTTTGACAAGTTGTGACATTTTTGTCAAGATTATTCAGGAAAAGTCTATTGTATATGTTGCATCTGTTTGTATGCATGGCACGCTGAACGAGTGTGTATACTTGTTTGGCCCTGTATAGATAGAGCTATAACAGACACTGCAAGAGAAAGTTATCTTGAGGGTATGAGAGTTGAGGGTTTACCACTGAATGGTGTTACTTTAGGAAAAGTAGTTAAAAAAAGAAGGAAAAAATGAGTAGCTTTGTATAAGAAAAAAAATCTAATGTAAAGCATCACTAGTAATAATCTTTACTGGACCTCTCTCATTGTATCTCATGTAATGCTGTCAGAATGTTGTTTTTTCTATACATATTCTGAATATTTGAAACCATTTCAATACTGATTTTCCACAATAACCAGATTATGCTTAATCTGACAATGCATGTGGTAAACAAGTTAACCCAGTTTCTTTTATCAGAGTAAGGTTATAAACAGCTTAAACTGATCGACACAGCTACATTTTTTTTTTGCGCCTTACCCCGAGTTAACATACAGTAACTGTCAAAAGTATGGAAAAGAAGTTTTTTTATCTTATTGAAATCGAAATTAGGAATCGATAAGAATCAGAATCGATAAGCAGAAAGATCAAAAGATACTACTCACCTGAGATATTGACCTCCTGCGATTCCTCCACGTTCCTGAATTCTTTGTTCCCTCGTCTGTTCTCTTGATCCAGTGTCCCTTCAGCGTTCCGCTTACCCCTGTAAGACAAATACATTGTTTGTTATTCAATCACTCTAACAGCAACCATAAGGTGTGTGTGTGTGCGTGGATATACTCAGGGGCGGGGCCAGAGGGGTGGTATATTATCAATAATATACAGTATTATTACCTCCAATGTAGGGCTATTTATACTGGTTCACTGTTTACATGTATTTAAATGTGCCACCCCTCTCTGAGTCTGTGCTCCAGCCTGGCCCCCCCACGAAAAATTGTCTAGACCCGCCCCTGGATATACTACCCTTAGAACTAAAGCATTATTCTTGCACTGCTCATCGTATGTGGTATATACTCACCTGTGTTCTTGGACACTGTTCAATAAAGCTTTGTGTTGGATTTCATTGCTCTCTCTCTCTCTCTCTCTCTCTCTCTCTCTCTCTCTCTCGAGTCTGATATCTCCTGATATTTATAACAATAAGAAATGTTTCTTGAGCACCAAATCGGCATATTAGAGTGATATCTGAATGATCATGTGACACTGAACACTGGAGTAATGATGCTAAAATTTCAGCTTTGCCATGACAGAAATAGGCTAAATTACATTTTTAAATTTATTAAAATAGAAAACGTCTCGGTTACGTATGTAACCCTCGTTCCCGGAACTGACCGACGAATTGGGGATCATTTTCAGAGACCAATCTACTTCGAGTGTATAAAAACGAGCCAATAACGTTGGCATGCGGTCCACGCGCCGCCCCGCAGCGCGGGTATAAATAAGGAAGTGGAATACCGCATCCTCGCTTTTCCAACTGAGGAGCCGAAAAAGTGACTCGGCCCTTTAGCGGAAGCACAGTACCTGGCGACGGGACGTACGTCTCCGTTCCCTCCTTCAGGGAACAAGGGTTACATACGTAACCGAGACGTTCCCTTTCAGTCGGTCACGTTCGACGTACGTCGGAACTGACCGACGAATTGGGGATCCCTACCAACACGCCAGGGAGGCTGGCCCTTCCAGCGCCCTGTTTGAGCTCGCTGGAGTGCTCCTAGGTTGGAGCAGGAGTCAGGGCTCCAAGCAGGGAAGGTCCGTCACTGCTGTTTCTGCAAGACCCACTCAGTGTGACTATTGGATAATGCTGGGAAAGCGTGCCCGTCTCAGGGAGATGGAACGCTGCGGAGCCACGTCCTCCAGGGGAGGAGAGGTGGAATACTCATAAGGACTAACCTAGCAGGGTAGTGCTACATATGGCAGTCTCTGGGGTGGATCCAACCTGGTCCCAGGGGGGACAGAACACCACCAGAGACGACAGAGCGAGCTCTGTCAAGGGAAAGACACGGGGTTAGCCGAGTAGGGTAGCGGGTACCGTGGAGAATACACATATGGGGTCGCCGTAGGGACCGCTACATATGGAACCCAGCCTACACACACGTTCCACAAGCATACGGGTGCAGGCCTGGCGTCAGACGGCCGCAACGTCTGACACCGAAGGGGTGACGGAGGAGCTCGACAGGGTTAGATATCTCTGGGGAACACAACTGGAGACAATAGACGCACGTATCCAGCCCAGCGGGTGGAAGTGGCGTTGCAAGCCGACACAAGAATGGGCACTTCGCGCCTACCGGCCACTGGGGGCGAGTACACGGGAAGAAACCGGCTCTACACGGAGGCTATAAAATCTAGCGAACGTGTTAGGTGTCGCCCAGCCCGCAGCTCTACATATATCAGGTACTGAGTCTAAGCATTAGAAATTCCAGTATTAGAGCTACACTATTCGTGCATATTTAAATATGGTGGCTCAAGATGTTTTGCTCCGTAAAAGCTCACTGAGATGGTACAGACAGAACAAGACATGCAATTCTTCTGGCAGGATCATTTTATTCAGTAAAATATCTCACCATTCACTGATGCGTCCAGGTCGCACTCACTCACCATTATATGTTTGGTCTAAAATGCAACTGCTCTCATATTTTGCTGCAGGACAGCAAATGCGAGTACATTTTTTGTCATCTTTGCAAGACTGTGATATATTATAAAGAGTGTGCATAGTAACATTTTCGCAAATGTCTGAAGGTGAATAGCAAATAACAGGCACAATACTGGTATAAACATGAACATCTATTGGTTCAATATGCATCACATGACTAAACTTACGTCATCGTTTTCAAATACCTCAGTTTTCACAGTCCACACTACAATGCGAAAACAGCGTTTTCAAATTTATCCACTTTGGAGAGCATTTTCAAAAAGCTTTGTTTTCATTGCTAAAAACGTTGTCTTAGTGTGGACCGAAGGCCAAAACGGAGAGAAAAAGTATTTGTTTCCTAATTCGGAAACGAAAGCGTATTAGTGTGGACAAGGCCTCTGTGAAAAGGAACAGCGTAAACAGTTTGAGGGTGAGAAAGGGTGACTGCTGTTATGACATTCTAGTGTAATTCAGATTAATCTGTTTGACTGGGATTGTGCTCTTTGATTTGTCTGTCATTATTAAATTATTATTCAACTAGCCTAGAATTTTTCATTTAGTATTTCATTAATGCCCCTTGTTCTTAAGGGGGACTCATCCCCTATATTTCATATAATTGTAGATAATACTAGGGACATGTTGCCTGTCTGGTTGAGATTTTGAGTTGTGAAATAACTTGTGGTGGCAGTATATTTTATTGCTCCGGCTCAGGAGGCTGGTGAGAACATCTGCCTAATTGTTTTGTGTCATTGCAGGGCCCCATCACATGATCATTGTAGAATTAGCTGTGACAGTGTTTGCTCTGAGAGATACTGACATGTTGGCTCTCGCTCGGCACACCTCAGTATGCAGGCCCCACTATCGCTATCACCTCGGGTGGCCTTGTGCGTGCTGGCTGAATCTCCTGATGCAACACAGAGCTACTGGTTTCATTCAAATATACATTAGCTTTGGCCCGTGAGGCATCTTGTGTCTCATAAACTCCTCATTAAGGGTTTGTTTTGCTGGCTGGGCTGCCAAAGAGGGCCGGGGTTGTGGTAATGCCCACCAGAGCATGCTCTACACCAGAGATTCACAGGAGTATGAGAGACATAAAAGCCACCCTTTCTTCTTCTAGCTTGCAGCTAGCATTAGCTGCTTCAGTGCCACAGGTTCACTGAGCCATAGGTGCATTCTGTGCAATTCACGCGATGCCATCTGAACACGACGATAGTGGTGGAAGTTGCTCTAGATGAAAGCAGCAATGCTGCATAATTCTTTAGCCAGTTTCAGACTGTACAATGATGCATTTTGTACCAGGCATGGAAATAGGAAGCACTGTGGGATGGTTGATTTGTGGGCCAGATGTCAATAACATAAAGACATAATGATTTAATAGGAGAATATCTATTAGTACTGAATTTACATTACTGTACTGTATGTTCTTTGCAGGTATTTATAGTTTTTATATTTTTAAGTGTTTTATTTCTATTTTATTTTCGATTTGTCTAATTTAGTTCATTTGGCTTAGCTATTAATTAGTTTTTGACAGTTTAGTTTAAGATTTAGGTTTCAGTTTATTTAGTCTTGTCAAAATGAATGTGGTAGCTTGTCTTTTTAAAAAATGTTTGTCTGTATTTAGTTTCTTAGCACAGGCTAGTGTGATTTTAATGTATTAGTGCCACTTAATTTGTGGCCATTTTTAATTTAGTTTGTAATTTATTTTAATTTAGCTTCAGTTATTTCCCAGTTATTTATTTATTAGGTTTTTTTTTTTGTTCTAACACTCTGCGGGTGTATATATATATATATATATACACCGATCAGGCATAACATTATGACCACTGACAGGTGAAGTGAATAACACTGATTATCTCTTCATCACGGCACCTGTTAGTGGGTGGGATATATTAGGCAGCAAGTGAACATTTTGTCCTCAAAGTTGATGTGTTAGAAGCAGGAAAAATGGGCAAGTGTAAGGATTTGAGCGAGTTTGACAAGGGCCAAATTGTGATGGCTAGAAGACTGGGTCAGAGCATCTCCAAAACTGCAGCTCTTGTGGGGTGTTCCCGGTCTGCAGTGGTCAGTATCTATCAAAAGTAGGGGTGTAAATCGGGCGGTTCATCACGATTCGATACGTTATCGATTCTCATAGCCATATTTTCTGATACCTCAAAAAGTTCTGCAATACGATTACAATACGATATCAATAAATATTTCAATATTATGTGCCTATTTTACACAACCAACTTTTATTAAATCACAACTGCAACCAAAATATATAGCATAAACATTTATTTTAAAATTTCACATCCTGCACCCTGATTGGGACATCCACAAATAAAATGTTCACACACAGTAATCTAATGACAGCTTATGACATGACAACAGTCAAAAAAGTATTTTAGGCTTCTGTGCTAAAATTTGAAATGTCAAAAAACTGATAAACAAGGGGGGAAAATATTATATATAAATACTATAAAATTAAAAGACATTTCTTTTAAATGTATAGCGCAGATTGTTAATGAAGCAACAACATATTATAGGTAAGACAGAACAAGATATGCTATTAATATTCTTTCATTGTGCAAAAGTATTATAATATGAAAGGCTCCAATACAGAGCGGCACAAAGCACTTATGCGCATCCCGTGTGCAGAATGATGCACTTGAAGCAACAAAGATTCACAGCGCGCAGCGCTCCTATGCAGCAGTTTATTGATCATTTTCTTTTAACAGACATTGTTTGAGATAAGTGCACGCTGCTTTTTGCAAGGCTTTAAACACAAGCAAATGATAAACTTTCGTAAAGGTTCAGCACTGGCCCGTTTGGGACAGTGACAGTTCCATCGACTGTCCCGAGCGTCTTTCACAAGCTCTGAAAGGTAATTTAAACGAGAATGCGCGCGTTGGCGATAATGCATAGACTGACATTGTGTGAAAATGTGGAGAGTTTTAAAACAAAGGTGCCCCTTAAATATATAAATAGCCTACATGTATTGATTTTTAACACGTTGCATTGATGCATCATATCGTTAGACATTAGATCGATGTATCGATCTACAGTGGGGAGTATTTGATACACTGCCGATTTTGCAGGTTTGCCCACTTACAAAGCATGTAGAGGTCTGTAATTTTTATCATAGGTACACTTCAACTGTGAGAGACGGAATCTAAAACAAAAATCCAGAAAATCGCATTGTATGATTTTTAAATAATTAATTTATTGCATGACATAAGTATTTGATCACCTACCAACCAGTAAGAATTCCGGCTCTCACAGACCTGTTAGTTTTTCTTTAAGAAGCCCTCCTGTTCTCCACTCATTACCTGTATTAACTGCACCTGTTTGAACTCGTTACCTGTATAAAAGACACTTGTCCACACACTCAATCAAACAGACTCCAACCTCTCCACAATGGCCAAGACCAGAGAGCTGTGTAAGGACATCAGGGATAAAATTGTAGACCTGCACAAGGCTGGGATGGGCTACAGGACAATAGGCAAGCAGCTTGGTGAGAAGGCAACAACTGTTGGTGCAATTATTAGAAAATGGAAGAAGTTCAAGATGACGGTCAATCTCCCTCGGTCTGGGGCACCATGCAAGATCTCACCTCGTGGGGCATCAATGATCATGAGGAAGGTGAGGGATCAGCCCAGAACTACACGGCAGGTCACCTGGTCAATGACCTGAAGAGAGCTGGGACCACAGTCTCAAAGAAAACCATTAGTAACACACTACACCGTCATGGATTAAAATCCTGCAGTGCACGCAAGGTCCCCCTGCTCAAGCCAGCGCATGTCCAGGCCCGTCTGAAGTTTGCCAATGACCATCTGGATGATCCAGAGGAGAAATGGGAGAAGGGCATGTGGTCTGATGAGACAAAAATAGAGCTTTTTGGTCTCAACTCCACTCGCCGTGTTTGGAGGAAGAAGAAGGATGAGTACAACCCCAAGAACACCATCCCAACCGTGAAGCATGGAGGTGGAAACATCATTCTTTGGGGATGCCTTTCTGGAAAGGGGACAGGACGACTGCACCGTATTGAGGGGAGGATGGATGGGGCCATGTATCCCGAGATCTTGGCCAATAACCTCCTTCCCTCAGTAAGAGCATTGAAGATGGGTCGTGGCTGGGTCTTCCAGCATGACAACGACCCGAAACACACAGCCAGGGCAACTAAGGAGTGGCTCCGTAAGAAGCATCTCAAGGTCCTGGAGTGGCCTAACCAGTCTCCAACCGACCTGAACCCAATAGAAAATCTTTGGAGGGAGCTGAAAGTCCGTATTGCCCAGCGACAGCCGCGAAACCTGAAGGATCTGGAGAAGGTCTGTATGGAGGAGTGGGCCAAAATCCCTGCTGCAGTGTGTGCAAACCTGGTCAAGAACTACAGGAAACGTATGATCGCTGTAATTGCAAACAAAGGTTTCTGTACCAAATATTAAGTTCTGCTTTTCTGATGTATCAAATACTTATGTCATGCAATAAAATGCAAATTAATTACTTAAAAATCATACAATGTGATTTTCTGGATTTTTGTTTTAGATTCCGTCACTCACAGTTGAAGATTACCTATGATAAAAATTACAGACTTCTACATGCTTTGTAAGTGGGCAAACCTGCAAAATCGGCAGTGTATCAAATACTTGTTCTCCCCACTGTATATCGATGTATTGTTACACCCCTAATCAAAAGTGGTCCAAGGAAGGAACAGTGGTGAACCAGCGACAGGGTCACCAAGGCTCACTGATGCACGTGGGGAGCGAAGGCTGGCCCGTGTGGTCTGATCAAACAGACGAGCTACTGTAGCTTAAATTGCTCAAGAAGTTAATGCTGGTTCTGATAGAAAAGTGTCAGAATACACAGTGCATCGCAGTTTGTTGTGTATGGGGACTGCATAGCCGCAGACCAGTCAGGGTGCCCATGCTGACCCCTGTCCACCTCCAAAAGTGCCAACAGTGGGCACATGAGCACCAGAACTGGACCACGGAGCAATGGAAGAAGGTGGCCTGGTCTGATGAATCACATTTTCTTTTACATCACGTGGATGGCCGGGTGCGTGTGCGTCGCTTACCTGGGGAACACATGGCACCAGGATGCACTATGGGAAGAAGGCAAGCCGGTGGAGGCAGTGTGATGATTTGAGCAATGTTCTGCTGGGAAAACTTGGGTCCTGCCATCCATGTGGATGTTATTTTGACATGTACCACCTACCAAGCATTGTTGCAGACCATGTACACCCTTTCATGGAAATGGTATTCCCTGGTGGCTGTGGCCTCTTTTAGCAGGATAATGCGCCCTGCCACAAAGCAAAAATGGTTCAGGAATGGTTTGAGGAGAACAACAATGAGATTGAGGCGTTGACTTGGCCTCCCAATTCCCCAGATCTCAATCCAATCGAGCATCTGTGGGATGTGCTGAACAAACAAGTCCGATCCATGGAGGCCCCACCTCACAACTTACAGGACTTAAAGAATCTGCTGCTAACATATTGGTGCCAGATACCACAGCACACCTTCAGGGGTCTAGTGGAGTCCATGCTTTGACGGTTCAGGACTGTTTTGGCGGCAAAAGTGGTACCAACACAATATTATGTCATAATGTTATGCCTGATCATGTATATATGTATATGTATTGTTCAGCCTAGGGTAAGTCTTGAAAGGTTAGTCTTTTTAGCTGTTTTCACAGGAGTTGAAACTTGATTCCACCACTGAGTAAGAATAAGGACTGAGAAGTTGCAACATAGGGAAAAGCCCATCATGTAAAGAGAAGAAGGGAGTATAGCTGATCATCATAGTTCAAAACAGCATGGAGGATAGCCGGAGGGGAAGATGCTTTACACAGAAACACTTGGAAAAAATAAGCCTCATATTTGTTTTACACACTGCCTATTTAGAAATGCCTCATTTAACTCAATCGTCTACCAAGTTTGTTTGTTGTGTATTAGCGTTAACTTGAAGCTGAAGTGGAAAGGCTTTTTTTTTTTTTGTTTTTTTAATTACTGTTGTTTCTCACAGAATTGTCCTTAACCTTAAATGACAAAAATATCAAACCTTCCCTTACAGACAAAATTGAGATTGACAGAAGCAATTATACATTGACTGACTTTAATATGTTGCACTGGCACAACAAGACAAACTCAATTAACCCACGCTACTATATTGTTTCTCTCCACGTAAAAACAACCGCATCCTCCCCTTTCTTAGACGGCTTCAACAAGAATAAGGAGAAGGAGAGGGGCGTGTTCATATCTCCTTATCTTATCATATGCCTTTCAGCCTGGGAGGCAGGAATGCATGGCTAAACCGTAAAAGGGGGTCAGAATGTATAAAAGATGAGGATATGGGTCATTTAAAGTGACTATCACTTGCTCTGCACACTATCTCCGCTTATGAAATCCATTCATGTAGATAAAGTACGGTGGCCTCTGGAGAGTAAGGGACATTCGGCTGCCAGCTTCCTTCCTCTGAAGTCCCATAATGCATCTGCACTCTGAAAATTGACATCTCTCTCTGACAATATTTAAGTCAGAAAATTGGTTGCAAAGTAGATAAAACTGCACTCAGTCACAATTTCCTCAATGAAACCACAGTGCAGTCTTTGTAATTTTTTATTTGATAAGCACTTGCACAGATAAACCACTCAGCGTCTGTATAACAAGCTTCATTAGGTGTTAGCAATCTTTCTGTTAGCAGCTATCACATATTGGATTTGCAACAGGCTTTTTGTGCAACAGGTCTGACCGGCTAGCTCACATCGATTTGACGGTGGCCCCTCGCTACGCGCAAACTTCTCGCTAAGTGACGATTATCGTTTGTATTCCAGCGGGTCTGTGAGAGAGAGAGAGAGAGAGAGAGAGATGGAGCTCTAATGTTCTATTCCAGGAGAGCAGTGACTTCAAACTTCAGTAATTCACTAATGGCTCCAAATGAACCGTTCTTCTCTAGGCAAAGACATTAGGCTTGTCTGGTTGGCGTGCCCCGCTCCCCATGGTGAAGAAGACCCTCTGTCGCTCTCTCAAGTGCTGGTCCTTCCTGTGAAGAGCCCCTGAGCCACACACAAACCTGCTTAATGATCTCTGCAAGCACTCCCGGTACCTTAATTGGTCCATGGCACATATTTCCCTTAATAGAGATTTTGTGAATAGACCCTTCACTCCTCAAGGGCAGGTTTGGAGTGTTTAACACTCTAGAAAGTGATTAATCTTTGCATCTGTTTAAGGGGAGAGTGAGCTCGATGGGAAGCCCTTTATAGATGTGGAGATGTCTGCTCTCTAGAGGACAGCCCGGTTTGATTGAGACATCGGTTTTAAAATAGTAGCATATTGGTGTATTTTAACATTCAACAATATGATTGGTGTTTTTATGTGCTGAGAGTGTTATGCTGGTAGGATTATACCTGCACACGCTTTTGTCTTTGCTGGTCTGGTGGGTAAATTGAGGTATGACTGCATTATTCTCAACTTTGGGTTGGTTAGATTGTTGTATTTGCTGTGATCTAGTGGTTATTGTGCATGGTGTCATGCTTTGGTACTTGTGCTGTGATGTGAGTTCAATTCCAGTTTACAACTTTTTCAGATCATTTTTCCTCCATCATTTATTGCCCTCTATAAACTTTTCTATTTCATAAAGTCACAAAAAGGGCAACTTTCATTCTTTTGTGTGGCACAAAGAAAAGAAAAAAAATTGTATTTGTATTGTTTAGTCACTCTTTTCCATGAAATTGTAATGAATGCTGACTGGAGCTTTCAAGCTTCAATAAGGATGCAACATGTCATAAAACTATCATAAAAATCAGTTCATACTACTATATTCTTTAAGTTTTCTGAAGCCGTGCAGTAGCTTTGGGTGAGGAAAAAAAAACCCTAAAAAGTTATTTACTAAAAATCGAATGAGAGAAATAGATGAATTGTGTTGTTTTGACTATTTTTGTGAACCAGATCAACTCATTTATTGAAGTGATCTAACTCAAAAGAAGTCATGGGATTGAAATGACCAAATTATAGACATTAAATTTTTTAGTGAGCTAATTTTTAAGTTTTGATAACAGTCTGTGCAATGTCTCCATTAGATAGTGAAGTAAACGTGTGTGTACGTTATATGACTCGTATGTGCAATACACAAAGCATCATCAACATCATTTTAACCCTATAAAGTCTTTGGATGGTTAAGGAAATTAATGTTTTTGTTAAGAAATTAACAAATACGGTTAAAGAAACCTGACTTATTTTCATGAGGAGCTTGTTCCTTAGTTCTTCTGACTCATTTCAAGAATGGGAATGACAAATGTCAGACAACATTTATGCTAAGCATCTGCTTTAGACCAACAGTCAGGCTGCAGGCAAAAATTAAGGAACCAGATATATAAATAAATAAGCTGTAATGGTCAGAGGGCATATGGAAAGTCATTGGGAAGACACTGTTGACTGAGCAGGAGGTTGCGTTGCCAGGGAACGTCACTTGGCAGCCCGGGGTGATGTCAGCTGTCAGTTTATCCAAGCTGTGCTGTGCTGTGCACATGTCCACAAGGTTGATTGTCAAAAAAAAAAAAAAATAACATTGAGTCAAACAGACGGATGAATAACTTTAATTGGAGTGTATTGTGTGTGTGTGTATGCATATGTACCAGCCAAAAAATTTAAAGGGTCATGAAACCCCAAAACACATTTTTTGAGATGTGAACAGATACAGGCTGCACTGCTTAAATAGGCAAATGCATAAGAGTCTATAGCCCTATTCGCACGGGATTAGTATTATCTAGGGACCTCGAGTGATTTAGAAATTACCCCACATCTGAATTTTGTGTGTCGCATTCGCACGGGATAAGCGAAGCCTGTGATTTTACCCGAAATTACTGACTTATGATGTCAAGACTTGGAAATGTTTTGTCGTTATAGGTATAGCTGTATGATATATCATATTACATCACTTGCCCACCGCGGCACCGCCCCCCACCGTCGTTTTGATTTTTATAGTAATAAAAATCATTTAGTTCAGTTAGAGAACAGAGCCTACAATTAAAAACTGAACGTGTCTGAAGCATGAGCCGAATGAGAGTCGCAGCACAGACAGCAGCAGGAGTCAGATCTCATTTATCACGAGAGTAAGGAGCTGACTGACAAGATGATTTTTATTACTATAAAAAAGCTCAACTTCCATAGTAAGTAATTGAAATTAAACAGTCGCGCTGCTCTGCACCGTTATGAATGCCTGTGCGCATTTTACTTTTGGTTTAGAATTAGCGATTTAAAAGCCCCCAAAGGCTTTGGGGGTGGGAAAATTTCCTTACCGTCACATCATCCATCTCCATCTAATCTACTCTTTTTGTTTTCACTCTTCTGATGGTTTTCAGCTTTCTCTTTCTGCAAATTGTACAGTACTGAACTTCAAAAAGTTTCCAACGCAGCCTCCATTCTTCACGAAAGATGGATAAAAAGGTGCACAAAAACCTTGAAAAATGATATACGACCATGCCAAATCCTGGCCAAATGACAGACATGGCCGATTCGCACGGGATTAAGATCACAGACAACCTCCGCAATTATTACAAATGACTAGAGGTCACCAGGTAATACTAATCCCGTGCGAATAGGGCTTATGAAGGATCATTATTGCAGTAAATATTATGTTTCTATCGTGTTATATGTTTGGAAACAGTTCTTCTAACCCTTATTGATGGAGTGTGTAGCTTTCCATTTCTTAAAGTGCCTCTATTATGCTATTTTAAAGGTTCCTAATTTTGTTTTGGAGGTCTCCTACAACAGGTTTACATGCATCAAAGGTCAAAAAACACTTTAATTTTCTCATAATATACATCGCACATCAACACATTTTTCAATGATTCTCAAACGACTCATCCGATGATTCAGTCTCTCTAAACCCCTCTTTTCCGAGAGCTTACTCTGCTCTGATTGGCCAGATGGCCCAGTCTGTTACGATTGGTCTACCACTTACAGTGTGTGTTGGAAACAAAACGCCTATTACCACAACTGAACTTCAGCTCTGGAGGCATCCTAAAGCTCAGCGATTGTACACACTGTAAAGACAGTAACAATGGCGTTGATTTTTCCATATCAACCCGAGCCTCCATTGCAAGGACGACTTGAGCAGGACGTTTCTCAGTGATATGCTACTCAGTTTGACATAAATTATGAGATGTTGCAACTGTAATTCCTCACCATCAGCATTAACAAGTGTATGTCCATAAACTGATGTATATATTTCTAATGTATTGCGGTGCACATGCGGGAACTGTATCAATAACAGCGCATACCTTAGCTGAGCACTAACGTGAACGACTGATGTAATGTTAAAGTTTGTAAAATGAATCTTGCTCAATCCTTTATCTTTACTCAAAGTAGTAAGAACGACAGACAATCTGCATTAATAGACACAATTGTATGTAATAGTGGCACACATCTGATTAGCAGAAGTATTTCAAGACAGTAATAACGTGAGTTAACCGGTTAACCGGAGAACTACACAATATAAAACACAAAACTACGTATTTTGAACACCCGATAGAAAATATATACATAAATAATTAATCATATGGTTCTGAGGAACAAGCTGGTCCAAATAAACTGGGTACTGACCCATCTTTCAAGAGCAAGCTTTTTGCGAATCCCGTATTAAACTGCCCGAGATTTGAGAAGCAGTCATCAGTAAAATGACAAGAACACAACAAAAGACTGGGATTGTAGTTGTATGGCTGTGGTATCGTTGAAATTTTTTATTTTAACCGCTGATTCTTTGCAGCCTCATCATTCAAAAGTGAAAATAAAACAAATTGACTTTCACAGCGTAGGACAGTGTCTTCTCATTAGGCAAACGTGTTACCCAGCGACGTGTAGCCGTCACGGAAGTGGGATTCAAATTACTGACGACTCATTTAGGCTGTGTAGAGTCCGTTTGTTACAAACAGTCTTGACACGGAGAACAGATGGTAAGTAAACAAAGTCTTTATTGAGCAACCAGAGGCGAACGGGGCAGGTAAGTGAACGGAAGATGTTAGCAGAAGAATGTAGCAGATAACTGGATGATACTGTACTCTTGTCTTGCAGATGGCAAAGGGAAACTCAAACGGAGGAGACACGGAGACTGGACGCGGAGAACACTGGAGACTTGGAGAAACGAGGAGAAGGCAGGTAAGTATCACAGGGGAGTCCTTGAGGTAAGCAGTAGCGGTGCTATGTGCAAACGAGACCGGACAGTGACTGAATGAATGCATGGCCTTAAGTGCTGGTGGTGATTGCCGGTGATGATGACGTGCAGGTGTGTGTGATCAGTATTCCGGTGATGGAGTGCGCTGTGATTGGGAGAGGGTGCAGCCTGGCGCGCTTGTAACACCGTTCTTTCTTTTGAGAGACAATACATTTATTTATCGTGTACTTTCGGCTTCACAACTTTGCAGATTGTTTACATTCACACACAGACAGTTACATTACACATTGCATGAAAGGTAATATTCAAAAAAAGATAATAAGGGCTCTTTAAACAACCATGGCTATATTCCAGGATGACAATGTCAAGATTCATCAGGCTCAAATTGTGAAATAATGGTTGGGAGGGAGCATGAAGAATCATTTTCACACATGACCCTGAAATTCATTGAAAGTGTTTGGGATGTGCTGGAGGAGACTTTACAGAGTGCTGGACTCTTGCATTGTCAATACAAGATCTTGACCAAAAATTGATGCACCTCTTGATAGAAAAAAACATCACAACGTTCATTTCCATCAAGAGGTGCATACATTTTTGGTCGAGATCTTGTAAGGCTTTATACTTTGCATTACCCCAGAATAGCAAACAATTATTTGCTGTACATTAATTTCTCCCATTAATTTGATACCAAATTGATATAATATATCTCAGACTGTATTTTGCATTAACATTGCATACATTTTATTTGATTTATTTAGGATATACGCACTAGTGAGACATGCTCATGTTAAACATGGCCAATTTGTCTGTAAAGAGGAACTGACCTAAACCATGAATTTAAAGACATTGCATTAAGCATGAAAAGCAATACTATCCACTATAGTTTGAGATGCCTCTACAAAGGTCCATTGTGCACAAGGGTGTTTTCATGCGTTACGCTGAATGGCGGTATGAAATCAATGGGTAAGCAGCACATAAGGCATTCACAGTGTTTTTGTCAGATCAGAGGCGTCACTTTCAGAGACACTGGGCCACTTATCTTTTACACATCATAAAACCAGCTGCAGTGAATAGAGCCCATTCAGCACTCAGTACTTCATCCAACACAATGAGACTTTGTAAGAGGAGAGCTGTAAATTGGAACTTCCAGAGATGCTTTTCGAGCACCGTTGCCACTACAAAATAAGGCTTTTAGATTATTTTTAACTCTGTTTTTTAGGCACCTCAGGTAGCCTCTGTTTTTCTATCTTGCATTATGAAATGAAAATGTCCACTCAATGTGAAATAATAAAAATAGACGGAAGTTTTAGATGAAAGATTTGACATGCTTCCAAATGTATGACTTGTAGAAGTTATTGTTTATTATTTCATTTGCAACTAATGAGAGGATGTGATGATATTGCAGTAAACAAAGACATTGTCACATGCAATCCATTATAAAAAGAAAAATTCGCTTTTTTAGGTCACCGAAGGTCACCTAAAACAAAATATAAATATTGAATTTCTTGCAAGATTGATAATTGTGCAAGCAAGATGTTTTTTTTTCCTCCTTTCTTTGTTGTTCCAAACCAGTATGCTGTTATTTTTGATGTGAAACACACACAAAAAAATAATTTTGAAGCCTTTGCCGCATGTTGGACATTAGTAACATCGCACAGCATTGGTTGTCGTGCATGACCAAACATGATGTCTAACCTGCTCTATATTTGTATATTGTCCGTCCATCTGCCTGTCTAATACAAACCCGATTCCAAAAAAGTTGGGACACTGTACAAATTGTGAATAAAAAAGGAATGCAATAATTTACAAATCTCATAAACTTATATTTTATTCACAATAGAATATAGATAACATATCAAATGTTGAAAGTGAGACATTTTGAAATGTCATGCCAAATATTGGCTCATTTTGGATTTCATGAGAGCTACACATTCCAAAAAAGTTGGGACAGGTAGCAATAAGAGGCCGGAAAAGTTAAATGTACATATAAGGAACAGCTGGAGGACCAATTTGCAACTTATTAGGTCAATTGGCAACATGATTGGGTATAAAAAGAGCCTCTCAGAGTGGCAGTGTCTCTCAGAAGACAAGATGGGCAGAGGATCACCAATTCCCCCAATGCTGCGGCGAAAAATAGTGGAGCAATATCAGAAAGGAGTTTCTCAGAGAAAAATTGCAAAGAGTTTGAAGTTATCATCATCTACAGTGCATAATATCATCCAAAGATTCAGAGAATCTGGAACAATCTCTGTGCGTAAGGGTCAAGGCCGGAAAACCATACTGGATGCCCGTGATCTTCGTGCCCTTAGACGGCACTGCATCACATACAGGAATGCTACTGTAATGGAAATCACAACATGGGCTCAGGAATACTTCCAGAAAACATTGTCGGTGAACACAATCCACCGTGCCATTCGCCGTTGCCGGCTAAAACTCTATAGGTCAAAAAAGAAGCCATATCTAAACATGATCCAGAAGCGCAGGCGTTTTCTCTGGGCCAAGACTCATTTAAAATGGACTGTGGCAAAGTGGAAAACTGTTCTGTGGTCAGACGAATCAAAATTTGAAGTTCTTTTTGGAAAACTGGGACGCCATGTCATCCGGACTAAAGAGGACAAGGGCAACCCAAGTTATCAGCACTCAGTTCAGAAGCCTGCATCTCTGATGGTATGGGGTTGCATGAGTGCGTGTGGCATGGGCAGCTTACACATCTGGAAAGGCACCATCAATGCTGAAAGGTATATCCAAGTTCTAGAACAACATCTGCTCCCATCCAGACGTCGTCTCTTTCAGGGAAGACCTTGCATTTTCCAACATGACAATGCCAGACCACATACTGCATCAATTACAACATCATGGCTGCGTAGAAGAAGGATCCGGGTACTGAAATGGCCAGCCTGCAGTCCAGATCTTTCACCCATAGAAAACATTTGGCGCATCATAAAGAGGAAGATGCGACAAAGAAGACCTAAGACAGTTGAGCAACTAGAAGCCTGTATTAGACAAGAATGGGACAACATTCCTATTCCTAAACTTGAGCAACTTGTCTCCTCAGTCCCCAGACGTTTGCAGACTGTTATAAAAAGAAGAGGGGATGCCACACAGTGGTAAACATGGCCTTGTCCCAACTTTTTTGAGATGTGTTGATGCCATGAAATTTAAAATCAACTTATTTTTCCCTTAAAATTATACATTTTCTCAGTTTAAACATTTGATATGTCATCTATGTTGTATTCTGAATAAAATATTGAAATTTGAAACTTCCACATCATTGCATTCTGTTTTTATTCACAATTTGTACAGTGTCCCAACTTTTTTGGAATCGGGTTTGTATAATACAAGTAATATGGGCTACTTTTTTTTTTTTTTTTTTTTGGCCCATTTTGCTTTTTTGGAGCTTGATAGCTTGTGGGGGAAAATGCATGAAGAAATTATTCAGAATTCTCTTTTGTGTTCCACATAAAAAATAACAGCATATCCTATATTTGGAGTGTGTGAGGGTAAGTGAATAATGACAGAACTTTGATCTCCTTAAGGTGTGTTAGGAGCGTTTATTTATTGGTCTATATTTAGCTTAATCAGTGGTGAAAGAGACAGGAAGACAGTGAGTAAAAAGGAGAATCTGAGGGAGGGGGAGAGCAGACAGAGGGGCCGTTAGGTGGGTGATATCAGGTACCTGGCTTCTCCCTTTTCTCAGCAGTATCAATCTGTTAGGGCAGCTTGGGGGGATCAGCTGGCTCTCTGCACTGTCTGCACGGTGAGATCGTCTTAATACACGCTAGGCTGGGACATAACTTATCATAGTGATGTTAGAAGTCAAGATAAGGGTCCTCAAAACAACTGTGTCTTACTGATAAGCCAGCCAATCCATTTAAAGGAAATTTAAATAATTCCACAGATGCATGCAGAGCAACAGACATGCTGGGCTCAAGGAATTAGACCCATGCAAAAAAAAAATAAAAATAATAATTCATCTGGAAAGTAATCCGTGTGTCTGTTTTTTAATAAATTACTTAATGCACGTTGACCTCAGATTAACACTGTCCGCAAGATGTATACAATTTTCCTTTGAAAGCCACAACGTTTGAGCCAGATACTACAGGGCAAACGTCAAAGTCTTGGCGCAAACGCAAGAAGCCAGTGATCTTTTGACAGCGTTCTCTACCTGATGACATACTCCAGAGGGCTATCCGTACTCCCAGACCATCTGTGGAGGCAGTACGTGAAACCACCTAAGGCTCTGTATTAGCATTGCAGCGTTCCTCTCTCCCGTCTCTTGCCGAGACACATCTTCCACACTCGTATTCATCACCATTCACTGGCTTGTCCAAGCTTACATGCCCTGGGCATACAAAAGCCTGCTGTCACCTTCCTTCCAGCTCAAGCACCTTTACCTATTCAAATAAGAAAAAAATAAATAAACAGATAAATAAACCGTTTATTCCCTGAAGGGATGAATGCAATGTTTGATGCACTTCAAAAGACTTCCACTGATGTGCATTCAGAGGAGTTAATCAAAACGAATTATCCATGTGATAAACAGCCATGTGCTTTGGAACACAATCAACCAATAAGACTGCACTGGCATGGATTGAATTTACCAGCCGCCACAGTTCTGTTTCTTAACTTCGTCATTGATTGAGGTTGTGTTTTTCTAAACAATGCAAATAATGCACTGAATATGTATGAACATAGCATAAAATATGATGTGTTTGAAAAGCAAGGAGTTTGCAGACATGAGCAATCACTCACAACCACAAATGGTTTATTTCTGATGCTGTCTTAAACTTTAAGCTTTCCATCGTTTTATCATTTTAAATCAAAATGACTTTCAATACACGAGGGGGTTCGGGAAAAAATCTAAATAAATAAATCAAAGCGCATTCACCCCCCTCCTCTGCTCAGGATGTATTGGCAGTGACAGGGGGTCATACAATATTCCAGCTCTAAATCTGCTGACATAAGAGCTGTATAAATCAAAGACATTATTGCACCTTAGTGCCCAAGGCTCCGAGGCATTTCTCATTCTCAAGGCCAGAGAGAGCCAAAAGACCATTTGCACATTCAAAGCTGATGGGAGTGGACAGAACAAAAGACCAGGCTTTTTAATAAGGAAACAAATAAGACTTTTATCAGCTCGGAGTGTCAGATGAACTGAGTTTGTGGATAAAAATGGAGCTTGTCTGGCAGTATAACAACCGGAGTCCTCGCAGTGACACTGGCTTCAGAGAGTAATGTATACGCTATTGCAAATCTATTGCTGACTCTTCTGACATTTCCGATCTCTGATATACGGCGGATAGAAATTTCATTATTTGATTTATGATAAATTATTCTTAGATCTGATCTGAGTTAGTGAAGCTTCACTCTGTCAGTTTACTTCCCTTTTTTCAATTTTTATTTTATCTCATCCATTTGGTAATATTTCAGTTGAAGTGTGGATATGAATATTTTTTTTAATGAAGTTGTTACTGATTTACAGCACCAGAAGATAAAACAGTCTGCCTAATTTGTAGTATCTTCACTTCGTCTTTGAGACAGCACCCAATTTCACATATTTTCTAGCTATTGAGTCTGTATTTTTCAGCATTTACTCTGATACCTCATTATAAACTTTGCACTCGTACCAAAAATTCCCTGCAGAGAGGAAACTCACTTGTTTGAGACCCTGGGCGGCTGAAAATGTATATACTGTATTTGGTCATGATCAGATGTTCGGAACAGGAAAAAGTGCACAAAAGCCAAGGTCATAAACACAATGTGTTTCCTTTCCCCAGGTAACAATTATTTCATTTTTGCCTCATCCGTTCAACCGTTTCCGTAAATGCCATCATAGCTAAAATCTGTGTGACTTTAATCTGCTCCATTCTGCTCCCTTAATGATAATGCTAGCATCATTTGAGCACATTTTACTGATTATTAATAGATCTCTGGATGCATTTGTGCTGCAAGAAAGTGAATGGTAATCTGAAGGATAACAAAAATTATATAGTTTAAAATGATATAATTACTAGAAAAAAGCCTTTTATACAAGAACAATACATTCTGTTCTCTCAGTTACATGGACTGTGTAGGTGCCGAAGTGTGTGAACAAGGGTGGATGCCATTATCCCTCCAACCCATATGTAACAAAATAACAGGTCTGAGTAATTGCCCAGTCTTTTTCCTTACCAACTTTTTTCCTTAGGAGTAAATTTCATTATCTCCAAAGCACGACTTCATGTGGGGAATCAGCGTGTAACCAACTGTGACTGCTGTGTGCTTGGCACCCCCATGAAGGCCCATCAGATAACTCCAAATACAGTTTCTTTCTTGGCCCGATAAGAGCACAGGCACACAGCTATGAAATAAACGGCTGGCCATGGGCCGACTGGGAGCTGGGCTTGGGGGGACTGCAGAGGAGATGCTGCAGGTCACGATTGAGATCAGGACAGGACGAGGGAGAAATTGCTGATGATTTAAGATAATGCTGCACTGATGGGAGCACAGACAGCCATACTCATCACTCTCTCAGCTGATACTGGGTGGGGGGAGACCGTATAGGAACGGACACTGTTTCTGCGTGACAGGTGAACAGAGCCAGCGAGGTGGGTTTCCTGAGGTTTACAGTGTAAACAATGGGTTTTCTCCCTGGCTTATGGCAGATAATTGAGTTTTACTGATGGCCTTCCAGATCCTGGTCATGATTAAAAAGGACAATTTCCACTGGCTTCAAATTGGATCGGGAACATGGCACAAGTGCGTGCATCGTATTTTCATAAGACATTACTTGCAGCCTGTGAGTCTAATCTTCAAGTGGGTACAACAAATGGAGTGTAAATATATTCATGGGCATGCATGTGCGCATGTCTATCTTCAGCCAGTTATGGGTGTCTCTTTCATTTAATAAACTTGCGTGGGGAAAAAAAGCAAGCAGAAAGAGAGAATTTGTTCTATATGCTCATGCTTCATAGCTATACTGTATTCATAATGATTTATAATATATATATATATATATATATATATAACCAGTATATATATATATATATATATATATGGTTTCCTGTGTCATGGTTCTGACTTGCTGCCTGGTTTCCTGGATTTCCCTGTTTGCCTGTGTTTTTCTGCCCTGTTACCTTTTTGAATTATCTGCCCTGTGTTTTGACCCATTGCCTGTTTTATATATTATGATTCTAGATTGCCCTAATAAAACTGCATTTGGATCCTCAACCAGTGTGTAGTGATGGGAGAAACAAAGCTTTTCAAATGACTTCCCCCCACCATTGACTTTGGTTGAATTAATTCTCTTTCAGCAATTGTTGAAAGTGCATGCTATCCCATTTTTTTATTTTTTATTATTTATTTATTATTTACTTTTTTTGCAATTTCATGCTCCTGACTGCAATGACATAGCTTTTATTATGTGCACTTTTTGGAATCAGTGACTGACAGCTGGATTTTGACATATGAGTTCCCAAATAAATATGAAAGTCTTTAAAAGCAGCAACTTTCATTATCAAGTTGTTATCAACTGTCCCATTGAAAGAGCTCTTCTCATAACCCCTGTTATTGAACAAACTGCTTATGATTATGCTTTTATTAGGCATTTTTATTGGTTTTCATATCTCTAAATGTTTTTCGTTATGCAGTGTACACAAGCTCTTTTTAACTTAACTGAAACAGTCAAAAAATCTTTAGAAACAGGAGAACATTGAGGCTTTGAAACATTTTACCAGTTTACCAGTGACTGATTAATAATGTAATCATAACTAAAACAATTTAAATGTTCAGTTCTACTTTCAGGAGCAAAAGAAATGACAAAGTTATAACCATAAAAATCAATTAATCATATGTTTTAACCTTATATTGTTTTTCCTTTACATCAGTAATGTGTTAAATATAGAAATATGCAAGCAAAAACAATGCTTGTCCCAAAATCACAGCTTGCATACAGACAGCTGGGCTACTCACACTTAACCCCGCAAGACCATGCTGGTAAACCAGCTTCACCAACTCCGTTTTGCTTAAGAACATTATGAATATGCTAGACCAGCACTAACCAGCATAAACCAGCCTGGACCAACATGGAATCCATGCTGGTTTATGCTGGATTTTTCAGCAGGGTAGGTTTGAAAGTGAATGCTTTTCGTGTTGGCTAAACAACATGATTTGGCAGACAAAGTTTCTGTCAATACGCGGTGAAGCAGTTTTGTTATTATTATTTTTTCCCTTAAAGGGGTCATGAACTGAGAAATCAAATTTTCCTTGAGCTTTAGACATATAAGAGGTCATCATACTATAAGAATATCCTGTAAGTTTCAGAACTGAAAACTTCCTTGTTAGTCCAATAAAAGCTTTTATTGACACCAGGCCCAGCAAACGACAGGTTTTTCAAAGTGGGAATCTATGACGTCACAGGGAGGCAAGCACCGCCTCTGCAGAAGAAGATCAACGCCTACTTCATCACTGCCTGTTTAGCCCCGCCCACCGATTCACGCATGACATGCAATAGAATAGGTAGCCTAAAAGTAACATAGGCCTACTTGGTGTTAAACCAGATCGAGCTACCAAGCAATAAACATGCCGTTGAGGATTACAAAATATTGTGCAGTGCCTGGGCTCGACAGTAATGCAACATGTAAGTAACTGTGTTCATTCTAATGCCTGATCTGAAATGTAATGATTCATGTAGTCAGATGATCTTTGTCTGTGTGTCAGTAAATCAAACCAGTGACTAAACGTCAACTTGCGTTGTTTCTCTTAGTAGGATGAAAATAATCTGTTATTTAACGGTGATTAAATTCTATAAAGAAAGCGATTAAAGAAAGCTCCCTTTGCAATCGTCGCAATGGAGCTGTCAATCAAATGGCGAGAGTTTATCAGTGACACGTTTATCAGTGACTCCCGTTTTATTCAACGAATCTCTTAACTATATCACGTTTGCACTGTTAGTGAAGATGAAAGCATTCGTTAGTGTACAGAAACTGAGTTGCAATGACGAGATCACTGCTTTCATGCGCTCAACATGTCTGTGATCGGCTACAATGTTCATCTCTGCAACCTTTCATGCCACGATCTGAATATAATGCCATAGATCTAAATGTAATGCAACACTTTTCATGATTAGTTAACCATGAGAGCTGTAATAGTAAAAACGCGCTAAAAGAGAGAGTAATACTTAGCTATTTCAAATGGAAAGACGTTAGCCAATCACAGCAGTGGGCGTTTACACTGAAGTCTCACAGCAGACACGCCCCTTAAAACAGAGCGTTCAAACCAGAGGGCTAAAATCAGGGTAGGAAAAGTGCCTTTTATTTATAAATTATGACAATTTTTGATGTAAAAAGCATTCTAACATTATAAGTGCACCCAGGAAACATCATAAAACAATAAAACAACGCAGTTCATGACCCCTTTAAGAAATAAGGCTAAAAGATTATGCCAAACTATTTCTTTCCTTTGAGGAAGAAAATGCTTTTTCCTTTAGAAATGAAAAACATGATCATCATAGAAGAGTTGAATTCAAGTCAGTGTATGTATGAATTACATGTTTTATCCTTTAAATTTTAAATATGCATGTACAAATGTAAAAATGAATCCCCTTTGACTATATGTAGAGCTAGATCAATGTTAATGATTGGCCAAAGGCCATCTATTCAAACATCACCCTGTCTGCTGTAGACCAAAGCCACAAGTGGAAAGAATCAAATCCATCAAAGTCCTTGGGGGGCACCTTCACATGACAGCCTCGAAATGATGGCGCCTTCGAGATCTCAGCACTCGCAGGTGTACCTCAGCAAAGACAAGGGGGCGAGTATGATGGAAAGGCAGTAAAAACGATTTTACTTGCATTTCTCAGAGGTGAGTTTTGTGCAAGGTACCACTAAGTTCCAGTTTAGGCAAAGTAGAAGCAGCTTTGTGAACGTGTGTGTCAGCAAGCTGAAAGGCCTGATGTATGACAGGCCATCTGGATTCCATGATGTACACCACGCCTGAAAGGGTGATAAGGATTGGCGCGGGCCTCCACTGCCTCAGACAGCTCTCCCAGACGCCATATTTCAAAGAAACACCACTGTCTGCTGTGATTTATGCCTTATTATGAAGCTGTCGCTCATCGCTAGTGCAGAACTCATTAGGGACCTTTATTTTTATACATGCATTCCGCTATTTAAATTGAATCTGCGTACAGGGAAGATGGTTTCTATGGCAGAGAACCACAGTGGACTGTAGACTAATTTAACATTCACATGTAAATGAATTCATATTTTTACTTTTTCAATTTGCCCTCTCCTGTGAAGCTTGCAACAGTAAAAGATGGAGTAAACATCCAAAACGGAATTACATCTGGAGGTGAGGAGCTGTGTTGAACGAATGTATGCGAAGCCGGTGTTTGCATTAATACTCCAAAGTGAGTGCCAAAATTAACCATCCAGGATAAATTGGTGACTTTCCAAGCAATTCGAAATTCGATAAACCACTTGAGATTTGATGACCTGGATTAGATACTCCGTCTGTCAGGTTAGGAATATGTTCGACTGGAAATGTTAAGCCTCATGTCATTGTATCAAATAAGGTGTAAGAGAAGTTCCATCGACACGGTGAGTCACTCTGCTTAAAGGGATAGTTCACCCAAAAATGAAATTCTTAAAATCATTTACTCTCATGTCGCTCCAAACATAGGCGGAGTTTGGGGACGGGGGGGTTTGGGGGGTTGGGGCACTGCCCCCCCAGACCAGAGCCAATGATTTTGTCTGAGCTATGAATAAAAATTAAAGTAACATTTTTAGGCTGATTGATATTTTAGGCTGCTCTACCTCAGTGGTCTAACAG
The DNA here is from genome assembly GCA_039654105.1 of Coreius guichenoti. Lineage (NCBI taxonomy): Eukaryota > Metazoa > Chordata > Actinopteri > Cypriniformes > Gobionidae > Coreius > Coreius guichenoti. The sequence goes on along the minus strand of CM077175.1, from coordinate 38,096,558 downwards.
CGCTCGTCAATGTCAAAATGATCGAAATGGCCAATCAAATCAAAGAAGGCGGATCTTACTGTCATACTGTCACACACGCAACGAGAGCTTATGGAAAGATGCAAGTAGATGCAAGTCTTAGACAGTCTTCACTACTCACTTCAAACAGTCTTCAAAACTGTTTTATGATAGAAATGTTCAGCTACTGACAGTAATAGACTATCTAGTGATGCAAACTACTCAACTTTTAATTAAATTTCACCTTTTTTTATTGAAAACGAGGCAACAAAACATTTGCATTTTCTACATATTAGATATACGAATAAGAGCGAATTTGTGCACATTTTAAAATAAAATATTATTTGCAAATAGTTTAAATTGATTACTTCATTAGCCTACTACAATTAGACCTAGAAATTATTTTACCATTCCCTTAAATGCCTTTTAATCATTTAATTATTCAATTCCTTTATTATTATTATTATTTATTATAATATAAATTATACCCCAAGGTCCCCCCCCAAGCACAAAAGTGAAACTCCGCCTATGGCTCCAAACCTGTGACTGTTCTTTTTCCATGGATATTTTTACTGGTTGCTATATTTCAAGCAATTACAATGAATGATTCATAAATCGGACAACATTGCTTCTTTCATAAATATGCCAATAGAAGTTAAGTAAAGTTAATTAATGTCAAGTATATTTATTTATTATAACTTTATCTCAGTCCTAATTCACTTTCATTTAGAAAATCACTTTAAAGATGTCTTTGTTTTTCCACAGAATTCAGTCATACAGGTTTGGAATGACACAAGGGTGAGTAAATTCCATTTTTATTTTTAGGGTTAAACTATTCCTTTAAATATAGCTTTTACAGTTTTTTTTTTTCTTGTGAAGTACATGCTAAAACATTTTACAAGCTACTCTAAGTAAATTCAGTATCCTTTAACCTTATCGACATTCTCCTGATGAAATGACTTTAACAGAGTGGGCATTTGAATAACAACAAATGTGTGATTTGAAGTGAACATGACATGTTAAGATTCAGTTTTAGACGTTGGTTTAAGGTTACAGCAGCAACAGAACTGTCCTTCATTACTGAACTGTTTCTAAACATGATCCACAAATAAACAGCATCAGCAGAATCAGATAAAGAACTTTTAAAATTCCATGGTCTGGATCTAAACCGTATTCCATTTACTCCTTCCTTATTTAGAGAAATGTTGTTTATTTGAGAATGTCACATGTCTTGATCCTTTATCAGTTAGTGTCAGATGGCCGAACTGTCCAATTAGCAGGACTATTGGGTTTGACATGGAAAATTCCCCTTTGCTTAAGGTTAAAACAACACCAGCTAATGGAACTTACATTAGAAACATATGCTGCAGAGAGTTTCTAATCCCCACTATGTCCAGCGGATTTAGTGGTGCTTGCGAGCAATTAACAATTTCAGAGATGCTAAGACAGTATATGTGCCACATTTACTCAATTGACAGTTTCACACTTTTGGGAGCTTTATTTTTGAGCCACATGCTCGCCAGGAAAGAGTAAGAAATACTCATTTGGGCGGATTAGCATGTTTTTAGACTTAATCCACTCTCCCATGTGCAATGCGGTTTTATGGCAACCATCGCATGTCAGGCGTATATGGCAGTGTGTATAAGGCCCGATGCTTTAGCGTGACGCTAGCAGGGCAGAAGGATTAGGCTATCTGACAAGGTGCTGTGTAATTATACAAGAGACACAAGGTGATTATTTATAGGAAAAAGGAAAATATCAACAGTCAGGACTTAGCTGAAATGAGAGTGAGGGGGAAACGGCTTAACAGCAGGTCCCAGAGGGGGTTAGAGAGGATTTTAATCCCTGCAGTGGATGAAAGCATCATTTTTAAAAAGGTTTTTAATCAGAAGCAAAACAATACACCACTTTTCTGGTGTCTGATATTTCAGCCAACTCTTATGACGTCACCGCCAGCATTGAAATGTTCTGAGGTCGACGGAAATGGAAATTTTTCTCAAGGTCACGTTTCAGCAGCGCTGTGTGGTCTGCGCCTCAATGGCTTCATGTGGAAGGTGGAGCTCTTTTCTAAACATTTATGAAGCTGAATATAGAAAAGAAAATGAGACTATTTCAAAGCTTGTCTGAATGTGGGTCATATAACCTCAGTGGTGCTCTTTTAAATTGCTACAGGTGGACTCATAAATTCATTTCTTTCTCACAGCTTTCTTCCCTACAGTCTGAGTGTTGATGTATCTAAATCTCCTCCCACTTTCACCCTGAGGATTTCTATTGTTCCTACTAGACCTTGGCATGCTTATGATTTCTCTGAATAGACTGTACATGTATTTTTCCTTGTTTTCCTAAACACATTAAGGTCAGTGTGGACATTATCTCTAAGAAAGGACTTTTATATACTTAATTCTTGAGGCTTAATCTATTATGTTTGTCTCACAAACACTGTACTGTCTGTTTTAGTTCAGCCACAGTCTCTCGCCTCACGGAGCTGGTGAGAAAAGCCCAGATAGTGTGATTGTACTGTAACACTAACCATAGGATGTGGGGAGACATTAGCACAGCTACTTCAGGAAGGGAAAAAAATGGATGCTGCGTTAATTGCGTTAATTATTATTTTTGGAAAGGGAAGGGTTTATTATTTATTTATTTGAATGTGTTAAACAGAAAATATTAATCACAGAAATTAATTGACAATTTTTTTTGACAGCCCTAATTAAAATATATTAAAATAGAAAATTATTTTAAATTGTAATAATGTTTCACAATATACCTGTTTTTGTTTTTAAATCACATTTAATGTACTTTATAATACCTTATTGTTTTGGGAGGATTAAATCTTTTGAGAGGATTAAAGCCTTGATTGGGGGGGTGTTCAAAACCAGCCAAAACATCTCATATTTTGCATACTAATTAAGGTTGTGGTTAATATTGACACAAATTTTGTTGGTTAAATATTAATTCGAGCCATGCCCAGATCTATTATCTCAACTTCCGGAGACAAATTGCAGCATCTTCAAAGGTTAATTCCTGAGTTCTTGAGTTTGTGACCTTTTAGTCCCTTGACCTGAGCTTGCACTCCTTCTTCCTGCTGACCCCAGTCAGTCAGGCACTTGTTCTGATATATGCTCCTGACCTGGCTTCTGTCTGTGTAATTAGAAGGTCACTGTATGGAGTCTTTTTGGCAGCTTTAGCATCGAGGATAAAATAGAGAGTGGCAAAATTGAGAGCATGAGGTCAGTTAAAAGCAAGGAATATGAAGATCCAAAGTTCAGTACAGGTTTTCAGCCGAAATGACTTGCATAGAGGACGGTGTTTAGATGTAATGTAAGTGCTTGGCTTTTTTCCAAAGTGAGACTTTCTGGATGAAAGATTTTGCTTTTTGGACTAGTTAAACCTGGCATTGTTTGGGTACTTTGCTCTTATTTGAAAAATTATATTTATGCTTTCCCCTTCTAAATCAATTTTTTGATTCTCTGTAAATGTCTGGTCCGCATTGTAACTATGCCCACTTAGACGGACAGGAGCCTGATTGACATGTAAAGTCATGTGTATTATGTGAAGTTGGGGTCAGATTATAAATCTGAAATTGATAACAATAGAACAAGTAATGAGACACCAGTTTCTGTGTAGGATTGTACAGACTGCCTTAAAGTTCATAAATGTTCATAGACATTGTGGTCAGGGTTTCCATTCAAAAGTACATACTATTTCACTGACCATGACTCTGAAAAGCGGAATACACAGTTCAAGGATTTTTTTTCGTTTAATTGTTGCTAACTGTCTCAAACAAAAACCTCCTTCAGAAATTCTCTATCAGGAACCTCACAAACCTTGGCATGTTTATGACTCCTGGAGGCTGTGTAGAAGCCAGTTATAGTTTAATGCCATTTTTTTGTGTGTGTGTCAGATGGTCCGTCAACAGACTGAGACTATTGTAAATCGAACCATATATTATGAAATGGCAGTTTTGATAAGTGTGAAAGATTTGGTGGTTGGTATTAAAGGAATAGTTCACCCAAAACCATTTACTCACCCTCAATTCATTCCTGTGTGACTTTATTCCTTCCATAGAACAGAAAATAAGACATTTTGAAAAATTGTCCATGCAGTGAAAGTTAGTGGGATCAAATGTTCTTCAAAATATCCTTAAAAAATCCTTCACAAAAATATATTTACAGAAGACAGGCATACAGGGTTGGAATGAGTAAATGATGATCATTTTTGTAGATTTAGTTGGACAATCACTGAGCATTAAAAAAAAAGGATGTAAACAGAACCTTGAATTATAAATATTAATTTTATTTCACTTATTTCACAATGTTCTCAATATTCACAGGATGTTTGATAAAGAATAAGAACGTTAGCTTGATGTGATTGAATGTTTGTAGTGTTAGTTAAAGGTCTAGTGCAATCCAAAACCCTAATCTTTAATCGTGATTTAGAGTTTATATTAATCCCTTTATCCCATGATCATGAGCTTCCATTTAGAATCATTTTATAAAATGAATCTTTAAATGCCTTCTTAAATGCTAAATTGATTGTTTTGTTTATTTGCATTTTTTAATGACCATATGATATTTTGATATTTAAGACATGCATAACCTCTTTTATTTCTTTTTTCCCCTCACTTCTCACCTCAGTCTATGAAGCTCACTTTCAAAAAGGCCAGATGGAAGTTCACCCTACAGGATCTGAGCTCACCGACACAGTCTGCCACAGGGAAGCAATGATACCCAAGAATATATGCTGGAGTGCATGTACTGGTGCTACAGCTTAACACAGATGGTAAGACGTAATATTTAGTTTCGCAATACAATATTCCCAGAGGGGAATTTAATCTCATAGACCTTTTTTCTTATGGGTCGAGGTGTACATGACATGTTCAACATGCCTGGTTTATTTCAGCACATCGAAAAGGGTAAAAAAAAAATTATATTATATCTAAAATTAGTAACATAGTATATGCTACAAATCCTTTTGGGTTGCAACAAATTTCCATCAATTCCTAAAAACAGCGCTGTGTCAATTTACACTCCCAGCATCCATACCTCATTATCCACAGCGGAGTCACTCATAACACACCACTCCATCAAGCCATCTCCACGAGAAGTGTCAGATACAAGTGACCTAAACCCAGAATCTGACCTCAAACCCACTCAATCATAATCACGGCTGCTTAAAGCACGTGTCCAAACCCTAAAATTAGGCCCTAAAATGACTGATGGATGAAGAAATATGTTCCATCCACACATCGCTCCATCACAATGAAACTGCACCCCCGCATCATCTGGAGATAAATGTACTGAGTCCTAGTTTCTGACCAGCAGCATGAGCTCTGCTCTGCCAGCGCCCTACTTCTGAGGATCAGACGGCGCGTACCACATTTCTGCTCGCCGCATCTTTAAGGTGCCTTGATGCTTTTATCACTGCGGACCAAAATAGCTTCACCTCTCACGGTGACGGATCCAAAAATACAACCTGTTTCATTTCCCCCCCCCGTTAGTCTATTAGCATTAAAGCCTTTGTTCTGTAACAGGAATCTGTTTTCAGCGGTGACTTCGAAAGCAGTGGAATAGTGCATATTAAAGTGTGGCTATTGACCCCAGAGTTAGATGGGAGAGAGAATACGAGACAGATCTCTGATGGCTTTGATAAATGTCCTCCCATGGATGAGTCACAGGGAACATTATTTAAAATCAATGTGGCTTTTTCTCTCTGGCCCTAGAGTGGCCTGGCGCCTCTGAAAGCTCTGTAGCCTGGTTTTAAGAGGACAGTGATGTCCTTTTTTGTGTGCCTGTTTACACAGGGGGTTAATGTAGCTCAATTACATGTGCGTTCTTTTTGTCATCGCTCTAGATACTTTGCCCTCGATTTTAATAATCAATTGGATTACTGTAATTATCTAAAGAAAGGTTAATCCATATGTCAGGTGTACAATTACCACTCGCCGAGTTACTGGTAAGAACGAGGAATTGAAATATCATGGGTTGACTGAGGCATGTGTTTGCATGTGTACGGTGTTGGGGAGTAACTAACTAAAAGTAACTACATCTGTCAGTAGCGTGACTGTAGCTCAGCTGTTTTCAAAACTGAGTAGCTTCTCCAGTAATGAGCTACTTTTTCCAGCCATTAGCGGTGTAGCGTGAAAAAAACACTGCATTGCTGTGTTTTTGTCACGTTGTATTGAGTGCGCCACTTCACAGCCGAGTGAACCGAGGTAATAATCAAATCTCCTAAATTTCCAATCTGTTTCCCTCTCATATGAAACAAGTCTGATTCATTTTAGTGAATTGGTTGATTTAGACACTTCATGTAGATAAAACATTATTAACCTATTCATTAGAGATTTTGTCTTGTTTTTTTTTTTGTTTTTTTTTGTAGGAATACACAAAGTTATTATATTATATTATATTATATTATATTATATTATATTATATTATATTATATTATATTATATTATAATGCATTAAATAAATATTTGATTATTTGGTAACACCACAATACAAGTTTTAATTTGTTAAATACATGCTAAATGTTGCTGTTTTGACCCAGTTGTATAAAATTGTTTTCTTTCAATTCAATTTTAGATAAATTGAAAATGTTTAATATTTCCACTCTAATTAAGATCCCCTCTTTTATATATAGCTACTTTTTATCAGTATCTTGTAGTATTCATAACTTTTTATGTAAGTGTAACTTCATGTAACTTTTTAATAAGTGTGGTTTCAGTCCAGTTCAAATCAAAAGCTACTCATAATTTAAAGTAATTTTCCCAACACAGTGCAGTAGTAGCATTTGTTCACAAGTAAACACACACTAAGAAGTCAGAGGTTAGCGTTTCATATCAGATGTGAATAAGTTGCCGTATGCCCAGTCTGTGGGAGGATAAAGCAGCAATCTGTTGGGCACGTTTAACACAGTGGCCTCCTCTTCCTTCTCTTTGGCCCTTGTAAGTGGTTCCTCCCTCATGGGAATAAACTGTCCCAACCGTCTGCAAGCGCCTCTGGCATTTAGTCTCAGCACTCATACCAAATGGCTATCAGATTTTAGATGATCCATTTTAAAAAGTCAACAGCTGGCCACACAAGCTGGAGAACACACACACACTCTCTCTTTCTTTGTCTCTTTCTTTCTCACTCCTACTTTCCCTCTCTCAACGCATTCAGTAACACAATTAAACCATGGGAAATGGCAGAGATCACCCTGATATTTCATTATATATAGCAGCAGTAATCTTCCCTTTCATGGCTGTGTATTTTTATGGTGCAAATGGACAAATACAAGATTATGGCTTATGTGGAAGGTAGCGAGGCCACGAATGACCTTGAAACATCCTGAAAGTTTTACTGTTTTCAACACTGATAATTAATATGAAATTTCTCTTGAGCACCCCTAGTGAAAAAAATAGTATACTTAAGCACAATTTATTCGTATGTACTTTAGTATAACTAAATGTATTTGTGGCAAACTATGAATTGGTACACTTAAAGTCTGTTAAATTGGAACAACTAATTTTGTACTAAATGCATTTTAGTTGTACAAAAGCAGTGCTAAAGTTCAACTGAAGTTGTATTAAATATACTTGTTTGTGCTAAAGTGGAAGTATTCCAAGTATACTTAAGTACAATTTAAATATACTCTTGTATTTAGGATTTGAAATGCAGAATTCACTCAGCATAAACTTAAAAATGTATTTTAGTGACATTACAATTGCAATTAAATTACACTGTAAGTGTGTTGAACATACATTAATATTATACTGATAACAAACTTTTAGTGATTTTAAAACACGTTTCAATGGCATTCCAAGTAAACTTGAAGTGTGCTAATGGCATCATTATAGTGTGCCTCAAATATGCTACAATAAAGTAATCTTTGTAAATAACAGCTTAAGAATTTGCCTTTTGCTGACATTTTATAGACCACCCCAGTATACCATTAACTTGCTTATCCAGCAAACATCAGTGAGACAATGGGAACAGATATATAACGTACAATGAATGTAGGAACTAGTACAGACTGGAATCGAACCCGGGTCGCTGCCACACAAGTGCACTCGCTTTACTAGTTACACCACCCCACATATATGGATCATGCTAAACTGGGTTACAAGTGCTGCTATAAGCAAACTGATTTTTCCATCAACGACAGGACAAATTATATGGATTTAAATACTGTGAATCGCAAAGAAAAGTCTCAATATAGGCGCAGTAAGCGGTGCGTGAAAATAAACGCAAAACGGCCTTTATAGAACACGAAAGTGTTTAACTTGGAGTTGTTGAAGAAATAAAGCCACTAAAACACAGACAGTTCCGTTCGTTGGTGGAAGAATGTGAACGTGCAGAACTGCTAGTGTTCCAGTGCATGCGGATGGAATAAAACCATTTCTCTGCCGATTGTCTCTGCACGCTTCAACTCACTGCACAACTGCTTCTGATGGAAAACGCAAAAATCTAATTATTTGCCGATCTCGCATTACGCTGCGGATTTAAGAATTTTGAAAGAATTGAAATTATTTAATTTCCATGCAGTTAACGTTTCTGAATTTATTTGACATTTTAACTTTTTTAGCTTTTTGTGTAATTTTTGACGACTGGTCAGGATAATTTTAATAAACATAATGCAACGGGCCGTTAAAGTACCATTTCGATTTTCTTAAGAGTTCCCGAGTTGCGTGGCAGTGAGAAAACATGTCATGAGGCAATGGATGCAGAGTCTGCCCTAGTGAAAAAAAAGCAATGCCAATAAGTATTTAAAATAGGCCTACATTTATTTCATACTAACTACAAACCCATTCATATATTTACTGACATATCGCTTGAGACTTAATGATATAAATATTATAATTCACTTTATTTGTTCTTCTTTATTGCACAATACATATTTCTTAATATTAAGCCTAAAATGTGTTTTAAATCGCTATTACTAAGGATAGTATAATCACTGTATAATTTAAATGCAAGATATTTAAAGTGCACCTAAAGTATACTTGCAATAGTTCCACTTTAGCACAATCAAATATACTCAAGTATATCTTTAGTTGGACCTCAGCACTATTTATGGATAACTAAAGTGCATTAAATACAAAATTACTTGTTCCAATTTTAGCAGACTTTAAGTATACCAATTTAGTACACTAAAAGTACAATTGCAGGGTATTTATATTAAGTACATAAATATAAATGTATTTGTAGTATATTTAGCATAAAATAAATGTATTTCAAATACACTTTAGTATATTTATTTTTCATTAGGGACCAAATCAGCATATTAGATTTATGAAGGATCATGTGACACTAAAGAGTAGAGTGATGGCTGCTGAAAATTCAGTTTTGCTATCACAGGAATACATTACATTTTAAAATATATTAAAATAGAAATACCAAGTTCTGTCATGAAAGTCTAGATGGCGCAGGATGATAGGTCCTTAACTCAATTGGTAGTGATCACATCGTTAAACATAACGCAGCTGATTGGTTGCTGTTGCATCAGCAGCCAATGAGCTGTGGCTCATTATTTAAATACTGGTAGTGTTTGCTGTTAGCAGTCTGCAGCACGCTTTCAGAAACCCTCCACCATCCCCAGCTCCACCTGTATAGATCTGCTACAGGGTTATTTCATGTATGTTATATGTGTAGCAGCACCGTAGCAGATCTATTCATCTCTAGATCTAACATTGCCATATCCATTACCATGAGAGTAGTCATGACAGAAAACCATTATTTTAACTAATTCTACTAATGATGCCATTCTGTGTATGAGATTGGAGTAGTCCGCATATCATGGCCACAGAATGACTGTGCTTCAACAGATGTACAAAACATTGTTCAGTGCTGTTTCTTTATTCTATTTTTTTAAGTTTACAGGTCAAAATCATCAGTTTGTGTGCCTGGATTTGAATTTAAGAGGGAAAAATTGCAATGCTATTTATTTTTGCAAAAGATGTCTGAACTTCCTTCACCTGTCTCAGTCACACAATATTCATGGCTTATCCTTATTACAGACGTGATTCTCAGATCTGATCTGCTGATTATTATTGGAAGCAACTCTGCAAGTACATCATCAACATTTTCTCACATTCATTGCAGTAAATTTCAGTGCCTTGACCATATTTCCATCCCTGGAATGAGCGAGAGGGCCCATGTCATGTAATTAGCACCTTGCCGTGTTCCAAAGTGTATTTTTTCTTATTAATTTTATATAATGAAAAAAAAAATTCTATTTCTTCTACCCACAGGAAATGAAACATGAAGGTCAAGGTCTAGTTAGGGAAATTAAGCAATGGTAAAAAAATTATTTGTGAGCTGAAAATATCGATTGCTATTACATCCTTGCGAGTGTCAGTGTTATTTTAATGGATTCAGAACATATGGTCTGTGGCCCTAAGGGAGGGCAGGATTCACTGACCCCTCTCCCTATTCAGAACTTTTAGGGGTTCGAAACCGCACACTGTGTCAGAGGATGAGATTGATTTGCCTTAAGGCCATTGACAATGTAAATGTTTCCGCACTCACCTTTATATTTAAAGTCTTTCTTAATGACATGTAAATTATTTTCGCATCAAGCTTCTTTTTTTAATATTTTACTTGTCATATATTTGGACATTTTACACATTTCTTTTTCTCCTAGTGGAAGTGGTTTGAGCACACACACACACACACGAACGCACCGGAACACATTGTATGGTCCAATTTAATCCATTTAAAGTGTGCAACTTAATGGATAGTACCGCTCCATATAGGTCACCTCTACATCGATTGCCTGAGGAAAAACACGATTTCATTCTGATCCTGTCATAATAGTTTTGAAACCATTTATTTGGCTCTTTCACAGAGGGCATTGTGATCCATATCACGTGCTGATGTGGAAACATTTGTTCTTTCCTGTTCTCTCGCATCTGTATGCACAATTCACTCATTGGAAATGTGTGCATGCAGACAGAGCTTTTAATGCTCCCGCTAAACCCTCGTCCTTCTTGTGAAATTCTCTCTGTTTTAATGCCACAATTTCTTAAGTATCTCTCTAAGGATATTAAAGCATTGTGCCAGTGTTAATGTTTCTCTAGTGCTAAAGCACTGATGTAACAAAGAGAAATCTGGTGACTTTGTCCTTTTCATTACAGTTGAACAAATGAAATTAATTCTTTAAGAAGCTAACAGTCACCCCGCATCAAGCAAATGTTAGCACTAATGTGAAAGTGGCTAAAACTTCACACTAATTTGTGTAAGCGACAGAGAGCGGCAGAAATCGATTGTCATTGTGGAGGGCCCTATTTAAAGTGTGCCTGGGACATGCTTGACAGGAACTAGTCTGGATTTGGGTGACTGCTTGAGGTTCTGGAGCTCCACTTCAGTCACACTCTCTGACTCTTGGTCATCCGAAGTCCCAGAGCTTTTCAGATTGATTCTGTGCTGCCTTTGTTTAGGTGTAAATCCTATTCTCACACCGCGTGGATGAAGATGCCATTCGCCGGCATTAGATATAATGAGAAATGTGTTCTGTGTATTAGTGTGCTGAGAGAGGTTTTCTTCCCGTGAGATTTCCTTCACTTTTCTTTTGCGGATCTGCGTATAATTTCGCCGGCTGCTCTTTTCGTATAGGCTAAAACTTTTAGGGCACTGAAGGAAATGAAGACATTACCGGAATGGTAGGAATAGATGAGTATGGGTCCTTACTTAAGAAAAGACCTGTTTTGACAACAAAGCTGACCTCATAGTAGGTTGTTATGTTGAAAATAGATGGTCCTAGTTTGTTTGTGTTTGATTCTTATTCCAGACTCATTACAACGGGGAAATCTCTAGCTGGATATGAAAGAGAAAGGATTAAGTTTCCTCGTCTCTCTGCGTGTCTGTTATGTGTGCCTGGCGATGCTGTGACCCCTGACGCTCCCTCTCTCTCCACTGTGCTTACATGGGCATGGAGCGAGGCTAATTCACCACAGCAATGTGATAATTAACCCTGGCGGGAAATGTCACATCAAACAGGAATCATGTGAATCCACCTTGCATATTTTGCGACATGCAATTAGCAAGTCATCTTCGTCGAGCGAGAGAAGTTGAGACACCGTTTGACATGCGTTACATGAGTAACACTCCAAGCAGGCACAAATCTGGTGTTTAGGAAACACTTGCTGTGTCAGTTATTTAGTGCTGTGAAGACACAAAGCTGTAGACTTGGCATCAGGACTGTTAAAATCAGAGATTCTGAAGCAGCACTTTCAGAAAAAGCTCTTTGGATACATTCTGTCTTTGCCCTCAAATCCAATAAGTCACAGCGCCTCCATCGATGCAAAGTTAAGATGTACTAAAGCCTTTTTGCAGATCTTGTAAATTGTGGCAGGTGTTAAGTCCGGTTGGGCTGTCAATTTAGCACTCATTTATTGTGACTTCATTTAAAAAAAAAAAAAGGGTTTATAACATCACTGAAGACACTTTTTGTAATGTCTGTTCATCACTTTTGCCTTGTTGAATTTTGGATCTTTGTTTATGGGCCATTGGAGGCTTTATACATGTGATTATTTGGTATTGATTTGGTTTATTTTCAGTCCTTCTATTAACGAATCATGGATCTTGTTGGGATTTGTAAAATATAAATGGTATAGATGAATTTACTCCGTATTCTCTCAGTGGCAAATTGCACTCTGCACAGATTCAGCAATGTTTTTACTGTTAACTAAAACTAAACCTATTAAAAAAAGTTTAAAATAAATTTAGATGAACCTTAATAAAATAGATGTAGAACTAAAATTGTTTAAAAAATAATGTAGAAATTTTGCCTTGACAACTAACTAAAATAAGTTCAAGCTGAAGTACTAAAATTATTAAAAATGAAATACTTGAATTAAAGATATATAAAATGTATATTAAAAACAATAAAAATGACAAAAGCACTTGACAAAATTACTAAAAGTTAAACTAAAATTAATATTAAAAAATATAAAATATATTACAAAATATTAATGAATGCTAAAACACTAATAAATAACTAATACTAAAATAACACTGTTCTAATATGATAAAACATCTAATATGATAAAACAGTGCTGTATTATCCCACATACGCATGAGCGGAAGAAGCGGAAGTGCTTGTCTGCAGCATAATAAAAGCTCCTCTGCTCTTGAGCCGTGTGTCGCGCTTGTCTCTCATTAGCAATCACTCCATCGGCCTCATTCTGCACCAACAGCTTTCAGCTCCACCCTGCTTCATACTACAGTAACGTTAATAAATCTTTAATACATTAGCTCATCCATGAATATGTATTCTGCCCGATTTCTGTCTGATTCCTTTCCACCAGCAGTAGAGGTGAAGACAACAACTCCCATGATTCTGCAGAATCAAGGCATCATCAAGCTACGCCTTTGTTTTAAATAAGCGACCTCTAGCGGCAAAAATTACATATTGTGCCTTTAAGTCAAATTGCACTTATAGCATGACTGAGAAGGACCCAAATGAACACCAGACATGTGTATATCCAAAGATACTGTACCATCCTGACATTCCATTCAGCCCCTGTATGTTCATATAGAATGATCTTAAATTCTTTATTTAATGGCTAGATTAAAGAAAAGGTTCATCAGTTCTAATCTAGTCCAGTTACAGTTAGTAATAGAGAGTACCCTTCAGGATTCCTCGATGATGTTGTAACGCTTTCCAACAATTTGGAGCTTGAGCGGAAATGAGCTGTTCATACATTTAAAAGCAGTAACAGGATTCAAGTCAATGGAATTCACGCTCAATCAAGTAGAGGAACACGGGCAATAGCGGCCCATTAATCATTCTCACCGTTGCCATATTTTTTACACCGTAATCCATATCTTGTGAACCTGTAGTAATTCATAATTAAACAGTTACTATTATCTCCCATGTAAAAAAACAGGCAGAGGCTGCCAAGGTCCCAGGTAATGCATTACAGAGTGGCATGGAGGGTGCTTAGTGAAACTTCAGAAGTCATCCAGGCAGTTTAATGGCCTTTTCTGAATGACTCAGCATGTTACTTCCAGTGTCATGGCGCTCTCTTATACTCCATAGCAATGTGTCCCTCTCTTTTATGGTCTCAGAGACTCCCCGAGTTCTCTATGAGTGCTGCTTGGGCTTTATTCAGACAGCTTTCTGTGCTGTGTATGTTAACCGCAGAATAGCTCTAATGTAGAATGCAAGTAAAGAACTCTTTGCATGTTAACATACTAAAGATCAAACTGTTCAACTGAATCTGTTCCTAAGCAATGAGTCACTAGACTGGAGTTAAAAGTCAGTCTTCCAAACTAGAATGGAAAAGCACAAATGACATGTCAAAAGCAGAACAGTGCACGTGATGTTCAATGTCATTGCCTTTACGAAGACCTCTGTTGATTTCAGCTCTTCACTTATACCAGAGACAGTTTGAGGAATTTGAATAAATGAGAGCATTCATAATGCTCTTTATGGCCTCTGTAGGAAAGGTGAGTTAGCCAAAGAGCCAATAGAGCACGACATGGGTTCTGAAAATCATATTTATAATCATATTTAATAGAAAAAGTATCAGAGAACTGCTGCAAACAAATTGCACAATTCCTATGAAGCAGTACAAATGGCATGACATAAATTAAAAGCGCTACAAAACTATTGGTTCCAAATATGTAAACACAAGAAATTTGATATGTAATATGCAATTGAGGTCTCACTACACTCTCGAGCACCTTTGTATTAAGGTGACCAGACGTCCCCATTTTTTGGGGACAGTCCTGGTTTTCTGTCCCCGGAAATGTCCCCGTTTTACAGCTCATTCAAAACAACCCACAAATACATTGCAAAAAAGCCCAACCAATATACAACATCCAGCTGCTGCTTATAGGAGCAAAACTTAACAATTACACTTGCAACAAATACATTTGCAGAATACACATGCTTTCTGCTTAAAACATGCCTAAAAGGCAAAATAACAAGCCCAATTAAGGATAGTAAGAGTCATTTTCAAGCACAAACGTATCAAAACGTTTGAAGTTAAAAATGTTGCAATTTCTGTATACAGTATAAACAGCTTGTGAAAATGAAAATATTAAATACAATTATAAAATGCTAAAATATTTAATAATAGTTTTATTTATCATATCATATTTATCCCTCTATGGTCCGGAGTTGCCTCCAGGCAATTTTAGTTTAGTCTATTTTAGTTTATTTTTAATAAAATTAAACACCAATGTATTGGTCAAACCTATCTCAGGGGAGAAGAACTCAAATACAAATCAATGAAAGTGCAAAAAAGTGGTCACATAACCCACAGGGTCGTGTGTGTCCTGACACATTTTGTGTCCTGGTTCAGCACATGTGCACAGGTCACATGGCTCCATATTTTCTCCAATGAAAAGTGTATTTTTCACTAATTTGCGTCCAGTTAATCACCCACAAAAAATATTCACCATCACTGGTAAGTAAAGAGGTATTTTCAAGAACTTTACATTAAAAATCATCAAATGTTTTAGAGGAAATAACAAAAAACTGTGTGTTGCCTCAAGGCAACATTGTACCATAATGGAATCACATAAGGCCATACCAGACATACTAGGTTGATATTTGTAAGGAAAAGAGTTAGAATTATCTAAATATATTTGCATTTTTGCAGGATTTTGTAATGCACTTTACTATAAATATTAATTCACATACTATAACTGCACATATTATGATACTTCTATAGCACTTAAAAAAGTTATAAAACACATCTGCCAGTTGATGAGGGTGAGGATGAGGATGAGGTGTCGTACTGTGATGAGGAAGATGAGGTGATAGTGACAATCCGGCAGGGAGACAGTGAGGGTGAAATCGAAGATGGAGATGAGGATGAAGATAGATACGATAACTTGATATGATGGTTTAGTAATACTTGTGTTCCACGATGGCACAATGTTGCCTGAGAGCAACAGCAGAATTTGAAATGTTACTTTTTATTAAATATGAAATTTGTAATACATTAAAAACTGGATAAATGTGTTTGTTCAAGTGTCTGGTTAAAGAAATTGACATTTTCAATAAACATATTTCTTTTTTTCTACATGAAAATGTCAAATGTTTCAATGTGTCCATTGTGAAACTTTAAAAAAATAAATAAATAAAAAAATTATGAAAATTTTTATTGATATTGTTATAGTGTCCAATTTTAAGCAAGAAAAACACCACAAATAATGTTTTCCTCATTGTTATCATATTGCGTACCATAGGGGGTTAAGTTGTTTTATTTTTGTAATGTGTTTTTGTAAAGTCATAATTTTATTATAATATTGTTTTGAACTGGTTGCTATTTACAATAGTTACTATTAACTGTTTTCATTGTGTGATTTTTTTTTTTTTTTCGGGTGCGGTGAATTGTATTAAATCCAGACCAAGGGCCAGATTTACTAACAGCTCGCGACAGCACAAACCCTCTTTTGGCGTTAAAAAACTACTGTCAGGATTTACTAAAGACACACAGTGAAAAATTAGCTCTGAAAAGGCGTGTTAATTTTGACAGTTATTTTGGCGGCTATTTATCTATCTCATAGCAACCACCCAGAACACCATAGCAACCACCCAGAATACCCTAGCAACCGCATAGCAACCACAGAACATCCTAGCAAACGCGTAGCAACCACGCAGAACACCATAGCAACCACCCGAGTACCCTAGCAACCACCCCAAGTGCCCTAGCAACCACATAGCAACACCCTAGCAACCACCTGAGTACCCTAGCAACCACGTAGCAAGACCTTAGCAACCACCCCGAGTACCCTAGCAACCGCATAGCAACCACTCTAGCAACCACCTGAGTACCATAGCAACCGCATAGCAACACCCTAGCAACCACCCTGGGTACCTTAGCAACCACATAGCAACACCCTAGCAACCACCCAAAGTACCCTAGCAACCACATAGGAACACCCTAGCAACCGCATAGCAACACCCTAGCAACCACCCAGAGTACCCTAGCAACCACATAGCAACCACCCCAAGTACCCTAGCAACCACATAGCAACACCCTAGCGAGTTCCCTGAGTACCCATCTATCTATCTATCTATCTATCTATCTATCTATCTATCTATCTATCTATCTATCTATCTATCATCTGACTATTTCTATCTACAGTGGGGAGAACAAGTATTTGATACACTGCCAATTTTGCAGGTTTTCCTACTTACAAAGCATGTAGAAGTCTGTAATTTTTATCATAGGTACACTTCAACTGTGAGTGACGGAATCTAAAACAAAAATCCAGAAAATCACATTGTATGATTTTTAAATAATTAATTAGCATTTTATCTTAATTAATATAGAAAATCTTCAAACTTTAAGCTTTTAAAACTCTTTCAAACATTCTGGTCCGGCTTTCTTAAGCCAACTTAAAGTTTGTCTCGACGAGAGTATTTAAATGAATCATGCAAGGTGATTTACAAAGGTTTGCGCTCGTCAATTCACTGGTGTTTGCGCCATAATTTACCGCCCAAAAAAAGCACGTCTTAAACCAGACGCTAACGGGTAGATTGCGTTGGTCATTATGGAAATGATCCGGATGCGGACAAAAACATAAAAAAATGTGTTGTCCCCGTTCTTTTAATTAATAAATAATAACAAATGAGATTTCAGTGATAGTTTGACCACACAAATAGAGAAAATGTCCCCGGTTTACATTTCAGAAATCTGGTCACCTTAATTTGTATATATCTAAATTATATTATTATATTATTATGATTATACTGTATAAACTTCAATTTTAATGTTTATATTTTTGTAATCAACTTTGAAGCAATAGTTTTCCACCATTTTAAGTCATTTGGGATTGCAGTTCATTCTCTTATTAAAATTAAGCACATAGTATTCTACTGCACCTTTGCGTTTTGTGTTTCACCTCAGAGTTGGTTGGTTTGGTTCATGGCTTAGAAATCTTCTTCTCTCTCTCTCTTTTTTTTAAAAAACCCCTATGAAAAAAATAAATGGGAAAAATAATTACAAAACCGAGGTGGCTTTAAAAAAGTTGCGCTCTATTGACTGATTGTTTACTCTAAACATGTATGTGCATGTGATTTAAGCTAAACAAGGCACATTTTCTTGCTCAAACATATAACTGAAACATAATCTTGACAAGAAAATGGAGATTTTAGTTTTTCTCATTCAAGTAGACAGGAGAGAACACAGAATGTAGCTGCAGGCGACATCACCAAGATGGCCGTCGAGCGAACTGACTCGCCTACACTGTCTTCTGGCCGATTGTCTTTCTGAATGACAAGAAAGAGAGAGAGCGGGATACAAAACCTTTTGACGGATAAATCTTACAGTATTCTTCTCCCCCGAGGGCGGTATAGGGTTGGATGGGTAGAGCTCTACCTTTGGCCCGGCACTGAGCAAAGGTGCCTTGAGCTCCTCAACTAGAGCTTAGCTGATTTCTCAAAGCAGCCATGTATATTGACCCCTATGCCCACATGCCATTACCAGTCTGCCGAAGTAGAAAAAGAGTACGAAAGAAAGAAAGCTGGTCAATTGAAGGGAGCTCAGCAAGACACAGTGGTAATGATAATGCAAATTCAAACACAGCACCCCCTTTGAAAGCACTGCTCGCTGATAATATTTAGCTGGAGCTATGAAAAGGCCTCTCTGCGGCACTAATACAGAATGATGGCCTCTCCACTGAGTCTCCGCAGAACACGGCAGTCATTATTCATGTAGTAGATGATTTAGATGACACAGTGTGGCACAGTTTGCGAGTCTTTTCAAAACAGCCAATTTATAAATGAATGGCTTATGAACAGTAAGAGTTTTAATCTCATGGAATGACATGCTTTCACAACTACATATCACAATAATTACCTTAATCAGAGGTGGCTTTGTACAGCAGCAAAACTTGGTTGGAGACAACTTGGGGTTAGATCAGCATGAGTGAAATTGTGGTTTAAAAGCAGTAGTGGGATTCAAGTCAATCACACTCAGTCAAATATACCCCTTTTCCACCAAGGCAGTGCTGGTGCTGGTTCGGAGCCAGAGCCTAGTTTCAAATCGGTTCTTTGTCTTTCCACACCCAAAGCACCAGCTCCGAGCCAGGAAAAGTGGTTCTTAAGTAGCACCAAATCATTGCTGGTCTAAAGTAAGAACCGCTTGCGTCAGCGGCTGGGGGCGGGGTTTCCGTGCCCAACAAGACGAACAGAAACTTGTGACCACCATTTTTCAATTAGCAGCTATTCGAGCTATTAGCTGCTCAATTGTAATCTCCGTCTATACAAAATTACGGCGAGCTGCACGAATGCGTTGGATTCGCTGTGTTTTGATGCCGATGTAGGATCGTAAAGCCATGTGCATCAATAGTAACGCAACGTTCGCCATTGTTGATAGAAGGCTTGTTCCAGATGCATCGGTGCTGTGCAGACCGATCACCGTATGACATCAAAGTACAACGAGAGCATACGACTCCTTATGCTTTTGAATCGCTCATGCGGTATTTTGATATCATACGCTGATCGGTCTGCGCAGCGCCGATGCATCTCGAACAAGCATGGTGTGTTTGTGTTTCCCGCTGCCTTGCTAGAGTTGCTGAGAAAGATGAGACGTATACAGTGACGTAAAGCCTGGCTCTGTGGTGGCTCTCTAGCATGTGGAAAGGCAAACCGGTTCTTAGAAGGCTCGTCAGCACCCAGCTGGAAAAGGGTGGAAAAGGGGTAATATACCCCTTTTCCACCAGCATGAACCGGGTGCTAGTTCAGAGCCAGTGCTAGTGCCAGTTCGGAGTTGGTTCGACTGACGAGCCTTCTAAGAACCGGTAAGAGCGATTCAAGAGCGATTCAAGAGCGACCGTAAGAGCGATTCAAAAGCATAAGGAGTCGTATGATCTCGCTGTAAGTTAATTTGATGTCATACGGCGATTGGTCTGCGCAGCGCCAATGCATCTCAAACAAGCCTTCCATCAACAATGGTGAATGTTGCGTTACTATTGATGCTCATGGCTTTGCGAACCTACATCAGCATCAAAACACAGCGAATCCAATGCATTCGTGCAGCTTGCCGTAATTTGTATAGACGGAGATTACACTCGAGCAGCTAATATCTCGATTAGCTGCTTTTTTCAAAAATGACGGTCACAAGTTTGTGTTGCGTCTTGTTGGTCACGGTAACCCCGCCCCAGCCCCTGACGCAAGCGGTTCTCACTTCTAGACCAGCAATGTTTTGGTGCTACTTAATAACCACTTTTCCTGTTTCAGAGCTGGTGCTTTGGGTGTCGAAAGACAAAGAACCGATTTGAAACTAGGCTCTGGCTCCGAACCAGCACTCAAACTGCCTTGGTGGAAAAGGAGTAATAGAGTTGTGTAGGAAATAGTGAGGCCTTTTACATATAAGCTGTAAGCTTAAGTGTACTCGTCTTTTTACAGGGAATATTACACTGCGTTTCAAAAGTTTGAGGGTCAGTATGATTTCTTTTTTTAATGAATACTTTGACTTGGCAAGGACACATTAAATTGATCAAAAGTGACAGTAAAGACATTTCTAATGTTTAAAAAGATTAATATTTCAAATAAATGTTCAAACAAAAATGTTAAAGATAAATCAGTATATCAATGTTTTAACAAAAATATTAAGCAGCACAGCTGTTTTCAATATTGATTATTGTAAAAAGTGTTTCTTGAGCACCAAATCAAAAGAAGAAAAAAACTGTGACACTGAAGACTGGAGTAATGGCTACTGAAAATTCACCTTTGCCAGCACAGGAATAAATTACATTTTAAAATATATTCCAATAGAAACAGTTATTTTAAATTGTAATAATATTGCATGGCATTACTAAGAGACTTATTAAAAAAAAACAAAAAAAACAACAACGTTAAAATAAATAAATAAAACCCAAACTTTTAAACAATGGTGTATATGTTGCTTTTCCAGAACAGACCTGCACAACTGACACCTGTAGTAAGGGTGAAGTGTGTCATTTTTCAGACAGGTTTCGAGAACCCTCCCCTCATTTTCCATTGATTCCAAACTCACACTCATTGTTTAAGCACATATAATGTTTCAGCCCATGTAATTTTCAGGGACTTACAAATGTTTTATAATTTCTTATAGTCAGTTAAGCTGGAATATTGGAAATCCTTGTATTTTAACAGAATAAATTGCACACTTCACCTTTAAACATCTTTTCTTTTAAACTTTTAAAAGCGGGTTAAAGCTTAAAATTCAAGATCATTAAGTGAACTGATTTTTTTAAACCACATTTGAACTTGATTAGCCTATACTTTTTTTTTTTTTTTAATTTTTTTAATGTTCTCCAAAATTCTAGGCTACTTATGTTTTGTGTCTTAAGAGATTTTAATCATGCTAAGATTCTTTGATTGGCAGGGGTGTATTTCCCAAATGTATAAACTGACTTTTGTTGATCTGATGTTGTTTTTAGAAGGGTGGTTTTGGATTTATAAGATTTATTAGTTAGGCCTACTTGAAGACATTGAGACATTTAGACATTTTGTTTTACAGCATAAATTATAGGCTACAAAGTAAAATGTCAAGGATGAATCATAAAGCCATTGTGTGTGGGTTTTTTTTATTTATTTATTTTTTTTTATTACATTTTCTCGATAAGTTGCTAAATGTTTACATGCTGGAAAACAACCCATCTATGATATATGTATGAAAGTTATCCCATGATGACCTAGAGCAGGGATCACACATATATGACACTGTGCTGTTTGTGCTTTTTACCAGCGTAACTAATGTGACCATCCATCTCTCTGTTCCTCTCCTCTCTGCTCCCAGACAGGAAGACTACAGAGAATGTTGACAACCTTTTTTATTTTTCCTCGTCTGTGCGTCTGATTGTGTTATTTTGTCCATAGAGAGGAAGTGACAGTTTTGCCCTGAGCATCTCCTTTGTCTTCCTGGGGTTATGGACACTTTGAGGGCCTTGTCTAGAAGAGACCCCGCTCCTGACCAGTACTAACCCTGCAACGAGCCAATGACAGATGGGCTTCATAAAGGCCTTTGAAAAGCCCCCCGTTGTGCTGATCATGCACTTAGTGCTGCTTTCTCTGTTGGTTGCCTGTACCTTTGAGGCTCTGTCATTCTCCTGGAATGACACTCGCAGGGGAATCTTAAATAAGTCATTCCTCTTTCCCGCTTTTTTTCAGGATGCCAAGTCAAGTTAGTTGTGCAAGTCTTTGTCATTCATCTCAAGTCTATTTTGAAACTTAAGCTATAAAATGCTCTCTTAATTTAAAGTTAAATTGCTGCCTTTTTAAAGATGTTCTACGCAAGCTACTAAAATAGCTAACTACATTTAAGTTTACATGTAAAATTTACAGGGGTAACATCTTTTCAAATATATATTTAGTATTATATTATGACAGTAATTATATGAAATATATATATGACAATTCAATTTGTTTTGAAATACATAGCATTTATCAGCGTATTTATCTATCACAAAAACCATGGCAAAATAGTGACAATTCAAGGAATAGCAAAAAAAATAAAATAAAATGAATGTTAAATACAACTATATATATATATATATATATATATATATAAGGAGTGTGACTTAGCTCACGAGACAAGACACGAGATTGGGTTCACGAGAACAAGACGAGACGAGACGAGAATTTTGCACAGTATTTTGCACAGAAATCCTCAATGACAAAATTCATGACTAGAAAAATAGTCTGCAGGTGCATTTTGAAATGTTTTAACTAATCATCTTTTAATGAATGTCATTTTAGTTCTGCTTTCTGAGTATGAGTTATTAAATGCATTGAAAGACAAAAATATACAAGCACTGTAAAAGGTTTTGCCACAAACTCAACTGACTGGCTTCTCTCCTGTATGATTTCACATGAGTATCTTCAGACCTTATTGTACATGAATTTTGAGCTTCCAGAACTTCTGATTGAAGCTGTGACCTCCTAATTGAACCCCTTTCTGCAAATTGAACATTATAAATAACAAAAATAAATAACACTGTTTTTTTCTTAGTCTTATTAAGTGCAAACAATAAGTGCAACCATAATCAAAATACTCTCTCAATATTCAAAGTGCAAACAGAGACCAAAACAGAGACCAGAGCTAAGAGGTGGTTACAACTACACAGCCCAGCCTAAGATAGGTTTGATATTGGGAGACAGGCTATTGTTTCGAATTCACGATCGCACACACGGAGCGGCGGTGCTGAGCGCGCATTCTACAAGATCAACATTTATCAGACGCTTAGGATCTGTTGCTCAATGAATCCTCCGCCATGGTCTTGTCATTCATCTAGTCACGTGATAAGTGAACTGTGATTCCTGCTGCACTGTGTGCGACTCTGCAGCTCATGCTGGATGAGCAGAGCAGACGTTTACAATAGTTTACAATCGAAGAGACCGTTATCCAACTCAATTAAATGGTTTTATTTCTATTTTAAAAAAAGCAAAACAACAGTGGAGGCGGTGCCGCGGTGGGCATCAGAAGGCCTTTATTAACCCCCCGGGGCCGTGTGGAGCACTTTTATGATGGATAGATGCACTTTTATGGACTTCAAAACAGAAGCAGCCATTCACTGCCATTATAAAGCTTGGAAGAGCCAGGACATTTTTTAATATAACTCTGATTGTATACGTCTGAAAGAAGAATGTCATATACACCTAGGATGACTTGAGGGTGAGTAAATCATGGGCTAATTTTCATTTTTGGGTGAACTATCCCTTTAATCTAAACATTTTGTTACCTAAAAAACTAATGGATAAAATGCCTAATGAGGACTTAACTGAATCAGTAGTTCTGTTTTGTGAATTGGATTCACGAAAAGTGAAAGCCTCTTAATTTACTCTAAAAGTTTAGGGTCAGTAAGATTGTTACAAAAGATTAATAATTCAAATAAATGCTGTTCTTTTTAACTCAGAAAGTCATGTTTATATTATAAGACAACTAAAAATGTAGTTACTACTTTTAGTTATTTTTCTGATTGTTACACAACTGTGACTTTAAGTGTGAATGACATTTTAGGACATTAGAACTGACCGTACTGATGTGTACAGACACAAAAAGACACTGAAAATCGCACACCCAGAACCATAAACGCAAACAAACACACTTGTAGCATGCCATTTTGTGAAATGCCAAGAGACAAAAGGGCAAGAGTTCACAGATTTGACAGGCCCAAAGAAGCCCAAAAAATAAATTGGTTGCGATCATCCACCCATGTACAACCACTTTAAGGTTTGTCGTTTTTTCATTAAGTTTTGTGTTCCCTCCTTTATTCCTGACATGTTTATGGCGCTCATCAATCAGCCGCTGCGAGTTTCACTCCCGTCTTTCCGGACTGTGAGTGTGTTACCAGGCAACCGCAGAGAGCAGAGGGTTAACAAAGGCAGATTCTGTACAGGCCACATGAGTGGGCAGCCTCGCCATGTGGAACAGGGAAAGAGTTGTGACTGCCAACTACTGAACCACGCCGGTCCCCGAGATCAAAGCCATAGCGTCACACGGAAGGACGGGACTGGGTTTAGAGGGTGTGGGTGCGTGGAATGAGAGGTTGAGGGGTTGAAGGATGGGTGGGTGGAAAAAGGGGGACGGGTCAGATTTGAAGTTGCGGAGACAGAGCGTTCAGGAGGGAAGCATGTCTGACTTTTTAAGGGGTGTCAGAAGTTTGAGGCTAGCTAACCCCAGAGGGCAGACAACTCCACTGTCTCAGGAGGAAGGCACACACTGGTGTCTAGATGGCACCCTGCTGTTCCTTTGTGGGAAACTCAAAGAATGCCCCCTCCTGACACCGCTACTATATTCTAATGCTAATGCACAAGTCAGCACTCAGGTATGATTTCACAAATATGGCCTGTATAAGTATACTTGGAATTTTGCTAACTGCCAAGAAATGTGTGGGAAACAGACTGTGTACATAGCCGGCGGATATTTGTCATTGGTTATGTACCGTGTATCAACACTGTCAATGTTATGTCACAGTTTACAGTAATGCTTTATGTTAGGAGTTAATAAAGGTTAATATATTGATGTTTGGTTAACATATGTTATAATCTACTATGCACCATCTTTCATTACTATTATAAAGTATCTTGAAATAAACCACTTGATAGTATGATATAATGAAATATTGTGACAATCAAGACATGAAACAAGTAGAAGCAATCATTTTCTACATTAACAATACCTGTGATATGTTTATTTTTATTATTTGCTGAAGTTTGAAGTGTTGTAATTAGCCTGATATTTTCTTTTCTTTGAGTTATTGCATAATTAGTACCACATGCTCTTTCTGAAACAAAGATGGGACCTGGAATAGAAAAAAAAAACTGCCGCCAAATGTCCTGCAACACGTGTGCAGGGTGAAGTATTACAATTAAAATGTTATAAGTAAAAGATGAATGTGTGTGACGGGCGATGCAAGAATATGATTATACAATATACTGATTTCAAGAATCATGTGTGTGACTCATACACTGTCAGCGGTTTAGAATCGGAACTAGCGATTATTAATTCACGATTGATTTCTATTAGTGATTAAGTCAAACGAATTTATAACAGTCTGAATTGATTTGCGATTTATTCTGAATCTAGTCAATCATCTACTAGGCCTGTGCGATTTGTAGCACTGTGTTTTCACCATGATGTTTTTCCACTTTGTTTGTGATGGGGAGTTTTAGAATTTAAGCTGGAAAAAGTATGTTGAATCAATTTTCTCTTCTTGACTCTGTCATTAATGAAGAAATCATCTCTTGCTGATAGGTCACTAATTATTTCACTCGTTCTTTCTGCCACTTGGATCCCTTTTATCTTTTTTTGATTAAGTAGTATTAGACAAAATGTAACTAATTATACATCACATATACACACCGGGTTAACCATCTGCTTCAAGGTTCAACGTGTTGTGCATTCTTAGATGCTTTTCTGCATACCTCGGTTGTAACGAGTAGTTATTTTGAGTGACTGTTGCCTTTCTATCAGCTCGAACCAGTCTGGCCGTTCTCCTCTGACCTCTGGCATCAACAAGGCATTTTTGACCACAGAACTGCCACTCACTGGATATTTTCTCTTTTTTGGACAATTTTCTGTAAACCCTAGAGATGGTTGTGTGTGAAAATCCCAGTAGATCAGCAGTTTCTAAAATACTCAGACCAGCCCATCTGGCACCAAAAACCATGCCGCTTTCAAAGTCACTAAAATCACCTTTCTGATGCTCAGTTTGAACTTCAGCAGATCATCTTGATCATGTCTACATGCCTAAATGCATTGTGTGTGTGTGTGTGTGTGTGTTCATGTTTTTCTATCCCGGTGGGGTCTTCAACCTGAATGCACACAGACTCATGGGGACTCGTTTCATGAGGAAACAAGCTTATAAATCATGCATAATTATTTTTTTTTAGGTAGGTTTAGGGGTAGAGTTAGTGTAGGGGGATAGAATATACAGTGTGTACAGTATAAAAACCATTACGTCTATGGAGAGTCCCCACAAAGATAGTAAACCAGACGTGTGTGTGTCTGTGTGTGTGTGTGTGTCTGTGTGAGTGAGTGATAAGTGGGAGAACACAAAGTTTTGAATGAATCATTGCCATATGGGGACATCTGTAGCCCTCTGTTTGTCTGTTCATCGAGTGCATGTCATAAATGGTCTCATTCCCAGGTCTCCAAAGGTAAATCTACGGGGACCACGCTTGTGCTTATCTATGCATCTGTCTACACATTCGTGCAGTTCTTTGCTACTTCAAAGTCAAGCAACACACCCCCAGCACTGCCCTATTGTGGCTAACTAATGATTAGTACATGAGTGTTTCTATTCACATGCAGCCAACCTCAACAGAGACTGAATTCCTGCTGACGAAAATTACACAGCATTGCAAGCTATTGCACTAGAAGCCCTGTTTCAATTGTGCATATGTAGACAGGAAATGACACTGCTCAGTAATAGCAGGACAGACATGACAGCTTGTTGTCCTTTATTTTTCATCTCTCTCTTCAGCCCCTGCTGCGGATCGGCATGCTCCACACAGTGAGATGGACTCCCAGTAAAAGCTAATGTATGTCTTCACTCGTTCCTCTCTCACTTTGTTTCCATAAACATCACTCTCAGCCTAATTTCCAGCCACCTATTTTATGTCCCCCGCGTACTCCGCAGCCTTCACCCTCCGCATTTTCCAGCTGCTACAATGGCCATTCTAGCTCAAAGGACTTGTCAACAACTGGGAAAACTGAAAGCCCTTTTGTTGTGAGTTTGTCTGCATTATCTAAAGTGTCCTCAAACCATTCAGTGAAGAACATGGGTGGGCTATCTATCAGTGCTGTATAGAGTGTGACTTTTAGCATTAGTTTAAATGGTTTGATTCAACAGACAACCGCAGCAGTGATTTGTCTGAAAAACACTTTTTTTTTTCTAAATGACAATGAAAAAACATGTGATGGCGTAAATGTTTTCTGCAATTAACGGTTTGAGAGGATTTTCAGATGTTTTTGGCTTTATGGTATAGGCATTTTATGTTACTTTTTAAATTGTATTTGCTAATACTTTTATTTGCTTTTGCCTTTTATTTTATCTACGGTCATTTGTTTTATACATTTTTTTACATTTAATGAGTCATCCGTACAAACCACACATTAAAACGACACTTTTAAAGGAGCATGTGTTGCATTTTCTGCCAAGCGTTCCCACTATATGTTACGTGAACAGGAAGCAGAGTGGGCCTACACAGAGGAAAAATTGTAAAAAAGAAAAATATTTATGGTGTGGTGAAATGGAGTGTTATGGTGCTAATGTAGTGCTCAATGCTTAATATCGGAGTGTTTTGAAGTCATAAGCTGTCTTTTTGGCAACACAACTGAGTAATGCAGAGTCTTTAGGGTGACTCCATGCTGACATTAATAGCTGTGTTCTGCTCAGAGAAATGTGTGTCACCGAAGGCCTCTAGGAAGACTCTGATGCCCTGATTGACTCCCTTGGGGTCATTCTGAGCCTCTAGAGTACAAATAAGGGGAAGGCAGAAGGGGATAGATGGAGAAAAGCAGGACTAGATTAAGACCATATACAGCACTGAATATGTGATGCAGAAAGGGCTCGATTCACCTTGTTTTGCACCAGCAGGCATCCCTATATTCCATCTATTATACATCAAACTCTCTTAGACCTAAATCAAAACCTTCCTGAAAGCACAAAGACAAAAGCCACAGTACGCACGGCAGATCGAGCTTTGTAAGCGCTTCTCGGAAGCTCGTTTTAGATAGCAAAATAACGGTAATACTAGCATTTTCATTTAAGGCAAGCAAAGAATGCCCAGCCCCCAGTACAAATAATGCAAATTTGTAATCTGTACACCTTCACAACTGTATCATCGTTCACAAAGGTATAATTGTTCTGTTGAGATTTAATGAAATGCAAATGCTCTTGGCATTTCAGAATCAATTTAATACTGGGAGGTTTAACTCTCATCCACAAATCCCTGGATAACATTGTTTTAAACCTTGTTAATAGTCTTAGTATCTGGAGTGCACAAAGTGATAGCACAATGAATAAAAATGAGAGACTTTGAGAGCGGTGTAATTTTCAAAATTAATGGAAACCACCGCCATTTGGCAAATTACATTTTTTAATGGGCGAAACAGTATTTACATCTTTACAAAGGCTGTTATAGTCTATATGATTATTTGCATGTAGGGAGATGATTACAAAAATAAATCTGCACTGGGAAATGAGATGCACTGAACTGTCAGTCTGTTCCCTGGCTTTTGCATGCTTTCGTAACAGTGTTTGTGGGAGGCGGCTGAAGCCGTGTATCTGTGAGCATATGGAGGCATTGTGCTTTGCGCCCCTTGGGCTTGCTGGTTTAGGGCTGTAGGCAGGCCTGTGGTGTCAAATATCCACAATGAACTGAGACTGTAACCTTTATCTGCAGGTTTCATCATTGTTTCATTATCAAAATGATGATGACTCACCAGCATAGTACTATACTTCTGATGTCATCTCACTTTAATGAGTGACATTTCAGTGTTCGCCTGTCCTCCACACGGGTCTATGAATGATGTTATCCTTGTTTAAAAGGGTGAAACCATTGTTTCTGCCAGTGGATGCGCAAAATATCATTGCAGCTTGTAAAAGTTGGGTCTGATTGCATGTTTTATAGTTTACCCAAAAAGATTTTGTGGTCAGTAAGATAATCGTGATTTTAACGGTAAAAGACTGTAAAAATGCTATGGTTAAAAACGTCTCGGTTACGTATGTAACCCTCGTTCCCTGAAGGAGGGAACGGAGACGTACGTCGGAACTGACTGACGAATTGGGGATCATTTTCAGAGACCAATCTACTTCGATTGTATAAAAACGAGCCAATAACGTTGGCATGCGGTCCACGCACCGCCCCGCAGCACGGGTATAAATACGGAAGTGGAATACCGCATCCTCGCTTTTCCAACTGAGGAGCCGAAAACGTGACTCGGCCCTTCAGCGGAAGCACAGCACCTGGCGACGGGACGTACGTCTCCGTTCCCTCCTTCAGGGAACGAGGGTTACAAAAGGTAACCGAGACGTTCCCTTTCAGTCGGTCACGTTCAACGTACGTCGGAACTGACCGACGAATTGGGGATCCCTACCAACACGCCAGGGAGGCTGGTCCTTCCAGCGCCCTGCTTGAGCTCGCTGGAGTGCTCCTAGGTTGGAGCAGGAGTCAGGGCTCCAAGCAGGGAAGGTCCGTCACTGCTGTTTCTGCAAGACCCACTCAGTGTGACTATTGGATAACGCTGGGAAAGCGTGCCTGTCTCAGGGAGACGGAACGCTGCGGAGCCACGTCCTCCAGGGGAGGAGAGGTGGAATACTCATAAGGACTAACCTAGCAGGGTAGTGCTACATATGGCAATCTCTGGGGTGGATCCAACCTGGTCCCAGGGGGGAAAGAACACCACCAGAGATGACAGAGCGAGCTCTGTCAAGGGAAAAACACGGGGCTAGCCGAGTAGGGTAGCGGGTACCGTGGAGAATACACATATGGGGTCGCCGTAGGGACCGCTACATATGGAACCCAGCCTACACACACGTTCCACAAGCATACGAGTGCAGGCCTGGCGTCAGACGGCCGCAACGTCTGACACCGAAGGGGTGACGGAGGAGCTCGACAGGGTTAGCCATTTCTGGGGAACACAACTGGAGACAATAGATGCATGTATCCGGCCCAGCGGGCGGGAGTGGCGTTGCAAGCCGACACAAGAACGGGCACTTCGCGCCTACCGGCCACTGGGGGCGAGTACACGGGAAGAAACCGGCTCTACACGGAGGCTATAAAATCTAGCGAACGTGTTAGGTGTCGCCCAGCCTGCAGCTCTACATATATCTGTTAGCAAGGCGCCTTGAGCCAGCGCCCAGGAGGAAGCCACACTCCTGGTTGAGTGTGCTCACAACCCGAACGGGCAAGGCACGTCTTGCGATTGGTACGCTAAGACGATAGCATCCACTATCCAGTGGGCTAACCTCTGCTTGGAGACAGCCTTTCCCTTCTGCTGGCCTCTGTAACAGACGAAGAGCTGCTCTGAGGTCCTAAAGCTTTGAGTCCGGTCAACGTAAGCGCGAAGAGCGCGGACGGGACATAACAAAGCCAGGGCTGGGTCTGCCTCCTCTGAGGGCAGCGCTTGCAGGTTCACCACCTGGTCCCGGAAGGGAGTGGTGGGAACCTTGGGCACGTATCCGGACTCTAGGCACGATTCGTTGACCGAAAGTGCGTGCAGGTCCCCTACCCTCTTGATGGAGGCCAATGCAGTCAGGAGTACTGTCTTTATGGACAGACTGCAAAGGCTCAAAGGGAGGGCTCTGAAGTGCTCTGAGCACCAGAGTTAAACCCCAAGAGGGTATCGAGTGTGGACAAGGAGGATTTAGCCTCCTCGCACCTCTGAGGAACCTGACAATTAGGTCGTGCTTCCCTAAGGACTTACCTTCAACTGCGTCGTGATACGCCGCTATTGCTGCGACGTAAACTTTGTGGGTGGAGGGAGACAGCCTTCGCTCCAGCCCATCTTGCAGGAAAGAAAGCACGACACTAACCAAACACCTTTGGGGGTCTTCCCGGCGGGAAGAGCACCACTCAACAAACAGGTTCCACTTCAGGGCATAGAGGCGCCTCGTAGAGGGGGCTCTAGCAGAAGCGATGGTGTCTGCCACCGCTTGTGGCAGGCCACCTAGAACCTCCGCGTCCCGTCCAGGAACCAGACATGGAGTTTCCAGAGGTCTGGATGCGGGTGCCATAGAGTGCCCCGTCCCTGAGAAAGCAGGTCCTTCCTCAGGGGAATCGGCCAGGGAGGGGCTGTCGAGAGGAGTGTGAGTTCGGGGAACCAGGTCCGGTTGGGCCAGTAAGGCGCAACTAGCAAGACCTGCTCCTCGTCCTCCCTGACCTTGCACAGAGTCTGTGCGAGAAGGCTCACTGGGGGAAATGGATATTTGCGTAGGTCCTGGGGCCAGCTGTGCGCCAGTGCATCCGTGCCGAGGGTGCCCCCGGTCAGGGAATAGTACAACTGGGACCCGGTACTTGCCGCTCTGCCACGCCCATCTCGGGACCCGGCCATGAAGCCAGTGCTGAAGCGGTCTCATATGAAGCAATCCGAGCAGCGTTACTGCGGCTGCAGATGCCATATGCCCCAGGAGCCTCTGAAAATATTTCAGTGGGACCGCCGTCCTGCCTTTGAACGTATTCAAGCAGTTCAACACTGACCGGACTCGCTCCTCTGTGAGGTGCGCAGTCTGGTTGACCGAGTCCAGCTCCATGCCGAGATAAGAGATCCTCTGTGTGTGACAGAGTTTGCTCTTCTCTCAGGCCCAACAGGCTGAGGTGACGGAGCACCAGGTCCCTGTGTTCGCACAACTGCTCCCGAGACTGGGCGAGTATGAGCCAGTCATCGAGATAGTTGAGGATGCGAACGCCGCGTTCTCTGAGCGGAACAATGGCTGCCTCTGCGACTTTCGTGAAGACGCAAGGTGACAGGGACAGCCCGAAGGGCAAGACTTTGTACTGATATGCCCTCCCCTCGAACGCAAAGCATAGGAACAGTCTGTGTCGAGGAAGGATAGAGACATGAAAGTACGCGTCCTTCAGGTCGATCACTGTTAACCAATCTCGGGGACGGATGCATTCGAAAATGCGTTTCTGCGTTAACATCCTGAACGGAAGCTTGTGCAGGGGCTGATTCAGGACACGCAGGTCCAAGATTGGTCATAACCCACCCCCTTTCTTGGGTACAATGAAGTAGGGGCTGTAGAACCCCGACCTCATATCGGCTGGAGGAACCGGCTCGACCGCGTCCTTCGCCAGTAGGATATCGATCTCTGACCGCAAGACATGGGCATCGCTGCTCCGCACGGAGGTGAAGAGGATGCCCCTGTCCTTGGGGGGCCGGTACGCAAACTGAATCGCGTAGCCGAGTCTGATAGTATGGATGAGCCAGCGAGACGTCCTGGGGAGCGCTAGCCAGGCCCCCAGAGACCGTGCAAGCGGGACCAACGGCACCACAGACGTACCCGGGGTGGGGCAGCGAGGTGGAACGCTCAGACCCGACCCGGACGGCCCGGAGGCGACCCGGAGTGTTGTCTGAGCCAACACGTTCCAAGGTGGGGCAGTGTGTGGGAGAGAAGGCCTGGGGGCGTCCTCTAGCCTCACACCGCCCCCTGGCGAAAAGAGGGGGAGCCAGGAGTGGCAAGGCCCGGGGGCGTCGCACACAGCCGGCTTGGCCCTCTTGGGGCTCAGGGACAACGGAAACTGCTCTTTTATTGAAAATGTGGGTACCGCTGCACTCCGAAGAGCCAGCGGCAGAGTGATGTTGGCCCCCCGGTCCTCCTCCGGGGGGGGAAGGGTGCGGACACCATCTCCCTCCGAGCAGACCCATCCATCCCTGGGCTGCCCGTCTCAGGGCCGCTTACCCTTTCGTTTACTGACTTCGCGGGACCCTGAGCGGGTTGGGTGGCCCCCTTGCATCCGGCGCCCTGCTTCCCGGGTGGAGGCTGCTGCTTGGGCTTGGCAGGGGCGGAGGCAGACGCAGCCGGCGACAGGGTGGAGGCAGCAGCTGGTCGCCGGGGCAGGATATTTTTAATCGCCTCCGTCTGCTTCTGGGCCATCGAGAACTGCTGGGCGAAGCTCTCGATGGCGTCGCCGAAAAGGCCGGCCTGGCAGACAGGTGCGTCGAAGAAACGAACCTTGTCGGACCATCCACGACTTCGTGAGCTCCTGATGCACTTCCGGAAAGAATGGTACCGGGGCGGGGCGCTGAGAACCAGCACGGGCCGTCCCGAGAAACCAATCGTCCAGCCGGTGGCCCGGAAAGGCATACCCACTGTGGAGGGTTCCACTCGAGCCTGACACTCGCGGCAGCCCGGGAAAGCATAGCCGTAAGCTCTGGATCTGACTCGGGCAACGCTACCACACCCGAAGGGGGTAACGCAGCCGAATCCTCATCTCCAGAGCCCATTAGCTCGTCCTCCGATGCAGCTATCGAGATCATATCCTCAGCCGGAGCCCCGAAAGAGACGGCCGGCCCCCCATGGGAAGGACCGGGCCGCTCTTCCGGAAACTCCACCGGCGCAGCGGAGGGGGGAGGGGCCCAAGGGGCTTGTTGGCCCGTCGGGGAAGCCCTCACAGTCACCCTCAGGTCTCCACCAAAGGCATCAGCCAAAGTAGCAGCCCTCTGCTTTGCAGCGGGTGGACCACTAGATCGGGGGATGCGCAATGGGACTCCACCCCTTCTGAGGTATTCGAGCCTAGACCGTAGAACTGCGATGGTTATGTTCCCGCAATGGGAACATGAGTCATTCACGAACACCGCCTCAGTGTGCTGAATGCCCAAACACGTGAGACAGCGATCATGACCGTCAACTGGGGACAGAAAACGACGGCATCCAGAAACACACGGTTTGAATGACATCTTGAAAAAGACGCAGGGTCAAACCGTGTTGCTCTTTTAGGAAGGGAAAAATGCTCTTTTTAAGAGTGCTGAGGCACTCAGGGAGATGGCCACGGCTCACAGCGGTCCGATAGTGCAAGCCTGCGTGTGAGCACTCAATAAACGGAACACCCAGCCAACCAACACAACACAGTGTACGTTGCAGCGGCCACACGCTGAATCGCACCGTCACGCCAGCACCAGCAAGAGAGCGATCTTCCTCAAAAGGCTCGTCTTCACAGAACACTCTTCGTAGAAACAGCAACAGACTGACTGTAGACCGTTCGGCTCCGAAGTTGAAAGCGAGGATGCGGTATTCCACTTCCGTATTTATACCCGCGCTGCGGGGCGGTGCGTGGACCGCATGTCAACGTTATTGGCTCGTTTTTATACACTCAAAGTAGATTGGTCTCTGAAAATGATCCCCAATTCGTCGGTGAATAACTGTAATAGAGCTAACCTTACATTTAATGTAATTTTACAGTACAATACCATTAAATTTACAGTTTTTGGAAGTGAACAAGTGAACAAAAAAGAACAAGTCGTAGTGTAATTTACAGTGAAAAACCGTAAATTGACATTCCCAGAATTCCCTGCATGACACTTCACATTTAATGTATTTTCATTGAAATAACTATGTTTCTTCTTAGTTTTTTTTTTCTAATCAGTTATGTACATTAGGGTTTTATGTTACATTTAATGTTGTTAAATTAATGTTTATTGCATTTTTAAAATTTCATGTGTGTTACTTACCATAATGGTGTTTAGTGTTTGTGTGAATGACACTGTGCACCTTCTATATATTAGTATTGTTCTCCTAAAAGCTGCTTGTAATGAGCTTTGATTCATCATGTGACTCTCATCACCACTATGATTGGTGGTTGTCAGTATATATCAACGGTACATAACAGATATTAGTATTTCAATAGGTTGGTAATTTAACATTATTTCAGTTAATGAAATATGGTTATTTACTGTAAATTTAACTTAAATCTGTAAAACCTAAAATGTTGCTACTGTATTTTTTACGGTAAATTTGGCAACCACAGCTGCCATTTTTTTTACCGTAAATTTTACGGGGATTTTTTTTTACAGTTTATAAGGTTTATTTGAAAAACAGTAATACTGTGTGATATTATTACAATTAAAAAATGTTTTTGTTTAATATATTTTAAAATGTAAATTATTCTTGTGGCGAGGCTGAATTATCATTTATCATTCTTTAGAAATGATTCTAATATGCTGATCTGGTGCTCAAGAAACTGTTGTTAATATTTTTGTGGATTTTTTTTGTAGAAAGTTCAAAAGAAAAAAACATTTATTTAAAATCTTTTGTAATATTATAAATGTCTTTACAATCACTTTTGATAAATTTAATGCACCTATACAGTATATATATATATATATATATATATATATAGTGTATGAGTCATACAGACTAGATTTTATATATATATATAAAATCTTTACCTCTGCTGCAGCACTATTATTAAATGTGACACCCATTGTGCAGGTTTGACATCATAATGTTTGGCTACGAAAACCAATGTCTTTCAGGGTTGTTGCCACCAAATTTGCTCCATATGGGCCATATTTGATTTGATAACATCAGTGGAGATGAAGATGGCTCAGATTTTGGTCTATTCATCACACAATTGCTATCATATGACTTCAGAAAACCGTGGTGCATAAGTCATATGGATTTTATAGAGCTTGTGCTTTTTTTTTTTTAAAGAAGTAGATTGGAGCTTGACAGCTCGTAATACAGTTTAGCGTAAAGGTTTGGAACAACACGAGGGTGAGTGAATAATGAAAGTATTTTTAATGTTTGGTGAAATATTCCTTTAAGAATGTGAACAGGCATATTAGCGTGGGTTGAGTACAACACGACTACACTTTGTTTTCATGCAAAGTTATGCCTCTTTTACTACCTTTATTCAAACACATTTACCTGACTTGCACAAGCTGATGTGCAGGTTGCCTTAAGTGCATGCGGTACTGCTCATAATAGCAAAAATAGCAAAAATATTTCATTCCTTTTAAAATGACCAATGGATTGAGTCGCTCATGGCCATATTAATGTAATTTTAATATCCCTCTTTTTCAGAATTAAGGCCTAAATTTAAAACTAATTAGATATGCCTTTCCCTTCATTCCCAGAGGAACAGCTCCACACTTGTGGAAAATTACAACCTCTGCGAGCTTCTCTGTTGGACGCCATTGTCATATTCTCTCTGCAGAGACTGGGATCCAATAGGGGGCCTTTTTCTCCCTCCAGACGCTGACTTTCCGGTGGCTGATTGACGAGAAAAGAAGGGATGACTTGACTCAATGCAGCGTAACCAGGGTAATCTTCCAGGTGATGATCCTATTGGGGGAAAGCGGGACATAGAGAAAACGTATTCTGTTTTTGCATTGATGCCTTCAGACCCTCTATCGAACTCAAATGTATTTTTTGCCATCTTACCACTCCTCCTGATTGTTAAGCTCAGTACTTTGGAGGGATGCTGGCTGGAGGACGGCCCTGAAAGATCTAGAGAAGCTGACAAGTAAAATCCATTGGGGCCTCTGTGATGTTATCTGAGCCCCTCGCAGTGTTCCTTTTGAACTTGTGCTTCTGAAAAGTTGCAGGAGCAGCAGGTCCAGCCAAAGCCGATGCACACCTATGGTTTTAATCACACACCTATGGCATGTGTGAGTGGACTTGTTTGGTTGTTTTGCTGGGTTTTTTTGCGTGACAGTTTTGTTAGCGTTATTCATCTTAATGTGTCCGGTTTAAGATTCCTCTGGTTTTTTCCTCTGCTGATGTGTGAGACTGAAAACATATTTCGCAGTGCATCCGGTATGACATGATTAAAGAGACTGTAAAGTTTTATGCTCTTTGAAGAGTAGCTTTAAAAGCTGAGACTCCTGAGGCCCCTGTGGAGTGGTATTATCCACTGGTTGCTGCAATAATTGGATTTCACAGTGTATTATTTTTGCATTCGATTTATAATTCACTCGCAATAACAAACACGCAGGGAATTTACTCGCATTTACTTCCAAATATGTGCCTTTTTATTTATTTTTGTTAAAATAGCATATGTCTGTATACAAATAACACATTTCAAACAATGAGGAATATTTCTGTTACCCATTTATGGTAGATCTGACACCGCATCAAATGTGTCAAAGCCGCCTCTGATACTCAGCCCATAAAAGAGATGACTTTGAGCTGTCAGCACATACTTCCTTCCTGTGTTACATGCTTGAACTCCCCAGGTATGGTTTAGACTTTGACACCATTTTACTCCTGCCTCATATCCTTCCTCTCATTCGACGTGTTCATTCACCTGATGATGAGGCCGAAGAGTTCAAAGGTATCATAAAAAGATTTGAGAGACTTTCAGTGGCGAATAAACATCAAAGTCAGCATCAAAGTTTGCGACGACTGAGTGCAGCAGTAGCGTTCCAGAAGTAAACAATATAATTAAGTGTAAACCTGTGGAGATGGGCCTACAATGAGTTCTGAGGTTGTTAAACAATGGTGTACGCTTCTTTAGAAGCCAGATATTGCGTGAACTTAACTTCATTTTTTAGAAAATGCAATTATTTTGAAGCTTAATTGTTGAATTCTTGGTAGCAATCCTTAAGCGAGAATAGCGAGGAAATGGGAAAACAGCAAATGGACTCAACAGTGACTTTCCACTCCCATAAAGCATTGTGAATGACTTAACAGAGTCAGTCTCCCAAGAAATCTCATAGTTTTTCTTGCTTCTTTTAGAAAACGAGGTAAACATGGGCCAGAGAATAAAGTGACCTGGTGAGGAAGGGTAATAATACGTTTTCATTTGGTTTTAAAATGTAATGTATCATAGTTACCGTATGTCTTAGAACAGATTTATCACACCAGATATTAGTTTTATCACTTCTTCTTCTGTAAATAAAATTTCATGTGTTCATATTCATTTTCAAGAAAACAAATTCCCAATTATTGATGCAGTATTTTGCATACTCTGATGCTTTGCTTCATGAGTATTAAAATTAGAAGTATAGCTCAATGAATCTGAATTTAATGCAAGCTATAAATAAAGCCTTTTACACCCTGTCTGCTCTTCACTTCATGCACGTGACACTGAAACACTAGAATGGGTCATTGTGATAAAAGCATTTTAATCGACATGCTTTCTTGCAGGGTGGAATCTATGGATGGCTTTGTTTATTATAACATCAATGTGGTGTTTTGCTCGCTTAGCGATTTTACAATATAATTTTATGTTAAGAAAAGAAATCAGAATGTGGTGATGGGCCACTGAATCTTTCAGTGATAAAAGACATTCCCCCAGTTTCACAGACAAGGGTTAAGCTAGTCCCAGACTAAAATGCGTGTTTTGAGCTGTTTTAACTGAAAGCATCTTGCACTGACATATCTTAAAATATATGTCAAAAAAATAAAACAGGCCATAAAGTACACAGTCTTGTACTTTTGTTTCTTTCCCAATTCTTGAATACTTCTTTAGCTTTACATCAAATGTTGTTGTTCATCTCAGAGCTGGCAAGTTTAGTTCAAGACTTAAAATTCACTGTTGAAGAAACATTTTTTTAAATGCCTCTGAAAAACATTAATGGGAGAAATAATCCAGCAGTCAAGGCCACTTAAAAAGTGATCAGTCACTGTTGTGGTTTATTTTGGCAAATTATGAATTTGAACAGAATACGTGTCTGAGTTTGTTGTTAAAGATATTTATTCAAATAAAATTATTTTTATAGATAAAAATATGCTGAACCACAATACAAAGAATTAGTTTCAGTATATTAACCCTTTCATGCATGAGTTATTGAATCACAAAGTAATATTTTTCTAATGTTTGCTTTTACTTTTAAACAAGTGAAAAATCATGCCAATATTTTTTTTTCCCAATATATTTTATTTTTATTCACAATATACCCTTTGGCGCATGACGTCCACTGGAGTGGACAGATGTATTTTCTGTCACAGAAAAAAATGTACAAGAAAAATATTATTAAAATCTGGATAAAAGTATTTGTTACATCTTATTTAGCTGAAAAATATTTTTTTGTTCCTGTCTGGTTATCTAAGAATAAAAGGATTTAACACTTATTCTTGAGGTACTTGGTGCATCTCCTCTTTCCTGTGCCATTTTGAATGTATGATGCAATATCTCAAAACAACAAAGAGATACAAAGACAATAATTAAATGGAATCATAGACAACGCTTTGGAGGGTTCGCCACTTTGTGGTTGGGACATGGTAATAAAACTTAGATGGTTCAAAATGGCTTCCAAATATCTGTCCACTGTAGTGGACGCCATGCATGAAAGGGTTAAGAACTTAAGTGTTTTTCTATAGGAGGAAGCTACAGAGAAGAGAAAAGGCATTTTTATAAGCATCTTATTTCTCATTCCAAACTGTTATGACACCTGTTAGATGTCTGCTCCTGGACTATGGAGGAAAGTGTGGTGTGTATCCAGCCCTGAATTGCTAAGGAAGCATATTTTACTAGAAGATCCATGGTGAAAGTTTCTGCTCTCAGCAGGAGTAGCACTGGGAAGACTGCTGGGTGATGTGGATAAGAGAAACGTATTGATGTTGAGATGCCCTTGTTGAAGAGGAGATGAAGTTAGCAGTTATCTTTGGTTTCTGAGGAAACCTCTCCAGTACTTTCATTGTTCCCCATAGCCTTCACGTCTTATCAGGAAGATGAGGAAGTGAGGAGAGCAGAAACTTCTACCCTTATCACTGAGAAAAATGAATGCGAGCAGGAAATGTGACTCATCAATTGATCAACAACTAACTCTTACTCTTACTCTGAAGGTGGACATTTTGATAGGACTTTTTAAAAAATGTTTTTTTAATAATTACTTATACATTTGCTGTGTTGCATCATGGAAGGGAAATGGCAATTTTACATTTATTCATGTAGCAGGCAATTTTATCCAAAGCGACTTACAAACGAGGAAGATTGCAAGCAATTTATCATAAGCCAACAATATTTGCCGTACACAATGCCAAGTTTCGAGTATTAGCTAAATTAGTGTGAAAGCCAGCACAGAAGTGAAATGCAGAAAAGTAGAGTAAGAGAGAACAAGATTTCATGATGTTTATGATTCCTTCAAATAATTGTGAATAAAAGAGGGTTGTTGATTTTTTTAAATGTTTTTTTAATAATGCAACAGAATAATTTTATGTTTGTGAATTATGATACAAGTATGATTTGTATAATTTGTTTTGATTAGTTATTTCTGGGCCTGATAAAATTACTATGCCCATGGATATAAAAACTCATGGGGGAAAGTGAGGGGAATTAAATAAAAAAAACATTTGGACAATTACATACTTTTTTTACTACTTTTTACACCTGTATTTTTCATTGGTTTGAGGAAAAACAATAAGTGCACTGGACCACAATAGCATTCAGTGTCTAAAATAAATACCTCGGGACTTTAGTGATCTGAGACGTCATTCACTACCCTCCTCCGCATTCATTTTTAAAAGTTAGACATCAACCTTCTTTGTATTCCTCAATCAATTCATTATAAACAATATAACAAGAAAAAAAATGATAGAAGAATGCCTATTTTCCAATTAATATTTTGTAAAAATTGTATAGGGTCGCTAACAACCCGAGGTGTGTAACAGTGTAAGTATATTTTAAACAATAATTGAATCTTTGATGACTGAATAAGTGATTCAGCTTTATTCCACAGGGTGGCAATGTCTGATACACAATGATGAAGTGACGTTTCACTCATGGGGCCCTATTTTAACGATCTCAGTGCATGATCTGAAGCGCATGGCGCAGGTGCACTTAGGGCGAGTCTTAATCCACTTTTGCTAGTTTAACAACGGAAAGAAATGGTCGGCGTGCCGGGCGCATGGTCCAAAAGGGTTGTCCCTATTCTCTTAATGAGTCATGGGTGTGTTTTGGGCGTAACGTGCAATAAACCAATCAGTGTCTCATCTCCCATTCCCCAAGACAGTTGCGCTTGCACCATGGCAGATTCGCTATTTACATGGCGGAATTTGTGAGCAGAAAGACTGAACGCTTCTCCAGAGAGGAATCCTTTTATTTTTAATATTTAAAAATGTTTGTGTGCTGCTACCCTGTGTGTGTAATAAGCAGAGTGTACGCATGTTGTGCACCCGTCTATAGGCGCATATTACTAATGCGCCCTTTAAATAATACAAAAAATACTGCGAAACAAAACAAAAACAACAAAAACCTGGTCTAAAGTCAATGGCGCAGTCGCTTTCAGTTCCTCAAAATAGCAACGCGCCGACAATGCGCCTGAACACACCTCGTTTTCAGACCAGCACACCTATGCGCGAACAGATGAGCGCGAGTGCATTTGCTATTTAAACAAAGTGGAGCTGGACGTGAAAATGATAACTGTTTTGGGCTGAAACTAGCAAAAAACACTTGCATCACTGAATTGCGCCAGGTTTATAATAGGGCCCTTGGTTACCACAGGCAGAAAACAAAAGAATAGGAAGTATCATCAGCAAAACTTGAAATGGTTTAGAGATTTACTGCAGAGCAAGTAATCAAATATTAGTGTCAGTGTCACTTGATGGATCTGGTGAAGAAGCTGTCAGCGATCAAAATATTGATTTTGAAGATGTTAAAAATGATTTTTGAGAATATGTTTGCGATCGCGAATATGAGCTAGATGCTGAATGTACTGGGAAATGAGCTCTGACGAGGACATTGATGATAGTAAAAAGCATCTGCTCAAACTGAACCCTTCCAAGCTCCAAAAGGTAACAAAATATGCTTTATTTTATTCTTCTGTAATTGTTACTCTAATATCAGGAGAGTTTTATATTATTGTGATCCATCCGTGTTAGATATAGATCCAAGTCGCTAAAGACCCAAATATGTAATAATGATTTGCGAAACATTCATGCATTTAAGGGTTATTTAAACCGTAATGGTTTAATGTCAATGTAGATGGGCACTGACTATATCAAGCCTTGTGATTTCAGATATTTAGACCTTTTCTGTTCCACAAGCACTTGCTAGAAAGTCCCGCCTTTTCAGAACGCTTAGTTTCACACGGGTGTCTGAAATAGCTCAAGTCTGCTGGGGAGAGTGTCGACATGCCCGGCGTTATACCACCTTCAAGGTCAAATCTGGATGTTGGGCAGATCTGAGAGGTGGGGGGTGTTTTGATGGGTTTAACATCTCCCAATTCCCCAGTAATTGTAGGGCAGGAGTTCTCTGCCTTGGCAGCTTCAAGGTCAGATTCATTTAGCTGTTGGCTTTGAATGTCAACGCAGCAGTGGCCTGTTTCATTTCATTATTATTCACTTATTTTGGTGTCTGTTGTTAGTGTGAGAGCTGGTAATAAACATTCCGGTGCTATTACTAAGAGAAATAGATATGTCAGTCATTGTGTGGTAATAATAATAATACAGTGGGCTACTGATGGGAGTTTGCCAAGAGCGTTTGACCATTGCCCATCTGTTGAGTTGGTTTAATGAATCTCTTATGTCCATTTAGTGAAGGAATTGTGTTTCGGCACAAATGAAGAATATTAATGGATTGGGAGAGAAACAGAATGTGACTAAAAACACACTGTTTTCCAAATCATGAAACCTTGCAGGTTTTGTAGGTCATGTTTCGAAAGTTGTCAGGTCAGGTCAGTAGAAGCAGAAAAGAAAGAAAGCAAGAAAGAAAGAAAGAAAGGAGGGAGGGGGGGAATAAGAGGATGTGAGAATGGAATAAAGAAATATAAGGAGGAATAGGAGGAGAAAGAAGAACAGGGAAAAGAATGAAAGAGAGAAAAAAGAGGTAGAAAAAGATTGAAAAAGGTTTCATTAAATGCCAGTGATTTTGAGTGTAGTGCACTAGATCTTGCACATACAGTATGTAAACAAAAAACGATCCTCAATCTACAATCTGCTCACTGAATGTTCTTTCCTACAAGAAAAACCACACCCGTGTTTAATAATATATTAACTTCTGCAAGCAACAGAACAATCCATCTGACCTCCTGACATTCCAGCTCCATGTTCTCAGGTTCCTCATCAGTGTGGGAAAGTTCTCTTTTGTTCTGAACTATAAGTGAGACTCTTCCCACATTTGACTGAGATCCATGGAGAACCTTGTGCTAATGGGGGCATGATTAATTATACAAGCTGTTGCACCTTAAATGCAC
This sequence comes from Coreius guichenoti, assembly GCA_039654105.1. Classification (NCBI taxonomy): domain Eukaryota; kingdom Metazoa; phylum Chordata; class Actinopteri; order Cypriniformes; family Gobionidae; genus Coreius; species Coreius guichenoti. The sequence continues at coordinate 38,053,543 of CM077175.1, read as the reverse complement.
CACAGTGGGCTTTTTTCCAACACCAAAAGGCAAGAAACAGTCCTGTCTGGGTTATTTAGTCACAGTCTGATCCATCATTCCTGACTGTGAGTAACCTGGCCGATTGCATTAAGTTTGAGAAGTCTCTTCTGTAACACCAGTCATAATGCGCTAAATAAAGCTAAACACATGCTTCGCAGTTGTATTTCGAGAGAGAGAGAGAAAGAGAGAGAGAGAGAGAGAGAGTGGATCTCATATTACTGAAAAATGTATCTCACAGCTAAAAGCAGATGGTGGTGCACCAATGCCTAAGCAGATCAACAGCACATCAAAGAGCGTGTGATCCTTCAGCAGATGCTCAGAACAGAGGCCACAGCCCTGACCTGCTGTGCCAGAGATGGCTCATGAAACGTGTTCAACCTATGGGATACAAGAGCTTTGGCTCACGGTTAATCAGTGTAACCCTAGCAACAGTTTGTCCCGCTTCAAAATACAAATGAGTCTGATGATCATCATGAGAACCATGAAGAAGACGATGTGAATCGTGGAGGTAGGCACTCCCACACTGGGCTTGTGGCTCTCTGACAAGGCATTTATTTCTCGAATCTCCTGTTTAGACTGGGGGTGATACGTGTGTCGAGGGGAGAAGGAAGCTGGAAGGGTCGCGGTGAGCTTAGCTGTTATAGTTCATCTGAGTTTCAGGCCACAGCTCCACCGGTTTCGAACCACATAAACAGCTCCCCGGGCTCTTATCAATGAAGGATAGGGAGTGATTTACGGGCTCTGGGGGAGCTTGTCTGGTGAAGTTCATCTGACGGAGCTGGAGCCCCTGATGTGGGGGTGGAGAGAGAATGTTTCTTCAGCTCGTTAAACATTTGTGGAGCAAGTTCTCTCCCTCTGCCAGTCCTCCTAAATCTGTCCACCTGCACGACAGAGCCGAAGTTACTCACTCAGCGTACTCTGTCAAACTCAATTCCCCGCAGTCGCTGACTGTGTGTGTGCAATTGTGTGTTCGTTTTACAAAGGAAGTGTGCGCTGTATACCTCTCGGTCTTCGTTTTCCTCACACTTTTTGGTTGATGAAAGAAAAATGTTGAGGTATTGTTGTTGGTGGAATTTCTGATTCTGTGTGGTCCACTATGAACCTTGGGTAAATTTCAAGGGACCACTAACTTTTTTATTTTGAGGGTGTTTACAGACTAAACTATTGTTAGGTGACAATAGAATTTACAGCACATAACATACGTGACCAGTGTATATACAATTGCTGAACAAATTACTCTTATTAGCTGGTTCTTTTTAATTAGTCAGAAACATGCAGCACAACCATGGAAGCCTGATTCCTAAATTAATTAATAAATGAGATGTTTCTTTTTAGTGTATTTTACAGCGCACCAGTAGTTTGATTCCTCTTATGGGCTGATTCTCTTTAGTGAATCAAAAACATACAGCACAACCATGGTAGTCTGATTCCCGAGCAATTGACTTGTGAACTGGTTCTTTTTAGTGAATCAAAAACATACAGCACAACCATGGTAGTCTGAGTCCCGAGCAATTGACTTGTGAACTGGTTCTTTTTAGTGAATCAAAAACATAGTGCACCAGTGTGGTCTGATTCCTGAACGAATGATTTTCATGAGCTGATTCTCTTTAGTGAATCAAAAACATGCAGTAGAACCATGGTAGTCTTATTCCTGAACGAAAGACTATGGCTGCATCCGAAATCGCATACTTCCCTACTATATAGTAGGCGAAAAACAGTATGTGGCAAAATAAGTATGTCCGAATTCACAGTACTCACAGGCAAAAATTACCCGAATGACATACTTCTTCTGGCGAGATTCTGAAGTGTACATACGATGGACACTTTACTATCCCATGAGGCTACGGGAGAGGATTTGTGAATGGAATTGACGCAATGCAACTAAGGCTGTTTGTCACGTGATAAGGGCAACATGGCTAATATAGTACGTCCGGATTACATTTATACTACACATACTCATACTATATAGAACATCCGATTCCTAAACAAATGACTACATGAGCCGGTACTTTTTAGTGAATCAAAAAGTGCACCAGTGTAGTTTGATTCTGGAACAAATGAGTCTTATGAGTTTATTCTTTTTAGGAAATCACACAGATAAACTGTACTTGACCATAAGAATTAAAGGTGCACTGTATAAATTTTAGCGGCATCTAGCGGTGAGGTTGCGAATTGCAACCGCCCTCCGCTCACCCCTCCCTTTCTAAGCACATTGAAAAGCTACGGTGGCCAACACAGGACAAAGATATCGTCGTATGAGACAGCATAGAGTAGCTAGCGCTCTGTAGAGCAGTAATAAAAACATAACGGTTCATTATGTAAGGTCTTTATACACCACTGAAAACATAGTTATGTATATTATATTGCATTTCTGTCAATAGATCCTCATAAATACTACACACTGCACCTTTAAATCATTGTAGTTACTGACTGATTGTTCATATGGCAATGTGTACAGTAATTGAAGACACTGTATGCATTATGAGTTTTGTCAAATATTTTAACACTTTTTTTGTTTGTTTAGTGTTATTTTATATACTGTTAAGGCCAATTATTGGATTGCATTTGCGTTCACTCTAAAATGATTTATTAAAACGATCCCATCATTTGCAATGAAACTTTATTTTTCCCAAATATTTGTTCCCTAAAGGTATTAAAAGAATTGTAAATGGAACAGTTAAAGACCCAGAATTAGGGTTTCAGGTTGGTTACCAGGATTTTCATCTCTATTAACAAACAACCAATCATAAACTAACTCAGTCCTTACCTCATAATAGTCATGTGCTTTCTTTAGCCGCAAAAACTCATGTGCTGCTATTAGTTTCAGCATCTGAGAGAAGCAGTTAAGTGTTGAACAGTGACAGCAATCTTTTTTTCTGGAGTGTGTATTATTATATGTGTAGAGGGCAGTATTACTTGTGTCGTATATTTGAAAAGCATTTACATATGTCTACAGATGGACAAGCAGTTATTGAAACACATTATGTGGTTTTTTCCTCTTGTATCTATCCACTCAATGTTATTTACAAAGTTTACAAGGGTTTACAAATGCACCTTTTGTATCAAAATGTGAAAAAAGCCCATAAAAGGATTGTGAATAGTAGATTATCACGATATCATCAGTTGTATTGTTTTGTTTTCCGGTATTCTGTTCATGTTTATTTTGTTTTACATTTTTTCAGTGAACATGTGCTCTTGTACGGTTCTGAGAAAATGAAAAATTGTTGCTTAGACTCAGAGAAGATAACACGGGAGGGATCCTTCCCCTTCCTGTCTCCTCTGAGTCGCTAAGCCAACCATATTTTAAGCTGCAAAATTGGATGGAAATTCACAGAGGCATGTGCTGGTCATTAGATTAGCCTGTATGATTTATCGACTGTCTGCACAATAACAACAGCACAAGCTCATTAAGGTTAAAGATTGATTTGGGGCCTATATATTAGTATTTGTAACAAAGAAACTATGTTTAAGAGTTTAAGCTGTAGAAAAATAACTCAACTGACAAGCTCCTCTGGATCCTTAATAAATTGATATCATTCCATTGTCATTTATAAGATTAATCAAACAATCTTGCATCTTGTCCCTTATATTCTGCTCATGTTCATATAAACTCATTACATCATGTTTTAGCTGCCTTTCATTTACTATGACCTGCAGCTACTTTCTGATGCTGTTATTTTCCATTTGCGCCCTAATCTAGGCACTGGCGAATTGTTCTTTTTGATTTAAATAATCTGGAAACATATTCTTATCTGGATTATATTTCAATTCTCTTCAAATCCAGCACTCAAGGTTACTATGGGTCTGTCTGTGCCATCTGGGTGAACGTGTTCAAAATGCTGAGCGCGGCTCCGACTGCCAAAACAGGCAACAGATGGAGGGCGCAAACAACCAAGAGCCTGTGCGCTTTAGAGGAGGATTAAGAAAAAACTCAGCAACTGCACTTGTATATTCTTACCATTTTGAGCAAAACCGTCATGTACACATTCCAGATATGTTTCTGCAGACCTCAGATGAACTAATCTGCTTCCTGATTCCTGAGTTCCACCACCCACCAGGACCTTCCACATTCCCCGCCTTTAAATCAGCCAGCCATTGACCAATGAGACAAAAGTCCCCTAATCCCTGAATCAGGCCCAGTTCCTTGTGAATGATTCAATTTCCTTCGTATTGTATCCAAACAAGGACTCGACATGTTTCAAGCCCCTGTGTCCTTGTTCTTTGGCGTCATCATTCCCGGTTTTACCCCCTTTTTGACAGTGAAGAGATCCCTCAGGGGTGGCAGTATAGGAACAATTTGGAAACATGTCATTCCCTGCTCAACCTTGCAGCCAGGGAAAATATCCTCTGTAAAGTGGACAAAGCAATGACAATATATATTCTTTTTATGTTCCTGTGCTCCACCATTCTCGCCATTCTAGACAATGATGATCATGAACTGCATTTTTAATTAAGAAAAGGTAAACATATGGACATCATCTCACAGTATGCAATTGAATTCCCTGGTTTGGTCATACACTCACATCTTCTGCTTGGACCTTTAGACATTCTTTACCAGAGGTAGTTTCACAGAGCAGAAGCACATGGATTCAGGTTAAAAAATAATTGGCCTTGGGCTGACCGGATTGCTGAATTACCTCCCATTACAGGAAATCGGCCTTGATGTATATAAATCACGTATGTCTTACAGATGCTCACTCACAAACCCTGAAGCATCGAAAAGTCAATGTCAAAGAAAATCCAGTCTAAATTTTCATACACTACTTATAACCGTCAAGGAAATTGAAGCATGCGGCGAAAAGGATAAGATGGGAAAGTATTGACTTCCAAGCTTCTTTCTAGTGTCATGGTGGGTTTTTTTTTTTTTTTGTGACTAATGCAAAACAAGACTAACTTCTATAAAGAATGTCCTTGTAACTACTGATAAATAATCAATTCGTGAAGGCAGCTGAAGTAAAGTGCAATCAATTGGGAGTAATTTACCAGCTGTTTCAGTTTAATTGGGGTAATTTTAGATATAATTGTTGCCAACACCTATATAACCTTGTGACTCTGAAAAGTCTAGTAATTGACCAATTGATGAGAAGAATCAATAAAAGACATGTGCTACCACTCAGAGCTAATAGTGCTATCATTTGCTTTAAAAGCACAGGACCATCTGGGATCGTGCAGTCCTTGACCGTGGAGATTTGAGCTGAACTTTTCAGACCTTTGACTTCTTGTAACATGATTCATTGGGTTCAGACAAGAGAACCTGCCTATTAACTCTACAAAAAGCTTTTCCTTTTTTTTCATTTTTAATGAGCAATGGTGCACTGCTTCAAGTCAGCCCACTGAAGAACTCAATGATTGTTCTGCATTCTTGGTTGAGTTGGTTGGAACCTCAGCTCAGCATAATGTGCAGCCTCACTGTAATTTATAGCTTCCATTGGTCTTATATAAAGAAAAGCAATAAGGTTGTACAGCATGAATTTGATTTTCACTGTAATGGATCCATTTTTAGGAATCATACGCACATCCTGAACTAAGTTTCAGGTGTACACTTGCATGACCCATAATAATATGTGGCTGAGCCATGCGGTGCATACTTTATGAATTCAAAGAAACCTCATTTGTTCTTACTTAAGTGGATTTTCTTCATTGCTGTCTGCTGTTCTGAGGGGATTGTATAATAATAAATAAAAGAAGATCCTCTTGATTCATCTTTATTCTCTGTAATTTACGTCTCGCCATCTCAATGCGTAGGTCCCAAATGGTATCGGCACTCCTCTTTGAGCCTTTCGTGTTATCCCACATTACATTTCCATCCCAATAAACTGATAACACACATAAGCCAGACTATATAACACAACATTCATTCTTTATAGTGTGAGTTTTTTTTTTTTTTTTTTTTTCTTCAGGTTTCAAGACCAAAAGACTTAAAAATGCACTGAAAGGAACATGTTATTACTGCAATAAATCTAACCATATAAGCAAAGTACAATAAGCATCTCATAATTCATTACAAAGAATAATGGACCTGTTATATTTGGTCATTCACAAAATATTTTAATTTCAAACATCTGCTGAGGAGTGTCAGCCTCATGTAGTTAATATCAATGTTGCATTAACACGAGATTTGTGGCCACCATTGTCCATTGTGAAGAGAACTAGACAGGAACAATATGATGGCATGTAGGAAATTATCTCTAAAATACATCACTTCCATTTGTATGATGAGAACCAGCTGTTGATCCAACTGTGACATTTGGCACTAAGATGATTCAACAAATTATGACCTAAATTTTACTTGGACCCAATTCTCTGATTGATGTTATTTGTACAAAATCCCTCTCAAACTAGTGTATATTGTCAGAGATAATGCGTATTAAATCTGTCATGCATTTAATAGCCAGATCAAAACTCTGTGGAGACGCTGCTGGTGTTTCCTGCTGTGTTGAAGTGCCTCCTACAGACAGGGCACCCTATGGCCTATGGTATTTCTGCCCCAAGCGCTGAACACCATGCTGGGCTACTGTTGTCGAGGGTGGGCTGCTGGGGAGATGGTAATGATGCCCTTTACTTGGAGGGCCTTGGGAACTCCTGCTCCTAGTTCTTTGAGACTTCTGCAAGCTTCTTGACCCCTGGTGGGCTTTATAGAGGCTTCCTACTGCGCAGATGCCCTCCTTTCTGGCTGAAGATCATCTAAAGTTAGCTGGTTAGTCTGCCTCTTTGAGCTTGATAACAACACCCCATATCTCAACATCACTGTGGATTGTACACCAATAAATCACGAATACATTATTCATAGATTATATCAGAACTGAATTATTACAGCATTACCATGTTATCAGATGAGATTGGAATGTTCTTTTTTCTTTTTAGATCTTTTAGCTTTATATTTCCTCCCAAGACTGCATCAGCGTCTGGCTTGCAGATGAGATGGGGAAATTAGTATTTATGACGAGTTACGTGAAATCCGCAGCATGGGGTAAGAGGTTTATTTTTACTTGGATATTAAGCTCTGAGAGACTATTACTACAGAAAATTCAGTAATATCACACCACTGAGGCCTTTGTTTGGTTAAGATTGACTCCAATTTGGAATCAGACTAGGAGGTAAATGAGATATTAAATGTTGTTTAGTTTTGTTTCAGAGTTGAAAGATGTTAATGAGATTCGGAGTGAGAATTTGTGTTATTAGTACTAGGTCTTTCTTTAAAATTTGAGTTTTGTGACTTGTAGTCCTTCTGTATTAACTTTTACAGGTCTAAATCTATGTTGTAGTGTTTGAAAAGTCAACAAAATTTGCTTTTAACAGATATACATATTTGAAAATACTCTTTATCATTCAGGAAAATGCACCAAAAATATTGATGACTTATCCTGCACTACACACATTTTTGTCCAATCAGAATGAGAGTGTCGATTTGTAACAAACTGGTAAGTAGCAAATTATGCTGCATGACAGTGACATAAATTTCAACAGTACTAGGGTTTCAGACTTTTTGATGCCCAGGAACCACCAAATACTGTATGATGATCCCTTTTCCATTTTTTCGCCCAAAAATATTGTGACTTTTATATTTTCATTATACTAAAGAAGCTAATTTAAATAGCTGTAAAATATTTATTTATAAGTGTCAACCTATTTTTATTATATTTTGGATTTCATCAAAAATATCTTCATTTGTGTTCCGAAGATGAACGAAGGTCTTACGTGTTTGGAACGACATGACGGTGAGTAATTAATGACAGAGTTTTCATTTTTGGGTGAACTAACTAAGTTAGTTAATGCTCTGTGAACTAACATGAACAAACAATGAATGACTGTATTTTAGTAACTAACATTAACAAAGATGAATAAATACAAAAATAAATATATTGCTCATTTAACCTTTTAATAATGTATTAGTAAATGTTGACATGTTAACATTAACTAAGATTAATAAATGCTGTAGAACTATTGTTCATTCTTAGTTCTTGTTAACAACAGCTAATGTTAACTAATTAAAACCTTATTGTAAGGTGTTACTGTTGCATTTGTATATTAATGGTGCTCACAAATTCATGAATATAATTTAGCAAAGAATAGGGCAACAATACACCAGCCATGTCTTAGGGTACTTAGGGAGTTATGATGAAAAGATGCATTCATTTATCAGTCAGGCTGACCGATAGAAACGTGACATTTTATGAGCCCTTGTTCATTTATACGGCAGACATAATGACATCTGCTCAGTGTGCAGTACGCAAACAACCTCCCTTTCACAGTAAGATTTACTGAGGAACATGCAGAACCCATGAGAAACAGATCAACAAGGCCAGAATCAAAGTGATGATAAGTTAGCCCATGGGCAATGGGGTGCTGATGGCAGAGAGTGTTGTGGGGGGGGAAGAGAGCTGGAGTGTCAGCGGTCCATAGAACTGCAGTGCTGAAAAAGACCTTATTTCATAGTGAATGAGCTGTTCGATATGGAATTAAATTAGAGTAAATTGGAGTCTCAGAGACAGAGGCACTCACAGAGAGAGGGTAAATGACAGTGAAAGGGGGGAATAAAGGAATCGAAGGAAACATGAAAAGGTATTCTAAGTGAATTTGCGCTGTACAGGAGAGAGATTGAGAGAAATGGAAGGGATGGAAGATGAACATGGTTGGTCTTTTATGTGTTGGGGAGGTGCTGCGTTGGTCACCAGTAGTAACGGTATCATGCAGTGACTGTAATGAGACTTGACTAGCAGTTTGCTGAGAGAGTCTGTAATTACAGTCAGAGTTAGCTCTTAGCCCACCAGTTTCCAGTAACACTCCAAATCTCTCTTTTTATCCTGCTCATTTGCTTTGTGTTTTTTTAATGAAGTTTAAGGTTATTTGGTTTCATTTTGTATGTTTCATCATACAGCATATGCTCTTTGGCGAATTAGAAGCTAACTTTAAAGGGATCGTTCACTCAAAAATGAAAATTATGTGATAATTGTCATGCCCTCCCAAAACCATATGATGTTCTGTCTTCTGAGGAATGCAAAAGGAGAAGTTTTGAAGAATGTTAAGGTTGTTGTTTTTTTTAAAATACGGTAAAACAACATAAAAATAATTGTCTATAAGACTCATGCACTCACCTTCTCATAGTGAGATTTGTTAGTGTAATGAACACACAGATATTTAACTCTTTCCCCACCAGCGTTTTCTAAAAAAGTTGCCAGTCATAGCACCAGGACTTTTGATCATAATGTTTATAATTTCTGAAACTATGGCTCCATTTCTCAAAACTCTACACACAAAACCACAAAGCACACACACAAGATGCAAAACGTCACAGATTTCTTGCAAAGGCAAACACAAAACTACTTTAACTCTTCTAAAAATTGTGTTTTTGTGTAGTAACTCTACATACGAAACATTAAAGGGGGGGGGGGGGTCTAATGCTATTTCATGCATTCTGACTTATTTACACTGTTAAAGAGTTGGATGCTCATGCTAAACATGGCCAAAATTTCAAAAAATTGAGTTGGAGTATTTCTGTGCCAAATACACTCCTTCCGGATTCGAACAAGTTTCGGAACGTTTTTTTCGAGTATGGCCATGTATTACGTCAAAATGGGTGGAATTCCACGTATGGGCACTTCTTCCGGATGAGCGCGCCCATCAACATGCTTCGTTCAGGTTACGGGAACGCTTTTTTTTAGACCACAAAATCAACAGTGTCACTAAAGAAGTGTGTTTCTGGTTGTGAGGGAAAGATAACCTTGTTCAGCTTCCCAAATAACCCAGCGTTAAGGAAACATTGGATGCAGTTTGTTTCTCCGGAGCAGCAACGGAGTTCTGCAAGTGTGTTTGTTTGTTCCCGGTCACGAGTCGAAACCGCAGGCTGTGAGTGAAACTGCATCAAATGTCTGTGTTTTGTTGGCAATCGGCCAACAAATGTGTGTGTGTGTGTGTGTGTGTGTCTCTTTAGCTCCGCCCACTGCACGCCTTCACGAGTTCGGCTGTTTTCGGAAAGAGTCGGTACAGCTTATCTGTCTTTTATAAATCTAATAAAACTAAAGACTTTTTTGATATATAAAGGATGCAATACTACTCTATAGGTACTCAAGATTAACATGAGATTGGCTGAATCTGTGTGTGTTACCTCCCCTTTAAATGATTAGCCATATATACGCCTACACACGGATGTGAAAAAATGTAATGACAAAAATTGTGTCTTTTACTTGTTCAGTGTGCAGTGGAGTGTACACGAGTTTGTCATAGCACTTACACGTACATGTGCACAAATACACTGTATATACAGTATGTATGCACAATTGATAAACTTTAAAGTTATTGAACTGAACTGAATCAACACTGAACTGACTTGAGCTGAATAATGACAATATTGGCTTGTTAGAGCTGCTTTACAGCAGAATTTGAATATGTTACTATTGTGAGTCTGATTTGAAACAATCTGTATTGTATAAAGCTCTATAGAAATAAAGGTGACTTGACTTGTATGCAAGTTCAGTATATATTTACAAAATAAACGGAAATGCAAGGGTCAAAAATTTTGATTTCTCAAAACATTGAGTTTTGATTTCTAAGTGATCAAATTAGGTATATTTACACTATAGACAGAAATGCAAAAGGGTAAAAATAAGTTTGAGTTTTGATTTCTAAGTGAACAATTTATGTCTAATGTTTTCACACATGATCTTTGGGTGTAGGTAAATGATTGTGACATTTAAATGGCAGATTTTTCTAAATGAAACACAAGAGCTGTTAGTTTTGGGTGATGTGTCTAATGTAGAGAACTATAGATGTTTAGCATTTTGCAAAAAGTTTGTTTTACAAATGCAAACTGAATGTACACTCACCTAAAGGATTATTAGGAACACCATACTAATACTGTGTTTGACCCCCTTTCGCCTTCAGAACTGCCTTAATTCTACGTGGCATTGATTCAACAAGGTGCTGAAAGCATTCTTTAGAAATGTTGGCCCATATTGATAGGATAGCATCTTGCAGTTGATGGAGATTTGTGGGATGCACATCCAGGGCACGAAGCTCCCGTTCCACCACATCCCAAAGATGCTCTATTGGGTTGAGATCTGGTGACTGTGGGGGCCATTTTAGTACAGTGAACTCATTGTCATGTTCAAGAAACCAATTTGTGACATGGTGCATTATCCTGCTGGAAGTAGCCATCAGAGGATGGGTACATGGTGGTCATAAAGGGATGGACATGGTCAGAAACAATGCTCAGGTAGGCCGTGGCATTTAAACGATGCCCAATTGGCACTAAGGGGCCTAAAGTGTGCCAAGAAAACATCCCCCACACCATTACACCACCACCACCAGCCTGCACAGTGGTAACAAGGCATGATGGATCCATGTTCTCATTCTGTTTACGCCAAATTCTGACTCTACCATCTGAATGTCTCAACAGAAATCGAGACTCATCAGACCAGGCAACATTTTTCCAGTCTTCAACTGTCCAATTTTGGTGAGCTTGTGCAAATTGTAGCCTCTTTTTCCTATTTGTAGTGGAGATGAGTGGTACCCGGTGGGGTCTTCTGCTGTTGTAGCCCATCCGCCTCAAGGTTGTGCGTGTTGTGGCTTCACAAATGCTTTGCTGCATACCTCGGTTGTAACGAGTGGTTATTTCAGTCAAAGTTGCTCTTCTATCAGCTTGAATCAGTCGGCCCATTCTCCTCTGACCTCTAGCATCAACAAGGCATTTTCGCCCACAGGACTGCCGCATACTGGATGTTTTTCCCTTTTCACACCATTCTTTGTAAACTCTAGAAATGGTTGTGCGTGAAAATCCCAGTAACTGAGCAGATTGTGAAATACTCAGACCGGCCCATCTGGCACCAACAACCATGCCACGCTCAAAATTGCTTAAATCACCTTTCTTTCCCATTCTGACATTCAGTTTGGAGTTCAGGAGATTGTCTTGACCAGGACCACACCCCTAAATGCATTGAAGCAACTGCCATGTGATTGGTTGATTAGATAATTGCATTAATGAGAAATTGAACAGGTGTTCCTAATAATCCTTTAGGTGAGTGTAAAGTATAATGTGCTTGCAGTTTTGCAGACTTGGTCTGAAGATTAGGTTTATGAGTGAATGGTTTCGCTAATGGCCATCAAGTACCACTTTTAGTGTCTAAGCATTTTTAAAAAAAAAAAAACATTTTATTCTAGCTTTATTCATTATTTTTTTATCAATACTTGAATGTGGGTAAGTTTCATAAAAAACAACATTTCGAACAAAAAACTGAGAACATTGCATTTTTGTCAAAGATGATGATTAAAACATAGTTCATGAACAATTTCTCTTGGTTTTTGGGGTTTTGGGGTTTCTAAAATTAAATCACTGTCAGCAGTGATTTAGTAAGCTAACACTGGCCTTTAGTCAAGCTAATTACCACAAACAGTTTATGCCAGTGCATGTTAACAGCATGCGCTATACATGCAAATTGGTGCAGAAAAAAATGACTGGAGTAAAATTGAGGAATATGACCAGTGAAGACAAGTAAGATGCTGCCATTTGGAAATCATTTTAATTCCCTGTTCACATACACATAGAGTGCACAAATGATCCATAGGCCCATGACTCACTCTAGTCGGTGATTTCTGAAATCACAAACTGTGAAAGACACATGCCTTTCGCCCATATGCTCGACAAGCCTCTCCACTGCTTTAAAACGTAGTGATTTCATTTCATCAGTGCTTTGGAAAGCATCGCCGCTGCCAAAATTATGATCTCCCGAGGAGATGATATATAACCTATAACTCAAGCCTAGAAAGTGAAGGCTACTCTCTGTGGGCCTAGTTATTCACAAGGCATTTCATTTGGCCTGCATTTCATGGTCATTTGAACAGACTCTCCATTTTTTTCCCGTCGTTCTTTCTGGCAAAAGCTTTTGTTGTACACCCTGCACCCCCTCTATTGGAAGCAAAAGCTTGGCATCATTTGGAGCCAAAGTGTGCTACCAAGCTAATAAAAAGAATCAAGGTCTTTCAAACAATTGCCTTTCAGTGAATTTGTGTGGGTAGGTGGGTGGCTATATGTGAGTGTGTGTGTGTGTGTGTGTGTGTGAAAGAAAAGGAGAGAGAAACATAACAACAGGCATTTAAAAACAACCAATCATGAACATACGAGGTGATCCATTTACTTCACCTGTTTATTATTTTTCATTTAGGCTTTTCGCCTCCTCTCACAACTCTATTTGTGATTATTCTTCAATTACAGAGTAAATTATTTTTTATCTGTTTTGGTCCTCTGATTCTAAAAGCAGTTTTTTCACCGAGTGCAGTTTCTGCTGTGTTATCTATTGGTATTGTTTTTCGTGTTTCTCATATCTCGCTCCACTGATGGGGTCATCTGTGATGCATTTAATTATTGTTCCCACGATAAATCTAGCATCACATGCCAGATGTTTCCTGCAGAGAGATGGCATCAAAACCAGGACAGAGACAAAAAATTATGACGCACACTTTCCCAACATTTCCCAGATCGCTCTTTAATTTTGTATTGTGCACAAACAATGTTGTGTGCACATGTTCAGTGGAACTTGGGCACACACCTAAAAATGCACGTATACACGAATGCACACTGCAGTGAAACGTCTGACTGACAGCTGCCTGTCTGTCGTGATGTCCAGTGAGTGAGAGGACCAGACAGCTTATATAACCCTGATGATCCCATAATATTTTCCCTCGTATTCCACCTGATCAAAGCCGAGGCTTCTCATTAAGCCAAAACCCTGCTTTCCGTTTTCTTTCCATGTGTTCGGTGCTCACATTCAGGCACTGTACCTCAAGAGTTTAATTATGAATGTGGCAGGGGAGGGGAGAAGAGTTTGTAATCGACAGGGTCTGGAAATACATATCCCAACCTTGAGGAAATAAATTGACAGATGTGAGAGAGGATCATGTGCTGGGCGTAAGCAGTTTAGGGTAACCGGCTCTCTGAATGAAGGCATCTGGTAGGACAGTGAGGATGTAGACTGTAAAAAAGAAAAAGAAATAAACAATATATTAAGCCTCATGTTATGCTTGAGGTCTGAGAGACCCACAAGGCCCTTTAATATCTAAAAAAACATACTTAACATATAAGTATTGGGTTCATATGTTATGACTTAATCTTATAAGAACTGGTTATAAACAAAAATTCAGCTCGATAATAAAAAAATATTATTTGTGTTTGGAGTCTCAGACATTATAAAATAATAAAAAAAGAATAATAATTCAATGAGTTTTCTCTACAGACAGTTATTTATATAATTTACATCATATATATACAAACCCGATTCCAAAGAAGTTGGGACACTGTACAAATTGTGAATAAAAAAGGAATGCAATAATTTACAAATCTCATAAACTTATATTTTATTCACAATAGAATATAGATAACATATCAAATGTTGAAAGTGAGACATTTTGAAATGTCATGCCAAATATTGGCTCATTTTGGATTTCATGAGAGCTACACATTCCAAAAAAGTTGGGACAGGTAGCAATAAGAGGCCGGAAAAGTTAAATGTACATATAAGGAACAGCTGGAGGACCAATTTGCAACTTATTAGGTCAATTGGCAACATGATTGGGTATAAAAAGAGCCTCTCAGAGTGGCAGTGTCTCTCAGAAGTCAAGATGGGCAGAGGATCACCAATTCCCCCAATGCTGCGGCGAAAAATAGTGGAGCAATATCAGAAAGGAGTTTCTCAGAGAAAAACTGCAAAGAGTTTGAAGTTATCATCATCTACAGTGCATAATATCATCCAAAGATTCAGAGAATCTGGAACAATCTCTGTGCGTAAGGGTCAAGGCCGGAAAACCATACTGGATGCCCGTGATCTTCGGGCCCTTAGACGGCACTGCATCACATACAGGAATGCTACTGTAATGGAAATCACAACATGGGCTCAGGAATACTTCCAGAAAACATTGTCGGTGAACACAATCCACCGTGCCATTCGCCGTTGCCGGCTAAAACTCTATAGGTCAAAAAAGAAGCCATATCTAAACATGATCCAGAAGCGCAGGCGTTTTCTCTGGGCCAAGGCTCATTTAAAATGGACTGTGGCAAAGTGGAAAACTGTTCTGTGGTCAGACGAATCAAAATTTGAAGTTCTTTTTGGAAAACTGGGACGCCATATCATCCGGACTAAAGAGGACAAGGACAACCCAAGTTGTTATCAGCGCTCAGTTCAGAAGCCTGCATCTCTGATGGTATGGGGTTGCATGAGTGCGTGTGGCATGGGCAGCTTACACATCTGGAAAGGCACCATCAATGCTGAAAGGTATATCCAAGTTCTAGAACAACATATGCTCCCATCCAGACGTCGTCTCTTTCAGGGAAGACCTTGCATTTTCCAACATGACAATGCCAGACCACATACTGCATCAATGACAACATCATGGCTGTGTAGAAGAAGGATCCGGGTACTGAAATGGCCAGCCTGCAGTCCAGATCTTTCACCCATAGAAAACATTTGGCGCATCATAAAGAGGAAGATGCGACAAAGAAGACCTAAGACAGTTGAGCAACTAGAAGCCTGTATTAGACAAGAATGGGACAACATTCCTATTCCTAAACTTGAGCAACTTGTCTCCTCAGTCCCCAGACGTTTGCAGACGGTTATAAAAAGAAGAGGGGATGCCACACAGTGGTAAACATGGCCTTGTCCCAACTTTTTTGAGATGTGTTGATGCCATGAAATTTAAAATCAACTTATTTTTCCCTTAAAATGATACATTTTCTCAGTTTAAACATTTGATATGTCATCTATGTTGTATTCTGAATAAAATATTGAAATTTGAAACTTCCACATCATTGCACTCTGTTTTTATTCACAATTTGTACAGTGTCCCAACTTTTTTGGAATCGGGTTTGTATATGTATGTGTGTATATATATAAGGCATGGAATGCCTGTAGTTTATGTTCAGTATCATCAGCCAACTGGAATAAACTTATTAAGAATTTTGATAAAAATTGTTTTTACACTCACATTATTAGGGCTGGGTATCGTCTCAATAATGATTTCCCAATTCAAATTCATAAGCTCTCAATCCGATTTCCGATTTTTATTTTTTTTATATTAAAGTTATTATCTTGCATATGAAAAATTCTCTGTCAGTTATTCTGTAGACTATGTAGGAAACATTCTTACTTAGGACATTACAAATAATAGTAATTAAAAATATATATAATAATAACAGGACCCAATCTACATAGTTTTCATTTGCTATTTAGGAGCGATATTATTTAATTATAAAATCATAAATAATCAGCTATAAACTTTAAAAAGTGTAGAAAGGTTGTCTTTTTGATTAATTCATTAAAATGACCAGCTAAAAATAGTCATTTGTTCATGTATCAGACTTGTTGCACTGTATGTTTTTGATTCACTAAAAGGATTGAATCATAAAAGGTATTGTTCATGAATCAGAATACACTCATCACGCTGTATGTTTCTGAATCACTAAAAAGAGCCAGTTCAAAAGAGTAATTTGTTCATGAAACGGACCGCACCAGCTGTGCTTTTTGTTACTGTGGTCAATAGCTTTTAATTTACCATTGAATTTAGACTGCAAACCTAAATAAAATGTAATTTATTTTACAGTAGGGCTTTAGATTCAGAAAACACTTGCATAAAGTAATTAAGATTTTGAGAATCAATTTAAAGTTTGTTCAAATTAAGAACGAAAACTATAAAAATCATACATAAGGTGTAAAATGGAAGGAGTCAAATGTGTGTGTGCGTGTGCTTGTGCGCGTGTGTGTGTGTGTGTGTTGGAAAAAAATTATGACTGCATGATAGTAAGATCTCTTCATTTCTATGAATACCACCAAGCCTATTTCACCATCATAAATTGTTTGGTCTCAAACACGTTCTAATCATAGGAGAGAATGTTAAATTAGAAGTAAAGCTGACGTGAGAACAACAACAACAATAACATCTGTCAATAAAGCAGGGAGGCCTCATAGATTCCCAAGAGCTGAGGAAAAGAGGAGCAAATGAGTGCTGTTCCAGAGGGAACCCTACAATCGGGAGCTCGCGCAACTTATTAATGCAAACATCTTGTCTCACGCAGCGTTTTAAATGTCACAGTCAATTTAAAGCAGGAGTGAGAGGCAGAATTCATTTCATCTCGATTTCTCACCGAGACCCCTGAGCCATACCCCCGTATCTGCACACATATCTGTCTCTATTAAACGACAGGAGACAGCTGACGTGGTCGGCAGAATGTATACACCGCCCGTGTACAGACAGTAATGGCTCGGGCTGAGACAGGTTTCTCAATAACGCCTCATCCGCCCTAAAGAAACTCACCACCCACAAGCAGCACTGATCAATTCTGCTTCTCCTTCCCTTCAAAATTGTTATCAGGCCTAACCGTATTTGAGGTTGTGTGAGGAAATTGACTTTTGCGGTACTGTTTTCTTGGGTGGAGGAGGACGGACGGACCTCACCTGTGGTTCTGGGCCACTGGGGCATACTGTGGATAATGGCACAATGTGCATGACTGTAACAATGGGATTAGACAGGTGAGACCATGAGCCAACAGAAGGAAGTGTGATAATTCTCTCTCGCTCGCTTTCACTCTGTCTCCAGCTATTGCGCGTCCTCTCTCTCACACACACACACCTTTCCTATGCATGTAGGTCAGTGTCTCATCTTCAGGAATTTGATATTTCCTGGGTAATGGATTATGGCTTAAATTGGGCCAGAATGATCCAGAATAGTGTGCCAGCACCTTCAATTCGATATGTTTGTCAATCCATTCCATTTCCTGCATGCTTGTGTGTTTTGTACACAGTTCGTTGTCTACAGCAGCATGGGGCACTACGTCCCTCACTAAACCCCCATTCACAGTGCCAGTGTCTTTGTTGCTGCATGTCACCAGTTGCTGTACTGGTTGGTCACTTGTGGGTATTCTTAGTACTGGTTGCCCTAAACAGTTATGAATGTCAAACACAATAAGTTATCATGAATGTTTTTTCCATGTATCTTTCTTTTTATAATTCATATTACATTAGCTGACAGGATCATGTGAGCTTCATTGTCTTCACTTCTGTTGGTAGTCATTGCAGCAACTCTGCCTTTGCATAAATGAAAATTTGTTTTGTTGCTTGATACGTCCACATCTATTTGCCAAGGCTCGCTGTTGCTCATGTCACCAGATCTTGCCAACTGTCATTGATAGGTCATTGAGAGTCCAGGTCACTTTGTAGCACAAATGACTGTTTTATTTTAAATACTGAAATATTAATATTAAATATTATTAATATACAGTACCTGTCACATGTGGACTCTAGACTACATTTCCCAGCATCCCTCCTGGTTCTCACCTGCACTCATTCAGCCATCGCCCACACCTGACACCAATCACTAGCCATCTAGAGCACTATAAAAGCACACACTTCACATTCAGTGATTGTCTGGTCTAGAACAAGGACTACAAACGATTCCCCGGCGATCTTTTACCTGTGCCATGTGTCGCTGTTTCTCCAGCTATCCCTCTCTACTTCAGTAAGCCTCTACCCTTGCCAGTATACTCTCTGGACCATCCCAGGAAGTGTGTGCTCTTCACATTCACCGTCAAGTCACCTTTATTTATATAGCGCTTTTTACAATGCTGATTGTTTCAAAGCAGCTTCACAGTGTTAAACAGGAAAATAATGCAACAGAATTTGATTCGGCTGTACAGCCGCTCTGGAGAAAACGTTGATGTTATCCAGCTCATTTCAATTATCATATAGTGACCATGCGGGCAGATCAGTAATTTAGTTGAAAATTTATTTGAATATTTAGTTAAAAATTTTAGTGTCCCCAACTGAGCAAGCCAAGCCAAAGGTGACAGTGGCAAGGAACCAAAACTCCATCAGGTGGCATAATGGAGAAAAATAAACCTTGGGAGAAACCAGGCTCAGTCAGGGTGCCAGTTCTCCTCTGGCCATCATGCCGTGTCGATGAGGCAGTTATTAGATAGGAATATTCGAAAGATCGGAGTCATCACGCTGGAGACGGGTTTATTGAGGATGTCGTGTTGATGAGGCAATTATTAGATAGGAATGTTCGAAAAGATCGGAGTCATCACGCCGGGGACGGGTTTATTGAGGATGCCGTGTCGATGAGGCAATTTCAGGGGGAGTCTAATTGACACGGTCTCTGCAGACACTTCAGGGATGCGTTGGTCATGTCTGGGCGCAGGTCCACCATCTGATCTGGATACGGCCCAGATCCGGCTGACTGCAGTAAACCTCGGGATAAACAGAGAGACTAACATTAGCGTAGGTGTTATGGGAAGTGTTCCCGGTTCCGGCTGACCTAGTTAATGCAGCCTAAAAATCATTTAACTGATTTGAATAGTATAAATTAAAAATGTTTTATGTGTATGCCATAGTAAAGAGATGTGTTTTTAGTCTAGATTTAAACTGACAGAGTGTGTCTGCTTCCCGAACAATGCTAGGAAGACTGTTCTAGAGTTTAGGTGCTAAATAGGAAAAGGATCGACCGCCTGCAGTTGATTGTGATATTCTAGGTATTATCAATAGACGTGATGGAGTATAATGTGTTAAGAGCTTGGTCAAGTACTGGGGAGCTAAACCATTTAGTGCTTTGTAAGTAATCAGCAAGATTTTAAAATGTATGCAATGTTTAATAGGGAGCCAGTGCAGTGTTGCCAGAACCGGGCTAATATGGTCATACTTCCTGGTTCTAGTAAGAACTCGAGCTGCTGAGTTTTGTACCAGCTGCAGTTTATTTTTTAAGCGAGCAGGGCAACCACCCAGTAGAGCATTACAATAATCTAGCCTTGAGGTCATGAATGCATGAACTAACTGTTCAGCATTTTGCATTGAAAGCATGTGCCGTAATTTAGATATATTTTTAAGATGGTAGAATGCAGTTTTACAGATGCTAGAAACGTGGCTTTTAAATGAAGCATTGGTATCAAAGAGCACACCCAGGTTCCTAACTGACAACGAGGACTTGACAGAGCAGCCATCGAGTGTTAGATAGTATTCTAGGTTACTATTTGTGGAGGTTTTTTTTTTTTTTTTTTTTTTTTGTCCAATAATTAAAAATTAATTTTTTTCTGAATTAAGTTGCAGGAAGTATGATTTTAAACCATGCCAATGCAATTCCACTAATGCCAACATAATTTTCGAGTCTATTCAAAAGAATGTTGTGGTGGATAGTATTGAATGCAGCGCTAAGATCGAGTAACACTAACAGAGAGATACAACCACGATCGGAGCAAATCATTTGTAACTCTAATGAGAGCAGTCTCAGTACTATGATACGGTCTAAATCCTGACTGGAAATCCTCACAGATACCATTTCTTTCTAAAAAGGAGCATAATTGTGAGGAGTATTTCTAGTATTTTTGACAGAAAGGGTAGATTTGAGATTGGCCTGTAATTGACTAATTCTGTAGGATCAAGTTGCGTTTTTTTTTTTTAATAAGTGGTTTAATAATAGCCAACTTAAAAGTTTTCGGTACATATCCTAATGTCAAGGATGAATTAATGATATTAAGGAGAGGATCTATGACCTCTGGAAGCATCTCTTTTAATAGCCTAGTCGGTATGAGGTCGAGCATACATGTTGTTGATTTTGATGATTTAACGAGTTTAGCCAATTCTTCTTCTCCTATAGCAGTGAATGAACCGTCCACATATCCACGATCTCCACCTGCACCTGCAAAACAGTAAAGGCTTCTATTATTATCCAGTCATTCTCCCCAACCTGCTATATTCCTGTTTACTTGCCTGTGTGTTCATATCCTAACGCTGCAATAACCCTGTGTTGTTTTCACTGTCTGTCTGCCTTTGTGTCTGGTAATTCGCTGACACTACCATTAAAAAGTTTGGGGTCTATAAGATTTTTTTTTTTTTTTTTTTTTATGTTTTTGAAAGAAGTATCAAATACAGTAAAAACAGTAATATTGTCAAATATTATTACAATTCAAAATAACTCTTTCCTATTTTAATATATTTTCAAATGTAATTCATTCCTATGGTAAAATCATTCTAATGTGCTGATTTGGTGTTCAAGAAACATTTCTTATTATCAGTGTTAAAACAGTTGTACTGCTTAATATATTTGTGGAAACTGATATATTTTTTGATGAATAGGAAGTTTTTAAAAAAAATTGTAAATAATTGTAATATTTCTAGCATTATAAATGTCTTTACAGTCACTTTTGATCAATATAATGCATTGATCAATAAAATTAAGTACTTTAAAAAAAAACCTGACCCCAAACTTGATATAGATATAATGTATAATGTGTGTATGTATATGTATATGTGTAAATACAGTACACTGATCAGGCATAACATTATGACAGGTGAAGTGAATAACACTGATTATCTCATCACGCACCTGTTAGTGGGTGGGATATATTAGGCAGCAAGTGAACATTTTGTCCTCAAAGTTAATGTGTTTGAAGCAGGAAAAATGGGCAAGCGCAAGGATTTGAGCGAGTTTGACAAGGGCCAAATTGTGATGGCTAGACGACTGGGTCAGAGCATCTCCAAAACTGCAGCTCTTGTGGGGTGTTCCCTGTCTGCAGTGGTCAGTATCAAAAGTGGTCCAAGGAAGGAACAGTGGTGAACTGGTGACAGGGTCATGGGCGGCCAAGGCTCATTGATGCATGTGGGGAGCGAAGGCTGGCTCGTGTGGTCCGATCAAACAGACGAGCTACTGTAGCTCAAATTGCTCAAGAAGTTAATGCTGGTTCTGATAGAAAGGTGTCAGAATACACAGTGCATCGCAGTTTGTTGCGTATTGGGTTACATAGCAGCAGACCAGTCAGGGTGCCCATGCTGACCCCTGTCCACCGCCAAAAGTCCCAACAGTGGGCACGTGAGCATTAGAACTGGACCACCTGGTCTGATGAATCACGTTTTCTTTTACATCACGTGGATGCCGGGTGAGCATACGTCACTTACCTGGGGAACACATGGCACCAGGATGCACTATGGGAAGAAGGCAAGCTGGCGGAGGCAGTGTGATGCTTTGGGTAATGTTCTGCTGGGAAACTTTGGGTCCTGCCATCCATGTGGATGTTACTTTGACACGTACCACCTACCTAAGCATTGTTGCAGACCATGTACACCCTTTCATGGAAACGGTATTCCCTGGTGGCTCAGCAAAAATGGTTCAGGAATGGTTTGAAGAGTACAACAACGAGTTTGAGGTGTTGACTTGGCCTCCAAATTCCCCAGATCTCAATCTAATTGAGCGTCTGGGGGATGTGCTGAACAAACAAGACTTAAAGGATCTGCTGCTAACATCTTGGTGCCAGATACCACAGCACACCTTTAGGGGTCTAGTGGAGTCCATACCTCGATGGATCAGGGCTGTTTTGGCAGCAAAAGGGGGACTAACACAATATTAGGTCATAATGTTATGCCTGATCAGTGTATCTACATATTTATATGTTCTACAATAACATGGAAATATTCTTTCATATTTTGTATTATTTGCACAACAAAATGATTAATTTATCTCCAATTAAGGCCCCCGATGTTCACCTCATTAAGTAACTACATAAATATGTCACCTTTCCTTGTAGGTACTTACAGTGTACAACAGCTCAGGCAGCTGTTATCCATGCAAAAGTGACAAGAGCTAGTTTCAGCAATTAAGCCACTATGGTGACTGTAATCTTAGAGGCATGAAGAAACGTGAGAGAAGAAAAAATCCAATCAACATACCATTTAGCACTTAGCTCTTCAGTGGTTTATCATTGTTTCATCAGAATTATCTGCCTTTTACCACATCTGATATGACAGCAGATTTGTGTTGGGGGTGTCATTGTGTAGCTGCACAAATGACGAGCAGATAAGTGGAGGTTGGGAGGACATGTTTTCTGCGACCATGTGTCAGAACCTGCATTGTGTGCAGCTTTATCAGCGACAATGTGATCCCTCTGGCAAGGGAAGACACACAATCACAGTGTACTGACAGTTCAATTTCACACTTCATTATTGGGCTGCAGAGTGGTTGGAGTCACTCAGAGAACTAGCATTGTTTTGCTTCAGTTCTGTGATGCTGTTCATTTTTCTCTCTAAATTGATCTGGAACACAATATTATCCACAAGGCTTTGAAGAATCTATTCCAAAAATAGAGAGCCTGCGCTTTTATTTACGTTATATGCTCTGACTGTACACCTCTGGTGTAGGTGAGGTAGAGGGGCCTGGTTCTGTATGCTTTACTAACAAGGCACAAGCTAATATGATATGTGTCGATAGTTTTTGACAAGGTATACACATAGTCAATACACATTTAAATAAGGTTCTTCAAATGCCATATTGCTAATAGTAGGTTTACTCAGGTCGCCCTCTACGAAATGCTGATATATTTTGAGGCAACACACATTTTATTTTACTATTTCTTTTACAGTAATGGTATAGTACATATACCGCAGAGCTGTTATCAGTGGGGGACAACGGTCCTGTGATGAGGGGATCCCATAAGAGGTCCTCTATGGCAGGGGTTTCCAAACCAGCTACATTATCTGTGGAAAAAAAAAAGATTGTATAAAATGCATGTTAATTTAATGTAATATAGTAATGTTTTTTTTAACATAATGCACACACATAATATGACTATTTCTGCAATAATTAATGAAAAATTGTGATCATTTTATTCAATAAAAGCACTACTTTATAGCTTTTAACAGTAAGAAATGCATATAGTTATATAGTTTTTGTGAGGGGGAAAGACTATTTATTACAGATACTATTTTTAACTTGCTGTACATAAAATGTATTTATTTAATTGAAAGCAATTTATTTAATTATTTTGTCTTTTATAATATCACTTTTTTTTTTTTTTTTTTTTCCTTCATACAGTAATGTTTTTTCCCTATGAAAATATTTATCTGCCATTATATTTTAGGAAGGGGGTCCAGTGCAAGAATATCATTATATTTTGGGGGGCTTGGCAAAAAAAGAAGAAAATCTGTTTTATGATGTAGCCTACCCATAAACATTCCAACATTGCTTCCCAAAATACCTTCTGTTGTTATTGTAGTGCAAATATTTAACATTATGTTAATACTAAAATGATACTGATACCACTATTACCTCCACTAATACTTTTAGAATGAATTTTCAAGTTTTACTGGGCAACTGATGTAAAATATTGACCATAAAATTAACATCAGTAAAGTTTCTCTCCTGACAAACAGCTTCCTAAGAGATGTGCTTGATGAAAGCGCACTCTCATTGAACCTTCTTTTTGAAGTTCCTTGAAAGTGCCGACTCCATTTCCAATGCTGTTGGTGATTGGCCAGCGAACCCAGCTTAGATCTACCAAGACCAGCTAAATCAAACTTGCTGCACTGAATACTTTGACAGAACAAATCAGACACATTGCTTCAAAAATCTGCTGCTGAGTATTTGCATTCATCAGTTAAGGGTTTATCTGAGTTAAAGGTTCATTTGGTACAAGTGTATAAATATAAGTCTGAGCTAAAAGCCTCAATTAGATTTATCATTTGTGGATGATCTGGTTGCTTTGCTAGTAGATAATGTTAAAATAGCTCTCTTTTTTTGGCCAAGGTGTCTAATGGTTAGGAGAGTTAATCTTTAAACCATACAAAACAGCAGTTAAATTTATTTTAGGATTTATTTAGATAGTGGAGAACCCCCTGTAGCCCTAACTGTGTTTCATCTATCTTTCCCATTTTAGGGCCCCATTGTTCGGCCATCAAGTGAAGATAAGTGAAACAATGCTAATCACCTGTCAGAGAACAAAAGTACACAGACATCAGAACGCCACTAGTGATAATAGTGGACATCAGACACAGTTTCCTCACCCAGCCTGTCTCCCGGCCTCCATATCTACACGTGTGCAGGTGGAGGGAAACAAGAGGATCTTTCTCTGGCTTTTCCTAAACCACATAACAGCAGATTAATCAGCCTGTCTCATCCTGGTAAACAGAAAAAAAAAAGTTCCAGTTTCGAGGTAACATCAAGAAAGAGAGTACAAACTGTTGTCCATCGCATTTTAAATTTATGTAAAGCACATTTAGTAGGGATGAGAACTTTTTAAGCTATGTATAAGCTTTTAAATGTAAACCACGTACAAAATATATTGCAAAATGTTACAAAATTAGTAATGCATTATATTAATCTCTTTTAAAATATATGTAAAATGAATTAATGTTACATTTTATTAATTAATGATATTACAAAGTGGTATAAAAGAAATCA
Source organism: Coreius guichenoti (assembly GCA_039654105.1). Lineage (NCBI taxonomy): Eukaryota > Metazoa > Chordata > Actinopteri > Cypriniformes > Gobionidae > Coreius > Coreius guichenoti. The sequence goes on along the minus strand of CM077175.1, from coordinate 38,028,325 downwards.
AACCTCTGATGTCTTCAATTTTTAATGCTTACATGTCTTTTTCCATCTTTTGCATGTAGTGAAAGCCTTACATCTCACAATCCCCTCTCCCCTCAAGCTTTTTTAACAGAGAGACGCATAGGAGTGATTGCCTGCGCTGTGGTAACTGGTCCTAAACTAGTGCTCATTTGTAAGATGGCTGGCTCAGCATTGCTGATCACACTCTCACTAATGAGCAGAGTTCTATAAACTGTTGACTTTCTTTGTATTTTCTGTGCTTATGGTGGTTGGGAAATCTACAGGAAGTATTTAAATATGGTAAGGTCCGTTAAACAGCTCAGAGTATTCAGCGCAAGAGTTTTTTTGCTAGCTGAAAGCATAATCAAATTAGCCAAAATATTACATAAACAAACAGGGATGTGTAGAACTTTTTTGAATGCTGGCATTCCATATTTAAAGAGATTTGTGGAGTTCTGCACGCTCAGATTCCTGCAGGCCTGCTAATGAGGTACCAATCAAAGGAGAAATCCTTCAAACAGAATCCAACCTCTGAATAAAGTAAAATCAGACCATAGATGACATTAAAAATGTTTTTAATTCAGTGCAGAGTTCCATAAATTGAGCTCATTGGTCAACTGGAGTTGCTGGTCTTTTATTTAATGATGTTTTGAGGATTAACGTCTAATCCAAACCACAGGTGTCATTGCACCAAGATGATTGGTGATGCCATCATCATAATCATAGTAACTATTATTATCGACTATGTGTTGGAAATATACATTTAAATTTAAACTGATCTGACTACCCAAAAGTTTGGGGTTAGTTTTTTCCTAAAATAAAGTAATACTTTTTTATTCAGCAAGGATGCATCAAATTGATCAGAAGTGACAGTAAATACAAAAGATTTCTATTTTTAAATAAATTATGTTCTTTTGAACTTTTTATTTATCAAAGAATTCTGGAAAAAATGTATCATGGTTTCCACAACAATATTAAGCAGCACAACTGTTTTCAACACTGATAATAATAATAATAATAATAATAATAATAATAATAAATTAATAATATTTTATTGAACAGCAAATCAGCATAATACAATGGTTTCTGAAGCATCATGACACTGAAGACTGGAGTAATGATGTTGAAGATTCAGCTTTGCCATCGCAGGAATAAATGACATTTTAAAATGTATTCAAATAAAAAAAGTTATTTTAAAATGTAATAGTAATTGACAATATTACTGTGTTTACTGTATTATTGATCAAATAAATGCAGCCTTGGTGAGCATAAGAGACTTCCTTCAAAAACATTACAAAGGTCTTACAGACCCCAAACTTTTATATAGGGAGACCAGGGACAGTTGTAACAGGGGACGGTTGTAACACCTTGAATTCCTCCAATCAGAAACAACCTAGAGTGATGACACTCACTGTGCTCATGCTCAGTTAGTTTCCCTTCATTCTTGCCAAAAAGGGAGCCACATTTGAAACTTCCTGACAGAGTTATCTACAAAATGTTGTTTTTGAGGTAAAAAATTTACTTTTCTTTCTGATGTACTTTCTTGGATGCTGTTATAAGATCAAATGTCTATGAATTCAAACAAGTATCATTAGAATCACTGTTTTGTAAGCTAAAAATAGAAATGGCTAACAAGTGTCAAACTAGCAGTCAAGCTAGCTCACATGAGATGAAAACATGGTTGGTGTTACTGGGACGGTTGTAACACCCCGTTACAACTGTCCCAGTATCAGTAAAAAAGGTAATCATTACTTAACAACATGAAATGAATAGTCACAATAACATGACTGATAAATAATATTTTCCATTTTGAGTATATGATTGATTCATTATGTATATTTTAGACATGTTACAACCGTCCCTGTACACTGGGACGGTTGTAACAGTGGAGAGACTGTATTAAAATCAATTTTGCAACCTGTACATATTTCATAAAACCACTTAAATACATTGTTTCAGCAGTTGATAGATTGAAGTTTATAATATAATAAATTGGTTATTCCAGTATAAATGGTTTTTGATGTATTGCTAAAAATTGCAAAAAGTGTTACAACTGTCCCTGGTCTCCCCAAAAAATATACAAAAAAAATGTCCAACAAATATACTGCAAAAATGTATTTTTTGGGCAATTTTTACATATGTTCATTGTGAATATATTAATTTGGTCCGTTATATATATATATACACTCACCTAAAGGATTATTAGGAACACCTGTTCAATTTCTCATTAATGCAATTATCTAATCAACCAATCACATGGCAGTTGCTTCAATGCATTTAGGGGTGTGGTCCTGGTCAAGACAATCTCCTGAACTCCAAACTGAATGTCAGAATGGGAAAGAAAGGTGATTTAAGCAATTTTGAGCGTGGCATGGTTGTTGGTGCCAGACGGGCCGGTCTGAGTATTTCACAATCTGCTCAGTTACTGGGATTTTCACGCACAACCATTTCTAGAGTTTACAAAGAATGGTGTGAAAAGGGAAAAACATCCAGTATGCGGCAGTCCTGTGGGCGAAAATGCCTTGTTGATGCTAGAGGTCAGAGGAGAATGGGCCGACTGATTCAAGCTGATAGAAGAGCAACTTTGACTGAAATAACCACTCGTTACAACCGAGGTATGCAGCAAAGCATTTGTGAAGCCACAACACGCACAACCTTGAGGCGGATGGGCTACAACAGCAGAAGACCCCACCGGGTACCACTCATCTCCACTACAAATAGGAAAAAGAGGCTACAATTTGCATGAGCTCACCAAAATTGGACAGTTGAAGACTGGAAAAATGTTGCCTGGTCTGATGAGTCTCGATTTCTGTTGAGACATTCAGATGGTAGAGTCAGAATTTGGCGTAAACAGAATGAGAAGTGTGAACTGTGCAGGCTGGTGGTGGTGGTGTAATGGTGTGGGGGATGTTTTCTTGGCACACTTTAGGCCCCTTAGTGCCAATTGGGCATCGTTTAAATGCCACGGCCTACCTGAGCATTGTTTCTGACCATGTCCATCCCTTTATGACCACCATGTACCCATCCTCTGATGGCTACTTCCAGCAGGATAATGCACCATGTCACAAAGCTCGAATCATTTCAAATTGGTTTCTTGAACATGACAATGAGTTCACTGTACTAAAATGGCCCCCACAGTCACCAGATCTCAACCCAATAGAGCATCTTTGGGATGTGGTGGAACGGGAGCTTCGTTCCCTGGATGTGCATCCCACAAATCTCCATAAACTGCAAGATGCTATCCTATCAATATGGGCCAACATTTATAAAGAATGCTTTCAGCACCTTGTTGAATCAATGCCACGTAGAATTAAGGCAGTTCTGAAGGCGAAAGGGGGTCAAACACAGTATTAGTATGGTGTTCCTAATAATCCTTTAGGTGAGTGTATATATATATATATATATATATATATATATATATATATATATTTACTTACTGTATGGGTTATGATGAGAAAAAAAGGAGAACTTTGGGAAAACAAAATGTTGGCACAGAAGACTGAAGCACTTGGCTCAAAGAGCAAATCGCTCTTTGATAAAATCCTCCTTCAGTATAGAGTAATCTGTGGCAAATACAGTTCAAGGAATGGAAATGAAACGAATTAGCTAGACCTACTGTTCCTCTTAGGAGATTTCATCTAACATTTTATTAATGTTCATCTTTGTACAAATTTAATGTGTTTTAGATATGAGAAGTGTGCTACAAATTGCATGGACCAGTGTGGTTAGTTTGTATAAAAGCATTAGCCTGCTGAAGGTCTAGTTGGAGGCAGCTGTTGAAGTGATGTGGCAAAAGAATTGCAGGGTCGAGTGCACTCTCCAACCAAAGGCTGCACCAAAGTTAATTACCGTAGACTGAAGTTATTTTGTGTTCCCTGTGGGATTTCCTTAGTGCAAAAATAAAGCAGTAACTTGCGAATTCATGCCATTTCCTGGAGCCCTGTACCCTGTATTAAAAGGAACAATGTCCAGGGAATGTGACCATTGGTTTTCAGCAGTTCCTACTCCTGCTTATTGTAGCCCTGTCGTTTTATTATACGTGAACAGTATTTTTTGACTAATCCTCTCATTACGTTCTCTTCTGTCAAGACAAAGGCTCTGTAGGTCATCACCCTTTGACTCTTTTTAAACCTTAGACCTGGTCCTTAGCAGTTCGAAAAAGCAGATTCTGGGGCACTTCAAAAAAAGAGGATTACGTCCATTGGCTTTGTAAACCACCAACACCTGAAAAGGCCTTTAAACAGGCCACACTCTAGCTAAAGATTTTCTCATTTTTGCCTTGTTAATTTGAAGATGGATTTAAACATACCTCTTGGATTAATCGACTGAACAGTCTCTAAAGCTTTAAAAAATGCCAAGTGCTTAAGGGTAGTCTTCAGACAGCTAGAACCGCACAAGTGTGAAAAGTGATTTTCCTGAGGGACGGAACGGAAATATCCTTATTTGCATTTAGAGAATGCATCAACTTTATGAAATGTTTAGCAACTGTGAAGCAGCGCTTGTGTTGATGTCACAGCACAATTTGGCTTTTAATAGGGCCAGAGGCTTAAGCGCGGCATTACATCTTTCCTTCCTCTTGAAATTGTCACTCCGTAATCCCTTGGCAAAGAGTAATGCAGCTAGATTAGTGGGCCAACCCCAGATTTCTGAGCGATCATCAGAGGACCCACAAAGAGATTGCTGGACCATCTAGATCACAGTATATATGTTGCTCTCTGATTGTTCATTTGAAATATACAGACTGCATTCCGACGATTTATATGTGATCTGGTGAAGACGGGGGCTGTGAAATGTGTTGATTATTAAAGCACAAAACACTTAGGGATTTAATAACACAGAACAGGCTCTGTCCATCTGGGCCAGCAAGGGGGCTGATTAATCCGAAGATCTGTGCAGTATGAGGGATATTAAGAATGGACAGTTGAAAAAGGACCTGTCTAAATACAATGAAAGCAGAGAGAGCTGTTTCTATTTCGCACGAAACGGCTTACAGCTCGAAATATGATTGATTTGATTGCCTTCACCCTTCAAATAGTAATTTCCTCAACCCACATGAGATGCCTTTTCAGAATATAAACAAGATTAGATTAGCTCAACACCTCAGCAGAAAATCTCATTCAAAATACTTAAACGTAATCGCCTGTTAATTTGCTTTTCAACAGCTTTTATCACTTGACAGCATCTTTGTCAGTGTAAGACAATCGAGTGGTAATTGATGCTAATGTTACATACGAATCAAACATATTATCAAATAAACAATGAGAAATATTTTGACTGTCATCAACACTGACTTGGCTGTTAATCGTAATTATAACTGATTATATATTAAATGAAAAATATACAATCTAAATGGACTTTTTTTGCTACTCTTAAGTATTACACATTGCAATAAGATTCAATTCATTAAACAACTATTAATGAACAACAATTTGTTACAGCACTTATCAATCATGGTTAATATTTATTTAAAATTTTAAATAAGTTATTTATTATTATTCAAATTTTAAATGATTGTACATTTTTTATTATTTTTGTATGATATTACATCATTTCTATTTGTTTTGTAATTTATTTTGTCGCTTCATAACGGTTTATAATACATTTGTTATTTTATATATCTTAGAATGTATTAGTATATATAGAAGTTAACATTGTTATAATACTGTAACAATATTGTTTATTGTTAGTTTTTTTATACATTGTTAATGAATTGTGTTGTTGCAAAGTTACCTTATTTTTTTCTTCTTTTTTTTGAAAACACACACATGTACTTGTATGTCCTTCTTGAACTGTTTAGGCCAGTGTTTGTCTCTTTCACTCTTGTTTCCCCATGACAGTAGTCTTATAAATGCAACATGACAAAGTCTATTGAGAAGCACGTCTAATAAATTTTTCCCCCTGCTGTAGTGATGTTGCCCTGGGTCCTTGGGATCTGCTCTCTTGCTGAGGGTGGAAATCACATTCCAGTGGTGGAGACGGGTCAACCCCTGCGATTTGCCATGCTCAGCAAGAGCGCTCGGGACTACTTTCTTAGGCCTCAAATGACTCACATTGGATCCTCAGGGAATAGATACAGCTCCTCTCTTTGACACGCCAGCCTTACAGGATATGCAAATAAGATGCCCTTGAAGTTTCCACATTCATTAAAAGAAATTCAGACATTTGCAATCGGAAACATGGAGATACGAAGACTCGGATGTGACAAGAAGTCTTCACCATAATTATGTATGTTATACAAAACGCTGTTTGCTCTGTGCACCCCCCCTACCCCCACTTTGAAATGTTGAAGGCATTGCATGACATATCTTGGGCTGCTTATTATTTTACATTGCACCCATTGCTCCTTGACTCTGTCTTGGGTGGTATAAGGTATAAGCCTGAGCCAATATGCTGTTACTGATTTAAAGCGGATTATCGTTTGCTGTCCTAAGCCTCGGTGAAATCCTTTAAAATATTCATATTGGCAGACCTGGATTAGAAAACGAAACAACAGGCTTTTTTTTTTTTTTTACCCATGTAGATTGGTTATATATATATATATTTCAATCTGCAAAACTCATCCGAACACACTTGTTTGGATGAAACTCAGCTTCTTTACAATCGGTGAAGTGATGAAATGTGTGTTGTGGCCATGCTAGATTAGATAGCACTTAATGCAACATAAACATAAACATCTGCTGAGTGATTGGCTGTTAACATAGAGCATGTGTGCTGTCCATCCATACTCCGTCACCACATTTATACTCATCTTCACATTACAGCCGCAATCTCTGTTAGCATGAGACTGGAGACAGCAAGAATGAGAATTTTCAGTATTAGGCTGGTTTATTGGATTCAAAACCATTTGTGTTACTGTCAGTAGTCTATATATATATATATATATATATGACAAACATTTTCTTTAATTCACATGCAGCTTTATCAGTGTATGACTGAATATATGCACTTTTCCCCATTTTTTTCAATTTTTACACACACACACAAGCATTTATAGATTCATTCACGCTGACTTGAGCAAGACTTTCTGCTTTGTCAGCAGTCAAGTAGAATGTGCATCAGCCATATCAAAGAATACATTTAGGTCATGTCAGGATTTCATCAGTTAGAATTCAGCTGGTGTGTGTAAACGCATGCCATTTCAAGAGTCAAGCATCATGCCTGTATGCGCACTTGTCACATTTCTGGTAACTCAAATTTTTGGTGCGGTTTCGGTCATTTTTTTCTTCTTCAATTTTTCAAGTAAATTTTTAGAATGTCTTCTGGTGTTGTGAAATGTCTCAGGGTCTTGTGAGCAAAGCAATAAAAAGTTCACATCATTCAAGTCTGTTTCTAAATGCTGAGTCATAAATCTGCTTAAACAATAACTTTATTCTGTTCCCCCACTAACAGACCCACTAATGAGGCATCTTCTCATTGTGTTTAGGAGTTGTTGGAGTCAACATGAAGGGGGCTGGTTTGTTAAAGTGTGACCAGGTTTCATGGGGTGTTTGACTGATGACTGAACATGGTATGTGGCTTTTGACTTTAGGGCTTGACTTTTAATGCATAGCTAGCTATTTATGTTATCATAACAAGTCAATTCACGAGTTCTATCTAATCCAAGGGTCTCAAACTAACAGTCGATTGGGCTGAATCTGACAATTTTGTATGTCCCTTCAAGCGTTAGTTTATTTTTAAACAGCCCATAAATCAGTTTTTACTTTCTGTATTTAGGTTTGGCATTTAATGTTATCTCTAGGATTGTTAAGCTGTATACCTCTTATCAGTGGTATACTGGAAAAATAGTGTAGTGTTTACTTTAAAAAAAACGTAAAAAGTTGCTAAATTTCACAATAATTGCAAAGAAATGGCAAGAAACTTCTGAAGAAAAGTAGAACAACGTAAACATGCTCTAATAATCTGTTTTATAACTTTGAAAAATAATCTTTACATTGTATTTTACAACATGGTTTATAGGCATTGAACACCTTTTTAAATTAATCTTAGAAGCAATTAATCTCTAGTTTAGGGGTTTTCAAACTTTTTAATGCCAAAGATCCCCGAATATGACAATCCCCTTGCAATTGGGACTCCTCTTTGTAAAATAAAGGCAGCTTTATATTATCATGTATAACAACTCTTTTATGCTGTGTGAAAAAAACAAGTGTGATATTATGAAGACAAAATGTTTTCAAAATTAACTTTCAGAATTATTTATATATTATATGGAGATATATATATATACTTTGTATGTTGACAGCAATCTTTAAGAAATAATATATACTATGAGAAATAGAATATAGAAACTATGTATAAGAAATATATATATATATATATATATATATATATATATATGTATGTATATATATACTATATTGCCAAAAGTTTTGGGACACCTGCCTTTACATGCACATGAACTTTAACTCTGATCTCATTCTTAATCCATAGGGTTTAATATGGAGTTGGCCCACCCTTTGCAGCTATAACAGCTTCAACTCTTCTGGGAAGGCTTTCCACAAGGTTTAGGAGTGTGTTTATAGGAATATTTGACCATTCTTCTAGAAGCTCATTTGTGAGGTCAGGCACTGATGCTGGACGAGAAGGCCTGGCTCGCAGTCTCCGCTCTAATTCATCCCAAAGGTGTTCTATCGGGTTGAGGTCAGGACTCTGTGCAGGCCAGTCAATTCCTCCACACCAAACTCGCTCATCCATGTCTTTATGGACCTTGCTTTATGCACTGGTGCGCAGTCATGTTGGAACAGGAAGGGGCCATCCCCAAACTCTTCCCACAAAGTTGGGAGCATGAAATTGTCCAAAATGTCTTGGAATGCTGAAGCATTAAGAGTTCCTTTCACTGGAACTAAGGGGCCAAGCCCAACCCCTGAAAAACAACCTACACCATAACCCCCCCTCCACCAAACTTTACACTTGGCACAATGCAGTCAGGCAAGTACTGTTCTCCTGGCAACCGCCAAACCCAGACTCATCCATCGGATTGCCAGACAGAGAAGCGTGATTCGTCACTCCCCAGAACATGTCTCCACTGCTCTAGAGTCCAGTGGCGGCGTGCTTTACACCACTGCATCCGACACTTTGCACTGCACTTGGTGATGTAAGGCTTGGATGCAGCTGCTCGGCCATGGAAACCCATTCCATGAAGCTCTCTACGCACTGTTCTTGAGCTAATCTTAAGGTCACACAAAGTTTGGAGGTCTGTAGCTATTGACTCTGCAGAAAGTTGGCGACTTCTGCGCACTGTGCGCCTCAGCATGCGCTGACCCCGCTCTGTGATTTTACCAGGCCTACCACTTCGTGGCTGAGTTACTGTTGTTCCCAATTGCTTCCACTTTGTTATAATACCACTAACAGTTGACCGTAGAACATTTAGTAGTGAGGAAATTTCACAAATTGACATTGCACAGGTGGCAACCTATTTTACTGTTAATACTAATAGAATATAATAGTTGTGATTAATCTCATGATTTCTGAAAATGAATATCAGATTAGAAAATGTGTAAAATTGACAGCCCTAAAAATAGATTTTGGCCCCTGGACCCAGGATTGATAAATCTAGTTGACAGCAACAAACAATCTTGCACACACATGCTAGTTTGTAAGATAACTGTATAAATGTGCCCATAACTTTATATAGATAAAATGTATGGTTGGAAAACATTTATTTATTTATTTTTCAGCTATTCAGCTAGTGCCCCAAGGTCTTCTGAGTTTGTAACCCCTGATCTAATATTTGATAATGGTAGTGTAAGAGTAATCTGATTCGGCTTGCTGTCCGTAATAGAGGGTTCAAGCTCTAAGTTTCCCCCCTGGACTACATCATTTAATATTCAGTAGAGATTCACAAACTTTTATTTAGAGCTCTGTTAAATGCAAGAAGGCCAACAACATAACATAATAGTTAAAACATAGATGTAAATAAAAGAATCCTTCTGATATAGGCGGTCTGATGCCAGCTTCATGGCATGGGGGTCAATAGATTTATGACACGACAAGTCAGAGTCTTTAAAAAATGAACTAAAAAGCTTGTCCTCCATCTCACATAAGACTTCTGAAGGGATAGTTCACACAAAAAAGAAAATCTTGTCCTGTACTCACCCTCATGTTGTTCTAAACCCATACTGTCTTTGTTCAGTGGAACACAAAAAGAGATGTAAGAATGACAGCCTCAGTCACTATTCACTTCCATTGTAGCCTATAGAAAAAAAGATGAAAGTGAATGACTAAGGCTGTCAGTCCCTATAATATTCTGCCTAAAATCTATTTTTGAGCTTCTCGGAAAAGAAAGGCATACAGGTTTATAATAACATGAATATGGTGAGTAAATGACAGATTTTGCCTTTTTCCTCTACGGCCAAAAATAGATTCATGATAAACTGAATCAAAGTAGAGTTAATAGTAGTGACCCAAATCTCCGAACAGACGCGACGATATCAAATAACGCAGGCTTAATTTTCAAACTAGTTTCGCATCCCTTAATGTTCATGATCCCTCAGTCACCGCGCAAGAGTGAGAGCCAATCAGCGGCTCTGTCGCTTAGACCGCACGAGATTTCAGAGAGAGAGAGAGAGAGAGAGAGAGAGAGAGAGAGAGAGAGAGAGAGAGAGAGAGAGAGAGAGAGAGAGAGAGAGAGAGAGAGAGAGAGAGAGAGAGAGAGAGAGAGAGAGAGAGAGAGAGAGAGAGAGAGAGAGAGAGAGAGAGAGAGAGAGAGAGAGAGAGAGAGAGAGAGAGGATGCTCCGCACAGGGGAGGGGAGAGAGAGACACAGGCAGCCCTGAGTCCACACAGTAGTGTCTTCACAGCGCTCAGAGGATACACATCAAATCCAGGACTACTCTCGACTCCTCAGCACTGAGGTGAGTGGAGGAAATGATCTGCACTTATATTATTTTTGCGTTTAATTGAACGGCTCTGCATTGAATTTACACTCGCTGTTTGACCCCAGCAGTTAGACCTTTGCTTATGTCGTAGACTGACTTTCGCGGATGCGCGTGGATGATGGCTGTCAAAATTGACCGGGATACTTTTTTTTTTTTTTTTTGCAAACTGTTAAGCTACATATAAGTGTTATGTATCGTATAAAAACATTTGTACCGTATTATTTCTTCGTGTTTAATGTTTATAGATTATTTTGTCAGTTTCCTGTTTTTCAGAGCGATTGAGTTTTACACGCCTCGTTATAATAGGCATATATTGCACGCGATAATGTTGTTTACTCTTGTTTTTTAAATGCTTAACTTAATATTCTGATGCAGAATGTTAATGTGATTTCTTGAGGAAAGTTCGGGCTACTGTAGTTGTCTATGAGCTACAACCTACTGTAAAAATGTTGCCATCGGTGTTTCCATCCGTCTATTTAACTTGTCAAAATAATAACTTTTTCATAATGTTTTCTATGGTTTCAGCTTGTTTTCTAATTAAATTGAAAGTGGTGAAAGGTGCAATGAACGTATGTTGTGATGTGATGGTTTTACATACAATTTAGCTATTAAACTTAATTTTTCAGTTTTAGTGGGTTGACATTTTGTACATTGTAACATATTGACTGATCTCTTGTGTGAAGTGGCAGGAAGTAATGCCCTTAGTTATTTTCATTTCAAGGCCTTTATTTCAGAGGTGATAACACCAAACAATAATTGTATTTTTGTGCAAAAGTATGTGCAACGTCTATATATTTTTATCAGAACTTGTTACGTTAGATGTTATATAGCAGTATCTCTGTGTTGTTTGATAAACCATCAGTTAAAACTGAGTTGTTAACTTTAATATTTAATTTTAAAATTGTGATTACCAGATCTAATAAAGTCATGCGTGTAGGAAAAAATCTTGATATCTATTATAATCTTTATATATATATATATATAATATCTCACAAAAAATTGGATTCATTGTCCAGTAATCATAGATGACTGGAAAAGTAATGGAGTAGTCATGGAAATTCAGTGATCAAAAGGTGTGGGAACATGTTCAGACTGTAGCTCTGTTTGAGGCCTTTTATGTCGGGCACCTGTGTAGATTTCTGGCTGGATTAATTAAAGTTGTTCTATATTATGTAAATTATTCATAAATTCCAGGACTTCTCAGATTTTATTCTGAGGAAGAACCGCAGTAGTTGCAAACCTTTTTAAAATTGTTGAGATGTTTGTTTGTTTTTTTGTTTTTTGTACAAGTACAAAACAATAGTAATATTTGTACTTTCCAGTCTTTGCGGCAATGCAGTTTTTAATCCACTCAATTGCTGGATTTCACACGATGTAATCTTAGTCAGGCAAATACTAGTTGAACAACTGTGGTCTTCAGTATGGTTGCTCCTAAGGTGTTCTACTCCTACTTTGGTTGGATTTTAAGCCATATATTGTATATGTAACAAACAGTAGACCTCTGAGATATGATCATTTTTGATAATTCTAGTGTTAAGATTATTTTTGCGAAATAATGAGGAAACTGGTTGATGGGTTTATTCAAGTTGATGTTAGTTAATAGCATAGGCCTACTGGATGCAAAGATATGCAAGTTTCAGTTCAGTTCTCCTTTTTTGATGTTAAACATGGGTCTTTTAAGAGATAATGGAAAGCAAAGTAGGGGCCTACAATATACAACAGCTTTTTAAAATACAAACGTATCATTTGAATGTTTTTATATTGAGAAATATGTCAGAAAATGCTTGCAATTCTGTTTGGGTTCAGATATAGATTGCCAAATTGTACATAGATAAAGATAATAAGGCCATATGACCTTTGACTTGCTGGAATTCTTTGACAACAAGCCACATTACAATTGGTTGGTTGGAGAATAAAGTGCATATTAGTTGTTTTTATCAGGGCCATTTTAATTCAATCTGAGAGGCTGTCTGAGAGGTTTTTATTTATTTATTTAAAAACACAAAACAATATAAGCATTTTAATGGCAGTTGTCATAGTTGTCATGTTACATTCAAACAAATACATTTTAAAATATGATATTCTAACAAACAATAGAATTTCTTTTTTGACTAAAAGTTTCACACTTTGACAGTCTTAATAGGCTGAGAGTTTTGAGTTCTCAGATTGTGAGGAAGCTTGTATGCAAATGTTTCAGTAGGCTCTGTATGATAATTAGATCAGAGCTATCTGTCACCTGACATGACAATGGCCCAGTAAAAGCTGTGTTTGCTCGCAGGAGATGAAGCAGGATAACATTGATTAGCACTTGCACATGATTAATTTCACCCAAGAGTGATTTATGAACCTCCATCATGCTTTTACCTCAATAATGGAATACCACATAAATATCGCCAAAAATTAAGTACTTTCAGACAATTGAACTGCAAAAAACTATAATCAAGAAAAGCATGACTTGAGTTTTAAGCCTATTTTTCCAAGATATGGGTAATTTGGTGTTCTGATGTGTAGAACACTTCCAAAATCAATAGAACAGTGTTTATCTACACTCGCTTTAGTCCAATACGAGGCGATTGATTTTCTTTACCAATTCATCGTCCGCTATCTGTTTTCAGTTTCCTTGCTTGTTGTTCTTGTTGTTTGCTAATTCGTACGGATGGGAGGGTGGACGAATGAAACTGTGTCTCAAGTGAATCTTTAAATGGGCTCACAAGAAAAATATGTTCTCCAATCTCCATTTCTGTCTATGATAATAAGTTTACATCTTCCAGCAGGGTGTTGTTATTTTCTTTCATCCACATGTCCCTATAGGAAATAGCCTTGGTATATGAAAGCTCTGGACATCCTCCATAGATACTCCACACATCAGTCAGTGTGTAAGATGACAGGACAGATCACAGAGAGTGCGAGTTGGAGGGAATTTGGGGGGGAAAATAGCATTGATGATGAAAAACAAACTTGAAACAGAATTCGATATGCACAATGAATATTTCTGCCATTCAGACTGGTGCTTTAGAATAAATAAGGATCGTTGGCTTTCTTTGTGCCGAGTGCAGTGTGAAATAAGAATGCTGATGACAGAGACACCATGCTGGCGGTCCTGCCATGGTAAGATGATTTATTCAGTCAGCACATGACTGCTCTGAATGTGACCTGTGACTCTCTCCCCATCTTAATCACAGTGACCCTAGTGAATTAGGTGAACTTGTGAGAGTTTGTACAGTTCATTTAGAAGGGTAGGGCACTTTTTGAATTAAACGTTTGCGGTGCCTATGGATCCTTCAGTCATTGACGTTAAGATGAATGCTTTGATAAAGCATTATTATTAGCACAGAAATGCAGCTCAAATTTGTTTTCGCCAGTCTGGAGATCCTTTAATCGGAAATCCTCCTTTTGACTTTTGACTCATGTTCGCAGTGACTTGCTCAGCTCGATCGGCTGTCTCTGCTGATGTGATTTGCTCTGGCTGGTACATGTCGAAGCATGAGTTCACTACATCAGTTTTTTATAGTCACATACAAGACATCTCTAACTGTCTCCAGATGTCCACCATGTTACACTAGGATGGAACATGTCCCATGTGCTTGGAAATTTGCATGTGGCTAATCATCTGGTGGTTGGTGTTTGAAATACAGCCCACTGAACTCTATAGCGCTCTCAGTGTAGCGATGTATCTCCTTCAGCGTAGCCCATTGTAATACAGTCTAGATTTGCATAACTGAGAAGCTTCCTCCCTTTGGAAGTTGAAACTATGTCCACAATATGTGGCGGCACCTAATTACTCACCAGAGCTGAGTTGTCAAAAATTGGCTATCTGCGCAGGCAGCATCCAATCATGTAGTCCACTTTCAGGCACAATAATAGGCCTAATGTCATTAATGTTCCTCTCAGTTGTCATGGTTCTTTCAGTTGATTGCTTTCTCTTATTATGTGCGAGTCAGTCCAAAATGAGGCAGAATGTATTACAGCTCTCCAATTTTCAAACCTGCCCTGGACTTGTGTGATATGAATTACACCAGCACCGAAAATGTCCATTCTGTTGAGGAATCACAGTTGTCTCAAACCTAGATTGGTCAGACAATCTAGCCTGGATATTTTCTGCCGGTGACATGTCGCACCGAAACTGCGATACTGATATATTTACCCTTGGAAAAACAAACTGTCATACAAGCAGCATGGCCCAAAAGCAAATAGTTATTACCTGGAAGACGACACAGTCAGAATGTGGTTACAGAAAGGGCACAAGCCTCTAGAGCAAAGTGCAAGAAATACAATCCACATACAGATTACTGTATGGCTGATGTATTTAATGGCAAATAAGGTACAGTCTGTTATGGAAAGAATAAACAATTTTTTGTATTCTGTGCACAAATATCTCAGCTTATTTGTATTTTATTTATTTTTTTTAAATTATGAGCTTATCAGTTATTGTTAAATGTATTGTTAACATTTGATTGGATATTTAATTGTGCATCTCTTGTTAATCTTTAACAAATCTGTAAATGTATTGCATGTCAATTTTTCATATTCATTGTAATACACAATATTAATGAATTAACTTAAAACAATTGATAAGTTTTTTTAATTTATTTTAATTCATTCAGACAAACTATTGTAGAATTTTAATATCAGACATTTATTGTTTATTGTCCATAACATAAAAAAAGAATCAGCTTTTTTTAAAATGGTTGATATTGGATATTTAATTGTGCATATTAATTTCTCATATTTCTTCATTTAGATTACCTTTGCCATCATTTAACACACTTAAAGTTAACCTTTAAAATTACTGTTAAATGTAATCTTTAGCAAATCTCAAAATGTATATCCATTTTTCATATTCATTATAATATACAATATTATTCACTTGTAGCACTAAAAGATTGATTTTATTTTTTATTTATTTTGTTTGACTTATCTAGACAAACTATTGTAGCATTTTAATATCAGGCATTTATTGGCCGGCAGAGTTCAGCTTTTCCACCGTTACATAGCTTGGTCCAAAGAAAGAAAGTAAAAAAGAAAATAAGTCAGTTTAATCAACAGCCTTTAACCTTTGCTCTCTGCTTGCCTTCGGCATATACGGTGGCTTTTAATGCGAATAATTTTCCATTTGCCACTCACTGGTTTTATTTATTTGTGGTCACAGAGCATTGGGATTTTCAATTGTATTGTTGCACTTGTTAATGTCAATAAATGTCATTATTGATCATTTCTGTTGATATATATATTTTTTCTTTCCTTGTCGTGTGGGGCCTGAACTATATCAACAAAGATGCAGAATCAAATGTCAAAGTATGTTGTGATTGCAATCACGATGACTTTGTGTGACCTTTTGAAATGAAAGCATTGTTACATTGATTGTAAAAATCCTGTCTTTAGGACTTCTTCCTCAAAGCAAGGGTTAGAGGCATAAAACAACACAATGAATTACGACCTAGTCAGGAACGGTTCCGTTTAGATACCTTCATGTAAATCACAGCCATAAATTGAAACATAGTCTGAGGGTTAAACAACCACGTCGCAGTCTGTCTGGAACACAAGTCTCTTGTGTTTACCAAGGTAAAGGTGCCACACTTACAAGATGCTTTGAGTCTGAGGATGAGTTAATGGCATTGTCAAGTTGTAAAAGGGCCTTCAGGGTAGAACACACAATAAATATCAACTGTGATACAGGAAAGAGTCTGTTTGACTTTGACAGCCTCTACAAACTCTATTAGCAGCGTGCTTGTGATTTGCGTATTTGTCAGTTGTGGAAGTGACAAGTAAACAAGCATGCATGTAAACGCGTAAGCGCGCTCAAAACAACCAGACGCGGAGACATTTGCATTGCAATGGGAGCTGCATTCCAGGGCTGAATCACAATGCTGAAGGGAGGCTGCTGTCTCGTAGGCTCCCGCGGAGCTCTTTACACAGGCCGTAAAACTGCTGTTCCCACGGCTTCTCCTCTGCCTCATGAGGGGAACCCTAAACAAACACCCCACAATGCTGTTATGGGATTACAGGGGAACCTTTCCAGCTCCACTGTAAACGCCAGGGCCACACTGACACAGAGGTTAACAGGTGTTTCGTGCTATCTATTTGAACAGTCTGCACGAATTGACAAAGGAAGGACAAGCTGCAGTCTAGCACGTGATGCTCTCGTGAGCAAATGAATGGTATGCGGCTAAATGGGGATGTGAGGCACTTTTGATTTTAGCAGGTTTGGCTAAATTGCTTTATTCACCACACAGTACGGTCTGCTCCAGGCAATTTGTGCGGCAAAAACACACGCTTTCACCGTCTTTATGGCCGACCAGGAAAAACAGATTCTAAGTCAGTGGCACAACATTGCTTCCAGATCACATTATGGCCTCTCTCGTTACGTAATTAAGAGGACCCATCTGGTACGGGCAGCGCTCCCTGACACTAATTGTGTTGGTGTGCACATGGCCATCCCATTGAGCAAAAAAAGACCTCCAACATTTGAATCCATTATCTCCTACTGTTCAGATTAAGGCGCACATGTTTCCAGGGAGATTATGGTGGAGGGTCGGGGGACGCTTGTGTCTTGTAGGGTCGAGACTTGAGGATTAAGTCTATGGTGTAGTAGCTCTGTCGGTTAAGCACTTCCAGCAATCTAGTCACATGCCGGGAGTATGTTACAATGTGCTGTTATATCAAGTGACTCCTTTGTGCGTGTAGACTAGAGATAATCGGTTTTTGAACCATAATCATACTTTTCATACTTTTTAACTTAATCAGTTAGGGGGTTCTTTAACATTGGGTCTGTTTAGCAAGTCCCTAAAGAATAGCACCCAACAATAGGTAATAGATTTCATGTATTATTTGATTGATTAATAATAATATTAATAATAATAATAATAATTATTATTATTATTAGTAGTAGTAGTAGTATAGCAAACATATGACATTTTCATTTTTTCATTATGGTAATAATAATTATTATTATCATTATTATTGTTGTTATTGTTATAACTAAATAATGTGCATTGTATTTTATTATTATGGCAAATAAAAATGGAAACAGTGATACAAATAATAATAATAATAATTATTATTACTATTATAGCTAAATGCTATACATTATATTTTTATTATAAAAATAAATATTCTTATTGCAAATAAAAGTAAAAACTAATAATAATAATAATAATTTATTTAATATTATTGTTATAATTAACAGCAAAAATATGAATTATATTTTATAAAAAAATATATAATGCATGTTGTAGTTTTAGTTCATTTGCATCAAATAGCAGAAATACAATATTTCAAATTTAGTTTGGAATAACGGCCATCGGATACTTAATTCTTAACATTAAAATAATCCATCAGTATCGATCATAAAAACGGTATATCAGTCGATTGTGTGCTGTTATATGATACTCCAGTCCTTTTTGGTTGTATCAGCTGCAAAAACAGCACAATATTTACCTGCTGACTATCACTGATTTATTTCACATCTTAGCCTTTTTGCCATCAGGTAAACATGTTATTGCATTTAAACCTCAAGTGATGTGTATAAATAGCCTTGGCAAATGTAGGGTAGGTCAGATATGGGAAAAAACATATGTCTAAAATGAATAAATCAATCATCGCTTACAGCCGAGCTAGAGTGTTGCAGGATAAGTGATACCTTAGCATTCGAAAACCCAGCTGTCTAGACAGCCCTTTTCCCCCCAAACAGACAAATCAATATATATTGATTACCCGCTATGCCCTGGGGAATGACACGGATACGCTGCTTGGCAGGCAAGTGCACCGAACGGACCGAAGAGGAGCTCAAATCTGTTTAAGTGTGCCACCCTGACTGAATTTGTGTTCACCTGATCTTGACTTTGCCTCTCATGCACTGTTGCTCAGTGGTAGGAAAAGAACCGCAATCAAACATGGCACATGTCTCCTACCATTTGTTCGAGCGAGATGAGTACTAGCTGGAGAGTTTTCTCTTGGTGTTTTCACTAAGATGTGATGTAGCCAGAAGCTACATGAGAATTTCTTAGCTGAGGCAAAAAAATTAATAAATAAATCAAAATAACAGATTCACACAGCTCAGAGAAATCAAACATTTATGCTATCGCTATCATAAGACGCTATATCATGTACCTTGGCTATGCAAACAAGAATGACCTATTTAAAAACCGTGGCGTCTAGTCTTTCTAGTTAATGGCTGGTGGTCCGGTGCCTTATTCATTTTATTAGAGAGCCCAGAGACAGTATGTGGCATTAGCTAGCTCTGTTTCTCTCTGCTCTGCTGGTCTGTGTTCCTGCAGCAAGACTTGTTACCTGTCGCCTCCCTTCTCGCTGCCCGTGGCTGACATTCTCCTTCTCTCACTCCTAATTGCCCCTGTGGGACTTATCAGGGCTGCTGTGGCTGTCTGCAGTGTGGCAGAGCTTTCAGCGAGGGCCGCGCTTGGGGCCCCGCCTCTCTCTCTTTTTCTCTGGCACTTCCTGCCGCCTGACTGACTCCCCGCATCCTCCACAGGTGTCGCCGGTCTTCCTCTTCCTCCCTCACCTGTCAGCCCCCACCTCGCTTGTGTTCCCGAAGGGCCTCTAAGGGGACTGTGTCTTTGAAAGAAAAATAAAAACAAAACCAAAAAAAAAATAGGACATCTGATGTCTCAAGGTCAGACTGCATGGTAAATTGCCTGATCTGAAAATAACAGCAGATAACGTTCAGGCAGACGCGAGTGAGGTGCCATTGAGGTTAATTTGTTTTGTCTGTGTTTTGGATAGCAGACAACTGTGGCGCAGTTTATGGCAGACACCCGGAGAGTTAATTACTTTATCGCTGCATTAATTGAAACATGAAAAATGTAAACATGCTAGTGTAACAGAGTCTTGTGGGCTGATTTCTCAGAAAAGTTGAACTGGTAGCATCTGGTTATTTGAGCTTTCACACCAGTTTGACACAGCAACATTGGCTCAACCAGTGACGTGAGTTTGGGGCAGGGCTATTTGGTTTGCAACCAGTCGCTGGAGGGGTGTTTGGAAAAAATCATAATTTTTTCAGTTTAATTTAGTGATGCTAGTGATGAAAAATTACACACTGCAGCTTTAAGTTAATTGTAAAGTTTGCCAAAATGCTGTTTCTATTATAATTTTGGTCCCGCTTTATAGTTTAGGGTCCAATTCTCACAATTAACTAACTATTAACGATGACTTTTGTCTCAATAAACTCCTAATTTCTGCTTATTAATAGTAAGGTAGTTGTTAAATTTAGGCATTGGGTTGGATTAAGGGATGTAGAATATGGTCATGCAGAATAAGGCATTATGTGCTTTATAAGTATTTATATACCCAAAAATAAGTCTTAATTTCAACATTTCAACATTTACATTATGGCAAACATTTATTTAAAATAAATGCAAAGAAACAGTTTGTAATTTTTGCTTATCTTATTTTGATATCTTATATTATGTATGATCTCTTACCTTGATGTTTGTTTCTTTTGTTCCTCATTTTTTACACAATTTACTGATAATTGTTTTGGTATATAATCATATAAATATTAAAAAGTAGCATTAAAAAATTATTAACAAATAGCCTAATTTTCTACCATATACAATTTAATAAAATTATCAGCTAGCTAACAACAACTTTGTTCTGGTTTCACCTAACTCCAGTCTAAACTAAATGATTTTATATATTTTACTACACATTGTCAATATAAATAACCTGAAAATACTGTGGATTATTAAGACTAATTCTTACTAACCACTCTTGCTAAATGGCACACTTGTGTTCTCATTTCAGAGGTGTTCTGAGTAAATGATTAAACTGATTCGTGAGTTCAGTGTTGGACAGATCAGTTGTTTTAACCAGTTGTTAAAATGATTCGGTTCAAATGAGTCATTAGGTCGCGAATCGGACATTAGCAGACGTGTTGTGTGCGAATCCTGTCTGTTAGAACATCGCGAAAGATTTGTCAACGCAGAAAACACTTCATAACTGAATAGAATTTTTTCCCGTTTATTGAAAGTATGGTTTATGTCAGCTGGTCAGAGAAGAGTCAACGTTTTTTGAGCGCAATTCACACCCAGCGGTAATTCAAGGAAAAAAATGTCCGAATGCGCCACGTGCAACATGGATTCGGTCTTCCGACCTTTTTATTTTAATTAATATGTGAAATATGAGAAAGAGCTAAGACAGTGCTTATTTTGAAGACAGAGAGAGCGCGCACACGGGGGAGGAGCTCTCTGCTCGTTCTCTCTGTCACTCAGTTAACATGCGCCCTATCACAAGTGCAGCAGTCATCTACATCGCTCATAAATCACAATAACTGATCAAATAAGGCTTTGGCGGGACAAAAATTCATTTTGGCGACCGCCAAAAAATTTTCAATGCAGGAAAAACCCTGGTTAAATACTGTAAATGATGACAGATTTTTCATTTTTGTGTATATTATTCTTTTAAGGTACTCAATCATGACTTTCACAGTATAAGTCTGATATAAGTAGAGAGTGTTGTGGATCAGCATGTATCAAATGACACAACGGTGAGCCTGTAAAATGAAGTGCTATGTGAAACATTATGTGAAACCATAGTGTCCCATTGTGTTCTCTTAGGTTTATGCTTATATTTAAAGACAGCAGGGGAATTTTCATCCTTCACTATCCATCTCCCTCCCAGCAGGATGGACTTGTAAATGAACGAGCAGACATTTTGTGCTGGAAACTGTGTCTGTTCACTCTGACACACCATGTAACAAAACCGCTTTAGATCCAGCTGAGTTCCCCCGGCAGGACTGTGTCAAGGGATTTGCCAGGTCACAGAGCCGAGCAAAATGGCTGCCTGAGTTTGACTAATGTGCTCCAGGAGCCCGCTCTCTTTGCCCAGGAGTTTTGGGTGGCTGAAATTCATTAAAGAGCAGCATCCATAAACTACGATTGTTGGACATAAAAATGTTGGATCTAAAGCACCCACGTATCCCATTTTGCTTTCCTGTTTGTACTGAAATGCACACATAGAATCATACACACACTTATGTTTATACATACGTGGAGCCCCATGATAATTTCTAGCTCATTGACTTTGACAGTAAATCAATATCCTGTGCTATCTATTGTTACCTAATTCAATTAGGCCAATTCATAAAGCAGAACATAATGGAGCTAATGGAAAGCGCTATTAGGGGAATAGCCGCACCATTTAAGTCATGCATGGAACTACGAAAGTCAATTCGGCATCGCAATTGTGCATTTCCATCTGAATCGCTGGCCCTCAACCGTCGCTCTTCCCGGATGAAGGGCGATGTTGACCTGATGCATTTTTACACTGATGGAGAGAGGTGCGCCAATGTCGCAAGCAATATTGTAAATCAAAAAACCAGAGGTACTTAAATGCGATTCATTGAGAGGCCCACGTCTCCCCTTCACCACTTTGCGCAATCACATTTGCAATCTGCTTGATAAAGTGAGAGAGGGAGCGAGGGCAGGCGTTCAGTCGCAGACAAAGCCACAGATTGATGTGGAAACAGGAAACGTGCTGATTGCTGATTATTATGTGGTGGCAGGAAGCTTTTGTCTCTCAGACTGTCATTCCAGCAGGTCAGTTCAGAGCCAGCAGGCTATTGTGACCATGCATGCTGATAAAACCCAACACACATTGGTTGTTGGAATTTTTTTTTTTTTTTTGTGAAGAAACTCAATTCAATAGCGCTGTGAGAGTTTAGATCTTTAAAGCAGGGCATTTAGAGAGCATGCGTATTGATTCATTGATTACAGATTTGTGAGAGCTTGCCCATTGGCCTGCTTTGCAGTATTTTAAGAGTCGGAGGTTAATGGCTAGGTGTGGAAAAAAAGCCTTTCTGCCTTTATCATGATGGCTGCAGCACTTTAAATGGCCTCTGGTTTTATACTTCATGAATGTGGGATGAAAATTATATAGATATCAGAGCCTTGGCCACAAAACTTGCAGTGCAATTGGTATCTTATGGAGAATGTTTCAAAGAAATCTTTAATAAGGGGATGGCTGTCGTATGATACAGGAGCTGATACCTTTAATTAGGAAGGGAAGCATTCCCAGCAGCCCTAGGATAACACTCTGAGACTTTGCCCAATAACTGATTGTTTTTCAATTTCTTTCTCTCTCTTATTACAGGTACTGTGTGGCTCGCTGGCAGCAGGAAAGACTATGAGGGTGGCTGCCGCCTGCACTGCAGAGCTCTGTAACTTTGGCAGATAGGATCATTATCCCCCTGTAAGACACCCTAAGAGCGGAAAAGATGAGGACTTGGATTGTACTTCTTCTGTGGGCATGTGCACACCAAACTGTGAATGCAGTTGCCCTTTCAAGAGGGTCGGTTCGAAGGAAAACCAAAGAAATTGTAGGACGGCAAGACAAAGACTTGCTCAGACGTTCAAAGAGAGGATGGATGTGGAAACAGTTTTTTTTGCAAGAGGAATACACAGGAACGGAACACCAATATATTGGCAAGGTACAAGATGATGTTTCTATTTCAGGGTATAAAGGTGGTCTGAGCAATGCTGGAGTAATGTTGATGGAGTCGATTGCAGAAATAGATATGGTTTCATCACTCCTTCTAAGTCTTGTGAGGTTAATAAGCAGAGAATGATCAAAACTGTGGCTAAGTCATATGTAGGGATCTCCAGCATAGAGCCTGCTGGATTTGAGATAAGGAGCTGGGTGAAATCTGACCTCCCTGGTACCTCACACTTCATCTGAAGCTCAGAGCTGTATAGGATCAAAGATTAAAATAAAGTATAAGAGCTTGCTTCTGTTGCTTATAGCAGAAGATCTCAAACTGTGGCCCTCGGCTCAGGTGGTAGGCAATACACCACAGAATTTATAATACTATAAAATTAGGTTGTTAGTTTAACCTGTTAATCCATTAAAAAGTTCCTTTGAAAAATAATTTAATTTCAAACAGAACATGGGGGCTCAAGACACATCATATTAGTGAGGCAGTGTTTCAAATTTATATTAAATATCACACCAGTGTTAAAAAATCTGACGATACTGATAAGTGGGTCGCAATTTTTTATTTATGATTGAAAACTGATAAATAACCCATATTAAAGTTCTGTAATACTTTATCTAAATAAATAAAAAAAATAAAACATTAAACGCTAAAATCAATTGTATGTATAATGTACAATATGAAAAAGTTTATATGAATAAAATTACATTTAACAGTGTTATAAAATTATTAGTTTTATTACAAAGTCTAAATGTAGTCTAAATGTAAAAATAGGGCAAATTAACATACATTTACATACAAATAATGGCCAAAAAACAATATACAGTGGCACCGATACATTGTGCATCCCAAAAATACTGTATACACAATCGTTCAAAGGTTTGGGGTTAGTAAGATTTTTATTTAATACCTTTGCTCATCAAGGACGCATTAAATTGATCAAAAGTGACAGTAAAGAAAGACTTGTGGTACTTGGATGTTCTGATTTGATCAAAGGTGGTACATGGACTAAAAAGTCTGAGAACCACTGGTTCAGAGACTCGAAAGCCTTACAAGGGATCACCAACCAGTGGATTATTCATGTGGGACGTTGCAAGTCGCATAATTCACAAAGCTCTCATTGTTGTTATGGACATTATGTGTCTGGATCATGTACCAGTCAGTGTGGAGTAGAAGCAGTCATTTCTATAATGTTCAGAGGGAAAATCATGTAGAGCAAAAGAGCCATTGTGTTTGAATGGTCTTTTGTATTTTACTACCCTATTTTACAGTAACAAAGCAGCTTATTGAAGTGGAAAGAAGTGTCAAATCATTCTCTCACTCCTCTATCAGAAGTCATTGTCAAAGCTAATCACATCACACCTTCAGCTCTAAAATGTGATGTTCCTATCAGTCAATTTAATAATTTCGTGTAACAATAGTGAATAACACAAATTTAAAACTGCTTCATACACACTTCATATAGAGGCGAGAAGTAAAAAAGTTTGATTTAGCTCATATATATCTGACAAAAGTGGTTGCACCAAGAGATACCATGCGGCAGCGTCACTGTTCATAATAGACAGGCATTCACCTTGATTGCACATTCAGTGTGTTGTACTTTCATCTGATATGCCATCAGAATTCAATTCCACAAGGACTCATTTTCACATATTTACCATAGAGTACCTGTCTATTACTACATTCCCCCTGTAGTATTTCTTCATTGTTTTATTCCTTCAAAATCAACGGATATTGAATACATTCAGAATATCGAATGCAATACATATTCATGAGCCCTATCAACGGCAGAATGAGCGGAGGTGCTGATGAAATGCTTGAATTGCTTCCTCTCAACAGCTTCACTCAGATATGGATAAAGGAGACGGCACAGTGATGTACGTTCTCACAGGTGAAGGTGCGGGGACGATCTTTGTGATAGATGCCAACTCAGGAGATCTGCATGCTACCAGGAGCCTGGACAGAGAGGAGAAACCTTCTTACATGCTCCGAGCTCAAGCTGTCAACAAGAGGAACGGCATCCCACTGGAGCCAGAGACCGAGTTTATTGTGAAACTACATGATATCAATGACAATGAACCAAAGTTTGACAAGGAGGTTTATGCAGCATCCGTACCTGAGAGGTCACATATTGGTAAGATTCGGCGGCTTCAAAAACAAGCACTGAAAGTCTTGTGAGCGCACATGAATTATGTTAAAATTGTAGAAATATTACAAAACAATCTATTGCTTAATATCTATTGCTTAACTTGTCGTATTTTATTATATATCATCACTTTAAGGAATTATTGAGTCTTATTATTTACTTTCCCACATCTGGTTCCAAACCTGTATGAGTTTCTTTCTTCTTTGAACACATGAGATATTTTGAAGAATGTGCAGGTCACTTATTCCCATGCAAATGGTGACTGGAGCTTTCAAGCTTTAAATAGGATGCAAATTTAGTCATTTTAGTTGTTATTCATTGTAATCTTCCCCTGGAGAACTATTAACTGCTGAAACTGGATCATTGAATCAGTATGTTGAACTTGAGAAACAAAACAGTCCGATTCGGGAATGAATCACTCAGACACTCAATTCCTTAGTCATAGACAAGAGTGACAAACACATTCTTTCCACTGAAGTACGAAAGTCATAACAACGTAACATCATGATAGCAAGTACATAATGACAGGTTTTTCCATTTTATAGGTGAACTTTTTCTTGAACTAATTTCTTGTTTTTCAGGCACCTATGTCACTCAAGTTACCGCCCAGGATGCAGATGATGAAATGTTTGGCCTCAGTGCAAAGCTAGCCTACAGCATCAGCCAGGGTCATCCATACTTCTCAGTAGAGCCAAATACAGGTCAGTCCATGTTGAACTGTTATATCATAGACAGAAATGGTGAAATAGAATGTGTATCTGTATAATTTGATATGGGGCAAGGGTTGCACTGCAGCTCTGTCGTTCAAGCAATTTAGCCGAGCAAATTCGCCCAGCGAGTTTAATCATTGCTAATGTGTGCCCTGGAACATTTCCCGCAGAGGTCTTTGTTTAAACAAAAGAGAAATAGAAACACAAAAGCTCCCATGGCAGATTAGTGTCCAGCTTAACACTGATATGCTTTAGCCCAGATGGGACACGAACGATGATGTCCATGAGCACATGAAATCCTAAAACCGAAAAAAGGGATATTCATTAGAGGTGGGGGTTAATCTGAGAACATTTGTGCCATTCAGAGAAGGAGCAGGGCTTGGATTCTTCGTTACATGAATTACTGGATTTGTCTTTTGCCTTTTTTTGGGTCTAACCGAGACATCAGGCATACTCATGTTCAAAGTCAACGTGAATCACTGTTTGCAAGCCATTTTACTTCTGTAAAGGATGTTCAATAAGAAAGAACATAAGATGAGACTTGATTTTATCGAACACAAATTAACTGGGTCATGAAAAGTGGGTGTTACATATCAGAAAGTGAGTTTGCTATCCCATTAATCCCATTGGTTAACATTATCCAGTAGCTTGCATTTCCTAACTGACATCAGAGGAAAAGTTGTTATATATATATATATATATATATATTAGGGCTGTCAATCGATTACATTTTTCAACGTGATTAATCGCACTCTTGTTGTGTGATTAATCGCACACTTATAGTAAAATTAAGCATACGCCATTTATCTCATTAAACACATTCGTTTTGTCATCATTTGCTATATCCAGCAAAGTAAACAATCAGAAAACTATATTTTCTGCAAGCTTCAAGGATCATTGGAGACTCCAAAAGGACACCAAATAACCAAATATCAGGAGTCCATATAATTCTATTATATAATACATTTATATACACCTAAGCACCCATGAAAAAAAAACGTTACAGAATTCACAGTGTATAGTGTGTGTACAGAGCAACAACAACGAGATTGTTTTCATTTTAGACGAGTCAAGCTGCGATACCGAACAGGACCACACGGAGACGCCAAAAACTCCTAAGTCAACTGCTTTGACTGCATAAACCTACGATTACTAATCACAACAACGTACACATGACAAATAAAACATTATCCTTCCCGAGTGTGTGTGGAAACAACGCGAATGTACTGTGTGTCTGTGTACATGAATGCAGCGTGCGATCAGTGATCGAGAGCGCGCACATACACGGTTTGTTGTTTGTGCATCAATATACCAGAATTTTACGCGCTTACTGTACGACACCAAAATTGTGCTCTTCGGAAACAATCGCAGAATACGACAGAGTTCGTGTTTTAAAGCAAAGCACAGACGGGAATGAATAATTCACTAAAACGCAATGTGAGTCTCTATTCTCTCTGATATGTCTGATGTAATCAGCCTGGCCTTCTTTACATTAGCGCTGTTTTGGACTGTTTGAATGATTTCGATTACTGGATCACTGAAAACTTTCCCAGAGTTTAACGTCTTAAAATGGCCTGATCACAAACAGAGAAGCAGAACTGAGTTAAAGAGTTAGAATGGAAATGACCTCCTACCAGGGCTACAGGTGCGTGTAGATGCTCAGTGTGATTGTGATAAACTCCCGACTTATAACATCATCTAACTGCGTGGCGAAAATTACGTTAATGACGCAGCTTCACGTACTTAAGTAATTTATTTGCGTTAATTGCGTTAAATTATTTTAACGCGTTAAGGAATCTTGCAAAAAATGACTGGTCCAACACTGCCAAGCAAGTCCAACAATGTCTTGCTCTGAAATTGCTTGAGACCAAATTGTTTTAGCTTGTAAAACACCGGTTTTAATAATCCAAGGTCTTGTTTCTTCAGAACCTGCAGCGATCTCTCAATCAGCAGCTGCCGCCTGTAATAATCTCTGCGGCAAAATGTCAGTCTCAATGCATGTACGCAATTAGTTCTGCACTGTTCAAACACAACAAAGACTCAGCTGCAACTGCGGTCTGGTGTCGTTCATCTCCTAGAGTAAGGAACTGGGCTGGATTGGATGTTAACAAATTAAGTCATCTTTCCCTCAGGTATAATCCGGACAGCTTTGGGACCTTCTGATATGGATAGAGAGCAGAGGGAGCACTACCAGGTGGTGATCGAAGCCAAGGACATGGCCGGCCAGAAGGGGGGCTTAACAGGCAGCACCACAGTAAACATTAGCCTTACCGATGTCAACGACAACCCCCCTCATTTCACACAGAGTAAGCATGCATTTAATAGATAGAAAATATTTATGTAAATTCATAAATATCAACAAACTGATATTTGCTCAAAGACATTTGATCCATAATTCCAATGATTCTTGTCATTTGCATAAGTCTTACAGTTGAAATAAACAACAATACAATACACAAATTTAAAAAAACAAAGACAGATACATTTTTTATCATTGTGTGAAGGAAAATGGTTAGTGGCAAAGCTTTAGCAACTGCGTGAGGTCTGTGTATTAATCCTGATTAAATGGACAGTGGGCTCAGCTCACTTACTCTTTTGTGTTTCTCTTAATATAATCTATTCTTTTAGCCTGCATGCAAATAGAAAATGCTTGGAATTTCTGTCATGTTAATCAGAGGAGTGCTGGCTATCAGCACAAAGCGGATTTATTGCAGGCAGCACAATATCGGTCATGTTCGCCATTTATTACAGTGAAGAGAACACCAAGAGTAGGTGAAAAAGCTTTAAAAAGCACTTTAATTGGCTACAGTGTTAGATGCAGGGATCGGATATGTAGATTTACGAATGCAAATTGTCAAATGAGATTTGTTCCTCCAAACTCTTCTTTTAGGTTCTTTTGAACAAGTAAATAATCTCCTGCTGCACTATAATAGTGTAGATCCTCTCTCAAGAGAATTTACAGTTTCAAGCACAAACCCTGACATTAACATTATGTTCCCCAGGTATATATCAGTTCAGTGTTCCAGAGCTCACCAAGGTAGGATCATCAGTTGGCAGGATTGAGGCTGTGGATGCCGACGTCGGCAGAAATGCAGAGATGGACTACACCGTTGTTGGCGGAGACGGTCTGGATGTGTTCGACATCAGCACTGACAGAAACACCCAAGAAGGCATACTTAGCGTTAAGAAGGTACAGAGAATCTTTCTTTCGTGCTTTGAGTTTGAAAGTAGAATTTTCAGTTTGAGAAGCTTGTTTTTTTTTTTATTAAAATAGTTACACTTGATGGTACGTGAATAAAATGCATAAAATGGAGGGGCTGAAAATTTGACTCGGAGTGGGTTGTTTATTCCTGTGAATGTGTTTCGGTTGCAGCCTCTGGACTACGAGAAGAAGAAATCATACATCCTTCAGATCAAGGTCCAAAACACACATCCAGACCCACGCTTTCTGAGCTTGGATGCTAAGGACATGGCATCTGTCAGGGTCAGCATTGAGGATGTAGATGAGCCCCCTCAATTTGAGAAAATCAGCTATATTTTGGAAGTGAAAGAGGATGCGGCTGTGGGCACAGTGATAGGAGCGGTCAGTGCCATGGATCCTGACATACGCCGCAGTCCGGTCAAGTAAGGGCTTTGCATTAATATCATCACATCACATTATAATTTATCATCTATATTTACAAAATCACCGTAAATCTCTTTAAATGCACATTGCCCAGCACATAATAGCTTGACAATAGCATGCAAGCCTCTTAAACATCTGCCCGTTTCTTCCGGTGACCTTTTGATATCTGCAAAACCCTGATTAATCTGTCTCAAGCTGTGGCAATATGAGCTTAGATGGACTGCTTCCTCAAAGCGTGTTTATTAAATTCACATTTAATTCAAGTGGTCCTTCAATCGCAGCATCTTTATGAGATAATTGTAATAAACTACAATTATGAGAATAAATGAGAATATTATCACTGTCCAAAGCGCCCTAATGATAAAGCTGATGCGGAAGGCTCAGGAGGACAATAAATGGATGTTTTTCCCTCCGGAGACCACAGTAAATAAGAACGCAGAATGGAAGTGCAATTAAAAAGCCCTCTGCAGCAGAGAACAGGACTTCAGGGCTGGTAATTATCAAGGACATCAGAAGCACGAGCAACACTGTCGTTCTGAACATCAGGAGGCTAATTAGGAAATTGAACAATCTCACTGATTGATTGCATTTGAAAGAGCAATATTGTGATCTTCTGGTAAAATAGAACAAATTTGTGTGGGCTCAGGGCACTGGGATTTCATGCAGTTATAGCAGTGGTGTGCATCAAGCGTCCTCAAGTGTCTCCAGCTCTAAAGGTTCAGCTGTCTTAACGGTTTTGCAAACCAGTAATGGGGAAGCTGTTTTGCTAATTGCTAATTAGAATTAAAAGTAGTTAAACTAGCACCCTATTGAAAAAGTATTTTACTTTACAATTTAATAACAAAAAGAGCTCACTACAGGAAAAGCTGTCCTACACATCAATGATTATGACAACACTGACAAAACAAACTTGCATTTTTTCACACTCCATTTTCTTTGAGTAT
Source organism: Coreius guichenoti (assembly GCA_039654105.1). Lineage (NCBI taxonomy): Eukaryota > Metazoa > Chordata > Actinopteri > Cypriniformes > Gobionidae > Coreius > Coreius guichenoti. Next base: position 37,997,585 of record CM077175.1, on the reverse strand, counting down.
AATTGAGTCACAGGTCACATCATAGTTTACCACTATTCTACACTTCTTCTTTTTTTTTTAAGTACACTGTTGCAAACACATTGGAACTATTGACAGTTGAGCTGAATGGTTTGAATTGCAGGTATTCCATTGATCGACACACAGATGTGGACCGGGTTTTTGGTGTCTATGCTGGGAATGGATCTATATTCCTGCAGAGGCCTCTGGACCGAGAGGAATTCGCTTGGCACAACATTTCAGTGATCGCAACCGAGTTTAGTAAGTAACTCCACACGGCTCACAGCCGCAGTTCATTTGGAATGAATTTAGGTTGCTAAGCTCAAGTCATCCAGCATTAAATTTCTCCAATAAGATTTCCGCATTTTTTTATTTACCATGACAGCTTATATTGACTAAATATATTAGTTTACTTTTTTAAATTAGAAATCCAGTTTCCTCCTGTGGCTCCAATAAGCTTCTATCATCTCAAGTAGTCAACTATCATCTGCCACATCTTTTTAAGGACACTTAGAAAACCCAGAGCAGACCAGCCGAGTGCCTGTGTACATCCGCGTACTGGATGTCAATGATAACCCCCCAGTGCTGGCATCCTTCTACGAGACCTTCGTCTGTGAAAACGCCAATGCCGGTCAGGTAAAGAGCATTTTAGTATACGTTTCCCATTTTATCTGCCACATTGTCAATTTCGATGTAAGATAAGGAGGAATAAGTCCACTTCTCCTGTTCGGCCGGTGGATGGATGTGTCGATTTAAAGCAGGGGCGTCTGTTAAACAGTGTGTGACCTCTACAGAACTCACACCTCCAGAGCAAGATAGAGATCAGTGATGAGTATTTCTCCTTCATGGATTAGACGGCAGAGCCTTTTTCTGTCAGGCTTGATGAGATTATGTGTCATGGTGGATGACAGGGGCTGTCACATTTCACAGGCACTTCATAATAACTGTCCACCTCTCCTCCATTTCCTGACTCTTCTTGTATCCCTCGTTGTCCGTCATCACCCACCTCACTGACCCGCCCACCTCAGCGCCTGGCAGAATTGTTCAATCTGGTGTTTGCCATGGTTTAGTTATTGGGTACAAAAAGATCCAAGACTATGAACATACATGCACATAGTATTAGCAGTATTTTTTTTTTCCAGTAAAAATATCAAAACATCTTTCTCCATTTACTTGAAAACCAAAATGACTCAATACTCAAAACATGAAAAATTGAACTGTTATTTTACACAAATTATTTTACAGATTTTTTAAAGAAGGTGCATATGCTATCAACTATAACAATTGTAATAATTGTGTGTCTCCCATTTAATTACATTTAGGCAAAAGAGAGTGTGGCAATTCTCTTGCATGATGAAACTAAACAATTATTAATTAGCATTGTGTTTATTAGCTATATTTCAGCGACGGCAGTGTGAGATAAGGCTAGGATTTTGGTTCTGTTCAGCAGTTATATTCGAACAGACTGAAGTAAAGCCCAGAGGAAAGGGAAGCCAGCCAGCAACACGCAAGCAAGAAATCTGGCCAGTGCGTAAGCCTGGTAGAGAAAAAAAATCATGAAGCACACAATGGATGATTACATTTTTGTCACAGCGTATTGCCAGTGCACCCTTGAGAGATGCATTTAAACTAAAATTGCCCTTGGTGACAACTAAAGATAACCATGAGCCTCTATCACTGAGCCAACATCTTTCCTCGCTGTAAACATGCTTATAGTGTTTACATGTAAACACTTGTAAGGTCTGAAAGATGACATTGTGAATAGGTCATTCCTGTTATGCAGTACCTTTCCAGCTCTGTAACTTAAATAAAAATGAATGTTTTTTAAGTAATAGGGTATAGCAGACTTAGAAGAATATATGCTGTCAAGCTCATGCAATTAAATGTTATTAAGTATAACTTACACAATGTACATAATGTCAAGATAATTAACAGGAGGCCTAAATGGATGATGATACGAAGCAAAAGTTACATTGCTAACGTTAGCTAAAGGCAGACTACAATAAAACTAACAGAATAATATTGTTTTAATTAGTTATATATGGCTTTGAATTAGTTTTATATATATATATATACACTCACCTAAAGGATTATTAGGAACACCATACTAATACTGTGTTTGACCCCCTTTCGCCTTCAGAACTGCCTTAATTCTACGTGGCATTGATTCAACAAGGTGCTGAAAGCATTCTTTAGAAATGTTGGCCCATATTGATAGGATAGCATCTTGCAGTTGATGGAGATTTGTGGGATGCACATCCAGGGCACGAAGCTCCCGTTCCACCACATCCCAAAGATGCTCTATTGGGTTGAGATCTGGTGACTGTGGGGGCCATTTTAGTACAGTGAACTCATTGTCATGTTCAAGAAACCAATTTGAAATGATTCGAGCTTTGTGACATGGTGCATTATCCTGCTGGAAGTAGCCATCAGAGGATGGGTACATGGTGGTCATAAAGGGATGGACATGGTCAGAAACAATGCTCAGGTAGGCCGTGGCATTTAAACGATGCCCAATTGGCACTAAGGGGCCTAAAGTGTGCCAAGAAAACATCCCCCACACCATTACACCACCACCACCAGCCTGCACAGTGGTAACAAGGCATGATGGATCCATGTTCTCATTCTGTTTACGCCAAATTCTGACTCTACCATCTGAATGTCTCAACAGAAATCGAGACTCATCAGACCAGGCAACATTTTTCCAGTCTTCAACTGTCCAATTTTGGTGAGCTCGTGCAAATTGTAGCCTCTTTTTCCTATTTGTAGTGGAGATGAGTGGTACCCGGTGGGGTCTTCTGCTGTTGTAGCCCATCCGCCTCAAGGTTGTGCGTGTTGTGGCTTCACAAATGCTTTGCTGCATACCTCGGTTGTAACGAGTGGTTATTTCAGTCAAAGTTGCTCTTCTATCAGCTTGAATCAGTCAGCCCATTCTCCTCTGACCTCTAGCATCAACAAGGCATTTTCGCCCACAGGACTGCTGCATACTGGATGTTTTTCCCTTTTCACACCATTCTTTGTAAACTCTAGAAATGGTTGTGCGTGAAAATCCCAGTAACTGAGCAGATTGTGAAATACTCAGACCGGCCCGTCTGGCACCAACAACCATGCCACGCTCAAAATTGCTTAAATCACCTTTCTTTCCCATTCTGACATTCAGTTTGGAGTTCAGGAGATTGTCTTGACCAGGACCACACCCCTAAATGCATTGAAGCAACTGCCATGTGATTGGTTGATTAGATAATTGCATTAATGAGAAATTGAACAGGTGTTCCTAATAATCCTTTAGGTGAGTGTATATATATTGTTTGATGCATTTGAAAAAGATGATACAAATATTTTTTGTGTGCTTTATGCATATCATAATTTGAGTGTGAGCAAAAATTTATTGAAATGAAGAGTGAAGAATAAATAAAAATCACAAATACTTTAGAAAATGCCTGTTTTTGATATTAGAAGTTGACAAAAATAGCAACATCTTCTTCAACCAAATTAGTTAAATAGATAACAGTGATGGTAGAAAATAATATGATTTTAATTTCAAATATAATTAGAAAATGTATGATGCAGGCTTTATCAAAAATGAACCAAACACCATTTGTAATGTATGCCCTATGCATTTTGTTAAATATGAGATTGTCATCATTTGCTTCTTTACTACAGAAAATCCAGACAATAAGCGCAGTGGATCCAGATGACCCTGTCGGTGGACATCGCTTCTTGTTCTCCTTAGCACCACAGAGCTCAGTGCGAGCAAACTTCACAGTCCGAGATAATGGAGGTGGGTGCCCTCTCACATTGTCTGGCCCTCTAACTAGCTCACTGTCTCTCTTCATGACAACAGACCAATCAAACAAGAGAAATCTTTAGGACACATGGCCTCTTCACATCTAGCTGTTTAAACTGAGCCAGCTTGTTTTGCAGTAGACATAACTTTAGGTCAGTCTAGGCCTGTTGTGGTCTGCAGAGAGAGCAGTTGCCTCGTTCCTTAAAATGCCTCTATTATGCTATTTTAAAGGTTCCTAATTTTGTTTTGGAGGTCTCCTACAACAGGTTTACATGCATCAAAGGTCAAAAAACACTCTCATTTTCTCATAATATACATTGCGCATCACCACATTTTTCAAAGATTCACAAAAGACTTGTCTAAAGATTCAGTCTTTCTAAACCCCTCTTTTCTGAGAGCTTACTCTGCTCTGATTGGCCAGATGGCCCAGTCTGTTGTGATTGGTCTACCACTTACAGCGCGTGTCGGAAACAAAACGGCAATTACAATAACTGAACTTCAGCTCCGCCCGGAGGCTTCCTAAAGCTCAGAGAATTTTACACACTGTAAAGACAGTAACGATCGATTTTTACCATATCAATCCAAGCACGAGTCCGATGATGAAACATTGGAATAACTAGTTATTCAACCCGAACCTCCATCGCAAAGACGACTTGAGCAGGACTCAGTGATATGCTACTTAAATTTTGTAAAACAAATCTTGCTCCATCCTTTATCTTCACTCAAAGTAGTAAGATTATTAATGCATTCATGGACACAATTGTACATAATAGTGGCACACAGCTGATTAGCAGAAGTATTTCAGTAAGACAGTAATAACGTGAGTTAACCGGTTAGCCGGAGACCAACACAATATAAAACACAAAACGATGTATTTTGAACACCCGGGACAAAATATATACATCAATAATTAATCATACTTACAGGTTGTGATTTTGAGGAGCAAGGTGGTCCAAATAAAGTGGGTACTGACCCATCTTTAATGGATAAGCGTTTTGTAAATCCCATTTAGACAGATTTGTGAAGCAATCTTCAAAAGGTTATACTGCTGTTGTATTGCTGTGGTAATTTTAACCACTGACTCTTCACATCCTCATCCTTTGGAAGTGTTTACAAAGAGAATTTGCTTTTGCAGCGCAGAAAATGGCATCTTCTCAACATGTACACAACATGAACTAGGTACAGTGTTTGACGGCGGGTCAAAGTAGATGTTGTTTGCAGGCAGCCAATGAAGATCGTATGTGGGCATTATGCAAATTTGTTGCATTGTTACGTATGCAACTTACTGACGACTTGTTTCGGCAGTTCAGAATCGATTCTTTTTATTTTTTTTGGAGAGAGAGAGAGAGACTAACTTTATTTGTTGTGCACTTTGATTTTTAAAACTTTGCAGACCTTTTACATTCACAAACAGCTATATTACACACTGAATGAAAGGTAATATCTAAAAAAGCATAATAAGGGCACTTTAACTATTAAATGCATGAAGGTTTCGTCAATCATTATTACATATTCATGTCTCGTGATCTCTCACTGCCGCAATAGTATAAAACTCTCCTGATATTTTAAAAACAATTACAAAAGAGTAAAATAAAGCATGTTTCGTTACCTTTTGGAACTTGGAAGGGTTCGATTTGAGCAGATGCTTTTTACCATCATCACTGTCATCGTCAGAGCTCATTTCCCCAGTACATTCAGCTTCTGGCTCATATTCATTACCTCAACCATATTCTCAAAATTATCATTTTCAACGTCTTCAAAATCAATATTTTGATCGCTGACAGCTTCTTCACCAGATCCACCATCAAGTGACAGTGACACTAATATTTGATTGCGTTCAGTACTTGCTCTGAAATAAATCACTGAGCCATTTAAAGTTTTGCTGATTATACTTGTGTATTCTTTTGTTTTTTGTCTGTGGTAATTATGAGTGAAACATCACTGTGTATCAGACATTGCCACCTTGAGGAATAAAGGTGAATTGCACTTATTGAGCCATCAGAGATTTAATTATTGATACACAGAAAAAATATACTTACACTATTACATACCTCGGGTCGCTAGCGACCCTGTCCACTTTTTTACCAAAAATTTATTAGAAAACAGACATTCTTTTATAATTTAATTTTTTTCTTATTACATTGTTTATAATGAATCGATTGAGGAATACTAAGAAGGTTGATGTCTGTCTTTAAAAAATTAACGAGGGGGAGGGTAGTGAATGACGTCCCAGGTTAATAAAGGCCAGTGGTATGTGTTTAAGGGTTAATAAACTAAGCGCTCAACTCTCCACAGATAACACAGCTGGAATCTTTACACGACGTACTGGATTTGGCCGAATGCACAAGAGCACCCATCTAGTGGCTGTGGTGATCTCAGATGGAACCTTTCCCATACAGAGCAGCACGGGCACACTCACAATTCGGGTGTGCACGTGCGACCGGGACGGCAACATGGAGATGTGCAATGCAGAGGCTCTGACCAGCTCTGCGGGGCTCAGCACGGGAGCACTGGTGGCCATCCTGCTCTGCATCCTCATCCTGCTCTGTAAGTAGCCTTCGGTTCTCTCTTTTGACTTTAACAATCAGATCACTTCTTCTACGTCCATCTGTCTGATGCCCGCTTCCTCCATCTGTCCTCGGTGAATCCGACTGTTCATCTTTCAAGCCCTTTGTTAGTTAGACTTTTCAGTTCATTTTCCCACCTGTCTTCCTGTCAGTCAACGCTTTTGTCTGCTCTGCCATTTGATTAATTACAATTCCAGTGGTCTGAAGTGTGTACGCCTGATCTGCATGTAAAATAATTTGCAATTAAGGAAAAAGAAAATAAAGAAAAACAGTTTCTGACATGCTCAGATGGCTGAACTGATAAAACTTGTTGGTTATTTAATCAGGAAACTGAGTAACACGGGCTACATTTCAATTAAACTCAAATGAATCCATTCTTGATTTAATTTAACAAAAATGGAATATCACATTTGAGTTCTAGGCTTAATTTTAATTGAAACACTTGTCATATAGCATGCATGTGTAATTGATCAATTTAATGTGATTTTTTTGACTATGCATTTTAATTGCTATAGAAAAACTTGCTTATTTGAGTTTTGCTGTCTGTTAACATCAGCTACTCATAGTTCTCACCTGTGAACTGCGTGCAATAGAGCTTAGACCTATAGTAGGTGTCACCCACTGGGTAATGCATCATGTATGAAACTCTTCCTACTCCATTGCAGTGAAAGATCACTGATAAAAGCAACCAAATGGTACTAAGGGGGGGATTTACTGAAAATGAATTGCTCCCACTGATAGCATGGTTTATTTCCACATGCCATCTGAATCACCACTTCAAAATGCCGAAAGCATACATTACTACACCGCACATCTGGATATATGGCCGTTTATAATGCTCTTCTACATCATTTGATGAATATGAGCTGCAAAGATCATTAGAAAATGTACACAACATTTTTCAATGACATTTTGTTTACCATCTGCTTTCTGAAGGTTGTAATAACTTGCACTAATTATACAATATACAAGCAATGCACAATATATGATAAACCTAATTTAAATATGACCACATTTAAACCACTTTTTATCAAAATACAGTAAAAACAGTAATATTGTGAAATATTATTACAATTTTAAATAAATGTTTTCTATTTTAATATCTTTAAAAAGCTGTCAGCGCTGGTTGCAAACACGATGAAATAAAAGGCTGGATTTAAGAACAGGTGCAGATCATTATCAATCAATGAAAAATCAAGGAAACGAAACTCAACCACAGGAAACTGAACTAAAACAAAACAGTGCAAAACCCACCCAAAACAGACATTAAACCCAGAATACCTGTAACATATCCCCCATCAAGAAGGCGCGTCCTCACGCCAGGGGCTTAAGAGGTGGGCGCAGGGCAGGCACAAGGGACACAGGAGCCAGGGCGGAGCAATTAACGGGAGACTCCAGAGAGGGCCTGAAAGTGGTAGGACCCAGTGCGGAGATGATGGTGGGAGGAGCCAGGGTGGAATCCCCAGCAGGAACCCCAGGATAAAAGCCCATGGCAGAGATGAGGGAGGGAGAAGCCATGGTGTCGACTTGGCAGACGGAACCAGATGAACTATCAACCGAGACAAAGCTGATGGTGGTAGAGACCCAGGGGGAGCCGAAGAGCCAATGAGACCGAGTGAAAAAGAAGGTCCTGGAGACCAAGGAGGAGCCGCAGAGACAAGCAGCCGAGGTGAAGCCAGGGTGTCGAAGGACTAAGGATAAGGAAGCCCGGTGGAGCCGAGGAGCCACAGTGGAGCCAGCAGGTCGACAGGCCGAGGTGGAGTGACGTCACAGAGGTTTTAGGTAGAGCAAACGGGTTTACAGTCCAGGGCTGAACTGGCCAACAATTAGCCTGAGGCAGATTCACAAAGCACCAAGCAGGAGATGAGAACAGACAGACTTCTCAGGAATGGTCGCTTTGGCCAACGCGGAACGGACAAACTTTTCAGGAACGGCCTCCTTGGCTGATACAGGACAGATAGACATCTCAGGAACAACCCTCTGGGTTGACGTGGAACAAGCAGACATTTTAGGAACGGCTCTCTTGGCCACCTTGGAACAGGCAGAGGAGGTGGGAGTGGGAGGCAGGGTGGGAAGACAGACATTAATAACTCGGTGCTGGGTGACGAATCAGGCTCGGTGCAGGGTGAGGAAACAGGCAGGGTGCAATAATTTTCCAAATCAATAGGGGACTCAGAGTTTAGTGCATCTACATCCACCTTAGCTGACGGGACAGGGCTCATTCCATCCCCTCGTATTCCACTAGTTTTCCCTCAATGTAGGACGATGTTGCCGGCTCACGCACCTGGTCAGACGTGGTTGGCTCGGGCTCCGGAGCGAGCTGTGGCTCATGTGTCAGATACAGAAACATGTAGAACAGAACAACATACATAATATTGAAGAGAACAGACAATGAACTGAACAAACTCAGGGTTTAAGTAACAGTCAACGAAATAAAGAGCAGGTGTAGCTCATTACTAACATTTTTCCTTCTCTTGTTCTGTAGTGATCGTAGTGCTGTTTGCTGCCCTGAAACGTCAGAAGAAGAAAGAGCCACTGATCATCTCCAAGGAGGACGTGAGGGACAATGTCGTCAGCTACAATGATGAGGGTGGCGGCGAGGAGGACACGCAGGCCTTTGACATCGGAGCGCTTCGCCATCCAGAAGCAATGGAGGACAGCAAAATGCGCCGGGACATCCTGCCCTCCGAGTCGCTCTACCCCCCTCCACCACTCCGCAGGACCACTGTGCCGTCCCGAGAGAATGCAGACGTGCGGGACTTTATCAACCAGCGCGTGCAGGAAAATGACGGCAACCCCACGGCTCCTCCTTATGACTCGCTGGCCACCTATGCGTACGAGGGTAACGGATCGGTGGCCGAGTCGCTCAGCTCACTGGGTTCCGTGTCCTCGGAGGGGGAGTATGACTATAACTACCTCAGCGAGTGGGGGCCACGCTTCAGGAAGCTAGCAGACATGTACGGCGGGGAGGACAGCGACTGGGACTCCTAATGGACAGACTGCAGAACAAGACTCATTTGCTGATCTGCCTCTACATGAAGACTGGAGTGGCAGAATGAGGCAGCCTAATTTCTTTTACAAAGTGCCCTTTTATCCTTCTCTTTGTCCTACAATCAGGCAGCCGGTTTCTCTTTCGTGATTGGCTGTGCGTTTTCTCAAAAGAGGAGACGAACTTAACGCTCCACGAGGAGGACGTATCTGTCTGCGGACTTCTCATCAGAAAGATCATCTGCGGTGACATCTTTCTGCATAATCCCAGATTGTTTTGGAGATTGTTTCTACAGTGTTTCATATCTGTAACCATCATTGCAAACGTTCTTTTGAAAAGCAAAGCATCTGATGCGGAAGCGCTGTTCAAATGCTGCTGCAAAGAACAGTTTATCAGTTGACTGTGAGCCTGTGAAACACTTGAAGTGAACTTGAGCAGGTCATTGAATAAAAGGCCAAGGCCGAGTACTTTATGAAAGTAATGAAACCACCGCCAAACTCGGGCTTGTGAATTCACCATCAGACCTCAATGTGTAGCGGGCACCTCAGAATCAAACAGTTCAACATCTTAGGAGTTGTCTAATAACTGGGAGGAATTTTCAAACCCTTACTATTAACCATTTGCATAATTTTACTAATCTACTTACGCACTCAAGAAGAGATGTGTTGTCCTGTAACCGGAATAAAGACTGGTTGTGTGAAACCCATCTAGAAAATGGGTCAGAAGATGTTTCATGGTTGGCACTGGTTTTCATCATCCACATGAAAAAAATGCCAGAAGCTTACAATTATCTGCTATGTCATTGGACCTGAATGTGTTTTGCTTCCTTTAGCAGTCTGACAAAAGTTTGGTTGAACTCAGAACTGCTTAGTATGACTTTCTTCTTGTAAGAGACACACTTCCACACGGTCCCTTAATGACATGCTGCAAAAGAATAACCAGGGAAGTAATAAAAGCTCAACTGATTTATTCCTTGGCTGAATGATAACCACAACAGTGTTGTACTGAGGTGTGAGTCAAATCTTAAAGTAAATCACTCCGCAATGATTGCGCCCTCTCTTCAAACCAGAAAATGAGCCTTGAGATTGCCTTCACCTCTTTGGCTAGGAGGGGATGAGTCAGCAGTGCTCGAGCTGGTAAATATTTGTGTTTTAGAAGCAGAATTTCCATTCTTTGTGATTGATAAGATGTAAAAAGAAAAAAGATGGTTACTCATGCTGTAAAAACTTGGTTTAATGAACAGTGATTTGTACCAGTGGCTTGGGAGAGTAGATTATGTCCATGTACTACTTTACTTTATATCTTGTGAAATTTTGTACCAAATATTTATATACCACAATGATGACTAAATATTCTTGAAATATGTACATTCTGTATTATTGTTTCCGTGTTTTGAATGTGTTCAACTGTAAATGTGAGCTGGTTGCAGTTCATCTGATGATGTGCAAATGGAATCAAACTTTCATTAAAATAAATGTTCTCTTTTACAGAAAAACGTTGCAATTCTTTGCACACCCAAAAAACACTTACAAATGCATTGCGTTAAGCTTCTGACTTACCACAAGGAATTTGTATTTATTTATTTATTTTGAAAATTACTGTTGGGCTGCTGCCCATTTTGTGAGCTAAGTTCAATCAACCTATAACCTATAAGTAACTATATTATTAAATAAAATGTACATTTATATACATTTATAAATAAAATGTGTGTGTCTATATATATATATATATATATATATATATATACACTCACCTATAGGATTATTAGGAACACCATACTAATACTGTGTTTGACCCCCTTTCGCCTTCAGAACTGCCTTAATTCTACGTGGCATTGATTCAACAAGGTGCTGAAAGCATTCTTTAGAAATGTTGGCCCATATTGATAGGATAGCATCTTGCAGTTGATGGAGATTTGTGGGATGCACATCCAGGGCACGAAGCTCCCGTTCCACCACATCCCAAAGATGCTCTATTGGGTTGAGATCTGGTGACTGTGGGGGCCATTTTAATACAGTGAACTCATTGTCATGTTCAAGAAACCAATTTGAAATGATTCGAGCTTTGTGACATGGTGCATTATCCTGCTGGAAGTAGCCATCAGAGGATGGGTACATGGTGGTCATAAAGGGATGGACATGGTCAGAAACAATGCTCAGGTAGGCCGTGGCATTTAAACGATGCCCAATTGGCACTAAGGGGCCTAAAGTGTGCCAAGAAAACATCCCCCACACCATTACACCACCACCACCAGCCTGCACAGTGGTAACAAGGCATGATGGATCCATGTTCTCATTCTGTTTACGCCAAATTCTGACTCTACCATCTGAATGTCTCAACAGAAATCGAGACTCATCAGACCAGGCAACATTTTTCCAGTCTTCAACTGTCCAATTTTGGTGAGCTCGTGCAAATTGTAGCCTCTTTTTCCTATTTGTAGTGGAGATGAGTGGTACCCGGTGGGGTCTTCTGCTGTTGTAGCCCATCCGCCTCAAGGTTGTGCGTGTTGTGGCTTCACAAATGCTTTGTTGCATACCTCGGTTGTAACGAGTGGTTATTTCAGTCAAAGTTGCTCTTCTATCAGCTTGAATCAGTCGGCCCATTCTCCTCTGACCTCTAGCATCAACAACATTTTCGCCCACAGGACTGCCGCATACTGGATGTTTTTCCCTTTTCACACCATTCTTTGTAAACTCTAGAAATGGTTGTGCGTGAAAATCCCAGTAACTGAGCAGATTGTGAAATACTCAGACCAGCCCGTCTGGCACCAACAACCATGCCACGCTCAAAATTGCTTAAATCACCTTTCTTTCCCATTCTGAGATTCAGTTTGGAGTTCAGGAGATTGTCTTGACCAGGACCACACCCCTAAATGCATTGAAGCAACTGCCATGTGATTGGTTGATTAGATAATTGCATTAATGAGAAATTGAACAGGTGTTCCTAATAATCCTTTAGGTGAGTGTATATATATATAGAATCATACAAGTATATTATTTTTATTTTTATTATATATACAGTATATATACAGTATTTTAAATATATTATATGATGTATTTTATAGTATATCTTTGATGCTCAATATATGGGCATGACTCTTAGATGATATATGACATGATTCTTAGAGGCCAAATATCATGATCGTTATCGGAAAATTTCTAGTGTCTGCCCCAGATCGTCAGCTCATTAGGCCAATCTATAATGAGGATCTCAAAGCCTGCTACTGGATTTGGAGGGAGAGGAAACAGTATTCATTTTAAATTGATTGGGGGATCAGCAGTTGTGAGGCAGATGGTGACATTTCAAACAATGCCGATGTTAACTCAATCACCCTGCCATCCAGCGCTCTCTGCAAATATGTACATAGACACGTCTCATCTGGTCTCTCTGTGTGTCTATACAAGGCCATTAAGGGCTTAAGCAACACTCCAGGATTCAGGTGCGCTAACCTCATTTAAAAGGGTCAGTATGCATGTCTTGGATAAAATATGGAAAAATTGTACTCTAGCAGAAGGGCTTTTGCTTATAAGAGAAACAGGTCTATGTACTATTGAAAAAGCAGAAGCACTGATAAGTCTGAAAACTATTTAAAGGATTCCTAGTTTAAAGGAATAGTTTACCTCCAAATTAAAATGATTTACATTATATATATATATATATATATATATATTGGTCCTTGTATGTTTTTGTCTGTTGTTTGTCTGTTTGTCAATAATTGTCAATTTTTTTATGGTTTTCTATACATTTTATCTGCATTTAAGGCACCACAAAAGTCATCCATACAAGCTATATTCCAAACTTTCTGAAACTATGATATAGCTTTATATGAACGACTAACCCACATCTCTTTGTTGTACCACTGCGGTCACTATGAACTGTTGTTGTATGGGGGGAAAATCAATGTGAAAATTCTATGTTCCATGTTCAAAAGAAACAGGTTTGAATGACATGATGAGGGTGAGTGACATGAACGATTCGTTAATGCATGCTCAGTCATCACCAGGCACAGCTTTTTAGTAAACACTGAGCAAAACTTAGCTTTTACCTGATATGCATAAGACATTAAGTTGTATGCACTAAAATGTTGCAAAGATGTAGACTTGAGTTCATTACAAGCGTATATCTCGAATCAAATACGGCTGGTAAGCGTAGTAGGATAAGCCCCGAAGACAAGATTACATGAACTACGCAGTAATGAAAGCAAGGGCGGCACAAAGCAGAAGAAAAATGTACACTCAAGTGTTTTTTAATCTCTGTAACGTTAAGCCGACTAAAGGTTAGTTGTGCTTCAGGCCCGCGCTGGATGTACGCTGGGGATCCGGCGCGCTCACGGCCGTCTCTGTGAAGGAGCCGCCTGAATCAAGGGCAGTCAACATGTCACCGCAGCCGTGCGGCTGCTGAGGGCTGTAACTCTTCATGGCCGAGGCTTAAAACGCTGCGTCGCTTCCCATTAGCCTCGCCTGTCTCTTTAGCCTTAATCTTTAATGGGCATGTCATGTTAGGGGAAATGCTAAACACCAATCTACCTCATCTTGGGATTTTCTTCTCTTTCTACCCCACGCTTTCATGGGATGCCGTATCCTCCGCTGTTGCCGTCATCGCTGACAGCCTAAATTTTCATTGTTATTCACAAAACGATGTACAATTTTCGGATTAAACTTTACTCCAGAGAGTTCTAAAGCACCGTTCCCGCTTTCTTTTGTGCCAAAAAATGATGTTTATATTAAATCTGTCAAGCTGCAAATGTTGTGAAGAGCACTGAAAGGTCTGTTGTCTGTGTTATCTAAGAGCTCCTGATGTTGTTTTGAATGCGTTGTGTCATGGCCTATTTTCCAGTCATTCACCGAATGAGTCCCATTCACTTGTACACTCATTTCGGTTACTTGTTGTAGTTCTGACTCATTTAACAAGCAATAGGCTGTTCATTTGCCATACAAAAGACATTTAGCTATGGCTCAAAATAATCTCCCGAACAGCATGTTTAGTGATACGTACACCATCGTTCAACAGTTTAAGCAACAGTGACGGGTGAAACTTTACGTAGCCGTCATTAGACTCTTATACAGTGAGTGCTTTTGATGGATTATTCTAATTAATATATGGACTCATGCGCTTTTCTTGGAATGGTACTGATGTGAAGTCTCTTATCTCGGAGTCCAACACATCTCGTGTTTTAAAAGTGTCCAAACTTTCTGAACTTTTCAGTCTAACATACATTGATAAAAAAAAGTCTGAGTCTCTGATGAAAAATATTCTTGTCAACATTAATGCAACATGATCTTCCCCCACTGTATCCTTTTTTCAGTATCCAGCCTACATACAACTGGTGAAAAAAGCTCGTGGGAAAAATTAAAAACTGTGTGTGACTGATGAATTGGGAAAAATTAAACCTTTTAGAAAATTTATAATGAAAATATGAAAGGTATATATTATTATATTATACATTGCATAGCTTTTAGGCTATGAATTGCCAGTGATGGACAATAATGTAGCAGCCTATCTTTACTTCCTATTACTTTTATCACTATATTCCAAATCTTACTTTTCCCTCACAACATTTCACAAAAAAAGTTCATGCTTAATTCAAGTTCATTGTACATGAAATCATAGGTTATACAACTGTAAGTTATATGTGAACTAGATCAGCTGTAAATGGGCGAGCTATACTTGAATTTTGAGGACTAGTTTTCTAATAGGCTAACAATAATTTATAATAATTCATAATTATTAAAGACTGACCTAAAACCGTTTAACCTCCTCTCAGTGTGTCTAGGACATTAGAACTCTCTCCTTAAATATGCTCTTAAAAATAAAGGTTCCAAAAGGGTGTTTCTGCAGTGATGCCATAGAAGAACCGTTTTTGGTTCCCCAAAGAAACTTTCAGTGAAAAGTTGAAGACTCCCTGTGGTGAAAATCAAGTTAATTTAGTTGAATACAATTTATACAAGTTAGTTTAATGTTGTTTATGTGCTATGTGGTGTTTTTAATATGCTTTAAGATAAACCATGTGCAAATTCATGTCAACACCATTGCAGATTTTTTTCTCCTTAAAACTGCAGTGGAGAAAAAAAAAAAAAAACAGTCTCAAAAACACAGTTTGAAATCGCCTGTGTTTCTGATGTCACAAAATGCCTTGTAACCAATCACATCAACGTGCGGGCGGGCTTTAGCATATCATTAACTATGCTGTGAAACAGGGGAGTCTCAAGAGAAGCCAGGTTATACCGGTATATTTCTCTATTGATATGAAAAATTGGGTACATTTAGCAATAAAGTGGGTGAATTGTGTATATGATGTACATTACGATATTATGATGAACTATATGCATTTCTCCACTGACATTCTAAGTTGTTCAAAGCGTTTGTAATGATACTGATTTTTAGAAGGCAGCTGTCTGACTCCAAGATGGCAAACGGGAATGGTTTGTGTAACATTAGCAACACATTATCAGTTGTTTGATAATGTAGTCAAGCAAAATGCTAATCGTATTAATTACTGTTATGTGTCCGACGTTGTAGAGAGCAATACATAAAATGCATTACCATTATGATACATCGACTTGTATACATACGAGTTGACCGAGTGGATCTCTGAGCTGGTGTGAGTGAGTGGGGATGGGGCTAATTTGCATATTCATAGTTCCGTGTATATTAAATGACGCAAGGGTGTAGTTACATTTAAGCTTTTTTAAGGCATGAATTAAAAAAAAAAAAAATCAGGAAAAAAAAAAACCTTTAAATATGTAATTTTGGTGATCAAAGTTGAGTTTTAAGGGATAAAATGATTGACTACAGAGGGACTTTTTTCTTCATGTAAAGAAACATTTTAATACTCTAAAGAACATTTTTCTACTATAAAGAACCTTTTGTGGAATGGAAGTGTTTCATCTGTGTTAAATGCCAATTTCAAGCATGTTGTGTGTGTGTGTGTGTGTGTGCAACTAGAATTCATCAATCAGTACTTATGATACCTATTTAAGGAGAGAGTATATATACAGTGGGGAGAACAAGTATTTGATACACTGCCGATTTTGCAGGTTTTCCCACTTACAAAGCATGTAGAGGTCTGTAATTTTTATCATAGGTACTCTTCAACTGTGAGTGACGGAATCTAAAACAAAAATCCAGAAAATCACATTGTATGATTTTTAAGTAATTAATTTGCATTTTATTGCATGACATAAGTATTTGATCCATCAGAAAAGCAGAACTTAATATTTGGTACAGAAACCTTTGTTTGCAATTACAGAGATTATACATTTCCTGTAGTTCTTGACCAGGTTTGAACACACTGCAGCAGGGATTTTGGCCCACTCCTCCATACAGACCTTCTCCAGATCCTTCAGGTTTCGGGGCTGTCGCTGGGCAATACGGACTTTCAGCTCCCTCCAAAGACTTTCTATTGGGTTCAGGTCTGGAGACTGGCCACTCCAGGACCTTGAGATGCTTCTTACGGAGCCACTCCTTAGTTGCCCTGGCTGTGTGTTTCGGGTCGTTGTCATGCTGGAAGACCCAGCCACGACCCATCTTCAATGCTCTTACTGAGGGAAGGAGGTTGTTGGCCAAGATCTCGCGATACATGGCCCCATCCATCCTCCCCTCAGTACGGTGCAGTCGTCCTGTCCCCTTTGCAGAAAAGCATCCCCAAAGAATGATGTTTCCACCTCCATGCTTCACGGTTGGGATGGTGTTCTTGGGGTTGTACTCATCCTTCTTCTTCCTCCAAACACGGCGAGTGGAGTTTAGACCAAAAAGCTCTATTTTTGTCTCATCAGACCACATGACCATCTCCCATTCCTCCTCTGGATCATCCAGATGGTCATTGGCAAACTTCAGACGGGCCTGGACATGCGCTGGCTTGAGCAGGGGGACCTTGCGTGTGCTGCAGGATTTTAATCCATGACGGCGTAGTGTGTTACTAATGGTTTTCTTTGAGACTGTGGTCCCAGTTCTCTTCAGGTCATTGACCAGGTCCTGCCGTGTAGTTCTGGGCTGATCCCTCACCTTCCTCATGATCATTGATGCCCCACGAGGTGAGATCTTGCATGGTGCCCCAGACCGAGGGAGACTGACCGTCATCTTGAACTTCTTCCATTTTCTAATAATTGCGCCAACAGTTGTTGCCTTCTCACCAAGCTGCTTACCTATTGTCCTGTAGCCCATCCCAGCCTTGTGCAGGTCTACAATTTTATCCCTGATGTCCTTACACAGCTCTCTGGTCTTGGCCATTGTGGAGAGGTTGGAGTCTGTTTGATTGAGTGTGTGGACAGGTGTCTTTTATACAGGTAACGAGTTCAAACAGGTGCAGTTAATACAGGTAATGAGTGGAGAACAGGAGGGCTTCTTAAAGAAAAACTAACAGGTCTGTGAGAGCCGGAATTCTTACTGGTTGGTAGGTGATCAAATACTTATGTTATGCAATAAAATGCAAATTAATTACTTAAAAATCATACAATGTGATTTTCTGGATTTTTGTTTTAGATTCCGTCATTCACAGTTGAAGAGTACCTATGATAAAAATTACAGACTTCTACATGCTTTGTAAGTGGGCAAACCTGCAAAATCGGCAGTGTATCAAATACTTGTTCTCCCCACTGTATATATATATATATATATATATATATATATATATATATATATATATACACATATATATTGACACAAACATGTTTTTTTTTACTGGAGTAATATTTTATTAGGGTATCAGTGCTTTACCTCAAGTGCATTTTTTGTGTACTTCGTCAACCACTGTGAAGTATGAATTCCAAACCAAAAGTCCTAATGCTAGACAGTGGTAGTCACATCACAGGCCCTTCAGTTTTTTTGTCCTTTCACCCTGCTTATCTGGGTACATGACAGGTATTTGGTAATCACTGTCTGCCCATCAGAACAACACAGCACGATGAAGAGTGAGCGGTCTGGAAGACAGCTGATGTCAAAAAGGCCAGCAAAAATTCATTAGAGCTTGAAATATTGAACCTGTAAGGCACCAAGTAACAATCTCCCACCGGGTTTCATGTCTAGTTTTTCATGTCTGTAGCAAATGTGAAGCCATGCACAGAGGATCCAAATCTGTAAGGACACCCCTATTTTATGTGCGGAAGGAGTCAGCGCGTTTCTTTTGAACTTCTGAACCTTTGCAGCCACATTAGGCAAACGCTGTTTCCTGCTAGAGAGGATGTAAAGGTTCGCTTCAAAACAACGGACATCTGAGGTGTTAACATCTCTCTCCAATGGGCCAGAAAATGCAGCCTTTACCGCACACCGGTGGAAGCAAGGAACATTTATTGGCCACAGAATGTCCGTCATCAAAGGCCAATTCGAGAAAGCAGAGACGGCATTAAATTTTTACCCCAAATTCCCATTTTCCCACAGCTTAGCGCTTACCTGCCCCGGTGCGGCTCCAAAAAAGCACGGCTATTGCTTTGTCATCAGGTGGTGGATTATCGGCGGAAATGTGAAGCTGTTGTCAAACTGAGATTTTCTAATATGCCTCTATCTGCCAAGTCTATGACTTTATGTTTACTCGGAGGGGGGATGGAGGGGTCCGAAGGAGAAGAAATGAGAGATCATCGGGTCTGCCGCATCTCATCCGCTTCTCTACATTTCATTTCACCCTCAGTATTCATTTTCCTGCCCCTAAAATGATCAGAATAATTCATGTGCTCCAGCGTTGCCTGTAGAATGTGATTTCCACTTCTCGGCCCTCTCAGCTGAACAACCCCACAGAGGCATTGGACTTTGAGGTCACTCAGCTCCAGCATAGATGATGCCCATATCTATAATTCAATGGACAGGAAAAAAGGGATGAGTACAGATCACAGACTACTTAGAAGACATACGGTGGTGTGGAATCTCCCTCGTGTCCACGAGATTGAACCCGCATTCCGATGGGGGCATCTAAAAGCAAAGTCCATTAGCAGGAACCTTTTCTTTAAAATATTCCTGCCCTCTGAAATGTTTGTTTTGGCCCTTTTAACTGAACTTTTAGTTTTAGTCTATTTTAGGGTCTTGTGCATTTGTAGATGTTTCTTTTTTTCAAATGTAAGTGTATCTCTGTTTTCACTTCGCTCGCACAAATGTCACTGAATCCACTTTAGCGGCAAACACATGGCAATATGAAAATGGTTCCATTTTCGTCTTAGATGCACTTAGCTTTACCAAGTTAAGACTCCAGTGTACTAAACAGGCTTTTTGCTCTGAAATGGGAGATATAAAAAATTGCACTAGTTCAAACAGGATTACAGACCTTTTCATGTTGAGTGCTAGTCCTTTCAAGTTCGATCACAAGTGGCCATTAGGTCTTCTTGCATAGTTTCCTTCTCAAGCACTTCATTGATTTAGCTCAAGAGTCTATCTTAACCAGTCCAGTTACCTATTAAATAGTCCTTGTTGTGAACGGAGAACGACGCAAGCGCTTCTGCTGAGTAGAACTCATTGTAAAGACCTTATACGACATGATTGTAAAGAAATGGACAAAAAAGAGAAAATTAAATACTGTACCATGTGGCTTTTGCAGATCATCTCTTACCTTGAGATGGAAATGCAGAATTGAAATAACTACAGAAAACTTTAGTGAAAAAAAAACATATGCTTTCAAACAACAGTTAGTGTTCTTCATTATGGATCTGAGTTCTTGATTAAATCTATGTGTTTTCACTACATGGCTTAACTGTTTTTAACAAACCAATAACAAACCAATTTTCCTCAATTTGCAACCACATGATGCATACAAAATGGCAATAAAATGGTTAATAATGAAGCAGAGTGAACCAGTAAAAAGCTTTTTCTTGGTCACATCCCAGTAGTCACCGTAATGTCTTTTTTCTGGGATGATGCACCATGTAGCACATTTGTGTTCTTGAGAATTGCTCTCAGAAAAGCATTTTTACTGATTTTCTACTAATAAGTCATATGCATTTGTATGTAATGATGAACTGCTTGAATGTGTTTGTTACCTACAGCAGATGCATCATTGTGCATTAATGAAGTGGACAGAGCTATTTCTATTCAAGTTTTTAAGATTTATAAATGTACATTTAAAGAATTATTTTGGTATTTTTGGTATTCTAACATTTTTGGTATTTTCGTATTCTCACATCATTAAAAACAAATAGAAGTCACCCCAAAACATCCTTCAAATAAAACTGCAAATGGACTTGGTGCTGTTTCACTTCCTAACACTTAAACACTTTTGAAGACTGAACAATACCCAAGCAGAAATGTTCACTGTCACCATATTATACAAACAAATTCCCATTTCAGGCATTTAGAGTTTCTGTCCCAGATTTCAAGCAACTGCAGTCTTGCATTTAGATCTATGCTTCATTTTAAGCATCAGTGATCTAATCACTGACACTCTCCACACTCACCTTCATTCATGATTATTTCAGATATTGAGGGCCCTCTAAATCA
Organism: Coreius guichenoti; assembly: GCA_039654105.1. Taxonomy (NCBI): domain Eukaryota; kingdom Metazoa; phylum Chordata; class Actinopteri; order Cypriniformes; family Gobionidae; genus Coreius; species Coreius guichenoti. The sequence goes on along the minus strand of CM077175.1, from coordinate 37,976,830 downwards.
TCCATGGTACTTCAGCCACTTCTGCTTTGGTCTGATCTTCTCCACACCTCTCATTCCCAGAGGGTCTAAGGCGCTCTTAGACATGGGGCCGACGGCTCCACCCGCCTCACTTCAAATGAGACCATTCTTTGTCTTAAGGGCTTTTAAGAAAGAAAGAGAACATTTTTGCTCTGTATTCAATGAGTGGCGACTAAATCATATTGTTTCAAGGGTAAATCACACGGGTTGAGACTATTCTCTGAATGATTATCCACATTTTTAAGAATCTACGTTTGTCAAATTAATAGTTTTTTTTTATTTTTTTTTTTAAATGCTCTCGTTTGACAGCAGTGACATGGAGGAGATGTAATAAAGTAATATGCTTCATATCACATCCCATCGGGAAAGGCCATAAGTGGAAAATACATTGAAATTGGCTGCCATAAAGCACGGCTGTCCTACTTTCTTGGGCACATTGTGTTAGGCTCCACATTTGAATTTTCAACTCTCAAAAGACACACACCTCATTAGGCATGCTGTGATGCCAAGAAAAGGAATGAATGGAATAAGTCCGCTAATACATGAAAAGTCCCCTGATAAAACATCATCATTAGATAGCTTACAAAAATACTTTATTTTAGAGGATTGTTTGATTATTTAAGAGAGCAGCCAGTAGTGCATTTTCAATACTGTGGATTTACGAACAAAAAAAGAGAGCTCCAGCGTTTTTGTATTGATCATTGTGCTCTGGAGAACATGTAGACTACATCCATCTGAAATGGCTGGACAGACTGGCAGCTGCTTCTATGTGCTGTTACCCTAGCTATCTGGGGGGAAAAGAACAGATTCAACGTTTCAGAGTGGTTTTATATCATAAATCCAAGGTAAATGATAAAATCCCAGCTGTTTTTGATGAGTTGATGTACTGTTAAAAGACAGCTAAAGCCCTGAAGGAAAATCAGTCTAAAATCGAGTTTACCTGCCTCTAGTTACAGTAAATCAAGGACAATCCATGAAGCTGTCAGCAATGTGACATTACAAAGGGCCGCATGCCATGTCTGTAGTTTCAGAATACATTGAAGCCAACAAAACACATGGGTCAAAAATTTATCATATCAGTGGTGTGTTCAGTTGTATTATATACATATATATATATATATATATGTCTGCATGTGGATGGTGTATGAATCAGACGTGATCAGCTAAGGACAAAAAAGGAAGGTAAAAAATAAATATATTTTTATTTATATATAAATTAAATAATATGTAATATTAATAATATTATTTTAAATTACAAACCCGATTCCAAAAAAGTTGGGACACTGTACAAATTGTGAATAAAAACAGAATGCAATGATGTGGAAGTTTCAGATTTCAATATTTTATTCAGAATACAACATAGATGACATATCAAATGTTTAAACTGAGAAAATGTATCATTTTAAGGGAAAAATAAGTTGATTTTAAATTTCATGGCATCAACACATCTCAAAAAAGTTGAGACAAGGCCATGTTTACCACTGTGTGGCATCCCCTCTTCTTTTTATAACAGTCTGCAAACGTCTGGGGACTGAGGAGACAAGTTGCTCAAGTTTAGGAATAGGAATGTTGTCCCATTTTTGTCTAATACAGGCTTCTAGTTGCTCAACTGTCTTAGGTCTTCTTTGTCGCATCTTCCTCTTCATCTTCTTCTGAGCTGAGCGCTGATAACAACTTGGGTTGTCCTTGTCCTCTTTAGTCCGGATGACATGGCGTCCCAGTTTTCCAAAAAGAACTTCAAATTTTGATTCGTCTGACCACAGAACAGTTTTCCACTTTGCCACAGTCCATTTTAAATGAGTCTTGGCCCAGAGAAAACGCCTGCGCTTCTGGATCATGTTTAGATATGGCTTCTTTTTTGACCTATAGAGTTTTAGCTGGCAACGGCGAATGGCACGGTGGATTGTGTTCACCGACAATGTTTTCTGGAAGTATTCCTGAGCCCATGTTGTGATTTCCATTACAGTAGCATTCCTGTCTGTGATGCAGTGCCGTCTAAGGGCCCGAAGATCACGGGCATCCAGTATGGTTTTCCGGCCTTGCCCCTTACGCACAGAGATTGTTCCAGATTCTCTGAATCTTTGGATGATATTATGCACTGTAGATGACGATAACTTCAAACTCTTTGCAATTTTTCTCTGAGAAACTCCTTTCTGATATTGCTCCACTATTTTTCGCCGCAGCATTGGGGGAATTGGTGATCCTCTGCCCATCTTGACTTCTGAGAGACACTGCCACTCTGAGAGGCTCTTTTTATACCCAGTCATGTTGCCAATTGACCTAATAAGTTGCAAATTGGTCCTCCAGCTGTTCCTTATATGTACATTTAACTTTTCCGGCCTCTTATTGCTACCTGTCCCAACTTTTTTGGAATGTGTAGCTCTCATGAAATCCAAAATGAGCCAAAATTTGGCATGACATTTCAAAATGTCTCACTTTCAACATTTGATATGTTATCTATATTCTATTGTGAATAAAATATAAGTTTATGAGATTTGTAAATTATTGCATTCCTTTTTTATTCACAATTTGTACAGTGTCCCAACTTTTTTGGAATCGGGTTTGTATAAAATAAAAAATATAATTTTAATACATTTATTCTCATTATTATTATTATTATTATTATTATTATGAGAATATTTCAAAATAATATTTTTTAATTTATTATTTAAACTATAAAGATTAAACATCAATAATACTATTTCAAACATACTATTGTACTGCCAAAATAAAAAATGAGTATTTAATAATAATAATAATAATAATAATATACACAATACAATAAAGTATTATTATTCAAAATAATATTTTTGTATTATTTAAATTATACAAATTAAATCAATAAAGGACTACAATTGCAATAATATTATTGTACTGTATTATATTATTATTATTGTATTATTATTACCACGTGGAGAGCAAAACTGTATTCTCTCTTTATGTATTCTGCATACCGCAGTCATGTATTCATGTATATTCTGACTGTATTGCTAAGCATATACTGTAGGCCTCAAAGCAACGAAACTGATAACTAGGCATGTATTAAATGTAATGTAAAAAAAAAATATGACTAAAAGAGAAGACATTTTGGTCCCACTTTATATTAGGTGGCCTTAACTACTATGTACTTACATCAAAAAATAAGTACAATGTACTTATTGTGTTCATATTGTATTGTAAAACACTTTTGTTGATATTGAGGTGGGATACGGGTAAAGTTAGAGACAGGTGTGGTGGTATGGGTAAGTTTAAGGGTAGGGTTAGGTGTAAGGGAAGTGTCAACAGTGTAATTATAAATGTAAATTAATTACAGATGTAATTACATGCAGGTAATTTTTAAAATGTAAGTACAATGTAAAAACATGTATGTACACAATAAGTGCATTGTATCAAAGGATTAATTTAAATGTTAGTACATAGTAGTTAAGGCCACCTAATATAAAGTGGGTCAGAATTTTTTTTTTTTCAATATTCCACATCCTCTCTAAAAAGTTTTTGATTAGGGTGACCCATCACCATTAGTGCTTTCAAAAATCTTAAATAATTGTGGATATTGGTTTGTAATATGGGAAGAAATATAAAGTGTTTGTTACAGTAATATACGAAGTGGATGGATATTGATATTTATATCACTATATTGATGTGGATAATAAGCCTGATATTTATGATAAAATTAAGATATTTGAGTGAAAACATGCACTTGTCCACTATTAACCCTTCAACATCACCTACAATTCACTACCTTTCAAATAAATGCACACGGTATTGCCTGAGTTTTATTTACATCCTCACTGCCATCATTGAATTCAATTTGAGGTCGGATACTAGTAACGGATAGCTTAATAAACCTGCTCCTCTCCCAGCACATCGCTGCAATGGGTTCGTCTGAGCTAGAAGAGGGGAATGAGAAAAAAATCCTCTCTCTCTATTACCCCGGAGGACCACTTAAAACATCTCCTATAGAAAAGGAAATAAATGAGGGCACCAATCTCTCATCTCCACAAAAGCTCAATGAACAGGCAAGGCTACGGAGCCTGGGGTAACGGGGGGGTTGGTGAGGTGGAGGCTCAAAGAGAGCAGAGGAGCACCTATCAATCTACTCTGACAACCTGTCCTGTTTTCTTCCTTTATGCCAAGCCAGAGAGCATCCCTCATCCGTGTCCACTCCACCCTGGCTCCTATACTTTTGCTCCCCTCCTCTATGCCGTTCAATCTCTTTCTCTCACCCAGAAGGGATTCTGTCATCTACTATCGGCTCTGTCGTTAACAAGAAGGGAACACATCAAAGTGAGGCTGAAACCTCAGGAGGGGAGAGATCAAAGTTTGGCTCTAATCTCATCAGGAACGAAGCAGATTGATGAAGATTTGAGGAAGGGTGGTGGTCTGCTCAAAGACAGGAGTGCAGTGAGAGGAGGCAGAGGGGACCGCGGGGTGGGGAACCCGAGATCTGTCTTTCAATCAGGCAGATGCTTTATATGGACACACAATACTGTCAGGAAACCAGACTGTGTCATGAAGTTTTCCTGCTCTTTGATTATTTTATTACCATTTCAAAAGAATATATGAATGACTGCAGGTGAACGGAGAAGCAAAAAGTCAAATTAACCCCCGCATCACCTTTTATAATCACAATCTTTATACTCCTCTACAAGCTTCAATCTAGTTTTCCATCTTCTTTGCCAAACAGTTTCCTGACATTTGTGAGGATTAGCACAGTTCAGTTGTGACTACGCCGCTCTCTGAAAGCATTTGCTTGCCTCTTTTGCTGCAATCAACTCACTGATATCTCTATATGATTGTAGCACACTCTGCTGGTTACTGCAGACACACAAGCGTGAGATACAGCTTTCAGACAATAAATCAACCACCTTAAAACTAGATAGATAGAACTAGAATACATGTAAACGCAGAATATGCAGATCTTGGGCTGTATATTGTTTTATACGTCACAGATATTTAAAATGTTACTAACCATGATGGCATATGACATTTAGTTAAGCAGTCTTATTTATGAGTCTTCCCATGAAGCTGTCTATAAAGTCAACATAGGGGCGCTGAAGTGTAAAGAAGGGGTTAACGTAATGTCAGGGGTGAAGGGTTTGTGCCAGCAGGCAAATTGAAAGGCTTCCTGTTGTTGTCCTAGTAACAGATGCAAAACCTCAAACTGCAGGAGAACATGACTGACATATTTTTTCAGTGTACTCATTAAAATACAGGAATATCAAACATGCCGTTCTCAATAAACACTGAAGTGGCTCCTGTACATCATGTACAAAGAAATATGGAAAAGACATTGAAAAACATTGAAAACTATTGTGCAAAAATATTGCTCATCTTCAACAGAATTTCTAATATGAATCATATTTTATTCAGACTTCATATATGTTCACAAACATATACCCTTGGTTTCAGTAGCTCCACTGGTAGCGCTTAGTACTAATGCCAAGGTCATGGGTTTCGATTCTCAGTAAAAACTGGTAAAATATTGTGCAATGTGCAATGTATTTGGATAAAACGTTTGAATGTTTATTGTACATGTTTTCAATTCCTCTGAATGCTGCTTGCCGTAACAATACAATTAGAGCAGCTGGTCTGTTAATGTTTTCCATAACGTTCATATAACCAAAGATTTTTTATTTATTTTTTTAAACTGGACATTCTGAATGTTCACTTTCAGAAAATAATGTTTTTATAACTAGAATGTTTGGTAAAAAAAAAAAAAAAAAATTAGAACATAATTGTTTGCTGGAATGTAGTTTAGGGGTGAACTGATATTAAAATTCTGGCTGATAATCGATAAATGGCCAGTATTAAAATTCTAAATAAATTAAAACTAAAACACTGAAAACTTAAATCAATCATTTAAATGCTACAAGTGAATTTAGGCTTCACAGCATTATAATGTACAGTATGGAAAATAATATAATAGTAATATTTTTAAAGATTAAACAAGCATTAGTTGGCAGTAAAGGTAATCTAAATGTAAAAACGATGAAATTGTCATGAAAAAATATATATTAAATATCAAACGATACTGATACATTTAAAAACAAAACTCTAATATTGGCCGATAATTGATATGGTATGCGTCCCCAATGTGTTTGCAGTGTTTTAACTTCTGTTCTATTTCCTGTTATTGACCAGTGTAATAAGAAACAGATCATAGACTGTCACTGCGCCAAAAACACTGCATGTGACACTCATTTGTCATCTGTTGATTTGTGCACAGCCCTCAATAAAAGGCTGTGACTTTTGGGATTAGATAAAGAGGGGTGACCATGGGTGGTCACCCACAGATGCACAGACCATGGCAAACACCCCTTATTTCTTTCTTTTTGTACAACGCTACCTGAACCTGCTGTGGCTCACATCTCCCCCTCCATCACTGTCGCGATGTTGGTCCAGCCCCTAAGCCTCATCCATCAGGACCCTCTTACATTCTCCTCCTCACTCAGTTGTGTACGGCCTCTATGGGGCTAAATGCGCTTTTGGCATTATGCTCACATGTTTTTATCATCCCCGCTATCTATCATCAGCAGCCCAGTACAGTTCAGATGCCCTCTGTTATTGTTGGGATAAAGCAAGGCTTGGACAAAAGGATGTGTAGCTCTTTGGGAGAGACACATGGACTGAGTCACCCATCAGCTGGATTCATATATCCACTCTGGTTTGGTGAAACAAGATAAAGTGTGTCTATATCGGATAGCCTTGAGTGACAAGACAGCATCTTTCAATAGGAAAACTCCCATCAAATAAACAACTCATAGAGTCATGGAATGATAAAGCGGAGTGTAATATGCCCACACTCAGTGGCACACACAAAAGGCAGAAGTCATTCCTAAATTGAGCGCGTTTAGAAAAGAAGAAAAATATAACTGTGCTGCTGCAGATTGCTACGGGTGATCCACGCAAAGGCTAAACAGCTGTTTGAAAGGCCACGGCCCCCTATAATCTTACCCAAGGCATTTCAGAACAATATTGCAAATATCACCACTGCCATATGGGGCATCATTCTTCTGCAATTGTGGGCTTACACAATCCTTATTACCTCTGACATTAACATTCATCCAAAAGCATTTCCTATTCTCGATTTTTCTACAACATGACTCTTCTACTTTCTAATAACCCCATTATAAAAGTACGTAATTTCTATCATTTGTTTTAATGGCATTTTGACTTATGTAGGTCAGCAGCTTGGTGTGAGTCAGTCAAATTTGATCCGCAGAGTTTATGTAATCAGAAATTAGTCTTGCACATTAAAAGGGCAAATGAAGTGAAAGGAATTCATTTACCAAAGGGTGGTATTTGGAATTGGAGATGAAAGCATCGAGGGCTTCTACAGGGCACAGCCTCTTTGGCATGGGATCTTGTTTCAACATTTTTCAGCATTAGAACACTGAGGGGATCCGAGTTAAAATAGTTAAAATTCAGTTTGGCTATTTGAATGCTTGAGCGGTTAATTGAACTGACCCTGCGGCGTTATTTTTGTAATGTTTTAGAAAGTACAGGGATCATAATTAGGCCTTCACTTCAATATACTGAACAAAAATTTTCTGAGGTTGAGTTCCATATTGTCTCCTCCAAAAGCAGATGAGAATTTTCATGAATATATGAATGCAAGCAGAGATGAGGTCATATGGTTCGGTCACTCTCTTTTTATGGGGCAATATATAAGCCTCATTACAGTGAATATAACGTCAAGGCTGAAATCTTAAAATAACTGTTATATTTAGGACACCGCAGCGCTGTGAAAACTTATGGTTATTTGTCATTTATAAGTTCAACTATATGTCATATACTATTATAGTATATTTCCAATTTCTGTCAAAAATACTAGAAAAGGCAGTATCCTCAAAGCCATTTTCCAGAAATCGTATGTCTGTGAGGATTTCCAGTCAGGATTTAGACCATATAGTACTGAGACTGCTCTTATTTGAGTAACCAATGACTTGCTCTTATTATCTGATCGTGGTTGCATCTCTCTATTAGTGTTAGCGCTGCATCTGACACTATCGACCACAACATTCTTTAGAATAGACCTGAAAATGATTTTGGCATTAGTGAAATTGAGTACTTATCTGACCGTTATCAATTTGTAGCAGTAGATGAAGAGTTATCATACTGATCACAAGTTCAGTATGGAGTACCGCAAAGCTCAGTACTAGGACTGTTGCTCTTCACCCTGTATATGCTACCCTTAGAAGATATCATTAGGAAACATGGCATCAGTTTTCACTCTTACACAGATGATACTTAGCTCTATATTTCTTCGCGGCCTGACGAAACATACCAATTCACAAAACTAATGGAATGCATAGCTGATATAAAAACTTTGATGATTAGTAATTATCTACTGCTAAATTCTGAGGTTTTAATTATTGGACCAAAAACCTCCACATGTAATAACCTACTGTATAACACTTGATGGCTGCTCTGTCTTCGTCATCAGTTAGGAACCGGGAAATGTTATTTGATAGCAATCTTTCATTTGAAATCCACATTTCTAGCATATGTAAAACTGCATTTTCCATTTTAAAAATATATATCTAAATTACGACATGCTCTCAATGTCAACTGCATAAAAGTTCATTCATACATTCATGACCTCAAGACTAAATTATTGTAATGCTTTACTGGGTGGTTGCCCTGCAGGCTTAATAAACAAACTCCAGCTGGTCCAAAATGCAGTAGCTAGCATTGGGAATGCAGAGCCAGGAAGTGTGATCATATTAGCCATATTTTGCATCATTGATCATTATTTACCTCTTTAACACTGTAAAGCTGCTTTGAAACAAACTGTATTGTACAAGGAAAATAAAGGTGACTAAATAATTCCTTCCTTAAATAGCCCATATTTCTAACAAAACTGACATTTAACTAAAGAGAAGTTAAAGAACTTCAGCCAAAAAAAAAAAAATCTGAATTTGCTCACCCTCATGTTGTACAAAACCTGTATGACTTTCTTTCATCTGTGAAAACCAAAAGAAGATATTTTGAAAATGTCTGTGTTTTTGGTCCATACAGGTCGAATGTTGTACAAAAAAAACAGTTGAAACATTCTTCCAAATATCTTATTTAGATGAACATGAAAGATAAATATGCCAAGATAGCTAATATATAAGGCAGAACATACCTGAATAGATGTCATATTTGATTTTATCCAAATAAAAATGATCCTGTGAGGCATATATTTGCAGCCAATTCAAATTGTTTGTCAGCTGACATGCACATCAATCCTTCACAGCCTGGTTTTCATTTTGGTTTTCAATTAAATATGGTTTCTATACCCTGACTATTGTCTGTAGATGGAAGTCTAGAGATAGAGATGGAGTTTAAAAATGTAACAGGTGTGCTATAAGGATGATGAAGGAGGCTGTTTTAAGTAGCCCTCTTCACCCTGCAGCTGAGTAGCTCCGAGAACAGATTTTGCAGAAACTCATTATTTATTTCAAATCATGTGTATATTTTTACCAACAAGTTTACTTAATGTTCATCCAGTGGTGCGTGACACACAAGTCACTGTGCATTCACACTAAACTCAATAAGCCTTAAGAAAACTCAAGAGAGAGAAGATGTACAGAGCTGATTTTCAAGGAATTACAGTTGCATAGAAAGGGAAAATGATTGTTTGATTTCTTCATATGGGTGGATTCATTAATTAACTTGCAGGAATTATTAACCTTGTGTAACGTCTGATCAGACACCCGTCCTCCAAAGGGAGCCCTCACCCAATATTGAAGTCATTCAATATTTCCTGTCACCCTTAAGCCGTGTGGTCCCACTGCCATATTGCTAAGTATTGCCAGTTCCACTGCCTCACTAAGCGTTCTTCTATGCTATTGTTGTTGATTACTGTTATGACCATTGTTTTTGCTCTTTCTTTCATGTTTCTGGATTACTGTTTTGGATTTATCTGCCATTGGATTGTTTTGCCTGTGTTTTGCCATTATTATTTTTTATTAATATTATAATATTTTTTTATGTGTCATATTTTTTTATTAGGCAATTTATTGATAACAACAGAAATAAATTTTTCATTCCATTTACTGTACACTACATGAACATTGTTGTTCATAAATTTGCCTTTTAATTTTGTTTTGTTGTAGTCAAGAGTTTAAATGCCAACAAAATTACGAAACTAGGTTATAAATAAATACTGTAAATATACAAATATGTATAGGCCTAATATTGTGTACGTAAACATTTTATACATATAATCAACAAAATATTTATTGTGAAATATCAATAACAATTTACTAAAAGACGTGTGCATGGCAAAATGTAGGTAGATATTGTAGAAACGATATTAAAAGACCTTCTATATAGGCAAGTGCTATCCACCAGGGGGCAGAAGACAAAGGGTGTTTTGGGAAAGTATTAATTATTTAAATGATTTAGAGGCCTTAGAAAGCCATGTTATTAAATATAATACATATGGCTTTATAGGGTTCAAATCATTTACAATAATCCCACACTAAAATGCAGGCCCTGCTTGTTATGTACTTTTTTCACTTCTTGTAACTCTTTCTGACTCTTTCCTGATGGATTCCCCTATTGGTCATGGGTCCATCAGCATTGCCTAGTCTGCATATACCCTGTATTTGTGCCCCTGAGGGCAAGCATGAGTGATGCTTTAATATGTCCCTTCACATTCTCCTCAGAATGTTTCCACCTCATTGGTGCTTATTGGCTCTGACTTAGTGACAGTGAATTTAAAAGAGAACATTTGCGGGAACTGCACATTAAAAACCCTGCTCGCTATTCACTCTTTCAAACTAATTTCCTTATTTCTTTCATTTCCGAAACCTCACAACCTGGATGACGCACCTCTCAAGACCACAGAAGTCCCTTTGGCTATTTCATTAGATTCAGGGTTTCCTACCAGGGGTCCCTCAAGGTACTCCAGAGGGGCCACGGAGAAGATATCATATATAAAACATGTTGAATTTCATAGCATTTTGAACTAATGATCCACTAAGCATTACATAATGTAGTAATTGTAGTTGATATTCTGAATGAAAGTTATGATAAAGTGTTAGCCAATTCAGTTGGGTGAGGGGGTCTTTGGGTTTGTAAAAGTTGAAATCTTCTCCATTAGACAGATGAATAACACACAGATTGAGGGCCTGTCATAAAAAAAAAAAAGATAAAATATCATAACAATATTCAATACTAGGGTGGTAATTCTGTATTCTGGCCTTTTTAATACGAAGAGCTTAAAATGGCATACAAAGCCCCACCATCTGCTCCGCAATGGTGGATGACTCCACTAGACTATAATCCACAGATCAGCTGCACACAGAAATTAGGGACATAAAGCACAGTAGAATGGACTTCTCTCTCGCTGCGTTTGATGGAAATGAAGCTGAGAGCTTATCAGCTGTAGTGGCGTCTTAGGTGAAGATTGCAGTGAAACAAAGCCGAGCGAAGTTCTCAGAGGAGTTCAGCGGTTCAGTCTGTGAGAGGGGAATCTTTTTAATTGGAGATCGGGAGATGGTGACCCCCTACCATGAAATCCATGGAGCCTTGACAAGATGATGAATATAGTTCAGTGTATTCACACTGGTGGGCTTTGAAATTCGAATGAAGTATGGGAAGGTACTGATGATGTCACAGTTTGAGTCTTCGAGAAGGCTTGACAGATCTCTTTGTGTGCTCAAAATCAGCGGTGGTATTATCAGTTCTCCCGAGTCCTATAATGGCAGTGATTTTCCAAACTCTGCACAATAATTTGGATTGTATGGGCGTTGTAATGTCATAATGGAAAACAGAGCTGAGGGGAAAATCAACATAATCAGTGCTTTCAGTGCTTTTGTACCTCATGCAAAATGCTCAAAAACCAGGTGTTGTTTTGAAGAGGGCGCTCCGTTGAATCCCATCATCGTCCAGTCGGTTTCTTTCAAATCCCAACAGCATTCGTAAAAGCACAGCGAGACGCCGGCGCTCTGTTTTAGTGATCCAAGTGCGACGTTGATACAGCGCAGTGTCGCTGCGGAGTGGTAATGTGGCCACTGCCTAGCCGCTGAGCGATGGCTGCTCCTGTTGTCAGCACTCCCTGCGCTGGCCTGATAGATGCGTTCTCGCAGGGCAAGAAGAAAGTCTTATCTGCTCAGATAAAGCCTGCTTTCTCTGAGGGCTCTTAGTTTAAAGGTCGCATTACGTTGGCACCAGTAAGACCAGGGTCTTTGGAGTGTACGCAGCATATCCACAGTATCTGTATATGAGTCACAAGCGTGACGGGAGACGGCAAAGGCACCCTTTGTGGCTGGCCCTGAATAGCATTTCAATATCAACCTGTGCCTGCAGGCTGTGCTCAACTCCTTTGGTGTCAACAGAACATCATATTAGCTTATCAAGCGCGGTTGGGGGTCAGAGATGGAAAGACAGGTTGACACTGCTTGCTACCAAAACTGTTCCTTGCAGTCAGGGAGGATGACAAAAGTGTCAGGGAAGAGGGAGGCGGAAGGAGGGAGGTATCGGAACGCCACATCTCTCCCTCGGTCACGGATGCACGGGCCACAGTAAGCCACCGCTATCGGAAAGGCATTCCAAGTCGGTTCTCCATAGGATGACTTTTCTGCTTATTATTCATAGAGGCTGAAGGTGGAGAGATAAAGTGTGCATTGCTGCCACTGTGTCCTGTTAGCATGGGTAGCCGCTATGAGGAAAGGCCAGCTGTGGAAATTAATATGAAAGAGCATGAGAATAAAGGTGGACACGCACTCTCACGCTGGGTACGGCCATCGCTGCCAAATGCCAACTTGTTATGATACAAAATATGGTGGGCCATGGCCAACAAAACCTGAAGGAAAAGGTTTTTTTTTTTTAAGCGAGCGGTGCTAACACCCGCTGGCGTGCACACAAATGATTGATCTTATCGTCTGCTTCTTGAACAGATTGGAGTGTCGGGTAAGAGGTGTGATGCCTTTGTAAACGGATGTGACACAAATAAATAAATAACGGATTCTGTGGAAAGAATGTTAAAGCAGTGGTTGCGCCTTTTCCCATGTGCATTACATTCCATCTGGTCCATACAGCCGACAGATGAAAGTGCTCTCGCAGCTCAGCTTGGGCCTCACCAAGCAGATGTTTCACCCTCTGTCTAGCTATAAATACAGTTAGCCAATGCACACAGAAACATTTTCTCTCTGGCCCATATAAACTTCTAGACTATACTGAAGGCCAAGTGTAGCCTAAAGACTATGAGGCTGGAGGAATGTGTCAGAGCGACTGATGAGTAATGCTGGGCCACCTCAGGGAACACCACTGCTTCCCTTTCCCTTCTACAAAGTTATTATAGTTTTGCATTTTCAGTTAAATTTTTATTTTGTTTTTATATATTTTAGTTGATTAATTATACTTATAGAGAGCAATGCAGTAATAAGTTGATAATAATTTCTATGTGATAACTGATTAACGACTGACTTTAAAAATCGATACTATTTTATTTAGAAAAATAAAACACACTAAAAACCAATCAATTTTGTCATGCTTAAGTGAATTTAAGCATCAACGCATTATTATATGCAGTACAAAATGTATCTTTTAATTTTGAGCTTAAGAAAATGAAAAGGTTGAGATGAGAAAGCCCCTATAATAAAAGTGGGACCCTTACTATAGGCTCTTCAAGAAATAGTTTGCTTAAAGAGTTACATATTGCAAACAATTAAAATAAATATAATAATGCAAATAAAATAAATAAAATGCAAAAACGTATATCCATTATCCATGATTAAATATTCAATATATATCAGCTGATTAAAAGCTAATTAAGAATGTGTTAATAATAGCAGAATATAAATTAGCAGAATAAAATTACCTGTGTATGTGTTGGAGAAGACACCCAACCTGCACATAGCAATAAGGTGTGTGATGTACCGATACCGATGCATTGTTCATCTAGCAGCTTTAGCCAATCTTAAAGGGATAGTTCACCCCAAAACGAACATTCTGTCATCATTTACTCACCCTCATTCCAAAACTGTATGCCTTTATTTCTTCTGTGAAACACAAAAGAAGATATTTTGAAGAATGTTGTGGTCCAACACTGGACCCCATTGATTTTCATTCTATGGACAAATGAAAGAAAGTCATAGGCCCGGTTTCATAGACAGGGCTTAGACTAAGCCAGGATTAGGCCTTAGTTCAATTAGGGCATTTAAGTAACTTTTTATAAACATGCCTTAGAAAAACCATTACTGGTGTGCATCTTGAGACAAAACAATGGCACTGATATAGTTTAAGATATGTCAGTGCAAGTTGCTTTCAGTTAAAACAGCTCAAACATGCATTTTAGTCTTGGACTAGCTTAAGCCTTGTCTGTGAAACCAGGGGATACAGGTTTGAAACAACATGACAGTGAGTAAATGACGAGAGAATGTTTATCTATCTATCTATCTATCTATCTATCTATCTATCTATCTATCTATCTATCTATCTATCTATCTATCTATCCATCCATCCATCCATCCATCCATCCATCCATCCCTGAGACTGAACTGTACAAATACTGCTCTGATATAGAGGCAAATTCTGAAACCATAAGAGTAGATTTGGAGTGAGTTGGACCACAGCATGGTCTCTGAACCCCCCGCAACCCCCGCCCCTCTGTTTGAAGCTCTGTTGGAGAGCTCATTAAAAATATGATGGACACTGTCCTCTGCTGGCGAGACAGCGAAAGCCTGCTTTTATAGCAAACATACTACACTCTGATCTGTATGTGTGCTACAAAACCAAAAACAAGACCTGCCATATATCAGCTATATGTGCATATAGTCCATGTGCATAGTCCGCAAAACCATTTGGCAAATTAGTGTTAGTAATCATGTAGCCTTGGCAAACATGGTGAGTTTTAGAAAAGACTACAAGCTTGGGGTAAAATTCAGCCCTCAGATACACATAGCTCTGAGGTAAACTTTACGATCGTCAAGTTATGAGTTTGTAACTGACATGAAGAGTTTGATATATCCACCACCATCAAAGTTCAATGGATACACACACGTTCTAAGATAACAGCTTTATTAAATCCTGAACAGGAGAAGGAGGAAAAGGGGCGAAGAAGGAATAGAGATTTATATTAAATGAAACGACTGTTCCAGGAACTTCCAGGTTCTTACCCTGTAGCCAAATCAGACAAATCAATAAAGTAAACAATAGCTGCCCTCAAATGACTCCTATACCTGTACTCGTACATTTCTCATTATTTCTTACTTTACTCTTCTTATTTTTCTTAAGCTGCTTTTTGCATAACAAATGACTACTAATATAACCGTACATATGTTATTTTATGCATACTGATGCTGTAAAGGTATCAGTCAATTTTTCCCAAAGCTGAAATTTGTGAGAGATTATCATCAATAGACTTGTCAATGATGTGTTTAAACATTATAGATTTAGGCAATACGTTGATCTGCAAGGTGGTCCGAGGTGTTTTTAAAGAAATAAATGGAAATTAAATATCGGGCAGGAAGCCTCACTCCTCATTTATTTTCCATATGTCATCCACCCGCTCGGCAGAGAGAGAAAACAATTTTATGATATCTATACAATCAAGCATACATCACAATGACATATCAGCCAATTACATATTTTCTGCATTCACCACCACATTTCAGATAGCATTATCAAACCAAAAGCTATTTTTAACAAAAATCCAACCAAACAGTCGTTATTTTAATTTTTCCAGCTAAACAGATTGTTTCAGCAAGGATAGATATCATACCGTCATGTCTTCTACCAGCTGACTATGGGATTTCCAAATCTCTCTACAACAAAATATGAAAAGATCCTCTTTTGTAGTGGTATGAGATCTTCGCATGATAAAGTTGTACAGCTGAATTATTCAGGCTCTCTGGGATGTCTCTGCTCCTATCTAAGCAGAAACTTGAGTAAGTACAAGCTAATACAGAAAAAGATGGGGGAAAGCACTAATCTTAGCATAAGAATTCCTTTTTAACAACTCGGCACACACTAATACTGCCAAGTCTGCTTCTTTATAGCATCTGAAACACAAAGTGGATAAAAAAAAAATATACCTATGTTGGGACTAATTTATCTTTTTTATATATTATTTTTGTTTTTGGCTTTTCTGTCACTTTTATTTATAGGGATAAAGGACAACGGACTTGAAATGATGGAGAAAAGAGGAACATAAACAGAAAATGTTGCAAGCTGGAATCAAACTATAACAGTGTTCACGAGACCCACAGCTACAACACATCTCCGACAGCACCAGCTAATCTCTGTGCTGTTCTTTCTCCAAAACTCCTGAAATACATCAAATCAAATAAGCTAGCTAGCATTAGCCTCCATATACTATGTGCATTTGGGTGATGGGCTGCAGGAAGACAGATTTGACAGGGCTGAGGTTACCATAGTGAAACAGTCACTAGAATTACTGTGATTACTGTGTCTTGGGAAGAGAAAAAGTGTTGAAGCCCACTTCAAAAATTCTCTTGGACTCAGTCGTGGAGCCCCAGCATTTGAGCACAGTCTCAGTGCTGTCTGTCGCACTCCTTCCAGTCAAACCGCCACCCACTCACCTACACTGGACTCTTTGAAACTTCAGCCAATCAGGATGCCCCAGGAGGCATGTGTCCTCAGTGGTGGCGGATGTGACAGGGGCATTCATGCGATATGGGAAGAGCTGTAAAGCAGAAAATAGACAGAGGGAGAGGGAAAGAGAGAGACACGGAATAGAAAAAGAGGGAGAGATAGCATAAAAAGAAATAGCAAAAAAAGCAGTTAAAGAAGGGAGAGAGCATGGCTGTGAAAGAAGGAGAGAGCAGTGAAAAAAGGAGGAAGGAGAAAGGGGGAGGGATGGGAGATAGACAGAGAGAAAGAATGGGAACATTCCTCCTTCATCACCTCACTGTGTTTCTAAAAATAGAACAAACCTGCAAAGATTCTGGGACCTTCTTGACATTGATAAATTTTCCCTGCTCTTCAAAAGGGCACAATTTGCCCGTGCAGTGGGCCATGATGCAGTCTGCTCCTCACAAAGCCTATAGTAACAGCCCATTAAAATGTACGAAATCACTTTCTTTCATAAAACAAATCAAATGTGCTACGATTAACAATAAGATCGATGAGACCTACAGAATACAGAATGCTCATAATGAGCAGGTTGTAAAATATAGCATGGAGGGAGTTTGCAATTTTGGTTTGAACCCAGCCAAAACGTGTCAATGGCGTTTTAAAACATTTCATTTAATATAAAGGTTAAATTATAAGTTAGCACATATTTCAAATAGACGCAAAACATTCATATGTTCATATGAGGAGGTTACCATAGCAACAGTACACTGCTCCGACGGTATATCAGCAAATCAATAGTTACTCTCAATTCATAATAGATTTACAAATCATATCAGAAGTAAGATAGTTGATATTTAGATTAGGACCTAAAAAGCCACTTGGGTTGTTCCAGACAAACCTCAACAGAATGTGACTGAAAAATTAACATTGCAGGATTTTTTTTTTTACAGGAATATTATAAATCTGGCCAATATCGATTATTTTCATGTTATGTTTGATTACCGATAAAGGGACAATATTACAATTCTGTGTCACTTTTGTGTCAAGATAAATAAATAAAAAAAAAAAGTAAAAAACACTTAAAAACACTCATAAAACATTTTTAATTTCTATTATTCAAATCAGTTAAATGATTGTTTTAGGCTGCATTAACTAGGTCAGCCGGAACCGGGAACACTTCCCATAGCACCTGATGTACTCGTTACATCATAAGAAGAATGGCATCTACGCTAATGTTAGTCTCTCTGTTTATCCCGAGGTTTACTGCCGTCGGCCGGATCCGGGCCATATCCAGACCAGATGGTGGCCCTTAGCCTGGACATGACAACCATATCCCTGAAGTGTCTGTAGAGACCGTGTCAGTTAAACTCCCCCCTGTAAATGCCGCATCGACACGACATCCTCATTAAACCCGTCCCCGGCGTGACGACTCCAATCTTTCGAATAATCCTACGAATATCTATTGATCTAATATGACTTCTGACCTGTAATGTGCCATAATCATAATCATACACTATTTGTTCGTCGGCCAGAGGAGAACTGGCACCCCGACTGAGCCTGGTTTCTCCCAAGGTTTTTTTCTCCATTCTGGCCCTGAAGGAGTTTTGGTTCCTTGCCACTGTTGCCTTTGGCTTTTGGCTTGCTCAGTTGGGGACACTTAAATTTCAACTATATTACTGATCTGCCCGCATTGACACTATATGATAATTGAAATGAGCTGGATGACATCACCGCTTTCACCAGAGCCGAATCAAATTCCGTTGCATTATTTTCCTGTTACCACTGTGAAGCTGCTTTGAAACAATTGCCATTGTAAAAAGCGCTATATAAATAAAGGTGATTTGATTTTGATTTGACTTAAAATGTAAACTCAAATGTGAAAATCCCAAATAAGTGAATATAGAGCCCCGTTTTCACCGAAATGACCCGGAACAATTTGTTCCAGGAACTCTTTTTTCCCCCAGACCTGCTGCTGTCTGCATTTCCATCGCGGTCTAAAGTACCGTGAAGGTAAGTCTGGTGACGTAGGACTGCGTGCGACTTTCCAGTTCCCGCTGGATTTCGTCCTCCACAAATAAACGTAATAAAGCCTGAACCTCGTCGTCGGTCCATCGGTCGTATTTTTTAAACTCCATTGTTGATTCAAATAGCAAACAACTCTAACTGCACGCACCGCAACAGACTTTTAGGTTGAAATAAAATGCTGCGTGAACTCAACCAATCAGCATGTTCAGCGCCCAAGTCCCACCCCCGAAAGTTCCTGAACTTTGAAAAAGTACTACCTCGCAAGCAGGGCCGTTTTGAGTGGGAAATATTTAATATTAAACTTTATTTAGACCCCGGTTCCTGCGGTCGAAACACACGAGTACCACCCCAAAGTCCCTAGTTCCTGGGGAAAGTTCCCACGGTGGAAACGCAGCTTAGGCATCACAACAACGTACAGTATAAAAAAAATGGATATTCATTTTGAAATTTGCTTGAGTTTAAGTTAAAAACATAAAAATAATTTAACAGTTTATGTTTTAAAAAATTAATTTAAGTGAGCGTAAGGTATTAGCACAAATGTAAAAAAAAAAAAAAAAAAAAAATAGGAGAAACGAGAATGCACAATTATATCCAACATTGAACAATACTGATAAATTATAAACTCTATAATATCATGAAAGTTTGTTTTAGCATAATGCTGCATCTGCGCCACTAGATGTCAGTTTAAGCCCAATATGATTGCTGTATCAACCAGGGCACAATAAACCGAAGCATTACCGAGTACACTTTTCAACTAGTTGACCGCCCGGAAAGTCATTTTATTACACATTCTTCTGCAGAAGACGACACAATTTACATCGCAAATTGAAGCCTTTGGCGAGACAACACAAAACAGGAAGACGATGGAAAACGCCTCAAGGATTAGCTCACATGCATTGTATAGAGAGAGAGAGACAGAGGAGAGAGAGAGAGAGATAAGAGAGAATAAGGGAGAGGCCAAGAGAGACAGCAGGAACGAACAGGAAGAGAACATGGAAATCCATCAGCCCATCATTATTTATTCAGCAGAGCCCTGACAGAGAGTCAGAGCTAATAATCCAGCTGAAGTGAATTGAGCACCGTGTGTCCTAAAGAGCAGCGAGCAGCACTGCACCGCTTCACTCGGCAAATCAGAGTGGCACAGATCATGGTGCTGAGTTGCAGATGAACTGACTGACTGACTGCACAAAGTTTCCACCTTCTTCTCTCTACCTGCCTCACCTACTGTGAACTTCCTGGCAAAAGTTTGAGTGAAAGTGCCTGGAAGCCATATAACCCGAGGAATAATTCAACAAAAGAGCTCTCCACAGTGCCTTCCGCTCCAGTGTGAGCTTTCCACTAACAAACCCTCGGCAGCTGACGTGAACCCAGGGCCACCAGCCTGACGGCCTGCCCCTGGACATGGGGAGGGATGAGTGGCGGCGCGCCCAGCGTGGAAGACGTACGGCCTTCTTCATTAGATTGGGTCAAAGCCAAAGGCCTTTGCATTAATCATGGAGCACTGCATCTAGGAACACATACGCGTCAATATATTCCAATGATGTGAATCCTACAGCATCTCTCACAGCTCCCAATTAGAGTCGATTTGGTGCTAAGTGCTAACAGGTTAAAGTCTAATTAAAGAGTCAAGGCTATGCATCAGCACTCATCAATAATTTCAATGAGAGCAAAGCCAACTGCCAACATGGTAGAGCGGTGACCAAAAGTACATTAGTAATTGAGAGTATTAGTGTATAAATTACAGCATTTGATGTTAAAAAACAAAAACAAGGACAGCAATCAAATGTAGATTTTTACATTTTCGGAACAAAATTTCAGTGGTATCGCCGGTGTAAAACTCACGGCCACAATGCTTTGGCGTTTTGGGTGGTTGCCAGAGTGTTGCTATGCAGCTGCTACTGTGTTTTTAGTGCATTTATCACTTTTTTCTTTCGTTCTTTTTTTTGAGGCTCCGGTGAAATTACAGACTTTTCTCTGGTTATGTACGGCAGTCTTCTACAATCATTTAGTCCACTTGAACCCCACCACTTTCTTACAATCACATATCTGCCATTATCTGATCAATAACCGCCCTATCTTTTTTTCTTTTTTGATAATCCATTTCTTTTGGATGTGCATCACAATATGGAAGAAAAAATCTGTCACTACTTTTGTTACATAGCAACTTTACATGTCTGTCAACCAGTTGGGATATTTTGACAGATATTTGGCATAGATCATCGATATATCGGTCGGCCGATATTTGTCATTTTTAATATATCGGCATCGCCCGATATCCGTGTTTAGTAGTGGCGATTTAAAGTCAGGCACGTCCACGGGCAGCCCCGTGTTATTGGTGCAGTGGAATGTGCTGCTGCCGCATGTGATGGACCCCAATCCAAAACTTTTGGAAGATTCAACAACAGTCCTGGGAGATAAAGATAAGGCTTAAATTCTGATATTTCAAAGTCCTATGGCCATATGTTTGAAACACAGAAACAGTTGAAGCAAAAAGCTTCGAAACAATTCGACACCCGTCTCCACGGTGACCCCTGCTGGTCAGAACACTGTAAATGCAACAAAAACCCAGGCCAAACATGCATAAAAACACCTTTTACAAATCTATTGCAAATGTTTTATTGAAAGTAAAATCTTTCAAATGCAATTAACTAATAATCTAATAAAATGTAATATTAAGTGTCTATATGTTCTTTTATCAATTGTCAGGGCTTGTTTTGTTTGTTCTATGGATGGCTCAGATAAACAGGCCAATGCAAGACTATTAACTACTATTATTCCTTTTAATTATACTAATGTCTAATTAAAACTTCTACAAATGTGTAAAACTGATCAGAGATCAGGTAAAACCCACAGACACTTCAATTGTTCTCAGTCACTCTTCATGATTCATGGGTTCACAGAGATCATCGCACCCTAGCGGTGAACCACTGGCATTTCTAAGTGCTTCGAAACGTTTCAAAAAAGTGATGACGTAAGGAAGCCTCGTTTACTGAAATCACGTGACTTTGGCAGTTTGATCCACGCTCCGAACCAATTGATTTGAAACAAAAGATTCGTAAAGCTTCGAAGCTTCATGAAGCAGTTTTGAAATTGCCATCACTAATATTTACTATATATTACTAGTAAACTATGAAGTGTTGCTTCACTTAGTGAAAGAACAAACGAATAGCATAGAACCGTCGGGAACTGGCATAATGCTACAGCTGGTTGAAGGTTTGCTTACTTGCAGTTAACTAAGGACTGTAGTCGAAAACTATCATCAGCTTGCTTGCTAACATATTAGCCCCAATGTTATAAGTTCTGTTTTATTTTTCCTGTATCGGAGTCTGAGAATTTCACTCTGTGCGTGGGGTGGAGAAGGTGGCAGCTCTCACAAACACTGCAGCGTGACTGAGGGCTACGTTACTCCACCCCGGTCACAGACAGCACTGTGCTTGGAGACACAGAGCTGTTCTGGAGCAGCCCAGAACAGTGTATGACATTTGTTCGGAAACATGGTTTGATGCAGGCCCGGTTCTACTGCTAAGCACCCTCAAACGCAAGCAAAAGCACCCTCAGTTGATACTGTAATAACATACTGGCGAAACAGATTGGGCAGATTTGCACATTTGTGTTCGCGCTCTGGAGAGCGCCAAATGCATCTATTTACAACGTGTTTTTGCAGCGGTGAGTAATGTAGATAATCACAGATATAGTTGTTGATCTCTTGAACGCGATCAGAATCTCACCGCTCAAAACGGCAGTTCCCTTTCGAACGGTCAGTCGTACTGCGTCTTCTAGACGCAATGGGAAATAATCTATTTCTCGAATTACTGAAGCATTTTTGTAAAATCACGCAGTGCTACTGCCCAGTCAAAACAGTGTCGAGACATCTCGCACACTATTGGCTGGCCAGTGGGAACTGCATGAACCAATGGCAGAACAGCATAACTGAGCGAACCAATGGGCACAATGCCTGCGAAGCAGGGCACAAAGCCCGCAAAGCTGACCACAAAGCCCGCCAAAATGGGCGTGGCATCTGCCTTAAAGGTACGCTGTAATGCCCTTAAACGTCAGATTAATCTCCTTCAGCGACGATCTCGGTCCTTGCTGATAAACTCTCGAAGCTACACCACCTTCGCAGAGAAAGATGAGCCTGCAGCGGAATCGCGAGCTAGCCAGCCCGGACATCCTGCAACGAGTCAGCGGCCTGTTTTCAGCGCGCTCAATTGCCAGCGGTCCCGCGAGCTGTCGCACCTTTCCCCTGCGCTCTCCGGTGAAACACTACGGTGTATCCTTCTATATTACTATAAGCGACTTACGTAATGTCGCGCCAAACATGTGTTACATGCAGCACTCACCTGCACGAAGAGGACGGCCACGACGTGTGTGTGATCTGTCTGGGCAAAGCCCACGCAGACGCTGCTCTCTCTGGGTCCGGCTGCTCTCACTGCGAAAGTATGCCCATCTCCTCTCTTCGCTCGCGGATAGCGCTCTTTTCAGAGCGCGACCCCGCCCCTCGCGCTCTCCCGTTCCCTTTCCAGTCCGAACCTCGGCGGAAAAAGCGGCAGAGCCAGAGGGCTGAGTACACCGAGGCTAACGAGCTCACGCCGGCCCAGTGCCCACGTGCCTCGTCTTCGCCTCAGAGAGACGTTTCTCCCATGACATTCTCTCGATCGGACCTGCTCCCTCCGCTCGAAGCCGAGGGCCTGGTCTCATTCGGCGGCAATGAGGACGACGAGCATCCACACGATGACTCCATGTCTCTCGTCGCTTCAGATGCTGAGGAATGGTCAGGCTCGGTCGACGACACCACCCCCTCGACATCACAGCAGTGCAGCGACTCAAAGGCTGGTGCGGACACCGAACTAATTTGTGTCCTCACGAAGCCCGTCAAGGAGCTCGGCCTCCCCTGTAGAGCCTGCACGCAGCCGCCTCGACGAATGGTATCTGCCGGGGCGCCAACAGGCCCCGACAGAGAACTGCACCGTTCTTTCCTGAGGTGCACGAGGAGCTAGCGAAGTCATGGCGCGCCCCCTACTCCGCCCATCCATCTCGCACGCGCTCTCTACCATATACGGCGCAGTCGAGAAGGGCTACAAGAAGCTTCCTCCGCTCGAGGAAACGGTGGCCGCGCACCTCTGTCCGCTCTCCGCGATAGGCTGGAAGCCTAAAATCGCCCATTCTTCCAAGCCCTGTCAAACAACGTCAGCCTTTGCAAATAGGGCCTATGCTTCCACCGGCCAAGCAGGCTCCGCTCTCCACTCGATGGCGGTCCTGCAAGTGTTTCAGGCCAAGCTCCTCCGGACTATGGACGAGACTGGGCCAGATCAAGAGGTTTTCCGTGACCTCCGAAGCGCCACAGACCTGGCCCTTCGCGCCAGGAAAGCCACCGTCCAGGCCATAGGCAGGTCCATAGCCAGCCTCGTTGTGCTCGAACGCTACCTCTGGCTGAACCTCACCGAGATCAAGGAGGCCGATAAAACCGCACTCCTTGACGCTCCGATAGCTCCAAACGGCCTATTTGGCCCAGCTGTCGATGGATTCGCAGACCGCTTCACCACGGCTCAGAAAGCGTCCCAGGCAATGCGACACTTTCTCCCGAAACGAGCTAGCTCTGCCTCCTCGGCTCGCCCGAGAGCTCAGTACCATCAGCAGCAGCAACTGCAACAGCGCAGGACGGTGCGCGCTCATGCGCCGCCCCGCCCACCACAGGATCAGCGCCAGCGTCAGAAAAAGCGCTTCCCGCCTAAGCGTCAGGGTCCCCGGCCTAAAATAACGCTGGACCCTGAACACAGGAAGCAATCCTGACAGGCTGGTCAGGAAGAGAGGAGGGTTGAGTCCCGCCCAGGCTGGTCCGCCCCCCCAAAAGACTCAGAATTCTCTCCCCACGACCCGTTTTAGTTCCGGCCAGGGAGAAAAATGTTATTTTGAATGTTGTGAGTGTAAACTGCGAGCCCGCTCTGATGCGCGCTCCCTTGCATTCTGCCGCTATAATGGCGAGTTGAATAAAAAACATGAATGTTCAAAAAATGAGTTTTCTGTCTCTTCCACACCACATGGAAGTCAAACCCCTGTACAACCGGGCAGAGGCTTGGAAAGCCATCCCCGGTGTCACAGTGGGTTATAAAAACAATTCAACGAGGTTACTTGCTCCAATTCGCTCGCAAACCACCTCGTTTCACAGGCATAACACACACTTCGGTGGAGAGCAACGTGACTCACGTCCTCAAAACCGAAGTGGAGAGCCTATTGATGAAAAAAGCTATAAAGGCGGTGCCTCCAGCACAGAGCGAGTCAGGGTTTTACAGCCGCTATTTCCTCGTCCCCAAAAAAGATGGCGGCCTCAGGCCCATCTTAGACCTCAGACATCTTATCAAACGGCCTTTCAGAATGCTGACATTAAAACAGATCATCGCGCAAATCCACCCGATGGACTGTTTTTTTCTCAGTGGATCTGAAAGATGCTTACTTTCATATCCAAATTATCCCACGTCACAGACCGTTTTTGAGATTCACGTTCAACGGGAATGCTTATCAGTACACAGTCCTGCCATTTGGCCTGTCTCTGGCCCCCCGCACTTTCACGAAGTGCATGGATGCAGCTCTCTCCCCCTTAAGACAAGCGGGAATGCGCATTCTGAACTACCTCGATGACTGGCTCATACTGGCCCAGTCAGAGGAAGAAATAAAATCTCACAAATCTGTGCTACTCAGCCATCTAGAATGCCTGGGTCTCAGAATAAATACAGCCAAGAGCTCATTGCTTCCCAGGCAGAGAATCTCCTTCCTGGGAACGATTTTAGACTCAGCCCAAATGGGCGTGGCTGTCGAACAAGCGCGCTCTGACTACACAGCAGCTTGCATGTTCGTTCAAAACGGGAACCAACAGACCCCTAAAAATTTCTGAGAGAATGCTAGGCCTAATGGCATCAGCTTCTCCAGTACTTCCGCTGGGCATGATGCGCATGCGCCCCCTGCAGTACTGGCTGAAATCATGGGTTCCTCCCCAAGCGTGGCATTCAGGCCAGCTTTGGATCAAAGTGGGCCGTGGCTGCGTCAAAGCCCTGGCCCCGTGGTCGAATCCCCGCCTCTACACGGGTTGGGGCGCTCTGTGCGAGGGCGAACTGGCCTTCGGCTCATGGTCGAGCACGGAGTCACGGTTGCACATAAACTGCCTAGAAATGCTGGCAGTAGTGCTAGCCCTCGAGACTTTTCTACCACGTCTCTCAGGTCACCATGTTCTAGTCCGCACGGATAACATGACAGTGGTCTCCTACATAAACCGCCAAGGCGGGCTCAGGTCGAGATGGCTCAACCAACAGGTCAGACATCTCCTCCTATGGGCAAAAGGCAAATTACATTCACTAAAAGCAGTGCATGTGCCAGGCAGACTGAACCAAGGAGCAGACATGCTCTCCAGGGGCCTTGTGTCCCCAGGGGAATGGACTCTCCTTCCCCAAACGGTTCAGATGATATGGAATGTTTTTGGGAGGGCAGAGGTCGACCTCTTCGACAACTGTCACTGCCCGATTTATTTTTCAAAGAGCAAGGATGCGCTGGCCCACGAATGGCCCAGCAGTCTGCTTTATGCTTTTCCTCCAGTCCCGCTCCTCCCTCAGGTCTTAAAAAGAATCAGGGAATGCGGGCACACAGTCCTGCTAGTGGCTCCACTTTGGCGAACCCACCACTGGTTTCCCGAGTTAATTCAGACTATCAGCAGCCCCATGGCCAGTTCCCCTGAGAAAAAAAAATCTCCTTTCTCAGGCGAACGGGACAGTCTGGCACCCCCGTCCCAAACTGTGGGCACTACATGTCTGGCCACTCAAAGGGAGCTCGAGTACCTCCCAGTGAGTGTCCTGAGCACTATCAGTGAAGCTAGAGCTCCGTCTACTAGGCGTTTCTATGCCCTTAAATGGTCAGTGTTCTCTGACTGGTGTTCAGCCAGGAACCATAACCCAGTGTTATGCGAGATATCACAGATACTCATTTTTCTACAAGAGATGTTGGATGCAGGACGCACTTCATCCACACTCAAAGTCTACACGCCAGCTATCGCCACTTCTCAAGCACCGATAGCTGGCCAATCAATAGGTAAACACGACATGGTCGTAAAATTCTTAAAAGGAGCCAGGAGGCTTAACCCTCCTCGCCCTCCTACAGTGCCAGCCTGGGACCTTTCACTGGTCCTACGAGCACTAAAAGAACCTACCTTCGAACCGTTGCAGACGGCCAAATTAAAACAGCTTTCGCTGAAAACTGCCCTGCTATTAGCACTGGCATCAGTTAAGCGTGTTGGTGACATTCAAGCGCTCTCTGTGAACGCGTCATGTCTAGAATTTGGCCCAGGCGATTCTAAAGTCATCCTCAAACCGAGACATGGCTATGTACCCAAAGTGCTTTCAACACCGTTCAAAGCTCAGGTAATCACTCTCTCTACTCTCTCTGCTCTCCCCCCCTCTGAGGATGAGACAGTTACACCTGCTCTGCCCAGTTAGGGCGCTTAGAGCATATATTGAGCGGTCCTCCCACTTTAGACAGTCGGAGCAGCTCTTTGTAAGTTTTGGTGGCCGCACTAAAGGACTTCCGGTCACCAAACAGAGCCTGGCCAGATGGCTAGTGGACGCAATAGCGTTAGCTTACGACACTATGGGCCTCCACTACCGTCTACTTTTACTCCAAACCGTATACTTTTACCAGATTCTACAGCCTGGAAGTTCCTGCGCTGCAGGCACAAGTCCTCGCTGTATAAAAATACTAAGACGGCCTCTGCAAGCCTGTCCTATTGATAAGTTGGCATCTGGGGCCTTCATATGCTTCAATGCTTACAAAAGTTTTTTCCTTGTAGTTACTGGCCTTTTTTGAGCCCAGTACGCATAGAAAATATACATATATATATATATATATATGTGTGTGTGTGTGTGTGTGTGTGTGTGTGTGTATATATACAGTGGGGAGAACAAGTATTTGATACACTGCCGATTTTGCAGGTTTGCCCACTTACAAAGCATGTAGAAGTCTGTAATTTTTATCATAGGTACTCTTCAACTGTGAGTGACGGAATCTAAAACAAAAATCCAGAAAATCACATTGTATGATTTTTAAGTAATTAATTTGCATTTTATTGAATGACATAAGTATTTGATACATCAGAAAAGCAGAACTTAATATTTGGTACAGAAACCTTTGTTTGCAATTACAGAGATCATACGTTTCCTGTAGTTCTTGACCAGGTTTGCACACACTGCAGCAGGGATTTTGGCTCACTCCTCCATACAGACCTTCTTCAGATCCTTCAGGTTTCGGGGCTGTCGCTGGGCAATACGGACTTTCAGCTCTCTCCAAAGATTTTCTATTGGGTTCAGGTCTGGAGACTGGCTAGGCCACTCCAGGACCTTGAGATGCTTCTTACGGAGCCACTCCTTAGTTGCCCTGGCTGTGTGTTTCGGCTCGTTGTCATGCTGGAAGACCCAGCCACGACCCATCTTCAATGCTTTTACTGAGGGAAGGAGGTTGTTGGCCAAGATCTCGCGATACATGGCCCCATCCATCCTCCCCTCAATACGGTGCAGTCGTCCTGTCCCCTTTGCAGAAAAGCATCCCCAAAGAATGATGTTTCCGCCTCCATGCTTCACGGTTGGGATGGTGTTCTTAGGGTTGTACTCATCCTTCTTCTTCCTCCAAACACGGCGAGTGGAGTTTAGACCAAAAAGCTCTATTTTTGTCTCATCAGACCACATGACTTTCTCCCATTCCTCCTCTGGATCATCCAGATGGTCATTGGCAAACTTCAGACGGGCCTGGACATGCGCTGGCTTGAGCAGGGGGACCTTGCGTGCGCTGCAAGATTTTAATCCATGACGGCGTAGTGTGTTACTAATGGTTTTCTTTGAGACTGTGGTCCCAGCTCTCTTCAGGTCATTGACCAGGTCCTGCCGTGTAGTTCTGGGCTGATCCCTCACCTTCCTCATGATCATTGATGCCCCACGAGGTGAGATCTTGCATGGTGCCCCAGACCGAGGGAGATTGACCGTCATCTTGAACTTCTTCCATTTTCTAATAATTGCGCCAACAGTTGTTGCCTTCTCACCAAGCTGCTTGCCTATTGTCCTGTAGCTCATCTACAATTTTATCCCTGATGTCCTTACACAGTTCTCTGGTCTTGGCCATTGTGGAGAGGTTGGAGTCTGTTTGATTGAGCGTGTGGATAGGTGTCTTTTATACAGGTAACGAGTTCAAACAGGTGCAGTTAATACAGGTAATGAGTGGAGAACAGGAGGGCTTCTTAAAGAAAAACTAACAGGTCTGTGAGAGCCGGAATTCTTACTGGTTGGTAGGTGATCAAATACTTATGTCATGCAATAAAATGCAAATTAATTATTTAAAAATCATACAATGTGATTTTCTGGATTTTTGTTTTAGATTCCGTCTCTTACAGTTGAAGTGTACCTATGATAAAAATTACAGACCTCTACATGCTTTGTAAGTAGGAAAACCTGCAAACTCGGCAGTGTATCAAATACTTGTTCTCCCCACTGTATCAGCCCTAAAAATCGGCAGCACATATCGGCCATCGGCTGACCCTGACCTCTAAGCATCGGCATCGGTTATAGAAAAACCCATATCGGTCGATCTCTAATCTAAACAGCAAGAACACATTAGATTTTTTATTTTTTTGCATCCAATCTGATTCCCTTTTTATATGCAGTTCTAAATTCAAGACATATTTGATATCTGGTCATCTAAGTCTCATAAATCTTCTTTTTTCACAACTGTATGTCTAACTTTATTTTAATATCCAATGTAACAGAATATTTGTTTATGTCAGTGCATGACTAAATCTAAGTTATAATATGTATTAGGGGTGTAACAGTACACAAAACTGACGGTTCGGTATGTACCTCGGTTTTGAAGTCACGGTTGGGTACGGGTTTGGTACAGCAGTTTTACAAAATTGCTTTTTATTTATTTTTATTAAACGGTGGTTTACTCAAAAAACTGTGTCTGTCCTTAAATGAATTCAGTTATAACTAAAGGTTTCTTGAAGATAATGCTGTAAACTATATAGCGAGCCCTTACTTGCACATTACTATAATATTACAAAATAACAACAGAGCCCAAACTATTAGCCTAAATTATTTATTTTTGGATATAATAATCAACACTTAAATAACATATTGTATGCAAACATGTAAACTTCACATAAGGCAGTTTTTGCATTAACTTAAATCTAATTATAAAATTATGTTTTTTCTCCAATTCGTTGTTGAAATATAATCATTTATACACAGTGTCTGTCATTTTCATGACAGATTTATTTAAACATACATTAAATAATCAAGACATCACTAATAGGTTAAGTAGAATATAATTAATATTTATAGGCTAATATAGTGCATATATTTAGTGAAAGAGTTCATCTCTCTAGTGAACTAACCAGCTGTGGACACTGAATGACTGCCTGAGGTAAATGTAATGCTACGTGACATTGTTTACAAGCTGTTTTATTGACGTCTTTTCGCGGTTGAAACACTGATTGAGTGATTACACGACATATGATACGTTTCAGTAAGTTGTAATGTATCCTCACCATACCTTAAGATATTAATTCATGTTTATTCTTTAGGAAGAGATGATCGTGTTCACTCGCGCGCCGCGCCGCCGCTTGAACTGACGCGCCTATACAGTGATCAGTCACGTCACATTAAAGAGCGTCAAAACGGCATTTATCGTTTGAATTTCGTGATAAAATGGACTGAATAATTAATATGTTCGTATGGGAACTCGGATTTAAGTATGTTCCACGCTTAAAACAAGCCTACTGTTAACTGTTAAAGATTGCATTCGGAACCTTTCGGTACACACGTGCACCATACCGAAAGCCCTGTACCGAAACGGAAATACCGAAATACGTGTATCGTTACACCCCTAATATGTATAGAAATAATTCGAGTTGTCAAGCAACTGTGAAATGCATTTTGCAGCAAGAAGATGGCAAGGTTATACCACATTAATTGAGCATAAATCAATATGCACAGTAAGTCACTCACTGACTCGTTTTGTGATGCACTCAAAGCAGGTTTTGAACATAATGTGAGCACATATTTGAACATAATGTGAAGGCCATTAGAATTATTTCATTAAACTGCTGTGCAAAATCGAAATACAGAGTAAGAAATGGTATGAGCAACAATCTCCAGTATTTCCAGAAGAGAAGAGCAGGAAAAGAACGAGCAAGTTTATTCAAAAACTTCACAAAGCATTTGAACCTTGAGCGTTTTAACCTCTCCAACTGCATAAATCGCAGCCTATACAATCTACCTATGCAGCTGCAAAGGCTTTACATGAGCAGGTAACTACAGCAGGCCACAGGGACACATGCTTTCCCCTGCTGTATTCACTTACAAATAAACAGGCTTCCTATAATGCATCAGTGAAATTGCTAAGAGTGAAATTTCAGATGAAGCCTCCCTGGACTTATCTCTGGGGTGATGATGCAATAGGGCCTTGAGACTCAAGCAATGCAGCATTGGTAATTTAATTCAGCACACATCCCTTATCATTCCCCTCCCTGGAAATAAAAGATCACTCGTCAACAAGGCCACATACGTTCAAATTCCCGGGCATTATTATTTCCAAAGCTCTCAAATGGTACAATAAACAACATTTCCATTGCCAAAAGAGAAAAGCAGGAAAGCACCTAAGAATATTTCCCCAAAGACACATTCATCCTCTTTAACAATATACCAAGAAAATCCATTAGCTTTATTAATCACTGACTTTTACTGGGCTGTACCTGCCAATTCCAAGAGCAAACTGCAATTTATTTAGACCGACACCTCACGTACATTTCAGTAATGATCTGCAAGGCTTTTGGGCAAGGAAGCATGCAGTCTAGATCATTGCTAAAGCCTTACACCATGCCACTAGTTTAGATTTTACAAATACTTAACAGTTCAGGCCAGTGAAAACTAAAGCAGCGTATCTGACCACTTTCTGACAATGTGGTTTGTAGTAGTGCACTCATGTCATGAGAGACTGAATTTTATTCATCACAATAGCAAGAACAGCCTCTCATAATGTGCTGGTCCTAATAACATGCTTTCAGTGATGAGAGAAAGCTTGTTAATGCTACAGAATTATGTGTAGTGCTGCATTAATTCAGTCTAAAGCATGACCTTATCCGCCAGCAAGGTGTATCAACATATTAGGAGCATATACTTTCACGTAGTGTTTGAAAACATCAATTCAACACATTTTCTATATTTGTTAGAAAAATATACAGTACAAACCTGGAGGCTTAATCTTTGTGAAAAAGAGTTAAGCACACTTTATTAAATATTACGGAAAGAATATATTTTAAAAGAATATGTGAATATACTTTAAAATTATGTGAACTACACGTAATGTTTGAACGCACTTAACTGCGTATGAATTGCAATGAAATGAAAATGTATTATAGTTTAGTTTATTTTAATGTGATTTCTACTGAAACTTGCATGGCATGTTTTAAAATATATTTGTCTTAACACGTGTAATGATTAGTACACATATTAACTTTAAATGCATCTACTATCGAATAACATATTACGAATAAAGAGATTACTAAAAAGTAATGATTTAAATTAAACTTTTAATTTGACATTATTAAAAAGTGCAATTTTTGAATATGTACTTCAGTTTTTTAAGAAATCTGTTTTCTTTAAGTACATATGTGGCCTTTTATTTCATTAATATTATATTATCTACATTTTAAAGATTTGAAGTACACTACAAGTGCATGTTGAATAAAATTAAGTTATTTTTCACAAGGGAAGAGTATCTCCAGGTACATTGATTTTGATATTGATTTTAAGCAAACAAATGCTTTCTTTGCAAGCATTTGTTAATAAGAGATATTGGTCAATTTCCCATAAAAAACCTCATTCACACCACAGTGTTGTGTAATATCTGCTTTCCAAAAATCAAGCATATCAGATGGGTGGAGGCAAAACTGCTTGACATCACCATTAAGTCTAAGATTTACTTGCTGCCTTTAAATGCAATCCACACATTGATTGCTTCTTGTTTTGTTGTTGCTGAAGCATTTGTAAATTGGATTTCTTTTGCTCCTGTAAAAGCAATTTTTTATAGTACTCAAATAAACTATGTAGAAAATATGAAAATTACTTTTGGATTATATTGATAGTTTACGCAACAAGATACATCTGTGTTAATTCTGAATGCGCTAATGTTTAATTGCTTAATTGCATAATAAATATCACTGTCTTTCAAAATACACAACTAAAACAAAAGATCAGTCTGGCTGTCAGTCAAGAAACTGCCTGTGGAAAATAAGCAACTGGAAAAGAAGGGCAATTAACACACAAGTGACCAGAAGACCAGCTATGACACCGACCGCTGAGAAAGGCATAAGTCATGCCTGGAGTCTGCTAGAAGCCATCAGAATGATGGCTCCATTGAAATGGTGCATTTGTGACTGTTGTTGTCCTGTTGGTTATCTTTCCACCTTTCATTTTCTGTCTTGTATGTACCTCTCAACACATTTTCTAGTTTGGAATGACCTAATTGTCCCTATACCCTCTAAGACGTTATTGACTGCTTTCCTATACTAAATATGATTATGAAGTCTCACAGTAGTCAAAATGAAGGTCAGATGTTATTAAACACAAACATATAATAGAAAATTTAGTTCTGGTTAAATTTTTTTAGGTCTGGTTTTGTTGCGTCATAGATGGGGTTTTGTGCGTAGCAGGCTAAAACAAAACCTGAAACTCTTGTAATAAAACTGGCGTCTGATGAAATAAAACCTGAGTCAAGGTGATTCGCGGTCTGCCTTTAGCATATTCTATTCAAGAGACTTGTTTAGAACAGCTTCAATTTGACTTTGCATACTTTATTCAAAAACATTCTCATATCTATGTTTTCCACAGTCATTTGTTAACTTTATTCCACGCATACTGCACATTCATGTTTATTATTTATTGTACTTCATTATTTCTCACATTAATTGACTGTGACTGCTATGACTTCGAAAGGCACTAAAAGACGAATTGTACGGTACAATGGGATTTGCAAAGACTTGATTTGACATGCTCAAGGTTATATATGACTCTAAGTGTTTTGGATTTGTAACC
The DNA here is from genome assembly GCA_039654105.1 of Coreius guichenoti. NCBI lineage: Eukaryota > Metazoa > Chordata > Actinopteri > Cypriniformes > Gobionidae > Coreius > Coreius guichenoti. The sequence continues at coordinate 37,943,135 of CM077175.1, read as the reverse complement.
TAAATGTTGAATGATTGTGTTATTCAAGAAAGTAAAAACACTTGAGGGGTATAAAATTTAGAGATATACCCAGAACAATATGTGAAAATTCAAGGGAGTGAAGTGAATACTTCCTGAAGGCACTATGCATTTCATAACAGTTAAACTTCAGCTCACGGACAGCCAGTTCGCTATTCTGGAGTAAAATTTGCCAATGCAATATTGATATAACTGACAGAGACCAATGCAAGAGCTGTCTGCAGATCCTTACAGTTGCTTCACTTGAGTTTCCGTGACCTCCTGAAGACCTGTAGACCTATCTATACTTTTTTTCTTAGCATAGTTTTATTTGGACAACCACACTTAATAGTAATGGCAGTGCTGAATCTCCTCCATTTCACTTGTACACTACATGCCTACAAAAATTATTTACATTAACAAGACATTCAACAAAAAGTATACTTTGACACGGATGACTGAATATATTGTTAAAAAAAAAAAGTACAATTATTCTATGACTTATATAGCCTACAGGCATATGAATATTTACTTATTTAATCACCCATATTTTAATTGAAGATATGTCATAATAACAACACTATGAATGCAAATCTAATAATTTCACTCAACTTACCTATAGGGTTTAATGAAAGCAAAGATGTCTGAAAGGTACATAGTCTATAATTCATGGAAATACTGAATAATAACCTCATTAATTACAATAACGATTAAATAAAAAAAAAAAAAAAATAACACTAGTAACAACAACATGTCACTTAGGGCCTTCTGTGCCAATTTTGGGTCAGCTTACTATTTTATATTTTTACTCCACAGAACTAAAAACATTCATGTGTCCTGTCCACAAATCCATCATTAACAAATAGACACAAAAAACTTTGATATTCAACATAATAATGTCATAGATCGTTACTTTCCAGAGACACAAAATTAGATCAAGTAACTTCAAAACTGCTTCTACTGACTAAATCTCACATGTTGATATTCAGATGAAATGGCAAAATTTAAAATACCGTAGTCATTCATCAAAAGCGTTGAGATGAGATGTGCCATCTATGGTCAGGAGAAGAAAATAAGGTTACTGTTACTATAAAATCACAACTGCATGGATTTCATCAATAGGGAAAAATACACCATCTTTTAAGAAAAAAAATTCAACGAAACAACTGATATAAATTTAAGTAAACTAGATAGCCTAATATTTCGGATTTCCTACAGTAGCCTATGAGGATTAACCCCATGCTGTTCCTTACATGTGTAACTTTCTTTCTTCTGTGGTACACGTATGTTTGCCATTTTATTGCCGCCCCATTATTAAAAATATTTACATTACCTGGCTGTCGTGGGAATTCAAAACATGCTCAAGTCTTACTTGTTTCCACCCGGTCGAAAAACAAGGACGCACAGTGCACCATTTATAGCGGCTTGTCATAACACTAATAAAACTTGCAAATGCTGTTGTAGTTTTGAAGCAAGACGGGAATTAATAACCACTCGTGTAAAAAATAAAAATGAACACACCCCTTCAGAAACGCGTGTATCCTAAACTGCCCGTGTGGATTGTGGAGGATCATCATGAGGTAGACAGGATATAATTTAAATCCTCGCTGATTTAGTCTAACTCACTATGTGCTATATGTACTAAATAACTGCATATAAAAACAATGAAAGAAAATAAGACAGAGGTTTTGAATGATAGATCACCTTCTAAACGTGTAAAGCAATTATGAAAGATAAAAATAGTTAATGAAATGTCCTTTCCACCTGCTTTAGGTTGTGAAACACATATATCGTGCCATCGGCTCTAAACATATTCCTATGAAGGACATTAAAATGGTCCATTTGGACTCCCATCCTGATCTCCTCATCCCTGTGAATATGCCTGCTGATACGGTGTATGACAAAGAGACTCTGCTCAGGTGAGTTTATAAGGGTAAATGTCAAGTATGAAACTTATAGTGTATATATATATTACACTTATATTTCACTTATAGTTTATTTAATTTCGAGTAATGAAAATGTTTTTTATGGGTTTAATTCGAGTTAACTATTATAACCCTGTTACAAAGTTGACAAATTAGTACAGAAAAAGTGTGGTCCACTATTTGGCTTTGTTTGTTAAAGTCATCATGAAATCAAAATTGACCATTCTTATTCTTTTATGGAATATTGCTGTAGTTATTATAAATGATTTATCCGTGCACATCATTATTATTTTATTATTTTCAATTCATGTGGCCTCATAATCTTTAATCAAAATAACTTCCCCTCGCTCTTGCATTGACTCCTCTTCTGATGATGCGTACTGGTGTGAGGATGGCACAACCTATCACTCACATGAGATCACAGCAATAGCAAACCACAGTGATCCAATCAATTTCCAAGATGCTGGGTATCTGGATATGGACTTGAAAATATGTCACAATAGGGAAGAAAAGACCAAACTCTACAAAGCCAAATGTGCCCATTGTTAAAGAAACAGCCATAAATGCCTGTACAGATGAATAAAATGCATGAATACTCCTCTGCCTATTAGAAATAAAGAAACTTTAAAATGGCAGGTCATGCTGTTGAGACTAAAGCCCATTGATATTTGTTCACATTAGTTGCAACAGTGAAAATAAGGGTTGACATGTTTTTGTTGGCTCTTGCAGTGAGCTGAGCATTGAGAATTGGATTATGCCAATGGTCTATGCTGGACACGTATCCCACGTAACTTGGTTGCATCCATACTGGGCTCAGCAGATCAAAGAAGGGGAGCACTCCATGTGCGTGGGGAGAGATTCATCCACAACCACCATCAGGTCAGGTGCACCATATCAGAACGTAGCCATGAGATGGCAGCAGACGTTCATTTACTATTAATAAGAATGAGACCTCCACCCTGTCAGGAAAAATTGTGCTGTTAGAATCGTGTTTAAAAACATTCATAAGAAATCTCTTTCTCTTTGCAGGGTGACAAGCAGAGACGATTACTTTTTGAGTGACGCTCTTTACGTTCCACTGAATCAGCTGGAAAACCCAAAAGAGTTACATTTAAATGTCATACGAGTGGATCCTGTCAACAGTTTGCAGAAAAGGAAGCATACAAATGGACAAAGTGATGTTAAAATATGCAAAGCAGCTGTAAAGGAAGACAGTGATGTGCAGTTAAAAAGGGACACCCCGTGCACTTCCTCTTCTAAACCGCTTGATGGCATCACTGCATCAGGAAACGCCAGTGACGCAGTCATAAAGGCTGATGAGGGCTCAACAAGCTACATCACAGACAAGCTTTTAGCAGTTATAGAGCAAACTGACCCTTTCATACTTGACATTGACTTGGATTTTTTCTCCTGTAAGAACCCTTTCAAGGAGATGTATACACAGGTAGAGTGAGTCAAGCAAACACATCGTTATAGTCTCTGTTTGTTTGTTCCTTAAGCGATAGCAATTCACTTTTCATAAATTCTCACACCTACATACTGATATAGAAAAAAGCTTTCTAGACAAATGGAAGATTCCACGGCTTAAATGGAAATAGTTTCTTCACGGCTCATATGGAGTCTATATCTTTATATATATATTCAATGTCTGTTTACCACTGTTGCCGTCTTACAGGAAGAGTATGATCTTCTTCAAGAGTTATACAGCTTTAGCAGGCCACAGCAGGATCCAAATGAGGTAATGACGATTCCTAATCAAATGTACCATAACTAATCATGAGGTGTTCATTCAGTCATAGCCAAAGAGGATTTAGACATTCCTAGGCACTTTTTTTCACTTTTATAAAGCTGTGGCAACAACAATAACAATAATGTTTTGACAACTCTCCAAGTTAACTGTTCATCAACTGATGTGCAGTAAAAATTGTGTATATATTGGCTGTAACAACAGCTTTTATCAAAATCGTTCAGAACTGTTATATCGTTGTGCTTGAATTATTGACATCTTTATTATCTTATCACATTCGAATGCAGACAAATGCTAGTGAAAATGCATCTGTTTTGCAATTTTCTATTTTAAATCTATTTTAATTGTCAATTGTACTATCAGCATGACAATGTGAGTGAAAAGTTGAATTCAGAGGTAAACTTAAATTGCTTAGTGTTGTCACAATCACAAATGTACAGTACACTACCATTCAAACGTTTAGGGTTGGTAATATTTTTTTAATTTTTAATAAGTCTCATGCTCAACAAGGCTGTATTTATTTGATCAAATCATACAGGAAAAACACTAATATTTTAATATCTTTTAAAATGTAATTTATTCCTCTGATGGCAAAGCTGAATTTTTAGCAGTCTTTAGTATCACATGATCCTTCAGAAATCATTCTAATATGCTGATTTGGTGCTCAAGAAATATTTTAATGTTGAAAACCGTTGTGCTGCTTCATATGTTCATGAAAACCGGTCCGTGATACATTTTTATCATGATTCTTTGATGAATAAAAAATTCAAAAGAACAGTATTTATTTGAAATGGAAATCTTTTGTAACATTATAAATGTCATTACTGTCACTTTTGATCAATTTAGAGTCCTTCCTGGAAAAAAAAGTGTTAATTTCTTAAGTCACCTTTATTTATATAGCGCTTTTTACATTGCCGATTGTTTCAAAGCAGCTTCACAGTGTTAACAGGAAATAATGCAACAGAATTTGATTCGGCTGTACAGCCGCTCTAGAGAAAGCGGTGATGTCATCCAGCTCATTTCAATTGTCATATAGTGTCAATGCGGGCAGATCAGTAATTTAGTTGAAATTTTAACTGAGGAAGCCAAAAGCCAAAGGTGACGGTGGCAAGGAATCAAAACTCCTTCAGGGGCCAGAATGGAGAAAAAAACCTTGGGAGAAACCAGGCTCAGTTGGGGTGCCAGTTCTCCTCTGGCCGACGAACAAATAGTGTATGATGTAGTGTATTAAAAAAAAAAAAAAAATCTTACTGATCCCAAACAGTAATGTACTTAATAATTACTTTTGATTAGTCGCATAGAAATAATGTAGAATCTTAAGCATTTTTTTTCATGCATGCTTTAAATTCAATAAGGACTTTGAATATTTCCAGGTACAAATGCTATCCTATATGTTCAATGTGGTCTCTGGCTTTTTGGCCTCAGTGTATTATGTTGAATACAGGACACACAAGAAGGCACATTTTCCAAGGTGGCAAATAACAGTCTTTACAGTTCCATGTCTTGGTTTTCAGGAGGAGCTTTTAGATTGTGTAGAGAGACGCACACATCAGCTCGAAGACCTGGAGGCTGCATTTGCTGACCTGGTTGAGGATGACGGCCAGGAAACTGTTGAACGTTTAGCAGCAAACCCAGGGTATGCATTACTGATCTCATTGAGACTGTAGAGCCATAGGCTCTGTGCTTTTTGATTATAGCTCCATATTAGCGCAACATTGGGCTTGATTGATTGCTGTATATGGTCGATATGCATTTGATCAAGCAGAAGATGACAGCCTCATGCATTGATTCCCCCCCCCACCTTTTCTGTCTTTGCAGAATGAAATCTCTTGTCAGACTTGTACACAGCCTTAAGAATCGAACACAGTCACCGGACTATGAAATGGTGAAGTTGTATGTGTGTGTGTGTGTGTGTGTGTGTGCGTCATTCCAGATATCCCAAATAGTTTTTAAGTTTTCAGAGACTACACTGATGTATGTATAAAAATAGAATTAGTATCCTCTTATTTTACCTTATTATTTTAATACGTTCCTCTGGCATAATTGAAACCCAGTTGGCAGATGATATCCCTCTATTTTACTGTAGAGTATGCTTGCAGTTTTTAGAAATGTGGTTCATATCCATTCTAGTCACGTTGTTTCTGCTTGGGGTCAATTTTAATTTGAACAATGTTAAAATAAATAAAAATAAGCATCTGTCAGGAGTGTATTGCTGTAGTGTAAATACTTGTCAGCAAATCTTAACATGAAAGAAAATTCATTGCATTTATTCATGTTTAATATCTCTGAGTCATATGAGACCCCAAACACAAACAATGTAACATATTTTGATGGAAGATGTTTAAAGTATGTTGTCAAGTTTGAAACATCTAAACATCTATAAAACATCATTGTCAGTTGAATTATATATATATATGTGTGTGTGTGTGTGTGTGTGTCTCTGTCTGTCTGTCTGTGTGTGTATATATATATACATATACACACATATTTATATGTATATATAAATGCATACATATATGTGTGTACACATACATATACATATATAATAATATAATATAAACACACATATTATATAAACAAACTTTCATGTTAGATGCGATTAATCACGATTAATCGATTTGACAGCACTATTATATATATTTCTGTCATGACAACTTTCGGAGTGTTTAGCATGGTAATGGGTATGACAGTGTTGATATGTTTGGTCTTGGCGGAATAGATCTGCTACGCTGCTGCTTTTATTGCTGCTGCAGAGCAAGTACAGGAATTGCTACTGCCAATACATACATGACACGCTGCTGTGAGAAAGTAAGACATGCTGCTGCTGTACAATAGAGCGTACATGAATTACCCGTAGGAGATCTATACAGGTGGAGCTGGGGAAGGTGGAGGGTTTATGAAAGCGCGCTGCACTGCTAAAGCAAATGCTACCCGAGTATTTGAAGTTTGAGCATGCAAGCTCATTGGCTACTGATACAGCAGGAACCAATCAGATGACGATGTAATTACGAGCAGGTAGTTAAAGGACCTGTTAGCCTGCCCATCTAGAGTTTCATGACAGTACTTTGTATGTATGTATGTATGTATACAGTGGGGAGAACAAGTATTTGATACACTGCCGATTTTGCAGGTTTGCCCACTTACAAAGCATGTAGAGGTCTGTAATTTTTATCATAGGTACTCTTCAACTGTGAGAGACGGAATCTAGAACAAAAATCCAGAAAATCACATTGTATGATTTTTAAATAATTAATTTGCATTTTATTGCATGACATAAGTATTTGATCACCTACCAACCAGTAAGAATTCCGGCTCTCACAGACCTGTTAGTTTTTCTTTAAGAAGCCCTCCTGTTCTCCACTCATTACCTGTATTAACTGCACCTGTTTTAACCCGTTACCTGTATAAAAGACACCTGTCCACACACTCAATCAAACAGACTCCAACCTCTCCACAATGGCCAAGACCAGAGAGCTGTGTAAGGACATCTGGGATAAAATTGTAGACCTGCACAAGGCTGGGATGGGCTACAGGACAATAGGCAAGCAGCTTGGTGAGAAGGCAACAACTGTTGGCGCAACACACTACGCCGTCATGGATTAAAATCCTGCAGCGCACGCAAGGTCCCCCTGCTCAAGCCAGCCGATGTCCAGGCCCGTCTGAAGTTTGCCAATGACCATCTGGATGATCCAGAGGAGGAATGGGAGAAGGTCATGTGGTCTGATGAGACAAAAATAGAGCTTTTTGGTCTAAACTCCACTCGCCGTGTTTGGAGGAAGAAGAAGGATGAGTACAACCCCAAGAACACCATCCTAACCGTGAAGCATGGAGGTGGAAACATCATTCTTTGGGGATGCTTTTCTGCAAAGGGGACAGGACGACTGCACCGTATTGAGGGGAGGATGGATGGGGCCATGTATCGCGAGATCTTGGCCAACAACCTCCTTCCCTCAGTAAGAGCACTGAAGATGGGTCGTGGCTGGGTCTTCCAGCATGACAACGACCCGAAACACACAGCCAGGGCAACTAAGGAGTGGCTCCGTAAGAAGCATCTCAAGGTCCTGGAGTGGCCTAGCTAGTCTCCAGACCTGAACCCAATAGAAAATCTTTGGAGGGAGCTGAAAGTCCGTATTGCCTAGCGACAGCCCTGAAACCTGAAGGATCTGGAGAAGGTCTGTATAGAGGAGTGGGCCAAAATCCCTGCTGCAGTGTGTGCAAACCTGGTCAAGAACTACAGGAAATGTACACTCACCTAAAGGATTATTAGGAACACCTGTTCAATTTCTCATTAATGCAATTATCTAATCAACCAATCACATGGCAGTTGCTTCAATGCATTTAGGGGTGTGGTCCTGGTCAAGACAATCTCCTGAACTCCAAACTGAATGTCAGAATGGGAAAGAAAGGTGATTTAAGCAATTTTGAGCGTGGCATGGTTGTTGGTGCCAGACGGGCCGGTCTGAGTATTTCACAATCTGCTCAGTTACTGGGATTTTCACGCACAACCATTTCTAGAGTTTACAAAGAATGGTGTGAAAAGGGAAAAACATCCAGTATGTGGCAGTCCTGTGGGCGAAAATGCCTTGTTGATGCTAGAGGTCAGAGGAGAATGGGCCGACTGATTCAAGCTGATAGAAGAGCAACTTTGACTGAAATAACCACTCGTTACAACCGAGGTATGCAGCAAAGCATTTGTGAAGCCACAACACGCACAACCTTGAGGCGGATGGGCTACAACAGCAGAAGACCCCACCGGGTACCACTCATCTCCACTACAAATAGGAAAAAGAGGCTACAATTTGCACGAGCTCACCAAAATTGGACAGTTGAAGACTGGAAAAATGTTGCCTGGTCTGATGAGTCTCGATTTCTGTTGAGACATTCAGATGGTAGAGTCAGAATTTGGCGTAAACAGAATAAGAACATGGATCCATCATGCCTTGTTACCACTGTGCAGGCTGGTGGTGGTGGTATAATGGTGTGGGGGATGTTTTCTTGGCACACTTTAGGCCCCTTAGTGCCAATTGGGCATCGTTTAAATGCCACGGCCTACCTGAGCATTGTTTCTGACCATGTCCATCCCTTTATGACCACCATGTACCCATCCTCTGATGGCTACTTCCAGCAGGATAATGCACCATGTCACAAAGCTCGAATCATTTCAAATTGGTTTCTTGAACATGACAATGAGTTCACTGTACTAAAATGGCCCCCACAGTCACCAGATCTCAACCCAATAGAGCATCTTTGGGATGTGGTGGAACGGGAGCTTCGTGCCCTGGATGTGCATCCCACAAATCTCCATCAACTGCAAGATGCTATCCTATCAATATGGGCCAACATTTCTAAAGAATGCTTTCAGCACCTTGTTGAATCAATGCCACGTAGAATTAAGGCAGTTCTGAAGGCGAAAGGGGGTCAAACACAGTATTAGTATGGTGTTCCTAATAATCCTTTAGGTGAGTGTATGATCGCTGTAATTGCAAACAAAGATTTCTGTACCAAATATTAAGTTCTGCTTTTCTGATGGATCAAATACTTATGTCATGCAATAAAATGCAAATTAATTACTTAAAAATCATACAATGTGATTTTCTGGATTTTTGTTTTAGATTCCGTCACTCACAGTTGAAGAGTACCTATGATAAAAACAGACTTCTACATGCTTTGTAAGTGGGCAAATCTGCAAAATCGGCAGTGTATCAAATACTTGTTCTCCCCACTGTATATATATATATATATATATATATATATATATATATATATATATATACACATACATACATACATACACTAAGTAAAAAACATTATGCTAAAACATTAAGAAAAATAAATATAATTCAATATATACTTTCTAAAAACAAGTAAATATATCTTGTTTCAAAGATATTTTTTTTTATGAAAAATGAGATGCATGATACTGATTAAAAAATAATGTTTTGCAGTGATGAGGAAAAATAAATAAGTAAATGTTAAATGTTAAGTATGTTTTTGAGCTATTGACGGTTTTCGTAGCAAAAATTCAGTGATTGTCAAACACGCACATTTTCATTACACAAAACTGCGAGTCTCTTTTGAAGTTCATTAAACGAATGTGCATGTGCCACTCAAACCAGCAACAAATAAAGGAACAAACGATCATCTAAATCAGACTGTACATTGCTGTCTGGTGATCGTGCAACATCAAACAGCATTTACAAAATCAAAGTGATGTGTAAGACTCAGAGGGGAATATGTGTAGGTTATAAAGCATTTTAGGTTTCTTCTGATCATGTAAGCGAATGTTATCACTTCGAGAAAACCAATGAAAAGTATATTATATATATTTTTAGATTGCTGTACTATATATCAAATATAATGCTGAAAATAATGCTATATGGACCATTTTTGTTAAATGTGGTCTAAAAAGTCTACAGAGGTTTGGAAATCTGACTCCAAAGTATGGAATTTTGAAATGGAAAATGTGTAGGAACCCTGTATTGAGGGTCCACAAACAGAACATGAGGGGTAACAAATTTGTTTCATTTGGTTTGTAGTGCTGAGACACGTTGCCAGCGCCACAGACTGATATAATTTGTGCCTGTGGTGTTGCGTCTAGGTGCATCAAGCAGGCTTGACCTGTGATTACTCCGAGCTCCCTCACCACATCAGCAGTGAGGAGGAGATCCAGCAAATGATCACGGCCGTGCAGCTTTTCCTGGAAGCTCTGCCCAAGCCCACCATTGTCACTATATCACGGTACATCAGTCATTAGAGCACATGGATGTCTGTTCTGTCTCTCCTTTTGAAAAGTACATTGGGTCTTTTGATCTTTCACTTATGATTTGTTACATCCTCTAGGGTTACCAATATTTGGTGTTGTTTTTTTCCCTCAGAGAAGCATCAGAAAGCATATTTCTTGTTTTCTTTTCAGTCTGCATTAATTAGCATTGGAATTGATGATATAATGAATGTTTGTAGGCTGGTTGATGCCCCAAAAGCAGATGCTTGCATCTGTGCAGTTGAGACAGATGGTGTTATGTGAGACTTGTGTCTCAGTGATCTGTTAGCATGGTTTTTAATGAGCATAGACTCAACATCACACTCATCAATCACACTCTTATCTGTGAGTAAGGGGGAGCTCAGCCCTTCATGGTCCATGAGAATAGAATCATAGAATGAATAGAAAGCTCAAAAGAAGAGACTTTATTTAAAATAGAAATCTTTGGTATTATTATTATTATAAATGTTTTATTGTCCCTTTTGATTAATTTAATGTATTATTCATTTCTTTTTTCTTTTTTTTTTTAAAGTACTTACCAAAAACTTTTGAATGGTAGTGTGTGTGTATTATTGTTTATTTTATATATATATATATATATATATATATATATATATATATATATATATATATACACCGATCAGGCATAACATTATGACAGGTGAAGTGAATAACACTGATTATCTCTTCATCACGGCACCTGTTAGTGGGTGGGATATATTAGGCAGCAAGTGAACATTTTGTCCTCAAAGTTGATGTGTTAGAAGCAGGAAAAATGGGCAAGCGTAAGGATTTGAGCTTTAGAGTTTTAGATTAGAGTTTGACAAAGGCCAAATTGTGATGGCTAGATGACTGGGTCAGACCAAAACTGCAGCTCTTGTTCCTGGTCTGCAGTGGTCAGTATCTATCAAAAGTGGTCCAACGAAGGAACATTGGTGAACTGGCGACAACTCATTGATGCACGTGGGGAGCGAAGGCTGGCCCGTGTGGTCCGATCAAACAGACGAGCTACTGTAGCTCAAACTGCTCAAGAAGTTAATGCTGGTTCTGATAGAAAGGTGTCAGAATAAACAGTGCATTACAGTTTGTTGCATATGGGGCTGCATAGCCGCAGACCAGTCAGGGTGCCCATGCTGACCCCTGTCCACCGCTGAAAGTGCCAACAGTGGGCACGTGAGCATCAGAACTGGACCACGGAGCAATGGAAGAAGGTGGCCTGGTCTGATGAATCACATTTTCTTTTACATCACGTGGATGGCCGGGTGCGGCTGCGTCGCTTACCTGGGGAACACATGGCACCAGGATGCACTATGGGAAGAAGGCAAGCCGGCGGAGGCAGTGTGACGCTTTGGGCAATGTTCTGCTGGGAAACCTTGGGTCCTGCCATCCATGTGGATGTTACTTTGACACGTACCACCTACCAAGCATTGTTATAGACCATGTACACCCTTTCATGGAAACAGTATTCCCTGGTGGCTGTGGCCTCTTTCAGCAGGATAATGCGCCCTGCCACAAAGCAAAAATGGTTCAGGAATGGTTTGAGGAGCACAACAACGAGTTTGAGGTGTTGACTTGGCCTCCAAATTCCCCAGATCTCAATCCATTCGAGCATCTGTGGGATGTGCTGAACAAACAAGTCCGATCCATGGAGGCCCCACCTTGCAACTTACAGGACTTAAAGGATCTGCTGCTAACATCTTGGTGCCAGATACCACAGCACACCTTCAGGGCTCTAGTTAGGAAGGTGGTAATAATGTTATGCCTGATCGGTGTGTGTGTATGTGTATGTGTATGTGTGTGTGTGTATATATATATATATATATATATATATATATTCCCATAGTGCAACCTGGTGCCATGTGTTCCCCAGGTAAGCGACGCACCCGCACCCCGCCATCCACATGATGTAAAAGAAAACGTGATTCATCAGACCAGGCCACCTTCTTCCATTGCTCCATATATATATGTGTGTGTATGTGTGTGTGTGTGTGTATATTAGTGCTGTCAACGTTAACGCATGCGATTAATTGAAAGTCCTTAACACGTTAAAATAATTTAACGCAAATGAATTACAGAAGTACGTGAAGCTGCGTCATTAACGTAATTTTCGTCACGCAGTTAGATGATGTTATAAGTCGGGAGTTTATCACAATCACGCTGAGCATCTACAAGCACCTGTAACCCTGGTAGGAGGTCATTTCCATTCTAACTCGATTCTGCTTCTCTGTTTGTGATCAGGCCAATTTAAGCCGTTAAACTCTGGGAAAGTTTTCAGTGATTCAGTAATCGAAATCATTCAAACAGTCCAAAACAGCGCTAATGTAAAGAAGGCCAGGCTGATTACATCAGACATATCAGAGAGAATAGAGACTCACATTGCGTTTTTAGTGAATTGTTCGTTCCAGTGTGCTTTGCTTTAAAACACGAGCCCTGCCGTATTCTGCGATTGTTTCTGAAGAGCGCAATGTTGGTGACGTACCGGAGTTGTACAGTAAGCGCGTGAGTGTCTGATGCACAAACAACAAACCGTGTATGTGCGCGCTCTCGATCACTGATCGCACGCTGCATTCATGTACACAGACACACAGTATATTCGAGTTGTTTCCACACACACTCAGGAAGGATAATGTTTTATTTGTCATGTGTACGTTGTTGTGATTAGTAATCGTAGGTTTATGCAGTCAAAGCAGTTGATTTAGGAGTTGTTTAGGCGTCTCCTTGTGGTCCTGTTCGGTATCGCAGCTTGACTCGTCTAAAATGAAAACAATCTCGTTGTTGTTGCTCTGTACACACACTATACACTGTGAATTCTGTAAAGTTTTTTTGTGTAATGTTTTTTTCATGAGTGCTTAGGTGTGTATAAATGTATTATATAATAGAATGATATGGACTCCTTATATTTAGTGTCATTTTGGAGTCTCCAATGATCCTTGAAGCTTGCAGAAAATACAGTTTTGTGAGAATCACCCTTCAATCTGATTGTTTACTTTGGATATAGCAAATTATGACAAAATGAGTGTGTTTAATGAGATAAATGGCATATGATAAGTGTGTGATTAAATTTAATCACGATTAAAAATGTTAATCTATTGACAGACCTTATATATATATATTTCCATTTTTTCCTTGTCAGATCCAGTTTGGATGAGTATTGCCCAGCAGAACAAGTGGATTCCATTCAGACCAGTGTACTGAACATTCTTGAGACCCTCTTTGGCTGCTTGGATGTTCACAGAGAGTATGAATCAATACCATCAGAGAGTACATCAAAGACCCCGTAAGGAGGGAGGTTACATTCAAAAGCAGCTGCGGCATGTTCTTCACCAACGGCTGTTTTCAGAGAGTGTATTTTGCAAAGCTTTTAAAACCATGCTGAGATTTGCTGTGTACTCATTGTTATTGTCTGCATTGAGTGCATTTTTAACTAGGTTGAGATGTATGGATGCGAACGGAAACCTAAATTAGTTTCTATCTGGGAAATGGTTTTTAATTTAAAAGGTTTGTTGTGTATATTTGAAGTGCATTGATTCACGTAAAAACCCTGAGATTTTCATATGAATTCTGTGCTGCAGTCCTTCATTGTGTATCCATAGTTCAGTTTGGGAATAGCAGAAGCATTGATACAAGACAGCATATTTCCTCTCTTCCTGTGTGGCCCCTTGTGTCTCAGCTGTCTTTTGTCTGAAGCCTGAGGCGGTTACCAATTCATCTGAGCTTTGTGTGTGGCACCCACAGACTTCTAAAACTGCCCCGAATATGCCTGACCTGACTTAAAATTTTACTGCATGATGAACAACTATGTGCAAGCAAAGGAATAGTAAACCCATAAATAAAAAAATTCTGTCATTATCTTCTCATCCTTGTGTCATTCCAAATTTGCATGGCTTTCTTTCTTATGTGGAACATATAAGATTGTAAAAAGTCTTTTTGTTTTGTTTTTGTCCATAAAATAGAAGTCAGTGGGGTTCAGGGTTGTTTGGACCCCATTGACTTTCATTGTTTGGACAGCTGAAATATTCTGCAAAATATCTTATAATAGCATAAAGACATTCATACAGGTTTGGAACGACATTATGAGTGACGGGTGAGTAAAAGATAAAAGGTTAGGGTGAACCTTTAACTGTGAAAATACTATAAAATGTAAATGTATTAGTCTGATAACTCGCCAAGGTATAAAATTCCTTATTACCGTGGTGAGTTATCAAACTAATATATTTACTTTCATAGTATTTTCACAGTAAGAAGTGCAGGATATAGGAGTTTGACATTGTGGTGTTACATAAACTCACAGTCCAGGGTGCCACAGAGGGCATAAGGAGACATTGGTCACAATTACTACTACCGGTCACTAAAAAGGCACAAGTCATACTGCCTTTGAATCTACAGCATCAATAACACTACTCTCGTCTACATGACAAGGAAATATATTCTCAACCCATTCTAAAGGCTAAAATAAATTCAATGAAATCTTTAGCATGCATTGGATTTGTGTACACTGTGTTCCTAATCAATCGTTTTTAATGCATACCTGCAAAGATAATCAGGACGTCTCTGTGTTTCTCTGACATCGCTCTGATTTCAGAGTCTGATAAGCAACCATGCTTGTAACAAATGCTGAACAATGACAATGACTAGACATCAGTTAGCAGGTCAATAGCAGGCCACTTCAAAGCTGCTCTGACTTGCAGAAAACAGCAATTACTAATGTTCTGTACCATTACTTTTACAACTTCTGAGCGTAGAGAGGTACATGCATAAAAATTGCTTTATTCAATTTACTTCAGATGAATATAAGCTTCCGTGATGAATTAATATGACCTGCCATTTTAGATGCTCTCAGGAGAGCAACTATGACGCATGCTGGCTTTCTCTCCCCAAAAATATGCACCATTAACAGTAATCTCAGACTGAATTATGACTCATAATATTGGTCTGAGTAAATGGTTTGCACCAAATAGCACAGACCACAGCTGAATGTGTAAATTGTTTTGACCCAGAACTCAACACAGCACTAAGTTTTTTCCTCTTTTCTGACTTGTGTACCTTACAGGAAGCAGCAGTGGCGGTACAATTAAATACAATTAAAAGCAGTACAATTAAATGTTTTTTTTTTTAACTCTTTCTAATGTACATAATGTTTATATAATGTTATTTATGTTCAAAATAATAATCTAAGAGGTCAGCCTAAAGGTAAACCGGCCAATAAGAATAGATATGCAAATGATGCAGTCATTTGTTTCTGTCAAAAATGTGTCTGAAAAAGGTAACAAAAAAATGAATAAATAAAATCTTCCACCTCCTGTAAAGGAGCTCAGTGATAAATAAGGATGTCCAAGATGATGAAAAGGAGAAATACTTCAAAAGTAGTTCAAAACACAAGTGCTTTGTATTCCTCATAGTTTCATACATTTTTAAATCAGTAGATCTAAAAAATAAAAAAAGAAGAAAAGAAAAGTCAGTGATGTACCATCAAGTAAAAGTACAAAAATTCCTTGCACTTTGAATACACAGGAGTATACACAACTTGTTTTTGAACATATTTTTCAAGGTAGTTATTTTTTTTTTTTGTCATAAACAGCAAGACATGTTCCTATATTTACTTTAATCTGGGTAAAAAAGTGGGTGGGATATATTAGGCAGCAAGTGAACATTTTGTCCTCAAAGTTGATGTGTTAGAAGCAGGAAAAAATGGGCAAGTGTAAGGATTTGAGCTTTAGAGTTTTAGATTAGAGTTTGACAAAGGCCAAATTGTGATGGCTAGATGACTGGGTCAGAGCATCTCCAAAACTGCAGCTCTTGTTCCTGGTCTGCAGTGGTCAGTATCTATCAAAAGTGGTCCAAGGAAGGAACAGTGGTGAACTGGCGACAGGGTCATGGTGTACGTGGGGAGCGAAGGCTGGCCCGTGAGGACCGATCAAACAGACGAACTACTGTAGCTCAAATTGCTCAATAAGTTAATGCTGGTTCTGATAGAAAGGTGTCAGAATACACAGTGATTCACAGTTTGTTGTGTATGGGGCTGCATAGCCGCAGACCAGTCAGGGTGCCCATGCTGACCCCTGTCCACTGCCAAAAGTGCCAACAGTGGGCACGTGAGCATCAGAACTGGACCACGGAGCAATGGAAGAAGGTGGCCTGATGAATCACGTTTTCTTTTACATCACGTGGATGGCCGGGTGCGGCTGCGTCGCTTACCTGGGGAACACATGGCACCAGGATGCACTATGGGAAGAAGGCAAGCCGGCGGAGGCAGTGTGATGATTTGGGCAATGTTCTGCTGGGAAAACTTTGGTCCTGCCATCCATGTGGATGTTACTTTGACACGTACCACCTACCAAGCATTGTTGCAGACCATGTACACCCTTTCATGGAAACGGTATTCCCTGGTGGCTGTGGCCTCTTTCAGCAGGATAATGCGGCCGGCCACAAAGCAAAAATGGTTCAGGAATAGTTTGAGGAGCACAACAACGAGTTTGAGGTGTTGACTTGGCCTCCAAATTCCCCAGATCTCAATCCATTCGAGCATCTGTGGGATGTGCTGAACAAACAAGTCCGATCCATGGAGGCCCCACCTTGCAACTTACAGGACTTAAAGGATCTGCTGATAACATCTTGGTGCCAGATACCACAGCACACCTTCAGGTTAGGAAGGTGGTCATAATGTTATATCTGATTTGTGTGTATATAGCTGATATAATTTCCATCTTGTAATATACAATAAGTTTTAAATGTACAAAAAATCCTTGCACTTTGAATACACAGGAGTATACACAACTTGTTTCTGAACATATTTTTCAAGGTAGTTTTTTTTTTGTCATAAACAGCAAGACATGTTCCTATATTTAATTTAATCTGCATAAAAAAAAGTCCTTTTTCATTGAAAAGACTAAATACTACATTCATAAAACTCAGTAACCTTGACTCATCCGTCCTCTCTCTTTTATGGTTTTCCTGTGACATGATACAGTAAAGTGGCTTCCTGCATGTTATGCCACACTGACATTGATTTGGAGGTCAAATAGTTTTCAAATAGTTATATTTCAAAACAGTATTACTGCTTCTCTTTTTTTAAAAGATTATGATAAATTACTTTTTATCAAAAATGTTCCAGCTTTTTAAATTGACTTTTCTTTTTTTTATCTTTTATACAGCACCTTGGGATTTTTTTTTTTTAAGCCCCTTAAAAATGATCAGACTTTTAATTCAGAAATTGAAAATATGTTCATCACAGAAGTGGTATTCAAGTAATTTTCATTGTCACTAGGTTTAATTTTTAATTTGAATAATCTAAAATGGCAGGTCATATTAATTCATCACGGAAGCTTGTATTCATCTGAAGTAAATTGAATAAAGCAATTTTTACATCCATACCTCTCTACGCTCAGAATTTTTCTATTTGAATAATAATAAAAAATGAGTGAGATGTCAACTACAAACAATTATCAAATACTTTTACCTGAGGCAGGGCCAACAATAAAATTCACATACGCTGTGTCAGAAATCGAATACTTCCCTACTATATAGTAGGCGAAAAACAGTACGCCAACGCACTGCGTAGTGCGTATTTGAAAAACAGTTGAAAAACCTGCTACTTCTGCCGAGATCCTGAAGTGTGCATTCGATGGACACTTTACTATCCCATGAGGCCATGGGAGAGGATTTGTGAATTGACGCAACTGACGGCATAGGTCACATGACAGTGATTGATGTAGTACTGTATGTCTGAATTTCATTATAGAAATTCACACTTTTTTTCAAACCAAATGTAATACCAATGCAGTATGCAAATTCGGACACAGCAATAGTCTGGGACATTTTTTTTATGGGTGGGCCTCCCATAAAAGGGAGCAAGCGATGTCATAGAAGCCCTTGGTGGCCCCTCCCCCAATCCAGGCCCTGGGAAAAATCTCATTCACAATGACGGCTGTGGTCCGTGATTAATGGCACTGCATGATTTGTTCTATTAATTTCCTATGTTTACAAATGCTGGGTTGGTAATCAGAAAGATTATAGCATGTCATTAATAATCAGGGCTATTTCAAGCTTTGTGAGAGAGAACATCTGTGTATGGAAGCATAATTATCAGCTAAATGATATGATGGAAAACATACTACAATATTTTATTCATGCAATGTATGGAGAGCAGGTTTGATCAATATTAATTTACTCTCTTATAAATTCCCCCATGGACCACTGCGAAGCAGATGGACTCAGATCAATGCAGTGAATTAGATTTATATGTATTCATTTGGCATACACTTTTATCCAAAGCAACTTTAAGTATACATTTTATGAGTATGTGTAGCCTATTCCCTGAGAAATTGGGAATCTAATCTCTTTACGTTGTTTAAGGGGCCTGATTATTGTCAATCAATGTCCAATATTATGACAAAGTCATTTAAAATGTGCCATGCAAAGCACTGGTTTATACATGAGACTAAATGTCATTTGCGAACAGTTGTCTTTTCACAGAATGAAAGCACTAAATGGAAACTGCATCTTTGAGGTGCGTCAGACATTATGAGACATTAAGGGAGCGTTGTGCCAGGTTGTGAGTGTTCTCATCTGCACTAAATATCACTGCGATGAGATGCAGGCAGGCAGCTCACAGAAACACCGAACACGCCATTCCCACAGCGTTTAAACTCCCTAATGGATACATTTTATTCACATCTCATTCCCTTTTCTTACAAAGTAATAATGTAGAGCAAAAATAAACTTGCCTCAGTGGCTCACCATGATTGTGAATATCATCTTACGACATTAGCTTTGTTATCTTGCAGGTCTAATTGAAACTGGTTCTCACTTTCATGGTTCATTTGGTTTAGAAAAATTATTAAATTAATGTTTGCCATTTTCTTTCATTCCCCTTCTGAATGTCTCTTAAATTTTCATTTTAACTGGAGTTTCCATTCAAAGCTAATATTATAATATTCCACATTATGCTAATGTTATAAAGAGCAATGAATGTTTTGCATTACTTTGGCTTATTTATTATTGTATGGAGGCAAGGAAGGCAGGTAGAGACCAGGAACTAAGCGCAGGTATTTCAGTTAACAAAACAGTGTACATGAAGGGCAGGAATACAAGCAACAAGAATATGAGAAACAACTTACAAACTAATAACAAGGCACAGGTGCAAACAATCAAGGGAAAGCAAAAGAACTACAAAAAGACTACAAAACTAGAAACAGGAAACGGAATCAAACTAAACATAAAAGTCCACAAGAAACAAGAAACATAAAATGCACTGCAAACAGGCAAAATATTAGTTTAAAAAAATCTGATATTAATATTTTGGATTCATTTTGTCTCTATTTGAAACTAAAATACTTTTAATTAGGTCAAATTGATCAATCTTATATATATATGACATTTTTTCTTATTTTCATTCATAGATTGAACACAATGAACCAATACACGCATCTGCCTTTAACACCATTAGTTATTCTGTCACAGCGCAGTCATCAGCATATGGAGTGATAGTGCCAGTTGGCTCAGTGGTTGCATATCATCATCATGCTGAACAGCTCAACTGAGCCCAGACGGATGATGCTGTTATCACAGAGGTCCAGTATATTATTTATCAAATTTATGTAAAATCAATCCATTAAGGAGATGTATGATCTATACTCAGCCGAATGTAATGGATTCTCTTGTCAGGTATTCAGATAGTTCTTAGTAAATCCATTTATTGAGCTGGTTTGTTTCTTTGAGCATAAAAGCACATGCATTTATTTTGGTTTTGCAGTGCCATTCACTTTAAAATGGGTGTGGGTGTGTGTGTGAGGGGGCTCACAAATCACAAACTTAGAATCAGAAAGAGCTTTATTGCCAAGTATGTTTGCACACTTCCAAGTACACAGAGACAACAACAGTACACAGATGGTAAAATAAAATATATATGTGAATAAGACACACATATGTATAGATTTAAGTAAACAAAACAGACAAATTTGTATGTACAGGTGTGCTACAAATAGAATAGAATGAACAGGGAATGGAATAAGAAGAGGTAGGGTATATAAGTGATACTGGACATAATTATTATTGCACAGTGTAGAGAACATTTAACTGTTCATGAAGTACATTGCCTGGGGGAAGAAACTTTTCTTGTGCCTGGCTGTTCTGGTACTCTGTGCTCTGTAGTGCCGGCTAGACCGCAAAAGTTCAAAGATAAGGTGGCTTGGATTTGAGGGATCCATATTGATTTTCTGAGCCCTTTTTCTCTCTCTAGATGTATACCCAGTCAACAATTTGATGTCACAGTGATCTCACCATGAGCTCCCAGGATACTCATGATGTGGTCCCAATGTGAGGTCACAGCGCACTCACTGTGTGCTCAAAATGTGAGCTTGCAGGATATTCATGATGTGGTCACAATGTGAGGTCACGGTGAGCTAAAAGTCTAACCTCACATGCAGCGCATTCACTGGGTGCTCATACTATGGTAAATGTGAGGTCACAGTGCACTCACTGTGCGCTTTATACTGTGAGCTCACTGAGACCACAGTTATATCATTGTGTTAAACTCTCATTCTGTTAGTTTAGTGTGTTCACTGTGATCTAACATTTCTCTAATATTGGTCAGTTATATCACAAACATCATGTAAAAGTTCATATTTTATTTCCATCAACAAAGTATTTCAACAAAGCATTTCATAAAATTCAGTTTCCTTGTTTATTTTGTATTCTTTTCAGCCTGGTGTTGCATGGCAACTTGGCATTTGACACAAGTATTTCTATTTGACGGATGCATTCAGATTCTGGTGTTATTTTGGTGACTCCTTTTCACTTCTTAACCTCTATTTATTTTTCCCCTTGAAAAGGCTTGACACATCCTGAAACACAGAGAGCAATATGTCAATGCAATCAGTATGATTACTGGTGTGATTACTGAAGCCAGGTGATTCTACACCTGAGCTGGCAAGATGGCTGGTTCACTTGTACCTGGCCATGTGCCAGTACTCTAACACGTGGGCAGGCCACAGTGCATATTGGCATTATAATATCATGAGCGTATGTGAATAGCAATTAAAGAGACCAGTCACCATTTCTCCAGTTTAACAATTCCATGCTGGGTCCAGAACACAGCTGTACGATTTGCTAACAAATCCTGCAGTATCCACGTTTTTCCAGTGTTAAGAAACAGGATGTATAATGTCCCCCCGGTGACCGATATTTGAACTGCTCAACATTTTTAATTCACAATGAGCTCACATATTACTCACACTGTGAGTATCAAACTATGAGAATGGTGTGATGTCACTGTGATCATCGCATGATCTCACGCGTTGACTGGGTACAGTTCTTGGAGGTTGGGCAGGGGGGCACCAATAATCCTCTCAGCAGTCCGAACGATCCTCTGTAGTCTTGTAATGTCTGATTTTGTAGATGAGCCAAACCAGACAGTTATCGAAGTGCAGAGGACAGACTCAGTAACGGCTGAGTAGAACTGCATCAGCAGCGTCTGTGGGAAGTTGAACTTCCTCGGCTGGCGAAGGAAGTACAACCTCCGCTGCAGTCAATGGCTGAATCCGAAATCGCCCCCTAAACCCTCAATCACTATTCCCTATGTTAGTCCACTAATACAATTCACTTGAAGGAGTGAATGAAAACGAGTGAGCGAATTCGGACAGCCATTGACTGACATTTGCATTTCCATTTTTAAGATATCTTTTCATGCAGACCTAGAAAGCATTTGAAGCTGTGAAAATTAGAAGCATTTAGCATGTCACGTGTTCAGAGAAAATGTGTTTTATTCAGCGATGAAAATGTAACCAGTGACCAAAGAGATAATTGTTAAGGCACTTATGAAGCAGCAATCTGAGACACTCAATATTGGAATTTAGTGAGACATTTATATGTGTATAGACTGTGATCACTATCAGGAGGAAGAAAGCTCAAAGAAGGGATTCGTGTCGCGCTTAAACTGATCAGTATTACTCAGAGGTGACCTTTTGCTGTCCTGATGATGAATTTTCTTTTTTTTCTTTTTTTTCTTTTGGAACCAAATGGTATGGATCAACTGTATTTACAAAGGGTTCAGTCTCTAAATAACTTTTATTAGTTGTGTAACATAAAAAAAACAGATAATGAGTGCTTTATCTTAGCCATTGCAATATCTTATTGCATTTATTTTTAAATGTGTTTTTTTTTTTTTTAAGTACATTTTAATCGGTTGATTGCACATGCTAATGTGTGGCCAATACAAACTGAACACCAGTCTACATGAATATAATTTCAGGTGTGTTGCAAGATTGAGAAGCATTTCATTTCCAGTGAAGACTGCATAAAAGATTTTTTTAGATTCCGTCGTTGAAGAGTACCTATGATAAAAAATTACAGACTTCTACATGCTTTGTAAGTGGGCAAACCTGCAAAATCGGCAGTGTATCAAATACTTGTTCTCCCCACTGTATATATATATATATACAGCCACTGACTGTACATCGACTGTACACTCGTTATTGCGTACTCGTACATACTGACGGTTTGTTTAAACAAAAATGTCTGTATCTGGCTCTGGAAGTGGCTTTTGATTGTACTTTTTTTTAATCGATTTATCTGTCATATTTTAAGTCAAAAAGTGCATCTGAAAAAAAAAAAAGTGAATAAATAAAATCCGCCTACTTCTGTAAATTAATCATTGACAACTAAGAATGAAAAGGTGAAATCCAAAATAGAGTGCCCAATTATTGAAATTTTTTGTAATCATGGTTGTTTCATACATATTTGAAAACTTGTTATACCATTTTCTACAAATTAATAAATAACCAAATAAATCAGTGGCTCTAAAAATGTCAAGTCAAAAAAAGTCAATTAAAAAGTAAATTCTGCATACAGAATTCTACACAATACAGGAGTCTACACAACGATATCATTCAATCATTTTCAAAAAAAAATTTATATATATATATATATATATATATATATACACAATTGTTTACAGTCTCTTATAAGCCTTCATTATCTGCCAGTTAAATATTCAGATGAAAGAGTTTATAGACATTCACCCTAAAACAATGCACAAATTCACTGACAAGACTTTAGCTCAAACAATTAAGTTCTTCTGATTGCCTTTCATTAATTTACATTTCTTGAAAGCATGAAGAATATATATATATATATACCAAAACCGCTTCCTGGCATTTAACAAATAAAGGAAAATGAGCATAGGGTCAAATTCGTTTTTTTTTTTTTCTTCTTTCAGTGCAGGCTTTAAGTCATGAGTCAGTCATGATGCTCTTAGGCTCATTGCTTTATCTCCCCCTTCTTTCTTTACCAAATAAAAGACTATACTGATACTTATAAAACCTTAGTCAAGCTTAAATTGCTAAGAAAAGGAACCTTTCACAAATAATTTCAGGAAGCCTCATTTACAGAGACAAAGCCAATTGGGCTCAGACCTAATATGTCAATGCTTATGCTCAATTAGAGGCAATCAATTTGAGAGTCCAAACAGGAGAAATAAAGAGAAACCCTTTGCACTTCTCCTTCCCTGTACAGGATGAAATTGCCTCCATTTTATACATTTGCATTTCCATTTTTAAGATATCTTTTCATGCAGACCTAGAAAGCATTTGAAGCTGTGAAAATTAGAAGCATTTAGCATGTCACGTGTTCAGAGAAAATGTGTTTTATTCAGCGATGAAAATGTAACCAGTGACCAAAGAGATAATTGTTAAGGCACTTATAAAGCAGCAATCTGAGACACTCAATATTGGAATTTAGTGAGACATTTATATGTGTATAGACTGTGATCACTATCAGGAGGAAGAAAGCTCAAAGAAGGGATTCGTGTCACGCTTAAACTGATCAATATTACTCAGAGGTGACCTTTTGCTGTCCTGATGATGAATCTGCTTCTTTTTTTTTTGGAACCAAATGGAATGGATCAACTGTATTTACAAAGGGTTCAGTTTCTAAATAACTTTTATTAGCTGTGTAACATTTAAAAAAAAAACAGATAATGAGTGCTTTATCTTAGCCATTACAATACCTTATTGCATTTATTTTAAAATGTTATTTTTTAAAAAGTACATTTTAATCGGTTGATTGCACATGCTAATGTGTGGCCAATACAAACTGAACACCAGTCTACATGAATATCATTTCAGGTGTGTTGCAAGATTGAGAAGCATTTCATTTCCAGTGAAGACTGCATAAAAGAAATTTGTAACAATAGGATAGGTTTCTGTATGTTTTAAGGTGAAAAAGATTGCTGGACCAGGAAGATACCAGGGGAATTGGCTCTTATTGAATTAGGCAGCTGTCCAAGCTTGTAATAAGTATATATATATATATATATACAGTGGGGAGAACAAGTATTTGATACACTGCCGATTTTGCAGGTTTTCCTACTTACAAAGCATGTAGAAGTCTGTAATTTTTATCACAGGTACACTTCAACTGTGAGAGACGGAATCTAAAACAAAAATCCAGAAAATCACATTGTATGATTTTTAAATAATTAATTAGCATTTTATTGCATGACATAAGTGTTTGATCACCTACCAACCAGTAAGAATTCCGGCTCTCACAGACCTGTTAGTTTTTCTTTAAGAAGCCCTCCTGTTCTCCACTCATTACCTGTATTAACTGCACCTGTTTGAACTCGTTACCTGTATAAAAGACACCTGTCCACACACTCAATCAAACAGACTCCAACCTCTCCACAATGGCCAAGACCAGAGAGCTGTGTAAGGACATCAGGGAAAAACTGTAGACCTGCACAAGGCTGGGATGGGCTACAGGACAATAGGCAAGCAGCTTGGTGAGAAGGCAACAACTGTTGGCACAATTATTAGAAAATGGAAGAAGTTCAAGATGACGGTCAATCTCCCTCGGTCTGGGGCACCATGCAAGATCTCACCACGTGGGGCATCAATGATCATGAGGAAGGTGAGGGATCAGCCCAGAACTACACGGCAGGACCTGGTCAATGACCTGAAGAGAGCTGGGACCACAGTCTCAAAGAAAACCATTAGTAACACACTACGCCGTCATGGATTAAAATCCTGCAGCGCACGCAAGGTCCCCCTGCTCAAGCCAGCGCATGTCCAGGCCCGTCTGAAGTTTGCCAATGACGATCTGGATGATCCAGAGGAGGAATGGGAGAAGGTCATGTGGTCTGATGAGACAAAAATAGAGCTTTTTGGTCTAAACTCCACTCGCCGTGTTTGGAGGAAGAAGAAGGATGAGTACAACCCCAAGAACACCATCCCAACCGTGAAGCATGGAGGTGGAAACATCATTCTTTGGGGATGCTTTTCTGCAAAGGGGACAGGACGACTGCACCGTATTGAGGGGAGGATGGATGGGGCCATGTATCGCGAGATCTTGGCCAACAACCTCCTTCCCTCAGTAAGAGCATTGAAGATGGGTCGGGCTGGGTCTTCCAGCATGACAACGACCCGAAACACACAGCCAGGGCAACTAAGGAGTGGCTCCGTAAGAAGCATCTCAAGGTCCTGGAGTGGCCTAGCCAGTCTCCAGACCTGAACCCAATAGAAAATCTTTGGAGGGAGCTGAAAGTCCGTATTGCCCAGCGACAGCCCCAAAACCTGAAGGATCTGGAGAAGGTCTGTATGGAGGAGTGGGCCAAAATCCCTGCTGCAGTGTGTGCAAACCTGGTCAAGAGCTACAGGAAACATATGATCTCTGTAATTGCAAACAAAGGTTTCTGTACCAAATATTAAGTTCTGCTTTTCTGATGTATCAAATACTTATGTCATGCAATAAAATGCAAATTAATTACTTAAAAATCATACAATGTGATTTTCTGGATTTTTGTTTTAGATTCCGTCACTCACAGTTGAAGAGTACCTATGATAAAATTACAGACTTCTACATGCTTTGTAAGTGGGCAAACCTGCAAAATCGGCAGTGTATCAAATACTTGTTCTCCCCACTGTATATATATATACAGCCACTGACTGTACATCGACTGTACACTCGTTATTGCGTACTCGTACATACTGACGGTTTGTTTAAACAAAAATGTCTGTATCTCGCTCTGGAAGTGGCTTTTGATTGTACTTTTTTTTTAATCGATTTATCTGTCATATTTTAAGTCAAAAAGTGCATCTGAAAAAAAAGTGAATAAATAAAATCCGCCTACTTCTGTAAATTAATCATTGACAACTAAGAATGAAAAGGTGAAATCCAAAATAGAGTGCCCAATTATTGAAATTTTTTGTAATCATGGTGGTTTCATACATATTTGAAAACTTGTTATACCATTTTCTACAAATTAATAAATAACCAAATAAATCAGTGGCTCTAAAAATGTCAAGTCAAAAAAATTCAATTAAAAAGTAAATTCTGCATCTTGAATACAGGAGTCTACACAACGATATCATTCAATCATTTTCTAAATGTTTTTTTATATATATATATATATATATACAATTGTTTACAGTCTCTTATAAGCCTTCATTATCTGCCAGTTAAATATTCAGATGAAAGAGTTTATAGACATTCCCCCTAAAACAATGCACAAATTCACTGACAAGACTTTAGCTCAAACAATTAAGTTCTTCTGATTGCCTTTCATTAATTTACATTTCTTGAAAGCATGAAGAATATATATATATATATATATATATATATATATATATATATATATATATATATACCAAAACCGCTTGCTGGCATTTAACAAATAAAGGAAAATGAGCATAGGGTCAAATTAGTTTTTTTTTTTTCTTTCAGTGCAGGCTTTAAGTCATGAGTCAGTCATGATGCTCTTAGGCTCATTGCTTTATCTCCCCCTTCTTTCTTTACCAAATAAAAGACTATACTGATACTTATAAAACCTTAGTCAAGCTTAAATTGCTAAGAAAAGGAACCTTTCACAAATAAATTCAGGAAGCCTCATTTACAGAGACAAAGCCAATTGGGCTCAGACCTAATATGTCAATGCTTATGCTCAATTAGAGGCAATCAATTTGAGAGTCCAAACAGGAGAAATAAAGAGAAACCCTTTGCACTTCTCCTTCCCTGTACAGGATGAAATTGCCTCCATTTTACACATTTGCATTTCCATTTTTAAGATATCTTTTCATGCAGACCTAGAAAGCATTTGAAGCTGTGAAAATTAGAAGCATTTAGCATGTCACGTGTTCAGAGAAAATGTGTTTTATTCAGCGATGAAAATGTAACCAGTGACCAAAGAGATAATTGTTAAGGCACTTATGAAGCAGCAATCTGAGACACTCAATATTGGAATTTAGTGAGACATGTATATGTGTATAGACTCACTATCAGGAGGAAAAAAGCTCAAAGAAGGGATTCGTGTCACGCTTAAACTGATCAATATTACTGCTTTTTTTTTTTTTTTTTTGGAACCAAATGGAATGGATCAACTGTATTTACAAAGGGTTCAGTTTCTAAATAACTTTTATTAGTTGTGTAACATAAAAAAACACAGATAATGAGTGCTTTATCTTAGCCATTGCAATACCTTATTGCATTTATTTTAAAATGTTATTTTTTAAAAAGTACATTTTAATCGGTTGATTGCACATTCTAATGTGTGGCCAATACAAACTGAACACCAGTCTACATGAATATCATTTCAGGTGTGTTGCAAGATTGAGAAGCATTTCATTTCCAGTGAAGACTGCATAAAAGAAATTTGTAGCAATAGGATAGGTTTCTATCAGACTGACAGAAATCAGGTTATCAGGTTTCTATCAGATTGCTGGACCAGGAAGATACCAAGGGTTTACAAATGGGAATTGGATCTTATTACATTAGCCAGCTATCCAAGCATGTAATAAGTATATATATCTACATTTTTTATTTTATTTTATTTTATTTTTTTTCATGACATTAATTTCATGTCACAGCTCAGGATAATCGCTATAAGGGTGGTCTCATCAGCTTCTGGTGCCATCAGCTAATGGTGTTGTCATGTCATTTTCAATGTGGCTCCAGAGAGCTTTGTCATGTACAGTTTAGGTGATTAGCCCAAAACCCCCTGTAATTTAGGAAAGAGGGCCAGTGGTCAAAGATGGCAGAACTGAAATTGTGTAGGCCTATTTCCAGAAGGTCACCAGCTGAGCCATTATCATTGCTAACAGGAATGCCAACTGATAGCTTTCTCCAGGTACTATAGACCTCAGCCTGCTGAGAGAAATAATCATATTATTTTCTTTAGTACATTTAGTTGAGTTGGCCTTGATTTAAAGGTCAAGTAATATCATTGGAAGAGAGGAAAATCATGGATATAAATAAGAGCTTAGTAAATGTGCAAAGTGCAAACTGACAGAAATCATTTCTTATGTAGTTGCACAAGATGAGAGTCTATGCAGCACAATTAGTTAACCTTCAAAAAAGCCTGTACAGATTTACCTTTTAAGCTCCATGACTCTGAAGCTGGGAAGGAAGGAAATGGAACAAAATCTAAAGTAAACCAAGACAGTATAGTATGTGAAGTAGAGCAAAATCCTCAACAAGGGCATCATAACAGCTATCATTTTAACAATTCCACAAGAAAATCTATGAGGCATAATTGCTATTTTTTATGTTTTTTTTATTGCACAATCAGATGGCATTGCAAAAAAAACAAATGATCTTAACTTACAAAATATAAAAATAAATTCAGTCTGAAACATATTTATCAAGCTGCAATGGTCTTCAGGCTGGATAATTAAGCACCAACCTGCTAACAGAACATAATCATATTGTGCATGTGCTTGAGTCACTGAATCACAGCATAAATATTCTGTCATATAATGCTTTAAATATTGGCACTTTTGATGTCTTATTCAGCAGATAAAATGAATGAGTCTGGTATATACGAGTAAACACCAAAACAGTATGTCAATGAACGAAAAAGATTTGAACTGGATCCTTGAGTCATTAAAATTAGCTCACTTTTTTATGGTCAGCACAGCCATAGTGTCACATTTCTCTGGGCATCAAATAAAAGTGCACAGCTATGCAATCAGATCTCCTACATTCTCAGCATCATCCATTTGTTATCTTGTGCTATCTTGCAAGCCAATGTCTCACAATCAGTATCTTAACGTCAAACAGAAAACCTTATACACACAGAGAGGTCAGTCCATACCAACAGCAGCAGATCTCCTTGAAGGTCTTCCTCATCTCTTGGCTTCTGAAGGCATAGATGAGAGGGTCTATGACTGAGTTGCACATAATGAGGATCAGATACATGTTGAAGTGAGACATGAAGCAGATGCAATAAGGGTTCCGGGGGCAGGAGATCATTAGGATGAGGTGCAAGAAAAAGGGAGCCCAGCACACTACGAATACCCCCAGCAGGATAGTGATGGTGATGGCCCCCTTCATATTTGCTGCCTGCCAGATAGGGCCATTGCCAGGGAGGGCAGCAATGCGCTTCATGTGCAGCCGGGCTAGAAGAAACATGTGGACGTAGAGTGAGGCCATGAGCGCCAACATGGTGAAGAACATGCTGATGAGGCAGATGAGAACGGTGGTGCTCTCCGAGTACACGATAAAGAGCACGCCGGAGACTGTGCAGAAGGTCCAGATGCAGGTTATGATGGTGCCCGCCCGCCGCTGGGTCATGATGTTGTGGTAGCGCAAGGCGTAAAAGATTGTGATGTAGCGGTCCACCGCGATGGCCAACAAACTCCAAATGGAGGCTAACAGCGAGCTGCAGATCATTGAGTCAAAAATGTTGTCCATGTTCTTGATGATGCTTTCACGGTTGGTCAGGTTGCCCCCCGTGATGAGTGCCATCACGACCGTTTCTGAAGCATTGGAGACACTGACCAACAAGTCTGCTACTGCTAAACTGCAGATAAAGAAATACATGGGAGAATGAAGGTTCTTGTTCTTGACAATAGCCGCAATCACCAGAATGTTCTCCAGGAGACTGACGAGCCCGAGCGTGAGGAAGACCTCTGTGGAGATGAGCAGCTGCTCATAGCATCCAGAGGCTGATCCTCTCTCGCCCTGATCAGGCTTTCCCACCGGCAGAGCTCCCTGGCTGTGATTCCGGTACGAATGATGCAGTCCATGATGATGTGAGGTGTTCATTTCCCTGAATATCTCAGTGGTTTGATCTATATCTAATTCAGTTTGATGAGTTCATCAGGTTCACATTGAACATCTTCTGGCATGTAGATCAAAGAAAGCAGATACTGTATAAACATCAGTCACCTCACCTCAGTGATAACTCTTCCTCCAAAGTAGCAAAAACATCAAAAATGGGCTGCAAGAGCCTCCTACATAAAAGCACAAGACGAATAGAGATAAAAACATGCAGACAGAGAATTAGAGGATTGGAGACAGCGACAACTGACCGAATCTAAAAACACAGCACACAGCAACATGCAGTATTCAGAGTGAGGCATTCAGTCTCCAGAGTGCTTCCAGCACTTGGCAGGCAGTCGAGTGAGATACTCTTGCCCCCACAGCCACACTCTGGCATGCTGAGTGCAGGCCCCTCCCCCAGGTTTCTTTACCAATCAGAGGGTGAATGTAAGCTAATATCAGAAGGAGCCAGTTGTATGAATGGGGTTGCCTCTGTCTAACAGATAAAATACTCTAAAGAGGTTGTTTTCATTGAGCATTTTTGTGGCATGTCCTTTAAATAATTAAGTGACTCAAGCAACAAAAAATTCAGTATACCTTGTGAGCATATCACTTGATTCCGATGAACATATTCTTTTATTGCTGGAATACAGCAGTTTAATAAAAAGTTAAAACTGAGTAACTTACATTTTGGACAAAATATGGCTAGTTAGTTTGTCCATTTTGTTCAACCAACAGAAATAGTTCCAAACAACAGCAAAGCAGTGTTACTCGTCTCCAAGTAACACACAGCGGTATTTCGTTACTGAATGAATCAGTGTTTTGAATGAATCGGTTGTATGAATGATTTAATGAGTCACTCATAAAGATAGTCACTTGTTTAGTTTCTAAAATGAATCAGTGTTTTGAATGAATGTGTTATGCTAATGATTTAATGATTCACTCATAAAGAAGGTCACTTGTTTCATTTCTGAATGATTCAGTGTTTTGAATGAATAGGTTAGGCTATAATGAAGGATTTAATTGTTCACTCATTAAGACCGTCACTTGTTTCAATTCTGAATGAATTAATGTTGTTCAACAAATTGAATGAGTGGCTGGTTCGCAGTGCTGTCAGGACTGAGTATATGCTGTTCGAGCAATCAAATTCGAGGACCGGAACTAACTGGACTAATGGTTCAGAGTATTTCTTTTTTCAAAATTAATTTCACACGTCTGGTACAATATGTTGTCTTGTTTCATTAATACAGTGTATACCTCTTTCATTATTTACGCCAAAAGAATGGAAGTGAAATGTGACAACATGCCCCATAGGTGGGGTACGTTTTAACATGACCATATGACAGCTTAAAATGTCATCTGATCTAATCAAAACATTATCCAAGACAAACTCAAATCTTTTGTCAATAAAAGACAATTATTATTCACATAAAGTAATATAATTTTTTTTAGAAATTCAAAATATAATAATTTTGGAGTATGACAATGAACACACTGCAAAACTGCGATACAGCACAGGTCAAAACAATGCAGGCAAATAGATGAAGAAACACACTGGCATTCACAAAAACACAGAGCTGAACACAACAATCCCCTCCCTCCACACACAGCATCCCAGAACAGGAGACAAATAGACGAGCCAGTACGAATGCTGTAAATTTCTTGAAATAATTGATATGGCAACTAGTAAATAGACAGCATGTGTGGAAGTAGTATTTAAAACAAGTGTGTTACAACCAGCCCCGCATTAGGTTGTGCCCCTCTCGCCCCTAATATGCAATAATACCTGTTGTCTTACAAACCCGATTCCAAAAAAGTTGGGACACTGTACAAATTGTGAATAAAAACAGAATGCAATGATGTGGAAGTTTCAAATTTCAATATTTTATTCAGAATACAACATAGATGACATATCAAATGTTTAAACTGAGAAAATGTATCATTTTAAGGGAAAAATAAGTTGATTTTAAATTTCATGGTATCAACACATCTCAAAAAAGTTGGGACAAGGCCATGTTTACCACTGTGTGGCATCCCCTCTTCTTTTTATAACAGTCTGCAAACGTCTGGGGACTGAGGAGACAAGTTGCTCAAGTTTAGGAATAGGAATGTTGTCCCATTCTTGTCTAATACAGGCTTCTAGTTGCTCAACTGTCTTAGGTCTTCTTTGTCGCATCTTCCTCTTTATGATGCGCCAAATGTTTTCTATGGGTGAAAGATCTGGACTGCAGGCTGGCCATTTCAGTACCTGGATCCTTCTTCTACGCAGCCATGATGCTGTAATTGATGCAGTATGTGGTCTGGCATTGTCATGTTGGAAAATGCA
The DNA here is from genome assembly GCA_039654105.1 of Coreius guichenoti. Taxonomy (NCBI): domain Eukaryota; kingdom Metazoa; phylum Chordata; class Actinopteri; order Cypriniformes; family Gobionidae; genus Coreius; species Coreius guichenoti. Next base: position 37,910,349 of record CM077175.1, on the reverse strand, counting down.
AGGTCTTCCCTGAAAGAGACGACGTCTGGATGGGAGCATATGTTGTTCTAGAACTTGGATATACCTTTCAGCATTGATGGTGCCTTTCCAGATGTGTAAGCTGCCCATGCCACACGCACTCATGCAACCCCATACCATCAGAGATGCAGGCTTCTGAACTGAGCGCTGATAACAACTTGGGTTGTCCTTGTCCTCTTTAGTTCGGATGACATGGCATCCCAGTTTTCCAAAAAGAACTTCAAATTTTGATTCGTCTGACCACAGAACAGTTTTCTACTTTGCCACAGTCCATTTTAAATGAGCCTTGGCCCAGAGAAAACGCCTGCGCTTCTGGATCATGTTTAGATATGGCTTCTTTTTTGACCTATAGAGTTTTAGCCGGCAACGGCGAATGGCACGGTGGATTGTGTTCACCGACAATGTTTTCTGGAAGTATTCCTGAGCCCATGTTGTGATTTCCATTACAGTAGCATTCCTGTATGTGATGCAGTGCCGTCTAAGGGCCCGAAGATCACGGGCATCCAGTATGGTTTTCCGGCCTTGACCCTTACGCACAGAGATTGTTCCAGATTCTCTGAATCTTTGGATGATATTATGCACTGTAGATGATGATAACTTCAAACTCTTTGCAATTTTTCTCTGAGAAACTCCTTTCTGATATTGCTCCACTATTTTTCGCCGCAGCATTGGGGGAATTGGTGATCCTCTGCCCATCTTGACTTCTGAGAGACACTGCCACTCTGAGAGGCTCTTTTTATACCCAATCATGTTGCCAATTGAACTAAGAAGTTGCAAATTGGTCCTCCAGCTGTTCCTTATATGTACATTTAACTTTTCCGGCCTCTTATTGCTACCTGTCCCAACTTTTTTGGAATGTGTAGCTCTCATGAAATCCAAAATGAGCCAATATTTGGCATGACATTTCAAAATGTCTCACTTTCAATATTTGATATGTTATCTATATTCTATTGTGAATAAAATATAAGTTTATGAGATTTGTAAATTATTGCATTCCTTTTTTATTCACAATTTGTACAGTGTCCCAACTTTTTTGGAATCGGGTTTGTATTTACTTATTTGATCAGCATCTAACAAATCACCTTATTTGCATTTTACGGATGCTTAATGAGGCTCATGAATCAGAGCTGACTCCTCTCTCTTTAGCCTATTGATCATACAGTTTTATGTGTCCAAACACAGAAGATCAATTACAGTCAGAGAAGCCTGATGAAAGGGACTGACCCTTTCTGTGATCACCACATGGGAATAGACACTATGAATACTGCACAAACAACAGCTAATCCTGCTTAGTGAAGAGGTAATACAAACAGTTTTTCATTGAGCAAAAAAGAGAAACTGGAATAGAATAAACTGAATGGGATTTGTAATGCTGGTAACTGGTAAGCAAAGCAATTTTTCTGAGATAACAGTTCATGAGATTACAGTAACAGAACCAATAACAAAATAATCTGTATAGCCTAAGTAATAATCCTAAAGTGAATAATATATTCACACTTTTAATCAGTTCCCTGAAATTGAGCCTTTTATATAATTTTATGCTAAATCAAAATACATTAAGGCTAAATGATACATTTTCTTTCAAATGTCTTTGATGTGGGTAATTATTAGTGCATGATTAAGCTCTGATTTCATCTAAGGACGGAGTAGTGAAATGATAATGGCACATTTACATTTTTAACACTGGTCTACAGCCAAAATGCTTCTGAAATAAATGCAGTCAAGCTTTACTAATTCTGGGTCACTGGGTCACTGGTCTCTAGTTTTTAAGATATGTTATTGGGTCAGTATACGACCATTGACTTGGCAATGGCGAAGGATAAGTGAATAATAAAGAGAAGGGATCTTAGTTTAAACCAGAAATGACTAAAATACGTCTGTGATGAATCTATGACTAAGTTTGGACTACTTGCTTTTTAGGCAATTTTTTTTTATTTTATATCACTTTTATTTTGCCTTTGTCCCAACTTTTTTGGAGAGTGTTGCAGCCATCAATATCAAAATTGGTTTATATTTACAAAATACAATTAAGTTGGTTAGTGAAAACGCTGGAAATTTTTCTTTATACTTTTGTCAGTTAGAGGGATAGTTCACCCAAAAATGAAAATTCTGTCATCATTAACTCACCCTCAAGTTGTTCCAAACCTGTATAAATTTCTTTGTTCTGCTGTACACAATGGAAGATACTTGGAAGAATGTTTGTAACCAAGCAGATCTCGCCCCCCATTGACTACCACAGTATTTTTTTTCCTACTAGTCAATGGGGGGCGAGATCTGCTTGCATTTTTGGGTGAGCTATCCCTTTAATTAAAGGTTCAAGAGAATGAACAAATCACAGATTCTTGCATTTTACAAAATGTCCCAACTTGTCTGGAAATGGGGTTGTATATTATATTTTATTATATTATGCAAACTTAATGACAAAACTGTTTCTCACATGTTATGATGCTTACATATAGGCCTGTACCTTTTTTGTTTTGTTTATGTTATACAAAGTGGCCACCACACTGAACCCACCACATTAAAGTAATGAGTGTGGCTATACACCTTCTTGCAGATTATTTTCAGCAAGCCTTGAGAGTTTTAATATCCACAGCTCCATGTATGCAGTATGTCCTGTCATTGAGCTAACCGGCACATAGAATGTTTTGTTTAAAAATAAAAATGTTCTATAGCAATTGATTACTTGTGAATGTAGAAATGATTTCACATACAAAATTAGCAATAATAGAGATCACAATTATGCCTACAAAACAGCTTTCTCTTGAGGCATCGACACTGCTGCTAAGCATTGATTTAGATTTTTAATTAATAATCGTAATTAAAAACATATTTTAAGAATGAATATTTGCATATTATTTCTTTAGGTGGAAACTGTTTTATAAACAAGGCCCCTGAAGCTGGTTTGTCATTTAAAGGTAGAAACCTGAAAACTACCATAATTAAATATTGTAACACATAGGACTATTTTAAAATATTCATTCTTTCTGTGTGACAAGTAAAGACTATATAGTTTACTAATGCTTTTATTGATAGTCAAATAAAATACACTGGTGGTGGTGATGGCATTTCTGCCTGTTGGGTGGTACAGGTTAATGGGTTCAACCTCACTGGGAGGCTGTTGATATTCTGGTGGCACTCGCTTCTTTCTAGTAGGTCAATTTCAGAGGACAGAACAATTCCACATTGTCACAGCCACTATGTTTGATGCCATGAAGACATGCCTCTGTACCCTTACGAAAAAGAAGTATACTTCAAGTTAATTTTATGAAGTATACTTAAGTAATGTTCAAGTATATTTTTAAGTATACTTTATGTAGTAAGTATACTAATATCAATGTGTACTAGTAGTAAACTTGTAAGTGTACTATTTTAATACTGCTTGGGACTAAATTGGCCCACTTTTAGTATATAAAAGTATACGTTTAAGTGTACTATAAGTGTAACAGTAGTAAACTTTAAGTGCACGACTAGGTTTTTTATTTATACTGCATCTGTACTACAGGTGAACTTATAAGTATACTAGTAGTTTACTATTTTAATACAAGTAGTACATTTGTTAGTTTATGAAAGTACACTTTGAAGTGTACTCTCAGTAAACTACTAGTTTAATAGTTTATACTGCAAGTATACTTTTAAGTTTTCTTTAGGTGAACATAACATTATACTTATAGTTTACTATTTATATATTATTTTTGCACTTTTAGTATACTACTATGTTCAAATGTAGATATACATTTTTTATACTTGAAATATACCTTTAACTGTACTTAACTAATTAAAAAAAAAAAAATTATTATAGCTTTATGCATCATTTTTTATCAACACTTGAATGTGGGTACGTTTCATAAAGAAAAGCAACATTTTAAACAAAAAGTTGAGAAAATTTTTGTCAAAGACTACGCCTGAATTTGAATCAGATTCAGAATGATGAACAAAACACAGATGGAGTAGATTGAGTCCATCAACCCCCCCAAAGCTTCACAGTAGTTTCCTCTTCATGGGTTCGACATTTCATTTGGTAACACTAGGCAGTTTTGATTTACATGCTGTTTAATGTTTGATGATTGCGTTATTTTACATTTGCGTGAGCAATCTTCTATCACTTGTTTCAGCTTCTTCTTCTGTGTTTTGATCAGGAGATTCTGTACTAGAAGATGCGTAATAGCGCCCCCTACCCAGGGCCGCATTAAGACTATAAGGGGCCCCTGGGCTTTACCTCTTGAGGGGCCCTTCATCCACCAGAAATGCTACCAACTAGAGCTGCATGATTAATTGTTAAAAGATCGCGATCTCAATTCAAACACCCACGCGATTCCTAAACATGGTGAACTAGAGCGCGTCTCATAAATGAACCGAAAACTCAGCGTATAGGATACTTCCCTCACAGACAGGATAAATATGTCTATAGAAAGCCTGAAATATACTTTTAAATGAAACAATTCAAAACGAAAAGAAATAGGCTACTCTCTGATTATGTGATCCGTATGACGTGCATTTCTCTCTATAGGCGCGTCCACTACGGAGATGGCGAGTCAGCATCATCAACTTCATCTTTTCAGCCGAAACTGACACAGAAAACACTAGTTTATTAATAAACAATTAAAATGTCTCCTTGCTATTTTTGACACATTCATAATAATTACTTTTGCCGGTTATTTGTGGCAAGCTTTATGCGTGCGCTTGAGTGCGGAATAGGTTAATAGGCTATTACGTTATGGTTTAGAATTCTCTCCAGTATAATTAAATTAATATAAATGTGTACTTAGTCGACTAATGGCTTAAATTATCTACTAGTCGACTAGAACAAAAAAAACTTTAATTGGGGGCAGCCCTACTTATTTCACATATTTTCAAACCAGCATCACACAGGGCATTCTGTTTTGAGCGAGCGCTCATGTCTTAAACCAGATGCCAATTTGCACTGCTCTTGGTAGATTGCGTTGATCATTATGGAAATGATCCGGCTGCATCTGTGTTGTTTAATGTGCGCGTCGTCGGTAGATCACGCGCAGAACTTTCCACTCCTATCAGCACTTTTATGGGATTGCGTTTTCACGCTAATTTGTCCTGTTTAGTAAATCTGGACCTAAATGTGTTTAGTTTTATGATAATATTATTTACACAGGCCTATTAAAGTGTGGCAATAAATTAAATGTAACAACAAAAACAATCATTATAATAATACAAATTATAATAATACAGTTGTTTGAAGCAAGTAAATGGCAGAATATAGCCTATGGTAATGTAGCTAATATAGGCTATGAGCTTATAAAAATATTAGTAAATGGACTATCATAAACCCCGAGTAGTGGTCAAAGTGAAGCATTCGTGACTGGAAAGGGCTTCGTTTTTCGTTGATGTTTCTCTGAAAACAATACGCGCCCTGGGACAAAGCGTGACTCGAGTAACGTAAAAAAAATTGTCACAGAGCTACACAAGCACAACAAAGTGCACAGTTACATGCATCGGATTGAAAACATTCTGCTATCTACTGGAAAACAAACACTTAAAATAACATGAACTTTCAACTAAAGTCACTAGATTTCGCACTGACATACAACAACATCATTCTAATTTATTATTAAGTTTTGTTATAAAAGATATGTTATGTTAATCGTAACTGCAGATGGTGCTGTTATTACTAAACTATATAGCTTTTTATATGGACACATAGTCCTATTCAAAAAACACACAACAAATATGACCGGTGAAAAAAAAAAGTATGAAAGCGTCTGATCTGATCATATCAATATGGATATGTTGATTCAGCACTCCAGTCAAGTCACGTTTATTTATACCACTTTATACAATATATTATAACCTATTGCTTTAAAGCCACAAATATCATAACTATCTATAGGCTTACTGTAATTAAGATATGTATTCAAGAAATTTATTAAAAACAGAAAGACGTATCCTTTCAGCCTTATACTCAAAGGCCGCGGAAACAGGCTAGTGGGTTCATTACGCACGTCAATCCATTCCCGGATTGGTTTGCTTCTTATTTATTAAATATACAGGCAATTGGTTGATGAAACATTGATTAAAATTAAAATACAATTTATACAAAATACGAAATTCACTTTAAAGAAAGGCTTTCTACAAAACAAAACTTAATGAAGTGGTCAAAGTCATGTCTGATCCATGTCTCCCGACATATTGCGCATCTTATTATGTAGTATGTATCTTACTCATGCATTCACTTTTTATAATCAATGTAGATGAAATTAAAAATAATATTATAGGCTACTATTTAAACGGCGCCGGCGCGTTCTGATGGATTTTTTCCTCATGACAGCGGAAACAAACAACTCACAATACTCCGTCATTTTTGGCCATACAGATAAATGTGAGAAATAATTATAAACTATAAATGGTCTACTTTTATTTGTGTACACTCACAATAACAACAAAACTTTGTGCTTTTGTAAAATAAATAAAAACAGGGTGTGCTTTCAGCTGTCTCTGCGAGATTCTTTCTGAAACACGTCTCGAAGATGAACTGAAACTCAGCGAATACTTATCACACAACCATGAAACATACGTCTAAAGAAAGCGTGAAATCGCTACTTTTATATAAAACAATTCACATTTTAGATTGAATTGTGGTGCACGCATAGAGTGGAATATTGACCACACCACTCCGCTTCGCCAACGCTCACATGCTCTGATATAGACGAAATGGTCGTCAGTAAGCGGTAGAGCTCGAATGACTTGTGATTTCGAATCTCAAACCAGCGCATTTCATTTGAAATGTGAGTATCGCAATATCCTGTGGAGTCACTTCGACGCCAGGGGACGTGCTGCACTGCCTGTCACGCCCCTGCCTTGATAATCAAAAATGAATTGCTCAAAAAATAATTTATAGGCTTTGTCCAATTTCGATTTCTCGAATTTCGTCTTACATCTCCCTGAAAACGATCGACAAAACGGACGACATCTAAATTAATTAATGACTGGGAAAAAACGAGCTGTTCACGGTCCATTAAAATCCTATTCATTTTATTGGATTTCAGACAGTACATTAAATAATGGCCACTGATGATTGCAGGGTTCATTGAGTGAGAGGGTTTGACTGACACTTCTCGAGCAGAACTTGCAACGCATTCAAAGCAAAGCGATAAGGCATAATTTTAAAGGGACAGCCAACGTATTATAAAATGCGGTTACAATTTTTTTTCGCATTTTTTTTGCATTACAAGCCAAGTATACTTTGAATACTTAATTATACTTTTAAGTATATTTATATATCGATCAAAAGATTGAGTACAAGTATAGGCCATATACTTAGACTTTTCTGTCAGTATAAGTCAAGTATACTTAAGTGCAATTTTCTGAGAAGTACATAAAGTATATTTCTGAGAAGTATATAAAAAGTAGACTGAAAGTATACTTTCTTATTTTTAGTTTAAAAGAAGTATGCTAATAGAACACTTATATAAACTTCTTTTTCCGTAAGGGTAATGCCAAAGGTAATTTCCATCTACCATCCATGCTTGTGACCACATTTTGAGTCATCTGCAGATAACATGCTGCTCTGTGTCTAATTGAAATGAAATAAAAATGTCTGGATGTCAGATTAAATGTCATGTTTTGAGTTTGTTTTTGATCTGTTTTTCTGCCTGAGTTTCATTGTTAATCTTTTAGCATGTTAATTAGTTCAGTTCATCTTCCTGTTTGTCGCCATAGTTACTAATTGATTTAGTATTCTGTTCAGGTGTGTTTCGTTAATTATCTTGTTAGCTCCTTTGTTTGCCTTCGTACTTAAGCCCTCACTTTCTGTTAGTTCCTTGTTTTGCATTGTTTGTCGTGAGTGTTAATGTGGTTGTGTTCCTCCTCGCTATTCTGCTGTTTATTATTCAATTAAAAGACTATTTTGTTTACTTCCTTATTGTGCACTTCACTACAGCCATCTGACCGTGACATTAAAAGACAAATGAGCTGTCATTAAAAAGGTCCTGAGGCTATTAGTGGATTTTGTTAACAATAAAATGAACATCATTTCCTCTGCAATTTGTGTGCAAATTATTGCAAATGACTCTCAAAACCTAACAGCATATTTTGTAATATTTTTAAATCAATCATAATCGATAGGAAATGAATCATTCTATCTTACCAAGCTATTTTTTAGAAGCTAGGGTGTGTTGTGGGTGAATGAAAATGAAAGTGAAAGTGTCTCGATTAGTAGACCGTAGTAGACAGTGGGACAGTGTCCAACTCTGATTTGCTGATTTTTTTTATGAACCAGGATAATCAAATCATAGGCAGAAACCCATTTTGTAGTTGAAAGGAGGCAGAGGCTAAAAACATAATCACAATATTGATTCTGAAGTTATAGGAAGAGGTTAGTTAAATGGATATAAAGATCTGTTCATTGCATGACAAATGAACGAAATAAATAGGTTAGCTAATTATTTTGTGTTTCTCATAATTTATCTTGTAATGATTTCCTATTTTTGAATATGGTCAAAAATTGTGTATGTGAACATACAGAGATTTTGGTTGTTGAAATTATAACATTTTTACATTCAAATAAACAAAATGACTTATAAAAATTAGTTTATTTTGTCGAAAGAGAGAGTCTGTAAATTAATCCGAACTTTCAGTCATATAAACCACACTATTTCTTATTCTTATTCTGATAATATAACTTAGAGAAATATACAAAAATCACAATGAAATCAAAATTGGCCATTCTTAATTTTTTACGAAATATTTAAGTATTTATTATAAATGATTTATCCATACACATCATTTTATGTGTCCTCGTAATCTTTAATCAAAATAACTTCACCTCCCTATTGCAAAGACATCTCTTCTCTTGTGACTGATGACGTTCGCCGGTGTGAGGTCAGGATAATAACGTAAGTTATGTCCATAACCATGGATCTATGAGACCGAACAATGACCGTCACCACGGTCACCTTGAATGACACCATTCTTCCGCCTATCCTCGAGACCTAATATTAACAATGTCAGGTGACTGACCCTATGGGTTGGCTATATAACATCCGGGTGAACCAACCACTTCCTCTTGCCTGGAACGCCCCAGCTCGTCCCGAGTGAAAAGGGATGGTGACGGTCATCGTTCGGTCTCATAGATCCATAGTTATTGACATAACTTACGATCTATTTCGACCTCACTCAGACCGTCACCACGGTCTTACCTTGGATGACTTATACCACCAGTGTCACGAGGGACTAGTATCTTTTTCCTCCCCTGTCAATTTAGCCACAAATAAAACAGCGGACCCCAAAGAATTAGGATTTGTTACATTAATCCTATAAAATCTTGTGAATGTGCATGAGAGCTCCAAGAAGCTGCAGCACAGATGTCTGAGAGTGCTACCCCCTTGAGTGCCACCCAGGAAGTAGCCATGCTCCTCATAGAATGAGCAACCAGATCAACAGGGATAGGTAGATTTTGGTTGGAATACGCTTGTGAAATTGTATCCACTATCCAATGAGACAATCGCTGCTTAGACACAGGTTTGCCTGCACACTTCTTGTCAAAGCATACGAATAATTGCGTGTGTGACTGGCGCAATGTGACAGTGCCTTAGAACTATTTATAGTCCTCAATACAGCTTCATCTAAGTCTTTAGAGAGGGACTGAGCAAAGGCCATACCCACAGTTGTAGCTTCTCTGGTCTTGGGTGCCAGATTTGGCCCTCCGCTTGGGAGAGGAGATCGACTCTCTTCGGTAACGGTAATGGGTGATTTTGGACCAAACGTACAAGGGCCGGAAACTTTTAAAACAAAAGAAACACTCATCGACGTGCGCTCCAACGGCGCTCAGAGATATATATAAATGAGGAGAAATCCACCGCAATCCTCAGTGACGTGAAGCACCTGCACGAAAACGTGACGGATTGGAAATGTAATGTCTCCTGTAATGAAGCACAAAAACGCGCTCTACCGCTTCGGTCTCAGATGAGGCGTTCCAGGCAAGAGGAACCCATAGGGTCGGTCACCTGACATTGTTGATATTAGGTCTCGAGGATAGGTGGAAGAATGGCGTCATTCAAGGTAAGACCGTGGTGACGGTCTGAGTGAGGTCGAAATAGATCCTTCTTTCCAGGAACCTGTCACTCACTTGAGATAACAGAAATACCAAATGACAATGATCCAACCATCCAGTCAATTCCTCAATTCCGCCCTACAGTTTTTTCTTGTTCCAGAAGACGTTTCACATGCATATACATCACAATAGGGAAGAAAAGACTATCACAACTTCTGTTCCATGTTGTCTTTAAATACAGCACATAGCCTACAAGATGGTGGTAGTCCATGGTGTGATATAAAAGACATGCAAGTATAGTGCCAGTTTCAGTTAAGGAATATACAACGTTGCCACGGATGATGCTGAATATTAGGAAATTTCTGACCACTGAATGGCAAGATTGAATAGACAAAAGAATTCCAGAGAGCCGTGTAATAAATATATCAAATAATCTGCCAAATATAAAATAATTATAGACCAAAGTTCAGGTCTTGGTGCCTTTACTAATAAGCTGAAGTGATAAATGTGCAGTGATTGGCTACAATGGTCTAGATAATTTAGTCATCCACATGACTTTCCACTGATTGAGACGTAAATCAATCCAAGATAAATTGTGAATGATGTAATTGAATCAGAACTTTTGTGATTACTGACTAAAAATATTTATTTAACTCTATCCTCTCAAGCGTTTTTTTTCCAGCCAGCCAGCCAATATTTTATTATAGCTTCATGCATTCTTTTTTTTTTTTTTTTTTTTTATCAACACTTGAATGTGGGCATGTTTCATAAAAAAAAACATTTTGGAAAAAAAGCTGAGAAAATCACATTTTTGTCAAAGACTACATCCATATCGGATTCAGAACGATGATCAAAACATAGATAGAGTATATTGAGTCCATCAACAGCCCCAAAGCTTGCACAGTCGTTTCAGACCTCTTCCTGTTTTGACATTTCATTTGGTAACGTTGGGCAGTTTTAATGCTGTTTAATTTGATGATCACGTTATTTTACATGTGTATAAGAAATGCTTCTATCTGTTGTTTCTGCTTGTTCTTTGGCTTTTTTGATCCGAAGATTCCGTACATTTTCAGAAAATGGATTGCCAGAAAATTCTGTCAACGGCAGGGAAGCGTTGTGTCATAAATGACGGAAAATTCCGTCAATGGTGGGGAAAGAGTTAATATGATTTTGGCAAGCAGGGCGGGGCCGAGAGCCACAGGAATGGAGTGAGGCCGGTGGAGCGGGTGCTAATGAGCGTCACCAGCGCGTCACACTGGTCTCGAGTCTCATGGAGGAGCTCAGAAAGGATAAAAGGAGGAGTGACGACAGTGCAAGATGAGAGAGGACCGGGCCTGGACTTTAAAGGGGACATATCATGAAAATCTGAATTTTTCCATGTTTAAGTGCTATAATCAGGTCCCCAGTGCGTCTACCAACCCAGAAAACGTGAAAAAGGACAACCCAGTAACTTTGTTTTGGTAAGCCTTTTTCTGCAAGCATGTGAAAAAACAAGCCACTCAGATTTCTCTCCCCTTCTGTTACCACCCCTTAATCTGCACGTTTTCACCCATGGCGCTGACAGACTGTTCCATACTAGCAGTTTCCGCCCTCAGCCAGTACACTGTCTGCCATTTTCTCCGCGCTCGAGCAGCTATAGCGACAACGTCTTGTAAGCAATGCAGGTGCGTTGCCTGAACGAGGGACAATTCAAGGCAGGTTTTGCTAAAAAGTTGAAGCTCAAGGATGGATCAGTACCAACTATTCGTGATCCAGTTTATAGTCTCCGGAGCGATACTGGTCACGGCAGTAATGAAAGGGAGAGCGCAAACTTTATAATAATTTATCTGAGTTGTTTTGCGGATATAAAGTTTACAAGTTCATTAAGCACCCCTGAAAGGTCTGTATATGTGTTTACTGTTAGTTGTAAGGAGTGTTTTTGTGTAATTCGCTGTGTATGCTGATGATAATGCAAGGGAGAGAGAATGTTTATGGACAAGACTTTAATGCGCACTTCTTGTACTGTGTTTTATTCAGCTTTTACAGTGCTTTATTCAGCTCTTACAGCTTCATCTTTTGTGTGATGAACATTAAACTTCATAAAATTCATCAGTAAAGTTTTGGCCATCATTTGGACCGGGTCCGCTACAACATGCTTGTACTAATAGTGGATAAAAGCAATTAAACTAAACTATACCTGTTCTATCTCCATGCAGCATATATTCTCTGTCTCTGTAGGCATTATTGTCCGACTCCGGTTCGAACTGAACACCGTTAGTTTCTGACATGTTCTGTTGTTGTTGTTGCGTGAGCTATTGAAGCTCCGCCCTCTCCTTGAATCATAATATGGCATAATATGTCCCCTTTAAGTTGTTTTGTTTAAGTTTGTGCGGCAGTCGTCCGCGAGAGGTTGCCGCTTTCCTTTTGTTTTGGTGTTTGTTTATTTTTGCATTAAGTTTGATGTTAAACATTCGCCGGTTCCCTCCTCTTTCTTCCCTTATCAATGAACCTCGTTACAATGATACTTTATTATAATCATCTCAGGAACACAAAGTGAAGAGATGAGATTTTTTTTTTTTTTTTTGCAGTTCTTCATGATGCAGATGAATGGAAAGGGTCATCAAAAAGTACATCATGCCTCAATGCATTGTCTACACAAATTGTGGTGCTTTTGCAGAGAAACAAGTGACATTGTTTCACAATAGGAAATGGTAGAGGAAAAGGTCTCACCATTGAATAATGCACCAGCACAATTCTCCCTCCCTCTACCCTGATATTATCTGATCGGTCAGCAGCCCACATACGGTAGGACTGAGCCATCAGTCCAAAACCTTCCTGCAACAGATTATGTTTGAAATGACTGTATAAAACTTTAATAAATTTAGCTTTGTTTAGGAACCAGAATAAAAAAAATATTTTGCACTGAAGACAATTAAGATTAGACCTCATTAAAATGTGAAAAACACATGAAACCTCAAAATACATTAAATATGATTACTAAGTGATACATGCTGGGAGCTGGAATTTCCAAAGGAGTGAGGTAAGTTTGTGTATTTATACAGTATACTTTATGATTGTGATTTCTGGGATTATTAGCCCATGCTCATTCCACACCCCATTAGTTATGGTTGGCAGTTTCAGATTCACTTGAATGCACAGCACTTGGTTAGTTCTTTTGTCATACCATACCTTGCATTGGTCAGAACAGTCAATCCATGTATTTACCTGTTTTACGGCATATGCAGTGATCAGTTCCTTGCAAACTGGAACTGCCTTTCACTGCTCATTAGTTATATATAGTAAACTTGATACACTCTAACTGAAACCTGTAAGTGAACTAACAAATTAATACAAGTATTGTAATATTAGGTATAGATAACTCTTATATATTACATACATGTAAAAATCATACTGTAGGACATCACTAATTACTTTTAATTTTAATTAGCATTTATAGCTGAAGGTTCCCATGGGGCAGGGTTAAGTACCACTGGAGGAATAATGGTTGTGGTAAATGAAAAGTAACTAACACAAGCCTTTATTCTAATGCTATTGAGTGTTCTCACAATCGTAAAGGCAATGTAATGATATATTACATTTAGAGATTTTACATATTTGTATATCATTATAGTGTGCACTTTTTCATCATGAGAGCTGCTGTTTGCTTGAGTGTAGATTTAAAAAATAATGAAAGCGTTCACCTTAACAAACCGATGAAACATAGCAATCAAGTTACTGGCAATTGTGGAAAGTGCTAAATTAAGGGGGGGGTGAAACATCTTTCAAAATGTGACTATTTACTGACCAAAGTCTGAACATAAACTGTAGAGAAAGGTGCTTCTTACCTATTACTTAAAATATCTGATTATGTTCTCATGATTCCATTTCAACCACAATCTATTTGCCTGCCACTTGGGAGGTAGCTAATGTGGTGGGAGATTCTAGGGGGACAAAAAAAATTAGTATTGTACATGATGCTAGTTGTTTCAACATTTCAAGCTATAGTACCCTTTATGAGATGGTCCCAGGCAGGGCTGTATCTAGGGTATTCAGGTTGTTGCTGTGGGCATTTGGGGGATGGGGGTGGAGATTGCGAGTTGCTGACGACTTATTTCATTAAAGTTGTTCAATCCATGCTCAGGGCATCCAATAAAAAGTTGTGATTGACTGAACACCACAAGCGGCTCCTCTGTTGAATTCCAAACATCAAGGATTCGAAATAAGACAGCTTTGATGAGAAAAATACCAAGAAATAATTTTATAATATAATATTTATGGTGGGATTACCATATATGCAATATACAGTCAGAGTGCCCAGAATGCCAAGCTACAGCTCTGCATACCATGTAAACAAAAGATAATGCCACATGCTCTACACCTGGAACAGAGACAGTTCCATCAGAATTCTTATTAGTGGCTACAACTTTAATATCCTACTTCAATATCTCACACCTCAGGCTATATATTAGGCAACCAGAGCCCCTCCATTCTAACTAGGGGTTCATATGGAGCACCAAATTACTCTCTCTTCAGTCTTTTACAAACTACATACCCTCTCCCAGCTCCATTATCAAAGCATACAGGGTCAGCACACAGGGAATATGTCCAGAACATCCTACAATGGTGTATTGAGAACAACCTGACCCTAAGCACAGAACAACAATAGAGCCTATAGTGAACTTCAGGAAGCCACAGAACTCACCTGCAGTGTTATAAATATCCAGAAACTTTTAATGGTTCTTCTTCAATACCTCCACCATGACACATGAGCACATTTACTTTCTGAAAAAAGCTCATAATAAGAGTGAAATTCTTTATTATGCAGCATATCAGCATATCTATAGACATGGTCAAAACTCTGTGAGCGGTGAGCCTAAGTAGATCGTACAAAACCTCGGCTTACAACATTTTGCAGAAATGCAGCTCTGTTTGGTCATCAAAACCAGACTGTCAAAGTTCAACCAATGGTTTGAGTTTGTGGGTGCCAGTGAAATTGAATAGAAAATGAAACTACACTTTCAACACTCACGCAAGTCATTTATAAACAATTATCCAGACCTTCAACAGGTGTACATAAAACTGAAATGATCTCCTTTTTGAAAGTTACACAAAATGAGGTGTCATCTTTTTCAAATGAAAAAAAGAGTGCAATAAGAATATAGGAAAAAAGTGACAGAATAATATATGACCCAAAAAAATGCAAATACGTTTAAACATAACTATTCAAAGCAGGATCAGTACAAGCAGAACTTTAATTAGCTTTCCACATATGTTACATTTTCTATCAAATATAAATGAAATATGAGAAATATACAGATCACAACAGTGTTTTCTTTTCACTGGCTGCATGCAAAAACAAACAAGCAGTGCAACCATTTGAGTCTATTTATTGAATTGCTCAAACGACTCAAGTTACCGGTTTAAATTGCATTGCAACTTGTGTAATCCGATTCATAAACAAATATCTGTTTATTATGAGTCGGTTCATTTATGAATACCTTAAAAAGACTCACAATCTCAAGAGTTTCCGGTCTGACGAAATCTTCTGACAAATCCTAAATGAACTCACCGAATCAGTATATAGACCTGGTTTTCTTGTTTCATGAAATTAAATGTTAATTTATTTGGTACATGCAGCATCTTGTTTTATATCTGTGCTGCTTTTGTTCATTTAACGCATGTCTTTTTAAACTTGTGCAATGGCATAAGCTGTGAGTTGGTGTTCCCTTGTAACGTATGTTTACTTGATGAGAGAAATGGCAACTGTGGCATTGTCAGGTGTATGTCAGTTAGTTTGCTTTGCCCTGTCTGCCTGCCCATCTGTATTAGTTTTTTGATATTCCTGCATTGAGCGATTTACTACAGCCACCAGATTGTGACAAGCATATAACGTGGGACATTCATTTTTTTATGATATAAATAATGTTCATGCCATAAATGTTGAAATCGTTTATTTCACTCATTCATGAGGTTTTAAACATAAAAATTCTGATTTTGAATAGCTTTTCATATAACTCTGCATCAATCAAAATCAACCACTGGGACACATCCTTATACTTTTAAAAAGAATCATACAGGGGATTAGACCAACAGGAGGAGTTGAAACCTTTTTTTCTCAGATGAACTACCATGGAAATAGTGAGCAAATTAAACAAAATCAGGAAAATTATATTTAAATATATGTACGAACAAGTAATTTGGTTCTTAGGAACATTGAGCAGAAGATGACACAAACAAAAGAAGATTTTCATGCCTGATATACATTTTTTTTCTTCATGGGCATACCAGTTGTATGCTATTCAAAGTTTAAAAAAAAAAAAATTATTCCTGATGTGTGCACTTATTATGTTTAAAAGTTGAATCTGTATCTCATGATGTCAGTATTTCTGTCATGACAACTGTCATGAGTGTTGGTATTGTAATGGATATGACTATGTTAATATGTTTGGTCCTGGCAGAATAGGGGGTTATTCCAGAAAGCAAGGTTAACTTACCGTCACATATACCTCAAACTCTCGCTTGATTAACCCTAACCTTGCTTACTCAAGGTATGCTGGTTCCAAAAACGAATCCGGGAGTAAGTTCAGACAACTCAGAGTATGTTCCCGGTTAACACACAAGACATTCTCAACAGAGCGACAAATCGAAGATTCACCACGGAAACAGACGCTAATAAAAAGCACGCCGTTCTACTTCCTCTTCTTCTTTTGTATCTACTTAAAGTGCACATCGCCACCTATTTGATGGTTGTGCAATCATATTTTAAACCTTTTCGTTTAATAAATAATCTTTATTCACTGAGAATAAGGACTATATTGTTTGTTTGATGCTAATTAATTGAATGCAGATCCATGTGTGAGATGACAATAAAATAAATAATAAATATATTTGAATTGAATTAACATTAAATATTGTATATTATATAACTGTAACTATATAACGAATTTAGTAATATTAAAGGATTAGTTCACTTCAAAATGAAAATTTCCTGATATTTTACTTACCCCCATCTCATCCAAGGTGTAGCGAATTAGCTCAGCGGGGAACTATTAATAATTATTCATAACTCATTGTGATTGTTCATTATGATTAATTATGAATATTTGAATCAGTTAATGAGATTAACTTGATGTAGCTACATTAACATTACAATCAATCAGTCAGTTCATCTTGTGAACGCTCAGTATTGATTATTAATTAATTCTAAGAAAAGGATATTTTTCATGGCCACAGAAAAATTATTCTTCCTTTGTATTTACATAAGCGCTTAGAGCGCATAACAAGATCGATAATTTAAGTGACAATTTGTTTGCAGGCAGGGAGTCAGAACCAAACATATATTGTGCACAAACTTTATTAACTAAATCACGAACAAGACTAAACTAAACAGGAACACATACACACAAAACAAAACATACGTTAGTAAGATGCAAAGTTAAAGTGGTTGAAGAACCGGGTCAGAACAGATGGATGAAGCTATGGAAACACCTGGAAGAACCATCATTGACTACAAGCTCCTTTGTCTGAACAAAGGGGTTTACAGTTTTACTAACTACACAGCGATTTGTATATTGTACGTTACTTGCATTTAGCCTGAGCTGTTGACGAGCGTCCGATGTACAATCACAGGAGAAAGCCTTGATAGTTTGGTCAGATGGTGTTGAAGTTGCCATCGATTTCTTCTGCATTGACTGAAGAAGATATGATGAACTTGCATGGTTATTTCGACTCCGTCGAGGTTGAGGAAGTTGCACATGGCTTGAGGTGTTGGGCCTGCTGGCCCAGCGACCGTGTGCTCCGATCAGGTTTCCTGTCCCACACACGGACATGGCTTGATGTGTGTGTAGGCTGTACAGCCTGGCCTACTTGGCCCTGCCACCGAGGTGACTTGTCCTTTGTCGGTCCAGAGAGAGAGCGAGCGGCCCTGCGCGGGGGCCTTTTAACCTCCCCTTCAAGTGGTCAGTGAGCCAATCGTACTTGGGATTTCGGAGGAAAAGTTTTACGATCCTTTGTCTCAAGCAGATCGTTTGCATGTGTAACTGGATTGGCTGCTGATGAAGGAACTATTAAAGATTCTTGTAATACTAATATGTTGCACAGGTATCGACATATCATATACACAATAATTCAGATATTTAATTTACAACTTCGTAGACACCAAACATGACATACACATGATTTTAATTAACCATAGTATGCAATTCTGAAACATAAATCTAACAGAGATTGAATTAATACATAGGTCAAACCCTATAAAAGAAAAATCATGAGATGGATATGTTTATATCTTTCTCAAGTGGTTATATATAGGATATATGGGTTTAAGATGGTTTATTTGTCCTTTTCAAAAGGAATTAAGTGAGAGTCACAAGTCTCCTTCTGGTCATAAAACCTTATCAGTTCCCATGTGTCCTGTAACCAGAGGCCTCTTCTTGCTCTTATGGGGGATGGGTCCATAGGCCTCAGAGTGAGTTTTAAAGATTATTTGTTAAATTGGACAAATAATTGTGTCTGATTTGTCTCAGTCGCTACAAAGGTGTTTGTGTCTTTCTTTCTTCAGTCGAAAAGAAATTAAGTTTGAGAAAAACATTCCAGGATTTTTTTCCACATAATAGACCAAGGGTTGAAGGTCCAAATCAATGCAGTTTCAAAAGGGCTTCTAAGGGCTTCAGAGGCTCTGCACGATCCCAGCCAAGGAATAGGGTCTTATCTAGCGAAACGATCAGTCATTTAAAAAAAACCTAAATTGCTCATCTTGCGCTGCTCTGCGGAGCACCACGGATTGCGTAACCACGTCGGAAAGGTCACGCTAGACGTAGGGTGTGTGCAGGCAGGAAGACGAAGACAGGTAAATACAGTTCCCAAATTTAATTATAAATACTCTAAAGACAGGCAGACAGGAAATAGCACAACACAACTTAGCATAACGGTGACCAGACAAGGAGTGCTGGAGAAGGAACAACTTAAACAGTGAACAAAAACGAGATGATTAAATAGACACAGCTGAACTAAATTAACTCATAATGACGGTAACCAGGGAGACAGACGAGTGGCGGGAAACTGCAGTCAGGTTGAGACCCCGATGAGGATGACGAGCATGCAGATGAGCTTCCCTGAGACGGTTTCTGACAGTTTGTGCAGAAATTCTTTGGTTATGCAAACCGATTGTTGTGCAATTCTTTGGTTATGCAGCAGCTGTCCGGGTGGCTGGTCTCAGACGATCTTGGAGGTGAAGATGCTGGATGTGGAGGTCCTGGGCTGGTGTGGCTACACGTGGTCTGCGGTTGTGAGGCCAGTTGGATGTACTGCCAAATTCTCTGAAACGCCTTTGGAGGCGGCTTATGGTAGAGAAATTAACATTCAATTCACGGGCAACAGCTCTGGTGGACATTCCTGCAGTCAGCATGCCAACTGTATGCTCCCTCAAAACTTGCGTCATCTGTGGCATTGTGCTTTGTGATAAAACTGCACATTTTAGAGTGGCCTTTTATTGTGGCCAGCCTAAGGCACACCTGTGCAATAATCATGCTGTCTAATCAGCATCTTGATATGCCACACCTGTGAGGTGGATGGATTATCTCAGCAAAGGAGAAGTGCTCACTAACACAGATTTAGACAGATTTGTGAACAATATTTGAGAGAAATAGGCCTTTTGTGTACATAGAAAAAGTCTTAGATCTTTGAGTTCAGCTCATGAAAAATGGGGGCAAAAACAAAAGTGTTGCGTTTATAATTTTGTTCAGTGTGTTTCATGTGCTAAGAGAAACCACACAGACTGTGTTGCGGGGCTGGGACTTTCTGTTGAGAAATCATGCTTTACTGGACCTCAGCCGTGCTAAGCTACAACTGTGGGACATCTCAGTTCCTCTCCTTACCAGCAAAGATTTTGTCCCAATGTGCTGCAACGTGTTGCTGGCCACAGCTATGAACTTACCACCCCTCAGTGAGTCAGTTGTGGCAGTTAAAGTGTGTTCACCCAACACAACCCATTTGGCGAGTGACTTTGTTGGTTATCTGGAGCCCAATGTGGTGGATTTTTCCGGTCTAGTGGTTGCTCACATGGTAGCCACAGTTCACAACGGTCTAACAAAAGCTCAGATTTTGAATCCTACTGGACAGGACATTTAATTGAAACAAGGTATGCACCTGGGTGAGTTTTACTCAGTTGATGACTCTGATGTTCAGCTGTTTCATGCTCCGGTTGATGTAGCTGTAGCAACCTTTTCCAGAGCTGCGCCTCCTGTGTCGTTGGATGAGTCACCTATTTCCGAATCAGAGAGAGCTGTGCTTTCAGCATTGCTGTTGGAATACAATGACATCTTCAGCCCCTCCAAACGGAATTCTGGTAGATGTACATTAGTGAAACATCACATCAGAACTGGTGAGCAGACTCCTATCAAACAGCGTGCATATCGTGCATCCCCTGAAAAACGTGCTGAAATAGAGAAACAAGTGGCTGGCCTGCTAGCGGATGGCATCATTGAGGAGAGCTGTAGTCCCTGGGTGTCACCAGTTGTTTTGGTAAAAAAGAAGTGTGGCACATGGCGTTTTTGTGTAGACTACAGACGCTTAAACAGTGTGACTATTAAAGACTCTCATCCTCTACCCCGTGTGGATGACACACTGGACGCGTTAGCAGGCGTGGTGTGGTTCAGCACGCTAGATTTCTCTAACGGTTACTAGCAGGTGGAAGTTGCTGAGGAGGACCGAGAAAAGACGGCCTTTACGACGGGACAGGGGCTCTATCAGTGGCGGTCCATGCCGATGGGCCTATCCAACGCCCCCGCCGAGCTGGTCCTCAGAGGGCTCCCGTGGCACATCTGCATGGTATATCTCGATGACATTTTGATTTATAACAAAACATTTGAAGAACACCTGTCGAGCCTCAAAGAGGTGTTTTCAAGAGTCCAATCTGCTGGTTTGAGACTGAATCCATGCAAATGCCACCTTGCCAGAGATCATGTGGTCTTTCTTGGCCATGTCGTTTCTTGAAAGGGTCTTCAGCCTGATCCAAAGAACACGGAGAAAGTCTTAAACTGGCCAATTCCCCATTCTCCTTTTGAGCTGAGAGCTTTTGTGTGACTGTGTTCCTATTGCAGACGATTCGTCAAGGACTTTTCTAAACTTGCTGCTCCACTGAACCAAATCGTCGGGAAAAATGTGCCCTTTCTGTGGACCGCTGAGTGTGACAAATCATTTAACCTTTTGAAAGGTGAGTTGTCATCCGATCCTGTAGTGATATTGCCTGACTTCGGTGTGCCTTTTAAAATCTACACTTTTCAGACAGCATGTTCAGACAGCATGTCTTCCATAAATGCTTTGTCACACAGCTTATCAGATATTAGGGCTATGCAGAATGCTGACCCTGATATTAAGACTGTGTTGAGCTGGGTGACACAATCCCAAAGACCATCCAGGAGAAAATTACAAGAAGCTTCTCAGTGCTTACGGAAGCTCTGGACTGAATTCAACCGTCTTTCTATCATTGATGGTCTGTTATGCCGCTCAGTTTTCTGTCCCCTCACAAGTAGCCCTGTAGTCCAAATGGTTGTCCCCTCTGCCCTAATATCGGACATTCTTTTGTAGCTGCATGGGGCCCCAGGTTCTGCCCATTTCTCTTCTGAGCATGTGTGGGAACGGGAGAGACAATTTTGTTACTGGCCTTCCATGTACAGGGACATCAAAGCATGGTGTGAGCAGTGCAAGGCATGTCAGACACGGCGCAGTCCGGTTCCAGCCCACTGTGCGCCTATGGGTGGGTCCCAGTCAGTGCGGCCATTTGAAAGAGTGGCTATGGACATCTTAGAGTTGCCTGTGACTTCAAAAGGAAACCGGTATGTGCTGGTTGTCGAAGACTATTTCACCAAATTTGTCAATTTGTATGTTTTGTTTAATCAGTCAGCACAGACAGTGGCGTGTTGTCTGTTTGAGGACTATGTTCTGATTCATGGCATTCCAGAGACTTTGCATTCGGACCAGGGTCATCAGTTTGAGGCGGAGGTGGTTTAGAATCTCTGTCATCCGCTGGACATTAAAAAGACATGCACAACTCCCTACCATCCGAAGTCGGACTGTATGGTTGAGCGCTTTAATCGGACTCTGATTGATCAACTGGCTAAGACTCTTTTGACCTATGGCGGGGAATGGGACGATTATGTGAAGCATGTGGCTTTTGCTTACAACACAACAACTCACTCCAGCACTCGTTTCACACCTTCCTTCTTGACTCATGGTCGGGAAGCACGGGTCCCCGCTGATGTACTGTTACACACCCGTGCTCTTGACACTCAGATGTAAGCGTCACATGCTGAGTTTGTTTCCTCATTGCTGACAAAACTCAACTTTAGCCTTAACTTTGCCAACTTTGCCTTTAGCAGTGCACGGATGCACAGTGAGGCAGCTCATGACCGTCAAAAACTATACCATGATGTTGGCTTGCATCACCAGCCTTATGATGTAGGTGCCATGGTGTGGCATGAAGATGGCTCCCCATTGGAAGGGAACTTATAAAATTGTGCAAGTCATGAATTCATGTGGGGAATTGGGACTGACTGTGAACCCTTTTGACTCTGGTGAGAGGGCACAGGTCGTGCATTATAATAGGGTGCGGCCTTATACATCGCCTGATTCTCTTATGTCACAGAACCAGACGCTGTCCAATGTTCCGGACTCACAGCCTGAGTCTCTTTCCCTGGAGTCAGGAGTTTCTGGTGGAGAGAAGGAGTGTATTTCTCCCCAGACAGGTCCGAGTGCTTTGCCTGACTCACCATGTTTAGTTAAGGGGTCTGAGCCAAACATGAGTAGGACTGGGAGAGTTTGTAGACCTCCTGGCCATTTGAAGGATTTTTGTTTTGTATTGAAGTAACTGTGTACCTCTGTGTATGGAAGAGTGCAAGTGAGAATTTGTTCTATTGCGGAGCCTGTTGTAGCTGTAACAAAAAAAAAAAGGAGAAAAAAAGTGTTCTACTAATAGGATTGTTGCGATAACAAAAATGTGCTTTATACTATGTTTTGGTTTTCATTGTACACGGCTGTTTATTGTTTATACTAGTTGACATTGTTATTCTGACACGTAAACGGGACTTTTACTTTGTGAGGGGGGACGTATGTAACAGACTGGTTCTGTTATAATGCAATAATTCTAGATGTACTGGCGCTTGTTGTATAGGCGTGTGCAATGCATTTTTCCCCTCGGGGCTTGCCATAGATAGGCATGGGTCATGCGCACTTTTTGATACTGTTGCGAGTTTTGTGGGCTGACACACACATCTGTGTTGCACTTAATAAAGTGGAGAAGAGTTCGGACGGCTATCGTTCATTCTTTTCTTATTTCTGAGTGTTTAGGCGAACCCTGCACGAATGCTCGGTCACAATATTAAACTGTTCACTGACGCAGCCACCTCAATTGGCTTTGGGGGATTTTACCAAGGACGCTGATTTGCGTCTCCCTGGCTTCCGGCTCCATAAAAGGCTATCCAAGCGGCATTCAATTTTTCCATAAATTAGCCTACAGTAAGCCTGCCCCCGCCATAAATAACTCTCAAACTTCCCTTCTCATCAAAGGAATTCAAAGAACCCTTCCCACCCGGCCGGATACCAGACAACCTATTACAATTCACATACTCACCAAATGCATTTCTACACTCTTGGCTACCATTCCATCAACACCGCTCGCACACTAGAAGCAATGTTCATCCTGGCTTTCTTCGGTTTTCTTCACTGCTCCGAATTAGCAATCACATTTAACTTTAACATTAATATTCACATTTTCAATCTGCCAACTCCCATTCAACCGTATCATTTCCTCATAAATTAGCTGCAGTAGCTAGCCTACAGACGCTCCATGATCAAATCCCCATTCGATCCACTCTTTGCCGATGACTCCAATCATCCAGCCACAAGATTTTGGTTCCAAAACCTTCTTAAAGCAGTTCTCATCCAGTCCAGTATCGCAGCAAATCAATTTTCAAGTCATTCTTTCCGTATCAGAGCAGCAACCACAGCCGCCCAAAAAGGTCTTTCCCAACAACAAATTCAAACTCTCGGTCGTTGGTCATCAGAAGCCTTCAAAACCTACATCAGATCCAGCCGCTACCACATCAGAAACGCACACCAAGCCCTAACCAATTAAATCGTTCATTCCCATCACCTGCGCAAGTCAAGTCACCTTCATTTATATAGCGCTTTTTACAACACAGATTGCTTCAAAGCAGCTTACCGTGATAATAGAAAATTATTTTGTTTTAGAAGAAATGCTAAAGTAAGTTTTTGACTGATTAATTTCTGTTTTAAAAACTGATTCGTTATTTAATTTGGCGCCACTTAAACAACACCATCCTCAACTAAAACAGGAAACCCCCAATGCATTCTGGACCCCATTCGCACGGCAACAGCACTTGGTGGCCTGAGAACGCAAATCATAAAATAGGTTTGAAAAAGTTTTGAAACTATACCATCATCATCCCCATGCAAACCCCAAAAAAGGTGAATCCGTGAAAACAGCTATGGCATGTACGCAAGCATTACGTGTTGAGCCTATAGGCAAGCGCGTTTGAATATGTATGTGTGCATATGTGTTTTTATCTGTACCGAGGGGAAGGGAAGAAGGCCTTCAAAGGGGAGAGTCTAGTTGACACGGTCTCTGCCGACACTTCAGGGCTGCGTTGTGGTCATGTCTAGGCGCAGGTCCACCATCTGATCTGGATCCGGCAGACTACAGTAAATCTCAGGATAAACAGAGAGACTAACATTAGCGTAAATGCCATTCTTTTTATGATGTAACGAGTACATCAGGTGTTATGGGAAGTGTTCCCGGTTGAGTGATGATAGTCTTCTAAGTATCTCATCACTTCGCCGAATGGGGAGGGGTCCAGAACAAACTACATAGCTTGACATCGTACTTGTGAGTTCACACACCTCTTTAATGTTAATTTTGGTGATCTCCGACTGGCGAAGTCTAACATCATTAGTGCCGACGTGAATAATAATCTTAGAGAATTTACGATTAGCATTAGCCAGCACTTTTAAATTTGGCTCCCGGTAAACATGCGATTATGGTGGCTGGTGTCTCTATTTTCACGTTCCATGTAATAGAATCGCCAATAACTAGGGCACTTTCAACAGGATTCTCAGTGGGTGCGTCACTGAGTGGGGAGAACCTGTTTGATGTTCTAATCGGAACAGAAGAGTGGTGTTTTGATCCGCGACTATGCCGTCTCACAGTCACCCAGTTGCCCGGCTGCTCGAGTTCTACTGCCGGAACCGAACAATGTACAGAGTTCACTAAGCTAGTCGCATCCAAAGCAGTGTCTAAAGCCCTTGCATTCTTACTATTCTCAAATAAAGTTTGGATGCTTGTCTCTAATTCTGAAATCTTCTCCGTCAGCCTGACTATCTCCCTGAATTTATCACATGTGAAGGCCTCTTCGCCGACAGAGAAGGTTATACTAAACATGTGACAGGCAGTGCAAGTGACAATAACAGGAGAAGATGACATGGCTTACCATGTTTGTTGACTAATCCAAATCACCCGAGTTGTTTGATGGACTCGTAAAAGGCGCGCAAGAGAAAAACAGGAGACCAGGATACACGGATGGCAGGCTAACAGGCTAGCGAAATGCTAATGCGTTGTGATAGTGATTTAGATTAAAAGCTAGCGATGTTAGATTTAATGTGATAGGCAATATTAGACAATATATGGTGATGAGTAAGTTATATTTAGCAGTATAAACAACAAGGAATGATATCAAATAGAGATTCAAAACCAAAGCTGTACGGAGCTACAGACGCAAACACTCAGCAGCGAGGCAGACAGGAGGCAGTCAGGACCATTCATTGTCTCTCTCCAGCCCGCATTTTAAAATCAAACCCTTTTTGGCTCGCCGTATTCACGCCTGCTATAACCAAATATTGTAATTCGTTTCAGTATATTTACAAACAATTGCAGGCTCTCCCATTCGCACACAGTGTGGGCTCCCCATTCGTGGACTGGGCTAAGCCCCCCTCCCGAAGCGCTGCATAAATTACTATATTTGATTTCATGTACGTGTAAACTCGTGAAACGCAGACGAGATCAGATAAAGAACTGGAAAACAGCCAGGGAGTATAAATAGCCAGGCTAAACGAGGGAACTAATGAGTTAATTCATTAACAACAGGTGAATGAAACAGGCACAGACATGGAAATTAGGACGAGAGAACCAAACACAATAAACCAAACAGAACATAATCCTGACACAAGCTTTTTGATATTCAGTCTGGGATAAAATTCCATGTGAGAATCTTCATTCGTCTAACACTGTCTTTTCAATTGATATGGATGATTTTTGATCAAATCTAGGAAGAATTATTTAAATTCTTTAAATTCTGTACGTCACTGACAAAGAGAAAGGCCTTTGGGTTTGAAGGTTTGAACAACCCGATCTCATGGGAAAACATAGGCCTAACTATTTTATGAGGAAAAAGACAACCCACTTGCACACCCAATAAAAACACATAAGCATGACGCAAATGTTGTATCAATAATCATCATAAATATTAATGATAAAATAAATATCACTAATAGGCCTAATGGCTATTCGAGTGAGGTGATTCAATCTCTGCTGGATTTTTTAAATGGGGTGGCAGAGAGGAGACCAAGAACCAGTCAGGGGGGAACAGGGAAAACAGTACTGAATATTTACCTCTAAATTATGAACCATTTATAACCTATAATGTCATGGTGTAACCACTAGATGGCTATATAGCCCTATATATAATAAACATAATATATAAACATAGCTGTGCATTACCTAGTTGCTGGGAACATTGGATTCAGACATAACTAGTTACTTGCATTTGGTTTTGTTTTGCATTTGGATGTGTGTACTCACACTAGGCACGGTTGCCTTGTACCGTGCCCTGGCATGATTGTCAAAAAAAGTAAGCATGAAGGACCGCCCCTTAACAGAGATATTTTTTTGAAATACGGAAAGTAATTTTACACATGTATTTTTAAAGGGATATTTTCAATTAAATCATCCAATGAGTCCTGTAGACATACAATTTCACATTATAAAATTGTTTATTATAAAAAATTACGATGCTCCCTGATTTTC
Source organism: Coreius guichenoti (assembly GCA_039654105.1). Classification (NCBI taxonomy): domain Eukaryota; kingdom Metazoa; phylum Chordata; class Actinopteri; order Cypriniformes; family Gobionidae; genus Coreius; species Coreius guichenoti. The sequence continues at coordinate 37,883,233 of CM077175.1, read as the reverse complement.
ACAGTACATTGTGGGACTTTTTAGGGAGTGAACGTTTCAGTGCACTGGTAGGATTTTGTGATTGAGACAGCCCTTAAAATGACCGACTCCCAGATCAGTTCCCTGACTACTGAACTAAGGCGCTGGTTGAGACGCACCCTGTGTATATTTAAGCCCTCAGTTTCAGTTAGCCCATTGTCCTGTATTGTCTATGCTGTTGGGTTATTTTGCTCCTGTTATTTATCCTATGTTTCTGGATTATCTTCTTTTCATTTAATAAACTTGGCTGCAATTTGGATCCACCTCTCCCTCTTCTCTTCTTTGCCTGCCCTGCACGTAACAGATCCCAAATCTTTTAGATGTTTTCTCATTTACGGCCTCCAGTTATCAATTTCAAGAGACTGGGGACAGTTTGAATCACAGATGACTGTGACATGACAAAATGGCAAAAGCTTAGCTCATAAATGTTAATTAGGTGAAGCATAATTAATTAAACATGCTCCCCTTTTTTACAGCCTTAAGCCTAGTCCAAGACTAAAATGCATGTTTGAGCTGTCCTAACTGAAAGCAACTTGCACTGGCATATCTTAAACTATATCAGTGCCATTGTTTTGTCTCAAGATGCACACCAGTAATGTTTTTTTTCAAAGGCACGTTTATAAAAACTACTTAAACGTCCTAATTAAATTTAGGCCTAATCCTGGCTTAATCTAAGCCCTGTCTGTAAAACCATGCCATGATTTGTTTTAATGCTTTGATCAGGTCTGTAATAGAATTTTTGCCACTCTTGTGTATGAAACCTTATACTTTCCTAAAAAAAATGCACACAATATCCAAGCTCATTAAAGTGCTCTCAGGTTCTTAGTCAGATTTTTATCAGCATTTGATTAAATACTTTGTGAAGTATTTTGTCTAACAAAACCCTTTAATAAAATAATTGAATGAGAAGTTTTTTTTCAGTAAAAAACATCCAACAAAAAGCATACAGAGTTATCAAGAATAAGTTAAAAATGTTATGCTATAAAAACATAATATTAAGAATTCTTAAACCATTGACTTTGGCACTGTATAGGATTCAAGATCTGTAACGGCTGGTTTGAAAAACTCCTTTCCTCAAGTGATTTCACATGGAATGAGCCAGTCAAACAAATTCATGTAAATAGCATTTAAATTGCAAAACACTGTTTTCAAATGTCTGTGTTTGCTTAAGTGACTTAATACTTCATTAAAACCATGGTGCATGTCACATGGCAAAGCCCTATTAAACAAAACAAAAAAAAAAAAGTAAATTTTGAACCTGATTATCCATATATCTAACATAAACAAATAAATTTTTTTTTAAAAAGTCAGTAGATCCTGATTTATGTAAATAGCTCATTAATCCTTGTGTCCACGTGCCCAAGCTTGGTGAACTTGAGATTGTAACTTTAAAACCATCCAGGTTTGCATGTGCAGTGAATACACAATTTTCGCTGCGGTGCTTAAGCAAGCATACCAGACTGCAAGGCCTGCTGGGATGTGATTACTGCCTGCTTGAGAATACAAACTGCTCTTCAACTTGAACTGTGCACTGGAGGAATGATTTTCAATAAACAGACCCCCTGTACTGAAGTGCAACCTTTAGACTTAAGAAAAGGAATGGATGTATGGTGTAGCCTATTTATGACTACATTACACCGAATATTACAGCGGGCTAAACCGCAGGCCAGCTCTTACATTGTCGAGCATTCTGGAGCCAGATTGCATATATCCAGGGTTCCTGAATCTAATGCCAGCAGCACATAGCCCACATTCAGCATCAGAACACAGTTCTTATGTTTTCAGTACATAATTCAGTTATGTTCACAACTCACACCTGTAAACCTGACTCACAGGGGTGGGCGATATACCGGTAGACAAGCTTATCGTTTGCATGCGTTTTTAAGTACTGCGTTTTAAAAACAGGAGACGACTGATTTCTCTATATGCGTTTCTCAGTGATGTCTGAGAGACGCGCAACAGCGCGTGAGAACTGAACTGAGTGCTTTTTGCTGCCTAATTGAGCTTAAATGGCTAAATACACATACCTATGTGTCAAAGTGACCGTGTATTTGCAAGTAAACAGTCATTTATGTCTTAAGTGAACATAAACACAGTTAAACAGTTGAAGAAAAGACGCACAAGTATATTGGATCCGTGCAGTCTTAAAGTGAGAGCATCCAAATTTTCCTGCTGTCATTATTAATGCTAATCAAAAAAGTAAAAAAAGAGAGAAAATCTCTCACTCCTCTTGACTGAATCACTTTTATAACTTTAATATTTTTTGTAACTTTTAATAAATGTATATTTAATTTACATTCACTATGCATTGTTTTTATATATTTGATTATACATTGTATATAGTATATCTAGTGCTTGAAGTGTTTCTACTTGAAAATCATGTCTCTGTTCTAGTTTGTTTTATTTGCTCTTCCTTTATCACTGTTTACTTGTCTTCAGTACACTTGAAAGTTTTTTTTAAGGCTAGTATTAGTTTTTTAAATAATATTGAAAATGGTGAAAAGAATTATGAAATTTCAATGGTATCAAAAATTTTGATATCACAAAAACCTTATTTAAAGCAAAACATAACTATATTGTGATGTATATCGTTAAGATTTTAATAAGATTTTGGTCATAGCGCCCACCCCTATGTCACAACTGCTTTGTGAACGCAACCGTACTAAACAGACAGCTGTCAGGTCAATCATACCTGATTGCCACTCTAGGGCTTTTCACACTTGAAATAGTTAACCTTCGGCCATTTCTAAAACCCGGGTAAACGGAATCCTGGGTTAACTTGCTTCATGTTTCACATTGCTCATAATTTACCCGGGGTTAACAATTAACCTTCATATGATCCTGTTTCACACTGTACGTTTCTAAGCCTTGTGTTAACGTTCTTATTTGCATATTTGCAATGTTAGTGTCACTGATGAACACAGCACACAACCTGTTTACATAAAGGTTCTAGCATTGTGCCATTAACATATTAATTCATATTAAAATCTGATGAGAAGCTGAAGTGCAGAGTGATGTCATCAAAATCATTGATCCATATTGGCGGAAGTGAGAGACTGTAAGTTTTGAAAGCTTATATCTGTTACAGTTGTGTGCACATGAACAGGCAGAAGACTCAGGAGATGCAATCCAAATGTATTTTAATAGAACGCAACGCAACGCAACGCAACGCAACGCAACGCAACGCAACGCAACGCAACGCAACGCAACGCAACGCAACGCAACGCAACGCAACGCAACGCAACGCAACGCAACGCAACGCAACGCAACGCAACGCAACGCAGCATAACAGTGACCAGACAAAGAGTGAGGAACAGGGAGGAACTTAAGTAGCAAACTGAAACGAGATAATGAACTTAACACAGCTGAAACGAACATAACTAACGAGGGTAACTATGGTAACAAAGGACTGGTGGGAAAACTAACAAAGGAACATGTGACATGCAAAAACACAACAGAAACAGACTAATCATGTAACAATATCTTCTAAATGCGAATTTTGTCATTGTTTTGGAGCACACTTGCTTCTAGATAACAGTAAAGCTAACACATTCATACTGAAGGCCAAAAAACTTCCATCTGAATTGCATGGGGACTTTAAGCACAAATAAAAGCCTGACAATGCTAAATGTTCAGTTTTCTGATAATATAATTCACATATTAAAGTGTTGCAATAAATTCAGTGTTATAATAATAAAAGTAAATGGTCTAATTATTTTATGGTTTATATACTTATAGCCTACATACATATATACACTATATTGCCAAAAGTATTGGGACACCCCTCCAAATCATTGAATTCAGGTGTTCCAATCGCTTCCATGGCCAAAGGTGTATAAAATCAAGCACCTATGCATGCAGACTGCTTCTACAAACATCTGTGAAAGAATGGGTCGCTCTTAGGACCTCAGTGAATTCAAGTGTGGTACCGTGATAGGTTGCCACCTGTGCAATAAGTCCATTCATGAAATTTCCTCAGTACTAAATATTCCATGGTCAACTGTTAGTGGTATTATAACAAAGTGGAAGCAATTGGGAACAACAGCAACTCAGCCACATAAAATCACAGAGCAGGGTCAGCGCAGAGCTTCATGGAATGGGTTTCCATGGCCGAGCAGCTGCATCCAAGCCTTACATCACCAAGTGCAATGCAAAGCGTCGGATGCAGTGATGTAAAGCACGCCGCCACTGGACTCTAGAGCAGTGGAGACGTGTTCTCTGGAGTGACGAATCACGCTTCTCTGTCTTGCAGTCCGATGGACAAGTCTGGGTTTGGCGTTTCCAGGAGAACGGTACTTGCCTGACTGCATTGTGCCAAGTGTAAAGTTTGGGTGAGGGGGGATTATGGTGTGGGGTTGTTTTTCAGGGGTTGGGCTTGGCCCCTTAGTTCCAGTGAAAGGAACTCTTAATGCTTCAGCATACCAAGACATTTTGGACAATTTCATGCTCCTAACTTTGTCGGAACAGTTTGGGGATGGCCCCTTCCTGTTCCAACATGACTGCGCACCAGTGAACAAAGCAAGGTCCATAAAGACATGGATGAGCGAGTTTGGTGTGGAGGAACTTGACTGGCCTGCACAGAGTCCTGACCTTAACCCGATAGAACACCTTTGGGATGAATTAGAGCGGAGACTGCGAGCCAGGCCTTCTCGTCCAGCATCAGTGCCTGACCTCACAAATGCGCTTCTAGAAGAATGGCCAAAAATTCCCATAAACACACTCCTAAACCTTGTGGAAAGCCTTCCCAGAAGAGTTGAAGCTGTTATAGGTGCAAAGGGTGGGCCAACTCCATATTAAACCCTACGGATTAAGAATGTGATGTCATTAAAGTTCATGTGCATGTAAAGGCAGGCGTCCCAAAACTTTTGGCAATATAGTGTTTGTCAGGGATCTGTGAAAGAGGACTCAAATGCAGAATGAGTTTTACAGGTTTATTGACAAGACAGCAGACTAGACGAAAGATGGTAGGTGAGGAGGTGATAACAGTCCAAACAGTAGGCAGGGAACGATGCACAATAACAGGCAATCAGAGATTGCGGGAGCTGTGAATAGCCCAAGACAACGATAGGCTGGTGAGCAGTGAAGGCAGGACAGCATGAGACTGGAGGATTGCAGTGATGTCCAGGCAGGAACTCAAAGCACAACAGGCTATGCACTCAGGTAGGCACTGCACTGGTCTTGATGCTAGGCAGGGAGTGTAAGCGGCCAGGTAAGCTCAGCTTACAGGGCGGGAACAAACAAGAGACACAGCAAACACAAGATGTTGTAGGATGGTCGTATTCAGGCGTCAAGAGATTGATGTTATGGCACATTCAAAAACAAAGAGAGTCAGTCTTAATGATGATGGGACTTTTTATTTTCCCAGTTAAGGCCAAAGGCAGAGCAAAATCCATTTTAAAGACATTTAACAAGTAACTAAACTTTCTAAACAAAAAACAAAACTGACATGAGAGTCAAAACAAAAAAAATAGAAGCAACTTTCAAAATTACAATCTTCATGAGATACGTGCTGTGAAGTTTCAGTTAGTGTCATATGTAACCAGAGGCATAGCACCAAATCTTGGGCCCTATGCAAAGACAATGCGTGGGGGGCCCTTTACCATCATCCCATGATCCACGCTATTTATCACACTTTAAAAAGAAAAAATAAAAGAAAAAATTGTGTACAACTATACACATAGCACTCACTGATAGAAAACGGTTGTGTACAGTATACAGTATAACATGTATACAGTATAACACACACATATTTGTGTATGAATTGTGATATACTTAAATAGAGCACCCCACTATCCCCTTAGACATAAAAATGACAGTTTAACAATATTTCATTTAAATTGTGTTTTATTAACAGACATTGTGCTTTGTTTTCCAAAACATTACAATCTTTCCAAACTATTTAGCAGTTGTAGGTACCTCTATAAGCATGATGAACACAGGATTGATAATACCCTGAGCCATAAATTACATGTCTGATATTTATGCTACCAGTCACGTGTATACCCTTAAGAAAAAGAAGTATACTTCAAGTTCATTTTATGAAGTATACTTAAGTAACGTTCAAGTATATTTTTAAGTATACTTTATGTAGTAAGTATACTAATGTCAACATGTACTAGTAGTAAACTTGTAAGTGTACTATTTCAGTACTGCTTTGAAGTGTACTCTCAGTAAACTACTAGTTTAGTAGTTTATACTGCAAGTACAGTATACTTGTAAGTTTTAAGTGAACATAACATTATACTTATATAGTTTACTATTTATATATTATTTTTGCACTTTCAGTATACTACTATGTTCAAATATAGATATTAATTTTTATACTTGAAATATACCTTTAACTGTACTTTAATTTAAAAAAAATGTATTATAGTTTCATGCATCCTTTTATATCAACACTTGAATGTGGGTAAGTTTCATAAAGAAAGGCAACATTTTAAACAAAAAGTTGAGAAAATCGCATTTTTGTCAAAGACTACGCCTTGATCAGAACGATGATCAAAACACAGATGGAGTAGATTGAGTCCATCAACCCCCCCAAAGCTTCACAGTAGTTTCCTCTTCATGACAGAGACAGAGACAGAGACAGAGACAGATCTTCTCCACATGGACCTTCTCTGCAGCCCCAGACAATTGTTGCTGGTTGTTTCGTTGTTCACTAACTGATAATTAGTGTAACTACTGAAATCTGTGATGAAGTCCAGTTAGTACTGTTGTTGTGCTCTTGTCTAGATTGCTAATTCCAAATCTCAATGTTGTTAACTCACTTTACAGTCCTTTATTTATTTTTTTGTTAAATTAAATACTTTAGTTGCAGTTTGTAGGGAGGAGGGTGCCAATTCTTTTGTTAACTCTTTCTCCTGTTTTCGGGCTAAGCAAGGGAGTTAAGGAATTGCTATTGTCTTTTTGTTTTATTTCTGTAATTAGGTAATTTAGATTTAAAATTGAGTTAGACACTGTTTTGTTTATTTTGGTTACGCCCCCTCCTGAAGGATCTTGATAAACATAGCCATCATGTTAAGACTGACTGAAGCTTCAAAGCGCGTATCGAGTGCACAGCGCAAATTCTCATGAAGCTCTGTGTCAGAGCATGTATTGTTTTCAGAGAAACACATGATCAACGAAAAACGAAGCCTCACTTTCTTTACGTGTTGGAATGTTTGAATGCAGGGACCTGGGGCCGGTTGCGTAAAGTGCTAAGACTAGTCTTACAAGTTAGTCATCATTTTTATTTTCTTTAAGACTGTCAGTTGCATAAAAATGTAGATTGGTGTAATTAGATACTGAAAAGTAAGACTGATTACCCTATAACTGCTAGTTGTTCGTAGGCTACTAGCTGCATTTACACTGCAAGTCTTAATGCACAGATCCAATCTTTTGACCATATCTGAATTTTTGGCCCCATGTGTAATCTGTATTTACATTAATTCCCTGCCCAAAGCATAAGCATATTTGCGAGCATAAACAAGATAACAGCTGTCATGGATGTTTTGCAGTGCAAACTCTGACCAATACGGATTTAGATCATAAAATAATGGCAAATGTTTCTAGATCTAGAATTCTGAAGTGAAATAAAGTAGCGCTGTAAGATTGCATTTGGAATTCAAAGGGGAATCAGATATGTGTTTAGATGTACAGTGGGGAGAACAAGTATTTGATACACTGCCGATTTTGCAGGTTTGCCCACTTAAACCTGTAATTTTTATCATAGGTACTCTTCAACTGTGAGAGATGGAATCTAAAACAAAAATCCAGAAAATCACATTGTATGATTTTTTAATAATTAATTTGCGTTTTATTGCATGACATAAGTATTTGATCACCTACCAACCAGTAAGAATTCCGGCTCTCACAGACCTGTTAGTTTTTCTTTAAGAAGCCCTCCTGTTCTCCACTCATTACCTGTATTAACTGCACCTGTTTGAACTCGTTACCTGTATAAAAGACACCTGTCCACACACTCAATCAAACAGACTCCAACCTCTCCACAATGGCCAAGACCAGAGAGCTGTGTAAGGACATCAGGGATAAAATTGTAGACCTGCACAAGGCTGGGATGGGCTACAGGACAATAGGCAAGCAGCTTGGTGAGAAGGCAACAACTGTTGGCGCAATTATTAGAAAATGGAAGAAGTTCAAGATGACGGTCAATCTCCCTCGGTCTGGGGCACCATGCAAGATCTCACCTCGTGGGGCATCAATGATCATGAGGAAGGTGAGGGATCAGCCCAGAACTACACGGCAGGACCTGGTCATTGACCTGAAGAGAGCTGGGACCACAGTCTCAAAGAAAACCATTAGTAACACACTACGGCGTCATGGATTAAAATCCTGCAGCGCACGCAAGGTCCCCCTGCTCAAGCCAGCGCATGTCCAGGCCCGTCTGAAGTTTGCCAATGACCATCTGGATGATCCAGAGGAGGAATGGGAGAAGGTCATGTGGTCTGATGAGACAAAAATAGAGCTTTTCGGTCTAAACTCCACTCGCCGTGTTTGGAGGAAGAAGAAGGATGAGTACAACCCCAAGAACACCATCCCAACCGTGAAGCATGGAGGTGGAAACATCATTCTTTGGGGATGCTTTTCTGCAATGGGGACAGGACGACTGCACCGTATTGAGGGGAGGATGGATGGGGCCATGTATCGCGAGATCTTGGCCAACAACCTCCTTCCCTCAGTAAGAGCATTGAAGATGGGTCGTGGCTGGGTCTTCCAGCATGACAACGACCCGAAACACACAGCCAGGGCAACTAAGGAGTGGCTCCGTAAGAAGCATCTCAAGGTCCTGGAGTGGCCTAGCCAGTTTCCAGACCTGAACCCAATAGAAAATCTTTGGAGGGAGCTGAAAGTCCGTATTGCCCAGCGACAGCCCCGAAACCTGAAGGATCTGGAGAAGGTCTGTATGGAGGAGTGGGCCAAAATCCCTGCTGCAGTGTGTGCAAACCTGGTCAAGAACTACAGGAAACGTATGATCTCTGTAATTGCAAACAAAGGTTTCTGTACCAAATATTAAGTTCTGCTTTTCTGATGTATCAAATACTTATGTCATGCAATAAAATGCAAATTAAATTAATTACTTAAAAATCATACAATGTGATTTTCTGGATTTTTGTTTTAGATTCCGTCACTCACAGTTGAAGAGTATCTATGATAAAAATTACAGACTTCTACATGCTTTGAAAGTGGGCAAACCTGCAAAATCGGCAGTGTATCAAATACTTGTTCTCCCCACTGTAGGTCGGATGTCCAGATATCGGATATGTAGGCCTATCTGAAACCACATTTGGAAGTGGCTCAGATCGGATGTGAAACAATTTGATCTTGTACGGATTTTTGTGTTTGGACGTGTGCAACAAATTCCGATCTGTGTCAGATGTGAGTAAAAAATCAGATTTTTTTTTGTGCCAGTGTAAACGCAGCTGTCACACTTTCCCCCTCAAGTCAAACGCTGAAACATAGGACTACTTTGCGCGGTGTTTCAGTGACTGTCCACCATCGCGCGATTGGTTGTCTGTTGCTAAGCATGACAGTCAGCGCATCGGTTTCACACTGTACAAGTTTGGCACCTTAATGTGAGGTCACAAACATGCCACAGGTAAAAAGCGGTGCTAACCCGGTTAAAAGCTAGTTTAGAACAATGATATGGGTTAAGCGCAGTGTGAAAAGCCCTTCTGTGTTACAGAAACATTTCTCGTGCATATTGCGTATTTGCATGTGTGATTTTGGTAACATACAAAGACAGAGGTTTGAACTGTGTCATTTCAGATCCAGCCAGTGTCTTCCGAGCAATTCAAAATGGACACAATTGTTTTTTTATGGAATATTGCAGTATTTATTATATGATGTTTTATTAAGTTTGGGAGGAGCACATTCAGATAATTCACCTAATTAACACAGTTTATCAACTCAATTAACATGATAAGAGGTATATATACAGCAGACTTACCTCTGTTCCATGACAGTTTTCCAGCATCCCTCCACCACCCCATTTTCTCACTTAACTATACCTATCCCAACCTGGGATGGGGGGAGTACTCTGGGTTCGGGCCAAATTCCGAGCTCGGAGCCCTCCCCTCGGGCAGCACGCCAAATGCGCATAACCTTTACTCTATTTAATTATATGTAAGTGTGAACTCGTGAAACTGATTTATCCACACCTTTTATACACACCCTTTTTTAATCAAAATAACTTCCCTTCCCTCTTGCAAGGACATCTCTTCAGTCTTCTCTGATGATGGGTTAACCGGCGGGACAAACTTCTCACATGAGATCAAGTGCTGGGTTCGAAATTCTGGCAGGGCTGCCGCTTTTGCGGCAATAATAATTTTTTGAAACCAAACTGCCAGTTTCAGTAGTAAGATGAAAAGATTAATAACTCTGTCATGAGAGGCTTTTGCACCGGGTAGTTCTAGGAACTTAGTTATAGGAAGTATACCAGGGTGGTTCCCCGAGAACTAAATGTTCCCCTATAGGCCCATTTTGTCACTTGGGCAGTACCATTAAAAGGACATCTTTGTACCTTTTTTACTCCTAAAAGGTGCATATTAGTACCTTAGAGTACAACATACATACCTTAAGGGACTACCATGAACCTTTTTGTGGTAAAAAAAGGTACAAAGATGTCCTTTTAAGGGTACTGCCCTAGTGACAAGTTGTTGTACCCCTAAAGGTACAATTTTGACACCTTTTTTAGGAGCTGCAGCTGCAGTAGGATCTTGATAAACATAGCCATCATGTTAAGACTGACTAAAGCTTCAAAGTGCGTATCGAGTGCACGGCGCAATTTCTCATGAAGCTCCGTGTCAGAGCGTGTATTGTTTTCAGAGAAACACATGATCAACGGAAAACGAAGCCTCACTTTCTTTACGTGTCGGAATGCTTGAATGCAGGGACCTGGGGCCGGTTGCATAAACTGCTAAGACTAGTCTTACAAGTTAGTCATCATTTTTATTTTCTTTAAGACTGTCAGTAAGACTGATGCTCTATAACTGCTAGTTGTTCATAGGCTACTAGCTACATTTACACTGCAAGTCTTAATGCACAGATCCAATCTTTTGACCATATCTGAATTTTTGGCCCATGTGTAATCTGTATTTACATTAATTCCCGCCCAAAGTGATTGTCAGTGATCACTTTACTATGCACATGGTAGACCCTCTGGTTTTAAATGGCCGTGCAGGCTGTGCTATTTAAATTATTTATATAGGCTATTTATATTATTAATGTACAAAGGGACTACACAGTTCTAGGAACTTAGTTATAGGAAGTATACCAGGGTAGTTCCCCGAGAACGAAATGTTCCCCTATAGGCCCCCCATAGGCATTTGCACCGCCAGTAGGAACTCTGAAGTGACGTAAGCTGTGCTGCTTGTCACTGCAGAGCAAATGGGTGGAGCTTACGTCTAGCTCCCCCTTGCTAGACATCCAGCGAGGAGGAGCTAATGTAATTTGGGCCTAATGGGTGGAGCTAGAATATCTAACCCTACCCACAACTCTATCCCTCCACCGCATTAGACACCCAGAGAGGTAGAGCTAGACTATCCTCACCCCATTAGACGTCCAGAGAGGAGGAGCTGGATGTCATTTGTTTTGATTTTGTTTTGACAGCGCGGCGGACAGTCCTGTCTAATACGTTATTAGATAGAACTGTTATGCAAAGAAAGTAGACAGTATATGAAAAAGTATTAGCGTTTGCCGTGTGGTTGATGTCCAATGTTGCTAGTTGAGCAGAAATACATAGGCCTAATCATGTTTCGCTTGGTCCCCTCAAAGTTGTTGGATTTTCTCCTTATATAGCGTAAAGGTTGAGAGGTCCATCTATCACTGTTTTCCATTTCGTAGAGTTAGTTCGGGGAGTAAATGTATAGGCTATAATCTGTGTGCGTACACAGCTTTGTTTTTTAAATGGCAGGTGCTGGTGTTTTGCATGCGTTCGGCCAATCGACGTACACTTATGTCACTGGTAGTTCCTATTGTGCTGGGTTAGACCCTACTTTGAACTAGTTTAGTTCCCCCAAAAAGGCATTCCTAGAACTAAAATCGTTCACAGTTCCTGTGGTGCGAACGCGCAAAAGCAAGTACTTCCACCATTAGTTCTACGAACTATGAAAAGGTTCCTCTAGTGTGAAAGCCCCTATGGAAACTATGTATAAACCTTAATTAAACAATTTAATCATCAATTAAAAAGGAATTTATACCTGCATGATATTACACTGTAGACACATTGGACCAGCGGTTTGGAAAATGGATGGATGAAGGATTCAGCTGCGGGCGCCATCTTCTGGTTAGATGCGGGAATTCATTCGGCGCGAGACTCTCACTCTGCGTTATGGGTATTCTCTAGCCATCCGTTCATCGGTTGCACGCTCGTTATTGCGGTGCATTGTGAGATTGAATAAGTGCACTCGATAACGTCCATTGTTGTTTCGGACACCACTACAAATGGCTGTCCCCTCAAAAAATGTTACTGTTTAAGGGTACGGGGGCGATTTCGGACACAGACAAGAATTTTTTTTCCCCTAAAAAGTTTTAGCGCAGGGACGGAGCTAGACATTGTAAACATTGCAGACTTAGCCCAAATCTAGTTGGTTCAGTCAGACCGAGATCTTTCTAAAGCTTTTGCACATCCCTTATTTTGTAGAGCAAGGATTTTAAAGAACTCTTTAGTTAAGGCTGATGTATGTACAAGTCCTTCCAAGTCTCTACCATTTGTAATTCCTCCTGGTAATTATAAATGTGGAAACTGTACTCAATGCCAGTTTACTAGGAGGTTGAAATGGTTTTCACATCCTAGAACAGGTAAAAATATATTTATAAAAAATGTCACGTGTAATTCATGTACTGGCGTTTATGCTATTCGCTGTCCATGTGGGATGTTGTATGTTGGTGAACCATCAAGAGAAATGAGAACTCGTATTTGTGAGCATTGCAGTGCCATGAGAGACGTGGCGATGTTAGTAACCCTGTAGCACAACATTTTAAAGAGTATTCACATTCTATTTGTGAGTTTTTTTTACTTTGGCATTGAACAACCCTGTTGAAAAAAACAGCATATGCTGGTTAGGTATGTTTTGAAGCATGGCAGCTGGTTTATGCTGGTCATGAGGTGGTTTAAGCTGGCCCGGAGCTGCTTATAAGCTGGTCCTGAGCTGGAGCTAGTTTCTTAGGACATGCACTTGACCAGCTTAAACCAGCTATGATGCTACAGTACTGTGAAAAGGCTATCTATCTATTTATCTATCTATCTATCTATCTATCTATCTATCTAATCTATTTATTTATCTATCTATATGTATGATAGATTGGCCTATCTATCTATCTATCTATCTATGGTGGACACTAATATAACTGTTATCGCTCTTGGTGTGAACGGGTCTTCATGCTGTTCCTTCCATTTCTAATTGTTTCTTAATTATTTTTAAAGCAACACACATAACAAAAATTGCAATAACTTCATATTGGGGTATAATAAGTGGTCAAAATGAAGCAGTTACACTAAAAATACTGTGTTCTTTCTCTACAAAAACAGCTGTCCATTAGCCAGCATTTTACCAATACATGAAATCTTTATATACAGATTAATGTACAAAGGGACTATTTCATTTAATGAAGTTACCATGGCTGCATCTCCAGGCAAGGTAATGTTCAAGGACTAAAGATAGAAATAATTTAACCAACGAGACTGATGGAAACAACACGGTCAGCCTACTTAAAAGCCATGAAAATAAAAAATAAAAACAAGCCTTCATATATCACTCGCTATTGCCTCTTTTCACTTTGCCCAAGTTATTTGCACACCATTTGAAAAACCGTGCTCCTTTGTGCTCTTCTTAAGTAGAATCTCTGCTCTCACTAAAAAGCGAATCACTTTCTTTTTATCTCAAAATGTAAACATATAGACAAAATGAAATATGAGATACGAGTCAAAGACACATCTGTTCATTCAATACTGTGATAAGTTTTAAAACATTAAAAAAAAATATATATATATATATATATATATATATATATCGCCGGTCTGCAGTGGTCAGTAACTGCACATGGTCCAAGGAAGGAACAGTGGTGAACCGGCGACAGGGTCATGGGCGGCCAAGGCTCACTGATGCACGCAGGGAGCGAAGGCTGGCCCGTGTGGTCCGATCAAACAGACGAGCTACTGTAGCTCAGATTGCTCAAGAAGTTAATGCTGGTTCTGATAGAAAGGTGTCAGAATACACAGTGCATCACAGTTTGTACAGCACATTGGTCAATGCTCTGTTGTTTTAATGGTGCTTTATAAATGAATTGAACTGAAGGTATAAAAAACAGTATGTATGGTGTATTTGTTAATTAATTGAGAATTGAGATTTAGATAGAAGCCTCTCTGACAATTTTTATAAAAAGAAAATCTGACTGGTCAAAGATTTTGATTAGTTTTTTCTTAATTGTACAGCATGTCAAAAACAAGCCAGCAGGATTCATAAAGGGGAGAAATTTGCCCTTGCAGAGCAGAGCTACTGTCACTTGAATGCTTCAAGATTTGGCCATCTTCACATGCTTAGGCATCTGTCTGTGTCGAGGCAGTGCAGAGAATGAACACATTCATATCAGTTAACAAAAGAAGAGAGAGATGAAAAGGTGATGAGACCATGGGTGTTTTCATCCTTATGTAATAGCATTGCTTTCATTGGGATGGAAAGTCATGCGCTATGACCACACCTATAGTACAACTGAAGGTTGGTTGATTTTCAACTCTGGGGTGGAGGCTGGAGGCTTTCATAACTTTAAGCCATTTGGCACAGACAAGATATTAACAGTCTACAACAGTGGATGCCAATAAGAAGGTAAACTACATTGACTTATTGTTGATTATTGTTGATGCCATTCAATGCTTTTAATTTCATCATACTGTACAATATATGAATCTGCAGTAAATTGTGTTAATATAATTAGTGATTGGTGTTCAAATAAGTGGTTGTTCACTGTGCTGATATCAAACCAACCGAGTGTTTTCATGTAATTTCTGAAGTTGTGTGTGTCAGTGTTGTTATTGTTAAATAAAACCAAAACTATTAAAAAACATTTTCATTAATTGAAATAACTGAGATAAAATAAAGTGTACACTAAACATAAGATGAAAAACTGAAAGTTAAAAAACTGAAATGGAATGTAGAAATGTTGCCTTGGCAGCTGACTGAAAGTTGAAGATGACTAAAACGGAAATAAAAATAAAATTGAAAACGAACAATATTACTAAAACTTAATCTGAAATATAAAAAATAAAGACTAATTCAACATGAATAAATAATACAAAATAATAAGACAGTATCTGTGGGTGTTTGAGCTGGTATGTTGATGTGTGTGCAGGTCTCTATAGGGAACATTATGGAGTTCACACAAGCTGATAGACGGCATTTAGACAAGAGCAAACAGGACATAGGTTCTGTAGGAAACACTGATGACGCCCTGAAATATGATAGTGGGCACGTAGCCCATGACTTCAGCTGCATCCAGAGCAAAGGTACAGCAAACACTCAGATAAAAGGGTGGTGAAATGTCTGAGCTTCCCCTTGAAGTACAACAATAGTATTTTGTTCTTTTCAGTTTGATACCAAATGTAAAGAATGTTTTGACTGAAACATGTTCAAACTTGAACAGAAATCAATTGCAAATAGCAGTTCGTTCTGTGTGGTTTGACATTCAATTGTCTATTCAAATATTGTTCCAATGGAACAAAATGATATAATGTATACTTTCACTCTAAGCCGTTTTGGATAAAAGCATTTGCTACATGAAAAAAAGTAAATGTAAATATTAATTTAATGTCAAGAGATTCATTTTTAATTCTGCTGCAATTAGGCTACTTTAACAAAGTAAATATTTTATCCATTAGGGTGCATTCAAATTATTTCCAATAAGAGCGCTTTTAAATGTATTTACATTTTCAAATGTAAAATGCAAATTAAGCCACAGAACTGTGTTGCAACTGCTCTGGGATACAAGCTGCTGTAGAAAGTGACTAAGAATTGCTGGTAGAAAGTAAATTATAACCTTCATACAGACATACATGATTGACAGTCCAATAGTTGTTTGTGCCTGAAGCACAAATCATTTGTTAGAATGACATGGATTTTGTGTTTGCTCAGATCTGCTTCCTGCTGAAGAGGGAGAGGAAGCAACCAAGCTCTTCCTGCAGGAGCTGGTAAACATCTTGCTGGCCTACATCAGTAAATCCCTGAACCGCAGCTCCAAAGTTCTAGATTTTCACTATCCTCACCAGCTTAAGGAAGGTCTGGAAGGATTCAGCCTTGAGCTCCCTGACCAGCCGGATAATCTGGAGCAGCTACTGGTGGACTGCAGAGACACACTGAAATATGGAGTTAAAACAGGTAAGAGCCAGCAAAATAACACAGTTGTGTTTAGTGGAAGCTTTTGTTAATGTTGTTCTTTAATGTTGCTAGGCCATCCAAGATTTTTCAACCAGCTGTCATCCGGACTTGACATCATTGGTCTAGCAGGAGAATGGTTGACGTCCACAGCGAATACAAACACGTGAGACTCATTCATTAAGTTTTTAAGACATTCATATTTTAATGATAAAAATAGAAAATAAATGTAGGGGAGACCAGGGTATATGCAGAGGCGGAGAGTAGTGAAGTATTTTTACTTTCTACTCAAGTACATTTGCACTACATTTCATAAATAAAAGTTTTTTTTAAATTTTTTTTTTACCTTTAATACTTAATTCCATTAAAAATGTAGTACTTTCTTACTTGTACTCTTAAAATTTGAATTACTTTTACTTGAGTAAAAGTATACAATACTACATTTTTAATGGAATTAAGTATTAAATGATATTCAATATGGAACGTAGGGCAGTAAAAAGTATGACATTATGCTTTGGAATGTTGTGAAGTAAACGTTTTCCAAAGAAAATGTCTCAGGTTACATATGTAACCATGGTTCCCTGAGAGGGAACGAGACGCTGCGTCAAGCGCTGCGGGAACGCCTCTGTGTGATTGCGTCATGAAGCACTTGTGAAATCAGTCCAATGGCGTGCCGGGATGTCATAGGCGGGTGACGTCATTGACCAGGAAACTATAAAGCACCCCTGAACCAGTGTCAGCTTCTGATAGGTCGAAGCAAGCCGGTCACAGGCATGCCGGGAGTATGGCAAAGCGACACCTTTGGCCTCAGGACTTCTTTGCCGAAGGCTTCCTGGAAATAATAAGTCCTCAGATCTGTTTTACCTCGGGAAGACTTCGGCTGCGAGCGCTGCCCCAATCCCCAGTCTCTCTGTGGGGGAGCTTGGGCGGCAACGCTCTCTTTTTGCTGCGCTCTATACGAGGAGGACGCACTCGGCTGGGGCTGCTCCCGCCCAGCAGCCCCAGAGACATGAGATTTGTGTGGGAGGAACTTTTGAAACGCTGCTGCTTGTTTTTTAGCTTCCTGGAACCTCTCGACGACTGTACTGACTGAGTCGCCGAAGAGGCCAGCAGGGGAGATAGGAGCATCTAACAGAAATTTTTTATCTCTTTCTTTTATCTCTGATAGATTTAGCCACAGATGCCTCTCCGTGGCCACCAGGGCTGCCATAGAACGGCCGATGGATTTGGCCATCTCCTTGGTGGCCCGAAGAGACAAATCAGCAGCTCTCCTAATCTCCGCGATCGTTTCGCGTCCCACTTCCTCACACTCATCATCAATGTCTTTCAGCAGGTCAGCCTGATAAGCTTGCAGCACCGCCATAGTGTGTAAACAAGCGGCTGCCTGACCTGCTGCCGGGTATGCCCTACCCACTAAAGCTGATGTTGCCCTTACTGGTTTAGTGGGTAGCTGCGGGACTTTCAGCGACGATGCAGACTCGGGAGAGAGATAGCTCGTAAGCGTTGCTTCTACCTGAGGCACCGCCGCATAACCGTGCTGTTTCAGTCCCATTATATTTGAATATGATGTTGTTGTGGGACTGAACACTCTATATGACACCGGTCTTTTCCATGATCTCACCACCTCGGTGTGGAGATCAGGAAAAAACGGCAAGCCCCGCTTTGGAGGTTGTGATCTAGAAGGAAGAAAGCGTTCGTCTAATTTTTGGCTGGCCAATTTATTTTTAATCTGGCTACAGCACAAGTCACAACCTCCATAAGCTCCTCGTGAGTGTGTGTATGAGGTGGCGAATCCTCATCAACATTATCTAGGCTCACAACATCCAGTTTCTCGGAACTAGAATGCTGCTGCACCTGCGCTTCAGCGCGAGCAGAAGAAACCGCAGAGCGTGCTTCTGACCCAAGCTCTGAGGAACGCGTGCCGAAGCGCCCTCCTCGAAGAGCACTCGGCGGGACCGGAGTGTTTTCATTGCTAACTTCTCACAATGCTCACAATCAGCCCCCTCAAGGGCTGCTTGAGCATGCTCCAGTCCCAAACAAACAACACAGAGCGTGTGCGTGTCACACACTGTCTGAACTGCTTATTCGCCATTATATTTCTTTTTTTTTTTTTAGAGAGACACACACACACTTTTTTGATAAACGATTTCAACACAGAGCGCTTGTGAAGACACAGAAGCTGACACTGTTTGGTTCAGGGGTGCTTTATAGTTTCCTGATCAATGACGTCACCCGCCTATGACGTCCTGGTCCATTGGACTGATTTCACAAGTGCTTCATGACGCAATCACGCAGAAGCGTTCCCGCAGTGCTTGACGCAGCACGAGTTCCCTTGAAAGGGAAACACTCTAAAGTATAGACGCTTGAAAAAATGCACTTAAGCAGACTAAAAATACTCCACTACTGTCCGCCTCTGGGTATATGTATGAAATATTTGTATTTGACATTCATTTACACAGTTTAGAGATACACTACTGTTCAAAAGTTTGGGGTCAGTAAGATTTTTTTGTTTTTTAAAGAAACTACTTATTCAGTGACTGTGACAGTAAAGATATTTATTATGATACAAAATATTATTTTAAATAAATGCAAGTAAAATGCATTTCAAAGAATCCTGAAAATGTATCACAGTTTCCACACAAATATTAAGCAGCACAACTGTTTTCAACATTGATAATAATAATAAATGTTTCTTGAGCAGCAAATCAGCATATTAGAATGATTTCTGAAGGATCATGTGACACTGAAGACTGGAGTAATGATGCTAAGAAATTCAGCTTTGATCACAGGAATAAATTGCATTTGAAAATATATTAAAATAGACAGTTATTTTAAATTGTATTTTTGATCAAATAAATGCAGACTTGGTTAGATAAGAGACTTTTTATAAAATCCTATTATCCTTTATAAAAAAATAAATAAAAGATTTCTAGATTTCTAGGCTAAGGATCATTAAGATGTATTTCCATTTCCATGTGGACTTCCTCTATTCTCCTCTATTTCTTGTGCAGTTCATGAGGGCATGTATGAGTCTGAGTTCTTCTCCGCTTACAGGTTCACTTATGAAATATCCCCAGTTTTTATACTCATGGAGGAGGTAGTTCTGAGAAAAATGCATACAATTATTGGATGGCCAGAGGAAGATGGAGATGGCATCTTTTGTCCTGGTAACAAGCTGAAAGCACAAAAATACATGAAGCATTAATATTTGTGTTTTGAGAAATGAAAATTGGAACTTTTCCATTATTAGTATTTCATTGAACAGCTAATGGCTTTCTCCGCAGGAGGCAGCATGTCCAATCTGTACAGTGTGTTGTTGGCTAGGTTTCATCTCTTTCCGGCAGTGAAGACCCACGGGATGTCTGCGATACCTCGCCTGGTGCTGTTCACCTCTGCGCACGTACATGATCTCATTATTGTTACCTCCACTTTCAGCAGGCGTGCTGTGACAGTCCCACTTACTCAATGAAACGCATAGCACAACACATTTCAGCTATTACCTCCTGACCCACTGATTGGGAGGTCAGACGTTACGTGTCACAGCAGTGTTTTTAAAAGTCCTGATAGACTGCCGTTAATTTAAATATTTCATGTCTTGTTATGGTAAACCAAAAGGTCAGATCATGTTAGCTGTTTGCCTGTGCACGTTTAACATTCGCTTTCCTTATTAGAGTCATTATTCAATCAAGAAGTCTGCAGCAGTTCTCGGCATCGGCTCTGAAAATGTTATACTCGTCAGATGTGATGAAAGGTAAGATTGGTGAACGGAATCATAAGTTCATCATTTGCAGTGTTTCCAGTTTAGCAAGATGAATAAAACTTGCTGGTGTCTCTCTGTGAGGGGGAAGATGATCACATCAGAACTGAACTCCAGCATTGATGCAGCAAAGTCTAAGGTTGGTCAAATGAGCTGATACTGAGCTAAATATTTAATAGTTTGTTTCCGGTTCCCGTCATTTACAGATAACACATCCATATAACAGGACAAATTTCATATAATAGCACTTTGTATCACTCTGCTAATCTGTCTGTAGTCAGTATAACTGGCCATATTGTGTCTAAAATGCAGATTACTCAAAATTAATGTATTTTAGGATATAATATTTCACAGTCGTGCTGTAGTAGCCTACCAGATATCAACTTGTGGCATGGTCCATTTTAGAAATGAGAAATGTGGTTGTCCCATACAAAGTTATCCCAGTTAAATTATATGTTTGTTAAATTTGCTCAAAATAGGCTGGAATCTAAAATCAAACATTAATATTAAAGTTAAGCTTAAAAATGTCAGACCTTCTTCTCTGCTAAACTTATCAAATCAGTAGTAATGTATCATATTTAATAGCCCTTCAGTGAGATGTATC
This sequence comes from Coreius guichenoti, assembly GCA_039654105.1. NCBI lineage: Eukaryota > Metazoa > Chordata > Actinopteri > Cypriniformes > Gobionidae > Coreius > Coreius guichenoti. The sequence continues at coordinate 37,862,490 of CM077175.1, read as the reverse complement.
TCTCCATGTTGTCGTTATTGCCAACAGCAATATGCACAAAATGTGGGAACTAGGTTACTGTGACATAGGTGCATTACCAAAAGATTCGTTTGAAAATAAATACCTGTTCTACCACTTTAAAATGCAAGCTTTACATGCAAAACAACAAAATAAGGGGTTTATTTGTTTGAATATTATGAATATTATGAGCTGGGCAATCGATTAATCACGATTAATCGCATCCAAAATAAAAGTTTATCTTTACATAATATATGTGTGTACTGTGTATAATTATGTATATATAAATACACACTCCTTCATGTATGTATTTAAGAAATATTTGCATGTATATACTGTATAGTATATATATTTATATAATTTATCTTATATATAAATATTTTATATATAAATATAAAATTTTTCTTAAATATATACATGCATGTGTGTGTTTTTATATATACATAATTATACACAGTACACGCACATATATTATGTAAACATGAACTTTTATTTTGGATGGATTAATCGATTTCCCAGCACTAATATATATATATATATATATATATATACACACTAAATGGTCATGAATGTTTTTTTGTTTTGTACTTGGCTTTTGATTTTTCCCCCTAAAATGATCAGCCGTGGCATATTAAATTAACTGTCATTGAAATGTTAATTGCTGCAGTGCAGATATAAAATAAAAATAAAAAAAAAGATTGAAAAAATTTTCAAGGCTGTACCCCAATAGTCAGGACCTTGCGCACCTGCCTTGAGACCTACAGGCGAATGTGCTGATATTTAGATCAACAACACATCTATTCATGTGAAAATTTGTCGGCTCAGTGAATGATTATATAAAAATGCCTGTTTTCTGTCTGTAGGGTCTGGTCCCATTCTATGTCAATGCAACTGCAGGAACCACAGTCTATGGAGCATTTGACCCTCTGAATGAAGTAGCAGACATTTGTGAGCGGCATGGCCTATGGATGCATGTGGATGTAAAATGTTTATTATTATTATTATTATTATGTAGATTTTATTCAATATAGTAAAAATGATGCAGTGCTTTAATGCTCTCACTTCATTTAGGCTGCTTGGGGTGGAGGCTTGCTTCTGTCAAACAAACATCGTATGAAAATGCAAGGAATTGAAAGGTAACCTAAATCAGTCATTTTGATTGTATAACGTGTTCCTGTTGCTCAGTGACTAGGACTAGAAACGCCAAGGTCATGGGTTTGATTCACCAGAAAAATTGGTGGTAAAATGTATACCTTGAGTGCAGCACAAATTGCTTTTAATAAAAGCCTCATCTAAATGTGCTGAATGTTGACTGGGCAATGGACTATCATTTATTCCATGTTAGGAGTACAGATAAGCATAAGCAATGTCTAACTCCAAGAGAGTTAGATAGATTTATTGATACTTGCAAATTTGCTGTGTGCCACAGAACAATAATGAAGAGACTATTTGTACAGCTTGTGACATTTTCTGATTTCACTGTCTTTATTAATGAATAGCAAAATATTAGAACAGAACAGGGGTGTCAGATTCATTTCCTGGAGGGCCACTGTCCTGCAGAGTTTAGCTTTAACCTTGATTAGCTGGTTCAGGTGTGTCTAATTAAGGTCTTCAGGATTTCTAGAAACTTCCAGGCAGGTGTTTTTTACAGCTGGGTGGAGCTACATTCTGCAGTACATGAGCGCAGTTTGACGTGCGTATTAGAATATATATACAGTATTATGTATAATTGTTTAGTATTTACCCGTTCACGTTCTTTTTTATCAACTAGTTGAAATCTCTAGTTGCTTTTAAATCTTATTGGCTAATGCTAGCATGGGCTGCTCCATCTACCTTAAATGTCAGCAGTCGATTCTCTGGATGCTTCTTCAACATCCTTCTGTTTCATTTTCTTTTAATCGACACAAAGTGCTGCCTTCATTGGCGTTAAGTTTGGTGTTCTGAGGGGTAATTCTAGTCATTTCTCTACAGTTTTAGCTGCAAAAGGAGTGTGGTGAAAGCACATTGACATTTACTCTGAGACAGTATTAAAGTATATAATTCCATGTGCCTAAAAACGTACTTACATTTCTTTTGTACTGATGGTTGGTCAGAACCTGCAATTACAGCATTGCTCCTAGTGCACATCAAACTGATAAAAGTTTCACTCTAATGGATTCCGCCTCCTCTTTCACCTCTGTTTCAAAAATCATTTTATGTTTTAAATGTGTACTTTAAATTGGTGGAATTTTTTTAACAGCTAACATTATCATGCTATTCATATGCTTTCAACTAGAGCCCATTCTGTGACCTGGAACCCGCACAAGATGATGGGCGTCCCACTGCAGTGCTCAGCCATTCTAGTGAAGAGAAAGGTGAGATGAGATGGACAGTTTAATCTATGATGTTAAGCTTAAATAAATAAATAAAGGCCTATAAGATAAATAAAGAGATATGAAATCCATATATTTTTATATTTATTACTGCTCTAAAGATGTGTGTTGTGTGTGTGTTGTTTTTGTATCATTGAGATACTATTATAGTTTTTATTAGTGTTTTGAATCCGTTTTTATTTATTTTTTTCTGTTTTCATTTTAGTTTTAGTTAAAGTTTAAGTAATTTTGTTGTTTTTGTCATTTATTAATAGTTTATGTCTTTATAGTTTTTATTAATTCTTTAATTCAATTTTAGTTTATATTATTTTAGTACATCAAGTTAAACTAACTTTATTTAATTACAAGTGATGAAAATGTTTTTTATGGTTTAGTTAACTGAAATATCCATGGTTTACACAAATGATCCTGTCCAAAATTACATATTGTTGATTGATATAGTGTCTTGCGTCGGTAAGCCTTTTGTGATGGTTGTATTTTCACTCAAGTTCCCTGAGCCACAGTTGGATGTCAATATCAATATCAGAAAACATTCTTAAAGGGATAGTTCACCCAAAAATGAAAATTCTGTCATTAATTACTCACCCTCATGTCGATCCAAACCCGTAAGACCTTCGTTGATCTTCGGAACACAAATGAAGATATTTTTGATGAAATCCGAGAGCTTCTGACCTCTCCATAGACAGCAATTTAATTTAGTAAAAACATTGTTAAAATAGTCCATGTGACTTCAGTGGTTCAACCTTAATTTTATGAAGTGAGGTGAACTATCCCTTTAAGAATAAAACTCTTCTTAACAGCTAATTTCTTCTTATTTTCTAACTTAAGAAAAAAGATAAGAATAATTTCTAAGACAAGCTTTCATATTCCTGAAAAGAATGTTCTTAAAAAATAATCGTAAATAACTTCTTAAAGTTAGGATAACCTCCAACCTGTCTTAAATCCCCAAAGATAAGATGTTTAATGCATTTATTGGGTTGTTTCAAAGATTAAGCACTGCAACATAACACAAGCTACACATAATACATATTACTAGTACCAGGTACAAGTGACACAGATCGATCATTATAACAGTGATCACTAGAGTGATACATGCATATACATGATGCGTTTGCTCTAGCTAGAACTAGTGAGGCAGCACAGATACAGGACGGATTCACACTAGAGAGGGCACAAGAAAGACAGAGCCCAAATGAATGGGAAGTACCGCTGCATCTTGAGACAGGCTCTTATAAAATAACTATTTTAACTTGACACAGTGCATTAAAAACTCCTGTCAAGCCAGTTGTGACGAAAATAGTACTTTTAGGGGTACAACAGCTTGTCACTGAGACAGTACCTTAAAAGTACATATTTGTACCTTTTTATATCACAAAAAGATTCATAGTACCTGAAGGTACGTATTTGTACTCTAAGGTACTAATATGCACCTTTTAGGAGTAAAAAAGGTACAAAGATGTCCTTTTAAGGTACTGCCCCAGTGACAAGTTGTTGTATCCCTAAAGGTACAATTTTGACACCTTTTTTCTATGATACAGGCAGCGCAAAAACACGGGAGGTGTTTTTCGTTCATTGGGCCTTTAGCAATACCGGCCTTTCAATCAAATAACACCCAAAGCCTGTCATTTTCTTCCTAAGAAAAAAAAAAGATGTTCGTAAGAATTTTCTTAACTTCTTTCTTGGAGTCTTTGTCAAGAACAGTGGGCAGCTTCACTACCACCACAGGCAGCAAACAGTCCTTGATGCTTGAGGAGGTTGAAAGGGTATGTAAAGGTCATTTGTTGTCCTCAGGGCCTCCTGCAGGAGTGTAATCAGCTCTGTGCTGAGTATCTCTTCCAACCTGACAAGCACTATGACGTGACCTATGACACCGGGGACAAAAGCATTCAGTGCGGACGGCATGTGGACGTCTTTAAACTGTGGCTCATGTGGAAGGCAAAGGTAACGTTTATGACACTTATGAAAATAAATGACACTTAAAATAAATAAAACACAATAATCTCCTATTCAAACACAACGTGTATATAGAAATGTGATTTTAAAAAGTACAGTTCCATACAACTGTTGAGGGGAGAAGAAAGATTGTTTTAAATAATAATAAACTTTATTTTATATAGTGCCTTTAAAGCAGCTTCTCATGGCACTTTATAGACAAATAAAAAATAAAAAAAAATTAAAAAAAAAAAAACAACTGGAATACAAAAAAGTTCAAACAATCAACTGAAAACTAACCTAAAAAAATGTGTTTTTAGATAAGATTTAAAAATGCATAAATTCTGTGCATCTCTAATATGAGAAGGGACTTTGTTCCAGAGTCTAGCAGCAAAGGATGAGAAAGCCCTGTCCCCTATTTGGGACAGCCAAAAGACCAGCTTGGGAGGAGCGTAAATGACACTTAGGAGTATATAAAGTTAAAAGCGCAGGCAGGTACTGAGGGGCATGCAATGCCTTATATATAAGCATAAGGATTTTAAAATCAACACAGAACCTGACCGAGATGTCTGCGTGTCTGCTGTGAGACTGCAGTGTAAACGCCCACTGCTGTGATTGGCTAACATCTTTGCATATGAAATAGCTAAGTATTACATGTGGAACTCTCTCGAAAACTTTTAGCACATTTTTACTATTACAGCTCTCAAGATTAACTAATCGTGAAAAGTGTAGATTATAGCATTATATTTAGATCGTGGCATGAAAGGTTGCAGTGATGAGCATTGTAGCCAATCACAGACATTTTAAGCGTATGAATGCAATGATCTCGTCATTGCAACTCGATTTCTACACACTAACGAAATGCTTTCATCATAACTAACAGTGCAAACACAATGTAAATAAGAGATTCGTTGATTATTATGGGAGTTTTAGCGAGAGTCCAGAACTAATAAACCTGCGCTGTTTGATTGACAGCTCCAGCGATTGTAAAGGGAGCCTTCTTTGATCGCTTTCTATAATTTAATCACAGTTTATATAACAGATTATTTTCATCCTACTAAGAGACACAATGTGAAGTGAAGTTGACCATTTAGTCACTGGTTTGATTTACTGACACATAAACAGTAATAAACGATTTTGAGACAAAGAACATCTGACTACATGAATTATTACATATCAGAAATCACTGGTCACTGGTGGTTTTGGTTAGACACGTACACATAATCAGTACATATCAAACGATCTGTAAGTAACAAAGCAATAGTGACACATGCAGTAAAACTTTTTAACTCACATAAGTGTGTAGCGTCGTTCCTGTCGGATCCAATATAGAAGGCACAGCATCGTTTTTTTAATTTCAGACTCTCTGCAAATCCAGCATCAGAAGTAATGTTATGCAGACTGTTTTTCCACAACCTGGAACTGCACAACATTTTGCACTCTTTAAAGGCATGTTTATTGTTTAGTCGCTCAGTCTCGTGTTAGCGTCACAAGACTCGAGTCTGTTATTTACCTACTACTTGTCATGCGTGAATGAGTGGGCGGGGCTACAGTGGTAATGTAGAAGTAGGTGTTGATTTTCTTCTGCGGAGGCAGTCTTTCACCTATCTATGACGTCATAAATAGGCACATTCCCAAACTAGTTGTTTTCTGGGCTTGGTTTCAATAAAAGCTGTTTTTGGACTAACAAGGAAGTTTTCAGTTCTGAAACTTACAGGATATTCTTATAGTATGATGACCTCTTATATGTCAAAAGATCAAGGAAAATTTGATTTCTCAATTCATGACCCCTTTAAATTGTCAAAATCAACATTATGCTTTTTTGGAACTGGGGTTACAGCAGCAGTTTTCAGTGCTGCTGGCACAACACCAGTGTTCAAAAAGTCATTTATAATGCTGAGAACAGCCAGGCACAAAGAGTTCAAACAAGATTAAAATAAGCTTATAGGGAGGAGATCAATTGTGCAAGTGGCGGCTTTCATACACGATACCTCCCTACTTAGCAACTCTCAGAGTCAATTTGAGGAAAATTAGAGAAGGATGTGCCAGAGTAACTAGGCAAATTAGAGGCAAGCACATTACTGTAAAATCATGTCTTCAAGAGGAGCTGACGAAAGACCATATAAAGAGGAAATAACTGAGTCTGTCTGATTAATTGATTTCCATTTACAGAAATTAACAATGCGTGAAGATGATGTACTAGGAAGAGGCAATTCCAGATTAAAAAAAGATAGCCAGATGGTCAGAGAGACCAACATCAACAGAGGACAGCTGAGACACAAATGAATCATCTGCGATCACAAGGTCTAAAGCAGGGTTCCTCAAATCCGGTCCTGGAGGGCCACTGTTTAGTTCCAATCCTAATTAAACACACCTGAACAAGCTAATCAAGGTCTTCAGAGTTACTACAAAATTTCAGGTAGGTGAATTCGATCATGGTTTGAGTTGGTCATAATTTAGTGGCCCTCCAGGACTGGATTTAAGGAAACCTGTTCTATAGTATGACCTTTGTTGTGAGTTGAGCCACTAATAAACTGTGTAAGATAAAAACAATCAAGTAAAACAAAAGGATTCACTTTGACAGCAGGTCAGCAAACTCAGACATAAAAGCTTTGGTGGTCTATAGACTGTAGCGATGATAAACAAGGCATAATGTAAATGATGTAAACTGTGCTACAAACACAGTGCTGATGTTAAATTGCAGGTTGTGTACCACAATTATCCCCCCACCTCTACCAGTGAGACGGGGGAGATCAAACAGCCCATAGCCCTCTGAAGTAATCTGGTTAAAAAGAAGTCCATCATTTTGTTTGTACCATGTTTCAGTTAAAACAGTTCTCCAGTTCTCTATCTGCGATGATAAAACAGAGCCTTATTGTTTACTGAAAGTGCCTTAAATAATGCAACATTTACTAGGCTCTGGGATACAGCAGAAGGCAGCTCCCAACCGGCAAGCGAAGATACAATAAATTACTGAGGTTCACACCAGTATGAGACACTCTTTTAGTCTGTCATTTTAGTCTGTCACCGACTCACAGGGACATAGATGTTAAAAGAAGAAGAAAGGCTGTGACTGCGTCCTAAACTCTGGACCTCTGGACCTGGCCTTTGTCTCAACAAGCCAGCATTCCATCAGAGTTCATAAGTTCATAAAAATAATTAGAAATTACCTTATACAGAAAAACAAAATGTTGAATATATTCTTTGTAGGGCTCCGAGGGTTTTGAAGCACAGATCAACCACTGCCTGGAAAATTCAGAGTATCTTTACTACAAGCTGAAGAGAAGAACAGATTTTCAGCTCGTCTTCAAAGGAAAAGTAAGTTGCCATGTTTCTGTAAACTTTCCACATATTTTAAAGATGAAAATTGCGATGGAAATTGAGTGATTTCAACAATTGTTGGAAGTCATGTTGAATTTCGGCAGCCTGTCTGCCTAGCCATAACATACACATTCCTGTCATCGCTTTATGATTTCATATTTCCTGTATTATTATTTCAGCCTGAACACAGTAATGTCTGCTTTTGGTATCTCCCAAAACGAGTGCAAAGCATTCCTCCAGGCCCAGAGCGAGACAGAGAACTTCACATGGTAAGTCAAGAAATTAAGCCTTTTTCATTTCCTAATTAACCAGTCAATTAAGGAAGACGCATTAGTTGATTTACAGGCCTGTTCCCGTTATCTGCTCGAGGCTTTACAAGCTGACATTATGAATTCCCACAGGTGGCTCCAAAAATCAAGACAAAGATGGTAGAGGAAGGATTCACAATGATTGGCTATCAACCTCTGGAAGACAAAGTGAATTTCTTCCGTTGTGTTTTCTCCAACCCAGCCACCCAGAGGGAGGATGTAGACTTCCTATTAGACGAAATTGCTCGTCTGGGCTGTGAACTCTAGATTGTGAAAGATGTCTTCTTTGATAAATAACTCCTTTGTGTGAGATATAATTATTTATAGCCTTCTTTCCTCATACCTCTGATGTCAGTTGTCATTACATACAGTCCTGTGAGTAGAAGCATTTACAGCTTTCTTTTTTAGTTTATCTTTGAAGATTATTAGCAGTTATTAATCATTTATTCTTCGTCTAGGTGTGCTATACTTGATCTCATTTGCCAATATTGTAGCTTTTGAATGACGAACATCTGAACTAAATTATAAATGAGATTTGAAAGACATAATAGTGGAGCCACATTGACTAAAGGAAATAGATGATCACTCACTGATTTCCATCAAACCAACATGCTCCTTTAAGAAGAGGCATCCCTTACACAATATACTATGACTAAACTGCACCTGCTCTTAATCAAGTTGTACAAATAGAGTGAATTTTGTCTTGCTGCTGTCAGGTAGCTCAATTGTTTTGCAGTCTACTAGTGCCTCCTGCTGGTGGGATCTTCTAATACAAGACTGTACTACTGTTACATATTCATGTTCATGACATTTTTATAAATATAGCTAATTCTTATATTTAATTTACATATTATATAAATAAACATTATAAGATATATATATATATATATATATATATATATATATATATATATATATATATATATAATATTGTAGGCTAATATATATTTGCAGCCAGCTTGTTGATTTTTATGCTTTGCTCTGTCCTATTTGAAAAGAATTTTATGTAAAAGTTATTTTACACATTATTTATTTGTGGACTACCACCTGCTGTTTCAGCTCCATTAGTTATACATTTATGTAACATGCAGACTCCTTTGAATGTAGTTTTATTACTGTACAACCTGTTAGCTGGGATTCATTTGTCTTTTAGCCCACAATAAAGTGACCAGATTTCTGAAATGGAAACCAGGGACATTTCCTAATTTAAGTGGTCAAAATATCACTGAAATCTCATTTGTTATCTATGAATTAAAAAAACGGGGACAATATTTTAATGTTTTTTTTATTGTTTTGGGTTGCCTATATTATTATTAACATTAATAATTATTATGATTTATTTTGATTATTAGGATTTTTGGTCTGGTTTTAAAGTTGGTGTAGGAACGTGTCATTTAAAAAACTGGAAAAGCTGTGCAGTTTCACAGAAGGAAAAAAAAACATTAACCTGTAACTGGCAATGTCCCTGAAATTATTGTTTTGCTAAATTAAGATGGTCTTTAGGCTAGGCTAACGCACGGACGACCCCATTACCCACAGCAAGAGGGTCAGGTCTTCAGGTAGAGGAATGAATTATGATTTAAATGATTTATGACATTTTGATTATTTTTATATCACCATAGTATGAGAAATTAATTTAAAAGGATGTATCAGTATTGTTATCAGTAACATGGTCTGCAGTTGAATGACTAAATGACACTGCAATAGGCTAATGTGTCTGCCGTGTTATTTTTATGTAGCCTACTATTTATGTGTATGAAGCTTTCATTTTCTTTACTACATTGCAAAGCATAATATCAGACTTTTTGGTACGCTTCATTTCAGAAAACAATATGTTCCTCGTTATTTTAAAGTGACGAAATCGAGAATTGTTTTTATTTGTACCTGCCATGATTCTGAAAGAACGCGCTGGAGTCTGTTGCTATAGCAACGAACGCAACTTTCACAGATAAATAGCATGTTTTTATTTCAGTGCTGTTGCTTATGTTGTGGTTATTCCAGGTCGTACATTCGCAGGGTTTTTCCTGCATAGAGAATTACGAGGCGGCCGCCTCCGTCTGTCGACACAACTCAGACAGGCAGTCACATGCTCAGATTAGGCCTGTAGTGATAATTAAATAATCATCAGAAATATATATCGTCATATGATCCTTCAGCAATCATTCTTATATTATTATTTGCTGGTACAAAGCCATTCCATAGCTGAATGTAAGGGACAGAAGAATATTTACATAGTTAAATTAAAGTTCACGGAAACTCGTCTTCCCTCCACTGCGGGCCTGCGGCTGTCAATCATTTTCCGTTCAGCATTCAAACAGCGCGTTGCGTTCGGTTACGACAGGCAGCACGGTAAAACTCTCTTCATTATCATATATTCCCGTTATAATACTTGATCTGTAGATAAAGAGCTGTGGATTTGCATAAAACTTTATCTTCCTGGAGTTTATCTAGCTGTTTCTTAACGATGTTGTACACGCTACCGGGTGACAACACAAGGACTAATTAGCATCACACGCACAATACCTGGAATTTAAAACTGTGAAGAAACAAATGATCAGTAAACTGCTGGACAGATATACATTATAGACTAGGATTTGTGCGCTCAACATCTCTTCTCTTTGTGCCGTTAACCTTTCAATGCAACTTGTGCAGCGCTGTGCACTCTGACTCTATGTTGCTTTAAGCGCATCATTCTGCACCCGGGATGCGCATAAGCAGTTTGTGCTGCTCTGTATTTAAGCGTTTCATATTATCATGGTTTTGTGCACTGAAAGATTATTAAAAGCCTATCTTGTTCTCTCATATCTTTGTTGCCCCATTAAAAAGCTGCACATTACGTTTACAATAAACATCTTGTAATTTTATATTATTTGTATAGGCCTATATATAATTATTTACATTCATATATAAATATAAATCTAATAATATAAATTGTTTTTCATAGATGTATTTTATAAGAACACAAAGTAATTTGTACCTTTTTATTAACATGTTTAGATTTTATAAAATTAGTCCAAAATTTTTTTTCAAGAATTACTTTTTGTAATTTATAATTGCAATTTTTGTAACTATCCACTCACCTACTTTAATATATATTTTTGTCATAGCTTATGATTATATATTTTTATTCATTTATTGTTTTCTCTATAATGAAGTAGTGTGTATTTAGTGGATTCTGGATTGTGTTTAACAAATAAAAGAGTGACCATTAGTTCCACAAACACAGATGTATAGATATTCTATACTGATGTAGAAATATATGAATGATACATTTATAACCCTTTTATTTTTGCCAGTTTGTTGTGATTGTTTAAGTTATTTACTGAATTGAATAAGTACTTAAATATTTAAAGGTGTCAGTTGTAATCTTACACTGCAAAACGATAACTTAAAAAGATGAAATTCATAATTATTTAATGATCGAAGCACACAAAAAATGTATGACAAAGCCCTAAAACTGACAATCGGCATAATCGCGAGCCAAATGTCAACTAACAGCATTTAGTTACATTTTTATTTATCATTCAACGGAACTGTGCGTACGCATTTTAGACACTTAGCTACATTATGTTTTTGCTAAGTCCATGCAATAAATACACGTCCTTGAGTAAGCAATGTTTTAGGCTACTTCTGTTTCCGTTTCAGGTGCGGCCAAAACATCACATTTTGACTCATTCATTTAGCCTAGTTCAAACTGTATCCGAAATCTCACAGCCCCTGCAGTCAAATATTCACTTTATGAAGTAGGCTATATTAAATCGAGATTTCGTGACCGAATCCTTTAAATCAACAGGTTCACAATAAATAACGTGATTCATTCGTGAATTCGGCTGATCTAGAAGATTTAACTGTATTTGTGTGGCATTAGACACCTCTCTTTTACAGTTTTGTAACTGGATTGATAACATTCGCTCATCAATCCATGCACTACTCTGACATACACCAACTACGAACACATTATCTATCATGTATGCCTATGGAAGGTGAATGAGCCAATCAGAGTAAGTGGGGGGCGGGGCAACAGGTGCAGCCCCGCCCCGATCTGCAGGCTGCAACCAGATGTACTTGCCTATAACCAGCAGGCTGCTGTATGTTGGTCTGTTTTTTTTTGCAGTGTATTTGCGGGTTGTTTTGAACGAGCTGTAAAACGGGGACAGCTCCAGTCGGGGACAGAACACCAAAAACCAGGACTGTCCCCCGAAAACAGTCTGGTGTCTGGTCACCTTAGCCCACAAATGACAGTTAAAGGTGCAGTGTGTAGTATTTATGAGGATCTATTGACAGAAATGCAATATAATATACATAACTATGTTTTCAGTGGTGTATAAAGACCTTACATAATGAACCGTTATGTTTTTATTACCTTAGAATGAGCCATTTCAATCTACATACACCGCAGGTCCCCTTACAATGATGTCACCATTTTGCGCCGCCATGTTTCTACAGTAGCCCTAAACAGACAAACTTCTCTACAGAGCGCTAGTCACTCTCTGGGTGTTTCTCAAACGGAAGGCTGCATCCTACGAAGGCTGCATATCTCGGCTGCCACGTCATCAAACGTCACCGAAGGCCATCTCAATTTGAAGGATCCTTGGAAGGCAGCCTTCGTTTTGCGTCCTTCATTCGGCCTGTTTTGTAAGACGCATCGGATGTATCCTTCGCGGCCTTAAATTACCCACAATCCTTTGCGCACATTCCAATTCATGAAAATAAACTGACGGAAAATGAGTTGATACTGAGCTTGTCTGAGTTTATTATGAAATGTAAGACAAAAATAATGTTTTCGGACATGAAAGCATAGATGTTATCTTTTGCTTTGCTGTAAATTAATCACTAACACTAAACTGACAACTGACGCAGTCTCGGTAGGATGCAGACTTCCGTTTGAGAAGCACCCTCTGCTCTTTCTCCGACGATGAAATTTTTGTCCTGTGTCGGCCACCGTAGCTTCTCAACATGATTGCATAGGGAGGGGTGAGCGGTGGCCTGTTGCAATTCGCAACCTCACCGCTAGATGCCGCTAAAATTTACACAGTGCACCTTTAAGACTGAAAATAGGTCAGAACTGATTCATTTTTTTTTTTACCTTTTTATCCCAAGCTCTTTGTCCTGACAATATTTTTTTATCCCTATATTTTCCAAATATAAATTTCAAAAGCCGATGACAACATGCTTGTGCAGAACATGAGGATTTTTGAGCATGTGTGACTGCGAAGATTGATTGTGTCAGTGTTGTGTGTTAAAGGCCCCTTTGGATAGGTGATTTACTAAAGTTAGAGGAGAAACCAACATGTGGACAACACCATCAATCATGTACAGTGCAGCATAGTACTCTTGCATGATTTCAGCAAATGCGTGCAGTTCTGTAGCATGTTGACAGATGCAGGCCGAGGTAAATGAGGTGTGTTTTTTGGCATTGTTAGGCAGAGCTCTAAATATGTATTGTGGCTGACTGCCAAACATATGCCAAAGGTATGTGGAGGCACTGGAAGACCACACACATATTTTCGTGTTAAAAATGTAATTTCAATGGGGATTAATAAGGTGTTGTTCCTGCTTTAACTGCTATAACAGCTTCCACTCTTCTACATTAAAGGGGTCATGAACTGAGAAATCAAATTTTCCTTGAGCTTTTGACATATAAGAGGTCATCATACTATAAGAATATCCTGTAAGTTTCAGAACTGAAAACTTCCTTGTTAGTCCAGTAAAAGCTTTTATTGACACCAGGCCCAGCAAACGACAGGTTTTTCAAAGTGGGAATCTATGACGTCAAAGGGAGGCAAGCACCGCCTCTGCAGAAGAAGATCAACGCCTACTTCATCACTGGCACTGCACAAAATATTGTGCAGTGCCTGGGCTCGACAGTAATGCAACATGTAAGTAACTGTGTTCATTCTAATGCCTGATCTGAAATGTAATGATTCATGTACAGTCAGGTGTTCTTTGTCTGTGTGTCAGTAAATCAAACCAGTGACTAAACGTCAACTTGCGTTGTTTCTCTTAGTAGGATGAAAATAATCTGTTATTTAACGGTGATTAAATTCTATAAAGAAAGCGATCAAAGAAAGCTCCCTTTGCAATCGTTGGAGCAGCGCGCGCTGGAGCTGTCAATCAAACAACGATAGTTTATCAGTGACTCCCGTTTTATTCAACGAATCTTTTAACTATATCACGTTTGCACTGTTAGTGAAGATGAAAGCATTCGTTAGTGTACAGAAACTGAGTTGCAATGACGAGATCACTGCTTTCATGCACTCAACATGTCTGTGATCGGCTACAGTGTTCATCTCTGCAACCTTTCATGCCACGATCTGAATATAATGCCATAGATCTAAATGTAATGCAACACTTTTCACGATTAGTTAACCATGAGAGCTGTAATAGTAATACTTAGCTATTTCAAATGGAAAGACGTTAGCCAATCACAGCAGTGGGCGTTTACACTGAACTCTCACAGCAGACACGCCCCTTAAAACAGAGCGTTCAAACCAGAGGGCTAAAATCAGGGTAGGAAAAGTGCTTTTATTTATAAATTATGACAATTGTTATGTAAAAAGCATTCTAACATTATAAGTGCACCCCAGGAAACATCATAAAACAACGCAGTTCATGACCCCTTTAACACATTTATTCATTGACACTTACATCTAAAACAAAGCCCTTCCACTGGATGTACAGGCAAAGTCTTTGGTATAGTTATATGTAGCCTTTTCACATTTCTGGGTTTGAAATTCAGTGAACTATAGCAGAAATCTTGAATGGAAGTCCATTTCCACAACATAAGAAAAAAAGGCGTTAATAAATTATGACATAAAAGTCGAAATTATGAGATAAAAAATCATAATGAAAAACAATCTTTTTATTTTGACTTTTTGTCATAACAATGACTTTTTATCTCATAATTTTGACTTACATTGTATGTTATGTCAATTTCGACTCAATGACTTACAGTTATAATTGTGATGCATGATTTTTTTTTAATGTGACAGAAATAGGCTTCCATAGAAAGGGGTTCTGCATAATATGAATGTGAGAGATCATAGCAAATATGATTTTTGCGTTCTCATTTGCACCAACAGTGATCAAGAAAAATCCACTATTGCATTTGCATGAATTTCTCAAAAAACAACAACAAAAAAACAGGAAATAAATATATAGAGAAAGAGAAGGCCAGACAAAAAAGATGTCAAATTTACCTTTAATCCCTCAGCTGCATTAGAAGCCCTGTTGCAGCAAGTGTAATAGCACACAAAGTACAGTGTTATAAATGTATGGAGAAAAACTTTAAAAATTTTAATTGCTGTTGAATTGATTCATCACAGTCATGCTCGTACAGAAAATGTTGTTCTAATGTAAATGTTTGTGTAAGGAGATTGCATGGCTATGTGCTTGATTGGACCAGTGAGTAAAGGGTGTAGCTGAAGCAGCCAAACCTGTTAATTACAATGTTGAGTACTGTCGTATGCTTGTCATTCTTAACGATTTTTTGGTATCACTCGAATGTGCTGATGTCTTTAATATCACAAGATTTTTTTCATATACCATGTCTATTTATAATCACACATAGCCTATAAGATTACAATTTAAAAGCATTCAAGTGATGGTCTAAAAAGGAATGCAAAATGTATACTATGACCTTGGTGAACAACTGATCACTGTTTTATGTCTTGTATTATAATCATTTGGTTTCTATAGGAGTGATTTGTCACATAAACTGCAAAAGCATTCATCCAAACATTACAATAGGTGATATTTTCCCCCAAAACGGCAAAGACGCTGTCATTAATCAAGTGTGATGTGTAGTGTTGACAGCTTCTGATGCAGATGGGTGAGCCACACTGGGCCAGAGCTCATCACACATTCGGATATGTACAAATGTGGTATTCAGAAATTGTGTAAGAAAATTATTAATTAGTTGTATGTGTGTATACACTCACCTAAAGGATTATTAGGAACACCTGTTCAATTTCTCATTAATGCAATTATCTAATCAACCAATCACATGGCAGTTGCTTCAATGCATTTAGGGGTGTGGTCCTGGTCAAGACAATCTCCTGAACTCCAAACTGAATGTCAGAATGGGAAAGAAAGGTGATTTAAGCAATTTTGAGCGTGGCATGGTTGTTGGTGCCAGACGGGCCGGTCTGAGTATTTCACAATCTGCTCAGTTACTGGGATTTTCACGCACAACCATTTCTAGAGTTTACAAAGAATGGTGTGAAAAGGGAAAAACATCCAGTATGCGGCAGTCCTGTGGGCGAAAATGCCTTGTTGATGCTAGAGGTCAGAGGAGAATGGGCCGACTGATTCAAGCTGATAGAAGAGCAACTTTGACTGAAATAACCACTCGTTACAACCAAGGTATGCAGCAAAGCATTTGTGAAGCCACAACACGCACAACCTTGAGGCGGATGGGCTACAACAGCAGAAGACCCCACCGGGTACCACTCATCTCCACTACAAATAGGAAAAAGAGGCTACAATTTGCACGAGCTCACCAAAATTGGACAGTTGAAGACTGGAAAAATGTTGCCTGGTCTGATGAGTCTCGATTTCTGTTGAGACATTCAGATGGTAGAGTCAGAATTTGGCGTAAACAGAATGAGAACATGGATCCATCATGCCTTGTTACCACTGTGCAGGCTGGTGGTGGTGGTGTAATGGTGTGGGGGATGTTTTCTTGGCACACTTTAGGCCCCTTAGTGCCAATTGGGCATCGTTTAAATGCCACGGCCTACCTGAGCATTGTTTCTGACCATGTCCATCCCTTTATGACCACCATGTACCCATCCTCTGATGGCTACTTCCAGCAGGATAATGCACCATGTCACAAAGCTCGAATCATTTCAAATTGGTTTCTTGAACATGACAATGAGTTCACTGTACTAAAATGGCCCCCACAGTCACCAGATCTCAACCCAATAGAGCATCTTTGGGATGTGGTGGAACGGGAGCTTCGTGCCCTAGATGTGCATCCCACAAATCTCCATCAACTGCAAGATGCTATCCTATCAATATGGGCCAACATTTCTAAAGAATGCTTTCAGCACCTTGTTGAATCAATGCCACGTAGAATTAAGGCAGTTCTGAAGGCGAAAGGGGGTCAAACACAGTATTAGTATGGTGTTCCTAATAATCCTTTAGGTGAGTGTATATATATATATATATATATATTATACATTATACAATAGATATTAAATCAAACATTAAATTTGCATTTTAGTGCCTAAAGTACAATTTAAATCACAAAAATGTGAAGGAGTAGGTCTACAGCAGTAACATAAACTATTTCTAATGAGAGAAATCTAATTTTGATCTAACCTCCAACAAGTTGCTGATAACATCATTAATAATGTCTGGGGAACAGGGATGTGATAATGTTTCATTAAAGGGATAGTTCAGCATAACATTTTAATTTTGTCATCATTTACTCACCCTCAAGTTGTTCCAAACCTGTATGACTTTCTTCTACAGAGCACAAAAGAAGATATTTTGAAGAATGTTTGTAACCAAACCATTGACTTCTATTGTAAGACATTTCTCAAAATATCATCTTTACATTTTCGGAAAAAAAGTCATACAGGCTTTACATGAGGTAGTGTAAATGTGTAAATGATGACAGAATTTTCTGGCTGAACTATCCCTTTAAGTGTCTTAAAGCATTTTTGACAAACTAACGTTCAAAGTTTGGGGTCAGGAATTTTTTAAAAAATGTTTTTGAAACAAAGAATGCTCACCAAGGCTGCATTTATTTGATCAAAAATACAGTAAAACCATAATATTGTGAAATATTATTACAATTTATAATAACGATTTACTATTTTAATGTGTAATTTATTCATGTGATGGCAAAGCTGAATTTTCAGCAGCCATTACTCCAGTCTTCAGTGTCACATGATCCTTCTGATTTTTTTTTCAGCATTCTTTGATGAATAGAAAAAAAACAGCATTTGTTTGAAATAAAAAGTTTTTCTATTAAGTACGTTTTTTTTTTGTAACGATGTAAAATTCTTTATTGTCAATGTTAAATGATTGAACAAAAAACAAACAAACAAAAAACCCTTACTGACCCCAAACTTGAACATTATTGTATTGGTGCAGCTTTTTAAGCAGCATGTATAGTTATCATATTAATAGCTTTTAAATGATATTAATAGCACACAAGATCTGTTATAATTAATAACCAAATCAATCAGAGACTGATGTTTTCACTCATTTAATCAAAGGTAAATTCAAAACCCACAAGTAAAAAAAAAGTAATAGTTTGTTACAATTGGAAACTGTGTGTGGTATTTTAAAGAAACTGCTTATTTTAAAGAAAATTTAAACACCTTATAACAAAGACTAACTTTGATACATATACAGCAATAAACATTATTCAGAGGCAGTGCAGCTACATTATTAACATATATTAATAACATATTATGCACGTTATTTCATAATTTAGTGTTGCACAACCTCTACAAATTGCACAACCCCTACAGACTGTCAATAACGCACAACTCTAGTTTAGTATTAGAGACCAAGTTAATTTCCCTCAGGTACATAGAAGACATGCAAATACATGGAGTCAACACTGCTAGATTCTTAAATGACATTTCTGCACATTAACTGAACAAATTCCCCAAGAATGTATGAATCAGGGCTTTCATAAACATTTGAAATACCATAGAATGCATAGACTTTGCCCTTGACTTCTCTCATTTCCCTTTTTTCGCTCATCTACCGTATATAGTCACAATCGTATTTGAAATCACATAAGAGATTTTAAGCCACATTGGTTGGCCCATTTCAATTCTTCTGTTTGATCCGTCTCATCCACAGGAAATAATAGTGAAGCGTTTGGACACGCAGGACATGTTATGCAACACAATACCCAGCAGAAAAATCAAAATTAACGCCACAAGTAGCACAGTGCAAACCCCCGTCCATGCTGTGGTTTTTACGGCCACCTCCTCCTCCATCCCCTCCTCACCCATGTCATCTCCCAACACAAGGCTCTGCCCATCAGAGACGTTTACCACCCCAACGCTTTTAGGTCCAAACCGGCAGGCCGGCTGTCCAGGCAGCAGCGCCCCGTCTGAGTCCATAGGGACGGGCAGTAGGTAGCAACCTTTGTTGGGTAAGTGTATAAAGATAGGGGTGTGTTCAGAGGAGTGAGAAGGACTGATAATGGAGAGTACTTCCGGGTCATCGGGAAGATGTGAGACCAAAAGGCCATTTGGGATCTGTGTCAAGCAACGACACCAAGGACAGCGGATCTCTCTCTGGCTGAGCCTCATCTGGCTCAGACATATGGAGCAGCAGGTATGTTGGCAGTGCAGGAGTTTGGGACGGCGCCATTGGCTGAAGTAGTTAAAACAGATTTGGCACTCAAGCCTGGAGCTCTGGGACAAGGTCTCCATTGACCCTAAAACGTGGATGTTACACATAAAACAAATCTCCTTGGTTGCTTATTTGTATTGCCAGTGCACTTCTTCGTCGACCACTCAGTGTTGATCAGGCCGTCAGTGCTTTAATCCACGTCTGGCTCTGCCTGTGGAAGCAAGACGAGGACGTTGCATCAAAACAGACTGTCAAGAATTTAATCCAAGGGAACACTTTTGGCACATACACAAGCAGGCAGAGGGGTTCATTTATTATGCGCTAGCTGTGAGCTGGATCTAAACTCTTGTCAGGCTTGACTTAAATGTAGATGTCCTGGATAAGTAAACAAATCAGCAGGGATTAGGACTGTCCACAGTCACCTCTGAGCTTAGACATGGATCGTGAAGAATGCTGAGGATAAATTGTATATGTGAACAAAAAACAAAACAGCTTAATTATCCGTGATTAATTCTCTGATTATGTGAAATGACCTGATTGCTTCACGGAGTGATTCTTACCATGGGTTTAGCGCAGATCCAACCAAGGGTTCAAATCAGTCAATGAGCACAGCTGGAAATAAAGGCAGTCCAAAGGAATACCCTGAAATAACTCTGTAAAATAAAAGGAAAATACATCATAATGATAAAAAAAAAAAAAAAAGAGTTATAGAGTGGTGCAGGAATGACGTATTTTTGTAAGCCAACTTAGAAGTTAGCATCACCCTGGTTCCCTCGACAAAAACCCAATAGGATTTTTCCATTGGCTTTTGGATTATTGCAGAAAATAAGATCTGTGACTACCAAAAGCTTATGATTCTTACATGTTTTGTCCATCATGATAATCTTCACAAATGAACAACTTTTGAAATTTTGAACCGGCAACACAATCAGCTAAAGTCAAAAGCTAAACATAGGTAGGCTATAAATGAACTACACGACGGTCGCATGACATCAATGTCACCATAACTAAGCTTCCGACTTAAAGATACTCTCTTTAAGAAAATTTTCCCTGAAAGTTTGAGCTATAATAGTTTGCAAGAGCGCGATTATAAACTCAAAGAGGCTGTGACTAGTGAGTAGATGAGTTTATCTGTTCGGCTGATGACGTTTAATGTCCCTGACAACCTCTTTAATCCCATTTAGCCACTTGTTAGCTACTGCCTTTTACAAGACAAGTAAAAACTTAAAAAAAAAAAAAATAAATAAAAAAATAATAATAATAATAATAATAATAATAATTCACAAAAGGGTACTACTGATGTATTATATATTGTGGAATAAAACATGCCAATATCTTGAGCCTGTGAAAACCACAGACCTTATTTCAAGCATTAAAAAAAACATTGACTTCAGGACGATGGAACCGTAAGTGCTAAAATGCTAACTCGTTTCTGGGGTTTGGCCTACAAAACTGCAACATCCTTGAAACACTTTATTTAGGGGTCTTAAAATTCATCCATTCTTGAAGTAGGGAGAGTGAGGTAATATGTGCCACTTTTGAAGTTGCCCTCTAGACAAGGAGAAATTAGAGCTAAAACTAAACTCCTAAATATTTTAAAATTTTAGATTTTAAATTGGAAGAAAGCGTCAATAACATATGGCCACACAATATGTCTTCACAAAAAAAAGTTTAAATATATTTACATAAATATGTTTGGTTTTAGTTACATGTTTCCTGTTTAGTATTTTTGGCCATACATTTTCCAATATATATTTAAAAAAAAAAAAAAAAAAACATTTTGCATTTACCATTATGTAATGTATTTTGGCATTGGAAGGTTTAAACTAAATATATTTTTGTAACACTTTACAATAAGATTTCATTAGTTAACTACATTAGCTAACATGAACTAAATGTTAATTTCAACATTTACTAATACATTATTAAAATCAAAAGTTGTATTTGTTAACATTAATGCGCTGTGAACTAACATGAACAAACAATGAATAACTGGATTTTTAACATTAACAAAGATAACAAATACGTTAACACATACAGTAACAAATGTATTGCTCATGGTTAGTTTATGTTAGTTAATACATTAACAAATGTTAACAAATGAGACCTTATTGTAAAGTGTTACCTATATTTTCACTATATGTATTAAATATATGTTGTAAACGGTGCAGATTAAAGAAAATATATTTATTATTTGAAATACATATGGCTAGAAATGTATATACTGAATGGATATGGATGGATACATTTTTGCTGTATGATTTTTTTTATACAGAGCATTTGGCATTATTTTCATTTTATCTGTCACTTTTCGTATGTGCATCTCTCAAATCACAGGCAGCTGTGTAATATGAATCATTTCTAAATACATGATCGTGTCACGTAAAGGGGGTTTCAGACCTCACCCACTGACACATCTAGTACTCCTCCTCCCCTGACTGTTAATCTTTGTCTTTTGTGCTCTTTTGTTCTGCTTTTTTTATGCTTTTTATTCCTCTTCTACTTATGTACTCTTTTATTTAATGTTTTATTTTATATATATATATATATATATATATATATATCATATTATATTATATTATATCAGGGAATTTAAAATGTCTAAGTTTGTAAGGAAACATTATTATTATTAATAATAATAATAATAATAATATCATCATTATTATGTGTTCTGTTATCAATATAACCCTGATTGATTGATTCATTGCAATTAAATGTTGTTCTACCCAATGGGCAGCATAATCCACTTAGATCGAGTGTTTATGTGCACACACAATGAGAGTACAAATTTTCAGTGGATGAAAAAAATTCCCCTTACAAGCAACAGCAAAATGTGACCTAGTTTAGTTGAGCCCGCAGGCAAAATTTCTGAAACCTGCATGACACATGACTATTAGCATGCATGAAGCTGACCAGTGAATGGGAGTTCAAAACCCCCACGGCACTCAGACTTCCTTCTGACCTTAACCAATTCAGAGCTTAAAAATATTTCCTAACCTCATCTAAAATTTATTTGAGGGCATTTGTTTCCTTCAGGTACTGTACAGCTAATATGCATTTTAATTGCTTGGCTCAATGCTTGTCACTAAGGGAGGAATATTCAAGGGAAAATGAAGTGTGCCAGTGCTACAAATGTCAATCACCTGAGAAAAGAATGAACACTTATCAAGTGACTAAGTTAAAGATAAATAACGTGTGTCCACATTCTCAGCACTTCACTCCAGACTTCCTTTTGGTATACTTACAGCAATAACATAATTATGTGCTCATGTGACCATGAAATAAAAAAAATTAAAAAAAAAACAGTTATCGCATTGTGCTCTTCTCTTTCAAGTTCAAAGGTTTACACCATGCAAGTAATTGCTCATATAAGTATAATTCCACTCCATCCCTTGAGGGGAAAAATAATTAATAATGCAATTAAGCCTGCTATTGTGGTATGAATGGACGGACGCCCCTGAGGGCTTATCCATTATTAGGTGCACATTATCTTGTGATGGAGAAGTGGAAATATTTCCTTTCTCTTTGGGATTTAAAAAACACATTACAGCAATCTCACTGACGGCTTTAGGGACTTACAGATACAGATACTTTTAATTTACTAATAAATCTAAGGGGCTTAAAAAGTTTAAGGTTTGAAGTCCTTGATTATTTCATGTTCTTCAAACTGGTATCATTAAATCAGAAAAAAAAAAAAAATGTGAATCGCAAATTAAACAAATGTGGATGCTACAAATCCATCTTGCTGTGACGCCGAATTCAAGTGCTCCATAATAATTCAGTTACCATGAAAACCACTCCAGCTCAATTTCACATTGCATAATTTTTCTGAGCAATTCTGGTATGGCACACGGGGGAGAAATGTGGCAATCTATTAAACGTCCTGTGGGCAAATTTACCAAATCATTTGAAATACTTGCAAAGGTGTAACCTTGAGAACATTTCCTCAGAGTTCTCACTTTTGTACTCACATTAATCTCTGATTTTATGCCGAGCAAGCTTGCTTTTACCTGCCATATTTTCCTGCCTAGACTGGAAATATTAGGGGGTTTTTTTTACTTTAAAACAATAGGATTAAGTGCATAATGAAATACAATGGAATGTATACACTTAGATGCACCTCAAGTGATATCAAACGTGAAACTATGCTTTTCTGATTTCAGCTTTAAAGAAACGTGAACCCAATGCTTCGCTGAGGGTCACTCTTCAGTCTAATGTCTCGAAAACTAAGATAATGAAACAAGCAGATAACAAACTGTCAGCTGCACGCTACAGCGAAACATCAACCTGATGGATGCAGCTGAATCAGGAGATTTGTCAGAAAGGGGGCAAAGCAAAAAATGAAAAACGTGTGTAACGTGTGGCGTTCTCAAGGACAATGCGCTGACTTGAGCAGGTAGGGAGGGGAGCCATTCACGCATGCTCTTGGCCTTTACTTTTTGATGCCTTTTTTCCCCCATGCAACATAGGACATCTGTGGGATATTGGTGTTACAACTCTGCACCTCCAACATTAACCTGTGTAAACAATGCGGAAATGTGAGACATCCCAAGGCGACGCGTAATTTATGCAGCAAAGTCACACAGATTTTCATCTGGGTTTATTTTTGTACTTAAACACACTGGACTTCAACTGAGCAGGGTGTGTTTGCAACAAGAATCAGATAAGCATTTAACTTTGTACTGAAATGCTGTCTAAACGGGTGTCAAATTAACAGAACCCTTACAGTGATTAAAGTACAATGCCAATCATCTGCACAAACACGTGTTAATAAGAAACTAAATGTATAGAGAAAAGGCCACTCGAATACTGAGTGCATCAAGCAGCGTCTGATAGCAATGCACTGAGATGAGATAATGTAAGATAATATCAGTGGAATTTACTAATCCAGTTCCAAGGACACAGTAAAGTCAAACAGCATTGGGTTTTTATGGGCATAACCCAAATATTTTGGGCTGTGTGACATGTACAGGCATTATCAGGGCATGTCTGTTTTCAAAGACAGACATATTTAGACTTGTTGTCATTGGCTGTCTCTCAAAACCTAGTACGGTGCCTACATAGCATTTCTGGGAATCATATGCTTCTACAGTCCAACGCGCCTATATGCCACCCAGAAATGCTGCCTTAGTAGGCAGCTCACTTTGTTTTGACACGCAGCCATTGTGGCGTGCCTCTAAACAATCAAAACAAGACTTGAACCGGAACAGAGACTGAAAGCTGCTCGAGAGAATCCTGCTGCAATGTAAAAGAGCAAGTTCCTACCGTACTACATTGCATAATACAACAAAATGCAATACACAACTTGGTGCCTTGATACGGAGGCTGAACTTGCTTTAAACACACATATTATGTGTGCTCTAATAAAGTTACACATTGAGCGAATTTTTGTTTATAATACCGCAGATAAAACGTAATGCAGCAAATATGCATCAATGCAATGGAACAAAGACTGGTCGAAAAATGTTTTGTTTGCTGTAAACTCTGTTTAAGAGTTTAACAAAATCTCAACGCTAAATTTGATGCGAATGCACAAATCGGAAAGCCAAGTCGTTTTAGCTGTTTCTTTGAAAGGAGGAAGGAAAAACTCACCTTCTATATCGAGATTTTCTTTCATCTGCTCTATGCAAACGGTGAACATCGCATGCAGAGCAGTCTCATCTGTCATACTTCACTCTGCCTTCTTCAAAGGCTGTACTGTAAACGTTCACTGCAACTCCCACAGCGCAGCCAATAGCGAGCGACGTCTGCGGAGAAAACAGCCAATAGGGAAGCCCGCTAATCAGATTGCCAGCATTTGTCGGGTCGGAACAGGTCTGATCTTTATAGTCGTTTAAAGCGGATTATATTTGTCTCAAAACAAATACGTACTTGCCTTGCACGATAAGTAAAACAAACAATCTTCTAAATCATATAATCTTCAATTTAAGTAAACACTAAACAGAAATATTAACGATATAAAACTCTTCCGTGGTTTTATGTCTTTATGAGCACTTTATGGATTTATAGCACTGATATAAATCTTGAAAGGACTACACTACTGTGAACCAGAGAACATACAATGCTGTTAGTGAAGTAAAAACTTTGTGCATTGTGAACAGTAGGCATATTGCATGACAAGTTTATCCATTTCTGTACCACTCTGGGCAAAATAAGATTAAATTGAGAGCAAGCCATCAAAACTGACTCTTTAAATGTCAAAGCTTTCATTCAAAGTGACATATCAATTGCAAAACTGAAATATAAAATCAAATGGAGAATGGGGGAATCTGTGACATTTGGGTAAACATGGTAGCCTACTTTTGTTTTTTGAAAATATAGTAATTGGCAATGTCAATTCCTTAGTAAATAGAAATATGGTCAGTTACTCGGAGCAGCCATCATATGGGCAAACCATTTGGGGACATGGTTTGGCTAATTTAACAAACCTTTTTTAATTGGTAAAGGTTCACCTCACTAGTCAGTGTTCAACAGGTTTCACTATTAGTGAAGAAACTTGAAAAGGACATTTTGGACCGCCCAAGCCCACTAGAGTGCATTTGTTTGCCACTGTTGTGTGTTTTTGATTTGTGTGGGTCAGATCATTAGTGTGGCCTTGTCATGATTCCAGCAGCATCTCAGTTGGTGGTGAACTTTGAAATGAGAGCTGTAATCTAGTGCTCTAGTACCTCTCCCCAAACACACTAATTGGGTGGGCGGGCAGGGGGGGTTCCATGGCAAAAACTAGCACTAGACTACAGCTCTCATTTCAAAGCTCACCACCAACTGAGACGCTAGAATCATGACTGAAACTCCACACTAATGATCTGACCCTCCAAAAAAAAAAAAAAAAAAAAAAAAAAAACCCACACCCCACAACCCACTTACTGAACACAGGTCAAGTGCAATGCCAAGACTTTAATGACACAGTAACACTGTACAGCTAAATGGAGTTCTCTGCATGTCAACATTACACCGATGTATAAAAATGTCACAGTAATAAAAACAAAAGACATCTGGACTAAGAGTGGCCAAACTGTCCACTTTATTGGTCATCCTCCCTTTTTTTTTTTTCCTTGCATCACCCCTTAAACCAGCTGTATCTCCAATGTCCAAGTTTCAAAAAAAATGTCTCAGTGGGCCAGTCCTTGACCATGCAAAAATTCAGAGCCCTTACATACCAGACAAGATCTACACCTCCCAGATCAAGGAACATAAGAGGCTGTGTAGGCATGGGTCAAGGCCTGGTCAAGTGAGAGCAGTCTCAGCAAAATATTAAGATGAATGCATTGCACCCAAAATAGAAGGTTAACTTGAGCACTGGAAATGCAGCAAGGTGTACAT
Organism: Coreius guichenoti; assembly: GCA_039654105.1. Lineage (NCBI taxonomy): Eukaryota > Metazoa > Chordata > Actinopteri > Cypriniformes > Gobionidae > Coreius > Coreius guichenoti. The sequence goes on along the minus strand of CM077175.1, from coordinate 37,835,909 downwards.
CACTGTCATACTTTTCAGTTACATACAGTCAAGAACAGTGTCCATGTGTACATTCATAGCGAAGAGTGCATTTTACACAAGTTTCGGGTAATACATCAAGTACTACAGCAGTGCATAATGGTTTAGTATCGTGTGCCTCTTTTCTTCATAGCACCTGATGGGACAAAGATTCAAATAACAAAATGGGACAAATAAAAACAAGAGTTCAGAAACAATTATTTAACTTGTTTAAAACCCTAAACTCACCTCTGCCTCTCTGGCAGTAGGTAAATTCGGTCTCATCATATTCACTCCTTGGCCTTTGCTGGTGGATTGTCTTACAAGTCGGCCTTCTCAATGGAGTTCTCCCTTTAGAAGTCAAGAACAAAAGAAAAAGAAAAAAAAGACTAAGCATACTTGACACTTGCAGTGAATAACTTCAGAAGGCATGCATAAATGTCAACATTTGATACATACATATACATATATATATATATATATATATATATATATATATATATATATATATATATATATTTTTGTATATAGATTGTACCTTGATCTTGAGGTCCAGCAACTTGCCGCCAAGGCCTTGGTTTGGCACCACAACTTGCCCAATTCTCTTGGTCAGAAACACCCTCTCTCCACTGTCGTTCTAAAAATATTTTTGCATGAGCTGACAACCTTGTGATAGCATTAGAATTTAAATAGGGGGAAAAAAAAAAAAAAAAAAAAACACCTTACCATTACAAGGCCTGCACAAGGCACCCTTTTGAATTCTCTTATCTGCTTTAGCCAGAGCACCATACTCCTCACAGCAGTCTCCTTTGGGATGCACCCGAGCCTGTTCGCATAGATCACAGCTCTCTTGGCCTTCGCATAGCAGCTTCCTGTGTCTGTGTTTGGCACTGTGATGCCCACAAGTGGGTAGTGCGTGCCTACTGCAACACTTCCTCTTGGAAACTCTTGGAGACTCGCAGTTACTCCGCACCTCTCCTTCAAGGTCATACTCACAATCTTGATCAGACACCTCATTCCTCTCAGGATGGCTGTGTTCAGCCATCTTACACATTCCTACCTCATCCTGCAAGCTTGACCCACAGCATGCACATGTTTTCTGGCAGACCGAGCAAGTTTTTTCCATACTCAAGAGCTCTTTTCGGGAACGAACGGGTACATCACTTTCAGCCAGCCTGCCACCACCCACATACACGTGCCCCGGAACGAGATCAAGTTCCTCCACGTCAGTGGAGAACATTTCATCTCTGGAGGAGAGCTCGTCGATGGATGGACTCAAGACGCTCTGGCGCTCTTGGGTCACCTGAGGGTAGTAGCTGTAGGAATATGCGCTGCCAATTGAGGAGAGATAGTTTGGTGGTGGCAACAGAGTAGATGGAGAATCAAAGTAAACAAGTGGGTCAATCTCTCGTTCAAGACTGAGGCCAGTTGTGGTCTTATTACAGGGCAGGCGAAGGATTTGATACGACAGGTCAAAGTCTTCAGAGAACTTTATAAGAGGTTCCATAGCTGCAGCAGCATCAGTCAACACTATATTCTGCACCTGCTCATCACCCGGTTTCTCAAAATCGTGGCTCTCTGTTGGATCTGCAGGGCTTTTGACACCACTACAAAACACATTACCAGTTGCACTGGTTGCAGACTTCCCATTTTGGCAGCATATTTCATCAGCAACACTCTGTTGGTCATCTTCCTCATTGGCATCCTCTTCCTCATGGACAGAGGAACTGTCAAGGGGCAGCACATCTGATAAAACGCATTCATCCAGTCTACCCTGGCTAGACTCTGCATCATACGCAGAATCGCTGTAGGTTGTGGGCCTTGAGACCTGATTGACCTGCTCTTCCTTGCCTTCCTGAGAGGCAAGCTCCAAATTAGAGTCTTCATTTAAACAAGCCAGCTTCTCTCCCTGCACTACATCAGGTGTAGAGGAGATGTTAAGCCCCTTGTCACCACCTTGTTCACAGGCCTTAAGACTCTCAATTTTATCTATCAGTTTGTTGACTGAATCACTAGGATCTGTTTGAACCTCAGAACAGGCAGTCTCACGATGCATCCCTGCATGTTGAACATGGTGACGGACGCGCAAGTCATAGGATGCAACAGAGGGATAATGGGGGTTGATTCTTCTGTAATCTATTGGCTGTATGGGGGCATGTGGAACCACGTACCCAGGATACTGCATAAATTGATAAGGGGCCATGTAGGGACGGCCAAAGTGCAAAGCTAGAACAAAAAAGGGGGAGGGGGGAAACTAAGTGGAAATCTACAACAAGAAGCAATGCCTCAGACAAAACTTACCTGGCCCTGGAAAGCCATAGTGGCCATATGGATTCATGGGCCATTGATACATGAAATAAGGCTGAGATGGTGGCTGAACATAGAAAAAAGGTCTGGTGTGGTTTACTGGATGGTGAGGTTGCCCAACTCCCATTGATTGTGAAGTGTTGTTTATGCCTAAAAACAATAGAAAAATATTCCACCAAAACATATTTGCCAGATATATAGATCTAATTACAGGGTTCCTGTAGGGTTTACCAGGACCACACCGCTAAAAAGCATTCGAAAACTATTACCTTCCATTTCTTGGGAGGAGACGAAGAAAGACAGCACAGGATACAAAACACCGCAATACTGTAAAAGACGTGCAAGACTCAGAACATTGATAAATTAAACCAAACAAACAACATCAGAAAAGGGCGACATCATATTAAAATAGACAGGCATGTATTAGTAGCTAATATTACTTTTCAAACGTGACACACTTTTACATTACGACCAAAAAAAAAAAAAAACCCACTAACCTTAGATGTGAAAGTGACAAAGTGGACTTAAATGTGTATAGAGCGAGAGCAACTAACTCTGTCGTTAAAGCTTTGCACTTAAGATTTATAGATCTCATGCCTGTTCCCAGAGATCCACATTAATGCAATCAAATGCCAGCCAGCAGGTGTACCCAATTTGTCCTATCAGCAAAACACTCACGTCGGTTTTCATTATCATAAGCAGTTTGAAGTTATGCCTCTTATATCTCACATTTAAATTAAATAACTATCATTATTAAAATGTTGCTTAATACATCCCACAGTGTCATTTGTTTGGTATTACAATTAAATTTCGTATTAACGTATTTTCTGTTATGACACTTCTTTTTACATTTCGGTAACTCTCCCTGTCAGTCATTCATTCCTCTTTTGTTATCTACTCATTTATCCACTTAAAAGAATTTTTTTGTTGACGAAATGCAGTTTATGCGTCCTCACAGCGCCTCTGTGCGGGTGTGTGTGTGTTTCAATTTTACGTATGAGTGAATGAGAGCGCTGCTGCACTGTAAATACGCGGTGAGTATGTTATTTTTATCGACAGCTCATAAAATACTTCAGATAGTTGACTTGACTGCACAGTATTAACAGAGACACATCTAGACGTTTCTCTGTAATGTCGTTGACGAGTTTTTGACGATATTTCCTAAGCGTTAGCCTGCTAGCGCACGACTATTCAATAGTAGCAAACGCGTTAAACCAAAGGTATATGTTTTATTTGAGTATATAAGCACGTCTGTCTGTACAGGTTATACAAATAACAACTGAGACCGTAAAACATCAGTTTATCCAGAAATTTATATTTAATTTTGAAGAATGGGGTAGCTAACTAGCTTCGTGTGAGTTGTTATGGTTTCACTTTCCATTCACCAGATGGCTAGCGTATTAGCTAACATAAATGAGGTGTAAAAACATCCATACAGGTTATTTAAATGATGTGACAGTCATGTGTATATATATAAAATATTAACAGTAACTGCAAATAAATGAGAAAATGACTCCGTATGTTTGACAAGTGAATCAACAGTCGTGTTGTTGACTATTGTTTATGCTTCAGACATAATAAATCAGTAAGCCACCTTGTCTAATGCCACTAAACTTTAACTATATACCTAACTACAACGTAGTTACTTTGTTTCCTAATACTTTGGGGTGAGAAACGATGAGTAATTCAGGCCTTGTGTGTTTTAAAGCTTTGTTGACTTTCACTTTCAGCTATGGCCTCTCTCAGTGATCAGCTGGAGGAGGTGAGGGTGAGTGCGGAAGGCAGCTTATCTTCTCCAGGTTCTGCCCAAGAGATGAGGGCAGGGGTGGCGTCCATGGCCAACATCCCTCTCCCGCCTTCCAGCAAATATCGCTACATAGCTGCTGAAAGCATGCTGACGGAGAACAGTAGTGGAAATAACAGGAATGAGGTGAGAGCTGGTGTAATGATTAATTTTCCTCAGCAATCCGAAGAGTGTTGACTTTTTATGAACGGACTACTTGCACGTAGTGACCATAAACATGGCTGTAATCATGTCCGTTTATGTTTCTTGTCTCGTCACATTCATGTATGAATTACATAAATCACTTAAATGGTGAAATTTGACAGTCATTTAACATTTCTATCATAAAACAGGCCTCAAATATTAAATGTTTAGCTTATTCTTAACTCATACTCTTTCACTGTTAAAGCAGAAGATTTTTTCCCTTTTTTTATTTTATATGAATGAAATATTTCTTTGTGAAAAATGAAAAATGTCAGTTGAACGTTTAAAGAAAGGAATTGCACAATGTGGGTTCTTTCCGTTCATCTTCCAGTGAAAGAGTATGAACTTTTATCATCCCAACAAATTTGCAGGCCTGTTTACTCTCCATACAAATTAATGATGGAAAATATATACAAAGAAAATCACTTTTAAGTAAGGTTTTGTCTTCATACACTTAGATTTATGGATAAAGAATTTACCCAGAAATTAACATTACATTAATGAAAAATTAAATTTAAATTTTTCAGTAAAAGTATGCAGTGACTTAACCTTGGTTTTCAACCACTGTTAAGGCCCAAGTATACTTCACTTTTTAAGCATCCACGAGGGTCAGCGTACAGTGCGCGTGAAGCGAATTTCGTCATCAGAAGAGTATGCGCATACTGTACACACACCGCCGGATTTTTGTAACCACGCGTGCTTTGTACGCCCAGGTCGCACATGTGCATTTACATATTTTTGCAGTATTTACATAGGTTGTAACTCGTGGTGAGAGATTGCTCAAAACTGCGCACGTGTCGAACACCTGTGTATACGTACGAGTCAAAAGAAGTATAGTTTGCAAGGCTGTGCTTTCGACTGTGTGCATACGCTTGCGTACGCGTAAAAAAAACGAAGTATACTTTTGGCTTAAAACCTCATGTTTCATGTTTGGGTTCTGTGAACAGTGAAGCCCACCTTCTTTTATTTGATTGGCCATTTCAATTATTTTGACATTTGACGAGCGCTGTTAGACAGCTTAGGCATACCTGCCTGAACGTATATCTTTTTAAACTTTTTGTCATTCTACCAAAAAAAACAGAGCAGTGCTTAATGGAGTGCAGCAGAGCAGTATCGAGGATATCAAATTTTGGTGGGGGGACAGTTTGGCCATATCTCATTATTGGGGGTAATTGTCTATGGTGGTTACGGCCCTGACCGTATATAGTAGGAATGTATGGAGTTATATTGGCTGTGTGAATGACTGACATAAAGCGCATAATAATGCATAGCGCTGGCTAATCTGTCACCGTTTCCTCGTGTGTTTCATAAGAATTGGTCCTGTTTCCACTCATTTGTATGCACATAACATTTCTTCCTAGTTTATTTTTACCCACTGTTGTTGTTTTTAGGTTGTAATGTATTCTTGTTCATACTATTCTGTTGTACGTTAATATCTCCTGATCCGTTTAGTCCCTCAGCCTCCTGCAGAAACTTTCCACCGCTCTTAACATCTTGGAGAAGTATGGCTCCAATCTAACTAACCCCAACAGGCCGAAGTACTGGCGTACAGTCAAGTACAACAACCCTGTCTTCAGGACGACCGTAGACTCTATTCAGGTGTGTGGTGAATGAGGATATGAGGCTTTTGGTGTGAACCATACAAAATATCTGCAGTTACTATTCTTTATCTTCCTCTTTTAGGGTGGCAGAGCAGTACTTAACCTGTATGGCTACACCAATCAGCAGCATGATGGCTTGAGCTTTCCTGATGATGTTGTCCAGCCAGATGTTGGGAAGGTGGCGTCAGTGACTCTTGAGGTCATGTGCCTCCGTATGGAGCTGGACTTGCTAATCAAGGTTTGAGGCTGTAAAGTATAAGCATATAATGAGTTCATCACAAATGAACCTTAAGCTCACATATAGAGTTTGTTCCTTTTCTGTAGGGTACCCATCCTCATCCAGAGTTTTTTGAAAGACTTATTCCCTCCCTCACTGTGCAGGTACAGTCTTTTTCTGTAAGAAATGAATACTTTTAATTTGATCAAAAGTGACAGTAAAGACGTTTAGAGTGTTACAAAAAAAATTTCAAATAAATGTTGCTCTTTTGAACTTTGTTCATAAAAGAATCCTGAAAAAATGTATCGCTGTATCACCAGAAATATTAAGCAGCACAACTGTTTTAAACATTGATGATAATAAGAAATGTTTCTTGAGCACCAAATCAGCATATTGGAATGATTTCTAAAGGATCATCGCAGGAATAAATTACATTTTAAAATTCATTAAAATAGAAAAGTTATTTTAAATAGTTTTACTGTATTTTTATCAGATAAATGCAGCCTTTGTGAGCTTAAGAGGCTTCTTTCAAAAACATCTTACCACACATATAGAGGAAAATGTTTCTTTTAGATTTCTTAGCTTTTTTGCAGGTCACTTAAATGCAGTGTCATATAATGTCTGTACAGGATGATGAGGGAATCAGCACAGATGCAGTTGCTTTCTCTCCTGGTGAGAGACCATGGGAAAAACAAACTCCCTCATCTGTGTCTCCTTCTCAGCCTAAATCTCCATTCAGTCCAGCTCTTGCTCTCTCTTCTCTAGTGCCCTCTACACAAACAGGTAAAGACATCACATTTACCAGCCCTGGCTTTCTTTTAATGAATATCTTTCGTTGTGAGTGTCCACATTTATCGTTTCCATTCCATTTCATTGATTTTCAATTGCTTTGCAGAAAACTGTACCATATGTGGCATCTTTCCAGTGTCTGCTCACTGCCCCACCTGCACTCAGAGGCTGTGCACAGAATGTGACCGGCTGTATCACTCCCATTCAGGACGGTCCACACACATCAGGATCCCTGTGACTTCCTCAAAAGCTACAAAACGGCACAGGTTAGCACTGAGCAATCTAAAATGTTGAGAGAACATGTTTGTGTAGATGTGTAGGATTTTGTTAAACAAATCTGTATGTCTTTATTTCTTTCCTTAGCTCATCACTGTCAACATGGCAGTGTAAATACTGCACTACAGTAAATATGATGCAGCAGGTTTTGTGTGAAACCTGTGATCGACCCCGTCTGTCCTCTTCTGCTCCATCTCTACAGGAGGAGCCATCACAGCCTTCTACAATATCTGGTTAGTCTGTACATTCCAGCTTTTTTATTGTCACTTTTTCAAAACTAAATAGACCATCAGTCCTGCTCGATCTTTTGAAATGTCAAGTTGGTCATACAAACTAACAAATAAACATCTATATCATTGTGTTAATTCTGGTGTTTGTGCATCACTTTTGTCAATTAGAGTGGCAGTGTAAAAGCTGCACAGTGGTGAATGCAGGCAGCAGCATTCTATGCGAGGTGTGTGATCGCCCCCGTCTGGCGACCCGACCTCCTGTCGCACCCTCACGTCCGACCCCCTCTGCCACAGGACTAATGGACAGCCAGGTGCCACTATCCAGTACATTCCAGATGCAATTTTCTGGTTTTTGTTTCAGTACAATGTTATCTTAAAGGGATAGTTCACCCAAAAATGAAAATTAGCCCATGATTTACTCACCATCAAGTCATCCTAGGTGTATATGACATTCTTCTTTCAGGCGAATACAATCGGAGTTATATTAATAAACGTCCTGGCTCTTCCAAGCTTTATAATGGAAGTGAATGGCTGTTTCTGTTTTGAAGTCCATAAAAGTGCATCTATCCATCATAAAAGTGCTCCACACGGCCCCGGGGGGTTAATAAAGGCCTTCTGAAGCATAGCGATGCGTTTGTGTAAGAAAAATATCCATATTTAAAACTTTACAAACTGTAATCTCTAACTTCTGCTAACTGTCGTACGCATGTTCACGAAATGACGTATGACGCTCCGGTGAGAATTTGCTAGTTCTTGCGAGAACCAAGTTTTGTTTTGCTCTGTCAGAGATTGGCTCTATCCTCTGCGCTTCCGTGTTTGTCACCGGAACCGTGTTTGTCACCGGAACTTATGCTACGCCTGCGTCCTACATCATACGCTGGAACGCCAGTCTCTCGTGAATGCGCGTACGACAGTTAGCAGAAGTTAGAGATTACAGTTTGTAAAGTTTTAAATATGGATATTTTTCTTACACAAATGCATCGCTATGCTTCAGAAGGCCTTTATTAACCCCCCGGAGCATTTTATGATGGATAGATGCACTTTTATGGACTTCAAAACAGAAACAGCCATTCACTGCCATTATAAAGCTTGGAAGAGTCAGGACATTTTTTAATATAACTCTGATTGTATTCGTCTGAAAGAAGAATGTCATATACACCTAGGATGACTTGAGGGTGAGTAAATCATGGGCTAATTTTCATTTTTGGGTGAACTATCCCTTTAACACTGCTATGTTTTAAAGTCTATAATTTCTGTGCTAATAACGTGATCAATGTTGCAAATGTCCCTTTAAAGGGATAGTTCACCCAAAAATGAAAATACTGTCAACATTTACTCACCCTCAAGTTGTTCCAAACCAGTATGAATTTCTTTCTTCTGCTGAACACAAAAGAATATATTGTGAAGAATGTTGGTAGAATGTTGATGGGCCCCATTGACTTCAATAGTATTTTTTTTTTTTTGTACTATGGAAGTCAGTGGGGCCCATTAATTGTTTGGTTAGTCTTAGTCTTATTCTTATCCTTGTGTTCAGCAGAAGAAAGAAATTCATACAGGTTTGGAACAACTTGAGGGTGAGTAAATGATGACAGAACTTTCATTTTTGGGTGAACTATCCCTTTAATATATGCATATATTTTACATTCATTAACTGACTAGTATATTCTGATTTGTCATTGCAACTAAAATATGCATCATGCTGAGTTTTATCCTGAATACAGGTTCCTATTTTGACTACTTTTTTTTCCTCTCATTTAGTGGGTTTGCCAGTTTTGTACGTACGTCAACCACACGCCATCAGCTATATGCGAAATTTGTTGCCTTTCAAAATCAGAACCTGCCCTATCACCCTCTAAGCCCCTCCCACTCTCACCGGTCAAGGACATAATGCCGCTTTCAGTCGCATCTAAAGTCACGACCACTGAGGACCCTGATTTGAAAAGGCAAAGACTGATGAGGGAGGAAGGGCTTAAACTAATTCAGCTCATTCGTGTAAGTCTGATATTTGTTATTGTTGTTGTAGCCTGGGCATCATCCTCAGAATCTTACAAGCATCCTTATTGTCTCTGTTTTTTCTCAGGAGGGAGAGAAAAAAGGAGTGAGCCCAGAGGAGGTGTATACCAGCATGTTTGTGTCAGGAAACAGTAATGTAACGCCGTATGACTGGCTGAAGGCAGAGCTACCGCATGTGCTCGATGAGATCTGTGTGATGGCTGTGTCATGTCAGCAAGAACCCAACACACAATCAAACTCTTTAGGGGCGAACGATGGCCAGGATGGACAAAAGAGCAATGCTGTCCCCTTGTCTAGAGCAGAAGCCAAACGGGCCTGGCTGGCAGCAGGGGGCGATAATGAGAAAGCAGTCAGACAGGCTCTCAGAGACCGCAGAGTTAAAGTGAGTTCTTGACAATCCATCCTTGGGCGTCCAGTCACAGTAAAGAGAAAACCTGATTGACCATATATGACTTTTAATTTTGAGGATTTTATTTATTTATATATAATTTAAATATTTATTGTATCAACTGATAGTGGATATTTAATTATGCATGCTCATTTTCTTCTATTTTTATATTTTGCTTACTTTTGCCATCATGTAACACTCACTCAAAGTACATTTTTGAAATCACTAATAATTTAATAACACTGATAAATTTAAATTATCTTTTATTAGATCTTAAAATGAATATCCATTTTCCATATTGTATATTATAATGTTGTGATGCCTAGTTTTTAGTGTTTTATTTTTAATTTTAGACCAAAATAATTTAGATAAATAATTTATAAAAATTTGTTATATAATTACATTTTTATATAATTAATACTTAATATTTCCAGGTTATTGGCCATAACATGAAAATATTTATCAGCTTATCCGTATCGGCCAAAATTGCATACCAGTGTATTCTTAGTAAATATGACATTTTGTCTGTTTTTGTTTGTTAGGTTAAAGAGCTTGGGTCTCTGGGCTTTAATGATGTGACCCGCTGTGAAGAAGCCCTGAGGCAGAGTGGAGGGGATGTGAGGGGGGCTCTTGTCGTGCTGCAGCGCCCTTTACTAGATCCATTCCATCAGCGCATGTGGAGTGACGAACCAGAGCCCCCCATTGACATCAACCATCCGGATAAACAGGTGACTGGCTTTTTACCATAATGCAGCTTCACTGAGACACTGCATTGCCTTCTCACCACTACATGTGCCAAATAGTCTTTGCAGCTTAGTCTGTATCATCTTTTGTGTGATATTTTTTTTTCTCTTTCATTAATTGCAATGCTGGCTGCCGAAGATATTCAAGGTGGTCAGTAGTAAATTGAATGCTATGTTATCAAACATTACTAAAGTTACTTACCCTCTGTCTGTGTTAAGCATGTTTGCCGTAGGCTGCTAGCGGTGTTTGAACTGCCCAGCTGGGGGCGCTGTGAGCTGGTTCTGTCTTTGCTGCGGGACCCTACAGCTACGTACACACTGGAGGACGTGGTTCAGGCTGTGCGTGAATCACCTGACCGGGACTTCATTCGCCGCGTGCTGAACAAGGAATGCCCCATCTGCCTATCGGTTTTTCCCCACAGCAAGGTACTTTGCATCAGCTCCTTCTTTATAATTGGCTCAGAATCTTGCATTTTTTACACCAGAGTGTCCTTATCTTGTATGTACTGTTAAAGGGATAGTCCACCCAAAAATTTACATTTAAGAACATTAAGAACATAAAAGAAGATCTTTTGAAGAAAGTTGGTAACCAACAGTTTTGATTCCTATTGACTTCCATTGTAATTTTTGTCCGTACTATTGAAGTCAGTGGGATACACAACAGTTTGGTTACCAACATTCTTCAAAGTATCTTTTTTTATGTTCCACAGGAAAAAAGAAAGTCATACAGGGTTGGAACGACATGAGGGTGAATAAATGATGACAGAATTTTCATTTTTAGGTGATCACCCAAAAATCATCATCAAGTGATCATTTACTTGCCATTGTGTTGTTCCAAATCTGTATAACTTTATTTCTTCAGTAGAATGCAAAAGAAGACATTTGGAAAGTGTCTACCTTCGGACAGTTTATATTGCATGCACCCCAGTTTTACTGGGTCCTTTTCACAAATGAGCTCTCAATGGAAATGCTGTTACATTTTTGGCAAATGTATGTGTGAAAGCACCTTACATTGAGTCAGGACAGAAGTCTGTTTTTTGGTTTTTCTGTCTCAGATGCAGTCGCTGACATCGTGCCAGTGTTCTGTGTGCTGTGGATGTTTCAAGCAGCATTTCACCATAGCAGTGAGGGACAAGCACATCAGAGACATGGTGTGCCCTGTCTGCACAGAGCCTGACATCAATGACCCTGAGCACCTTAACAGCTACTTCTCCACTCTGGACATACAGGTACTGCAAAAGAGCAAAAAATAAAGATCAGTTCAGTACTGGGACTTGAGTTGGAACACAGTAGCATATAACTGGGCTTCAAGCTACTCACTGAAATGATCTTGTGTATCTGAAATGATCTTGTGTGTGTGTGTGTGTGTGTGTGTGTGTGTGCATGACTGTCCAGCTCAGGGATTGCCTTGAACCAGACGTGTACGATCTCTTTCACAAGAAGCTGACAGAGCAGGCTCTCATCAAGGACCCAAAGTTCCTGTGGTGCAGCCATGTGAGTGACACTGCACTTCCTAACTGTCTAACTGAGATAGCGCTCTCATACTCAAGCAGCTGTTGTCTCATTCAAGAGCATTTTACAGTGATCTGAAAAGAGGTGCATGATGTGAGGTGTTTTTGTTCTGTTTGGTTCCCACAGTGCTCATATGGCTTCATCTACGACGGCGATCAACTCAAGGTCACCTGTATGCAGTGCAGGAAAAGCTTCTGTGCTCAGTGCAAAAAACCGGTAAGTGTTTTCAGAAAGCAAAAACGAATTCTCTCATGTAATGACTTAGTCTGATTCAGTCTAGTGAATTATTCATCCGAAACAAACTCTCTCATATGTATGTGTAACAAAAAATGTCAAAGATTCATTCTGGTGAATTGTTTTGTTGAACAGAACAAATTCATAAAAAGATTGTCTGACTTGTGTCCCTATGCAGCATTTTAGTTCTTCTTTATTATGGTGGAATATTTAGTGTAATGCTGCTGTTTATTAAAGTGTTTTAATATACATTAAGGTGTATTTGGTGTATATTTATCCCCAACTTGGATCCTGTCATCTTAGTTGATATTAATGAACAAATCCTAAAAATAAAAATTAACAAATCCTTCTGAATGATGGTAGTGGGTGTCTTACTCTCTACCTCTCTCTGCAGTGGGAGCCACAGCATGTGGGGCTCTCGTGTGAGCAGTTCCAGCTGTGGAAGCGGGAGAATGACCCCGAGTACCAGAGGCAGGGTTTGGCCGGATACCTGCGTGACAATGGGATCAGTGAGTCACCTTTTGATCTTCTCTAGAAGCCTAATCCACACCTACTAACAATACTGCCCCTGCCCCACTCTTGACTACCAGAATTAACCTTGGGAAACATGTTGCCTGCTAATACAGTCTGTTTGTTTTGTTGTGTTTTGTCCATTGGTGAAGGAAAACCAAATCAAATATTAATGTTGGGTATTTCTTACTCACAGGCATTTTTATTCACACTTATTCACACTTATATATAATGTATGTGACCCTGGACCACAAAACCAGTCATAAGGGTAAATGTTTTTGCAAATTGAGATTAATACATCATTCCATTCCATTATACAGCTTTCCATGGTATGGTTTGTTAGGATAGGACAATATTTGGTCGCGATATGACTATTTGAAAATCTGTAATCTGAGGGTGCAAAAAAATCTAAATATTGAGAAAATCGCCTTTAAAGTTGTCCAAATGAAGTCCTTAGCAATGCATATTACTAATAATAACACATTTTTTATATATATATGGTAGGAAATTTACAAAATATCTTCATGGAACATGATCTTTACTTAATATCCTAATGATTTTTGGCATAAAAGAAAAAGCGATAATTTTGACCCATACAATGTATTGTTGGCTATTGCCACAAATATACCCGTGCAACTTATGACTGGTTTTGTGGTCCAGGGTCACATATCTCTTCATCACGGCACCTGTTAGTGGGTGGTATATATTAGGCAGCAAGTGAACATTTTGTCCTCAAAGTTGATGTGTTAGAAGCAGGAAAAATGGGCAAGTGTAAGGATTTGAGTGAGTTTGACAAGGGCCAAATTGTGATGGCTAGATGACCATCTCCAAAACTGCAGCTCTTGTGGGGTGTTCCCAGTCTGCAGTGGTCAGTATCTCAAAAGTGGTCCAAGGAAGGAACAGTGGTGAACCAGCGACAGGGTCATAGGCGGCCAAGGCTCATTGATGCACGTGGGGAGCGAAGGCTGGCCCGTGGGGAGCGAAGGCTGGCCCGTGTGGTCCGATCAAACAGACGAGCTACTGTAGCTCAAATTGCTCAAGAAGTTAATGCTGGTTCTGATAGAAAGGTGTCAGAATACACAGTGCATCGCAGTTTGTTGAGTATGGGGCTGCATAGCCGCAGACCAGTCAGGGTGCCCATGCGTGAGCATCACTTACCTGGGGAACACATGGCACCAGGATGCACTATGGGAAGAAGGCAAGCCAGCGGAGGCAGTGTGCCAGATACCACAGCACACCTTCAGGGGTCTAATGGAGCCCATGCCTCGACGGGTCAGGGCTGTTTTGGCAGCAAAAGGGGGACCAACACAATATTAGGTCATAATGTTATGCCTGATCGATGTGTATGTGTGTGTGTGTGTGTGTATGTATGTATGTGTATATATATATATATATATATATATATATATATATATATTATATACACTCTACCAGTCAAAAGTTTGGAAACTGTACTATTTTGAAAATGCAATTTATTTCTGTGATTCAAAGCTGAATTTTCAGCATCATTACTCCAGTCTTCAGTGTCACATGATCCTTCAGAAATCATTCTAATATGCCGATTTGCTGCTCAAGAAACATTTATTATTATTATCAATGTTGAAAACAGTTGTGTAAAAATTTTTTTTCAGGATTATTTAATTAATAGAAAGTTCAAAAGAACAACATTTATCTGAAATATAAAGCTTTTGCAACATTATAAATGTCTATACTGTCACTTGATCAATTTAATGCATCCTTGCTGAATAAATGTATTAGTTTCTTTAAGTTCTTTCCCAAAAAAAAAAAAAATTTTTACAGAACCAAAACTTTTGGTTCAAATCATCATATTAGAATGATTTCTGAAGGATCATGTGACTCTGAAGACTGGAGTAATGATGCTGAAAATTCAGCTTTGCATCACAGGAATAAATTACTTTTTAAAATACAGTGGGGAGAACAAGTATTTGATACGCTGCCGATTTTGCAGGTTTGCCCACTTACAAAGCATGTAGAGGTCTGTAATTTTTATCATAGGTACACTTCAACTGTGAGTGACGGAATCTAAAACAAAAATCCAGAAAATCACATTGTATGATTTTTAAGTAATTCATTTGCATTTTATTGCATGACATAAGTATTTGATCACCTACCAACCAGTAAGAATTCCGTCTCTCACAGACCTGTTAGTTTTTCTTTAAGAAGCCCTCCTGTTCTCCACTCATTACCTGTATTAACTGCACCTGTTTGAACTCGTTACCTGTATAAAAGACACCTGTCCACACACTCAATCAAACAGACTCCAACCTCTCCACAATGGCCAAGACCAGAGAGCTGTGTAAGGACATCAGGGATAAAACTGTAGACCTGCACAAGGCTGGGATGGGCTACAGGACAATAGGCAAGCAGCTTGGTGAGAAGGCAACAACTGTTGGCGCAATTATTAGAAAATGGAAGAAGTTCAAGATGACGGTCAATCTCCCTCGGTCTGGGGCACCATGCAAGATCTCACCTCGTGGGGCATCAATGATCATGAGGAAGGTGAGGGATCAGCCCAGAACTACACGGCAGGACCTGGTCAATGACTTGAAGAGAGCTGGGACCACAGTCTCAAAGAAAACCATTAGTAACACACTACGCCGTCATGGATTAAAATCCTGCAGCTCACGCAAGGTCCCCCTGCTCAAGCCAGCGCATGTCCAGGCCCGTCTGAAGTTTGCCAATGACCATCTGGACGATCCAGAGGAGGAATGGGAGAAGGTCATGTGGTCTGATGAGACAAAAATAGAGCTTTTTGGTCTAAACTCCACTCGCCGTGTTTGGAGGAAGAAGAAGGATGAGTACAACCCCAAGAACACCATCCCAACCGTGAAGCATGGAGGTGGAAACATCATTCTTTGGGGATGCTTTTCTGCAAAGGGGACAGGACGACTGCACCGTATTGAGGGGAGGATGGATGGGGCCATGTATCGCGAGATCTTGGCCAACAACCTCCTTCCCTCAGTAAGAACATTGAAGATGGGTCGTGGCTGGGTCTTCCAGCATGACAACGACCCGAAACACACAGCCAGGGCAACTAAGGAGTGGCTCCGTAAGAAGCATCTCAAGGTCCTGGAGTGGCCTAGCCAGTCTCCAGACCTGAACCCAATAGAAAATCTTTGGAGAGAGCTGAAAGTCCGTATTGCCCAGCGACAGCCCCGAAACCTGAAGGATCTGGAGAAGGTCTGTATGGAGGAGTGGGCCAAAATCCCTGCTGCAGTGTGTGCAAACCTGGTCAAGAACTACAGGAAACGTATGATCTCTGTAATTGTAAACAAAGGTTTCTGTACCAAATATTAAGTTCTGCTTTTCTGATGTATCAAATACTTATGTCATGCAATAAAATGCAAATTAATTACTTAAAAATCATACAATGTGATTTTCTGGATTTTTGTTTTAGATTCCGTCACTCACAGTTGAAGAGTACCTATGATAAAAATTACAGACCTCTACATGCTTTGTAAGTGTGCAAAACTGCAAAATTGGCAGTGTATCAAATACTTGTTCTCCCCACTGTATATTCAAATAGAAAACAGTTATTTTACATTTTAATAATATTTCACAATATTACAGCTTTTTTTGTATTTTTAATAACATAAATGCAGCCTTGGTGAGCAGAAGAGACTTCTTTCAAAAACAATCAAAATAGTACAGTTTCCAAACTTTTGACTGGTAGTGTGTGTGTGTGTGTGTAATATACACATATATATATATATATATATATATATATATATATATATATATATATATATATATATATATATATATATATATATATATATATATATATTACACACACACTTTTATATAATATAATATAAATAGACATTTAAATGCTGTATATGCAAAGGATTTATGTATCTTTTGTTTCAGTTTTATGTTGCCATGTATGTCTGTGTATTTGTCTGTCAACAGTTACAGTACAGGAAAATGTTTCTGATCCCTTGGATTTACCAGGATTTCTGCATAAATTGTTAATATTTTGCAGTAGTCAATTTGATTTATAATCACGACAATAGACAAACACGGACTGTTTGACTATGTAAATTCTGTTTTCATGTTTTTATCGAATGCAAAATGTAAACATTCACAGTACAGGGTGGAAAAACTGCCCATTCTTTCTGTCATACAATGGTTTTATCTACTGTTCTTATGTCTGCCTTGTAGCTTGTCCTAACTGTAGGTTCCAGTATGCTCTGGCCAGGGGAGGCTGTATGCACTTCAGTTGTTCCCAGTGCAGGTATCAGTTCTGCAGTGGATGTAACAACCCTTTCCACACAGTGAGTTCCTGTCTCGTCTTGTTGTCCTAGGATTGTTTGTGTCTATTTGTAGCTCTATGTGCATGTTATACGGCGCTGTACGTGACTGTGATATTCAGTTTTGAAGCCAGCTACGGTTGGGCTAAAAGTAGCAGCCTTCTCCGGAGCACGGTTTCTTCTCTGCTTTTTATTCATCCTCTTTTTCTCTCACACTCTTGCTCACTCCTTCTCTGGCAGAAGTGTGCAGTGAACCAGTGTACTGTGACAGGTCTGCATGCCCATCACCCCAGAGACTGCCTCTTCTACCTCCGAGACTGGGAGCCTGCCAGGCTTCAGGCCTTACTTCAGGTACACACACACTCTCGCCTTAACACAGGCATGCACATTTCCTCCTACACATCCACACGCACAGCACTTGTGTGCCAGGGTTGGTTGTAAAATATCACTTCTCATCTCTATCGTTTTATTTTGAATACTTGTTTGAACGTCATTTTGTTTCCTCAGAAAAAGGCGGTGAACTACAATACTGACACTGCAACAGGAGCACAGACTGGTATGTATTTATTCGTATCAAAGCTTTATTCATTTGGTTTATTCTGACTATGTGGCCATATTTCAGTCTGTCTTATCTCCCCCAGAAATTCTGTAATCGGTTTGTCTGTGTCTGTCTCTTCATCTAATTTGTCCATCTCTGTCTTAAAGTCTAATTTGCTTCCAATTTCACTCTTTATCTCAACTGCCCAGTGGAACAAAATTGCTTTTGCTGTAATGAAAGCCTAAAAGCTGAACATCATAAAGCAATGCACTGTTTTCCTACTAAAACAGCCATCCAATTACTTCTCAGACCAAGGCTATATTTGTACCATGAAATCGTTGTCAAACACACACATACACCTACTCCTTACAGCTTTATTTCACACTCTGTTCCACTTCTCTTTTCTGAAAATATCTCCCTCGAAAACTGACTTTCCCCCCAAATGCATCCCTGCTGTTTTTTTTTTTGTTTTTTGCATCAGGTGTGTGCAGTGTGATCGAGCAGAAAGATGAAGGGCCTCGTCCGACTGATTCGCCGTGTGGGGCTCAGACTCAGCCGGGACAAGCAGGACTCTGCGAGTGAGTAACATCGTTGTTACCATGTTCACTGCTTCCTGTACTCTCAAATCTCTCAAACTCATCTTTTTTTTTTATTTTTTTTTTTTTTTGGTCATTTGTGTTGTCTTGCTTGTAGGGATTAGAATTAGTACCCGAGTACTCGAAAATTACAGCCCAATTGCTTGATCTAACTCTTAAACATTTCACAGTGATCAGAATTCAGACCTCACTTTTTATTTTGCAATTGGTGACATAATTTTCTGCAGTACCATCAACATTGTTCAATGTTAATTTCAGTCCACATTCAAGAGTACTCATTTTTTTTCTTTCTTTGGATTATATATTATTCATATACTGTCAAACTAAAATTTATTCAGACACATTTAACATTTTCTCACATTATCACAGTTTCTTCGCTATAGTTTAGAAAATGGTAATAAAATATGACAAGAACTCAGAGTTAAACTGTGTCAGAACAAATTCATCTTGATAATGTCAGATAACTTTGATAGAAAGGTATGTAATGGATTATAATCAACCAATCAGCTGTCAGCTGTTAAATTTAAGTACACAATTAGATAATACCAATTTAGGTCAACCAATTACCAAGCAATGCTTAATTTTGTTCAGTCTGTGGTGTAAAAGGTCTCATTAGCAATTAAAGAAAAAACACTTAAACAAAACATGGTCAGGTCAAAGAGTCTGAATAATTTTGGTCCCAAATTTTTATCAGTGTTACTGGTAGTCACTGTATGAAGAATTTTTGGGTATAATATGTCACAGTTGACTTTATTTTGCTATCCTCACTTACATAAATGAACTATGGTGTAATTACTAGTAAATTATATCTGGTGTCTGAATAATGTTATGTCTGATCGGTGTGTGTGTGTGTGTGTGTGTGTGTGTGTGTGTGTGTGTGTGTGTGTGTCTCTCTCTCTCTCTCTCTATATATATATATATATATATATATACACGCAGTCAAACCAAAAATTATGACCACTGACAGGTGAAGTGAATAACACTGATTATTTCTTCATCACGGCACCTGTTAGTGGGTGGGATATATTAGGCAGCAAGTGAAAATTTTGTCCTCATAGCTGATGTGTTAGAAGCAGGAAAAATGGGCAAGCATAAGGATTTGAGTGAGTTTGACAAGGGCCAAATTGTGATGGCTAGACGACTGGGTCAGAGCATCTCCAAAACTGTAGCTCTTGTGGGGTGTTCCCAGTCTGCAGTGGTCAGTATCTATCAAAAGTGTTTCAAGGAAGGAACAGTGGTGAACCTGTGACAGGGTCATGGGCGGCCAAGGCTCATTGATTTATGTGGGAAGCGAAGGCTGGCTCGTGTGGTCCATTGCTCCGTGGTCAAGTTCTGATGCTCACGTGCCCACTCTTGGCACTTTCGGCAGTGGACAGGGGTCAGCATGGGCACCCTGACTGGTCTGCGGCTATGCAGCCCCATACGCAACAAACTGCGATGCACTGTGTATTCTGACACCTTTTTATCAGAACCAGCATTAACTTCTTGAGCAATTTGAGCTACAGTAGTTTGATCGCTCCCCACGTGCATCAATGAGCCTTGGCCGCCCATGACCCTGTCGCCGGTTCACCACTGTTCGGTGTGTATATATACTAAAAAAGTATTTTTTTCCATGTGGATTAGTGCAGAAAATAAGCTCTGTGAACAAAAGAGTTTATGACTTTTACACGTTTTATTCATCAAGATCTTCACAAATTAAAACAACTTTTTGAATTCCAGTCGCCAGAAGTAAAAAGCTAAAGGTAGTCTATAAACAAACTACACTACAGTTGCATGACTATAATGTCACCAAGACAAACTTGTAGTGCTAAAATAAAGACCAAAAGAGTTAGAGTTAGAATAGTTTTCAAGACTGCGAGTGCAACAAGGCTGTAAAAGCAGACTAGTGAAAAGATGAGTTTTTCTGTTCAGCGTGATGATCATGTCTCTGGCATTATCTGTAGTCCCATTTAGCCACTTGTTACTAACCGCCTTTTTCAAAATACGTAAAAGCTTAAAAAATATATATATTAGGAGTGGGGTATTGCTAATGTATTTTATACAATTTGAAAATGTATTGAGCTTGTTAACCACAGAATTTATTTTAGGCATTTAACCAAAAACCTCTTCAAAAAACCCACTGACTTTGTGACAATTGAACCAGAAGGGCAAAAATGCTAACTCATTTCTCAGCTTTAGGACTCATTCCTGCAGCACTCTTCAGTAAGAGACAAGTGTCAACACATTTTTAAATACTTGGAAAGTGCAAATATATGGAAAATTAGGAAGATCATATGTGAACTGAATTTGTAAACGTTTGAATTTTGACCACAATATGCTAATATCTCTAGTCTTAAATGGGATTGGTGAGACACTGGGATGTGAGACAGCAAGATGCAATACAATGGCCAAAGACATCAGATGCTGTAAATAGACAGAAAAATGGTGAAGATAGATAAGTTTATTCGACAAGACAAAATGACACAAATGCTTCTTCCTATTTTTTTAGAGGTAAATAAAATAGTGTTGTGTTTCAGGAAACATTATCGAGAGTACCTGGTCAGCCTCATTAATGGACATTCTATTGACCCCGCCCTACTTTACGCACTTGATGAGCTGATCGTGGCCTGCAGGAGATACCATGTTGACGTCACACAGGGGGAAGGAGAAGATGAGAGAGCATACTTTGCCAGACTGCTTAAGGTGGGCTGATGCTGTCCTTTCTTCAGTCTATAAGCATGACCTCTTTTTGGTACAGTTATCAAACTCTTTCTTTACCTCACATCTGCAGAAACTCATGGATGATGTGCCTCTGGGTGACAAGGTCCTTCGCAAGAAGTGAAGACGTTTTTACTTTGTTCATTTAACTGGTGCTGACTATTTTACCCACGTGCACCTGTAGCTCCTCTTTATGATCTAAACTGAGAGGCAGAATTTTAAACACAGTGCTTCCCTGTTCTCAATGTGATGTAGTTGCACACATTTGCACAATGCACACACTGGTTTGTTTTCTTTATCTTTAAGGTTTTGTGATGGAAAATTCTTCCTTTTTTAGTCATGTTTTGATTTTAATCACCCTCTAATAGCGTTATAGCTTTAGCTTGATCATTTTAAAAAACAGACTAAGACAAAACACTTTGACAGCTATAGTAAACTCATTTATGGTTTCTCTGAATGCATACAAACAAGTTTTATATTTCATTAAGTACATTTTAAAATTAAACAGACAAAAATTGTAAAACAACAGCATTTGAAATGATTTTATGAGTGAACTTTTAGTTGATTGTACCTCAGGCTGTTCATTATTAGTTTATTCAATCAAATTAAACCAAAAACAAAATCTGCACATTGATGGGTGTCAAAAGACATGCAATCAAAGTAATAATGGCATACTTTTAATTGTGGGTCTATATGTACATATATATGATTAAACATAATTTATAAAATGTCGAAGTCTTTGTGTTTCAAAAAGAGCAACATGATCTATAATCTTTAATAAGCAAAGCAGTAAAACCACCAGTTATATTGATGCCACTCAGACATGTTCTTCATTCTTATTCCATACAATCGTGTCAGGGTTGTCTGAGATCGGAGCCCTTAAAACACATATTTGCTCATTTTGTATAAGTCTTAAAGCCATTTTCAGTGGGGTTGTAGTCAGGGAAACCACTGATCAGATGCTATTTTTAGTCTGAGGACATTTGTGCAGTCAGATATTCCTGAATTTATGAATATCATTTTTGACACGCATGATCATGGAAAAGCACTGGCCATTTTAAGCAGAAATTATAGGCACACATAATGAGAAAGTCGATGATATTTTTTAAGAGGTCATTATTCTTGGCAATGAGAATTACATGCACTGTAAAGTTTTATGATGCTGATTGGTCACACTTGCAGTGATTTAATTCAGTATTAACTTTACAGTATTTGTTGCCTTAAATCTGCCATCACTTTAAAAATCACTTTACCTATATAATATATAATACTCTGTTTTGCTGAGGTTCACCAATGGCGGGTTCTTCAGAAGCACACTTAAGCTCTCAGCTGTGAAATATCGTATTTCCTATCAGGATATACAATATCCTACCAGCCACTTTTCTCACCCTAATGAGGGTGAAGTACAAACCGCTTGCAGTTTGCTACATGATAAGGTAAGATATAATTAATGGAAAAATGCCTTCGTGTGACAACTATTCTTTTGAGTGTTCTTCTATCACCAAAACCTTGATAGCTATGATCTAAAAAGAATTGTAGTCAGTGTGTTTTAGGCTTGTTTTGTCCTATTGTTCAGCATATTGATTGGCTACACAGAAAGCATTGACAGAAAATGCATGATAGGATATGGTGACAGAAGAAAGCCCATGAAGAGCAGAGGACAGACTGACACATGGTTTGAGGTAATGGTCTGTGTGAGAGCACAGCAGTGAAAGAGAGGTGCATATTGATAGCCAATATTTCAGATGATTATCTATATACATAATGGTAACACTTTAGAATATATTACATTAGTTCATGTTAGTTAAAGCATTTACTATGGTTAGTTCATGTTAGCGCAGGTCTTTTAAATAATACTAAAAGAACTTAAAACTTTAAAGTGCTTTTGCGACATTTTTAATTTTTCATTGTTTTGATCATTTTAGCTTGGGTACAGAATCAGCCAAAGCAAATAAATGCTGAGGTTAAAGGTTAAAATGCAAAGATAAATGTAATCGCTTACAATGCAAAACAATTACATCACACTGTCTGCAGCTGTGGCCGTAGTTTAGAGTTTTACCCTAAATAAGCACACTCGTAGGGGCTTTTTCCTCCACTATTACGACAGTTGTGGCAAGCTGTGATGTGACGTCTAACTTGTTTTGACAGATGGCCTCTCTGGTGCGAGGACCTGTGTCTCTGGGGCTTTTGGGATAGATGAGGTTCTGGTCTGTATAGCAGAGGAGGGAGAAGAAAGAAAGAGACAGAAATCCACCCTAGCCCAGCTGGGTCTGTGATCCTGCTGAAGTGTTTCCACATCTCTGACACCTAGAGCCGCCGCTCCTTTAGTGAAATGGAGCTAGTGTAGTGTGCCGATATCTTTATAATGAGCTCTGTTGCTTATTTTCATGTTGCCATTTCATATTCTTATTGATTTGCATATTTCAATATTTACTTTCTTAATGCTTGATTCATTGGTGCGTGTGGTTTCAAATACACTTTTGAGTCTGCTTTTCATGGTCCAGTGGATAAAATCAAGCCCTGCCCTATGCTAAATATCCTGTTCACTTGAAAATATGTTCAATAATGGAAGTTAACTGGTTTGTGATTGCCTTCCATGTTGACTAAGGATTCCTGCAAGCTCTTAGTGTAGCGGTGTAGATGTTGTATGTGTACTGTATGCCCTCAGTAGACAGATGGGACCAGGAAAGGGGCCCTAGGAAATGGGTTATATACATCACTAGGATCGTTCTGATATGTCTTAAGGCCTTCTTTTTTAGTTTTTAAATCTAGATAGAGACATTAAAAGACTTGCACACAATGTACACCAGTGGTGTGCAGTGTGTGTGTGTAAATATATATATATATATATATATATATATATATATATATATATATATATATATATATACATACACACACACACACACACTATTTGAATATACAGTGGGGAGAACAAATATATGATACACTGCCAATTTTGCAGGTTTGCCCACTTACAAAGCATGTAGAGGTCTGTAATTTTTATCATAGGTACTCTTCAACTGTGAGTGACGGAATCTAAAACAAAAATCCAGAAAATCACAAATCGTATGGTTTTTAAGTAATTAATTTGCATTTTATTGGATGACATAAGTATTTGATACATCAGAAAAGCAGAACTTAATACTTGGTACAGAAACCTTTGTTTGCAATTACAGAGATCATACGTTTCCTGTAGCTCTTGACCAGGTTTGCACACACTGCAGCAGGGATTTTGGCCCACTCCTCCATACAGACCTTCTCCAGATCCTTCAGGTTTCGGGGCTGTCGCTGGGCAATACGGACTTTCAGCTCCCTCCAAAGATTTTCTATTGGGTTCAGGTCTGGAGACTGGCTAGGCCACTCTAGGACCTTGAGATGCTTCTTACGGAGCCACTCCTTAGTTGCCCTGGCTGTGTGTTTCAGGTCGTTGTCATGCTGGAAGACCCAGCCACAACCCATCTTCAGTGCTCTTACTGAGGGAAGGAGGTTGTTGGCCAAGATCTCACGATACATGGCCCCATCCATCCTCCCCTCAATACGGTGCAGTCGTCCTGTCCCCTTTGCAGAAAAGCATCCCCAAAGAATGATGTTTCCACCTCCATGCTTCACGGTTGGGATGGTGTTCTTGGGGTTGTACTCATCCTTCTACTTCCTCCAAACACGGCGAGTGGAGTTTAGACCAAAAAGCTCTATTTTTGTCTCATCAGACCACATGACCTTCTCCCATTCCTCCTCTGGATCGTCCAGATGGTCATTGGCAAACTTCAGACGGGCCTGGACATGCGCTGGCTTGAGCAGGGGGACCTTGCGTGCGCTGCAGGATTTTAATCCATGACGGCGTAGTGTGTTACTAATGGTTTTCTTCGAGACTGTGGTCCCAGCTCTCTTCAGGTCATTGACCAGGTCCTGCCGTGTAGTTCTGGGCTGATCCCTCACCTTCCTCATGATCATTGATGCCCCACAAGGTGAGATCTTGGATGGTGCCCCAGACCGAGGGAGATTGACCGTCATCTTGAACTTCTTCCATTTTCTAATAATTGCGCCAACAGTTGTTGCCTTCTCACCAAGCTGCTTGCCTATTGTCCTGTAGCCCATCCCAGCCTTGTGCAGGTCTCCAATTTTATCCCTGATGTCCTTGTCTGTTTGATTGAGTGTGTGGACAGGTGTCTTTTATACAGGTAACAAGTTCAAACAGGTGCAGTTAATACAGGTAATGAGTGGAGAACAGGAGGGCTTCTTTGAGAAAAACTAACAGGTCTGTGAGAGCCGGAATTCTTACTGGTTGGTAGGTGATCAAATACTTATGTCATGCAATAAAATGCAAATTAATTATTTAAAAATCATACAATGTGATTTTCTGGATTTTTGTTTTAGATTCCGTCTCTCACAGTTGAAGTGTACCTATTAAAAATTACAGACCTCTACAAGCTTTGTAAGTAGGAAAACCTGCAAAATCAGCAGTGTATCAAATACTTGTTCTCCCCACTGTACACACACCGATCGGGCATAACATTATGACCTTATGAAAGGTGAAGTGAATAACACTGATTATCTCTTCATCACGGCACCTGTTAGTGGGTGGGATATATTAGGCAGCAATGAACATTTTGTCCTCAAAGTTGATGTGTTAGAAGCAGGAAAAATGGGCAAGCATAAGGATTTGAGCGAGTTTGACAAGGGCCAAATTGTGATGGCTAGATGACCATCTCCAAAACTGCAGCTCTTGTGGGGTATTCCCAGTCTGCAGTGGTCAGTATCTATCAAAAGTTGTCAAAGGAAGGAACAGTGGTGAACCGGCAACAGGGTCATGGGCGGCCAAGGCTCATTGATGCACGTGGGTAGTGAAGGCTACAAGCAAAACAGACAAGCTACTGTAGCTCAAATTACTCAAGAAGTTAATGCTGGTTCTGATAGAAAGGTGTCAGAATACACAGTGCATTGCAGTTTGTTGCGTATGGGGCTGCATAGCCGCAGACCAGTCAGGGTGCCCATGCTGACCCCTGTCCGGCAAGCTGGCGGAGGCAGTGTGATGCTTTGGGCAATGTTCTGCTGGGAAACCTTGGGTCCTGCCATCCATGTGGATGTTACTTTAACACGTACCACCTACCTAAGCGTTGTTGCAGACCATGTACACCCTTTCATGGAAACGGTATTTCCTGGTGGCTGTGGCCTCTTTCAGCAGGATAACGTGCCCTGCCACAAAGCAAAAATGGTTGAGGAATGGTTTGAGGAGCACAACAACGAGTTTGAGGTGTTGACTTGGCCTCCAAATTCCCCAGATCAAAATCCAATCGAGAATTTGTGGGATGTGCTGAACAAACAAGTCCGATCCATGGAGGCCCCACCTTGTATCTTACAGGACTTAAAGGAACTGCTGCTAACATCTTGGTGCCAGATACCACAGCACAACTTCAGGGGTCTAGTGGAGTCCATGCCTCGATGGGTCAGGGCTGTTTTGGCAGCAAAAGGGGGACCAACACAATATTAGGACATAATGTTATGCCTGATCGGTGTATATATCTCGAATGTAAATGTATGTCCCTGTTACACTTAATTTTCCTAGTTAAATAAACATTAAATAAAAAAGACCAAAAACAATTCTATTTTGTATTTTTACACTATGTAATGCTCTATTTATTGAAACCAAGTATAAATTATATACTTGTATATACTTGTAACCAAGTATAAATAAATATTATCAAGTTAGTGTTTTTTTTTATGCATTTTTACATTTATTCTGAAATAATAACCAAACAATTTAAAAAATATATATTACTTGTGAACTAATGTTCAACTTTTCTTTGTAATAGTCGGCTTATTATCAGCAGTCATCAAGAATTTACACACTGGTCACAGAATATAATGTACACGATAATGTACCTTTAATTTCCCCAAGCTGATTGCTCACTACAAACCCCACAGTCATCATGTTTTCAGGCCATTTCAAGTTTAATTTTGACGTGACATAAAGCGGTGATATCTGAGTGGCTGAGTTGTTTATTTACTTTTTAATTAGTTTTCCCATTAACACCATCATTGTCTTCATTCAGGCTGATTCGAGAATGCGCACAAAAACAAGAGGCGGGATTTATCATAACCAAGCACGAACCAATCATATCCAATCATAACGGATCATATCTAATCATAACACGGAGGCATTGCCTCCTCTCACGTGACTTTCCCCATTCATTTTCAATTACCCCTCATCAGACTCACCGCACAGGGGTCTGTTAAAACCATAGGCTGTATAAAACAATGGACGTAGTGTCCGTGATGTCACCAGTTGGTTTCTGAAAAGCATTTTTTTAAGCCCAAAGTGGGAGGAGCCGGCTGTCGCCATCTTGGCAACGCGTCACTCCCGGATAACCGTAAATGGGCAAAGAGGCGGGACGTGGGTGGAGCTGAGGTGCCTGGTTGTTGAAACCAGCAGCGGCAATCCACCTGTCACTCAAGTGTCCACGCCCTTAATTATGCAGAACTTTAAGGCTTAATATAATTTAAACGGATGAGTTATAAAAAAAAAAATTGTCATCACAGTTGTCATGAAGGGCAAAATTAGCTATATAGACCAAAACCACTTTTTGTACCAGGCTGTAAACACATTTTTTTCTGCTATAAAGTTGGGCATTTTAACATGGGGGTCTATGGGATTGACTCCCTTTTGGAGCCTGTCTGTATCGGTCAGTCGATTAATTGCAGTTTAAAGGATTAGTTCACTTTAAAATGAAAATTACTCCATGATTTACTCACCCTCAAGCCATCCTAGGTGTTTACATTTACATTTGATGAACACAATTGGAGTTATATTTATAAATTTCCTGAGGTTTCCAAGCTTTATAATGGCAGTAAACGGGGCTCACGAGTTTGAAGCTCAAAAAAGTGTATCCATCCCTCGTAAACATACTCCACACGGCTCCGGGGGGTTAATAAAGGCCTTCTGAAGTGAATCGATGGGTTTTGTAAGAAAAATATCCATATTTAAAACTTTATAAAGTAAAATATCTAGCTTCCGCCAGACCGCCTTCTGTATTTAACTTACAAAGAAAGTGTAACGCCTCTTGCAGTTCAAAACGCTTACGCTACGTCCCACATCATACGTTGCGCCAGTTACGCTTTTTTCGTAAGTTGAATACTGAAGGCGGTCTGGTCATATACACCTGATGTCTTGAGGGTGAGTACATTATTGGGTAATTTTCATTTAAAGTGAACTAATCCTTTAAGTCACTTCCATGTTGGATTCAAGAGAGAGACTGGAAGGTTGCCGCTTGGTTAAAACTCAATGGGCTCAGGGGAGCAAGCCTCCCGCTGTAACTTTACCTGCAGGTGTCGCTATTGGACAGTGTTACTTTATAAAAACAAGTGACTTGTACACTTTTTAATGTCACATTTTGTGTTGTTTTATTTTTGTAATATCGATTATTTCTCATCCATTTATTGAGACACTGCCTCCCTTGCCTCCTCGGAGGAAACGCCCCTGAAATATTTCTAACCAAATTCTGAGTGGCCACAACATTAGGAACTAGTTAAAGGAATACTCCACCCAAAAATGACAAATCTCCCATCATTTACTCATCCTTGTGACAGTAAACACGCCATCAGAGAGGATGTTTATGCAATCAAAGTTGTTTTGATTAAAGCAGCGTTCTATTACAATAGTGTTCTCATTGTAATGTTATGGAAGATTAGAGCTGCACATGTTGGACTTAACTGTATTTTCATTATCAAAGTGATTCAAATCCATAGTTTCATTCACTCTATTTCGCCAAACTGGACGGCATGCTGTCCTAACAGATCAATCAGATCTCAGGTACCGCGCAAAATGCTGCAATAACCAATCGGGAAAAAAGAAAGAAAAAGTCATTGTTTTCATGATCGATCTTCGCTGTAACGTACTCGATCGTGCACATTCCTAATAAAAAGGTCTGTTTTTTTCGCGGCGCTCGCCCACACCGAAAACATCGACAGTGATTGTGGAATTATCCGAGCAATTCCTCAGGTTCACACAGGTTCATCTATAATAAAAAAAAAGTCCACCTGGTGAAGCATCATGAAACAAGGTATGTTAAAGTATTTCAACTCCGTTGCGAAACGGAACGCGCGTGCAAACAGAGATAACTGTTGTGATTGGCTGTGTTTTTTGGGTTTGATCACGTTTCGAACGTCGCGCCTGGTTCAGAACGATGTTAGCCTAGCTCTATGTCACTAAAATAGGCTGTGGTGTTCTTTGTAGTGTCTGTGCAGACTTTGGTCAACAAACAGAGTTTGTGAGTGGGGTCAGATCCTGCTGAATGGAGCAGGAGCTCTTTAACATGCACCGCCCCTCTCATTTGACCTTTATTATCTTGCAAAACCAGATAGCAGCGCAAAGCAAATGTAGTGGTGGAATGCTGATCAACCAACTGTATCAAAATAAATTGGCACCAGCAGTCAAATTAAAATGACAACATTCAATGTTTCAAAAACTTAAGCACCATATATTATGTGAACTCCAAACCACACTTGTGATTGGGGAACATACAGTTTACAATATTATAAAATTATTTCATTAATGATTAAAGATCTGAACAACATTCTGACTTGATTAAATTTTATTGCTGAAAAAAAAAAAACTTCCATTTCAAGCATATCCTAAAGGGGGATATAAGATATTTTGGCTGAATACATTATATTAAAATGAGCAACTGGGGCTTAATGCTTGCTGACTTTCTGAATGGTATTATCTACACAGCTTTGACTTTCTAGGCTGCATCTATTATTAAGACACTCACATCTGTTTTGCAGCTGTGCAGTATTCAAAAGTTGCTGATATCCCACAGGACAATCAAATGCTAGAGAGAGGCAGAGCAAGGGGGAAAGACAAGGGGTGAAAGGATACTGGGCATTGGAAAGCTTTCTGTGATGAAAAAGACAGCTTCTGGAAACTGTCACACATCAACTTGATTGGAAGCAAATTTATCGTTCCCTAAAATCAACATTAAAATAAAATTTCATCCTATCGGTTTTCTAAAAGCATGTTCTTGGTCTAATTGTGAACAATTCATCCGTGCTTGTTTCAGTTTTAATTAAGTACATGATTCTTAATCAAAATGTTATAGGCTAACTCGATCTTCTAGTGAAATGGCATACTTCTCTTTAGTGATGTATGCCAGATGTCTCCATTTAGTCCACTTAAACCCTGCCTCTTTCTCTCAGTGGACTGCAAGCTTGCCCTAAAATTTGTCTTTTTCGATAATCTGTTTCACACGGCTGTATGTCACAATACAGAAAAAAAAGATTTGTCACTATTCCATTTCATTGCAACTTTAAGGTCACATGAAATCAAAATTTATTTTGTTTTCTTCCTTATGCATATTCCTGGTCTTAATGTGACTGATTAGCTAATTGGTGATCCTGAATCAAAACAACCTTTTGCTGTACCAAGTAGATATTTTAAGTAGCTATAACATGAGTTAACTTGCATTTGGTCCGGCTCCATTCATTCTTTTCACCATCCAATCAAATTGTGATGTATAAAATCTAGTCCCACCCTATTTTTTTCTACTTTATGCATTAGTAAAATGGGTTGAAAACAGCAATTCACATTGACTTGAAGTGCATATCTGAAGTGGGAAAATAAAACACAAACTCCTTTAAGCAGTATATGTACTGTGGTCCCAAAAAGTATTTGGCTACTTAAGCCATAATTAAAGGCACAATATGTAAGATTTCTGGATTAAAATATACAAAAACTACTAGGACAATGTTATATATTTTGTTGACTTGTGTAGTTACACTATCCCAAATGTTTCCAAGAATGTTTAAATCCAGACAAATAAGCAATTTTAACCAGAACACGGACCGTCTGTGATAGTCTGTGCATCGCCTATCAATGACATCATACCTGCGTTAACCTCGTTTTTTTTTTATTTTGTAGAAACCATGGAAACGCCAAAGACGCTTTAATATATTATGTGTTTTATTAGACAGGTAAGCAACTGTTTGGATACATTCATCGACAGAAAACTAATCGTTATATAGCTCAACAAAGTCTTATTGTTTAAATCTAGTTTTCTTGATTTACCGCGAGTACCATGTTTTACCATGCCTAATACCGATCTAGCTTACTGCAGTGTGCAACAAGTGTCTCATATTAGCCGCCGAGCGAACGCACAGAGTAGCATTATAACATAACTTTCAACACACTCAAATGGATCTAATATGATAAAACAGCGCTGCGTTACCCCATATACGCATGTCCGGAAGAAGTGGAAGCAGTCGTCTGCGCCATAATAAAAGCTCCACGAAATCAAGGCGTCATCAAGCTACGCCTTTGTTTTGAATAAGCGACCTCTAGTGGCGAAAAATTACATATTGTGGATATGTAAAAAATTTGGATTATATAACAAAATATTGAAACAAGTGCTATTTTAAAGAAATATGGTGCAAACAGTTTTCAATAAAAACATTTACACAAAATGAAATTTCAAAATATTAAACAATAAATATATTGCTTAAAAACTACAAAAAGTCTTGACATTTTCTGGTTTGCAAACTTTTTTCTAAAACGTTTATTGTTTCTGGATGGTTATGCTGCTATAGGCTGAACATAAAGGGAACTGACTTCACACATCTATGAAAAATTACACTAATTGGTTGACTAATTTAAAAGGTGGCTTATTTCTTTGCAGATGTCACTTGGCTTGATATTTTGTACACTACCATTAAAAGTTTGGAGTTAGTAAGATATATTTTTTTGCAAGAAATTAATACTTTTATTCAGTAAAGAATGCATTTCTATTTCAAGTACATTGTTCTTTTGAACTCTTTATTCGTTAAAGAATACTGAACAAATGGTATGGTTTCCACAAAAATATTAAGCTGCAAAAACTGTTTTCAACATTGGTAAATGTAAGAAATGTTTCTTGAGCACCAAATCAGCATATTAGAATGATTAGGGTACTTAGGGAAACATTGCCATATGGCAACGCTGTACCACAATGGAAAATGGTCAAAAAAGTAGTTTTTCTATAAAATTATGATTTTCTTTTCTGTTTAAATGCACATTTATTTTAGAAATTGATAAATTTATATACTTGGGACTCATGGAAACCAAAAATAAGTAGATCCCTATCATTTAATCCCTGTTGTTCCTTATAATTTGGCTAACTCATCCTCACTCTCATCACATGGAAGAGCTAACTCTGCAGTCTTCCTATTGCCCTTTCTGTAAAATATTGCTGTATTAATTTTCTGAAAAGAAGAATTATGATGCTTATACATAAACA
Organism: Coreius guichenoti; assembly: GCA_039654105.1. Classification (NCBI taxonomy): domain Eukaryota; kingdom Metazoa; phylum Chordata; class Actinopteri; order Cypriniformes; family Gobionidae; genus Coreius; species Coreius guichenoti. The sequence continues at coordinate 37,803,733 of CM077175.1, read as the reverse complement.
CAACTATACTACAATAAACACTTTAAATAAATAAATAAATAAATAAATAACTGCAATCATATTGTTGATGCTATTATCTATAAAAAATCCCAATGGGGAAATACATTACTGCAATTCCACTGTGATACAGCATTGCCAAATAGCAACATACCTATTTTTCCATAGTGGTACAGCGTACCATGATATTTTCTCAATTTACAGTAAAACTATGTTAGACAAAGTTGATTTGTGAATAAAAATATCTAATTTACTTATCAAAGATGCTGCAAAAAAATCCCCCTTGAGAAGAGATGTTTAGAAATGAGTTTATTAGAGCAATTTCTGGAGCACTTCAACAGGCGTCTTCCATGTGAGGGTGACAGCGGGAAAGAGAGTTTTGGAGGCACATTCAAATGTCATTTGACTTAAAAACAGCACATCATTGGCTACCTCAAGGCCTGCCCTTGTAATTACCATAGTGAAATTTATAGAATTTTTTTCTGAGTAACAAATGAGTAGAAATTAATTGTTGCCATATGGTAACGCTGTAGAGGGTTATTAATATTATTCTATTTATTAATCTTTAAAAATTGTGATGCACAGTCTGAGTTTCAAGTGTAGCCAGTGCTCAAAGTGGGAAAAAAAAAGTACCAGTACTCACGAGGGTTGAAACTTCGGTTGAAATCACACTCTGGGGGCGGTCAGAGTACCAGCAGATTAAAATATAGAAATGTGCTGCATGCCTACCGGTGCATACCAGCCAACTTCGAGCACTGAGCGCAAGGATCTTCGTAAAAAAAACCCCAGTTAAGTTTGAACTGATGCATGATTCTCTCCAGGAATCAGGTGCTACAGGGACTGCATCAAGGCCAGGCTGCCTCCTGCTGCTGCCCCACAAGAACCCTGCCCAAGCTCCCTGGGGCTCTGACCATCCAGGCGTGTCTGTCCCTTTCCCTCTCTCTCACTGTCGCTGCAGGGGACCTTGGCACGCAAAGCCATTTCTCCAATATGCATGTGCTCAAACCACTCCATTAATAATTGGAGCTGTGGGTAACCATTTTAACGACTGGAGGTCTCAGGGTTACCCTGCCTGGTTTCTCTCATGTGAGCGGTGCGGGCACTAGGGCCACGTAACCTAACAGTCTCCGAGTCAGAGCAGATGAGCTACTGACTCTATAGAGTGCACTGTGAGGCTTCAGCACTTTCTGTGCCTTCCAAACGCAGATGTGTGGAATATGGACCTGACGATGTGCGAATTTCTGTGATTATCGCAGATGCCTGATGTTATGCAGCATAATGACAAATTGTTTTCCATCTAATTAAGCCGCTGAGTTTGAGTCAAATTGTCATTCCCATTACGGTGGCTGTTCACCCATGACAAGGTTTTAAATATAGTGTCTTAAATGGCTCCCTAACAAATGTCATTTGCACACATGCTGTACAAGACAATTCTGTTTCAATCATGTGGCTGCTTCTCCTCACTTTCTGTATTTAACTACAGATGACGATGTTTCATTTTAAAATGCCATGGCAATTAAGGCTGAGCTAATGAATTGTGCGGTCCCCTGTGCCCAGTTGTGGCTTGACATATTTCCTCCGGTGCGCTGACCATGGGTCGCAGCACCATACTTCAGCATGACAGGCTCTCAACATGCATTTGTTAGTATGCAGTGGCCTCACAAAGTATTTGGACACTTTTGGACAGTTAACTCATGTTTACAAATGAATGTGTGTAAATGCAATAGAAACAATATATCAGTGGCATCTGCAAACAAATGATATTAGACTTTTACTTTTAATCATATTTGCAGAGACTGGAGTTATAGGTGGACTTCACCCCATAGGTCTCCTCATTAAAGCGGAACATCTCGCTGGCATCCCAGCCATTAGACTGAAAGTGAGAAAAAGATTTTCAATCATGTGAAACCTCTACCTAAAGACATTCTTAAGGTGATATTTAGTGGATATCAAGTCATTTTCCATCAGCTTCACATATGTGTCCAAGAAACTGTATTTTCTTCTGAATTTTTATATACATTTTAAAATTAAAGTTTTAAATGAATATATTACATATATGTTATTATATGTAATATAATGTCATTTTGTATTTTATTTGTTTTTATGTTTTTGTATGTAATGTGAAACTTTACCGAAACAATTGTATTTTTTTTTTTTTTTTTTTGAAAATTGATTTTGTGCTACATTTTTATTAAAATAAATACCACTTGGCTTGATATTTTGCTATGCAATGCAAAGACATTGTTTTTGTGTCTTACATTTTGAGGCCACTATATATTATATGGGAATATATGCATATACTGTACATTATATATTAATTTCTTTATATTTTTGAAGGATGCATCTTATGCTCACCAAGGCTGCATTAAACAGTAATATTCAGAAATATTATTACAATTTAAAATAACTGTTTTTTTTATTTTATTTTAATATATTTAAACATTTATATAATTTATACCTGTGATTGCAAAGCTGATTTTCAGCATCATTACTCCAGTCTTCTGTGTCACATGATCCATCAGAAATTATTCTATGCTGATTTGGTGCTCAGGAAACATTATTATTTGTTGTTGTTGTTTTGTTTTTTTAGGATTTTTTTTTGTTTTTGTTGAATAGAAAGTTCAAAAGAACAGTGTTTATTTAAAACAGAAATCTTATCTAATATTTTTATTGTCAGTTTTGATCAATTTAATGCATCCTTGCTGAATAAAATTAATTTCTTTAAAAAAAAGACTGGTGTTTTTTTAAAAGAATGGTATTGTGTATTTAAGTTAGACAAACAAAACATATGACAGACAAATTATTATTCAAAATGTAGCATTTGCTTGTGGAAAGCGATGCTTATAGAGTTCTTTATCGTCTTGTTCTTGCTCACATTCTCATCGTTTATCATTCTCATCATTCATCATTATTTCCATAAATTGTTGTGATATGGATGTACCATATGCTGGCGTTACATGTTGACATATAGCATGATTATTTTTAGGAATGCAAGTGAAAGTGTGATTATATATTTATGTTTACATTTAATCTCTCGGCAGATGCCACATTTCCAAAGACATTTATGTCTTAGTGCTTATATTTATGGGAACTTTTGCATACACATTTGTGACAATTACTTAAGTAGCTAAGGACACAAGCCAAGCACTAAAACTAATCCTTTGCTATTAGCAACAAAGCACCAATGCAGTCAAAAACATTACAGTGACACAGTGGTTGATACAAATCGCATAATGAGATGAGTCAAATATTTAAGTTGGACCACAAAGTCCCATTAAGAATGGTCACAGGCTATAGGGTTTGATAATGGCTTGTGGACAGTACAGATCCAGGGTGTTGGCTGCATTATAAGAAGGAAATAGTGTCTTGAATTTATTCTGGCAGCTGTGGGAACCCAGTGCAGTGAGAACTCGGCAGAAGTTTTTCTTTTTTTCTTTTTGGACAGATGGAGAATGGGGTCAAGAAAGTTCTTGATTGGAGTGTCTGACAATGAGCTACAGATGTTGTAATAAAGCTATTTTATGTCTTCAGGATATATTGATAAAAGCCTACATAAAGTCATATGGACCACTTTTATGATACTTTTTTTGGTCATTTTGGCCCCATGCATATTTCATGGAGTGGCCAGGATATTCCTCAAAATTGTGGGTGGAAATTGGAAAAGAAAAAGGTATATTTACCTCATTATTTTTACTATATATAAATCTCGCAGCACCTTTTCTATATGCACAATGCTATTTCCACTGTAATGGTCATCTGCTATTTATACCCCATTATCACTGTACACGGCATCTTTTTTTACCCCTAGTCATCTGCTGTGCTGTTCCCTTGCCTTCTACACTAATACTACTACCATTTGCACTTGCACCTTTTTTTAATAATATATACATCTAGTTAAAAGCTAACAGCATTTCAGTATTTGTATTTGTACTCTGCATAATGATAAAGTTTAATCCAATTTAATTTAAAAGGCAAATATCCAAGGTCATCGGTGGATTTTGTTTTCCATATTTTCTGTGCTGCATTTAGTTTAGTTAACATTTTGTGGAGGGATTCTCACAGCCATGGGTTGATGTCTGGGCAGAGGGATCACATGGCAGAGAGCATCAGATATTTTTAGGGGGCGGATGGTCGCACACAGTGGGATTGTCTGCAGACATGCAACATAAATTATATTGCCTTCTCTGTGGTTCAAACAACAGAATTATGCATTCAACAGAGAATAAAGACAGTATAATCAAAACAGTACCCTAGTGAAAAATAAATATATTAAAATGTATTTGAAAGAAATGTATTTTATGCTAATTATGCTACAAATGCATTTACATATTTATGTACTTAATATAAATACTCTGCAATTGTACTTTTAGTATACTAAATTGATATTCTTAAAGTCTGCTAAATTGGAACAACTAATTTTGTACTTTAGTTATCCAGAAATAGTGCTGAGGTCCAACTAAAGAATCAAGATACACTTAAGTATATTTGATTGTGTTAAAGTGGAACTATTGCAAATATACTTTACACTTTAAATATCTTGCATTTAAAGACTGATATTATACAGAGGTCATACTATCCTTACTAATAGATATTAAAACACATTTTAGGCTGAATATTAAGAAATGTGCATTGTGCAATAAAGAAGTACTCCAAATAAAGTTTAATTATAATATTCACACCTAATCTTATGTCCTAATATTGTGTTGGTCCCCCTTTTGCTGCCAAAACAGCGCTGATCCGTCGAGGCATGGACCCACTAGACCCCTGAAGGTGTGGTATCTGGCACCAAGATGTTAGCAGCAGATCCTTTAAAGGTGCTGTATGTAAGTTTTTCACTTTACTAAAGCATAAAAATACCATAATATGCTTGCAGATATGTAGGAAACATGCTAAATTCACCTACTTGTTTATCAGAAAAACAATGCTACAGCCAGTTATTTTACTTTGAAATGTGCGTTCCGTGTCAGAATGTCTGTTTTTGTTTTGTCTGTGCGATACCGCACGTTGCCAGTTTACCAATCAACACCACAGGTTGTCAGTTGGCGGAAAACACATCGTATTGCAACCATATAGCCAGCAAACAAACTGGGTCAGAGATTGCAGATTCTACTCTAATCTAATCCATCTAAAAATATGAACAGGAGCATATTAAAACGCTGTTAAATCAACTCATCAACTTACAGTGTGGCTTTCATTGTCAATTGCGCTCAATTCCTGTTTCGTGTCCTCAAGCTGGCAACCTGCGTGAGCGTCGAGTCTGAGGTGGCGGGGGCGGGGGAAACAACGCTCTCCAATATTTTGAATTTGGACTGCAGTAGTTGTGAGGTGGGGCCTCCATGGATCAGACTTGTTTGTTCAGCACATCCCACAGATGCTCGATTGGATTGAGATATGGGGTATTTGGAGGCAACACCTCGTTGTTGTGCTTCTCAAACCATTCCTGAACCATTTTTGCTTTGTGGCAGGGTGCATTATCCTGCTGAAAGAGGCCACAGCCACAAGGGAATACCATTTTCATGAAGTACATGCTCTGCAACAATGCTTAGGTAGGTGGTACTTGTCAAAGTAACATCCACATGAATGGCAGAACCCAAGGTTTCTCAGCAGAACATTACCCAAAGCATCACACTGCCTCCGCCGGCTTGCCTTCTTCCCATAGTGCATCCTGGTGCCACGTGTTCCCCAGGTAAGCACCCGGCCACGTGCCCACTGTTGGCGCTTTCGGCGATGGACAGGGGTCAGCATGGGCACCCTGACTGGTCTGCGGCTATGCAGCCCCATACGCAACAAACTGCGATGCACTGTGTATTCTGACACCTTTCTATCAGAACCAGCATTAACTTCTTGAGCAATTTGAGCTACAGTAGCTCGTCTGTTTGATCGAACCACACGGACCAGCTTTCGCTCCCCACGTGCATCAATGAGCCTTGGCCGCCCATGACCCTGTCGCCGGTTCACCACTGTTCCTTCCTTGGACAACTTTTGATACTGACCACTGCAGACCGGGAACACCCCACAAGAGCTGCAGTTTTGGAGATGCTCTGACCCAGTCGTCTAGCCATCACAATTTGGCCCTTGTCAAACTCGCTTAAATCCTTACGCTTTCCCATTTTTCCTACTTCTAACACATAAACTTTGAGGACAAAATGTTCACTTGCTGCCTAATATATTCCACCCACTAACAGGTGCCGCAATGAAGAGATAATCCGTGTTATTCACTTCACCTGTCATAATGTTATGCCTGATCGGTGTATATCAGTAAGTCTCAAGCGATATGTCAGTAAATATGTTAATGGATTTGTAGTATTCTTAGTATGAAATAAATGTATTTTAAATACATTTTTGTATAGATTTGTTTCATTAGGGTAGTTCACCTAATTTTTTATAATATATATACATATTTTTTTTCCCATTAAATTGATAAAAAGTGACAGTAAAAACATTTATAATGTTACAAAAGATTTCTATTTCAAATAAATGTTGTTCTTTTGAAATGTCAATTCATCAAAGAATCCTGAAACAAAATCAAGGTTTCCACAAAAAAAGCAGCAATACTGTTTTCAACATTAATAATTATAAGAAATGTTTCTCGAGCACAAAATCAGCATATTAGAATGATTTCTGAAGGATCATGTGACACTGAAGACTGGAGTAACGATGCTGAAAATTCAGCTTTGCCATGACAGTTTAACAATATTACAATTTTCCTGTATTTTTGATCAAATATATGAGCAGACTTGATGAGGAGTGAGTCTAATGACTTACTAAAAGTCTTACCACTCCAAACTTTCGAAAAGTAGTGTATACAATACTGACAGAATTTTTAGGTGAACTATCCCTTTAAGTCTTTTTGTATTCTGGAAATCATTATACTGGTACAGCTCAATAGATTGGCCATTTGATTTGTTTTTTTAGATGTGGTACTTTTTCTATTGACAGTAGGGCTGTTTAACTCAGTTGTGTAAAGATTCTCATGGCAGGGCATATTTGGTTAGCTGAACAAGCCCTAATGTGTCATCCTGTGCTTTACAGTGACTGGGGGTATTTTAACTCACCTGTCTATGAAGCATGCAGAGGCCAGTGGCCCAGTTTCTGCTTGACAACTCGCTGTATAAGAATCTCTTCCAGGGTCTGTCACAATGGGTTGCTGTCTCACTAGAAGCTCATGCACAAAACCTGAGAAATTATGGTGTGTTGCTGAGCAACTACAGGCTGTCATTCATGTCACAGTTGAAACGTCTACAGAACGTTGCCATATTTGATAGAAATGCAGCATTTCAGTCTGTGTGAAACGCTATTGTAAATCTATAGGCAGCCAGCACGAAGGTTGCAGGTTAACCACTGAAACCGCAACTGTGCTTTCATGTTTGCCTACAGCAAATTATTCAATGCCTTTAACCCATTTAACCTTTACATTTTTGCTAAACGGTGAATAACAATAAGATCCAAGTGATGTTATTTTCAGCAGAGAATCACATGCCTCAGAGGACCACATGCAACAGCCTTTTATGTTTCCACACGGCTTGTTGCAAAGATCTCTCTTCTTTTTGCTATACATGTCATGACCGAAAAGATCATGAACCAGAGGTTTATATGTGCCATGATGGTTTTGTACGTCTGTCAGAGCTCTGAAGGGGAAAGCGAGTGTGGATGGATGAAGTCTGTCTAATAATGCTGATGTATGGAACCAGGAGTGCCACAATACATTCATACAACTGAGCTTCTCTGGCATGATTTTCTGGTGCTGTGTAATGACAGCCTGCATTAGCTTTGCTCGGAATGTCACACAGATAACTTTCAATGCACACCTCATTAATAAATTAGTCCTCTATTAAGACCTCCATTTTTTCCCTTTTTTGTCTGGCTAGAATCTAAATGCACACACATTTAAATTACAGTACATCCGGAAAGTATTCACAGCGCTTCACTTTTTCCACATTTTGTTATGTTACAGCCTTATTCCAAAATGGATTAAATTCATTATTTTCCTCAAAATTCTACAAACAACACCCCATAATGACAACGTGAAAGAAGTTTGTTTGAAATCTTTGCAAATGTATTAAAAATAAAAAACGAAAAATCACATTTACATAAGTATTCACAGCCTTTGCTATGACATTCAAAATTGAGCTCAGGTGCATCCTGTTTCCACTGATCATCCTTGATATGTTTCTACAACTTGATTGGAGTCCACATGTGGTAAATTCAGTTGATTGGACATGATTTGGAAAGGCACACACCTGTCTGTATAAGGTCCCACAGTATAACAGTGCATGTCAGACCACATACTAAGCCATTAAGTCCAAGGAATTGTCTGTAGACCTCAGAGACAGGATTGTATCGAGGAACAGATCTGGGGAAGGGTACAGAAAAATGTCTGCGGCATTGAAGGTCCCAATGAGTACAGTGGCCTCCATCATCCATAAATGGAAGAAGTTTGGAACCACCAGGAGCTCTTCCTAGAGCTGGCCGCCCGGCCAAACTGAGCGATCAGGGGAGAAGGTCCTTAATCAGGGAGGTGACCAAGAACCCGATGGTCACTCTGACAGAGCTCCAGTGTTTCTCTGTGGAGAGAGGAGAACCTTCCAGGAGAACATCTCTGCAGCACTCCACCAATCAGGCCTGTATGGTGAAGTGGCCAGACAGAAGCCACTCCTCAGTAAAAGGCACATGACAGGCTGCCTGGAGTTTGCCAAAAGGCACCTGAAGGACTCTCAAACCATGAGAAACAAAATTCTCTGGTATGATGAAACAAAGATTGAACTCTTTGGCCTGAATGGCAAGTGTCATGTCTGGACTAAAACAGGCACCGCTCATCACCTGGCCAATACCATCCCTAAAGTGAAGCATGGTGGTGGCAGCATCATGCTGTGGGGATGTTTTTCAGTGGCAGGAACTGGGAGACTAGTCAGGATTGAGGGAAAGATGAATGCAGCAATGTACATCCTTGATGAAAACCTGCTCCAGAGCGCTCTGGACCTCAGACTGGGGCGAAGGTTCATCTTCCAACAGGACAATCTTCATGTCAAGATAACAAAGGAGTGGCTACGGGACAATTCTGTTAATGTCCTTGAGTGGCCCAGCCAGAGCCCAGACTTGAACCCAATTGAACATCTCTGGAGAGATCTGAAAATGGTTGTGCACCGACACTCCCCATCCAACCTGATGGAGCTTGAGAGGTCCTGCAAAGAAGAATGGGAGAAACTGTTCAAAAATAGGTGTGCCAAGCTTGTAGCATCATACTCAAAAAGACTTGAGGCTGTAATTGGTGCCAAAGGTGCTTCAACAAAGTATTGAGTGAATACTTATGTACATGTGATTTTTTTTCATTTTTTATTTGTAATAAATTTGCAAAGATTTCAAACAAACTTTTTTCACGTCATTATGGGGTATTGTTTGTAGAATTTTGAGGAAAATAATGAATTTAATCCATTTTGGAATAAGTCTGTAACATAACAAAATGTGGAAAAAGTGAAGCGCTGTGAATACTTTCCGGATGCACTATGTGGGCTGAAACAATAGTTGAAAATGCTTGGGATTGCATGATAGCTGTCTGATTTTCTGATTGCTGATGTTATTAAGATTGAATCTTTAAATGGCTGGCGTGAGTGTATGAAGGACTGTGGAGCTGGGTACAGTCTTCTCACAAAGAGCCTGTTCAGATCAATAAGAGAAGACAGCTGTAATTATATTGAGGTAGCACAGGGAGGCCGGTATCCACCGAGCAGCAAACACTTCTTAATAGCTAACACAGACAGCCTCTGATATTCATTCATTCAGAAAGAAGGACCAGCCTATAAGCTTGAACCAGCTCAAACCCACAACTGAGGTGTAGGTGATCGCAATCTGTGTGTCAGTGGGGCCTGAAATGGACCTACTAAAACACTGCCCACAAGTCACGACAGGCTGCTTACCCCTGCCTGTCTGATGATGACAGATGGCATCATTTCTGAAGCTCAGGTGCCATACAGGCAGAGCTTAAGGTGTGGCTAAGTCATTGAAGAGCCAAAGCTGGTAAAAAGTCTTAATATTCATATGTTTTCCTCTAACTGTTTGTTTTCTGTCCTTATCACTTTGTTGTTTCAGCAGTGTTTAAATATTCCAGTGACCACAAAGTTAGTTTGGAAGTGTATTTTCATCTCTGATGCAAGTCTATTATTGAAGTCAATTCAAGACAGCCCACTTATGTTGACGGTTTGACGCCATCTGTTCCAGTGCCCAATCCCAAACAGCATGTGAAGTTTAAAACCTGAGGCGTAATAAGCTCATGGCAATCAGTGTTAGGGCTGCGTACGTCAGAGCCTTGCTGATTTATCTTTTCTAACGTATTTTTGTGGGCGATATGCCTCATTAATTTATGTGATCCTTACCTGGCAGCATCTGCTGGTGTAATATGCTAATTTTCTCCCCGTTAGACTTGAATCAATACAATATCTTAACACCATTAAGTGTGTGTGCCTCTCATAATGGCTGTTTTTCAAAGCAGTCACACGCTTTATGTGTAACCGGCGAGCAGAGGGCGTGTCGACAATACAGCGCCGTACTCAAGGGTGCCAATAAATTCAGCAATGACGCCAGTTAGCCCACCCAGCACAATACGTTCGATGGCACTGGAGCGTCCTTAGTGATATATGGAGCTCAGACGCGACTTGTTGTTTATGGCGGACCTTCTGCATCAGACATAATAATGAACTGAGACTGGGAGCTTTCCGTGGTGCTGAATCTTTACCCATACGAGACGAGAAGATAACATTTTTATTACAGGACAGCCTATATTCTCTTCAATGGCAAAAATGTCCATTGTTATTGTTTAGATTTAAATGTGACATACAACGCTTGCAAAAAAAAAAATAATAATAATAATTATTAGTAGTATTTTTATAGTCTCAGGTCACACCAGACGCGACCGATTACGCGCGGCGCCGCAACGCCTTGAGTCTGTCTACAGTGAGCGTCGAAGCTGCACGTCATCCTAGAACACGGACCAATCGGTTGTAAGCTCGATGACTTCAGCAACTGTTAAATGGATGGATAACTATGTATCCAACTTTATATTCAACTGAAATCCATTGGTATACAAATTTAATTATTATATAATAATAATTATTAATGTTATGTTAGCATTGCTACAACTGCATATATGATCTGAAACAAATAGAAACGTCCCCAGCTGGGTTTGAAAGGTCAAAAGTTATTTAAAAATGTAATTCACACAGAATATTTGTAACTAAAATAATTTTGTTTCAGACGGTTTAGGCATAATAAAGTGTCTGCAGTAGCTGTGCAGCGCGTGAAAAATAGAAAACCGCCACAACGGACGCTTCCTAGTATTTATTATATGAGCGATTTACTTTTTAACGCGCCGCTTACGTCCGCTGTAGACGGGGTGGAATTCGAAACTGCACGTTTACAAATGCCATAGCAACCGAGCAGTCACATCTTTAATCTACCGCTGCCGTAGACATTAGGCTATTTCTATGCACGAATGTGGAGTTAGCAGAAGGCTGTGCTGCAATAGCTGGATATTGAACCCCATGATGTGCGCCTGAAGAAGAGTTGCAAAGCAATGATGTCATAGTTTTAAGTAGGAGCCATGGGAGAGCATATGGTTCGTACCCGCTGCCGAAAGGAAGTGTTGCTTTGTTATGAGCAGGCGGCGCTGTAGCTGGCGGAAGAGGAGGTCGCCCAGCCCAGTGTCTCTTCGCCTGGAATAGAGAAGCCGAGGAGAAGACGCGAAAACGGTGGGAAGACAAAGCTGCTACAATGGCCGCGAAATCCGACGGGGTGCTAAAGATGAAGAAGAGCGATGTAGCATTTACGCCTTTGCAGAATTCGGATCACTCGGGTTCGGTTCAAGGGCTCGCTCCGGGATCGCAGCCGGATTCTGGAACCGGAGAGGCGGACTTCGTCAACGGGGAGTCGCGTTGCTGTGGCTCAAATTCAACATGCCTCCGCCTCGGCAGGGAGCAGCAGAAATACACGGTCTGGGACTGTCTGTGGATCCTCGCCGCAGTGGCGGTGTATTTCGCGGATGTGGGCACTGATGTTTGGCTTTCTGTTGACTATTACCTCCGCCGCGACTACTGGTGGTTCGGGCTTACGCTGTTTTTTGTGGTGCTCGGCTCGTTCTCAGTGCAGGTCTTCAGTTTCCGATGGTTCGTCCATGATTTCAGCACCGAGGAGAGCTCCGGCGGCGGCGCGGCGAGCTGCTCCCACATGGACGGGAAGCTGCTCAGCTGCTCCGCTTCGCACGGCGACGTTGGAGCCCACCCGTCTACGCCTCAAAGACAGGCGTCCACAGCGAGCAAGAGCAACACCACGAGCAACAGCAGCAACAGCGCTACTGCAGCCCGGACTAGTAAGACACGCTCAGCGTCCTGTTCCCTCTGTATCTGGCTGTTGCAGTCCGTCATTCACATCTTACAGCTGGGACAAATCTGGAGGTAAGCTTGAGCAGCGCATTATTTTCAATGGCACTTGTGATTTGAAGAGCGGAGGTCGCGTATTTATTGCTTGTCCTCTTTAAAATTCAGCACGTATTTTGTTTAGAGCAGCGTGGTTGAAGGACACACTCCAAGAATGTTCTTGAGTTTGGACTGGCTGACACGTTAAGGCCTACAC